>CM070665.1:32270221-34670221 GCA_036346575.1 Dendrocalamus sinicus
GCCGTTGGGATGCCCCGGTCCGGCACACTTCGCACCCAGCGTTTCACAAGAACGGACGGTACACACATGCACGCATGGTAGGCAGGTAGTCACGTACAAAAGAACCTGGAGAGCAATAAACCTAGTAACATGCAAATTAATTGGACTAGCAACAAAAAGGTTAACGGATCAAATCTGGGGAAAAAACCACAATAAACCTAGTAACATGCAATTAATTGGACTAGGATCTAGGTTTCATCCAATAGGGAATTGTATAAATATTAAAGGATGAATTAAGGGTGGATGAATGCTATTTACTCCTTTGAAGTGATTTAGGATTTGTAAGTCTTTTAAAGGGAAAAGGCATGGAAGCATTACTCGGTGCTTTTTAATTTGATCTACTAATTCAATGAATATGTTGTCGGCCACATCAGCACAAAACCGAGTTACATGGAGAGAACCACCATGGATACCACTCTCTGGGTTGAAATTGATCCATTCTGAATGTTTCACGATCAAGGGTGAAAACTAGACTCTGTGTGATTGTTGCTCGGTGCAACATGGGCTTTCTCCAATGTAAATAAAAAATCTCAACATTGATCAGTTCGCAGTAGTATCATTATTCCCGCCCTGCTGCCCAGCAATCCTGAACTGCTTCCATTCGTCCAGGAGGTCCCGGAGCCGCTCCAGCTTCATCCTGAGCCCGACGAGGCAGTTGGCGTGGAACGTGCAGAGCCGCCGGAAGTCCTTCTTGGGCTGGCAGAATCCGCCGAAGTAGGCCGTGTCGACGAAGTGCACCGCCGCGCCGTGCCGCAGCGAGAGGTCGTACTTGACCTTGTCGAACACGTACTGATCGTGCTGGCCCGGGTACGTCGTCCTCGCCTCGTACCAGCCCTTGAAGAAGCTGATCGTCCTCGCGTTCGACCTGGCGTACAGGAACCCGCCGTTGGCGTTCTTCCACACGTCGTACGGGTCCTCGCCGTAGAACACGTCGCAGGAGATGGTGATATCGGCGCCGACCGGGACGCGCAGCAGCGGGTTCCGGAACCAGACGATGTCCACGTCCTAATCAAGTAAGACCCAGATCGAAATTACACGAATACAATGGTGCAATGTTGGAAAGATTTGGAATATATAGTTTGCGGCTAAGTCGAATTGGTGGTAGTGTTCACCGAGAAGAGGAAGGTGTAGCCCAGCTCCAGGATGCGAGTCTGGAACTTGTTCCTGACCCACATCATCTCCAGGTAGTCCTTGGTCATGTACGACTTCTCCGCCGTGAACTTGACGCCGCCGCCGACCGCGAGCGAGTAGCAGAGCGGGTGCACCTGCTGGCATCGCTCGTACGCCGTCGCGTCGACGGCGACGATGACCAGATGCTTCAGCAGGGGCTCCGTCTTCTCGCCTACGCGGAAGCTCTCCAGGAAGAGGTCCAGGAGCGAGCCGGGAGCCGTCCACGCCTCGTTCGTGAAGGTCATTATGACGGTCTTGCCCTCCATGGCTGCTCTTCTCAGCAACTGAGGAAGGTCGTCTTCGTCAGAAGTAGCAGCCTGCTAATACATACGGTTCATGCATGCCATATTCAAAGCTAATTAAGGCCCCGCTCGGTTGGGTTAAAAACTGTAGTTTATGATTGAAATTTTACTGTAGATAAAAGTGACTTATTTAGCGTAATTAAATTTAAAAAATTTACAAATAGGGAAAATATGTTAGCTCATTACGGACAACGCGAACGAATACAAGAAAAAAGAACCAGCAAAAAAAACTTAAAAAAGTCAAAAGTTCATAAAAAGACGAAATTTATAAATAGTGAAAAATAAGTCGGAAGCTGAAACTGAAATGAGCGGAATACACCCCAAAACTGAGAAGATCTCGTAAAAATGAGAAAGGGGCAGAGATATTTGCATGGTCATGTACCATGTCAAGCTCATTGACGCCATGATCTGCTCGAGTACTCCCATTGCTCAAGGCAAGCTCTTGTGCTGGCCTGACGCCGCCGCACGGGCATGGGGATGGAAGCAAGAGCACGATGCAGGCAGCGGAGATGGCTGCTCCGAGAAGGAAGCCCAGGAGATCTCTCATGCTGTACATGCCTAGCAAGAAGACGAAATTTCTGGGATATATTCCAAATTTCCTATACAGCTAGTGTCATGGACTATTTATACGGCCATGTAGTCCTATACTACTACGGTTTTGTCCTGGCCAATTATACGGCTACAACGTGGTAAATGATGCCAAGATTCGGTGAAGTGGTGGCTGTAGCGTCTTAGGGCAATTGTATATCCTGGTTTGTGTTCGTGCATACATGCACCCACAGAACGACAGTCGTAGTTCAGACAGAATACGTGCCGTTCACAAATGTGTCAAGCGTATCGATGAAATCAAAGGAGCCAGATCGGTCAATGCTCTTACCTGGTGATCGTGAGACGCGCAACCTTCACGTTGATTCAGGACAGAGACGCCGAGCTAGAACTTGCTGGTTTGCAGTTCGTGAGTCGTATTTTAATGTTTGTGAACTTGGCATCGTCGAATATTGCTGAATATGCGTAAGTGCGATATTTGAATGTGTGCTTCAAAATCATCGCTAAAGTCCTCGCCATGAGACTGGAAACCTTCATTTATAAACTAATCAACATAAGTCAAAGTGCTTTCATTAAACATAGAAACATTATGGATGGTGTTATGGCCTCACATGACATAATTCATGAGACAAAAAAAAAGAGAATTTTAAAGGGCTTGGTGCTCATATTAGACTTTGAAAAAGCCAACGACAAGGTAAAAGTGTAGGAGTAAATGATTTGATAGGTCAATACTTCCAAAGCCACAAAGGGGTTAAGCAAGGAGATCCATTTTCTCCTTTTCTGTTTAATTTGGCAGCTGATTGCCTTGCCAAAATGACAAATCATGCACAATTAAATGGTTTGGTGACTAGCTTGGTGACTCACCTTGTGGATAATGGTGTTGCTATTCTGCAATATGCAGACGATACCATCCCATGCCTTGAAGATGGTTTTGACAAAGCTAGAAACATCAAGTTGTTGCTTTATGCCTATGAGAGCGTGTTGGGTTTGAAGACAAATTTTGAAAAAAAAAAAGTGAAGTGTTGACTATTGGGTGTGATGATGGGAGGGCAATACAATGTGCTGATATGTTTGTCAAACAGGGGAATGGCCACTTAGATATTTGGGGGTGCTAGTAAGTACAAAAAAAATCGCATGTAATTCATTGCGTCAAACTGGAAGAGCAAATCCTAAAAAAGCTGGATGGTTGGCAGGGCTCTTCCCTATCCATTGGTGGGAGTAGGGGTGAAAACGGGTCGGGTTAATCCCGACCGATCCGGCACCGAATCCGATTGGTATCGAATCCGACTAGTACCGAATCTGGAGAAAAAAATATGGGTTAGGATATGGTAACAACAATATCCGTCCGAATCCGATACGTCTTCAAGTATGATTTCAGGTTAGTGCTACTATTTGACATTTCATTTTCTTTTGTAATGGTAAAATAAAATCTTCCACATCAGCTATTAAATAGTAACATCAAGTCAGTACGTCCTACTCCATTTACTGCACTGTATGCATTCCTTACAAACAAGTAGAGGTGCAAACGAATTGGGTTAATCCTGACCGATCCGACACCGAATCCGATTGGTACCGAATCCGATTGATACTGAATCCGGAGAAAAAAAATATGGGTTAGGATATGGTAACAGCAATATCCGTCCGAATCCGATCCGTTTTCACCCCTAGGTGGGAGGGTCGCTTTAATTAACTCTTGCCTCAGCAGTGCACCCATCTATCACATGTCTATGTACAAATTGCCTAAAATTGTGCTGGCAAGAATTGACAAATGTAGAAGGGCTTTTATGCGGCAAGGGGGTGGAAAGAAAAGGAAATACCATCTTGTAAAGTGGTGCAAAATCTGTCCCCATGAACAAAAAGGGGTTTTGGGGATACAAGAATTAAACAAACTCGATGGAAGTTTGCTATGCAAATGGTGGTGGAAGTTGGAATCCACTTCAGGGTTGTGGCAAGATGTCATCAAGAAAAAAAAAATACTTGGGGTGATAAATGACTTCAACAAATAAAACACAAGGTTGGAGATTCAGCTTGGGCTGATCTCCTAACAGTAAAGATACTTACCTGAGAGGGAGAATAATGGTGGTTGGGAATGGAAAAATCACTGACTTCTGGAGGGACTGTTGGTGTGGGGATACTCCTCCGGGTGTGAAATTCCCTTATCTTTTCCTAATTTGTAATGAACTAGACGCCACGGTACATAACATGGCTGCAAAAAATTGGTTTTTAACTTTCAGAGGGTGTCTGAGTGAGGAGCTACAAAACAATAGGGAATCCCCTGATTGCCATCCCTAGGATAGGGTAAGAGTATAATGATATATTCCTTTAAACATACAATACTATGCTATTAGGCTTGCTCCAAAGCCCATTAACTAATCCTAACGGTCTGAGGGGTTAGGCACCCCCACAACAGTACTCTCTCAACAGCAAACTCCGAACAAACAGCAAACTCCGATGTTCGGAGGGCAAGCTAATGCGACCAATTGCCCTAGCCCCTTAGGGGTTTAGATGCATCCAACCTTCAGAATCAAGTCCACTTCCATCAGCCAAGTCGTAGTCGCCTTGTTTCCAGAGCACGCAGTGTGTAGAGGCGGAGCCATCGAGGTAGGGCTACCCTGCCAAGGCGATGCTTACCAGGTAGGCGGCGAAGTTGTGGCCACCCCGTCTCAGAGATGGGCAGCACGTACAAACGGAACCGTCGAGGTAGGGCCGCCCTGCCGAGGCGATGCCTAGCTGTGCCTCCGAGATAGGTGGGGAGGAGGCGCACAGGGTGGGGAGAAGGCGCACAGGGTGAGGGGTGGGGAGGGAAGGAGGAGGAGGAGGTGGCGGAGGTGAGGGGTGGGGAGGGGAGGAGGAGGAGGCGTTGGAGATAGAAGGGCGGCGGCGGATGGTGGTGGAGGATGCTCCTCAATAATTGGAAAGGATAAAGGTATAATGATATATCTACTGATAGCACTAGGGGTCCCGATCTTTCGATGAGAGTGGTAGATTCGATTGGGGAAAGAGATGACGTTGACGACCCGACTACAACCATCCAGGGACGTTGCGCCTTAGCGATCGATACACCAACTCCAGAGATTGTTCGTGACCTTGTCGGCGCACGATCAACCTAACCACGAGGGTTCTTGTTCCTGCAAGCAATCGAAGAACAAGCAAGAACAAGATGAACAGCAACTCAATTGCAAGTAACGATGTAAGATTCAATCGAAAACAGAAAACGGTGGGGTTCGAAGACAAGTATTCGGGCGGTCTAGCCGACACGCGGCGAGTACAAGGCAAAGCAGCAAAAGCTAACTTAGTCTAAACAAAACCCAAACCCTAGAAGAGGGTGCGGCTGCCTATTTAAGGGTCACGGAAGGCGGAGGGTCGGCCAAAACACAAGGAGGCCGAAAAGGACTCGAATTACAAGGCCCAAGGCCCACTTGGACTCGGACTGGAAAAGCGACGTGAATTGTTTTGCAGTTTCCGGTCGACTCGGATGGAATTTGGAGGTGAGGCCGGATCCATCTGAAATTAGACTTCAAGAGCTTTCCAACGAGTACTCACGGGCCCGAGAAACCTTCTGGATCAAAAGTTACGGCCGTTTGAAGTAGGCGCTGTCAACAAGGCCGAATCCGAGTCAAACTCGTGAACAGGACTTGGTTTGCGCTGACGGTTCCACTTCTATACTTGATCGCATGTGGTTCTTCCCCATGGTTCCTAAGGACAATTAAATCATCACAAGAATTAAGTAGTATTCCATTCTTTGAAACATTTGTATGCAAACTTAGGAACGCATTCACTGATGGTTAAATTGACGTGCTCGCGCTCTAGTCATTGGTCCTTGTATCATAGTTTCAGTTTGATATGGAGTCGGCATGGTTGTATGCATGGAAAGGATGTCCTCATCATCCTCCCTTCTTGCATTTGAGTCGTCCGCGACTCAAGCTCGCCTTCTTCCCCAAGTATGGCTTCAAATCTGCAATGTTAAAGGTGGGACTAACCCCAAAATCTGCAGCAACTCAAGTTTATATGCATTGTCATTAATCTTTTCCAACACTTTGAAAGGACCATCAGCTCTAGGCATCAACTTAGACCTCCTCAATTCAGAAATCTTTCTTTTCTCAAATGCAACCAAACTAAATCACCCGGTTGAAAAGTTAAATGCCTCCTTCCTTTACTACCAAGCAAGTTTATATTTAGCATTCATGCGTTCAATATTTCCTTTGGTTGTCTCATGCAATTTCAACATCAAGTCAAGCACTGTTTAGCATCAAAATTTAACTTCTCGAAGATGGAAGTGGTAGCAAATCAATAGGAGCACGAGGCACAAAGCCATAGACAATCTCAAAAGGGCACAACTTTGTAGTAGAATGCAGGAACGATTATAAGCAAATTCAATATGAGGCAAACATTCTTCCCACATTTTAATGTTCTTTTTCAAAACAGCTCTAAGCATGGTAGATAAAGTTCTATTCACAACTTCAGTTTGCCCATCAGTTTGGGGATGACACGTAGTCGAAAATAACAGCTTAGTCCCCAATTTAGCCCATAAAGTTCTCCAAAATGGCTAAGGAATTTAGTGTCACGATCGGAAACTATTGTATTTGGCACACCATGCAAACGAACAACTTCACGAAAGAACAAATCAGCAATATTGGTAGCATCATCACTTTTATGACATGGTATGAAGTGTGCCATCTTAGAAAATCTATCCACAACAACAAATATGCTATCCCTCCCCTTCTTTGTCCTAGACAGTCCTAAAACAAAGTCCATAGAAATATCTTCCCAAGGCACACTAGGAACAGTAGAGGCATATACAAACCGTGAGGATTAAGTCGTGACTTAGCCTTTTGACACGTAGTGCAGCGAGCAACAAAACGCTCCACATCACGTCTCATCTTTGGCCAAAAGAAATGACTAGCAAGTATGTCTTCCGTCTTTTCACTCCAAATGCCCCATCACCCACCTCCATGCGCTTCAGTAACAACAACAAACGCACGGAGCTAGCTGGAATGCATAGTTTGTTAGCTCTAAACACAAATCCATCATTTAGAACAAATTTATTCCACGTTTTCCCTCTTTGCAATTCAGCAACACGTCTTTAAAATCATCATCATGAACATAATGCTCCTTAATTGTTTCCAATCCAAAAATTTTGAAGTCAAGTTGTGAGAGCATGGTATATCTCCTAGACAAAGCATCAGAATAACATTCTCCTTTCCCTTTTTGTGTTTTATGACATAAGGAAAAGACTCTATGAATTCAACCCACTTTGCATGCCTACGGTTCAATTTTGCTTGACTTCTAATATGCTTTAATGACTCATGATCGAATGAATGACAAATTCTTTGGGCCATAAATAATGTTGCCATGTCTCTAAAGTTCGAACTAGAGCATATAATTCCTTATCATAAGTAGAATAGTTCAAACTAGGCCCACTCAATTTTTCACTAAAGTATGCCACAGTTTACCTTCTTGCAACAAAGACACCACCCAATCCAATTCCACTAGCATCACATTCTAGCTCAAAAGTCTTACTAAAATCTGGAAGTTGGAGTAATGGTGCATGTGTTAACTTATCTTTCAAGGTGTTGAAGGCGTCTTCCTGTGCATTCCCCCAAGTAAACGGCACCCCCTTTTTAGTGAGTTCATTCAATGGTGCAGCGATGGTGCTGAAATCCTTCACAAAACGACGATAGAATCCAGCAAGTCCTAGAAAACTTCGCACTTGCGTGACCGTTTTAGGAGTCGGCCAACTCTGTATTGCCTTAACCTTGGCTTGATCAACTTCAATGCCCTGTGGAGTAACAACATAGCCAAGAAAAGAGACTCGATCCGTGCAAAATGTGCACTTCTCAACGTTACCAAATAAACGTGCATTACGTAAAGCATCAAAAACAGCACGTAAATGGTAAAGGTGTTCCTCTAGTGATCTGCTATATATCAATATATCATCAAAATAGACCACTACAAATTTACCAATGAAAGCACACAAAACCTCGTTCATTAATCTCATGAATGTGCTAGGTGCATTAGTTAAACCAAATGGCATCACTAACCACTCATACAAACCGAACTTAGTTTTAAATGTCTGTTTCCATTCATCTCCCAATTTCATGCGAATTTGGTGGTACCCACTACGCAAATCAACTTTAGAGAAGACAATAGAGCCACTTAATTCATCAAGCATATCATCTAACCTAGGAATAGGGTGACGATATCTAATGGTAATGTTATTGATCGCTCTACATCCACACACATAAGCCATGATCCATCTTTCTTAGGCACTAAAATTACCGGAACAGCACAAGGGCTAAGAGACTCACGCACATAACCTTTATCAAGCAATTCTTGAACTTGACGCTGAATCTCCTTAGTTTCTTCCGGATTGGTCCTGTATGGCGCACGATTGGGCAAAGATGCCCGGAATCAAATCAATCTGTGCTCAATCCTCGTGACCGTGGTAGCCCCGTGGCACGTCCTTTGGAAAGACATCCATGTACTCCTGCAAAAGATTAGTGACAGGGAGGCACGAAGAAGGTACCTCCTCAAATGAAAATAAAGCTTGTTTGCAAAGTAATGCATAGCAAATAGAAGTACTAGCATCCAGCTCATTCACATCGACTTAGTAGCAAGAAAACATGCACCTTTCAATTTAATCTCAGCTTTATTCTCATGAACAGATTTAGAGTTTTTCTTTTATGTTGCTCAAGTTCACTTGCAACAATCTGATTTTCACTCCTATTATGCTCCTGATTTTTCTCTCTACTAGCTCTAGCAATCTCATCTTTGAAAATAGCTTCAGGAGACATAGGATGTAACACAATTTTCTTGTCATGATGCACAAAAGAATATTGGTTTGTCTTACCATGATGCAGTGAATCTTTATCATATTGCCACGGTCTACCTAACAAAGATAGAGCATGCTTGCATAGGGACAACATCGCATTCTACAACATCGTGATAAGAACCAATAGCAAAATTTACTCTCACCATTCGTGTTACCTTCACCTTGCCGCTGTTATTGAACCATTGAATGTAGTAAGGATGTGGGTGAGGTTTGGTGTTCAACGCAAGCTTCTCCACCATATCGGAGCTCACCAAGTTGTTGCAGCTCCTCCATCAATTATCACTCGGCATGAACGTTCCTTCACGACGCACTTTGTTTGGAAAAGGATGTGCCGCTGATTTTGCTCCGCCTCTCCATTTGTGCACTCAACACACGCTGCACAATGAGGCTCTCATAGCGCTCTGCATCTTCGCGCCAATGTGCTCTTCTTCTTGCTCCTTCCCACTACTCCGCATGGTCACCGCAAGCATAGCATATGTATCCTCATCCAAATCACTAGCGAAGAATACCCACCATCATCTCTCACAATCGAACACGCTTGGTTGGGCACTCACTCCTCACATGGCCATACCCTTGCATTGATGACATTGGATATCCCTTGTTCGTCCCGTAGATGCAACGGACGAAGAGCTCTTTGCATGTGCTTGGGCTGCCCTTTGTTGCTTCGGATGCCCGAGATGCCGAATTTGATGATGACAACCGTGGCTTGCTGTTGGAGGAAGAAGGTGCAGGGTTGGCTTGATGGTGCGGCGGATGCACGTTGAGACCAAATGTTTCACGACTGCGAAGCGTTAGTCCTAGTGCTCGCGCGTCGTCCTCAGATTTCTCTTTCAGCTTTACAAGCAAGATGAAATAAACGAGTGATAGAATTATATTCCTTGTAAGCTAAGATATCCTGAATTTCCGATTCAAACCACCCATAAACCTAGCCATAGCGGCTTCCTCGCTTTCCTCTAAGTCACAACGCAAAGATGCCTGTTTGCAATTCTTGAAAATATTCCTCTACGCTTTTACTACCTTGCCTCAATTGTTGCAACTTATGTAACAAATCACGTGCATAATATGAGGAACAAATCTAGCTCGCATGATTCTTTTAATGCATCCCAAGTTTGTGGTATGGTGAAAGGATTTTTCTTAGAATATTCACTCCACCAAACAGACGCAAAATCGAGAAACTCACTAGTAGCACCCTAACCCTTTTGTTTTCGGGAATGCATGACAAGCAAATTTCGATCAACACCAATTCCCAAGTGATATAAGCATCGTGGTTATATTTTCCATCAAAAAGTGGCATAGTGAACTTAATCTTACCAAGCGATTCATCATTGTCACGCACTCACCCGGCGTGGTTGACGTTGGCGGTGGCGTCCTCATCATCATCAATCTCGATGTCACCGCATAATCGTCTCCACCATTTTCGCCCACCCCGCGCCCAAGACACCAATGTTGGCACGAGTACGCCGGTCGCAGCGGGAGATGCACGGCCCTCTCATCAAGACGCCTCAAAATCTCAGCAAGTGAGGTGTTGATGGTGCCAACGGAAGCCTCCAATGTTGCAAGCGTAGTGTTGGTGTCGACTGCGCGCCTCCAATTGGCCAAGGCGTTCGTTGGTGACCCGTACATCCTCATCAAGTCCTTCATGTGCAGCTTCATTTGGCGCTCAAAGTGTTGTATGATGCCCCTAGTCCGAGGGGAATGTTGCGCTGCCCGCAGTCCTCCGGTTCTCCCGACATTGTTAGAAGAACACAAGAAACAAACCAAGAAGATAAAAATAATAAAACTGCAGTTATACCTCACAACTCTCGGGATGTGGTTAAATCAAGTCGCACACTCTCAACCTGTTCATCAGCTCTTACAAGTTCTTACCACAATGAGCGGGAGGTGATGGCAGCCGACAAGTCAAGACAATATCTCCGGAAATTGGGTGTATCGCGCCTTGGTCGCTAGTCCCCGTGAGGTGGTAGCCAAATCTGTGGAGCTATAGGTGGGCCGAGAGTGAACAAAGGATAACTAGAACCACATTAGTCAAAGCAAGTTGAATGATCGCTCAACGACGGCCTTGTGCTGGTCCTAGGCTAGACCGCACTAGAGACGCGAGCCTAGAACACAAACGAAGACACACCGTGCGAAAGAAACTAGATGGCGTTGCACACGGAGTTCGGAGCTCGAAAAGGGTGCCGTCTTCACAGGGTACCTTAGAAACACGTGCGAAGGGCTCACAATTTTGAGCGAATTCGAGAAATTTGATTTTTCCTCGGTTTGCGGGCCCGCTTTGAGGCCCTAAACGACGTTTTTGGGTCGAAGCCGCGTATGTGCCCGATGGCTTACGCGCTCTGAAATCTCCGCTTTTCCCACACGATGTAGTTGAATCCGAATTCGTGCCCTACTCCAATACCAATTAGGCGTAAACCGAGTCCTACTCCAAGTCCAATTAGGGCGACAACCGAGTCCTCCTTTTTTTGCCTCCTATGACGGTTCGGATCTAATCGCAACGGTGAGTCCAAAACGTGAACAGAACTCAAACTCTAAAGGAACTAGACACTAAGACCAGCAAAGGACACGACGATGCAACCAAGACTCAACAAACAAGGACTATGCAGCAATAGATAAAGGCTCAAATTGTTTGGATTTTGGGAATAGATCGATCTGCTATTTTTTTGGTTTTCTCGGGTGAGGTAAAAATTGCAAAGACTAGATAAGATCTCTCACCGATCAACCTTGAGCTCGATACCAACCGATAGCACTAGGGTCCCGATCTTTCGATGAGAGTGGTAGATTCGATTGGGAAAGAGATGACGTTGACGACCGACTACAACCATCCGGGGACGTTGCGCCTTAGCGATCGATACACCAACTCAGAGATTGTTCGTGACCTTGTCGGCGCACGATCAACCTAACCACGAGGGTTCTTGTTCCTGCAAGCAATCGAAGAACAAGCAAGAACAAGATGAACAGCAACTCAATTGCAAGTAACGATGTAAGATTCAATCGAAAACAGAAAACGGTGGGGTTCCGAAGACAAGTATTCGGGCGGTCTAGCCGACACGCGCGAGTACAAGGCAAAGCAGCAAAAGCTAACTTAGTCTAAACAAAACCCAAACCCTAGAAGAGGGTGCGGCTGCCTATTTAAGGGTCACGGAAGGCGGAGGGTCGGCCAAAACACAAGGAGGCCGAAAAGGACTCGAATTACAAGGCCCAAGGCCCACTTGGACTCGGACTGGAAAAGCGACGTGAATTGTTTTGCAGTTTCCGGTCGACTCGGATGGAATTTGGAGGTGAGGCCGGATCCATCTGAAATTAGACTTCAAGAGCTTTCCAACGAGTACTCACGGGCCCGAGAAACCTTCTGGATCAAAAGTTACGGCCGTTTGAAGTAGGCGCTGTCAACAAGGCCGAATCCGAGTCAAACTCGTGAACAGGACTTGGTTTGCGCTGACGGTTCCACTTCTATACTTGATCGCATGTGGTTCTTCCCCATGGTTCCTAAGGACAATTAAATCATCACAAGAATTAAGTAGTATTCCATTCTTTGAAACATTTGTATGCAAACTTAGGAACGCATTCACCGATGGTTAAATTGACGTGCTCGCGCTCTAGTCATTGGTCCTTGTATCATAGTTTCAGTTTGATATGGAGTCGGCATGGTTGTATGCATGGAAAGGATGTCCTCATCATCCTCCCTTCTTGCATTTGAGTCGTCCGCGACTCAAGCTCGCTTCTTCCCCAAGTATGGCTTCAAATCTGCAATGTTAAAGGTGGGACTAACCCCAAAATCTGCAGCAACTCAAGTTTATATGCATTGTCATTAATCTTTTCCAACACTTTGAAAGGACCATCAGCTCTAGGCATCAACTTAGACCTCCTCAATTCAGAAATCTTTCTTTTCTCAAATGCAACCAAACTAAATCACCCGGTTGAAAAGTTAAATGCCTCCTTCCTTTACTACCAAAGAAGTTTATATTTAGCATTCATGCGTTCAATATTTCCTTTGGTTGTCTCATGCAATTTCAACATCAAGTCAAGACGCTGTTTAGCATCAAAATTTAACTTCTCTCAAGATGGAAGTGGTAGCAAATCAATAGGAGCACGAGGCACAAAGCCATAGACAATCTCAAAAGGGCACAACTTTGTAGTAGAATGCAGGAACGATTATAAGCAAATTCAATATGAGGCAAACATTCTTCCCACATTTTAATGTTCTTTTCAAAACAGCCCTAAGCATGGTAGATAAAGTTCTATTCACAACTTCAGTTTGCCCATCGCTTTGGGGATGACACGTAGTCGAAAATAACAGCTTAGTCCCCAATTTAGCCCATAAAGTTCTCCAAAATGGCTAAGGAATTTAGTGTCACGATCGGAAACTATTGTATTTGGCACACCATGCAAACGAACAACTTCACGAAAGAACAAATCAGCAATATTGGTAGCATCATCACTTTTATGACATGGTATGAAGTGTGCCATCTTAGAAAATCTATCCACAACAACAAATATGCTATCCCTCCCTTCTTTGTCCTAGACAGGTCCTAAAACAAAGTCCATAGAAATATCTTCCCAAGGCACACTAGGAACAGTAGAGGCATATACAAACCGTGAGGATTAAGTCGTGACTTAGCCTTTTGACACGTAGTGCAATGAGCAACAAAGCGCTCCACATCACGCCTCATCTTTGGCCAAAAGAAATGACTAGCAAGTATGTCTTCCGTCTTTTCACTCCAAAATGCCCCATCACCCCACCTCCATGCGCTTCGTAACAACAACAAACGCACGAGCTAGCTGGAATGCATAGTTTGTTAGCTCTAAACACAAATCCATCATTTAGAACAAATTTATTCCACGTTTTTCCCTCTTTGCAATTCAGCAACACGTCTTTAAAATCATCATCATGAACATAATGCTCCTTAATTGTTTCCAATCCAAAAATTTTGAAGTCAAGTTGTGAGAGCATGGTATATCTCCTAGACAAAGCATCAAGAATAACATTCTCCTTTCCCTTTTGTGTTTTATGACATAAGGAAAAGACTCTATGAATTCAACCCACTTTGCATGCCTACGGTTCAATTTTGCTTGACTTCTAATATGCTTTAATGACTCATGATCGTAATGAATGACAAATTCTTTGGGCCATAAATAATGTTGCCATGTCTCTAAAGTTCGAACTAGAGCATATAATTCCTTATCATAAGTAGAATAGTTCAAACTAGGCCCACTCAATTTTTCACTAAAGTATGCCACAGGTTTACCTTCTGGATCAAAAGTTACGGCTGTTTGAAGTAGGCGCTGTCAACAAGGCCGAATCCGAGTCAAACTCGTGAACAGGACTTGGTTTGCGCTTGACGGTTCCACTTCTATACTTGATCGCATGTGGTTCTTCCCCATGGTTCCTAAGGACAATTAAATCATCACAAGAATTAAGTAGTATTCCATTCTTTGAAACATTTGTATGCAAACTTAGGAACGCATTCACCTGATGGTTAAATTGACGTGCTCGCGCTCTAGTCATTGGTCCTTGTATCATAGTTTCAGTTTGATATGGAGTCGGCATGGTTGTATGCATGGAAAGGATGTCCTCATCATCTACCCTACTCTATAATTCACCAAAATTTTCTTTGCTAAATCCACCCCCCTTAACCACCCCTACAGTCATGCCTAATCTAAGTCCACCCAGATTTGTGTACCAAAGTAATCCAACTTCATACAAATGAATGGCCTGGATCTCTCCTTAAGTCTTCTTCTCTTACTCATTGAAGATCCTAAGGTCAATATTATTTGGATCATGCACATCATTGAACATGCCTCGCGAAACGGTAAGCTGCCCACCCCCGCCCCCCGCGCGAATCCCGCGTCTCCCCACTTCTCACCCGATCTCCCCCGTCTCCGCGTCGCCTCGGTTTCTCCGCGTCGCCTCCTCCCTCCATCCTCCGCCGCCTCCTCCTCCTCATCCGCTGCCCGCCGATCGGGAAGGGAGCAACAGAGGCGGTGGTGCCACACGTCCCGAAAGATACCCCAAAGAACGCCGCGACGCACGACGCACGCCTCCTTCCCCATTTCAAGAAGAGGAGGCGAGGCGAGGCGAGAAGTAGTCGTAAACTTCTAGAACGTTCGGTGGTCCTCGCGGAGGCGCATGTGGGGCGGCACTATCAAGTGAGGCCGGCGCCGAGGCGGCGCGCCGGAGCCGAGGAGGAGGCGGGAGGTGGCGGCGTGGTGGTGATGTTCGCGTGGTCGCGAGCCGGGAGCGGCGCGCGCGGGCGTGCGTGGAGCAGCGCGCAGGTGGGCGTGCCTCGTCGCCACTCCGACTTCCTCGCCTCAGCACGCTCTCTCTTTCTCGCCGCCGCCGCCGCATGTCCCCATGGTTGTGTGATCCGTGGATCGGTAGTGTGATTTTAGCATGCTATTTTTAAACCCTAAATTTTGTATGGTTTTTGAGGTGGGTGAGTGGGTCTAGACGATTTCTTTCTGGATTAATCGTCGGGTAGAGGAAGAATCACTAGGTGGTCGATGCGCTGCGATCGTGCAAGAAAAAGACTCTATTTTGGCTTAATTACAAGTGTTCTTGGGCACGAGTGGATCCTCGAGATTAGGATGCTTTAATTTCTAGGCCGTTTAATCGATTGGACTAACTCAAGAAGTTGGTCACTGCTTGGTTCCATGATTTGTAATAGAAGCAAAGCAAGCTTAGGTGTATGTTTGTTTTGTAGCTTCCTATGTAATCCAAAAGGCGTGTCAGTTACGATCAACAATTTTATGTAGTTTGATTAGATGAACTTAGTAGATCCGGGAGAGATGTGTGGTTTGCTCTGTCGTATGAGTTGTTAGTAAACCCGTGACACCACCGCTGCTTACTCGCTTCATATGATTGAGTTGCTTGTTTGCACAGTTTTTCCCGACAAGGCTGCCGTGCTCGCCGATGGGGTTCTTACAGAGCTCGTTAAGGTCAGTGCTACATCTGATGTTTAGGCTACTGCACATCACTACACTGATCTTTCAACTTGTCTTGATGCATCTCATTGTTTGTTGGAATCAATCATGACCCGTTGCTGAATTCGTCTTTGATATCCAGGAACTGAAGGTTCGGCCAGTACCTGTTGTCTTCGCCTCGTTCTCGGGAGGGCCTAAAGGCCGCACATACAAGGCTCTTCGGTAATGGAACTCCCATAGCCCTTTCATTGAAACGGATACCTATTGTTGCCCGTGTAGAATCTCTTAGGTTAACGTTTCCTTTGCTCAATGACACCGCTAGAGAGAAGATGCGAAGGCCAACCGAGTCCGTATGGTTTTCGTACCTTTTCCATTCGTATACAAGATGCTCACTTTGCTTGTAACAATTTTTCCTAGAGCTATGTTCACCAAAAATAAAATGTTGTATGTAGAATTTGACTCATATTGAGAAAGCTTCATATTTTTGCTTCTTCCTACAGGATGAGTATCAACTTGTACGAGACTATTTGTGCGGACAAATGTTCGACTCAAGCCTCAGTAGATTTCGTTAGTGATTTAGGCACCCGCTTTCTCCTTCACCCAAGCGTCCGAAGATGTCTCAACCTCCTCGTGTCTTAACATGGATGACTAAAGGCATTGCCTCCGGTCTAGACACTATTCATTGGCAAATTTGAAACACAACGCAAGGAATATTGGGAAACACTATACTCATCGTGGTATGTTACCCTATTGACCACAATGACTTATAGCTTTGATTGCGCATTTATATTCGTGGATATCTGTGACATTAATCCATTATACATACAGCATGTTGGCCCAATACTCGTGTTCTGTTCTTTTCAAAATATGCTAATGTGTTTTGTTTGGTTTGGGTTCTTGCAGTCGAGGCGCCGCCGAAGAAGACGTTTCAGGTATGAATTTGTGGGTACCTTGGATAGTTGGATTTTTTTGGTTCATGCGTGATGTTTGTATCGTCTCTCTATTCAGTTGGATCAGACCATTGAGCCGAACCAAATTGGTTCAGATAAACCAAGTGAGATACTTGGTATTTGTTATTATCTTGAGAAGTGTTGATCCATGTGTTGGGTACATTTAGCTTAGAATTGAGCATGTCTGCTCATGCCTGAGCTGTTTTGTACCTGACATTTCCATCAGAAGCAACAACTGAGTGAATAGAGGTCTGTAATGCATTCCATAAGAAACTTTATATGTTATCATACAGTCTTTGTAGTTTTGATTTTTGTTCCATGTTCCATGCTAACTGTGTCAACAAATTTCTAGACTCTTCCCGCAGATTTCGCTTGTTGCTTCCCACCTCACTAGCACAAAACTCAGTGTCCGATTATCGTCATAGGCTATTGTCTCTATGCTCGATGTGGGGCTAGTCTGAATCTAAAAGTGGGAGGTAAGATGCTATGTTGTTAATTTATATGAATCTTATGATCATTGAATCTTGAATGATGTACAATTGTACATACTATTTGCTTGATGCCAACATATTTTCTTGTTATGTCTATAATCTAATGTGTACATCCATAGTTCATTAGTTCATTTATCTTGACAGTTGTGACTACAATTTGGATGTTTGGTTTCTCTTCATTCTTCTTTGTTATTGCTGTAAGACTTCCCATCAGGATGGAAATTTTTTCATACTATGAAGCACCACCTCTGGTCTAAAATAAATTATATCTATTATTTGCTTGCAGTCAGCTTCTTTCACCTTTAACGAGTAATTTATATCTTTCAAGTATTAGATTGGTCACATAAAAAAATCACGTAAGTAGATTTGGCATCAAAATATTTTCACAATGCTATAGTTGCATTACTTGAACCAACATATAATGATAAATTAGTGGCCAAAGATGCATTTTTACGATTGTAAAGTTAAAATGGCATCTATTTTGGACTGGAGGTAGTATTGATTAGACTGTAATCTACTAACCTTCGTGTGAATGAACAGTTATGAGCATCTATTTTTGTTCATTTTCTGCTTTTCTATGAACTCTTTTCAAAGAATATGTTTTGTTTTATGGTATAACAAATTATGATGATTTAGTGCTAGATTTTGTATTCTTATTGTAGAAAAGCTGCAAAGTAATAAACAAATGCTGGTTTCACAGTCCTTAGGTATTTTGTTTTGAAAGAGTTTTATGTCCCATCTTGGTTTTAGTCTGAAGCAGGAGCTGTAGGGACCCCTTACCCCTAAAAAAAACCTTACCCCTAAAGAAAAAAGAAACGAAAGGAAAAGTCTAGACCTCGTGCCTTTCTTAGTGAAGAATAAATGGTTATACGCAAAGCCAACCTCTAATTTGCAATCTTATATTTGTATCACCCGACTCTGTATGTAGTATTATTTTCTTTTCTCTTCATTCATTTTACACAATTCTACCATGTCCCTTATGCTTGTCTTAACTAAGTTAATCTGCAGACAAGTGTGCTTAACATAATATTTTCATTATGCGCAGGAGTGGTGCTGATTTGATGGGTCCATTACTTCCTGCAGCTTGGAACTCCATACCGGATGGCCCCGAGGTTTGCTACTGTCTTCATATCTGTTTGTTCTCTTGAATTATTTGTTAGGCCATTTGGTGCACTCGATATATTGGAGTACCTTCAACTTAGTTTTGTTAGTCTTTTATTGTTAAATGTCTTAAAGAGGTTGTCCTGCTCCATGGGGTGTGAAAATCAAATTTGAAGCATTAATATGAAATATCACAATTTGTTAGTTTAGCGTTAATTCATCAAGTTGAGCTATCACTTTTTTAGAGAAAACCAAGGGCTTAAAAAAGTATTGATACAGATTTGCGCCATTCATCTTCTCTTTTTTGGGTTCTGGAAGAGTTACTCTTGCAAGATGGTAATGCTTAGCAGTTATAGCCGTCGATCAAAATTCCTATAGAGTGCATCTCTTGCTATCCAAAATTTTATTTTAAAATTACATCAGTTATGCTTCGACTTTTGTTAACCACTTTTGTTACGCGGATTAGTCGAAGAGGCACGAGGCGAGATGAGCGCGCAAGAAGGCCGCGTGGTGGTCGGTGCGTTCATGGCGCACTGTATGGGCTTGGCCGCCGTCGCTGGAGGAAGCGCCAGCCAACATCCGCGCTCAGTACGCCGACTACTTTTATTCATATTGATATTGAGATGACACTTTTAGTTTTTTCTTGTATACATTTGTTAGTACGTAGTAGTACTACGATATACGATCATTGGTGCTCCCGAATTTAATTGGACTCCAATGAGATCGATGATGATTGCATGGAATGAGCGTAACCTGATCCGAATAGCAAAGACCGCAGCCTCTCTCTCTACATGGTTGTTGGGGCTCGAGATCTAGGTGCTTGGCGCGAGCTTAATCAAATGGATTTGCTGTTCTGTATTCCTGTGCGAATATACAATATATACAATATTTATATATGAGCTTAATAAAATATTTGGTTATACAATATATGAGACGTGAATCTTAATGAATCTGATTGTTCGTTTTATTTTTTACAAATTTTATCTTGTTTTATATTTTACCGTAGCGTTAGCACGGGCACACTACTCAGTGATCGCCAGCATCACTGAGTGATCGTAGGAGTTTGCGATCACGGTATTTCGAGTGCAGTGACAAAGCAAAGTGGTTGAACGGCTACCTGAGTGGTCGTACGGCAATGTATGGTCGAACCACCGTAATTGATTGGAACCGGTCGTAAAAAAGTCATGGGAGGTCGTAAGGCCTTTACAACACGCTCGTCGTCGTCAAATATTATATATTGCAGATCAACAAATTTTATCTTGTTTTGTATTTTATCGTAGCGTTAGCACGGGCACACTACTAGTTCCTTTAAACATACAATAGTATGCTATTAGTCTTACTCCAAGGCCCACTAGCTAATCCTAACGGTCCGAGGATTTAGGCACCCTCACAACACATGGCATACTGCCTCTTGCTGTACTAATCACTAGGCTACGATCACAAACCTAAAAATTCAATCAACTGCATTACTTGCACACAATACACAAAGCAAATTTTACAGTAGGAGCTAGTAGCAGGTGAAGCTTTGGTGAGATAGTAACACAAAGCATTCCAATCGTAGAAGCACAGAAGCAACGATGAGCACACCTGGTTGAAGAGCACGATACGGTGGTCGTGCAACTGCTGGATGATCATGTCGCACACCGTCGTCTCCCCGACGCCGTCCCTCCCGAAACCCCTTGAGAAATCAAATCACACCCACCCACCCACACACACACAAAACAGAATAGAGCCAAAACGAGCAACTGATGAGAAGGGGGCGGGCGGCCACTCGCGCCGTGCGTGGAGGGGGGCGTGCTGGAATTACCGATGACGAAGGGCTGCCTGGCGACGGAGGGAGAGGCGAGCTCGGCGGCGGCGGTGATGTTGGCGTAGACGGCGCCGTTGGAGTGGGCCGCGGCGGAGGCGGCCTTGGCGGAGGGGGAGGAGAGGCGGAGGCCGCTGAAGTGGGCCCCCACCGCCGAGTCCATGACGTCGTCCACCGCCTTCTCCGGCATGGCCTCCCCCGCGCCGCCGTTCGCCGTCGATCGGGATACGCTCGCTCGCTTCGCGGGTTTTGGTCGGGCTCCTCTTCCTCCACCCGAATTCGCCCGCGATCGATTTTGAACAGACGAAAAAAAAAAGGGGAAACGGGTGTGTTCGCTTTTGTGGAGACGGGGTTGGGGTGGGGAGGAAGGTGATGGGGATGAGCTGAGCCGAGCCCGGTGCTTGTGGACTGGGATAACGACATGTGGGAGCTGGATGTCAGGAGGAAGGCGATGGTGCAGGATGGCTGGGCGTAGATACGAATTATTTGTATTATTCAGTTATCGTATTCGATAAGATATGGATATGGTATAAATTTTTCTATCCGATTAATAATTTCTATTATATTCATATTCGAATTTACATAAACAATATGGATGCGAATACGATATAGCCTTTTATCATCCGAAATATTATTTTATCCGGATTATCTGTATTTATATTCAACGAAGCAATATGCATATTTTATTATAATACGACTAATCAGTTGGACAGACTTTTTTAATTGAGTGTGAATTCATGTTTCTTTATGTGAAGTAAATGAATTAGAATGATTAAGTGTATTGTACAAAGATAAAATATCATTAATGTCTTCATACTATATAAGTTATGAGGATATATGGATCTGACCGAATTGAGTAGATAGTGGATTCAAAATCATATCTGATATTTGTTCGGTCCGTATTTGTATTCGACGTTTGTTCGATTCGTATTCAAATCCAAGAAAAAACAGATGCGAATATAGTTTGAGTGTTATCCAATCCATATTCGATCCGTTTTCACCCTTACCTAGAACGCCTGTTTCTAGGCCCTTGTTGATCCGTTTGCAGGTACTCTGTTGGCTAGCTTTGCGGCTATGCTCACTTGGGTCTAAGCTTCAAGTGTCTTTTTTTTGGGTTTTTTCCTCTTCTTTTTTTACTTATTCTTTTACATTGTCTATGATGTTATAACTATTTTTTGTTTGTAAAGTTTGTTTTAATTTAATTATGCTAAAAAAAGTTACCAACAGCTACAGCGCAAAAAAAACTGTTACAATAACAAAAAAAGCTAGAAGCTCAAGCTTCATAGATTCAACCCCCCCGCCAAACTAGAGCACGCAAAACTAGCAATGTAGGGTATTTGTATTGATTTTTGTTTATATCTATTGATTGTAATTTATAGTTTTTGGTTGAAAATGAATAGCGGTAGTTGAAAGAAGTGACTTATGACTTTAAGAAGAATGATGTGAGTGGTGGGGAAAATAAGAGAGAAGAATGATGTGAACGGTAGGAAAAATAAGAGAGATGTGTATGCATGACGAGAACGAGAGGAATAGAATGTATGATGTACCCGTGACTTACTGTCTTATCCCTAAAACGAGATAGTAGTGAAAGGAGTGGATAAACCGTTTCAAAAAGCCCAGCTGTTCGTATTAAATTTTGGCTTTTTTTAAGCAAAAGATAGAAAATAGAAGTCAGTACGAATGGCTGTAATCATATACGCCTTGCAGTTAGATCAATAATGTCGGATTCACAATATTATCTTTGGTCGTGTTAGAAAAGACATCAGCTTTATTCCCTATGCACAAATTGTTAGTGATGGAGAATCGGATCCAAATTGGAATACACAGTGACAATAACCACAAGGCACAGGTCCTCTTATCTTATTTGTTTCAAGTGCAAGAAATTTCGTCGTTTCTTGACAGCAAAGCAAGCATTCTAGAGGGGAAAATGAGTGACATATTCAGCTTCACGTGTTCTTCTAAAAACGATATGCGCAAGGTATACATAAGCATTGGCATAAGTGCCAAGAGCACCTATTCTCGCTCAAACAGTATTCAGTTTCAACCAGGGGCTCTGTATGAATGACGTGCAGAGTGGTTCTAGTTTACAGCAGAGACAGCCCGTGGGTACAAATCAGCTTTTGTTCTGAGACTCTTCAACGATCTTTCGTAGCACCGACATGACCTCTCCTGGGTCAGCAGCTCCAAATATAGAGCTCCCAGCGACAATGCAGTTGGCCCCAGCAGATGCGGCCGCATCAATGGTGGAAGGACCCAGGCCACCATCGACCTAAAAGATCAAATCAGATTTTTTTTTTCAGGAAACGAAACATGGTGAGAAAATTGCCCATGGGCGTCTGCGCATGCAGGGCAGAGAGTACTCAGAGATCACATTGTACCTCTATGTCCAGGGAAGGGTACTTCTCTCTCAGTGTACGCACCTAACATGTCCAGATTCCAGAAACTGGTCAGAACTGTCCTAAATGGAATAAAGATTCGGGGAAGTTAGATGGCACTGAGACAATAATACCTTATCCATCATTTCTGGCATGAATTTCTGACCACCAAAGCCTGGCTCAACCGTCATCACAAGAACCAATTCTACAGGGTTCTCTGCTTCCACCTGTAAAATCGGTTTTTAATAGAACTGTTGATTGCTTCAGAAAATCCCACCATGAGAAATGTCCACGAGTTACATGATCAGACAGAAAAAGCTCAGATAACTGAAGAATGAACTGTAATTATTAGTCAATGACAAAAATGATAAAAGAAATTCAACGAAAACAGGTTTGGGAAGCTCATCGCTTATTCATAGCAAAGACCATTGATCTGCAATGAAGCATGAACTGCAGAGCAAAATACATTCAGTGCTGATCATAACAAACAAGAAGTGAACTGCGCCTGAACAAGGGAAGCAGGATGTGCTTGTTTAACGATCATTTGATCAACAAACATATTAGAAGTTTAATGGGGTTTACATTCTGAACTCCAGAGGAAATACACCCTGGATATTATGAAACCCAGATGACAACTAGAAATAAAACTAGCTGTACAAGTTGAAAGTAAATCAATACAAGCTTACTTCTCGCACTTAGCAGTTATCAATAAGGATATGTAAAAATAGAATTTCTTTCATAGTCATGAACCAAGTACAATTTTTTTAATTGTAATACATGATAACTACTTAACTAGAGAAGTTGTATTGAGTGCATGAAGTTACCAGGGGAAAAACTTCCTCCACAGGAGTGCCTGGCCTCAATGACACACCAGGACGCATACCCTTTGCTTTAATGCTTTGGATGAGCTCTTGCCAGTTGTCTGCACCAAGCTTTTCCATAAGACAACGAAAACCATGAACCATGTGCCAACAGATGTGTATTTACCTCTGGTTACTTCAATATGGAATGTGAATCCTGAGGCACCAGCCTTTCCTAATGGTTCTACATAATCTGAAGGATTTGTGACCATGAGATGGCAGTCCAGATATGCCCTAGAAAATCGAAAATGGTTAGCTTTATTAGGTGCATATAGGAACAGAAGCCATCAATACAAACATAAGGCAATGAAGGTCACCATACTTGGTGTGCTTCCTCAGGCTCTGAATCACTGGAGCTCCAATAGTCAGATTAGGAACGAAGTGCCTGCGAATGCAAACAGCCAGCAAAATTATATAAAAATTCTGACAGCATGGCTTATTTTGCTAATTGCCACAAATGGTATATCATCAAATTTTCCAACAAAATGAATGTGTTGTCCTTCAAACTTCATCAAAATTATCTAGAGGAAGTTCATCCTTTTTTATAGACATCGACACAACAATTATATTCTTATTGGACGTGCATTCTTCGATTTGAGAGTTTTAGAAAGATATTCAAGAGAACATGAATACATAAGAAAATCTGTATGGTTCTCTTGATGATAAAAAATGGCATGGTTCACAAGTGAATAAAGACCGCTATTAGTGCAAGCCTGCAAGGTGATACTTGCATGTTGATAAATTGCTGTGATGTCGTCCAGTAAATAAAACAGAGTCTGCTAACAAGCATTTCACCATATTTGAAAAGGTGCCTTTTTTCTCTATTTCATACTCAAGGAATGTTTATCCCAATCCAAGCAAATAGACAGAACACCATAATGCTTGGCAGTTTGGCACTTGATGCTTACAGATATCTCTCATTTCATCATTTGCAACTTGCAAATTCCCCTAATTCTTTTTTTCAACACAAAAGGACTGCGTTCCTAAAAGCTGGCCAAATGCAAAAGTAATTGTCCTTGTTATGTATTATTGCAAAAGGTTCAGCTGGTTCCTTTTCAGGTTGGTATATATATTATTTCGGAAGCTCAGAAACATGTTTCTTTGTCCCCATTTAAGAGCAGGAGCTCCTTTGTTAGATTTCACTAAAATTAAGCATATGTGAATGGGATTTTGTAATAATCAAGGTGTCTAAAATAATCACAAAGTAGATGAAAATTGAACAGGATGGTTGTCCGTGGGTGAAAAACAATTGTCATCTGGGTAGGAGATATAGCCTGAAGGCATGTATACTGTATAAATTCTAATCCAGTGCCTCCAAACTTGAGTAAACAACCCACTGCCATGCGATTAACTCAAAATGGCAAAAGCTGTCTGAGAATAGTTCTTTAGCACCATCAGGCGTCAGACACTTCCGTACCAAACCAAAATTGATCTATGGTAGCCACAGTGGAAAGTAGTTAAGTAGAGACCAACTCACCCATCCTGCAAGGTGGAAAAGGAAAAGATCAGACAAGATAAATGAACTTTTAATCTTGAATATTTCATGATTAATACATGCAATCCCTGTCGAGCGGAAAAAGGAAATGAAACACAATCGCTGCAAGCAACAGAATTTACTGAATTTGGTATCACAAGCACATAACAAGCAGGTTAGAGCAACTCCAGCAGGGCCCCTACTTGAGCCCTCAACCCTCATATTTGAGGGCTTGAGGTAAAAATGGAGGTCCAGCAGAGCCCCTACTAGAGCCCTCAAATTTGAGGACCCCCTCAAATCACCCTCCCACCCCTCATTCCTAGGGGCTCCTCCGCCTCGCTTCTGTTTTTTCCCGCCGTGAAACTTCCCCGCCCCCAAAATTTCCCGCCTGCTCGCTTCCCCCGCCCGCCGCTCGACCTCGCCGAATCCCCGCCCCGCCTCGCTTCGCTGCCTGTCGCCTCCGCCGCCCGCCGCGCCTCGCCTGCCTGCCGCCTCCGCTCCGCCACCTCCGCCTCCGCGCCCGCCCCGCCCTCCCTCCTCCCACCCCCGCCGCCCCGCCTCCTCCTGCTCCTTCCCCGCCTCCCCCGCCCCTCTCCCACCCCGCCGCCCCGACTCCCGCCTCCTCCTTGCTCCTTCCCCGCCGCCTCCTCGCTGCCTCGAAAGCCGCCGCCGCGCCGTGGAAGGAGCGGCCTCGCGCCGAGTGCCGAGGTCGAGCCGGCGAGGAGGCGCAGCGCCGCCGCCATCGCCCCGTAGATCCGGCCGGATCCGCCGCCGCCGCCGACGCCGAGCCCGGATCCGACGAGGTCGCCGCCGCCATGAGGCGCCGGCAGCACGCACAGAGGCGCCGCCGCCACTCCTCGCCTCCGCTCCGCCTCTCCTCGGCCTCCGCTCCGCCTCACGCCGAGCCGCCTCCGCGGGCCCGCGAGGCGCCGACCGCCGCGCCTCCGCTCCGCCACTCGCCTCCCGCTCCGCTCTCCCTCGGCCCCGCCGCCCGCGCGACCGCCGCCAAAATCCTCGCGACGCCTGCCGCCGCCTCCTCGCTGATGCCTCGCGACGCCGCCCTTGCCCGAATGGATTTGTCGAGTGGGTCCCATATGTCGCAGTGTGTGGAATGGATTTGAGGGCTTAGATTTGAGGGGTGCTGTTGGAGTAGAAGCAAAAAAATTGGGCCCTCAAAAGTAGGGGGAGCCCTCAAATAAAAAGTAGGGGGCCCTGTTTTGAGTAGTACTGCTGGAGTTGCTCTTACCATGGACAAAGGACTCTTGTGGTAAATACTAGTACACTTGCAGAATAGCACGGCATAATGCTCATGAACTGAACATCAATGTTCAGACTAACCTTTCAGTAAGATGTAGGATAGGACGACACAACAGAAAGTACTCCCAATAAAAGGTCAATTCTGAACAGATTCTACCAAATCGCTGGCGTTCTACATGCCATAGTTGTGTGCAGCATCAAAAGCGCTTGGCAAACCTCTTATCCAACAGCAAAATACCCCAAGTCTGCAAGTACAGTCCAATCCTACCCTTGCGGCCTCATCACAGCACATGGTTGAAGCTACCATAGCGCGCAGTTCAATCCTATGCGCCAAACAAACGATTGGACGAATCAAAGGCTGGTACCGTACTAGCGCCACTGCTTTCGTGAGGATTAAGCATGGTAACGAAACGGATGTGGGCATGTGGCGAGCCGGGAGGGGAGGGGATCGTACCATGATGTCCATGTGGAGCCAGTCGGCGCCGAGGCGGAGCATGCGCTCGGCCTCCGCGGCGAGGTTGGCGAAGTCCGACGATAGCATCGACGGCGCTATCTTCGCCGGCGCCGCCATGCCTCCTGCTCCTGCTTGGTGCTTCCGATTGGTGGCGGTTGTTGGGTGGTAGACCGGAGAGGCGACGATGTTTCGTTCGGGTCGGGTCAGATCGGGTCGGGAATTTTTTTTCAAATAATCCATATTTTTTTTTAGAAATAGCATGTAGGCAGCGCGACGTGTTTTATGACATAGGCAAATTTTGTACAGCGATAAGATCACATGAGTTATCTTTGCGCTCTAGTTTTGCGCAGCGACTACACCAAATGAAACAGCTTTGCGCAGCGATAAGATTACACGGGTCAGTTTTGCACAACGACATGACCACACGGGCCAGCTTTGTGCAGTGACAAGACCACATACGTGCAACGACATGACCACACGGACCAGTTTTGCACAGCGACAAAACTACACGTGCTAGTTTTACGCAACGGCAAGACCACACGGGCTAACTTTACGCAGCAACAAAACCAAATGATGCAATTTTATGTAGTGTGAAGATCTAACTGGCCAGCTTTGCGTACCGACAAAACCACACTAGATAACTTTGCGTAGTGGCAAGATCAAATATGCCAGCTTTGCTCATTGAATACACCAAGCGGGAGCAGCTTTATGTAGCGAGAAAATCACACATGACAGCTTCATGCAGCAAGAAGGCCACACAGGCTCTATAAAAGGAGGTAGAAAAGATTTCAGAGAGAACACTATACAATCAAACTCAACGCTACACCGGAACTTTCTTCACCACACCGGAATTGACAAAAGGCAGAAGAAGTAATGGGACAAGATAATAAAGTAATAGGAGGAGACCCGTGACCTAACAAGGTATGCTGCCGCCCACGACGAAAAAACAAGGGTTGCGGCGGTCCGAGTCGAACAGGCCGAGTGTGTTACGAGGTTTGCTTCCCGCAACGACGTCACCCGTAGTAATAACCCCATCCCAAACGTTTTTACCGAACGTTCGCCGCAACATCCGTTCGAGGGGAAGACACCGCCCCTATGTTAGTGCTGGGACCCGTGCAAACTCTTCAAGTTTAAGCACCGTCTCAGCCAGGGACCAGGATATACGTTACTGGAGTTGCGCAAACTACTCCAGTGACTATCCCGACCGCGGTTGGGACACCACTAGCTATCGGTAGCCAGTAAAAATCAGTTATACTGTGTTCTCCTACTTTTTTCTTTAAAGTACGCATTAACAATCTCTCCCGTATACCTACAGTCTCCGGAACCTCTATGTGGCTACCGCAAATGGATCGATCTTGAGATCCACCCAGAGAATTAGTGGGCTTTCAACTTCGAGGAGTGAAACATCAAAAGATCCTGCGAGATCCGCGAGGAGGAGCGCCGCAAGTAATGAAACCCTACGCACCGTGTTACTCCCAATTGTACTATGAAGTCTATTTTAATTCAGACAAGCATACTTCCTCGCCTTTTCACATTCAATTATTTCCGTAGCAAGTCATCTAACAAAATTAACAAATCAGTTCTCCCCCGTGTATGAATTTCTGGTTACATCACAATATCACTTACTTTCGTACTTACCGATCGTTGTTATTTCAATCATTCTTTAAAAAATCACAAAATTTCTTGCATTACAACAATATACAACGATCGCAAACTCTTATTGCGAATCTGACAGATTATTTACCATTCATAATTTACAAAAATCACAAATACATTAACCCACACTATCTCTACGAATGGCCTATTTGCAGTCGCTGCACAGCAGAGCGACTACAATTGTTGCCATCTAGCCACTGGGCGACAGGTTACACTCGCCGAAACGTTGGGCGACTGGAACCTATCGTTCAACAGCCTATGGATAGCTCGTGTGTCGCGCGGCCGTTGAATGATAGGCTCCAGTTATCCAACGGTTAGACGACTAAAACTCATTTCTATAAAAAAATATTTACATGAGTATATTACTATTATTTCGAATAAAATATGGATTATTTATAAAAAAAATCTCGGGTCGACGGCTTGTTTCGCTCTTGCGTTTGGCCTGGGTGCAACCAGGCATCTGAGCTTGGTTATGCGTATGGCCCACTTGTCAATGGGAGGTTTATCCATATGTTTTTATCACCAACACCACCTTTACAGTTTTCACACGTGATTGGTTTAAATAAGTTGTCTAAAAAAGTACTAGGAAAATGTAGCCACAGTCGAACAACGTAAAAAGGGTCAATCTACTCCACCATGTTCTTTGCTGTTGATTATAGAATGTGAAATAGAAGGTGCTCTAGCTAGTTTTTGCTTAACTAAAATTTTTAGCTAAAATCTCTACTATTATATAAAGAGGAGTTGGTGATCGTCGGTACGTTCTCCTCTCCTCTCTCTCTACAGCCATCCGATTTGATCTGAACCATTCATCTCTCTCCTCTCTCTTTCTCCGAATACAACCATCCACCCCCTCCACTTCCCCATCTCCTCGCGCATTCTGATCACCCTTCTCTCTATGTCACTTGCTCTTCAATATTTGATGTGTGAAGTTGATCAGGTAGTAAATTTTATCTCACCATTTTTATAACTTCGTTACAACGTATAGGTATCTAACTAGTTACATAGAACTATTAGTTTTTCTAAAAAATAAAAAACCGTTATATCATCTGGACAATGAAAATGAAAAAGAATAAAATAAAAAACCAAAAAAATCCAAAATTAAAAATCAATGTATTCTAAATAGCTTCTGATTTAAATAACCGATATATCATTACGGACAATATAAAAGAACAAGAGAAAACAACCAAAAAAAGCCACAATAAACCCAAATTAGAAGCCAATACATTCCATATAATTTCTTACTTAAATAAACTAAAAGCAAAAAAAGACAGAAGCTAGAGCCATTTAGAGCAAGCCATAATGTGTTGTGATAATGCACTGGCATAGTTACGCACTACATAACTAGTACGACCATCGATGCAACCTCCAAGTTTTGAGATCAAGCACTTGCTAAGCTGCTATGGTGCATAGCATTGTTCGACATCTCAGACATCGTAGCCTTTCTGCCAATAAACATCTCTTCGGTCTCATTTGCGTGAACACAGCAATTAGTTTAACAACGCAAGCTGAGTGAATACTGGTACAGTACAGAAGCAAGCAAACACAAGCGTTTCTATTAAGTGACAGCTCTTGACATAATCCCCTTGCCTGGGGCACATGTTCGAAGTAAATAGTGGTAGGTAACCGCAGCAAAACTAGAGCGTCAACTTAGTCCTTCCTCAGGTCGATGTACTCGCGTTTCGTCCCGGCTTTGTTAATGACTACAATCTCCAGCTTATCGCCCTGCATTATTTTTAGGTTTGGCAGATGAGTACAGCGACAAATATGACCGTGAGAAACAAACCATGATGAACTTTGGACACTGGGCGAGTGCAACATACAGTGTAGATGTCCCTCTCAGTTGCGGATGCAAACACATCCTTAACTAGATCGACGGCCTCTGACTCCGACAAAGGTGTGACAGCATCCTGCACATAATAGGAAGATTCTTAGGACTACTGGAGCTATTCAAATCACCACCCATCTATATGCCACACATAAACTTGCATGCTTAGTCAACCAGATGATCACTGGACAAGATCGATCAATTTTCATTTGTTAGCAGGGCAAGAAAAAAAAATTGGAGCCAAAAATAAAAAAAAAATTGCAGGGCTTACTCTTGCAGGGAGTAATAGTGGACTAGGTGATTTCAGTTGGTTGTCCAACACAGGCATGATCAAAGTAGATCCTGTTCCCTGAGCACTGTAACCGGTCCTCTCATAGGACCCAACAGCATCATAGGTGAAAACACATCCTTTCCCTGCACAAGGATGATACATGCTTATTAAGAGATAGTGTGTTTCAAAGGACATGTAAAACAGGAAATCAAAATGAAGAAACCAAATATGAAAGTTGCACCTTCACTGTCAAGCCCACCAAGCACATTGAAAGCATAATATGGAAAGAATCGCTTGTAGTACAGGGTATTGGAGAGCAGTTGTGCCATGGCAGGGCAGCTCATCCTTTTATTGTGCTGGTGCTGGTATAGCTACAGAAACAAATGAAACAAAAGGATATCAATGATTTAGATAGCAAAAGTTTGGTACATCATGAATAGATGATGAACAAATTTACAGTAGCTTTAGCACTGAATACATGCAATAGAGGTACTGCAGTGCATTCCAAGTGTATAAACTACAAAACGATGAACTATCTTTTGTAGTAAATAATGCCAAAACAGTTGTTGCATTGCAATCCAGAGTTAGTACCACATACCAAGCAAACAAATAAGGGAAGCTTGTTTGGGGCAACAATAAATAGGAATGCAAGGAAATGAGTTGAAGTGGCGCATGTGCTATATGGTAAGATTAGACCCCCAAATGAAGGAACAAAAACATGCTGCTAAAATCTCTGTTGGACACAACAGTATTGAGATATCCCTAAACAGCCATGCTATTACTAGGCACAGGGCACAACAATCTAAACATTGGTAGGCCTCAAGTCTGTATATATCAAATCGAATGTATACAACACAAACTCATTCCCATCATCACATGGAAAAAGGATGCAATTGTAACAGTACAGCTCATGAAACATTGAAAACTTCAAATAACTTAGATCACAGAAAGATTCAGTAGCCCCATAAGAAGTCAAAATCAAAGTTAAAAAGATAAAAATTTGACAACGTGAAATGATCAAAGAATTGCTTGGTCACAAAAGGACTGAATTAAAGTATATGGGGAATGTTTAGATAAACGAAGTTATGAGTTGTGAACTTTTACCAATTCTCTGGCAGCTAAGTTCTTGTGCAGAGCTTTAATATCACCTTGAAAGCCGGAAGATGCTAGTACGCATTTCTCCGCTCTAAACAAAGAAAGAAATAATACTTTATTTTTTACACTAATAATGAGTATCTTCCTTTGTCACAGAACGTGATTAATGCCCATGCAAGAAGAAAGAAATTTAATTGCATGACAATAACTTGGACCTCATCATATTGTGTGCTTGCAATACTTCAATATGCTGCTTACAATCATACACTAACCATGCAAAACAAAAGATTACTGCAGTGTATACCACCGAGTAGACTTAATTAAATATTTAAATAGGGAAGATTAGCAAGCAAAAGTAGCTTTGCAGAACATTGATATTTTAAAACAAATTTGAAACTTGAGGGAAAAAACAATAACCAAGTGCAAGTAATATCACAGCAGCAGAGTTGTGTTAGAACAGATTCACAGTATAATTGAGCACACAGAAAGTCTAAACCAAATGAAATCATCAATGGTAAGTTATATTTACTGCTTTATACACCACCCTTTCACAAAAGCTCACTTTATATTTTTACATTAACAAAAATATGGAGCAATATCAAGATAAAGCAACCAACAGGTACCACTATCCTCCACTCTTGACAAATGACAACATTTGTATGCTATATCAAACAAAAAACACAATTGTGGACCTATGCAAACCAAACATTTTCAAACCAATAGGACACCTAAAACGCGTAGTGTGGTGAAAACAGATGTTACAGGAACCAACTTAAGACAACACCCACAATCTACATGACATACAATACTCGGTACTCTAAAAGATGTTAAAGTAAAGCTCACCATAAACTTTACGGATGCAATGTACAGAACGGGAGCAATCTGACCAGTATAGGAGCAAACCTAAATGCAATCCTTACATTTCGTCTGTTTCTATTGATATCTTACAGGAAGCACACTGAGAAAGCCAGTAATTACCGCAACAAATCTTGTGAAAAGTAAGGTGTTTTCCCACAATTTAATCCCAAGCCTCCAAACACCAAACCCTAGCTAAATCAACCAAAGGCGGCACTAAAATCCCACATCTGCACCAACCAATTCCATTCCCCGGTACACCACAAACCCACATGGCCTCCCAGTCGACAAACCCTAAGCCCCAGGCGGACAGATCGAGGCGCGCGATTTCGGTGGGTACTTACAGCTCGCAGATCTTGGAGTGATCGCGCGTGAGGATGTTGTATCCGACGGAGAGGCGGGTGTCAGCGGCGACGACGCAATAGTCGGCGCCGGCGATGGCCACGCAGGTCCTGCATCACCAAACCAGACCTCGTTACGAGATGTAAGGAGAAGGCGAGGGGAAGGGTAAACGGCGAAGGATGAGGAGAGAGCACCTACCCGCCGTTGTTCTCGTAGACCCAGTCGCCGCGCCTCGACATGGCGGTGGTCGGAGTGGGTGGGCTGCTCGGGGGTTGGAGTCGCCGGCGTTCGAGTTTGGAAGGCGAAGTGGAGCAGTGGATGCCTCGTTACGTTTCGTTTCTTCCCCTTTTGAGCTGGGTATAAGGCCTTGTGGGCCATGGGCTGAGGTGGTTTGGATTTCTTCGTAAGACTTCGTGTTGGATCTGGATACGGGGTCCAGTCCAAAACATACGCAGATTTCTCATTCTCTTTTTTCAGCTCTTTTTTTTAAATAAAAATCGATCAGCTCATTATTCTGGAATTGATGGGCTGTTCTTGGCTGTGGCTGATGTCTTTTACCTGTGATTAATATGTTTTGCCAGAAAATAAATAAGTAGTTGATGAAAGAATTAGCTTTAAGAAGAAGGGAACGAGTGGTGATGAAAGCGAGGGAGAAATGCGTACACAAGATGGGAGCGATAGAAATAGGGTGCGTGATGTGCTCATGACCTGTGCTTTATCTTCAGAACGAAATAGGAGTGAAAGAAATAGATAAGCCGCTCTAGAAAACCGAATGTTCATATAATTTCTATTCCACACCACAATGGAAAAGCTTGGCTTGGGTGGCTAGTGGAGGACTGGAGGTGTTTGTACTCTAGCCCACCAGGGGTTTAAATCCTAGGTTTGACCATAAGTGTCTCATTTAGGATGATTTCTTTCAGTGGGAGGCGTTGTTCCCGTTGTAAATAAGGCGCCGGTGGTGACTTCGTCAAGTTCCTCTCTTTTACTCTTCCATAGACGTCGTGATGTGTATGAGTGTGTGCGTGTATGGGTGTCTATGAGTTATACTTGGTACTTTACAAATAAAAAGGAAAAACATAAAAGAACCACTAAAATTCTACCATGTTTGGAACATGAAAATTTGGTAGAAAAAGGCTTATATTAGGTCACGCTAAATTCTTACGTTCCATGGGGTCTCCATAAATATGCATTGCAATTTCGTATAGGGCCTTTGCACCAATCCCAGTCTGAGACTGTAATTGCATATATATTACTTGACTTTTCGTTGGCAAATAGTAGAGCTGGCAAAAAAGCTTGAGACTCATGAGGCACTTGATCCCGTAGTCGGCTCGAGCATGGAGCATCACTCAGCGAGCCAAGTCAAAGTCCCAGCTCGGTTCTCAAACGAGCTAAGCTTGAGCGGCTCGCAAGCGCGATCGAGCCGGTGAGTCGGTGAGGAGTTTGTAGAGAGCACTACACAAGTGCACAAGCACAACAGAGGCCAGCTCATTTCCACAGCACAACCAAAGCTAGATCCGCTTTCTCCCCGTCCGCATGTGCCGAGAAAGTGGAGCTGGCCCTTTGCTCCCGATCCGCCGCCACCACATCTCCCTGCTCGCCTGCCATAATAGATATCCCCGCTTGCCCGCCGCCGCTCCTCTTTCTTCTCGCCACCGCTCTTTCTCCCACCCTTTGCTCACGATTTGCCGCCACCCCCCACATCTCTCCCGTTTCGGGCCCCTCCCACCCCACATCTCGTTGCTCGATGTCATCCTCCCTTCTCCCCGCTAGCCGCTCCTCCTCCTCCCCTCTCTTGTGGTTGCTTGGTGAGTATCTTTAGTATGCATGGCAATTACGTTTCATGTTGCTATGTCTGTGTTTCATGTTTCCTTTTTTTTTTACCATTTGTACTGGTTATATCAAGCAATTTAGTTTAGCTGACAAAGTGATGCTTACAAAATTACCGAGTCACATTGGCATTATCTTAACATAAATAGCAGTCAAACATGAATGTTAACCTTGTAATGTTAAGCTTGGATAGATAGACGAAGAATCATGTATAGTTTATTGGTCGATTTGTATAAACATGAGTTCATTTGTAGTAGACCACCATAGCAATGTTTGTGGTGTCAAAATCTTATTGAGATGAGCTTCTTTACCTATAAAACGTAAGTTTGAGTCTATGTGGTACTTTAGAAGCATCAATGTAGCCCATATTGTCTGAATATCCATTTATTGCCAAGAGCCATTATGAAGCTTCCCTGGCTGTAGTAGTTCATATAGTTGTCAGGGCATGCTGGTTATTATGGTTAGTATGATTAGGGGAAATGTTCTTGAAGTTTCCGAAATTTGACATCTCTTCATGGTCCCTTCATTTCTTTCCTTGTAGTCTAGCTGTTTAGCTCTGTTTTTGCTGGAGCAGGCGTGCTTGGTTGTTTCGCGTTTGCTTTGTTCAACACTGTAATTGAATAAACCCTATTATACTTCTTTAGTAGTCGAGTGTCCTGATAAAAAAATGCTCTTCATGGATTATATAATTGAATAAACATTAGAGGTGTTACTGTCTTGCTATTATTACAATCTCTTCCTCGATGGTCTGTTAAACATTATTATAATTGAATAAACACTAGAGTCTATTAAATTCCATATTTATGTTTTTCCCAGACTATATCTGATCTATGAGTATCCATACATGCTGTACTTTATGTTTTTGCTGCCTGCTCTTATGCATCTTGGGACGTAAGCCAACTTGGGAGAATTGTTCTCCCAAAGGTCAGTTCTTACGCAAATAATTTTTTCCAAACGTCCTTTACCTGCATATTTCTAATAAATTAATTCAACATAAGGAGGCCGAGGCTTACCTCCCAATTATGACATCACAGGATGGCAAAAGTTTATGTATGCATGATTTGATAAATGCACAACTGTGGACCTACAAGTACACGTTAGACAAATTTTAATCTGTTTGGCTTTAATGTTTGTTGCTATCAGTGGCGTAGCCAGGATTTGTAGTTATGGTGGTCCATTGTTTAAATTTTTTTAACCGCTATAAACTTAACATGTCGGTACACAAGTATATGAATTACAAAATGCAATTAAGAAAAAAAAGGACATACAATTAAAATTAAATAGTCCAATGCGACTGTGCATTCCAATAATATAATCTAATGACACAGAATAAAATAAGGTTTTGTGTACCTTGTGACTTGCGCTCTGTGAACGTCGATGCTCGATGGTGGATCGCCGCCGATCATGGTCAGGTGGCCACCAAAGAATAGCCGATGCGTTCGCTCGAGTTAGGGCTTATTTGCTTAGTCTCTAGCTCTAGGAGAGATTGGGAGAAAAAAGGAAACATGACTAAACGAGTAGGCTAATTGGATGAAGATTTTGACTTTTGAGACGCACTGCAGAGGACTCACGTGTCTTCGCCGTCGTCGTCGTCGGCGTTAACTGCCACGCCCGCCGCCACCGCTTATCGTTCAGATAATCGTATTCGTATTCTATGAAGCACAACACGCAAAGAGATACGAAGGGCGCGGCCGCGCGCAGAGAAATACTGAACGGCCGCACAATGCGTATTCGCGAAAGGCGCGGACGCTTCCACGTATTCGATGTTTGACTGCTGAAGATCCGAATTTTCCTATATCTATAGGCCTTGTATGGGCCGAGCGCAGGGTGGTCCGCGGACCACCCGGACCACCCTGTAGCTCTGCCAATGGTTGCTATGAGTTAAATTAGGGCTGTAAACGAGCCGAGCTCGAGCGAGCTTGACCTGGCAAGCTCGAGCTCAGAGAAATTAACCGAGCTCGAGCGAGCCCGAGATCGACATCGAACTTGAAGCCGGGCTTGAGCTCGGCTCGAACAAAACTCGAACTCGCTCGAGCTCGGCCGAGCTAGGCTCGTAGATTCTGTGGGGAGTAGGGAGGGTCGAGGGGAGTACTGAGAGCCGAGGCGCCGAGCCGCAGGGACGGCCGCCGGCCGGGCAGTGGCCATCCGCCGATCCGAGTCGAGAAGGCGCGCGCGGGGAGAGAGGAGGCGCGGCGGGAGAGAGGAGGCGCGGCCGCGGGGGACGAGGCGGCGGGCGAGGAGAGGCGGCGACGGCGAGGAGGGGGACGGGGCGGCGACGGGAGAGGAAGGGGACGGGGGCAGCGGCGGGGCGCGAGGAGGGGCGCGGGGAAGGAGGGCGGCGCGAGGAGAAGGAAGGGGACGGGAGAGGGGTTCGCGGCGGGCGGGGCGGGGGCGGAGAGGAGGGGACGGGGACGGAGAGGGGCGCCGGCGGGAGGAGGGCGCGAGAGGAAGGGGACGGGGCGGGAGGGGATCGGCGGCGGGAGGGGAGAGGGTGGTCATGTGGGGGGGAGAGAGGGGTCGTGGCGGGGCGGCGGAGGCGCGCGGGAGAGGAGGAGGCGACGAGGGGACAGGAGTGGGGTCGGCCGCGGCGGGCGAGGCGGCGGCGGCGGCGCGAGGAGGGGGTGGGTAGGCGAGGGCCGAGGCGGGTGGGGTCCGGGGAGACGGAGAGGACCGAGGAGGGGGGTGGCGCCGGCGGCCGGGGATGGATTTGAGAGGAGAGGCGGGAGGAGTGGGGGGGGGGTAAAAAATTGTAAGCTCGCGAGCTTAGGATGGAGTTCGAATTCGGCTCGTTTGGAGCTCGAGCCAAGCTCGAATCGAGTCTAAAACGAGCAAACTCGAGTAGCTCGCGAGCCTCGAGCTTTTTTTACAGCCCTAAGTTAAATTGCCAATATGATCTTTGTCATACTTTAGTTCCAGAAGTGAGTTGCACTGGCGAAATAACTGAAATAAAGCTCCTGTGCATGTAAAATAACTGTTATGATTCATGTGTCATTACAGAGTGCCCTACATAGTTTGTTGTTCTTACAAAGCAATCTGTAAGTTTTGCTACTAGTAGCTGACAAAAATGATAAACACAGCCATATTAAATTTTAGTAGTACAAGCACCTAGTCTGATATAATTTGAGTTGAGTGACTAATAGAATTTCTTCACTCCCTTTTGTTCCTCTGTAATGACACATGACAAAAGCTTTGTTCCTCCGTACTGACACATGACCCATAACAGCAAGGATTGCATAGGATGGTGAAATCTGAACTACAAGGCCTCTGTTGGATTTCTTGACTCCCTTTTGTTGTTTCTTATATTGGAATGCAGAGGCTTGCGAGCTTGTTGTTCTTCCGGGCAGCTTGGCTTGTGAGCCCTCACGAGCCGGCTCGAGCCATGCATCAAGCCAAGCCGAGCCTGGTTCCTGGCTCGGTTACTTAACGAGCCAAGCCACAACTCTGATCGAGCTTGGGCAAGCCTAACTTAAGCCGGCTTAGCTCAGCTCATTTTCAACCCTGCCTGGAGTAGTGCAAACACGTGAGCCTTCTAAGTCGTGGGGCCCACTTCTATTCTTATCCTTAACATCCAAGTCCCAGGAGAGCACTCTCCACCGTAACTAGCTAGGGAAAGTCTCCATCTCTCCCGCACGAATCATTAGGCAATAAACAAACCGAGCTGAGCTCGAGCAAGTTTGGCCTCTTAGGCTCGAGTTCGGTAGAAGCTCAAGCCGAGTTTGAGCGAGTCTGAGTTAGGGTACGAGTCTAAACCTAGGCTCGAGGTCAGCTCAGTTGAAGCTCGAGTAGGCTCAAGTAAACTCAATAACAGTCAAAATTATTTAATGTATACTAATTTTCAATAATAAGAAAAGCTCGAGCATGGCTTGAATAAGCTCGATAATAGTCAAAACAAATCAACATGCACTAATTTTCAACAATAAGAAAAGCTCAAGCTCAACTCGAGTAAACTCGGTAAGAGTCAGCATGCATCAATATTCAAAGTCAAATCGAATCCTAACGAGCTATTCGAGCTTGGCTCGTTTAGAGTTCGAGTCGAGCTTGAATTGAACCTAGAGCGAGCTGAGCTCTAGCAGCTCACGAGCCTCAAGTTTTTTTACTGCCCTACTTACCATCCTCTCTAACCCTTTCTTTCCTAATACAAATTGCCCACAATGCCGCAACATCATGGCGCCAAAGTCTACAGTGGTCATAACTTGCAGCACCGCGGTCGAAGCCAAATTCAGAGAAGCGGTCAAGGAGCAGCTGAAGCTAAGGCCAGTAGTGCGGCCAGTCTCTCGAGCAGTCAAGTCGGCGCAGTGAGTAGTCGCAGGCGTTGACACGGGGGGACATGAGTGACACAGACCATACAGTGGTCGGTAAGCTGACTGGTCACAATAGCAGCCAACGACTGAGTGAAGCTAGTTGGGCAACAGTTGTGGTAGAGCATTGTAGCTATCGTCAGCGATGGAACAGAGCATGGGCGAGCGGCAGATTAGTTGAGTGGTCAGGCGAGCAATGGAGCAACTGAGTGCTCTGAGGCCCGGTTGCCTATATATGCCCTGTAACTCTTGTGCAATGTGAGAGTGTGAAGAAAAAGGAAGAAAATTGCCCCCAAACACTCTCCGCCTCACATTTCGACTTAGTCCTCTGCTTCAGTGCAGCCGATTGACTTTGAGCGTGCAGATCCGACGTAGGTTTTCCATCAGTTGGCGGCTCACAACACAGCAGATGGCAAGGCAACCATTGACTAATATCCTTATAAAACCAACCACCATAAAAAAAAATGTAATGCACCGTAGCACCAAAAATTAATACACAAATAAAAACAGAACAATTTTACCTTTGCATGTGTCTGAGAAACACCAATTTCTACAGCATCTCAGTATTAGCACTTTTGCTATTATGAACATTCACAACACACCCTTAAACGATGGAAAGATAAGATGCAAAGCAATTTAAGAACACCGTGTACGTGAAGCTCACCGCGCACGGCCACTCGATGACCCGACGCTGCTGTTCGAGTTCATCCACAGCGACGACGGCGCCGCGCACGACGCCTTCACCATCAGCCGGGATTGCAGGGACGTCCTGGAGTGCACCGTCGACAGCTGCGCGCCCCACACCTTGGCCAACTGATCAGTAGGAAATTAGGTATCATCCATCAGATGATCGGTAGGAGACATCATAGGAGAATTTATAGGTGTTCGTCTTGCTGTTAACTTCTGAGAGGTGGTTATTATGCTGTCCTGCGCGATGCTCTCGCGCAAATATTTTTATGCAGACAAATTTCTGTGTGCTATATTCGTGATCAGCTGATGAACCAGTTTTGTGTAATCCTTTCTCATTCATTTCCAAAATGATCAATGGGTCACAGTTACACACGAAACCATCCTTTCTCATTCATTTCCAAAATGATTGCTGGGTCACAATTATACACAAAACCGTATCCCATTCACAAACAACTTGTCTGCATCATGTCGCCGGTGTCGTCGGAGGGCAGCTATCCTTGACGCACGCCAGCACGTCCCGGTACTCCCTGTGCACGGTGAAGCTGTCGTACACCTGGCTGTCGCTGGACCGCTTGTACTCGTAGAGAAGGGACGTGTAGTTGAACGCCGTCAGCTTGACGAAGCCGTACTCCATCTCCCTGTAGACGCTCCACGCCGGGGCCTCGGCGGTGAAGTTGCTCAGGTGGCTGCCGCCGCCCCCGACGACGACGTGGATGGTGCCGTTCATCGTGCCGGAGTAGTGAGACTTCTCTGAACTCACGCATTGTTTCTGCACAACAACTTGACATTAGTACGGTCACAGCAGAATATGCAAGTGATCAACCGTGCTCATGTCTGCAGATGTATTGCAATGGAGGCTGACCACTCACCTCATAAACAGGACAGGTCCTCTCGTAGTTGTGGACATGGCCGTAGAACGCGATGTCCACCCTGTACTTCTGCCACAGCTTCTCAAGGCTTTCCCGGGCCATCGGTTCGGCGAACGATCCTTCTTGGCCGTAGAAGAAACCGGAGGAGTAGCCAAGGACGCGATGTGCGATGAATATCAGCCACGGCTGCTTCTTCCGGTCAACCGTGGCGAGGCAGTTCTCGATGAACTTGTACTGCTCCGTGCCTTCCCGCCAGTCGTGCTCGCTGTCGGCGACGCAGAACCGGAACATGCCGTAATCTGTTGAGTACCTGTTGAACAATAGCCGTTGAGGCACAATTTATGCTTGGTAAATAGTGGCCATCACTGTCAATTTGACATGATATTGTTCATATGCCGTATCATATGGCAAATAAGCTTAGATACTGCCAGTTACCAGTAGTTAGCCCTGTTCTCTGTCGGGGTATAGTACATGGTTTCAGCTAACACCCCACACTCCCCTCCAGAATCTGTACCATTGTAGAAAGACCCACTGTTGGGCCAATCTCATTCATGATTTCCACTGCATCAGAGAAAGGAGGCTATCAGAGCGTTAACTTGTGAAATGCTTCGAGATCTGCTTTAAACAAGATGTACAGACCTTGCAATCATATAGGGGACTCGCGAGGTAATTGGTTCGACTTGTTGTGTGAACTGATCCCACTGTGAAATATACCCATTGGCATAGGTAATATCACCAATATGAAATGCTATGTCTATGTTGTCAAGGTCCTTGATTAGTGCATCGGTGGTGTTAAGTGATCCAGGCTGGTAGTTGCTATATTCATTGCTTCCATCCCTCTCGGCCTACGAATGAGAACACCATGTGAATTCAGAAGGGCTATAGCTTCAACAAATATAAAATGTGTAAAGCACAGTATTAATGTAACATACACACACACATACGGCTGCGCTATTCTGCGCTTGCGCGCATTGTACACGCCGAAAAGTTACTGTCGTATATGAGTGAAGTTATTGTCAAAGATATGTAGATTTATTGCCAGTTGTGTAGTGTTACAACTGACAGTAATTCCACATGTCTTATTGAAGTAACTTCATTCACACATAACAGTAACTTTCCGACGCGCATTTTATACCTGCGCGCAGAATAGTGTGTGTGTGTGCGCGCGCGCAATTCTGGAAAAGATCTTGAATGGGTGATTCTGCAACCGCATGATAATTTTGTTTCAGAAGGACAAGTAGCTGTGAACTATTCTAGTCAAACTTAAAACACCATCTAAAAACTATTAGAGGCATTTAGAATAATGCAAAGAACTAATTCAGGTTTTTTTTCATTTTTGAAGCCTTTCACTCTTTTGCCACGAAACCAAAAAATTTTTAGGGGCCAAGTAAAAAATATCTTACTAAACAATTGTCGTATTGAGGTATTTTGTGGAAGAACAATAATTTGTCGTTGGTTGAAAATAAAGAATGCAAAAGAATATTTTTGGTAGAGAAGTAAACAATGTGCAGGTTTGTTATCATGTCTCAAACGAACATAAACAGAAAGAAAGGTTGTGCTTTACTGCTTTCCTTCTAAAAAGGGATAGAAGTAAATGTTACTTTCTTCATGAATTTCTGCTATGCTTCATAATGCTATCAGTGAGTGGTAGTATAACCTAAATCAGTGTTGGCATATATTTACCTTTCCCATATCACCAAAAATAACAACCCGCTGCAGTGACTTTTGTCCAGGATAAGGAGGTGCTCTGAAAGAGTAAAATTTGCCCCATACAACTGTTCCATCAGGTAGCATATGTCCAATTTTGTAGTAGTATCTAGTAGAAAAAAATTGCATAGTCAGAACAGCAGTACTCACAAATGAGACGACTGTTTGTAGGACCTAAGGTAAGAATTTACTCTTTATTTGGCCATAAATTCGTCAGGAAAGCTGTGTGTATGAAACCTGGATCTCTCCAACCAACAGTACGAGCAGGTTCTCCTGCACAAGTAAAAAAGTACAGTGAGAGCACGCGTTGAAAAAAGGAGAAAATTTCCTGTTTGGGTTTACATCCTTGAGAAAGGTTATATTGTTCTCGAAGTAGATTTCCTCCACAACCTAAGTTTGTTGTATACTGCATGCTCAATGTCCACAACAACTCAAGATGCTCACCACATTCTCCCAAGACCCCCCCCCCCCAGCCGCTCCCAGGCGACTCAACCGCCCCCCAAACTACCCCTCACCACCGCGTTCCCTCCTCGCCGCCACCGGTGAGCGGTGGTGACGGCGGGGCCTGCCACAGCCTCCCGTAGCCGCCTCGTGATGGTGTGGTGCCGGAGCAACCCGGATCTACCCTTCCTTGACGGATTTGGCTGGAGTCGATGCGGTGACCCCCGTGGTTGTAGCGCAGGGGTTGTGGGCGGCCGACGTCGGTGCGGGGCTGGGCAAGGGCCACATGGTGATCCGACGGGCCACGCGTGGGTGGATCTGGCTAGGCACAGAGCGGCGGCTTGAAGCCCAATGACCGGAGTGGAGCGGCGACTTGAGACCAGGCGACTAGAGGCAGCTGGATCTGTGGCAGGCAGCCGGATTTGCCAGCCTCCGGACCGAATTCGGGCCTACCACCTCGGCTTCTCCGCACCTTGTTGTCGTCGTGGCACCGAAGGTTGTCGAGGAGGAGGCCAACGTCGATGGGGTCAGACGGCGAGTCCCGGCCACTGTAGCTGAGGAAGAGAGGGAAGTCGGCCGGTAGAACATGTCGTACGCCGATGGCTCGACCTGACATGGCCATAGTGCTGGATTCGGGGAATGGCCGCTGCATGGCCGAGCGGGGCTGTGGGTGGCCAGCCACCCATTGGCCGCGTGGTGTAGTGCTGAGCTCTGGGTGAAAACCTTGGATCTGGCTCTTCTTCGAGGGATCCGAGATGACTGCGTTCTTGGATGTCGTGTCCTTGGAGGCGTCGTCTTAGAGCTATACCTCACACACCGCAGGGGCTTGTGGCATTTTGTGGTTGTCATCCTCTCGGCGTCGCTTTTCCTTCCCTGGTCGTGGTTTGGCTGCCATGAGGCATGCTGTGGTGAAGTCGGAGCAGCCGGGTCGTGGGTGCGATGGGTGGCGACGATAACTTGTGCTAGTGCTTATCAGTCGCGATCGCCATCCTAGTCGGCGTTGGGTGTGTTAGCCACGGACATTCGTCTTCATGGGCTTTCGAAGTTGTGTTTTTTATTTTTCAATGCCCGGTCCTTTCTTGGGCCTTTGTAACCTGTACCATTCTCCTTCTTAATTAATGAAACGCAAATGTCCTGCGTTTTCGAGAAAAAATGTCCACAACGATATCAAAGATAAAAAATCAAAAACCAATAATGGTGGTCATGTTCCAATTCTTCAATTCTTTGTTACACTGGTACATATAAACATCAAGAACCATGGTACCTGTCATGGATATCGGGTAACATAACGTTGAATTTTACTAAATGGAACCAGTTCAAACCAAATCAGGACAGCAGCTAGGTGAGAAAATTAGGATTGCACAAGTTCAATCTATGCTACTACATACAAAGCAAGAACAATGCAAAAAGAAACTTTATATGCACCATACCGCAGATGCTTTCACGATCAAAGGTGACAGTGCCAGCTGCTGTGCGCACAGGAGGGCTCCATTTCATGCCCCATTCAACAAAGGGATATGCCTCATTGATGTCATAGCCACTTGTCCATGAGACAGTCATCTAGCATGGCATACCAAAACAAATCTTGAGTGAGATTTCAGTTTGACCTTTCAAGCAGATAGACGCGGATAAATCTCAGACTGGATCAATACAACCAAGAATTGATGTGCCAGTGAGTGTCACAATCTCAGAGAGGAGAGAACAACCCACCTCATTCCAGGTTTTTCCCTGTGCTAGACGTGGATAAACCGGAGCTTTTGGGTTTGCAAAGGCAATCTTATTTGACACTGCAATAAGTTTTGGCTGCAAAAGAATTAGATAAAGAGTCAGTGCTTTTTATCGAATGAGGGAGACTGGATAACATGTCTTAGTGGAGTAACTCACATTTGAGAGTCCACCAGTGAACAATCCAAAGGAAAAATCTTGCCGCTGATTGATCAGCTGAAACTTCAGATTTCCTTTCCCTGACTTGGCATAATCCGATGAATAATTTGCAAGCTGATACTGAAACCGACACACAAAAAATCAAGTTAGGAGTCCATTTGAAGAATGGGAAGATCGCACATTATGTCCACTAACCATTTGAAGAATGAGAAGATCGCTCATTATGTCCACTAACCATTTGAAGAATGAGAAGATCGCTCATTATGTCCACTAACCTTTATTGGTGCCGAGCATATCTCAGGGCCTGATCCATGAGATCCAGGGCATGTGGACGCACTGTAGGAAAGTGCAGGAACTTATCAGATCATGATTGTGAATTGTAATTATGATAACCTACAGTCACATAACATGGTCTCACAGCTCAATATCCATTTTGGGGGAAATGTGCAAGTTCATACTTAAAATTCGAAGGAGAGAATACTCCGATCCAATCGCCGTCGCTTGCATGGGGAACTAAAAAATCTACAGTTACCCAAGCAGTATCTTCCCCCTGTGTCAACAACCTTGTGTCAGATTTTTTTTTCATGCAGCAAAAATCAAGGACCAAGCAATAGCATTTCACAGCTACGAAGTGTAATTCATCAATTGCTGAATTGCATGTATTAATCAGATTAAATTATAAAAGGAGCAACGATATGATCAAAACAAAACCAGAGTAAGCACGATTTTCCATTAAAAATATCAGTTGGATGGCCCACAATATGTGATCATTGATGACATGATGAATAATGTGAAGTCGAAAAGATAAGATTGGCACACTATATAGTGGACACCTTGGGTGCAGGGAAGATCCCCATGTGAGTATTTGACCACTAGCACGAGAAGCATGGGCAAAGCAGTGATGGAGACCAGTTTGGTCCATCAATCATTCAACTGATTTGGATACCCATGATCTACCATTGGAATTTCTCCACTGCAAACTTGGCATCATCCCCCCAATCCCCAACTTGTCCTAAAGCGATTGGGACGGAGGATGCACGCACGGTGTACCCCGAAACGCCCGGCCAAGCATGGCAGGACTGATAGTTTTGGACCTTGGACAGACCAAAAACTTCAGAAGCACACACACATATACAGCAACCAAGAAGGCACGCGTGTACCTTAGGCCCGAGCAACCGAGGCGACGCCCTGACCGAAGCGGCCCCGTCGATGCCAATCCGTGCTCGGTGGATGGCGATCAGCGATAGCGGCTGCGCGCCTAGCCTGGCGGCGGCAGCGGCGCCACGGCCACCGGCCGTCGCCGCGGCGGCCCAAGCCATAGCGAGAAGCACTAGGAGAATCCCGCTCGGCATCCTGCCGCATGTGCTGGTTTATCGCGGAAAAGGAGAGGTTTTTGCCGCTTGTGGCGATCGATGGGTAGCGTCGAGTTGTAAATCTTGGTGTATCTGACCGGCCGTTTGTGCCGGATGCAGGAGTTCGTCTCTAATTCGTAAGCAAGTGAGGGCATCTGTAGTGTATAAAAATAGAGGGTCTTAATCCATCTTAAGGTCAACCTTATATATTACAGGGATGACCTTAAGCAGGCTATAAGTAAAAAAAGGCTTAAGGCTGGTTCTCAAGCTAAAGACCTGGTCACAAGCATTAAAATATAATTTTTCTTTATCTGCCAAGTGGGACCGTCTTAAGGCCTCTTGGGTTATATACACTATGGAGTCAGACTTAAGATTTAGATGGGACCCACCTTAAGGTCCCTTGGGTTATATACACTCTGATGCCCGATGGGCGTCTTTGTGCCACACACCGCCATTGCGCTGCTTCGCTTCTCACACATGCAGCGTCGAATTATATTATATTGGTTATTAGTTTTTCCAGTTATTTAATTAAAAATTAAAAAATGTTATATCCTTATGGACTATACAAAAGAATAAAAAATAAAAAAATAAAATAAATTAAAATTAGAAATCGATATATTTTAAGTAATGTTTAATTTAAATAATTTGAAAGTAAAAAAAATTAAAAGATACATGTATTTAGAGTGGAAGGGTAATGAAAAGGGAGATCTTTGACTGCGTGAGAACGCTCGAAGAATCAGTTTGGAGACGCTTGCGACGCAGGCTACGGGGGTTCACATGCGCACAGGAACGATCCGGGCCAGGGAGTTGACTCTAGGTAGTTTTTTGTTAAAACTGTGGGAACAACTGGTATTGTAATTATACTCACAACTCAAATATTATGGATTTAAATCCCACAAATATTAACGAAAAATTCACAAGTAAACCACCCAACCTCTTTACTTTTATTTCCCTCTGCGCTATAGCCATGTTACATGTGACGATCTAGTGGCATGGTGCATCGACGCTAGGGATCACCCGTTGTTAAGAGTTTTTGAGTTTTAGGGTTAGCGTGAAGTAAATTTATACCCATTTGGAACTAAGATTTCTACATAAATTTACAATAATTTTACAGAAATAGTTTAATTCTTATAGGAACCGAGGAAAATTACTCCGTCCTAGATGAGAAATTTCCCGAGGATCCTAGTACAACTCCTGTTATGCGCTTCAGCAATCGCTCTAAAGCGTAACTCCGGTGTAATAATGAAAGATATCAACCAAACGTACCCGCGAGCCGAGCAGCGAAGGCGACGCCCGCGCCGCGGCGGACGCGTCCAGCGCGACGCGCGCGCGGTGGATGGCGACCCGCGACAGCGGCTGCACGCCGTGCCCCGCGGCGCGGCCGACCGCGGCGAGCGCGAGCAGGAGCAGGCGCAGCGCCAGCGCGAGCGCGAGCCGAGCGCCTCCTCCCATGTTCGCAGCCTTAGGCAGAGCAGGGGACGGAGAACGCTATGTATACGGCGTTTTCATGGACGTCCTGTGCTGCGACGGTGCGCGAGGCGAGACGCAAACGGAGTTGACTCCGCGCGCGTTTAGTAGATCTGTGCTCGGGTGTAGGACCCAGGATTCCCGATCGTATTGGCCTTTTTGTTTATCTGCTGATTTCGTACGCGTATTGATCATAAGAGACATGCGAGTTATGCTTCGAATGTGCGGGTGTTTAGGGCCAGATCGGTTCGATTTGAGCTTCTGGGTTCTGGCTTATTTTTTACTATTCATAAATTTCATTTTTTTTGAACTTTTGGTTTTTTATTGAGCTTTTTTGCCCGTTCTTTTTTCCCGTATTCGTTTGTATTATACATATTGGGCTAACATATTTTTTATATTTTAAAACTTTTTTAAATTTAATTATGCTAAATAAGCATCTATCAGCTACAGTGTTTTTTTCAGCTAGCTACAGTATTTTTAGCCATAAACCATGAGCTTTTAAGCCCAACTGATCACCACCTAGGTGGTTCGTCGGCAATTTCGCGGAATAATCGATTTGTAGGGAGTAAATTCCCATGACTCCTTTTTACCATAGGTGAGCCAATAAAAATAGGCATCTATTTAGAGGACCACTTGAGTGAGCCGAGCAGAAAAATTAACATCAGGGAAAACACTTACTTTGTTACTTACCATGCAACCAAAAAATTTAAATAAATAAAATATGTTAGAAATCCTTTGAATAAAGAGAAACTGACTGTATAAAATTATAAATTACCCAAGTAGATATGTATTTCTAAATCATACGACTGCTTATTAAATGCAGAAGACGAACCGGCTCAGACAGAGGTAGTGGGTCCAGTCGTGGTTGATGTTGATATTTCCTATTATTATAAAGGCAAGCTTGTTCTTGATCATTCACATAGTAATATTAAATGATAAAAACTACATCCTTATACCATTTAATTTATATGTGCATCAAAACTGTATTTCAAAACCAAACCGGATAAAAAAGATGTGAGAAAAGAGCAGTACAACTGAAAGCAGTAGCTGGGTTGTAAGAGTAACTATTAGCATGGTAAAAGGGGCTCTTGTCTGGGAAAAGGGAGAAGGTGGGACTCTTTACATATGACTATAACATAAGGACCAACAAACTCTCATTCGAAAAGGGGGTCAAACTTATGTGCCATTTATATTCCCCTTTTTTTTAGGGTAGAAAATGCTACCCTATTACGTTACTACTTTCTCCACAATGTGTAAGTAGTATAATGAGTAGAGAAACCCAGTACCAGTAGCGCAAGTTTGGAATTGGGGGATCCGAGGCGCATATATTAGTGCAGGTGGAGTATTAGGGTGAAGGGATAACCGGCCTAACCAACATCTATTTGAGGTCGATGGGTGCCAGGTGAGAGTGAGAAACCACCCCGGGTCACTGATGGAAAATAGTTGGGTGGAGATTTAATAACGTAATATGGAAAAACATTCCGTATTTTAAACTCGGCACAGCATCTAAGGAAATATGGGATACTTAGTTTCAAGAGAGCTTAAAGTAGCTAAGGGTATAGTGGCACAAGCCTACACAATGCTATATAAAATCATGAACTCATGCATGTCTCCTGGATTAGAGACTGCGGAGACCATGAAGGATTTCTTCTCATTGTGTGACTAGAAGTATTTTCATTAATCAAAATTCGCAACTTATTAATTTAGTAAAGCAGTTTCCAGAAAAGAGATGAATATAGAACATGTGTTAAAGAAACAAAAGAGAGTCATACAGTGCATCTTTGCTATTATTATTTGCTGAGTACATTAGTACTCACCTCTCGCTATTACTTTCCTTTGTTAGACTCCAGTTCGACCGAGAAATGCCCCGAGTGTGATATAGGATACGCAGGCGTCGATAAGATCGTGTGAGACGAGAGCGATCACGCCGAGGACCAGCGTGAGCTGGACACCCTATGCAACGGTTGGTACGAGTAGACGTCCAATAGAGCAAGATCGTCGATAGATAGGGTATAGATTCTCGTATCTCCTTTGTATTTAAATGAGTTGTAATTAAGACTATAGTTTTGCGTGGCTAACAACTGTATGGGTGCACAATTTTTATTTATTGCTCTGCTATGTAACTCTATTAAGGCTTGCTATTTGTTGGATCGGTGTTTTACTGAGCAAACGAATAGTAATCTAATGCTTAAGTTTTATTACCCTCAGAATAATGACACGGGACGCTACAACCCACAACTCCACCCACCAAAGTGTGGGTCACCCATGACTCATGAGTGTATTGACCTCAAAGAATATTTAGATTGGATAATGATTGCTTCTAAAATACTCTCTTTATTCTTTTTTACTTAACATTTTTGAATTTTTACTGTCTCTGAGATACAACTTCGACTGCTATTTACTAATAAAATTATAATATTATAAAAATATTTTTAATGATAAATCTAATGATATAATTTTCGTATAGCCAATTTAGATAGTTTCAAGTTTATTGATGGTCAAACTTTAAAAAATTTGACAGCCTGATTTCTAGGAAGTTAAGTAAAAAAGAATAGAGGAAATATGTTCTTAGTGGTTAGATTTCAAAAGGTTGTGTGTGATCTCATGAAGCCGCCAAGTTCACAAGATAATATCACTGGGTTCTTACGTCGCAAAAATGTTATATGATTGCCATTTGTCCTACAAGACTCGCATTATTAGGGTCTTCAATTTTTTTTTAAAAAAATACACATTGAACAGTCTGGTTGTCCCGTTTTCACAAAACACTAGGTATAAGTAACACTTTCACTTAACATCAGTTTTAACAAAAAATGTATAAATCACCTATACTTGTTTTGTGGCTAACAACTACGAGTTGAGCCCCGCTAATACATATATGTTAAGGCATTATCTTTTTTTTTTCTTATGGCTTGTGTTTTATAACTTTTCTCGAATAAATAAATAAGATGATTTTTTGCCACCATTTCGAAATAGTTTATCAAGATAGTCTTTTAAAAACTATTTTTCGATTTCCAGTTTGTTCGCACGAGCGCTCGTATTATGGACAAAAGATATAAACCATAAGTTATAGCTCAAAAAACTAGTTATTATGTGTGTGTTTACTTGTGGTTTGTTCGAGGTTTCACCATCAATTTTCTCTTACGACCAAATTTCTCAGCGGTAAACGCAAACAAAAATCACTACAAGAAAATTTCATTCACAAATCTGCCGTTGTTAGTCAAACGGCACGAGCGTGCTGTTGGCAAATCCGAGCCATTCCTCCGCTTCTGAGAGTTACATCTTCCAGGCCCATATCAGCATCGATGGGCCTTTCTTCAAGGCCAGGTCGTCCCGCAAGGGGGCGGTGGCGCAGCGATGTGATGTGCTGGTTATATTCGGCTAAATATTCTTAATTGCTTTGGTAAAGTTAAAGATACTGCTCATGAATTATGCAGAACAGTTTGGACGTAAATGTGATCAAATCACTAGCGAGCTGCCACACCATTCATAGCTAAGAACAAGAGTCAAAATAACTAGAGCCACAATGTGGTCTGTCTAATACTTCGTTAAAGCCCACGTTGGCTAGTTCTTTGTTTTGGTCCTTCATTTCAAGATATGGCTTATGTTTTTTGATTTATGATTTCTCTCAAATAAATAAATAGAACAATTTCTCTATTATCGTTTTGAAATGGTTTATCAGGATAAAAATTTTAAAACAGTTTATCGACATTCGATTTGTTCGTACAAATATCTATACTAAGACTAAAAGTCATTAACCATATCCGAAAATTACATGGAATCTCCATAATCAGAACTTGTCTCTCCTCCCGCCATCTGCATCAAATGCCACCCTCCTCTCCGATGGCAACCTTATCAGCTGCAGCCTCCTTGGTACTCGTCTTTCTAATCAGCTTCTCCGACACTAATTCAACTAGCTTCCCGAGCTCTCTCCAACGCTTCTTCATCCTCCCAAACCAAGGACTTCAAGAGTACCAGTTTTTCAGCCTTAACTTGACAGACACACACCACTTCTCTGTACATTCTCGAGACAATGCTCTTGGTGATCCTAACAATGCTCTTGGTGATCCTATCTTCATAATGATCTGGTTCAGCCAGTACCTTTGATAGCTCCTCTGCTGAAAACATCTGCAAACGTTTCAACATCTGAGCTGTTGATGCGCAGTGGCCACGTATAAAGTGGCACACGATCAATCACTGAGGCCCAACAGCTCAGATCGAGTGTTGCACCATCACACTACTGTCAAAACACATCTACAAAATAATAAGATTCACCTCAATGGGATCGCCAAACACAATTTTTTCTTCAGGGTAACATATCATCTTCAGAGCTGTTGCATGTTTCACTAAATCCCAACGCTGAGTCAATACCGGATACCTCCATAAGGTGCTCATCAACGCCTGTTCTTTTCAGCTACGACTGATGACTTTTGGTTGAAATTTTTAAATTTTAGCTGTTTACGGTACAGATTATAGAGAGACATTTACTCACTTGCGATTTTGGTTAGTACAGATGTTAGACTTTTAACGTGTAGATCATTTAATTTGTAGATCCCATCTTGAAAAAATACTCCGTTTGAAAGTTAGATACTGTAGCAGAAGGCAAAAGTTAATTTCAAAAGCCCAAAATAACAGGCTAGCTGTTTTACGTAATTCACTATGATACACGAAGCTAGCTGTTTCCACAATACATTCATTAACCTGGATAACAAGGGGCATCGCTTCATCAATCATCATTAATAGAAAAATGAAAAGGGGGAATTTTCTAGAAGAACGGTAAAACTATTTGAGATTCTTGAACAGTCAGTTTAGGATTAGGAAGTCTTTAAGGCTTCAGTTAAAGTACTGCCATGAAAACTTTGATCACTGATAATCAAGGGTTATAAGTGTACAAACTGTAGCACCGGTATGACAATATAGGGAGGAATAGTGACTTCAAATTTTCCTTCAAATATTCGTCGATCTTCACTTCGATAGCTACAGAGCTATAAAGATTATGATGAAAAGTCAACATAAAAGCCAGCAAAATAAGAAACAAAAAACCCAGGAACTTCAGGCGGTCATACTGCCAGCACCACGCCGGTCTGACCAGCATTGACCAGCTCCCCTGTTTCAGAACTGAAATTCAGCTTGAGCCAATGCAACTCTAAAAATATAAGTTCAAATGAATTGAAATTTCATTGTAACTGATGGTAGTTTATTTAGCGTAATTAAAATTTAAAAATTTCACTGTAACTGATAGTGATTTATTTGGCATAATTAAATTTAAAAATAGAAAAAATAGGTTAGAAACTAAAAGACTAAGTCAAAATGAGCGGGGTTTTACCAAAGCTCTTGCATGGTGCTGCTGCCGCGGAGTCAAAGCAAATAGGAAGTTTCTGTCAGCTTCACCAAAATCAGAACTGAATCAAACGAATGTCTCCAGAGTTCAAATAAAAAAATCGTTTCTTTTTTTTAAAAAAAGAATTTCCCCTTTCGTGGCTTCCTGCCCACGCCTCCGGCCATTAGCACTCCTCCTCTATAAGTACGTCCCAAATCCCGAACATTAGTACCCTCTCCTCTCTCCCCCTCTCTCGCGCGCCGCAGAGGCAAAATGGTGAGTTCTCTCATCCATTTCGCGTTGCGCTTGTGGGTGCGCGTGTGCGCTAAGCGGAGTCCGTTGTTCCGATCGATGCAGGTGATGGCGCAGAAGACGAAGGGGGCGGAGATCACGGAGCAGGATTCGCTGCTTCTAGTAAGTCTCCTCGCCCATCTCTGGCTGGATTCCGTGCGATTTGCGTGTGATTCCAGTGGTTCCGTGTCGATCGAAAAATCGGTTTAGCTCGATCGATACTTTCTCCTGAAGTTTTTGAGAAGCGTTTTCCCGAGGATTCGATCGCTAGGTTATAGCGCTTGCGGCTGCTGTTCGATTTGGGTTGATTCGAACGTCGGTAGCCTCGGGTGTCGGATCGGTTCCCTTTTGCGAGTTGTTTTTGTTTTGGGGGGTGGATTTCGCTGCTGCGTTGAGGATTTTACCGATGCGTGAGGATTTGAGCGTGTTCTCAGGATTAGCGGTGGGGTTTGTGGGTTTTCTGCTCCAATGGTGCTAGTTGAGTCGGTTCGAAGCATCACTTGCTTCTGGATAGCTCAAATGGAGTTGGTTCCTAGTTTTCTCCGCGAAGCGCTAGTCTCTTCAATGCATGGGCCTGTTCAAATGAGTTGTTTCGCTATTACACATGGATTTGATGGTTTTTTGTTCCTGCTGCTTGCTTGTTCGATTTGCTTTGCTGAATTGAAGCAGCGAATCTGCTCTTGGGAGAATTCTCTCGTCGGTTTGCTCGATTTCACACAAAATTTGCGCGGGAATTCTCCTGGTTTGTGCTTGATTTCTTTGATTCCCAACATTGGGAGCTGTTGAACCGATCGCGTTGCTTTGTTTTGCTACTTGTCTGGTCGATATGGTTGCGAATCGAGGAGGCGTTAGCTTGTTTGGTAATCCCATTTCGATTTGGTGGTTTCGTTGCAAACGGCGGAAGTATGGGCATGATGGTTTGCGCTTAGTTTTTATCGGGCTGGAAACGTGGATGCGTACGTTCTAAGTCGATCAAGTCGGTTTGCTAACCGTTTTGGTAGAAGCTTCTTTGGTTGTTTTCATATGCTATCCTGTGAAATTTTGAATTCCATGTTCTGCCTTCAGGAATTATTTGAGCTTAGTTAACCTCTCTTGGCATGTTTTTGAAACCAACCCACTAATTTTAAGCCTCCTTTTGTTATATAGTTCATACTTTTTTGTAATTGGAGAGTGGCTTTGACAAATAATTTGCAGGATTATTGTTTGATGCAGAAATTTCGATAGCTTCTCCGTTGAAAATCTGGGTGGTTTATTTCCAGCAGATATTTCGTGTTTGCCTTTCTCTTATAACTGTTTGCTCACGCGATCAGTTGCATTTTTCCTAGAATGGTTTGATTTGTATTTCACTTGGCAGATATGATGAGCTATATTAATACATGATCCTATAATTGAGAGTTCATAATGCTCTGGTTGTTTAATTGGTGCAATAGATCATGATCCATTAGTCTACCAATTACAGTCGGAAGGTCCCTTTAGTATTTCGTTTATTCTGTGTTTCAGCATTGAAAAACATACTTGTTGGAATTTTTCTTTGAGCTTTCTGCTCTCTCAGATCACGCCGATTGCGCTCGACCGCCCTCCTGTGTTGCTCCGCTAGAACAGCCCCTTGCCTGGCTGCTGGACGTGATGGAATAACAACCTGACTCCCCTGATCTTCACGTGTTCGATAGCATAAGATGGACAGCACCTCTGTCCTCTGTGTCTTCCGTTGTCTTCACGTTGCTTTTCTCAGCGTGGGACCTGCTGCCCTCTTGCTCCGACGCGACCCACAAGATGCAGCACCTCTGTTGACGTATCTGCTCTCTATTCCTCTTGCGTGACCTTCTGATCTTACGTGAGAGAGATGATGCAACGGTCTTGCCGAGCCACAACAAACGGACAGAACACACGATAGCTTTTCTCTTCTCTTTATATCTTAGTCTGCTGCTCGTTTACATTGCTTCCTCCGATCACACCGATTGTCTCCTCCCCTCCCGTTTACAAGACTCGACTGTGCCTTATAAAGCAAGATTACACGACTCTAAGATGGACACAATAATCCAACTCGGAAATGAACTCACTTATGTCATATACGTATACGGACTCGGACTGGGACTCGTAAAAGGAAACAAGATTGCTAACTCTAACAATACTCATGTGTTGTTTGGTGAACATTTTGCTTCACACTGAGCTTGTTTGTCAGCAACCCAATTTGCGATGATTTGATGGGTCTTCAATTTCTCATGTATCGAGCTTTTTCTTTAAATATCTATGTGGTCTGGTGAAAGTCATAACATAGTCTGCTGTTTTGAGTTATTCATATAGATTTTTGGATAACATTGTGATACATTGACCAAACAGACTAGGAATTTGCTCCGGATTGCTATATACAACATCAGCTACATCAGAGGCCTATTCCCTGAGAAGTACTTCAATGATAAGTCAGTTCCGGCACTAGGTCAGTATTGGACATATTCGCAAACCCAGTTTCTATATCCAAAATCTGCAGTCAATATGAAATCTATTAGCTCAAACCCTCAAACACCCTTTTATCTGTTGCAGAGATGAAGATTAAGAAACTGATGCCCATGGATGATGAGTCCAGGAGGTTGATAGATTGGATGGAGAAAGGTGAAATATGTCCTAGACAACTTGACCTCATTCAATGAATTTACTGTTTTATGATTATGTGCTAAATGTCCCTTTCTATTTTTTTTCATTTCATTAACTTTGTGATCAAATTTAGGTGTCTATGATGCATTACAAAAGAAATATCTCAAGACCCTTCTCTTCTGTATCTGTGAGAAGGAGGAAGGCCCGATGATTGAGGAGTACTCCTGTGAGTATCACTCTATGGAATCTCGCTAACCTGTAGCATATTAAGTTGTATTGACATGGGTGATTGTGTATTTTCTGTCATACATTTGCTTATTCTGTGTCAAAATTCCCCTGCAGTCTCATTTAGCTACCCCAACACAAGTGGTGAGGAAGTTGCAATGAACTTGAGCCGCACAGGTAGCAAGAAAAATGGTGCTACATTCAAGTCAAATGCAGCAGAAGTCACTCCCGATCAGATGAGGTTCTCTCTTACAAATCCCTTTTGGATGCTATGATTTTTTATTTCTAGTTAGTTTTCTGTGCTCCTTAGCATTACAAGTTGAGGAGGGTGTTCTTCCATGAAGTTGTATTCTTCATACAAAAGTAATGTCACTGTATAGACTGTAACAATTTCATAGAAGTTGACAGCACAAACTGAGGACTGAAAGGAGTTCACTATTCTGTTTTTCTGTACGTAAGGAATGTGGTGAAAAATTTTAGGTACATAGATTTTAGTAATTGTTAACCTGTGGGCTATTTTTAAAAGTACACAAGTCTTTAAGAAAAAAATTGTATGGGCCTATACTAATGAGTTCAGTTTTCTGTCGAAACTAGGGGCCATAAATTTTTCTTAGTTTTCCTGCTTGACTTGCGAAATTCCAGTACTAAAGGGATGAGGTTGTTACGCTTTCACTGTAGTTCTGCCATATGTCCTTCAGATCATTTCATGAAGTGCTGTTTGTTGTGCATGTTAATGGCAAAGTAACCATTGTAAGTAGTAACCAATCAGTGGTAATATCCTGACATGGCAACTGTTTCCTTTCAGGAGCTCTGCTTGCAAGATGATCAGAACGCTGGTTTCACTTATGAGGACCTTGGACCAAATGCCAGAGGAGGTAGTTTTTGACATTCTGCAATTTGGTTACAGTGAATTGTGCTGAGCTGATGCTATTGTTTGTTTGTGTTCAGCGAACCATTCTAATGAAGCTGCTATACTATGATGATGTCACAGTGAGTTCATCATTTTGTCCTAGTTATTTATTTGATCGTACTGAAACCTGGAGCTGCCATCGTAGATAACCTAATTATTTTGCTTTCAACAAATAAGGATTTAACTTCTCTTGTTCTGTACAACTTTGTTGGTGGAAGCTAACACATTGTTTTTTTCATGTTGGCAGCCTGAGGATTACGAGCCTCCTTTTTTTAAGTGTTGTGCTGACAATGAAGCCATAAATATATGGAACAAGAACCCCTTGAAGATGGAAGTGGGAAATGTCAATAGCAAGCATCTTGTGTTAGCTTTGAAGGTAGTGGAGACTGCAGGCATTTTGGCCAGAACTTTGCCATATTTTTCAATTAAATCTGCTGCTATTTTGTTCTTTTATGCAGGTCAAGAGTGTCCTTGATCCATGTGATGATAACAATGTGAACTGTGAAGATGACAACATGAGCTTGGATAATGAGTCTGACCAGGATGATGACTTTTCTGACACTGAGGTAAACACCAAGCATATCATATAATTGAGAATCAGTTTCAGTAACATGCTCTTAATTCGCTCTCTCATGTGTTTCCATACCTCCTTTTTTGGATGCAAATGTTTATTTCATTTTCTTTCTATCTAAAGTATTGCCTGACATAATCCCTAATTCTATTAGGTTCGACCATCTGAAGCGGATCGTTACATTGTTGCTCCTAATGGTAACATTTCTTCAATGAGGTCCTTGTTGTATTTACTGTTTTTGGTGCTAATATATTTATTAAAACAGATGGGAACTACAAAGGTCAAAGTGGTACAATCTCAGAAGGTCAGTTTATTTGGTTCAGGAAAGCTTCATTTACCCATGCGTATATTCATTCTTTCCATACTGGAGCAGACTATATCAAATTATTAATTTATTCAGATGTGTTGGGAAATGCTGCATCATATGCATCGCATATGTTTTATTTTTCCTCAAGTGCTCATATATATTTGTTCTTCTCTGAATTTATATGTTTGCAGAGGATACTCAAGATGCTGCTCATGAGGAAGAGCTAACAGCTCAAGTAAGAGAGTGGATATGCTCAAGAGACATCGGGACTGTTAATGTTTCAGATGTCCTTTCTAACTTCCCTGACATATCAATGGTAATTCTTGATGTCATTTCCTTTTTATAATGATCGTTGCTAATTAGGATTTATTAATGTTCTGTACTAGTCGCTAGACTTGTAAGCAGGTGACAAACTTTAACAAGTTTTATACTGCCCCAGTTTATGTAAAACAACCGTGCCTTGATACACTATATGAGTTGTATAGCCTGCTGTTAACAATCGCTTGTTAAATGTTTTGCAGGAAATTGTTGAAGGTAATGCTGGGAAAAAAACATATGTGTGCTCATCAGATTGATCCAATAAAATGCAGGCATTCTTTCTTCGTTCTCAGTTTAAGTCTTGAATTACTAGACTAATGACTCACTTTTCAGATATTATGGAGAGGCTACTTAAAGATGGCTTACTTTCCAGGGCAAGCAAGGATGGTTATGCTGTTAACAAGGTCAACATAAGCAACACTACTGTTTACCATGTGCTATGTTATTCTTCACTAACATGATCATTTAACGATTTCAGATTACCGATCCCAGAACGCCACACATAAAGAAAGAGCTCATCATGCAAAATGCCTCACCTACTGAAGGAACCAAAAACGACAATGGTGATCTGATGTATATGAAGGTGACCTCTCTTTTACCCTTGACTCTGTTTATTATGCATGTCATTTCCCCTGATATAATATTGTTGTTACAGGCATTATACCACGCACTTCCCATGGATTATGTGACAATAGCCAAGCTTCAGGGCAAGCTGGATGGGGAAGCCAGCCAGAACACAGTCCGAAAGTTAATTGACAAAATGGTGCAAGACGGATACGTTAAGAATTCAGCCAACCGAAGATTAGGTAACCACCTGAACTAATCTGTAGAAGTATGAAATACTTTTTTAGAATGTAGCCTCTCTTTTTCTAGATGGTTCATCTGTAATATACATATATACATACATATATGTATGTATATGTACATAGACATACATATATGTATATGGTGAAGTTGGCCAGCCAGTGGAGTTGGAAATGAGTGAGGTTATTGATCAGTTCTGCTGCATTAGTGAGAAGGAGAACTGAATAAACCAGCCCGCTGATCTCATTTTCTAGAAAGATTTATTACTGAGACTCAAGTGACCCCTTTATTCATGTCGGTCACTTACATTATTTGAAGAATTGTTAAACAGCTTCCCTTGAAGAAGGATAGCCATTGCATCATGAAATATGTTGTTTAGCAGTAACGCTTGCATGTGGATCTTTCTTGAAAAATAGATAGCAGCTGGATGTCTGGATTCGTTGAAAATTAATGATAGTTAGGATATACCTGATCCTAGTCATATTGTTTGTCCCCAGTATATCGTAATGAGATTAACACTAATCCTTGGAAATCGATTAGATGATCATGCTACCATGCACCATCTCTGTTGTGCAATTAACCAGCTTATGGCATGTGAAAATGTTTGTTTTTTACTAAATATATGTCACTCTGTATTACAGGCAAAGCTGTCATTCATTCTGAAGCCTCTAACAGAAAGCTCCTTGAGATAAAAAAGATACTGGAAGTCAATATAGGCGAACAAATGGTATAGTATAATTTCTCTAATGCTGTCCTCTGAACTGCACCAAGCTTTATGTATTACTTGTGGCGTAATTCTACAACTCAGTTGTGTATTCCCGATCAATCTCAAACTCTGCTACATCATGCAATGCAGGCCATTGATACCAATGCAGAGCCTGCTGAGTTTGAGTGCAAAGACCTCCCCCTGAGTGGTAAGTGGTAACAGTAGTCCGCATCCCCGTGTCCCTTACACATTGGATTTGGCGGCAGTTTTGCTGTATCGACACCGCAACATTATCCAACTCTTTTCTTTCCACAGGCCATGAAATGAGAGACGGCTCGACAATCGGTTGCCTCCACTCTGTCGGATCTGATCTTACCCGCACTCGGGAGCTACCAGAGCTGCATCAGAATGTGTCCATGCAGAGCTGGCAAGGAGGTTCCGCGATGGATAAGGACCCAAGCAGGACTCCCACGAGCGTGCGTGAGGTATAACCAAAGCCTATTCCCCAAGTGGTCAAAGAATTTTGCACACTTGAGAATCTAGGCAGTCACAAACGTAGAGTTGAACGTGATGAACTGTGATGCCTTGTTGCAGCCGGCCGTGCCAGTTTGTTCCCTGGAGAGCGGAGTGCTTGGGCAGAGGATCAGAAAGTCCTTGGCTACTGCTGACGAGACGCAGCCCACCCAGGACAAGCGATCCAGGAAGGCTAGCATGGTAGAAGCCTCACGTTTCTTCACTTGAACTAAAATTACTGGATGCATAAATCTGGCATATCGACATGTTCATCATCCCATCGCTTGCATCGGTAATAGTTTAGTACCACATGAATAATAACCTGTAGTTTCCATCAAATGCCGCAGGTGAAGGAGCCGATCCTCCAGTACGTCAAGCGCCAGAAGGCTCTTGCTCAGTGAGGTGTGGTGCAAGTGTCAGGCGTAAGCAACTAACCTCGTAGAAGCTCACGTGAAAGGAGTACATATCCTAGTCCAGTCCAGGTGCTTGTGCGGATAAGAGAGCACTCACGGCAGATGTAGATTCTTGTCCCTATGCTTCGTTAAACGTAAAGGAACGAGTTGTTGTCCGTTGAGATCTGCCCATGCTGTTGTTTCAGATGAGACTGGTGCTGATAAACATACATACCGTTGAAAACCTTTTTTTTTAACTCGTTGGATCTCTTTAACTCGGTACTGCAGCTGAGCACTCCACTAACAGCGAGGAACTATCGTCCCTTGAGATAGACGGCTCTACTGAACAGCGAGGAGAGAAGCCATTTATTTTCTCCGGATACTTTTACTGTAACTACAGTCCTGTATAATCCGCACACACAGGCAAGCGATTGTTGCCTGCCGTAAGACGGAAGTCTTCCGAGGGGACCGGTGCTCCAGCCTCCAGGGTTCTCTCTCGTCAAGCAGCCCCCTCCTGATCACTGGCATTAATAGCGGATACAGTTCTCCTGGATCGTGGCATCAATGTCGGATACAGTTCTCCCCTGTGCTTCTGGTACACCTGTGCTAACGACTCGAGTTATGGCCGTGTTGAATCGTCATACACGTTTTCGAGCTGTTGGCACGGTGGTCACGCCTCCTGAAATCATGAGGTGCCGGTCGTTACAGTTGCACGAAACAGTCTAGCAGATTTGGAGGCCGTACTAAATAACTCGAGCTTCTAGTTTATAGTCTTGACTATTGATTTTTAATTAAAATTATATTGCAATAGTTGTTAGCTTTTTCTAAATCATTCAATTAAAAGAATTTAAAAATAAGAAAAAAACTCGCTATATCATCACGAATAATACAAAGAAAAAAAAATAAAAAAGCTAAAACAAATCGAAATTAGAAGTCGATGTATTTGAAGTGATTTCTGATTTAAATAAATTAAAAAAAATTAAAAACTGAAGTTATCTAGAGCGAGACATTGGTACGGAGCTATGCGGCCTTGCATTTGGCTGTGCTTTCTTTGCCAGATCGTTAGGCCTGTCGTGCTTGCTACTCTGCAACTTAGGGACCAGACGAAGGTCTTCTTCTAATGGTGATGGTCTGTTACGAACACGAAACTGCAATGTACACCACTGCATACTCGTACAAGAAAAAACACAGGTTCGATTTTTCCTTTGAAAACTAAAACACAAATTCGATCTTTTTCTAAAAAAATAGAACACAAACTCGATTTTTCAAACTGAAACACAAATTCGTACTTTCGTAGTATTCATACTACTACGGAAGTGTTGAGCTCCGAGGCCCAAACACGCACGCGAACGCGGTGAGCCGCCGCGGCAACGAACGGCCCGACCCCGATGCTGCTCGCCCGCCGCCGGCTTCGAGTACTGCGAGCTGTGCCGCCGCAACCACAACCATGGCCGGTGCCACCGCGGCGCCCTGTCCCGCTTCCGCTCCAAGCCCTCCGACATCCGCCGCGTCCTCCTCCGCTCCCGCCTCTGGTGCCCCTTCTGCTCCGCCGACCCCGTCGACCTCGACAGCCGCTTCGCTTGGTACTTACTACTCGTCCCGATACACCTAGGGTTTCTGATAGATACATGCTGGTTCTAGTTGCAGTTTGGATCGCCCAATAGAACGTGAAATTGAACACTAGTGGGTGGTGCCTTATTACATTAGGATTAGGGTGTTGTTGGAATCGTCGTAAGCTTTTCGAAATACTGCAGACATAGTGAGCTCATGAAGGGGACATAAGCCCAATTTTATTCTATTGCAGTAGCAATGCAATTACCATCTCGCAAGCGAGGAGCACCTGAAGGGCGTGAAGGATTTCCTGCGGAAGCATGTGGGCGGGATGGATCAGGTGCATTCATTTAGGATTTCAGATGACGAGCTTGCTAAGGTGCGCTACAGTTGTTTTATGCTTTGCATTTTCTGTCCTAGGAATTACATGCTGTAATGTTTTTCATCGCTCTAGTTATGTCAGAAGGTCTATTTAGTATTTAGGTACGATGTTGGCAGTGAAGTAGATTGATTTGTGCCCTGGAATTAAGATGCCGCTTACGGTTCCTGCATATGTTGATTTTTTATTTTATTTTATTTTATTTATTTATTTATTTATTTATTTGCAATTTCAGTGGGAGAAGGGCTGTGAGTCTTCGAGTACTGAAGGGCTGATTGGACCATCTCTGGGACCGCTGAAAGATATCCGAAATGAATCTACCACTTAACAATTTGGATAATTTTGCAGAAACTGATATCCCATCTTTTAGTAATACTGCATCTTATGTTGTTATGCCTTTGTCCACTAGTACAGCTACAGCGTGTTATGGATCTTCCACTTCCGGAAGTGTTCCTTATTCTGCTCCCTTTGGAACTTTCGGACTGCCCACCACATCCTGGGGATTGGTCGCAACACATGAACATCGGGGTATTCTGGGTACAAACATGTTTCATAGTGCTGATGCACAAATGAAAGGTGAGCACGAGTGTTAAAATTCTTACAAGATCTTTCACTTTTTTTATTTTTGCTCTGGATTTTTCATAACTGTATTGCTGTGCTGCTTGGTTGGTACTTTGCTAATTCTTTCCTTTACAGTTGCACAATCTACTGTCCTTGGAAATGGACCAAACCCATCGGTTTCTTGTTCTGTAGATGTATGTAACACGTTCACACGCACATGTGCATGTGACAAACACACATTAATTCTGTAAAAACGATTGCAAACAATCTTTTGTTTTTTCTTCATTATTGAGGTTCTGCGCTAAGAAATTTATGTATGTAACACGTTCACACGCACATGTGCATGTGACAAACACACATTAATTCTGTAAAAAAGATTGCAAACAATCTTTTGTTTTTTCTTCATTATTGAGGTTCTGCGCTAAGAAATTGAAGTACCGATAACAACAAAGATTGCGTTTTCTGTTTACACAAAGAAAAAGTAGAATTTTTGTACGAATAATCTATTTTTTATTTGAAATTATAAAAATATACCCGCGGATTTTTTTTATACAAAAATAGGCTCTAGTCGCTTAATGTGGGGGCGACTAGAGCTAATCGCCCAACCGGGAGGCAACACGTGGGGAATATGGCAACGGTTTAGCAAATTATTGCTGTCTTCCGAGCGTTGGGCGACTGCAGTTTTAGTCGCTGTACGGTTGGGCGACTAGAGTTGCAGTCGCCCAAAGCCAGGGCGACAGGGGGGTTTAAGGCAGCACACTCGGCCGCCGTCCACTGCTTACCCATTTTTTTCACTCATTTTGCGCCTAGAGAAGAAAGGAGAGAAGAAGAGAAAAGAAGAGGAGAGGAAAGAGGGGAAGAAAAGGAGAGTGAGAAGAGGAAAGGGAGAGGAGAAGAGGGAGAGGAGAGAGAGACAGGATAGGAGGAGGAGGAGAGGAGGTGAGGGAGGAAGGAGGAGTGGAAGCTATTCCATCCATTTAAATCCTCAGATCCAGATATTTTTTTGAGTATATTGTATTTGCAGTATTATTTTTATGAAATGTTAGTGCTAGTAAAAATTGTAGATGTAGATGATGCAACGCATGTGCTGATCAGTAGTTGTTGGCGACTACAACTAAATTTCATGTACCATTTGTGAAAGTGCTATGTTATATCCCCTTTCTGTAATGTTGTTGGTGTTGTGCTGGTAGCTTAGTATTGCTCTGTTTACTTACTTATTAGTTGTATTTGCTGTTAGTTAAAATGTGATATTTTTATGGCTCGTGATAACAAGCGCGAAGATAACAACCAATCCATGACATACTTAACAACATTGCACATTATTTCGATCAACACTCCTACATACTACGGTACAACCATACACCTCATTGTCTATATGCCAAACGAGCCTCGTGGCACCCACATGGAGTATTGCTGAGGGGGACACCTCGGACGGGGCTGGCCATTGTTGTAGTGGTACGCACATATGCAGTTAAGGTTTGCACAGCAACATGTTGGATCGTACAAGCTTTCTATGTTGACAACCTCCTCGTTGCCCCTCTCGCGTTGCATCTGTTGGCGGAGATCGTTCTCATTGAGAGTGTCGAGTCGCTCCTCCAACTCAAATATTCGATTCCATAATGTATCCATGTAGTTGACAATATACAGTTCATGAGGAGGGTCGATCCAGCGGGTGAAGTCGCATTTTGCCATCTACGGAAGAAGACGATAAACAAAGAGGCTCTGTAAGCAATAACAAAACATGTACTATTAGCAATTTGTACTCCGGAGTGTGGGCATTGGAAGAAACGTCGCCCGCCATCGAAATGGCCTTCGACGACCTGGACGACCGCGTAATCATTGTGTCTGCATTTTGGCCACACTGGTTGAGCACGCCCCCTGGGTATCAAGTGGTAGGTAGGACCGAGTCCTCCCTCCTTTACAAGGGAAGGTCTTCTTTGGGTGACTCCACTCCAACTGGCCCCTCAGCGTCCGCCATGGTATATATCTGTACGACGGAGAAGGTACTTCTTCGTTCGATTTACAGGGTTCTCTACTACTAGCTTCATGGGACCGCGCCCGTGCTCTTTATATAGAACGAGAGAACTTACTGCAATGGAGTATTGCTGACAAAAGAGGCCAGGTTTGCGTAGTGACATGACAAAAGAGGCCAGCTTTGCGCAGTGACATGACATAAAAGTGCAGTTTTGCGCAGTGACATGACAAAACGGGGCAGCTTTGCTCAGTGAGATGACAAAAGAGGTCAGCTTTGCGCAGTGACATGACAAAAGAGGTCAGCTTTGCGCAGAGACATGACATAAGAGTGCAGCTTTGCACAGTGACATGACAAAACGGGGCAGCTTTGTTTAGTGAGATGATAAAAGAGGTCAACTTTGCGCAGTGATATGATAAAAGAGGCCTGCTTCGCGCAGAGACATGACATAAGAGTACAACTTTGCGCAGTGACATGACAAAATAGGGCAGTTTTGCTCAGTGAGACATGACAAAAGAGGTCAGCTTTGCGCAGTGACATGACAAAAGAGGCTAGCTTTGCGCAGAGACATAACATAAGAGTGCAGCTTTGCGCAGTGACATGACAAAACGGGGCCAGCTTTCCACAGTCATATGGCATGATGACGCAGCCTTTTTGCAGTGATATGGCAGCACGGCCCAGCTTTACTCAGTGCTAGGACCACGTGGACCAGCTTTACACGTAAGAGTAGAGAAAAAGCAGACCCTATAAATTGGTGTGCATTCCATTTCGCAGGAAACATTGCACTTGTAAACCCCACACTACATCGCGCTTCCTTCACCGCACCGGGATGGACAAAAGCCAAAAGAAGCAATGGGACAAGATGGTGAAGCAATGGAAGGAGACCCGTGACCTAGCACGGTCAGCTGCCGCCTGCGATGAGAAAATAAGAGCTATTGCGGCCCAGGCAGAACAAGTCCAACATACTACGAGGTCAGCTCCTCGCAATGAGCGGCTGCGTAGCAACAACCCCATCCCGAACGTTCCCACCGAGCGTTTGCCGCAACTCCCGCATGAGGGGATACACCCCCCTTGTTGGTGCGGGGACACATGCAAGTTCTTCAAGTCTAAGCACCGCATCAGCCTAGGTATGCGTTACTGGGTTACGCAAACTACTCCAGTGACTACCCCGACCACCGTCTAGACACCACAACCTATCGGCAGCCGGTAAGGACCACATGCACCATTTTCCTCTACCTTTTCTCCTTCACAGCACGCACTAACAATCTCTCCTTTGTATTTACAGTCCCTGGAACCCCTATGTGGCTACCGTAAATGGATCCATCTTGAGATCCACCCTGCGGACCAATGGGCCCTCGACTTCGAGGAGTGGAATGTTGCAAGGTCATCGGAGTTGCGGGAGGAGGAGCGCCGCAAGAACGAGCAAACACTGCGTATACAACGCGAGACGAAAGCTCATCTTGAAGTGTGCACGCGTAGGGAGCGGGAGGCTCACGAGAGGGAGCGCGAGAGAAAGAGGGAAATGGCGGCTAAGGCAAAAGAGGCCGCGAAGGAGTTCAACGCCGAGCGGGCAAGGAAGGGAAAGTGGCCCCGGTCCACACAGTAGGTCGTACGAGCAGTTGGGTGGGTTAGTCGCACATGATGCTATATGTTATGCATGTAATAAAAAAGTACGCGGCATGTTACTCCTAACTGCATTATGAAGTTTATTCCTATCCAGATGAGCTTATTATCTCGTCTTTTCGCATTCAATAATTCACATAGCAAGTCATTTAACAATATTAACATACCGGTTCTCTCCGTACACGAATTGTCAGTAACATCAAAATATCACTTACCATTGTATGTACCGATCGTTCTACGGTCAATCGTTCCTAAAACAAATTTACCAAAAAATTTTACGCACCTACAACATACAATGAACATAAACTTTTATTACAACTCCGCCAGATTTTTTCCCAATTAAAAACTACAAAATTGACAAAACTTAAAAATTCACGGATCGAGTGCGATGCGCCCAATGAAGGCGACGAGATCGCAAGTCGCCCAATGGGGGCGATCGTTGCGATGCCGCGATGGTAGGCGACAAAGACCGCCGGCCCTTGGTTAAGCGATAGCTCGATCGCCCAATGAAGGCGATCGAGCCTATTTTTGTAAAAAAAAAAATTCCCGTGGGTATATTTCTGTAATTTCGAATAAAAAATAGATTATTCGTACAAAAATTTCCATGTTGTTTGAAGCAGGAGCTTTCAGCATTTGGATATCTTATATCTCAATGACAGGAAGGCTAAATGAAGCCATGAGGGGAAGTTGTCATACAAACTCAAGTGGTTAAACTGTAACATCCTAGCCACCAACTAGGCTCGAAATGCTACCACCACTTTAAACTGTACCATTCACATCTATCGCTGCTAGAATCTAGTAGCATCCCCTCTGTTTAACTCAATGACACGATAAGCACATATGCTTCCAAAGAGTATTGAAGTAACTGTACAAGTTTACCAACTATCGAAAGAAACACATGAGCCTCATAATACAAAACATTTCCAATAAGACACATTTTATTGCTAACTACCAATGCACACCATTAAAGCTTGTTTATGTTAACTAAAGGTGATATGTAAATTATTGTTTGCACGAGGACTAAATGTGCTACTCCAACCTATGCATGTCACCTTCACTAAACACCTAAAAAACCAACAAAGCAAGTGTGAATCCAAAGTCTCAGCAAAAATATAATAAAATAGTGGTGACAACATAGCGATTCAATAAACTCCATATTTGGGAACTATAAGACAATCTTTGTAACTGTCAGTACATCCCAAATCTGTGAACTGTAAATATAATTTCTACAACTGTATCATTGTCCATTGTTTCTTTCGTGCAGTGCAATGCAATGCAATGCGGTGCGTCTGTAACTGTAACTGTAACTTATACCGTACAGTGGAGTGTTCACCTGTCAATGAATCCCTCTAGCCCCGACCTCTTTCATACAAGTAACAAGCATCCATCACAATCTACTATTCTACCATACACTTGACTGTTTAACTTCGAGAACGATGCGTGGATGGCACCAACCCAAAGCTTCCACCTGTACAAGCATCATCCAGTCTCAATACCAAAGCAATACATGCACACAACCGGACGTCATCGGCACTACACGCAAACGATCCTCTCACTGGACACCTTTCCGTGGTCCCGGTGCTCAACGACCATAATTTAGAGATTATGTAATACAAGGACGTCCGATCTTCTCGACGTAGGATCAAGATACTCACGTGTTGATATGAATGGTAATATTACAATGTATACATCTTTGGGCTGTTGTTGTACTAATTGATTTATGCAAAACAATGAGAATGACATAATTGTGTTCTTTTTGTTTACTACGCCTTCAGATGTTCATGATGTGCTAAACAGGAAAAGTGTTGATGACAAATATATATACCATGCATATACGTTGTATTCTTTGTTTAGGACAATTTCAGGCTATCAAAAGCCGAGGACGACTTTTCTTGAAGAAAGGTAGGATGATGCAGATATGCATATGTCTTACGCTTTTCAGTTAAAGATATTATTTGACTGGAAGGAATTATTGAACCGCATTAGCATTAAATATTATCAGGTGAATTTGTTTCTTAATGAATTCCCTTCTATTAATGAGAACAATATGCTACCTCATGCCAGTTTCTTGTGCATTGTTAGATTTGAACAACTCGAGGGCGATCCAGCATCAAGACTTCAACAATGCGGCCAACCAAGGAGACAAAGCCCATGCGGCTTGGGAGCTTCAAAAGACAGTCCACGCTGCAACAAAATGAGAGTCCAAAGTGTGGAAGGGCGTATCCGAATCAGCCCATGATTGGAGCCATGAGGCCTGACAACTGCATAAAGCCCATGCGTATAAAGAGTCATGGCCTGCGTGCCAAGAAGTTGACTGAGCCGGACTTTGATTTGCCCTATACCAACCATGCATGTGTGCACCAGCCGCCATACACACACACATGAGGGGGCGACTAGAAAACGGTACGTGACGAGACGAAACCTGAGACTAGATAATGGAGGATGAAGTTTGTACACGCTTTTGGATTTTCTGATAGCCATCAAAATTCAATAAGAGATTTGCGAGTTCTTGCAAATTGAGATCGTTCAATCTTTCCGCTGGGAATTGGGAGCGCGATAGGGTTTCACTTGGTGGTCGTGAAGTCCGGCGCGTGTAATCTTGCGAATTAAAGAGCGTTCATTCTTGCATTGGCAACAGAGGATCACTACGATTCGAGAGGCTGCACGTGAGTATCCAATCCTACGTCGAGAAGATCGGGTGACCCCGTATCATCTTGGTATCAGAGCACGGTTTCCTCGGTAGGATTATTTACCCTTATTTTCATATTAATTTATTTGTCCTATAGTCCATTAAACTGAAAAATTGCAACAAAAAAAATACATACGTAGTTTTTACATATGTTAATTTTGTGAGTTTTATTAAGTTTTGATCCATTAGAATTTTTGTTTAAGTGCTGATCGTTCGTGTTTATTTACATAGCTTAATCTTTGTGTCCAATCCAAAATTCAAAAAAATTTGATACGCGATCGCTACAGTACATCGCTGCTATAGTACGCGATCGCTACAGTACCGTGTTGCTACAGTATCGCGATGCTACAGCACACTGTTGCTACAGTAGTTCGCTGCTGCGGTGCGCGATCTGCTACAGTATTTTCAGAATTTGCTACAGGTCCGCGTCGAGCTACAGTGCGCAAAAAAATCTTGTTGATATTTGTTTCATCAATTGAGACTAGCTGTTGAATTATTGCATCTAGAGCTGGTCTTAAGTATTTTACACTTTGCTGAATATTTGTGACCTGCAAAAAAAAATCAAAGGAACAATTAAAGCTAGTTCGGACTTTAAAAAAAAGAGAACTGAAAAAAAGAAGAAAAGAAAAAGAATGAAAGAACGAAAAAAAAACATTGGCTGAATTTGGATGAGCTCTTTCTCCATAAATTCAAATTGTGTAATTTAATTTGTTGAGCAATCTCGTGCCCTTACATTCATATCATTGCGATTGGCTAGCGTCTCTCCTAATATTTGGTGCAAAACGAGCTATCTAATTTTTAATTTCAGATTGCCTCTAGTTGGCTCATTCCTTTGTTTGCATCGAGTCACATTGATCTTTGTGTGTGTGTTCATATACTTCACTTAAATCTTTTGGATCAGCACTTAAGCAAAGTATTTTAACTTGGACAATTACTTAACTTTACAACATCAAGAATTTCAGATTGCTAGGATATACGCTTCCATACAAAGCTTCAATAAATAACCGTTGTTGTGCAGTTGTGAACACTTTTACATTCGCTTGATTATCACGTTGCTATTGTAGCTTCTACCAAGTGTAAGTTTTATTGGCCTTAATTCACTTCGAAAAGGTGAGAACTTTACTTGTGAGAGAGAAAAAAAGTGAGATCGAGTGATTGTACTAATCATCTATATATCTTATTATTGCTTTGTATTTTCTTTGCACAATCTAACCATATTAGGTGGAGAAGATAACTATGGTGAAAAGCATGAAGTTAATCTTAATGCCCCGGTGACTCGCTTTCAACATCAGGTATTAAGGAGTACATTGCAACAAGAATTTGTAGCTGACACCACTGCAATGGAAGAACAACTCAAGTCATATATTGAGAACCTCCGCATTGAACTCAAAGTGGATATGCAGGATCTCCGCATTGAGCTCAATCAACAGATGAATGTGCTACGTGGGAACATTGTGAACGACGTTGTGCGGGCACTTCGACCACAACAAAAAGAAGGAAATGTTCATCTTCCAGCTGCTCTTCCTCCATGTGGTGAGGGAGTGGCTGCTGTCCGAGGTGGTCAAGAAGCTTAACAAAGACGAGATCGAGTGGTGGCAAATGCCATTCGTCCACCGGGCACCTTCCATGGTCCGGGGAGGGGCCATGGACATGGAGAACGTGGTGGAGGAGCACCTCGCGACGACGACGACTTTCTTCACTACGACGACAATTACCACCTCCGTAACCACTACGGCGATGGTCGACCAAACGAGGAGAAGTTTTGTAAACTTAAATTTATTATGCCAACATTTTTAGGTACACATGACCCTGAGGATTACCTCGCTTGGGAGCTCAAGGTGGATAAGATGTTTCGTCTACACAATTACTCTGAAGAGAAGAAGATACACATGGCTGCGCTTGAATTCACAGATTATGCAGTTATATGGTAATATGGTAGGAACAAGTTCAAAATCAAATGAGAGAGTACGACGAGCCTCCCATCACTACATGGGAAGAGATGAAGTACCACATGAGCGATAGTTCATTCTCTTTGGTGACCTCGATGAGCGATAGTTCATTCGGCATTTGTAAGGCCGAAGGGTTCTAACAGCAAGAAAAATTTTTTATCTCTTTTATTCTCCTTTGGATTGTTCTCAAATTTCACTTTTCCTTCCTCTTTCTTTCTACTGGCATTACATAAACCATGCTGTCTTTAGTAATTATATGAGTTTCCCATGCTTGTAGGTTCTGGTTTTCAGTTATACTTCACTGGACCAAACTGAATTATGTTCAGTTTCTAGTTTTCTTTTGGTTAAGTAGCTACTCTTGTGGTGTATAATGAGTAATTTATATTCATAATATGGTATTGGAGTACAACGGACATGGGCCCTTCAATTTATGTTCTGATCTGTTGCCTCTGCCCATTGCCTTCCACTGTTTCCCATATCTCAAAACATGTTTTACCTTCTTAAGTAACAGAATTACCATCTCAATATGAATCAGCTCTATGATGCATTGTTGGTCCAATATAATGACATATTCCAGAGTCTGGGAGAACTGTCATATGTTAGCAAAACTTGCACACAATTGTGTGTGTGTGTGTGTTTGTTTCAAACAGAATGGTAACAGTTTTTTGGTGACAAAATGCTTTTATTGTTAGTCTGACCAAGTTCCTGCTTCTTAAAAGAAGCAAAAATGTGCATAAATCTTGTGTTATTATTATTGTTTTCGTAACATCATTGATGTGTGTGCATGATGGAAGGCATGAGTGGCTTTTGGCTCCTTTTTTCATTAAGTGCCCAAACATTGTCTTGCAGGTTCAACAGAGCTACTCTGGAGGGAAATTCAATCAGGGTATTGGATGCATTTACAATTTCTCTAGTATATAGTTTTCTTGCACTGAATTTTTTTCAAAACCTTTTACTAGTCTGGATGTGAAAAAAAAAAAGCTGAAGCGTTAGCAAATGAAAGAGATTTCTTTTTAATTCCTACTTGATCCTTGCGTGAAATTTAATATAATATCATTGCTTTATGAAGGCTTGAAAGCAAATGTGCATACTGGCGCTCCTCCTCCTTGGTTGGAAGGAGGCGAGCATGATCCAAAGAATGTGTCACTCAACAGCTATGCTCTTCAATCTTCTCGGAAAGGAAAATCAAGAAAACTTAACCCAAAGCGTGTTGGAGCTGCATGGGCAGAGAGAAGAAGAGCTGAAATGAAAATGGAAAAGCAAGCTGAACTTGTTCCAGAAACATCTGATTCTAGTTGGCTCCCTAATTTTCTCAGTGTCTGGCAATCTGGTACGAGAAAGGAATCGAGGAAAGAGTTTGAGAAAAACCATAAGCTTCATGACAAGAACAATCATGAGTTATCCCCTGAGATAAAGCCATATATCAGCAAACGGACGGTAAATGTGATTTCTCACTTTTCTATCTTCTAATCAAATCACCTCAGCCTTTTTTATATGTTAACTTTGGTATTTGGGATTTTAGTGTGTTGTTAGCAAATAATTTCTGACCTTTTGTGTTATTCTTCAGTCTATTGTCTTCTTACTTCATTGAGCTCATAATGTATAGTGGGGTGTTCGACCACCTTAACTGTTAGATAAAAACTTAATTATTCTGTTGACGGCTGGAAATAGGGAAATTTTCTCTTTGGTGTTAATTTACGTAGTCTAGAATCTAGATCGACCCAGTCCGCTCCAGTTGCTTCGTTACATGTTTGATTTCTGCTGATTCCTGAAAGAAGCAACTTGTGTGCCATAACTGCATAAGTTCATCCCTGTCACCTATTGTTGTTTATTGAGGCTTATAACTACAATATCAGGCAAGATCAATGATTCCACTGTGGTGCAGTTGTAAGGCAATTTGGAGGTTGCATTATGTGGTTGTAAGCTAAAAGGAAACATGGAGTGCAGAGAGAACTTTTTCAGTATTGATGAAACAGGTAGCACCGTAGAAGTCTTAGTGGAGAAATCAAGATGGACACAGAGAATTCATTTTTCTCTTTGTATTTTCCTGTTATTATAGGAATGTGAAGGTATGGGTTAGATGATACTCATGCTATACTTAATTTACCTCTCTTTATTCTGTGCATTCGGATTATGCATTTGAATGGTTATCTCATATGCTTGTTTGTCTTTTCTCTTGCAGCGTATAGGTTCTAATAAAGATGAACAACCTGACAGCGTTGTAGAACAGTGAACAGATATTCATAGTCTGGCCAGATGCTTTATGGTATGAATCTAATTAGACTTAATACAGGACAATTGAAAGCTTTTGACATGTAAATCCAAGAATCGAATATTATGTGTAATTACTGGAAGTCACTAAATTGTGTTTGAAAACTAGATTTGTTCGATGCCATTAACAGATGAACTCTCTTGTGTTTGCACAAGGCATTCTGTGGCTGATACTCTCCAATAACAGAAATGTTACAGTAACTTTTGCCCATGCAATTCAATGTTCTCTGCAATCAACGTGATATTGGATACTAGATGGGCCTGCTTTTTTTTCCGCCCGCTTATTTTTTTTCAAGTGCAGTAGAACAACTAACTGTTCCTGACTTTCGTTCACTGTTTGGCGTTTGCAGATTGTGGTCACGGTTTTCTGTGGTTCTGCTAGGGTGCAACAGGTGCCTTTTTTTCTGTCCAAAACTCTAAAATTGCACCGGCGATCGCCGAAAGTGCTGATGTTTTTGGCACTTGACGACTGAAAAGATCATTTGTAGGCTGACAACATGTGCAATGCCAAGTAGGCCTGATTAAAAAAAAAAAGGCGGTATTTCTTTCCAAGAAAAGCTGCCTCGTAAAGCCTTTGCAGAATGCTGGTTGGTGCGTTCAACTGTGAGGAGATCCATACATTACTGCTGCTACGACGTTCATACCTTGACTCAACCTGCATTTGCTCCTGATCAGATTCTAGAGAGGAAGCCTTGGACATTCCTAGTTGCTGGGGTTGACAGACTGATAGCCCCGTCCAATTTGCCTACTTTGATTTGCCAGCGGTGGGCGCAAGAAGGAAACATCGATCCACTGTAAGTCGTAAGTTACTGAATGCTCCAAGCCGCGTAACATTGCTGGAAATGAGCTCCCATCTCAGGGAGGGAAGGGAAGGCTGGCTGTCGGCAAGGTAAGTAATTCGCCGCTCCCTGTCGTTTTGCTTGTGTTGTTCATCTGCTACAGGTACCCAACTTGCAATGTCTGGAGCTCAATGGGGACCTAAAACGACGCTACAGGAAGTACCCTAGTAGCACAGGAGAACTAGACACCTGCATTACCATCTGCCACCAAGGCTGCATTCAAAACCTTTCTTCTGAAACCAAGAAAAAAAAATCCATCACCAAGGCAGCGATACAGCAAGCAGACAGACGCCCCTCAAATTGAAGGGCAACCACCAGTTGGTGATAAACATAAATCCCCCTCCTAATCCCTCAAAGCCACATTGAATCGCCCCCCACGCATTTTCCAAGCGCGCATGTGTTCCGGCTTTTGGTTTTAGCTCCTTTCGACTCTAGCTTCATCCAGTAAGAACTATTCATTAGACTAATAAATCACCGTTAAAAAGTCGCAAGACGCGGTGTTTGTGGCGTGTGTGGACTAGCAACCACCTCCTGCATCGTTGTCATAAGCGAGATGTGAAATACTTCGGGCCTGTTCTTTTTTGCTACGGTTTATGGCTTTTAGCTGCGGCTTGTGACTTTTGAGTTGTTCGTGCGAGAGATTGTAGAGTAACAAAAACTCACGTGCGGTTTTTACAGATATAAATAAAGTCGGTATAATATGTACTACAATTAACTAGTAAATCTTATTTTGAAAAAAATACTCCGTTTAAAAGATAATTACTATATAAAAGCCGAAAAGTAGCTTTTAAAAACTGAAAAGAACAGGGCTCTCACTACCTTCACTACACTGAACAGTGAACACATACACTGCTGCTCTTCTAGATGAGGGGGGAGAGGAAGAAGGGTAGGAAAACACTGGAGTCAAATTGGCATCTCTCTCTCTCTCTCTCTCTCTCTCTCTCTCTCTCTCTGCGCTACTAGAGCCAGCTAGTTTTTGTGGTCCTTCATCTCCTCCACCGATGGGCAAATTAAAGAGGGGGGAAGCCTTCTGTCTCCCGCCCAGCGGGAAGCAACCCAACTGCCAATTGATGGGCTCTCACCCCACTTGCTCGCCATGTTACTGGACGCATGTGGTTCCATTTCATCACGGCATGTGGTGCCATGCAACAATGTTCAGTTACCGTCTCTCTGGTCTATGTCAGTAAAAACTGCTTCAGGATTTTTGTATTTAGGGCCTGTTTGGGAGAGCTCCACCACTGAAAACGAAACGTGGATTTGGAGCAGTAGCTCCACCGTGGATCTGGGATCCCACCATGGAGTGTTTGGCTTATACAGCAGCTTCAGATCCACGAAATTGAGGTTTTGGTGGGAATGTCCACTTTTGGTAGGATGGGGTGTGTAACCAGTGGCATTGGTGGGTAATTACCACCTAACTCCACGGTGGAGCACCCCCTTGAGGAGCTCCATGAAATCCATGGATCTGGCCTTCAGATCCAGGATTTTGGTGGATCCAGATTTCGCGGAGCTGGAGCGTTTGCGTAAAATTTCGTGTAGTGGAGCTGTTTTTCGTGGATCTAGAGCTGGTGAAGCTCTCCCAAACAGGCCCTTAGTCCGTAGCAGGATCTCTGAGGATTTGCCAGACGGCCACATGGGAATGATACATCGAGTGACATTTCATAGGATGTTTCTGAAGTTGCATTTTGTAACTCCAGTCATATAATCTCACCACAGGTAACTCGGTAGACTTGCAATGTTTTCAGGAGATAGAAGCTCACGCATCACGGTTCTATTCTGGAAAAAAAAAGGAGAGATTTTGTTGTAAAGATTCTTTTTAGTCTGCAAACCGGCATAGGAAGGCCAATTCTGAGATTCAATGAGTTGTAGTTGCATGTTTGGAGGCTGATCCCGGATGGAGCTACGTGTGGAGCTACCAAACAAGACAGGAGATGCTTTTTTCTCAAGCAGAAAGGGAAAAATAACTTTTCGAAAGCGGAAGAGTACTTTGCTAGTACTGCTACTATTCCATATGTTGCAGCCTGATGCCCACGGCTTAGGCACCAACCGTGAAGTACATGTAGATTTCCATTTCGTACAAGTTTGGTTGATTGGGCCATATGTGTAATGTCCTGTCATCTAACGGAATTTATATGCCGTCAATTAGCATTCTTTGCCCAATCCGTGGCACCAAATTAAGCCCATAGGTTGTAAACTTGATTAAAAAAAAAGCTAAGAGTTTTTTTTAGAGGAAAAACATAAATAAAAAAAAAACTATGAGTTGACAATACAGAATTTTACTCGTTTTGTACTGTCTCCGCGGTTGAGAGTTGAGATGCGGTCTAGCTATGTCACATGATTGTTAAAAATGGATGATTTATTAGACAGGTGGGGGCTTGGGTTTAGACAATATAGAAGATTTTCGAACTTCACAACCCACATATTATAGGTTTAAATCTAAAAAAATACATAGAAAAATCAACATAAGCAACCTAACCAACCTGCATCTGGTGAGCATCAAACTGTGATTGTCATTTAGGGAGTGGGCGTGCTTCTTGTCTATTGTGATCAATATATTTTCTGTCATGTAATTAGGGTGGTAGAAAAAGCTCCAGACTCATGAGTTGTTCGGGTTTTGCTCGTTTGAGGCTTGATTCGAGTTCGGCTCGAGCTCCAAACGAACCGAACTCAGCTTGACTCCGAACTCATGAGTTTCAACGAGCTGAACTTGAATAGCTCGTGAGTCTCAAACTTTTTATAGCCTACATACATACTAATTTTACCGAGTTTACTCGAACCGAGTTTGAGCTCGAGTTTTTTCTATTATTGAAAATTAATGCATGTTGAATTTTTTTACTGTTATCGAGCTCTCTCGAGCCGAGATCAAGCTCGAATTTTTCTTATTGTGGGAAAGAAGTGCATATTATATTATTTTGACTGTAACTGAGCTTATTCGAGCCGAATTCCAGGCTCGGACCCCAACTTAAGCTCACTCAAGTTTGGCTCAAGCTTCTATCAAGCTCGAGCTTAGGAGAGCAGGATCGCTTGAGCTCGGCTGGTTTACAACCCTACATGTAATGTGGTAACTTTGTTGCTTCTTGGCTGCTATGCTAGTAGCGCTGTAAACGAGTCGAGTTCAAGTGAGTTTAGCCTTTCAAGCTCGAGTGTGATAGAAGCTCAAACCGAACTCGAGTGAGTTTGAGTTGGGGTTTGAACTTGGACTTAGACTCAAGCACAGCTCGGTCCAAGCTCGAATAGGCTTGAACTCGGTTCGAGTAAACATGGTAACAGCCAATAATTCAACATGCAACAATTTTCACCAATACGAAAAGCTCAAACTTGAGCTTAGCTCGAGTAGATTCAACAATAATTAATATGTAGCAATATTTAACAAGTAAGAATACAAAAATTATTACAACTCATAATATAATAGCATTTATATCTTAATAGGAACAAATATAGAAGAAAATGACTTATATGCTAATACTACTATCCGTGCTGAGTTTTGTAAGACGTTGTGCTTCGACGCAAGAAGAAAAAATGGTTTGTTACTCCATGTTTCACTTTCAACCGAAAGAAAAGGAAAAAGGTTCTTTGGATACTCTGGAGCTTTACAGAGACGACATACATGCCTTGACAACTGACATCAGTCTCACCCGTACGGCTTGGCCGTTTGTGTCAATGCACTTGTGGACATGCCTTGCTCGCATCCAGCCGATCGGACCAACCATTATGAGCTGTTCTACGTCGTCTTTTTTTTACTGTATACTGCTCGTTTATTTTGGAGGTCAAAGACGTAAAAGTCGCAAACTGTGTGGTTCACTGCCCCCACATCCATTTTGGTGGTGATCGGTTGGGCTTAAAAACTCATGGCTTATGGCTGAAAATACTGTAGCTGACAGATGTTTATTTAGCATAATTAATTTAAAAAAATTTAAAAATATAAAAAATATGGTAGCCCATTACGTATAATACAAACAAATACGGGAAAAAAAAGAACCGGCAAAAAAGCTCAACAAAAAGCCGAAAGTTCAGAAAAAAACGAAATTTATGAATAGTGAAAAATAAGCTGGAAGCAAGAAGCTTAAGCCCAACCGATCGGGGTGCGTCAAGATCCAACAAATTTTGAGAGAGCTGTCAAAGGCACTGGCCATTTGGAAGCGACGTTTGTCAATGCCAAAAGACCTGTGTAAAACATGGCATCGTTTTTGCAATTGTTGGGAATTGGTAATTCGCACTGTCGTCTTGGCGAAATTCACGTCTCCGGTCTCAACACGGTTAATTGGGGTTTTCGAAACCTTAAATTTTAGTTCGAGGCTTTTATACCCCATGTGCAAGTTACCCTCTCGGTTAGTCCTTGAAAGTCCCCTGAATCTTGCGTTCTCAAAATTGTTTTTTCTTTTCTGAATATTATTTATATTATGTAGGCAACTTACTAGAATAAAAAAGGACAAGAGGCAAAGGAGGAAAGATCGTAAATGTTATGTTTTTCCTGACTACTGTTGATAGTTTTTGCTCTAGAACGAGTGTTTGTGTAAATAAACCGAATGCCGATAACCCGCTTTGAAAAGATTATCTTAATAAACTGTTTCAAAGATATGATAAAGAATTCATCCTATTTATTTGTTTAAAGAAAACTATAAGCTAAAACAAATACGGCTATATCCAATCATTCCGTCCGAATGTTTTTGAAAAATGAAGGCTACAAGGTGGCCTACATCTATATGATTGCAATCTTTCACCTGTCATCTTTTTTTTTCTGTCTAGATCTCCTTATCCCACAGACTCAAGAAGTCAAGCACCTAAAAGGAGCAAACAAACAAACAAACCAGCCCCATGTCCTTGAGAGCCCCAGAGGTCAGGTCTCCACAGGCTCCCTTCCAAACCAAATTGTTTTTTGTGTACAAAACCACCGAAAAATCCCCAGGTCGGTGTGCTGCTGCGGCGACAACGACTAAACAAATGATATATAAAATTAATAAATAATGTACTTGTGATGGAGAAATGGAGCAGGGAGATACTATTTTTTAGGTCAAATGGACCAGGGCCCTGGGGGGGGGGGGGAGGTGCAGCATGCATATCTTGAGTTGGGGAGATTGAGGTATTAAACTAATATGTGCAAGTGCAAGTTTGCTCAGAGAGATTTTTATGGAGTCAGAGAATATGTGGCCTAGCTCTACACACCTGGAATTAAATAAACATAATTTGCTTAGGAGTTTGTGTTTATTTGCTGTCCTTTTCTCTGACAAATGGAGAGGTGTCAAGGCAAACTGAATATATTTCTTATTGTTAATACTGATTGACCATACCTCAGCAAATATTAGTACATGAGATCATGCCGTTTTGATATAAAATTCTGTCTTAAAATGAACGGCATCAAAGTAGTAAATCATGTACCATAAGATTAACCTAACAAGCGTAAAGCTTCAGCTAGACTGAGGTGGTGCTGGTTGGGCTGTGGCTTATGGCTTATTTTATTGTAGCTGATTGAAATTATACTGTAGTTAAAGGTGGTTTATTTGGTATAATTAAATTTAAAAATCTAAAAATAGAAAAAACGGGTTAGCCCATCACGTGTAATGCAAACGAATACATGAAAAAAGAACCGATAAAAAAGCTCAAAAAATCAAAAAAAATCAAAAAAGGACAAAATTTAGGAATAGTAAAAAATAAGCCGGAAGCCAGAATCCGAAGCCGAAACGAGCGGAAATTGGCATATACGAAGCTGTTAGGTAGGCATCAAGTAACTTGTTTATTTCAGCGGAGATGCACAGTAAAAAGTTTGAGTGAGCCTGGCACGAATTCACGGTGATTCAATCCAATTTAGTAAGCAACTTGCAATCATGTTTCCGTGTGTTTGCAACTTGCAAGACGCCATTTCTTCTGAAAAATAACAAGACGTCATTTCTTTTGAAACCTGATAGGGCCATGTTATTTGTTTGTTTGCAGTCAGTAAACCAGATATTCACAAGTTCGACATGCTAGAGAAAATTGTGCATATGCTCAGCTCAGTCGCAATCCATATGAACACGTGACCAGTTTTCTGAACAAAAGCTAGCTCTACTTTTAAAAATATCCAAATCCTATGGACTGTTCAGATAGCGAAGCCATAATTATTTCAGTAACCATGCGGGCGTTTGAAAATGGCTAGAGATTCTGGTTTTTGATTAGAACTTTTGACTTTTAGCTCATATGAAATAGTAGCGTTTAAAAGTAGAAACGACTGGAAGTATTAGTGTTTGATTTGGTTGAGGCTTTTGGCTGAGTTAATCTGGAAAATGAAAAAGAAAAATACATCTCCACGGGGCAAAAAATGAAAAAAAAAATGAAAGGAAAAAAGGGAAATAAAAATAGATCTCTATGGGCAGAAAAATGAAAGAAAAATGAAAAATGTCTCCAAGAGCGTAAGAGGCGGCACTGGCAGGGCCAAGGGAGAAGGGGCGGGAGCCGAAGGTGATGGGAGGTGGGCGGAAGGGGCATGGGATGAGGTGGAGGAAGCGGAGGCCAAGGGAGAAGGGACATGGGTGGGCGGAGGTGGGACGAGGTTGAGGTGACGAGATAAGGTGGAGGCGGAAGGTGGTGGGAGGAGGCGGAGGCAATGGAGGTGGCAGCGGCGGAGGTAGAGGTGACGGGAGGCCAGAGTCGAGTGTCAGGGAGAAACAGGGGCATCAAAAAGCCATGAGTAGAAACAACTTCTGGAAGCCGCTTTTCGAAACCAAACGTTTGATTAGGCTTTGAAGCTAGAAGTCGAAACTAAATCAAATGCCACAATAACATATGTTCCACAGGGGTATAGTATCTAACAAAGATTTACATCCTTAATAGACGATAATTGCTACGTATACTACATCACAACCCCTATAGAAGAACAATAAAAAGTCTTCTTTAAGCAAAGACACTTGGATCCTATTCTAAACAGTGTTCGGTTTTAGAAGCCAAAAGTTCTTGACAGTTTTTGCTTTTTTATTCATTTCTGTTTAGTTGAATACCCTAGAAAAATTAATAACTTCAGCTAAAAGACCAAAACACTATAAATCACAAACCACTTTTAAACGGTGCCTCGACAGTCGACAGCTCTCCCTCTGCAGCGCTGCCAATAACAAGGAGCAAAGAAAAGCAATGGCTCCCTCTCCCAAGCGCCCAAACCCCAACCAAACCAACCCCTCCCCAATAATTGCAGGCAGCACAAGGCTTCCATGCTGGTGTTAAAGGATGGACGTGGCCCTGGGGCTGCCGGGGCCTCGCACATTTACTTCTGACTTTTATAATGTGTCATATTTTTAATTTCAATTTTTTTTTCTTATTTCCTTGTGTTATCCATGATGACATAGGTTTCGCTCCATTGAGCTTAAAGCTTAAGCTCTTTTTTTTACTGTTTGACATAAGTTTATTTTTACACTATAACTGTTTTTTTTACTGTTTGTCCCTGTCGCGGAGTGGTGAGATAATGGCAGCCAACAAAACAAGACCCAACTAAGCAGAAAATACTAATATAAATGTGGCCTCCCCCCGCCTCTCCAAGTCTCCTCACTCACCTCCCCAGTCCATACACACACCTGCGCTTGGTTTCTGCAAGCAAGTGCTGACAACCCCCAGTTCCTGGCCTCCTCCTTGGTATTGCTGTTGTATTGTCTCTGCGAGGCGTGTGCGCGTTTTCTTTCTTGTTCCTATAGCCACTGCTAGCGAAGTAGCAAGCAGGCACACCATCCTCCGGTCACTTCATTCAGCTCAGCTCAGATAGAGAGAGGGAGAGGCAGTGCTTCTCTCTCTCCTCCCTATCAGGATAAGCTCCTCTGCTCTAGCTCCCTGCCGATCTGTTGCATTTGCCCTGTTCTTGTGCTTGATTTGTTCGCTTGTGCGTGCTGTGGTGACCGAGCAATAATTCTTGGTTGCTAGTTGCCGCCATCCTAGCGGCATGCCTGTAGAATGAGAGGGACGGGAGGAGAGAGCAAACCGGCCAAGCCAGTGACCTGACCGTGAGAGAGAAAGCTCCAGCTCCAGCTTCAGCACAGGCACGGACGAGTAGCTAGCTAGCTGCTAGCTTTGTAGTGGCCAAGAAGCGGTGCGGGGAGCAGTAGAGCTTCTTGAGCTGCTGAGTTCCATGGATTGGGATCTCAAGATGCCGGTTTCTTGGGACCTGGCTGAGCTGGAGCACGACGCCGTGCCCGCCATCTCCGCCGCCGCGCCCGCCGCGGCGGCTGCGTCGGGCATTGCTGCCGCCGCGGCGGCGCGCGGGCCGCCGAGCCGGCCGGAGTGTTCGGTGGACCTCAAGCTCGGCGGGCTGGGCGACTTCGGCGCGGCTGACGTGTTGAAGGAGCCGGCGGCGAAGGGCCCGGTGGTGTCGGTGTCAACTGCGGCGGCGGCGCCGTCGGCGAGCCCGCTGAAGCGGCCGCGCGCGGGGCCTGGCGGGGCCGGCGGGGGGCAGTGCCCGTCCTGCGCGGTGGACGGCTGCAAGGCCGACCTGAGCAAGTGCCGCGACTACCACCGGCGGCACAAGGTCTGCGAGGCACACTCCAAGACGCCCGTCGTCGTCGTCTCCGGCCGCGAGATGCGCTTCTGCCAGCAGTGCAGCAGGTATATAACCCGTCAATGCAGCAAAATTTTGCAATTCTCAGTTCATACCATTCTAACCACAGTCAATTCGGCTCATTCACGACATCGCTTTAAATCTGCGAATCGACGCCGCAGTCGCATCAACTTGATTGTGATTTGTGAAAAGATCATTGCTTGAATTGTTGCGATATAAAATTGGCGGCGTCAAAGAACTGACTGATTGGCCTCAGTCATTTCTTTTACATCTTTTTCTTTTTACTGCCGATTATTCCCTTTGCTATAAGTGAATAGGCCAAATCAGTTCTTCCTTTGGCCATGGCTTTCCTTTTCTTTAGCTCAATTGTTCCCATTCCAAGCACAGCTGGTGGAATCAGTAGGAGCGAGACGAGCATATGTCTGCCTGTCTTGTTTCAAGGATGCACAGCTTTACCTTTTCTGGCACCAACTTTTCAGCCTTTTCATATGTGTACGCCAAGTTTTTCCCCGCTACCCTTTACCTCGGCAACCTGTGTACCTGATTTATAATCCTCCTCTTTTCCTACTTTTGCACTACGAACTTTCTAACCCATCGATGCGAATTATTATCAGTAAAAAGTGACAGATGCATTTCATGTGCCAATTGCCAAAGATCAGGTGGAGTAGTCTTTTTTTATGATTAGCTGATACATGTTCACCTTATCCCTGCATAGCCCTTTTTTTCATTGTTTTAATTGAAGAATGAACTTGAATTTGTGTATTTTCTTACCATTGACAAAGAAATTCCTTTTGGTACGGCGCAGACAAATAAAAGTACTTCTGTGCTCTATAGTGAAAACAAAAAATGCACAGATATTCAGGCAAATATGGAGTTGAAAAGCTCATCCATCCAACCAGTTGTTAACTATAGGTACTTCAGGATCTATGCAATTTTTGCTTTGAGGGGGTGTAGACTTTAGAAAGCACTCCTCGTTAAGTAATACCCTGAATGATAAGACCCATCTCTGACATGATTGCCTATCTCCTTTTTTCAGTGAGAACCTTTCCTTGCTGAATTAGTAACCAGATCCATATGAGTTCTTGCGCTTTTCTCGTGGATTCCTGTATGCAGCAGCATTTGTTGTGTGGGACTATTGATACTTAAAGGTGTTGTTGAACATACAACCTGCTTTATTTAATTTTTGGCAGAAACTGTCCTACCACATCTGCCATGCTTTTTATATGAGATGTCGTGACCTATAAAGTCACGATTTGAAAGACGTTGCTAAATACACTGCATAATATATTTTGGTGGAGCCATTTTGTCTTAGTAACCGAAAAGTTAACCTGAACAAGTTTCAAATGTTTATTCATAAGCTAGCTAAATTATCAGAGTAACTTGCACTTAAGGTTGGCACACAAGCCCACAACAAAAACTATGTTTAACTTTCAAAATCTAACTAATGCATTTTTCAGATAACAAGGTCCTTGTTGTTCGATTATTAAACTGAAACGGAATAATTGTTCCGAGTATGGTCCTTTGTAGCTGAACGGTTTGTTTTGCTTGGATTTTTGGCCCATAACAAATATTTTATTCTTCTTTTTCTAAACTAGTTGTAAATTCTAATGCTTATCTTACATCTGAATGATCTACTCTGTTATAATCTGAGTCAACTAAATAAGTGATATATATATTCCTACCCCCTGGAGCAAGTGGTGCCTCCGATTTGACATGCCTTTATTTTTCAATAATACTAGACATTCTGAAATCTTTTCTTAGGTCCAACTCTAATTTAGTTGTGGTGGCGTCTTTTATATTGTTGAGCTACAGTGAGCTACTAACTCTGCATCGTTTGCCTTTAAACAATACAAATATTATCCTTCAATCATTTGCTCTCTCTTTCTCCTGGAAATTTTATATCCAGAGGGGACGCTTTTCCAATGATTGATTACCTCTCCCGGACACCCCAGTGGAGCAAAACTAGATCACCATACTGATTGGCAGTATCAAGTGCTCCTCAGTGTCCCAACAGGCTGGTACGGTGCCATACTGCCATATACCTGGTGAAGCCATTATACTGTGGTCCAAATGTCCAACAGGAGCTGCCCTATTTTTCTGTGCTTGACAGACCCAGTACAAAACTTTTATCTAAAATGAAGACCCATGCATTCAAATTGTTGGCTGACACATTGAAATCTGAGTGGTCCAGATGTGTACTAAATTTTTTTTAAGGGTAGCTGTGTGCTATTATTGAATATTGAGCGAATAAATACATGGATCATTATTTTTGGTTGAGCAGCATGTTAGTCCCATGTAGCTTTGAATTATTCATGTGCCTTAATTATATCAGAGCATAACATTTGTTCAGTAAACAGTATCAAAATCTATGGTGGTGGTCCTGAGAAGCTAATCTACGTACTTTGCTTCTCCTAGAAATTCACACCATGTTTTAAGCATAAAGGTTGCTCACTTGCATGGAAATTCTCTCTTATCCTGAATGCCATACTTCCTAGTTCCTTGTTGACTTGTTGTTCAACCATATCATGGTATTATAATACTACTGTATTACAAGAGTGACAAGCAAGGGTAACTTTGATTTTCTATATTAACTAAGACTGTTATGCAAGGTTTTATATCCAATGGTCTTCAAGCGTGCTTCTGGTTTTTTTTAAGTCCTGTTATAGCAGTCAGATGTTGTTCCTTTTTGCATTAAAAGTGTCGGTATGTCAATAACGATGGTACTAATTAATATGTATACATTCTTAAAAGGGTAGGTCTTCCTTCATATTTGTTTGTATTGCAGCTGCTTTTCACTTGTTATTTGGGTTTGTTATCATGAGTTTTTGTTTCTTTAGGTTTCACTTACTTGCGGAGTTTGATGAGGCTAAGCGTAGTTGTAGAAAGCGCCTTGATGGGCACAACCGACGCCGCAGGAAGCCACAGCCAGATAACATGAATTCTGGGAGCTTCATGACAAGTCAACAAGGTATTTTCTTGTTTAATTACTTTTTTGTTTTGACAGTCTGTCGATTGCTACTTTGACATAAATGAAATATGCAAATTATATAGAAACATCTCTTGCTAGAAAGAGAAAACTTGGCTATATAGTACATTAATGCATATCTAAACACCCACCAAAATGCTGTGACGAATTATGCCTCTACTTGTTAATAAAATCTAGCCTGTAAAACTGAGGTTTTGTAACTTGGTACTTACATATTACATAAGTTCACCTTATTTTCTCCTGTGTAACTGATAATAAGTTTTACCAGTATTTTACATGGAGCTAAGAGATAATGTCCATTCGTATATACTGCCTTGTGGCTGATTCTATGTGACGACACATCCTGCACCCCCTAGATCAGGGACAGCTAATAGATTTACCTTTACGATACTATATATTATCGGATTCAATAGATATGGGTGATGTTGAGTTTCATTGTGTTTTCTTCACTAGAATTTAAATTATGAATTCATGTTTGAAAATGAAATATCAGAGGTACCATTCTTCAGTAACCACATGAGCACAATGCAACTTTACCTTTCCTGAATATTCGTATCAACTGACTCAACGCACAGTGCTGCAATTCCAATCTTTATACATCGATAAAAGTTCAGTAGCAGTCTCGTGCTTGTTTCATGACGTCCATTTAGGTTTATTTTCAAATGCAGGGACAAGGTTCGCGTCGTTCGCTCCTCCAAGACCAGAGGTGAGTTGGTCTGGGATTATCAAATCTGAGGACAGTCCATATTACACCCATCAGGTACTGAGCAACAGGCAGCATTTTGTCGGCTCTACATCAACCTACTCCAAAGAAGGCCGGCGCTTTCCGTTCCTTCAGGAAGGAGATCAAATAAGTTTCAGCACAAGCGCGACCCTTGAGATCTCAGTGTGCCAACCTCTCCTCAAGACCGGCGCTCCGCCACCCGAGAGCAGCAGCAACAACAAGATATTCTCCGATGGACTGACTCAAGTGCTCGACTCCGACTGTGCTCTCTCTCTTCTGTCATCCCCAGCTAATTCCTCCAGCGTCGACGTCAGTCGGATGGTCCAGCAAACCGAGCACATCCCCATGGCACAGCCCCTTGTCTCCAACCTGCAGTTCGGCAGCTCCTCCTGGTTCGCTTGCACCCAGGCCTCCAGCGGCGTCTCCACTGCCGGGTTCACCTGCCCCAGCATGGAGAGTGGGCAGCTGAACACCGTCCTGGTCCCGAGCTCGAACAACGACAGCGAGATGAACTACCACGGAATATTTCATGTCGGCGCGGAAGGCTCCTCTGACGGGACATCTCCGTCTCTCCCATTCTCATGGCAATAGTTTTCACTTTTCAGTAATCAGTATCTGACGTTCTTGTGTTCTCAGTAGCTAGCTGTACTCCTCTTAGTGATCAGTGTTTCTGTTCTTTCTATGTTTATTCGCTTCTCCCTTTTTTTCCCGTCTTGTCTTCACTTTTTACTACTCAGCGTCAGAGTGAACAACTTTGCATAAACTAGTCACATAGGCGTGGCGCAACGCCACGCCAGCCACCGTGTGGACCGAAGTAAAAGAGGGAAAAATTCGCAGGAAAAAGGAAGCGAAGGGGTTTTTTCGGGAAAAATCGTGGGCCTTTTCGCAATAAAAGGAGACCAGAGGGGTTTTTTCGGAAAAAACCGAGGGCCTTTTTGGAAGAAGCAAGGGCCTGTTCGTAAATACGGGAAACCTCGGGTCGCTATCCAGCAAAAAAAACAAAAAAATATGCAGGGTTTATTCAAAAAAATGCAGGGACCTTTTCGCGAGGAAAAAAGACCTGTACGTAATTTCCAAAAAATATGAGGGAAGTGCCTCCCACCGTCGCGAGTCTGTACGGACACGCTGGCCGAGGAGGGCGCTGAGGCGGCGTGGATCATTGGGGGCGGAATCCCCGTGTTTGTATAGCGGTAGCATTAGCAGCGAATTCCTTTGATATCCTTTTTAACTTCACTGGTGTAGGCAGCAGGTTTGGTTTTTTTAGATAAAGGATATAAAATCCGCCTCTATATCCACTTGAAATATATACAGCTAAAAATTACACGAGCTCTTAGGCTCAAAGCCTCAACACTGAGGATCACACAACATCAACAAGAAAGGGAGCTAAAGGACTATGAAAAAGCTAGAAAGACTAAGTTTCAGAACTTCTTCTCCGTTCTTGCTTTCAATCAAGCCCCTAACCTCCTCCAACCGAGCCACTCAAACTCCGGTCTACTTTGCGTGAAGATGAACCTCTGAGGCAACGTCTCCATAGAGGCGACGAGAGTCGCCGACGCCGCCCGCCTCACCGAGACAAGGCTTTCACCAAGAGAACAGAATACATGAGGGCTATGGAATGCCATGACAACCCTCCATGAAGGAAAATGGCGTCCAAATGCGTCATAGTTGTCGAGACCGATAGAAACACCGGCAAGGCTTTCGCCAGCACCTCCACAGTAACACACGCACTATCTTCACACAAAAAAGACCGCCACCAGCACACCGGGGTTTTGCACGTCTCAAGGCCATGGCATAGCCACCCTTGAACTCCACGACGAACCGCTTCCCGCTCGAGCAACGCTGCGCCATGGTTCCCTAGACAAACCCAGCAGCCACAGCTCCTGCCGCATCCCGGCCTTTGCCGCCAGCGCTGATCGGCCTCCTCCACCCGCCGGACGGCACGCTACAGCGCGCCCACCCTCTCCGTCAGCTTGCTCTGCTCACACAGCGCTGCCTCCACACCCTCCTCGCAAGTAACCCAACGACGGCTCCGCCCTTCAAAGCCTACCTCTCCTTCACTCCCACCGGACCTTGCCGCGCCTACGAGTTCCGTCGAGCCGCCACCGGCCTCCGCTCCCTCGACGCTACGGACTCTTCCGACACCACCTTCCTCTCGCCTTTCGCCTCCGCCACCGCCAGCCGCAGAAACCTAGCCTCCCGCCAAGACCTGCCGGCCCGAGACCCTCACCACGCCGGGCCTCAGCACCGCCGCCGGACCTGAGCTCAACCAGATCCGGGCGCCAGCACGCCGGAGACGCACGCCGATGGCCGGCTACCTCATCTCAGACGAGACACAGGCCACACCTCCACGCGAGCGCCGCCTCAGAGCGCCGCCGCACCTCCTCGACACATCTCCACGCGAGCGCCAACACCGCCCCCGCACACCCAGAAACGTGCTCCTGGTTGTGTAATTGTGTTCAAGGCTCCATGCTTGAGGTGCAGGTGTTTCTGAACTAGCATGCCTAGGTGGGCAGAAATGCATGGCGTTCGTGCGTCTCTAAGTTTTTTTAAATAATATATAGTTTTTTTAATTAATATTACATAAGCATAACATCGCTCAAAAATTATATAAATAAAGTGCCGCCACTTCCTCTTTCATCATTTGAAATGGCAACAATTCTACAAAGAGTTTCATGTGACAGTCAGCAGGTCTCTGTCGCCAAATAAACTAGCGACAGAACCTCTATTGCCAATTGAATTGACGACAAAGGCATGTCACTAATTAGTGACAGAACTTTTGTCATCAATTTAATTGGCCACAGAGACATATGACTGCAAGGTGGGACTCCATGTAGGATTGTCACTATTTGAAATGATGATTGAAGCTGCGGGGGCTTTTGTCGCATTTCAATTGATGATTTAAGGTTATTTATGTATTTTTTAAGCGATAATATATTCATGTACTATTTAATACAAATACATTATTTAAAAAATTCATGTGTCTCTCGAAGTATATCTGTATGTGAATTTGGCCCAGAATTGACATGGCCCATGTCTCTCGGAGTATATCTGCATGTGAATCTGGACCAGAATTGACGTGGCCCATGTGTCGAAAGGGATGTTTAGGATGGTGATGAGGATTAAATAATTTATAATTAATAGTTTATTATTAATTATAGCTGTTGTAATGACTCTAGCTAATAATTTATAATTAATAGTTTATTATTAATTATAGCTGTTGTAATGACTCTAGCTAAAATCCTTCGAATATATCCCTTTTCAGATGATAGGTATTCAATGCCAAGTCTCGGCCAAAGACCACTAGGATGCATCCACTAAACTGGTACGTGGGCCCATTTTTCGAGTGGTACTTAAGCTTTTAGTGCTTTGTTCTGCGTAAATGGAGTGGAGCAACATGTGTGGTTATGCTTCCACCATAACCCCATGTTTTCTCCCACGACACTAACAATAACTACACGACAATTTGTATGGGAAGAATGTCTCTCTGACAACAGCTCGATAGTTCTTACCAGGAGGTTGTCTCATTGACAACAACTGACAACATGTGCAGATTCTAGGAATCAACAGGCCGCCTCTTGACTAAGTTTGGGAAGGAAGGAGACGTCTCTTGCCAAGCGAAAACTACTACCCCCACCAATTGGAATCCTTTAATGACCTCGATCAAGAGGAACGATGTGCTGATGATACCAATCTCTTAGAAGAATGAAGGAATATAGCCCTTATTCGATCAATAGTTTATCAACAAGCCATGTGAAGGTATCGTAGTCATAAAGCTCAACCTTGCTGCAGGTGACTTGGTTCTCAGAAAGATCTTGTATTTGTCTAACCACAATAAGCTTTCCCCAATGTAGGAAAGTCCTTACATGGTGGTCGACTTTACTCGAGTTGGTTCGGTATGACTAGCTATGGAAAATGGGCATGTTCTTTCAAATTCTTGGAACATAGACAAGTTACATAAGTTTTATGTATAGCTACATATGTTGTTTTTAGAGTAAATTACAAAACAGGTATATAAACTTGTGAGGTGGGTGCATCTAGGTTACTAAACTATGAAACCATGCATTTTGATCAATGAGCCTGCTAAACTATGCAAAAAGAGGTCCAAAAGAGGTTTTTGCAAGGTTGACAAGGCATCCATGTGACGCTAATGCTTATATGGCAGCTTTCATGTGGCGCTAATACCTATGTAGCATTTATGTGGCATTTATGTGGTAGCTCTTCTCCTTCTTTCTCTCTTCTCACCCAATTTTTCTCTATCCTTGACATACTCTCATTTCGCTCTCTCCATTGAACCCTAGTTGGCCACTAACGAGTATTCTTGACCATGTCAATATATTTGGTCAATAGGAGTTTTATTTTAAAACTCCTTGTCTAGGCCCACATAGCTAGGGCCTACTAAGTACCTTGTCTAGCTTGCGAGTATATAAAAGAGAAAGTTTTCCCCCTTTAATAAATATAACTGGTTGATTACTGGTTACACCCAAATGACTACTAGTTGTAGTCACTTATGACTAGCAATAGTTTGCTTCTTGAAGCAGAGTATTAACTGGTAAGGACTGATATGGTTTTTCTTATCGGTGTTTAATTCAACACGTGAGAGTGGTTAATGGCACTTTCAACAAGTTGCGATGTTTGACAAAGGACATAATCTTTCAAGACACGGAAAAGACTCGTGCGTGAAGACAAGAGGCACATATTCAAACATTAATTGCTGCCATTTAGATTTATATAAATAGGGTGGCCTCCGCACCTCCAACACCATAATGAAACCATTCACATTCATTGTCACACTCTTGTAAATAGTCTTTGGCCACATCAATAAAGTCTATTGGTGATTAATGTTTCCCTTTATTATTCTCGCAAGTTTGATAGTAGGCAACAACCTAGCCTCGTGCATTGACAACCATTTTCAGGTCTCGGGCCATGCTCTCTTGTCGAGAAGTGGGAGCAGCATGATTCGTAAGGAGACATGGTGCATAAGGAGATGACAAAAATAAAGGAGGGGCGTCATTTGATGACTCAACATGTTCCTCGAATAGGAACTAGGGAAGTAGTCATCCACGGTCGACACGATCTAGAGCACGTGGACGTGTTCGTTGCCTTCTTCTTTGTTGCCTTTTTCTCCGTCTACATCTACTAACAGTTACATCAACTCCATGTGCATCTCATGCGACCAAAAAGCCATAAGAATTCACCTTGCAATTGATCTCATCACTGCAGCAAGCTCGCAGCTTTCCTTCTCAATCAAAACTAAATTACTTTTGAACACTTTGGAATGGCATTGATGGACACACAGCTGGGCATAGCTGATGGGGTGGAGACAGAGGCCTTCAACTTCTCATGTCAGCGTCCACATCAACGCCACATAAGCATTAGTGCCCCATGGATGCCTTGTCATCTTTAGAAAAACCTATTGTGCACCTCCTTTGCATGGTTTAATAAGTTCATTGATTTAAATACTTATTTTTAGTAACCTAGATGCACTCACCTTACAAGTTCATGTACCTTTGGTGCAATTTACTCTTCTTTTTATTTTAATAAGTTTAACCTACTTTATTTTTTCTATTGCTCCCTTAGTTTTGTTGTCTAATTTATGCTCGGGGCTATAGGCATAAAATTTATTTTTCTTCTTTTTAATATGCGTTATAGCTAGTCGGGACACAGAGAACCTCCTAGTCAAAGACTCTCCTTTTACACACATGGTCCTGTCTACTAGAAGGAGCTTTTCTAGATATGGTCTTTCTCTAACGATCTTTGCTACTAGTTATAATGCAATATAAAAAGTATGTGAAAATCTATTTATCCGTAGTTTTTCCTTGAACATTCACTTGACAACATGGAGGACTACTAGAAGAATTTTGTTTGTTTTTATTATTATCTTTGCAGTAGAGCTAGACATGGATCTTCTCCTTGACTACTTCACTATATTTGGCATATTTTACATTTGTTGGACAAAGGTAGCCTCACTTAATCGAAGTCTTTCCTCTCTGCATGTGATCTTGCCCACTAGAAGGAGCTTCCTAGCACTGATCGATTCCTAAGTTTTGCTACGAACACAAGGTTTGCCAAGTTCATTAAATAGTGGTCAAGAGTCATCCGTTTGGCTTTGTTCTACTGCTTACTACGTAATTTCTTCTATCTTACTAAGAAGTCAGGGGCTAAATAAAGATTATACTCTTTACCCAAGGCTCTATTTTTCAAAATATTTTTTGTTCTTTGAGACTAACCATTTGGAAAGAAGAAAATTTGCAGAAAAACTTATATTACACAAAGAGGTTTAAACTTTTAGACTAGAACTATTACATAAGCAAGCCTACTCATTAGAGTTTCCCAAGTGGTGGCTGTCTGAGGGAGATCCAACTTGAATCTCATTAGCAACTTTCTTCCCCGCCAGTCTAACCTCTTCTATGAGCCTGGCTTCTTCTTCAGAACAGTCAAAGTCTATTTTGATCGGAAGGAAGTTGATGGAGCGGTCGGATATCTTGAGTTTTTCCAAGGCAAAGCTAACTCATGTTCTCTACAGCGCTCCTCATGCATGATGCTTGGTTGCTCTTTAGAGTAGTCACCAACCCATGGAGGTTTTCAACTTGCTAACCTAAACAATCAATGTGCTCGAGCGGGTCATTTCTTGAAGGGTTGAGCTCTTCAGCACCAAGGTCAGAAAGCATGTTGTTCAGAAGAAAGACCATGTTTTATAAGTTTGATTGCATAGTCTTTGTCTTTTCTTCATAGGCTGGAAGTTTCTCCTTAAGCTAGTGTATTTCTACTGCTTGTGCTAAACAATAAAAGATAAAGATGTCAGCCAAGAGAAAATTCTCTGAATAGTTTAAACAACTAACCGGAAGACATTTACTTACCTTGGTTCTATTTTCGAGTGCTTCTTGTTCCTTCCGGTGGAAGGAGGCACTCTTCATCATATGATCCTCCCACTCACAAGATAGTTCTATGTTTTTCTTTTAAGAGCTTGTTCAACTCTCCAATCACAATACCTTTATCCCTTATTTCTAGTCGGAGCTTTTCCATATCCTAATCTTTGTCTTTTGAAAGAGAGAACAAAGAGTAAAGATAGGGAAAAACACCGACCATGGAAAAATTGGAAGATCAAAGAAGTAACGTGCCTTTGATTTTTGCTTGCAAATCTAGGAAAGAATAGTTGCTTTCCTTAGTCCCTCTAAGGAGTTGCTCATTCATGGTAACAAAAACTTTGAAGGTATTCTTTTCTCTGAAGGTTTTAGCTGAAAATGAATAGTAGCTCATAAAAAAATAGCTTTTAGAAGAAGAGGATGGGTGGTGCAAAAAGTGAACGTGAGATACGTGCACAAGACGGAAGCAAGAGGAATAAGGTATGTGATGTATCCGTGGCCCTTGACTTATCCTCGAAACGAGATATGAGCGAGAGAAGTGAAGAAGCCGCTTCGAGAAATCAAGGGTTTGTAAGTCAGAAACAGAAGCTAAAACGAACATAGCTACTTCACATGAGCAACAGCGGCACGTAGCCACACACTTACCATGCCGGCCGCGTGCTACACCACATTGTGCCGCGGCGCAAGATGGAGGAGGAGATGCGGGTGCTGGGCACAGACGCTCAAGTCGACTACTGATTGGGCACATGGCTACTATTTCTGTGGTGCAAAAATAGCTAGGAGCCACGTTGAGCAGCGGAGCGGGCCCCGCCACCACGTAGCCAGCACCGGGATCGACGGGACGCGCTGAAAAAGCTCGTGCATTGCATTGCATTGCCCTTGCAGCACCCTCTGGTGCCCCTCGGACCATCCAAAGCTACCCCCTCTCTCTGTCTCTTCCTGTGGTTCTGTGCATGCGGCGGATGAAAAGGAGAGGCCGCTCGGCGGAGTCCAAGGTGAGGTCGCACTCACACCGCCACGCCACAAGACGACGCGACGTAAGTACGGGACGGCGTCGCGGCCGTCGGATCGCCACCGGCAGCCAGCCCGGCGGCCGACACGTGGGAGGGAGTCAGAACGTAATGGCGCGGCCGGCGCCCCGTCAGTCCCACCGGCCAAATCGGCCGGGTCACGTCGCCCCACCACCACGCCAAATATCTCTCCCGGCCCGTACGCCAGCGCACGCGCGGGGTCCCCTGCCGGGAGCGCCCCGTCCGGACCGTCGGTTCCGAGGGGAAGGCACGCGGCGTGGGCCGGCCGGTCTCGCGCGCGGCGTGGTTGTGCGGGCGGCGTCAGGGGGCTCTTGCGGCGGTGCGCGTGTGGAGTTGGCGTGCGTGCTGTGTGGTGGTATTTTACGGCATAGTTCCCTTGGTTAACGAGGGATTCCATCGATGCGTGGCCAACGTGGTGGTAGTATTCAACTGGGTGCATGTTGCTGCTACGTACCTTAGGCCCTGCTTAAAAAAGTTTATTTTGAATGGCTTTTAGCTAAATATCATTATAACTGGCTGAAAAAACACCGTAGATAACGGTATCTTATTTGACGTAATTAAATATAAAAAATTTTAAAATAGAAAAAAAACAGGTTAGGCCGTCACAGACAGTACAACGAATACAGGAAAAAATAGAACCGACAAAAAAGCTTTGAAAAAGCCAAAAAAACCAGAAAAGAAGAAATTGTTGAATAGTGAAAAATAAGCCGAAACAAGCATGGCCTTAATTTGTTGCGTCTGCATATATACAGGACAAGGTGACTAGGCACCTAAGGCATCACCTGTTGGTGTGTTTAGAGATTCGCGATGTTTAATGTGGTACCTTCGTATACCTATAAAAAGTGTATTTAAAATATCAAATTCTGAAAATTAAATTAACTTCAACTTAACTAGTTTAAGCTAATTCCATGGTTTATAATCACTATAGTTGTACTAAATTAAAAATTATTAAATTACTTTGAATTGAGTTCAAAACTTATTTGCTATAAATATATTAAAAGTATAAAACATTAGATACCCAAACTACAAAAATTAAATCGATTATACATATGTATCGGACAGTTCATGCTGTGGGTGCCTAGGCACCCAGGTGCCTTATGTAATCTCTCTCTACTCCGAGGAGTATGGGATCATTTATGTAGTATTGCAATTACAAGAAAGATGCATACACATCACCACCACGTACACATACACATGCGAGTGTGTCTCCTTAGCACACGCTTAGAAAGATAGAGATCGAAGATTAATTCTCAACCTCACAAATTTCCTACTAAAGTGCGCTAGCATGTGCGTAAGGGTGAATACCAGGATTTGAACTTTTGTGAGTGGAGTCCAACACTTACAACTCCACCACCCACCAAGAAATAGCTCCCCGCGTGTGTATATATACCTATATACATGTATGTATATACATATATATATACATACACGTACGTACGTACGTGTGTATATATATTGACCGTATTTGACTGATGAAGTAAGATACTGCTTTAATTTCTAGGAATTTGCTTCGGGAAACAATTTATGTGTAATTGACTGTGTGCATTGTTAAGTGCAGATTGTAACTAAGATGCGAAGAAAAAAACAGTGTGTACATGCAGCTTTAGTAATGTAATGGATAGTATCAGGGCATTCCCAATAGTTGTTACTAAAAGCTTGTAACTAGAGGAGAGAGATTGGCTCTAGATATACCCACTCCAATAGTTTGTATCTTTAGCTTGCTACTAAATCTTATATCTAGAGAGAGAACGACTAGGTTAGAGAAAGATGGATCCACTAATTTTATAACAAGGCTTGTTACCCGTGCAAGTAATATCTTCGCTCTCTTCCACCTCATCAGAAAACTTATGTGGCATGGGCTCAGTAACAAGCTAGATGGACGTACTATTGGTAGTACCCTTAAGACTGTAAGTTTTAATGGACGGAAACGTGTACTTAATTACTACATTTCTTGTTTTCGGTCATCGACGTATTGAATACGGAAAAGTGAATGCAAGATCGATGCGCCTCCATTTTAGTTAAAGCCTAAGATTTCTTGTGCTAAAAATGCAAGTGAATTATGCTTTGAACGCAATAGGTGAAACACTACCAACAGGAAGTTCGTAGCAAATATAAAGCCTTTGTTATAAGATTTAGAAACTCCTTACTAGCTAGTACTGTACAGTACGTAGTTATCTTGCTATACTTTTCACAAACATCAAAATCTTGTAGAGATCTCGACTCTCCAAAGAAACATCGATCAAACCTCTTTCTGCATGTCTGTTAATCCTATTTTATACAAGCAAGCAACAATAGAGAAATGATCATATATACTGAGACATCTATTTGCAGGCTCCCCCAGACACCCAGTGCATTGATCAAAAGAGCTTTAGCTTCTGGCTTCTGGCTTATTTTTCACTATTCATAAATTTCGTCTTTTTCTGAACTTTTAGCTTTTTGTTGAGCTTTTTTGCCGGTTCTTTTTTCCCATATTTGTTTGTATTATACGTAATGGGCTAACATATTTTTTTATATTTTTTTAAATTTAATTATGCTAAATAAGCATCTGTCAGCTACAGTGTTTTTTCAGCCACCTACAGTGCTTTTCAGCCATAAGCCATCAAAAAAGCCCAAATGATCACCCCCTTAAACCACTATCTTCCAGCATTTCACATTTTCATTCCCACTCGTTTGGGCTTGGGCTTCTGCCTTATTTTTCATTATTCCTAAATTTCGTCCTTTTATGATTTTTCGGATTTTTAAGCTTTTTGCCGGTTCTTTTTTGTCTGTATTCGTTTGCATTATACGTGTTGAGCTAACCCTTTTTCTATTTTTAAATTTAATTATACCAAATAAGCTACTATTAGCTATTGTAAAATTTTAGCCAGTTACAGTAAAAATTCAGCCCAACCGAGATGTTCAGTTATGTCGTGACCAGTAGTTTAATATGTAGAGTACAAACACAATTACACATGAATTTATTCATTTCATAAGCTAGACAGCTGGCCTGTAAATGAACAACTCTCTCTCTCTCTCTCTCTGCTTTTTGTAGCTCCCTTTGTTTATTCTGTTTAGGGTGGCAATGGCATGCATGGAGACTAATCCAACGAATTAACTAGCCAGCGCTTGGTTTTGGCGAAGTAAAGTGAGTATGCATGCAAATTCCAATCCTAGGTAGATTAATTAAGTTCTGCCGAAACTAGACCCTTTTAGAATGATAGAATCGATCGCAACCAATACAGGCAGGTAAAGACCACAACTCTGAACTTACACACGAGTGTACATACTCCATACATCGGCGATTTTCTAGGCAAAATTAACACTCCAAATCAAAGAGCTCCATCTTGGCTACGCAAACTAGGGTAACCTTCTGCATTCTGCGAGCTAGAACCAGATAGCTAGGCCTGTACCTTTTGCAACAATGGAACTAAAGGTGATCGAGGAGGCCCTTGCCCAAAAAACACAACACTCGGAGGTTTCAACCGAAAAAGTACACGAGTTTTCCCTCCCTTTCCGCTGCCTTTCTCGACCTGTCGAAGCGTAACTGGTCGAGCAATTCGCACACACTTACAGACCATTAGACCAAAGCCACATCCGGCTTTTCTAGACAACTTCTTCGCTGCCTCTTGTATCCATCTCGTTATAGGATAAAGCAAAGATCATAGATGTATCATATATATTATTTCTTTTACTCCCGTCTCATACATATATTTCTTTCTTGTTTTCTTTTTGCAGTCTTTTTTTTTCTTCTAAAAGTTATTTTTTCAACTATTAATTTTTATTTTCAGCTAAAGTCATCGGACAACAACAATATGAATAGGTGGTATGCGGAGCGGGCTTGAGGCCGCATAGAAATTGCATTGAATTTGATTGATGAAAAGCTAGCTAGCGTGTGCGTACGAGCTGATAACGACGTGGGGAGAGAGAGAGGAGGGCTTTGCCTTTGCCCACTCTAGGGTTCCGCGTCTCCCACCTTACCGAAAATGGCAAAGAGCGGAGCACCCTAATCAACCCACCCCTCCACTCCCATCTCGCCTCGAGTACTCCTCCTCCCTTTCCCCTTCCGCTTCGCTCGGCGATCGATCGAGCCGGAGGAGCTGAGCTGAGCGAGCTTGCTCCGAATCCGGTGGTGGCGAGCTAGGAGTCGAGTGGCTAGTATAGAAGGTTCTCTGGGCAGCGAACGCCATGGGGAGGGGGCGGGTCGAGCTGAAGCGGATCGAGAACAAGATCAACCGGCAGGTGACCTTCGCCAAGCGCCGCAACGGCCTGCTCAAGAAGGCGTACGAGCTCTCCGTGCTCTGCGACGCCGAGGTCGCGCTCATCATCTTCTCCACCCGCGGCAAACTCTACGAGTTCTGCAGCGGCCAGAGGTATACATACGTGCACGCGCATCGATCTGCGCGTACACGTACGCTTGCACGCATGAACAGTGGCCGGAGGGTCTACATATTTCCAGATCTGGCCTCGGGGGAGCGCGGGGTGGTGGGCTTGGGGTTTCCTGGGCTTTGGGGGTGGTTCCGCGGGGGGATCTGGGTGAGACATGGTGGATCTGTGAGATGGGAAGCTCGGGGTTCGATCTGGTGATGGGTTGATGCAAATTCAAGGGGTTTGGGAGTAGCAAGTTGTGGAGTTCTTCGGGAATTAGGGTTTTGGCTCGTTCTAGAGCTCGTAGGCGTGGTGATCTTCGTAGATATGCGGTTTCTGCTCTTGGGGTCGTAGTAAATCCATTGGTCTGAGATGGCACGCTTCCCAGTTAGTTGAATTTTGCAAATTTGCATGCATGGGAGCTAGCTAGAGAATTTGTATTAGGAAGAAAAGGTTCAGGACCGCTGCTTTGATCGGTCTCCATGTCGATCTAATTAACGGAGAGTGTTTTTCTTTGGGGATCTGGTTAATTGTTTGCTCAAAAGTTTGTAGCCTTTTGGTGTAACTATTTGACAAGATTAATTTGCTGGGGGTAACAGCTTAAAGCATTGCATCAGCTAGGTATCGTATGTGTGGTGACTGATGGGTTCTTAGCGGCAGCGCCGCTAACTAGTTTGTTGCATGGACGATCTTAAGCAACGGTTATTGCATGGACGTCGTGTGTTTCGTCGCTGGTTGGTTGCGGATTTTGAGGGAGAGTGTCCTACGGAATTTTTGGGCTTTCATGCGAGTTGTGATTGCCTCAAATGAAGCGACCTCAACATCTTCTAAATTTTTTTAGGTAACAGAATGAATAAACTTTCAAAGATATTGCTGCCAATAAATACTGCATCGATCCTGTCACTTAAGAGATGTAGATAGCTGGGGCAAACTCAACATATGGACCTTGTTGGAGTCTCAAAATATGCCAAGAGTTTCCACGATCTTGCTACCCCTTAATTAGGTCCTTTCAAAATCTGTTGGTATTTAGCTATGAGATATGTCTGGGTAAAATCAAAATTGTCTGTTAGTAAAATAGAACACATGGTTGGCTAAGCGAAGATTGACAAGTTGCACACACATAAGCTAGCAGAATTGATTTGACACAACAAAAAGATTTGTTTCTGTATTTAGAAATAAGCTTCTAGCTAGAGATGGTTCCAAAAGTTGCAGACAAAACGACACAACGAAGTTTGCAAACACAATTTTCTCGACTGTTACAGTTTGATTTTACATGCTTCCAAAGTTCAAACTAATTAAGGACACGGCACTGGGTCGGTTTGATTCTCAACCCAACATGAATAAAGGGAATGCCTTACTCCCTCCATTCTTTTTTACTTACATTTTTGACTTCTCATAGTTTTCGTGATGCGACTTTGACAGCTACTTTTTATAACTTATAATAAAATATTTTTATAAAATTATAATATTATAAAAATATTTTTAACTATAAATCTAATGATATAATTTTCGTATAGCTAATCTAGATAATTTTAAATCTATTAACTATCAAACTTTAAAAGGTTTAATGGCACAGATTCTAAGAAGTCATGTAAAAAAGAACAGAGCGAGTATTAATTAGCTAGAATGATGCAATGCAATAAGCTTCTAAGATCCAGTAAGTCAGAACCCAGGTGGAGTTCAGTCTAGTACCAATCATAACCTTTTCTGTTCTTGACTCCAAAAATATACACTTATATTTTGAAACAGGAATACATTAAGATAAAATATATGCCTGGTTTGCTGATGATGGAAACATTAGTTAAGATGAGTAGGAGTCCAATTGACTTGCATAGTTAGGCGCCCATTTGTTAACGTGAGAATTTCACAAAAAAATAGTTCATTTGGAAATTGGGAAAAAAAATCCTGCATTCCAAACAGAACCTTAGGGTTATGTCATCTTATGATGAGATGAAATTTGGCAATCATGTAAATACTTTGTATCTTTGTCACAATTCATTAGTGTTCCCGGCAGTGATTTCCCAGTAGTTAAAGCAGTTTGCTTGAATAGTACTAAATTTGTGAGTAGCATGTGTTTTGGGCCTGTAAGCTGCGGTTTATGGCTTTTGGCTGAAATTTTTGAATTTTGGCTGTTTACGATACAGATTACGAAGAGACCGATATTCACTTACGATTTTGGCTGGTACAGATATTGGGCTTTTAACGTGTACTACATTTAACTTGTAGACCCTATCTTAAGAAAATACTCCGTTTGAAAGTTAGGTACTGTAGCAAAAGCCAAAAGCCAGCCGGCTTTTGACTTGCCAAACATGCCCTTTAATATTTAATATTTTGTTAGTTGACATAGCTTTTATTTTATAAGATTTGAAGCTATGCACTTTTCATTATATACGTAGCAATGTTGAATGTTCTTTGCGATTTAATAGCGGCTAACTCATATTAGATATAATATGAAAAATTAAGAGGATGTAGGTGGAGATCTATGGGCTGCTTGAGACCCAGTCGGATGCATTCATCTATTTCGAAATTTTCATATCTTCCGTAGGAAAACTTTCCTGGGCAAACAACATTGTGCTTCCCAAATCCCAGCCATATATCTTTCCTTAATGATGTTTCCAAGCTTATCAAGACGTCGCTTAGCGTCGCCTAAGCGGTAAGGCGCTCCTAGGAGGTAAGGCGTCGCCCCCGTCTTGCCGTATCCGCCGTCGCCGTAGTGGATCCGCCGTCGCCGCCGTCGGATCCACTGCCTCCGCCGTCGCCGCCGTCGGATCCACTGCCTCCGCTGTCGCCGCAGCCGGATCCGCCGTCGCCGCCGTCAGATCCACTGCCTCCGCCGCTCCACCGGCTCCGGTCTCCGCCGTGGCGCTGCCTCCTGCTTTGCCGGGCGATGAGTCTTCGCCGCCTCTCTGTGATTGCCGCTTGGGGGCCGTGGAGCGTGGTGGTAGGAAGAGGGAGCGGAGCCATCGAGGGGAGGAGGCGCGGAGCCACCGAGGGGAGGCGGGAGAAGGGAGGGACCGAGGGGGAGGCGGATTCGCCGAGAAGAGGGACCGAGCGAGGTGGCAAGAGCTGTGCGAGAGATGAGTGAGCGAGAGATGAGAGGGAGCTCGTCGCTCTGCTGTCTGCTCTGATGTAGCGACAGCCGACGAGTGTGCTGTGTGCGATGCTAGGGTAACGGGTTAAAAGGGATGGATATGTTTGGTATTTTTACAATTTACTCTCTAGAGTTCTACAAAATTGCAATTATATCCTTTTAGGTCCGTCTTTCTCTTTAGATTTCTTCCAATTTACTCCTTCAGAACTCAGTTTTCTTCGCCTTACAATGTGTGTAAGGCGTCGCCTCGCCTTACACCTTACCGCTTAAAAGGTGTGAGGGGGGTAGGTCGCCTTACTACGCCTTACCGCTTTAATAACCTTGGATGTTTTTACCATTAATTAGATGTAGATAGGTTTGTGTCTTCACACTAAAAACGTGATGAGATGCCAAAAAAATATCTACAACGGTGCCCAGATCTGTCAAAAAAAAGAGTTTGGTTCCAAATGCAACAGAAACCAAAATACACCCATTTTCTATATCTAATTTGCTCTGTAATTAACCAGGGACTATCTTTGCAGTGTAGTTAAAAGTGATTCACCTACAAATGTTGTCCAGTAAATCCGTTTACATGCCTAACTTCACTGAGTGGGAAAACCAATATGGTCTTGGGGTATTTATTATTGAACTGAATTGGTTTAAAAAAAATTATTGAAGTGAATAACTAAACACTCCCCTCGGCTCCTCGGATGGTCCAGGGCAAGGAAAAGGTTCACAAGATTCCTAGGACTGACCCCCAGAAGTATATGTAGGGCACAATCAGTGACAGCTTTCAATTGTCATTCATTTTGTCACCTCAGCTCTCATGACCGACTAGTCCTTTCCCGTGACAGTCTACAAGGGAAAAGGTTTATCTGATGTCCCTTCAGAAGCCTATACAATTACTACCCTAGTGCTCCAGTATTTTATGCTGGCAGATATGCATATCTTCAACGTGTTCAGGAAACTGAATTCGCATTTTGTTACTCTGAAATATGGCAGTACAACTACAAACACTTAGCATTCTAGTCTGGATAAAGTTATAATTAATATTTCTTTCCTGTTTTGCTTGTTTGGCTGTTTCTTAAACTTCAGGGTAATTTCAGAATATTACGGAAACAATATATATGTATGAACATGAATTACCTGGCCAATACCAAGATAAAGATAAACACGCACTGTTTCTTCAAATTTTTTGTCTGCCAATTACCTGTGTTCAGCTATTGTGCAACCAAATTGTTTGTTCAGTTAACTGCTAATGCTTTTTCATTTTGTTCTCTTATCCAAGCACCATGTTTCATGCCTTTATCATGACCTGTATCCCTTCCAAACGATCGCACTGTCTAGTGTTAATCATGCATGTGTAACAAGATGCTTTGATAAGGTCTTTAATCTATTTTTAAAGGTACATATAAACACTGAAATTTAAGTTCTACATTGTTCCTGATAATATAAGAATAAAACTTGATGTTTTGTGAACTATCATATTCCTTTAGTTCTTTCCGAATTATTTGTGTTTCTGAACATGTAGCATGACCAAAACTCTGGAGAGGTACCAAAAATGCAGTTATGGTGGGCCAGATAATGCAATACAGAAAAAGGAGAATGAGGTAGGTCCTGCTCATTTGTCTGAATCAATTCCATGTATGCATGACAATATGTACAAGATGAATGGTGGTTTCTGACGAGTGCATCAAATTAGCTTGTGTTATAATCTCCCTCTCATCAACGAAAGGAGGTAGACCTTCGGTGTCACCTTGGGGGAAGCCCACCAAAGCAGGATAAAGATACCAGTGATTTACGATTTTTATTTCTGAATTATGATATATGCTTTTCTTCAGTATTATCACTACAAGGCTGGATCAGATTAATAGTGATGTGTACTACTTAATTTACTAACTACCAAGTACCTACATATATAGTAAGTGGGGAAAATGTTTACAGCACTAATTAACATTATCAAACTGCTGCCAAAAAAGGCTTGAGTTTTCTGTAAAATGAGATCAATTTCCAAAACTTCTTCCAGTCGAAACAATTTATATTTATCTTTAGTCAATTAGCTTCATGAGCAAACATACATAGTGGTTTTGATAGTTTGAAATATGTAGTAATTAAAGAAGATATCCATATTTTGTCAATATATAGTTCCAGTGATTTTCTAACTTTTCTAGTAATTTCTGAGTCCTGATAAGTGATAACTATAAATCAGATTGTCATTTCTCTCTGTCTGATACTACTAACCAAAGATTAATTACAAGCATATATTGTGAGAACAAAATATAAAAGAGGACATTGAGTTGTTGTGACAGATAAAAATCATTGTCATTTAGTTGTTTCTCCAATAGCGCATGTAAAATAAGCTTAATTTCTTTCCATGCATACAGGATATGTAAATTGGTCCCTGTTTCCTCCCTTTTTTGCAATTTGTTTAAAGAATTTAAGTTTTGTTTCCTTAAATTTCTTTGTACTGAAGTAGAACTATCTTTCAGTTAGTGCAGAGCAGTCGCAATGAGTACCTCAAACTGAAAGCACGGGTGGAAAATTTACAGAGAATTCAAAGGTAAGTCGTCGATTTCTATTCACTTATTTCAAGATGAAATGATCGCTAGTTCAAACTTAATTTAGGCAGTTTTCTAGTGAAAAATGATATAACTAAAGCGTAATCTAGTTATGCATGTACCTTTTGGGCTATTTATTTCAGTGGTTCACAATGAGCTAGTGTGAAAGAATTTTAGATTGCATAACTAATGCATGCATTGGGTCTTAGTTAACAATGTTAAAGTAATATATATGAGCACCAATGCATACCTGTAATATGTGAAAACGAGTTTCATGAATCACAATCCCTTGAGGATAGACATCAATTTATTGAGGCTACATGAAGCCAGAAGTCGTAAATATACATCGTGCATGAATTTAATTAGAACCAGATATAGCTTGTAGTAATAAGTTTCAAATGTACAGAACTACTTATATAGCGGCCTTTTAATTTGTTGACAATTACAGGAATTTGCTTGGTGAAGATCTCGGATCACTTGGCATCAAAGAGCTTGAGCAGCTTGAAAAGCAACTTGATTCATCCTTAAGGCACATAAGATCCACAAGGGTAATTGGTTGCTTCTCATATGATCAAATTCGCTAGGGTAATAGACTGTTTCCTAGTGCAGCAAACTATAGTTGGATCGAATCAGTGAGGATTATTGCGCAGTTCCTCATATATATATATTTTAAGAATGGTTCCTTACATTTATTAAACTATAGTTCTCTGGGTCTCTTTGAATGGTGATCATTTCGCTGGGACTGGGAAGTGCGATACATTAGGAATTTAGGACATTCTAATTCCATCATGCCATGCATCTTATATGTGTCCTAGAAATTGACGGAATTTCCTTCTGTCAGCCTGGACGACTTTGCTATCTATATTACGTACGCTAGCTATATGCATGTACCTCTAGATGCTGCTGCAGTATAATATATGTTTACAAAAATGCTGATCAAAATTCCAATCTTGCAGACACAGCATATGGTTGATCAGCTCACTGATCTCCAGAGGAGGGTATGGTCATAATAAAATTGATCACGATTTCTAATATTAATTGAAATCTTATTAGTTAACTTCTGGTCAGATAAGAGAATTGACTGTTCCCAACTAATTATATCGCTAAATAATTTTCCAGGAACAAATGCTGTGTGAAGCAAATAAGTGCCTTAGAAGAAAAGTAAGTTCCCTTGCCCGTATAGATTAACTGGATTTTGGTAGTGATTGCATACTTTTATCTTATATTAGAGACTCCGGAGCATCTGGTTTTCTTGTTTTGAAGTTGAAGTCATTTGTACTTAGTTTTGATGTACTTGTATTGAAGCTCTATGTACTTAATGTTGGACCAAGTGCGCATCTGAAGAATTAAGTTCTTCAGGTTGACATTTGTGTCTGGCACTTGCTCCTCCTCCATATATGCTTGACGTTAGTGACCTTTTTAATTGTTTTGCGAGGAAAAGCTCGATGAGAGCCAGGTGCATGGGCAAGTGTGGGAGCACAGTGCCAACCTACTTGCCGGCTACGATCAGCGGCAGTCCCCACAGCAGGCGCCACCGCACGCCGGCAACGGATTCTTTCATCCCCTGGCCGACGTCGCTGCCGCCAAGCCTACCCTGCAGATTGGGTATGTACGAAACGCCTTTTTGTTATACGGCTCTGTGTGTGTGTGTGCTTTCTTCATGCATGGTCTTCTCTCTTTTGACGATCTTTGGCGCTTAGGCATGAAATCCAAGTTACAATTAATGTTAACCTTCCATGATTTCCATCTAATATTTCGATGCCCTAGCTAATTTGTCCATCCCCATACCCGAACGAGAGGAAACTGATCATCCGTAGCACTTGTTCAAGCCCCAGCGTATTTTTTTTAGGCCTCAACCCCCTGCGTTTTTCTTTTGATGCTCGACGCCCTGCGTATGTAGGTATTGAAGTCATCTCAAGAACCATGTGGTATTTGGACGGTTAAGACGATGGTTGCTATTTATGTGAGATGTGAAGAAATTCCACTTCCACTGCGTTATGCGTGAAGATAAAAATGCATAAGCTCTAGTTCACTAGAAACAAACTCTGATAGGTTTCAAAAAACAATGAAAACAGAAAAAGAGACAAAACTGTGATCACTATGTATGTACAGATATTCGATCATGTCTGTTTGTTGTTTGTTCGTAGGTTTACTCCTGAGCAGAACAGTAACTCATGCGTCACCGCCTTCATGCCGACATGGCTACCTTGAAGACGGACGTGAACCAATAAAAAATGCGACGACACACAGTCGCATTCTACTCAAGGGTGACTATTATTGCACTTGATTCTGTGTTGGGTCAGTGTGTGAAAAAACTTTTGTGATGTGATGCACGCACGTTAAGCGTACAAGGCTAGTTGCTTGGTGTCCAAATGTATCTGCATGGTATAATTGAAGGCCGTACGTGACAGCTTATAGGCTGCATGTCTGCGGGATAAAACTACGTACGAAAGCAATGCCTGTACATTTCATAATTGGATAATCGCGCTGTGTGCTGTTTTATATTGAGTGTTACCATAGTAGTAATGATGTTGAAGTTTCATGCGTGTACGTACTTGCGTTCTTCATTCTCCACAGAAATTGATTAGCACGTAGAAAGCATGCACGCCTAACGCAATGTCAGATGTATTTGCCGTGGGGAGCCGATTTCGGTGGAGTCTGGTTGCAGATCTTGATGTCCAATCTTATGTGAAAATATTTTTAGTATAAATTTTATTAGATCATAAATTTATCTTCGACTGTTATTTTTAAGATATGTGCTAAAAGGGTGCGTTTGTATGTGTGTATTTGTGATGTCAGAGGAATTAGTATTGCTCGGACAAATTAAACAGCAGCTCGAGGTGAATAGGCACAACACACGAGCATCTTAATTTCAACACCTAAGCATGCTTTGACTTCTTCGAGATTGCACGCATTGCTCTAGTCCAATCACGTATCGTATTTTTCTCTTATATAAAACACCAGCACGTTCCTTTTCATGCATACCCTTCTTGAATTGAAAAACGAACCAACCGTTGCGTACAGCCCAACGGTATGGTAGCTTATTTCTCTGATTGATGACTAAAGTTTGGTTTCCATTAACTAAAAACGAAAAACCACGAATTTTTGCCACGTACGTCACCAGAACTAACTCCCATTAAACTATCACCGCTTACCATGTCCGTGCACACGTAGGATAGTACACCCTATCTGCGATTATACAGTCGAGGATAATATTGTGCCTGACTACTCTCGTATAATCGAGTATGTGGGAAGTAATCATCGGTGCCGTTGTCATAACTTGATGGGGTAATCACCATCAACATGGAAGGCAAGAGCAAGCAGCAGATGGACAAGGAGTACCTTGGCGAGTTTCGAGCGTGCAACCAAGGCAACGACGCCATCACGTACACCGACAAGGTGGTGGCCAACAGGGAGGAGACAGTGGCCACCATCCGGAGCATGGCCAATAGCCTGCATGAGCTGTACATCATCGGGAGGCGCCCCAGCGAGGCCGGGTCAGCGATGACGACGGCGTTGGAGGATTGGATGGAGTGCCCAGAGTTGGGGCCCATCGGTGACATGCTCGTGACCGGAGGCGGCGACGACGAGGGAAGAGGGGGGGAGGAGGTGGCGACAAGGAAGGAGGGGGGAGGAGATGGCGGCGGTGAGGGAGGAGGGGAGGAGGTGGCGGCGAGGGGAGGGGAGAGGAGGCGGCGGCGGCGAGGAGGAGGGGGAGGCGTGGTCGGGGAGGCGGTGGCGGCGAGGGCAGAGGGGGAGGAAGCGGCGGCAAGGGAGGAGGGGGAGGAGGCGGCGACGAGGAAGGAGGGGGGAGGAGGCGGCAACTGGGGAGGAGGGGGAGGAGGCGGCGGCGAGGGAGGGGGGCCTGGAGGCCGGGGGCCCAGGGAGGTGGGGGAGGAGGAAGGGGCGGCGGGGAGGGGGTGGTGGCGGGCGAAGGCCAAAGGCCGAAGGAGCCGGGTGCGACCACGTGGGAGCCTGGGAGGGAGGAGAAGAAACCGAGGGCAGAGGGCCGGGTGAAGAGAATAAAACCGAGGCGACCGAGCCCGCGTGCCACGTAGGAATAGGGATTAGGTGGCCAGTGGCAGGCGTAGGGGTTAGGTGTTGGGAGTTGGGAAAACTCTTTTGGTGTGTTGATTTTTGTTCTTAGAGTACATTGAGACACAATGACACGCATCAACGTTTATATGCAAGAGGTAACGCTCGGAAGAGCAATGGCTCTTTGATTATGTATATAAATTTGCAAGACGAGACTCTCCATTTCTTTATAACTTCCTACTTCTCATTTCTTCCTGCATTTGTACTTCTCATAACTTCCTACTTCTCATTTCACAAGTTTATTTTCTGCATTTGTACTTCTCATTTATTCACTAATCACTACCCATCCAACATGTTACCAAGAAGTCCCAGTACCAAGGAGCTCTCAAGAAGTATGTAGAGGAATCAAAGCTCGAAAAGGGCAGCAGGACGACTTAGTGTAAGCTCTCGCTGTCGCTCCCCTAGTCCTCCTCCGACCCCCATTTATGCTCGTTGGCTCTCGCCAAGCATGGGAGACTACGGCATGGATGACCATCATATGGACGGTACAGAGGGTTACGAGGAGTACCAAGGTGGTCCAGAGCCAACGGGGACAACAGAATTCTCTCCCCCATCCACGGAAGCCAATATTGGCGAGTCTGGACGAAGGGCGAATTGTTGGAAGCACATGACCTGGAGCCAGAAAATCCAAGACGGTGAAACGATAGATATCGCAACTTGTAATTATTGCAATGCAAAATTAAGTGCTCGTACAACTGTAGGGACAGGACACTTGAACCACTACTACAAAGCATCCTTACGCAAGATGGTGGCACAGGGCCAAGGGGGAGGAGGATTACAAATACAGCTAAACTTCAAGGCAGATGGCTCTGTAAGTACTTGGGTATACAACCCGCTTTTTGCTCGTGAGGAAATTGCTAGATATATTATTTTAGAAGATCAACTGATTAGGATGGGTGAAAGTCACGCGTTCGAAAGAATGAGCAAACGCGGCTTTTGTCCACAGTACCAACATGTTAGTAGGAGAACTACTACATCCGATATTGTTGGAATAATTCCACATTGGTTGTGGAAGGACAAGGGACCTAACTTAAAAGTGGGGGAGTCCCTCACCTCATTGGCTAGCTTTTGGGGTGAGAAGGCCCTTACGATCCAACAAGTGGTATCAGAGCTCAGTTCTAACATCTCTGGCCCAATGGACACTAGTGTGTGAACGCGTGATGGACTGTGACCCCGAGGGACCGTCGGAGTATGGTGAAGGGACCCTGAGGGACCGTCGGTGTACGGTGAAGGGGCGGTGAAGGGCTGAGGGACACCAATGTGTGAAGGGGGGATTGTTGAAATAGTCCCACATTGGTTGTGGAAGGGCAAGGGACCTAATTTAAAAGTGGGGGAGTCCCTCACCTCATTGGCTAGCTTTTGAGGTAAGAAGGCCCTTACGATCCAACAGATATTTTACGGATGTATTAAAAGGAACTGTTAGAGCTTAAAGAATTATTCCAACAAGTTCAATTTTCTTTTGCTATAACCTCAGATATTTGAACATCATCACACCAAAGAAGTGTCTACCTTAGTGTTGTAGCCCATTATTTAGATGATATTATAAACTAAACAAGAGAGTCATAGGATTTAAAGTAATAAATGAATCGCACACGGGTGAGCCCATTGCCAAGCGTATACTACACGTACTTGATGATTTTAAGATAGATAATAAAATTGCTTTCTATAACTCTTGATAACGCATTGACAAACACAACGGCTATGAACATCCTCACCCCAAGATTGCAAACAGATATTGGTGGTTATATCCTCCACCAGAGATGTGTATGCCACATCTTAAATCTTGTTATTTAAGATTGTATGCAAGTAATTGGTCCATATCTGAACAGTATCTGTGATGCTATTCGTTACCTCATAAGTTCTCCACAAGTGGTAGCCAGGTTCGCGGAGTACTGTGCAGCTAATGGGGAAGAACCAAGAAAAATTGGTCTGGACAAGAAGGTGAGGTGGAACTCAACATATATTATGTTAAAAAAGATACAAGGGTACGAACATGTCATATCCGTTTTTGTCAATGCTAACTCTCAAAATAATGAATTGGTAGTTACTAATTCAAATCGGCAGATTGCTAGTCGTTTTTGAGAGTTTTTAAGACCTTTTTATAAATTAACAAAGGTTTTATCTGGTGTTTTTACCCTACCTCTTGCTTAATTATAGAGTTTATTTGGTTAATTGCAGATAAAATTGCTAAATCTAGGGACGATCCTCTTTTAGGCCATGCCGTCGTAGCAATGGAAGAAAAATCTATTAAATATTTTGGTCCTATTTCACACTGCGGGGGGATACGACGCTGCGGGGGGAAGTTGGGGGACTGCAACCAGATGCTGCCGCACAGGGAAGAAATTGGTGGTGACGCTGAGGAGGAGGCATGGCAAAAGGGTTCGGGGGAGAGAAGGAGGTGGCGGTTGCGGGAGGTGGAGTGGTTGTGAGAGGCGGAGGATGTGGGAGAAGAGAAGAGGAGTGTGGCCCACGTGTCAGTCCGATCTTTTCTACGAGGAGCGGAAGAACTACCTATATACAAATCTGGACGGCTGATCTTTGATCGGACGACTGAGAAGAGATAAGGAAGAACGGACCGACGACCACTAAATCATATTTTTATAATAGTAAAGATAAAGATACAGAAATACCTATCATAAATCAAATCTGTAGGGCCCCACTCGGTTGGGCTGAAAAGCTGTGATTTATGGCTGAAACTAAATTTCACTGTAGCTGAAGGTGACTTATTTGGCGTAATTAAATTTAAAAATAGAAAAAATATGCTAGCTCATCACGGACAACGTAAATGAATATGAGAAAAAGAACCGGTAAAAAATTTCAGAAAAAGATGAAATTTATAAATAATAAAAAAATAAACCAAAAATTAAAAGGTGAAGTCAAAACGAGCGAGGCATTCTCATTAAAGTTTTCCTTTTAACAACACGAAAGCGAATAAAAAAGGGCGCACACCCCAAAAAAAGAGAAAGAAAACCGCAAAGCGAAGCAAACCATTTCGGTGTTCCCATCTCGTCCTGCTCCTCTTCCTCTCCGCCGTCCCGTCTTCTCGTCCAAGATTCCAGGGCCGGCGTTCCACGGCGGCGGCATGAGGCCGGCGACGGAGGCGCACCAGTCGCGCCTGCTCTACGAGGTCTGCGTGCTCCTGCTCACCATACTCCGGTCGCCGGAGGAGGGGGCCCTGGCGCGGCCGCGGCAGGTGACGGCGGCGGGGGTGGCGTCCATGCTGCTGGGCACGTCCATGGCGCTCATGCTCTGCGGGTCGGTGACCTTCATGCTGGGATTCTTCCTCATGCCCTGGGTCATCGGGCTCCCCTGCGTGTTCCTCTTCGTCGGCTTCGTCACCAACCTCTCCGGGATCGGGAGGGCCATCCTCTGGCCCGCCGCCGCGCGCTCGTCCTCGCCGAAGGAGGCCTCCACATGTACGTGATTCGGCCGTTTAGGTTTACATGCTTGGGGAAAGAAAGGCTCGTCTTTTGTATGTTTAGGCTGGTCAACACTGGGATTCAGTATGAATTTTGACATAACTGGGATTGAATAGAATTGGTGGGTTTTCCTGGCTCGATCGGGGTTAAATGCGTCAAATTGAGCGTCTTCGCGTAAATTATGCCCAAGTTTGAAGCATCTATGGTCTTTGGGCACCTTAAATTGTTCTGAATGCTGAAATTTACTTAGCTTCTGGATGCAAGTAGTGATTTTAGGATTGGTCTGTTGATTAAGTTCAGGAGGACATCACATGCATGCTTAATTGTTCTCCGAACAATGTGAACAGCCTGCAGGAGTTAATTTGGCCCCCCTTTTTAATAGAAATTCTATTGCCTGACTAATGAAATTAACTTAGGATTTAAGCGCCGGGCACCATCCCACTCCTCAAAAAAAGGGGAAGGGGGAAAGGAAAAGGAATCGGTGTCTGTTGGTGCAAGCTAGTTCAAGTTCATTGCCTGTATGTTTTGTTTGGGTAAGTTTGGTCAAGAAAGATTATTGAGAGCTGCAGGCTGATGAACTACGTTAATGGAAAAGAGCAACTGTGTCACCGACCGTATCAATTTGAAGGGGGAGGGAGCAGTAAACATACAAAGTAAGAAAGGACATGTAACGTGAAATAGGAATTTGATTGCCTAGTGCTTTAGTGCTTGTTAAGTAGGAAACCAGAAAAAGAAACTTTACGGGATGCTCATTCGAGTTTAAGCTTCAAACTAGAAGCTTCTTAATTTTATCTTTTTTTTAATCTTTTTGTTTATTTTCAGACTTTGTGGCTTTTTTCTTATTTCTTTGCATTGTCCATGATGATATAACTATTTTTTCCATTTTTAAATTTAATTACGCTCAAAAAACTATCAACAACTATAGTATAAAAAAGCTACTACAATAACAAAAAAAACTAGAAGCTTGAGCTTCATAAGCCCAAATAAGCACCCCATAGAAAGACAGGCAGAGTTTCTTAAGGAAAAAAGGCTTAAGGGAGAACTGTAAGGATTGCTGACTTTGAAGAAGAGCTTTCTTACATGGTGTTCTTATTGGCTTATGTTTCTGACTTTTGTTTGTTAATGTAAATATTTGGTTTTTCAAAATGTCTTCTCTATTTCTGTCGCTCCCATCTTGCTTTGGGAATAAAACAGGAGGTTATGTGCGTATCATGCACCTTACTCATCTCGCTCCTATCTTACGTACATATCTCTTTTTCAGATTTCCTACCGCTCGCCTCTTTCTAAAAGTCATTTTTTTAAGTCACTATTATTTAGTTTCAGTCAAAAACTATCAGCTCGTAGTTAATACAAATATCTCCTTGGTCTCTTAGCCAAAAGAAAGAAAAAAAAAAGAGAGTAGACAACTGGAGCTTGACCTTAGCGTATTCCCTTCAGCATTTTGCTAGACTCGCACATTCCTGATAGGAATAGGAATTTTGAGATAGATAATTAAATATTGTAATTAGAGACTGATTTCCAAGGGAGCAATAGTTGTGAAGGGGAACCTCAATTCCTCCACGAAACTTGATTTGTTCTAGAGAAGTTTTGTTCAGACATGAAAATCTGTACTGTATTTTTTCTGTGATAAACAATGCTGATCGGTTTTCAGGACGCCCTCAAGATCCAGTATTACAAACTAAACCCAGTTCATATGATCATATCCATGCAATTCCTTTTATGTTTTTTCATTGTTCCTAAATAGTGCTAATCCGTATGTCATCATCATGCTGCCAACACTTTTTTGCCCATATTGCTAACTGCACTATCCAACGCAACAGTATAACATGACCTTTTGATTGTCCTCTTCTGGCAGGGCATGTATTTTCCAAGCCTCCATTCATGCAGATGTGAGGTCGAATGCGGAGTAGGCTCCCCACGGAGGTGTATAGAAGCATACGACTTTGGGCAGCACTGCCCTTGTTGCGACCTATACTTTCTTTCCTGGACAACTTTTTACCATGTAGCATCGCGCCAAGTTTAAATGGTTTGGTACTATATAACTAGGAGGATGCTTCTTGAATCTTTGACAGCAAACTTTGTACATACGGAAAGAATGTTCTGGTTTAATTATTACGTGTGACGACCTGTGGCGCACACCTCGGAGGAGTGCCATCAGTCTTTTGAGCCATTACTCTGTAAACACTAGCTTTATAGGGCAATGTCTCACATCAGAAGAGAGCATGGTAACACAGGAACAGTTGCAAGCCTTTACAATGCTAATTACGTCACATTGTTGTTTAATAGCTCTTACTTTAAACTTATTAACGAGCATGTTCATTTTACCCTATCTCTACATTAAATCTTCAAGGATATCTCCTAGAGTACTCAACAGCCGTCCTCTAATCCTCAGGATCAATTCCACCAGAGGCTGGGTCGAACTGTAGTCCACATTTAACCAAGGTCATCTAGTTGTTAATTCACATTGGACAAGGTTGTCCTCGAAAGCTCCAAATACAAGGTAAGCACGGAAGATACTCAACAAGCTGAGACATAGCAACAAGAATGCATGAACAACCACATTTACCTGACAAAGCAAATAACACAAGAAAAGTTACATAGAAAACATGATTTGTGGATCAGAAAGTATTCATTATAAGTTGAGAAGTCTACTATCCACTCAGTTTCATGGGTGCCTGCCTTCTTTAGGCCCTTTCCCACAGCGGACAAAACTTCCGTCCCAAAAGCAAGGAGTAAGTATTCACATGTTTCCTCCGTAGAGCTATATCATTTTACCCACATAAATTCTTAGCAAGAATTGCTCTACATATTTCTTTAAATATGCGGCTTGGCTAAGAAGTACAAAGCCTGCACGTAGACCCAAGTCAAGCCGTTGCAAAAACTTCTAGCCGGTTGAGTATATTAACTTCTGGGAACTTAATAGGCGACCCAATACCCATCGGGATTATTATACAGCGACCCCTAACACTAGGTTACTATGCGATCAGTGGTGCCCAATGTGTATATATAATTGTGTTCCCAGTTGTGGAAGCACGCTACAGCATTATTTACTTAGCTTAGCCGGCTCCATGCCAGGTGTGTGGTTGATACGATTCATATGGCGCTGGATTAATAAGTGGGAGTTGTTATTAACCTTGTATGATTCCCCATATGCAGAGGAGTCCAACATCCACACCGTCTTTCCAGGGCTCTCTCTCCTCCACATGATAATTTCATCATCATGCTCAACGGTTTGCTTCAATCAATTGTGAACTGTGAATCCTCAGATCTATCTTCAATCAGCATATTTAATATAGAATATAAGATTTCATGCAAGTGATAATTATAGTTATATTAAACATAGTTTTTTAGTTGAATTAAGCTCAACAAAAATATGCATCAAAGAACTCGGCTTGCCTAGTAACGCCGGGCCCACTTAAACCCTTCTTCCAATCCATTTCTTAGTTTTGATTCTGGTTAAGTGGTTATAGATTCTAGTTGATTTTTGGAGCAAGCAATAATGGAACAATTATTTCAAAGGATCGTGTAGGTTAATCCTACTTCTGATTTCACAATTAATGCTCATGTGAGCATTTTTTATATTGCAGCACATTATTTCTGAGTTCTGTGATATTTACATGATTTTTACATAATTCTACCTCTCTAATTAATTAGTTTTTAAAGTAGATATTAATGGTGGTGATTTATAAATCGAAACAACAAATATTAATGTTACTAGACCGTGGCCCAAGAGTTATCGGCCTTCTGCTTTAATATTCTTCCTTTTAATTTTTATTATTTCCTGGATCTGGGTCTGCCCAGCCCAGCCAAATCCTCTTTCGTATATTCTTATTTTTTTATTAATATTTTACGGGCCAAAAAGACCTATTTCGATTTTTGTGGGCCGGACTGGTCCAATTTCATTTCTTTTTTCTTTCCTTTCTTTTTCCCTTCAACTTCACGGCCTCGCCCCCATCGCCGCATGCCGCCATGGCTGATGGCTCCCTCACCCCCCACGTGCACTCGCGCGACCGCCGCTGCCTCTTCGCCTCCTCCGACCACCGTCGCCTCTCCTCCAACTCCGGTGGCCGTGGCCACCGCCGGGATCGGCTTCGATGTCGCTGCTCTGGTCTGGCCTCCTCTCATCAATCTCCCTCTCTCTGCTCCTGCTGCACCACCGCCATCCGGTCGCCTCGCCGACCATAACGCCGCCTTTCTTACTGTTAAAATTAAGCCTTGAACGCTGTTTAGTTCTTAGTTCTGCACTGCATTTCATTTGCTGTTTTCTATCGGGTCTGTCTTTTGTCGGTTTCGTCGAAACGACCACGTCGGGTTAGTATTTTCATTTACTTGAGTCGATTTAGAACCCGCTTTGATTCATCCGCACGAGCGATTCAATGGGGAGTAGTGGTGTTTAGTTAGAGCATTTTTCGAGTATTTCAGTTGCCTTGTAACAACACGTTTGCATGAAGTTAGTTGCTAATAAAAAGACTAGAAACACGAGAAAAGTCTGCGGCGGTTTTGCAGCGCAAATAGCGATCTACATTGTTTTCGCATTTGCCTTTCCACTCGCTGTTTTCACCGAAGATAGAGCTGATATTCAGAACGAACATTTTCGATTCGTAGCTCGACTGAAATCCAGCAGACAAACCGGCGATCACAGAAGAGTTCGCATCGATCAAACTCGATTTTTCTGACAATTGGTATCAAAGCTCCGTTCAGGGTTCTGGTGGTGTGTCGGCTCCGGCAAGACGAACGTCGATCACACCTCCGCGGCTGAATCGTTTTCGGTCGCCGTCACGGGGTCCTCGCCGTCCGCGACATCAGAACGGTCGGGAGCGCGAGGTCGTCATCGAGCGGGTCGTCAAGGAGGCATCTGGATCGGTTTCCTACCCGATGTTGACGCGGACGAATTACCAAGAATGGGCGTTGGTGATGCGCGTCAATCTCCAGGCACAGGGGCTCTGGGACGTCGTGGAGCACGGCGTCGGCGAATATCGCGAGGATCGGATGGCGCTCTCAGCGATACTCCGTGCGGTACCGGCGGAGATGCTGGCATCACTCGCGACGAAGGAGTCCGCTTAGCAGGCGTGGGAGGCAGTCAAGACAATGCGCGTCGACGTACAGCGTGTTCGCGAGGCGAATGCGCAACAACTCCGGCGTGAGTTCAGGGAGATGGCGTTCAAGCCGGAGGAGACGGTGGACGACTTCTCGATGAGGATTACTGGCCTCGCCAACAATCTCCGCGTCCTCGGCGACCCCATCACAGATGCAGAAGTAGTGAGAAAATTTCTGCACGTGGTGCCGGATCGGCTTGCGCAAGTGGCAATCTCGATTGAGACCCTCCTCGATGTCAACGAGCTCGATTGAGGAAGTCACCGGGCGTCTGCGGCTGTTGAGCGGCGGCCGAGGCGCAACACGGAGGACGAAATTGCGCTTGCTTTTGACGGAGGAAGAATGGATGGCGCGATCAAGATCAACGGCCGAAGGGGGTCACGGCAATCACGATGGCTCGGCAAGCGCCGTGGTGGTGGAAAGGAAAGAAGCCGGCGGGGAGCGAGAAGGCCAAGGAGGGCCAAGCTCGGGGCAAACTCGTGACCGCTCGGCGACACCGCAAGCTGCGGCAAGAAAGGGCACCGGGCGGAGATTGTCGCGGTAAGCGTCTGGAGCGGCGCATGTAACTCAAGAAGAAGAAGCTTCTTTGCTCATGACTCGGTCTTGCACTCCATCGCTTCGTCCTTCTCGGCCTCATCACGGACACTTCGCTCGAGAGCAAAAGGTCTTTGCAGTGGGATGGAGGAAGAGGACCGGGCGGCGGAAGTGGATCCTCGACACCGGGCAACTAACCATATGTCGTTCCCGGTCGACTTTCGCGAATGGACACACAGTCTCCGACTCCGTGCGTTTGGCGACGACTCCATTGCACGGATCGAGGGTGTGGCACTGTGTTGTTTACACGCAAGAATGGTGAGCACCGGGCATTTGAGGCGTCTTCTTCATTCCCACTCACAACCAATATAGTGAGTGTAGGGCAACTTGATGAGGCAGATATCGGTGATGATTGATGGCGGGGTGATGACAATTCGCGAGCGGGGCGAGGTGCTAGCAAAAGTGAAACGCGCGCCAAATCGTCTGTACATGCTCGAGATCACTTTGGCACGGCCGGTGTGCCTGGCGATGCGCGGCGACGAGCTCTCCTGGAGGTGGCATGCACGGCTGGGCCATCTCAATTTTTGAGCCATGAAGAATGTGAGATGTAATCCTGACATGTAAACATCAGTAATATTCGGTTCAGTCAGCGTGTTTTACTTTCCGTAGCGTGCGGCTTGCACGATCAGGTTTAGTTGGAAGGAGATCACGGGAAAACCGGATCTGATAATTAGCATTCCTTTTCTTTGTCATGTAACCTTTTATATTGTCTTCCAGAGCATTATGAAAAACTGAGAAAATCGCTCCAACTCTGAACTGTGTTCGTGTGTCTTCGTGATTCTCTGAATTTCACTGTAGCAATTCCGAAACATCCATCTGAGTGAAATTGGTGAGCTGAGAGTGAATTCTTGGGCTTGAATCCAACATTTGGTATCAGAGCTTCAGGAAGAATATCTCAGCTTCGCGATGGCGCTGATTCCACAAGCGGCGGTGAGGGAGAGCGGCGGCGCGCCGTTTCACATGCCGATGTTGAACTCCAGCAACTACACAGTATGGGCGATCCGCATGGAAGCGATCCTCGACGCCCAAGGTGTATGGGAGGTCGTGGAACCAGCACAAGGGGCTCAGGTGGACGTGAAGAAGGACAAGGTTGCTCGGGCGCATCTCCTCCAGTGCGTGCCCGAAGATGTTCTTCTCCAAATCGCGAAGAAGAAGACTGCACGGGAGATCTGGAGCAGTCTCAAGACCCGGTATTTGGGGGCAGATCGAGTGAAGCAGGCGCGGTTGCAGACACTGAAAAGTGAATTCGACGCCCTGCAGATGGCCGAAAATGAGTCAGTTGATGACTTTGCCGGAAAACTCAGCACCTTGTCCAGTAAGTACTCCTCACTCGGTGAAACCCTTGCTGATTCAGCCCTCGTAAAAAAGCTACTTGATTCCGTACCCGACAAGTTCCTGCAAGTCGTGGCCGGGATTGAGCAGTTCTATGATCTTCAAACAATGGCGTTTGAAGAGGCTATTGGGAGACTCAAAGCCTATGAAGAACGAGCAGCGCGGCAACGTGCAAATGCCGGCAAAGCCCAGGGTCAGTTGTTGCTCACTCACGCTGAGTGGCAAGCACGGCAGAAGGGCAATGCTGGAGAAGGCTCATCAGGAGGGAAGGGGCACGGATCAAGCTCAACCGATCGTGGCAGAGGGCGTGGGCACTGGCGCGGCAAAGGGAACTCTGGCCGTGGTGCATCGCGTCAAGAGAGTACTGGTGGCAATGGCACTGGAAATGGCTCCCGTGACAAGAGTCATATCAAATGTTATTCTTGCAAGAACATGGGCCATTATGCATCACAGTGCCGAAGTAAGAAGCGTGAAGAAGAAGCACATCTCACCCGTACGTCTGAGGAAGAACCTGCACTCATGTTGATTGTGTCTAAGGAAGAGACAGGTTGTGTCCCAGACCGACAAATTGAAGTTCTGTTGACTGAAGACAGGATGGCACCGGAGTTGCATCTCAGCGGCAAGGAGAAGGAAGGCTCAGACACCTGGTACCTTGACAATGGTGCTAGCAATCACATGACTGGTCACAGAGACAAATTTCAAGATCTGGATGAAGCTGTCACTGGCAGGGTGAGATTTGGAGACGGATCATTTGTCAGAATCAAGGGGAAAGGTACAATAGTATTTACCTGCAAGGATGGAGGCCAGAAAATTCTCCAAGAGGTATACTACATCCCTGATCTTTGCACTAATATTATTAGTGTTGGCCAGTTAACTGAAGAAGGGATAGAGGTATACATAGCTGGGGAAAATATGAGAGTAGTTGACAGGAGTGGAAAATTGTTGATGTTAGTGAAGAAAACACAGAACCGCCTGTACAAGATTGAATTGAAGACTTCCAAAGCAGTTTGTCTTTTGACAAGTTTAGAAGACCCTTCATGGCTGTGGCATGCAAGATTAGGACATGTCAATTTCAAGAACTTGAGGCTGATTGCAGAGAAGAATATGGTAGTTGGAGTACCTCTACTAACCAAACCTGATATTCTTTGTGAAGCATGTGTAATCACTAAGCAAGCAAGACTTCCATTCCCTCTCCAAGCCAACTTCAGAGCACAAAAACCCCTTGAGCTCCTTCATGCTGATTTGTGTGGGCCAATAACTCCTAGTACCTTGGCAGGCAGTGAATACTTTCTGTTGATTGTTGATGACTGTACAAGGTGGATGTGGTTGTATACACTTGCTGCAAAGGGTGAAGCATTCCAGGCATTCAGGAAATTCAAGCTTCAGGCAGAAAACAAGACTGGGCAAAAGATCAGAGTCCTTCGGACTGACAGAGGTGGGGAATTCCTCTCAACTGAATTTGCCCAATTTTGTGAAGAAGTTGGCATTGAAAGACACCTTACAGCTCCATACACACCACAGCAAAATGGGGTTGTGGAGCGCAGAAATAGGTCGGTGATGGCTATGACAAGGGCTTTACTCAAGAGTATGAGTGTGCCAGCAAGATTTTGGGGAGAAGCTGCAAGACATGCAGTATACCTGCTGAACCGTCTTCCAACAAAGGCTCTTGAAGATTGCACACCGTTTGAAGCAATGGAGGGGAGAAAACCACACCTTGCACATTTGAGAGTATTCGGCTGCAAAGCATTTGTGAAGAAAACTGGGTACACCAAGAAGCTTGAAGACAGAAGTATTCCAATGCTATATATGGGAGTTGAAGAAGGATGCAAAGCACACCGTTTGTTTGATCCTAGCAGAGGCAAACTTCAGGTTAGCAGAGATGTTGTATTTCAGGAGAATCAAGGCTGGAATTGGAAGGAAGCAGATGGCAGCACTGGGGCTTCACCGGACTTTGTCATTCTTGACAAATTCTATTCTGAAGATATATCTACAGCCCTAGACTCAGCAGAAGGAGCAGAAGATGTGCTGTCGCCCACAGCAGCTGGAACATCCGAAAATACACTTCATCCGACAAACTCAGTGTCACCCATGACAGAAGTAATGAGTCCAGACACTTCACCAATGGGCAGTCCAGTACCTACAACACCCCCAGTGTTATCTTCACCTGAGTCTCACGATGGACCAATTCGATTCAGACATCTGTCAGATATCTATGCAGATACTGAGGAGATGGGTGAAAACTATGAAGAGGAAGGTGTAGCTATGTTGGCACTGTCAGAAGAACCAACAAATTTCAGAGAAGCAGCAAGTGAAGGTTGTTGGTATGAAGCAATGAAACAGGAGTTAATGTCTATTGAGAAGAATAACACATGGACTTTAACAGAGCTTCCCCCAGGACAAAAACCCATTGGCTTGAAGTGGGTTTACAAGTTGAAAAAGGATTCAGATGGAAGTATTGTCAAGCACAAAGCGAGGCTAGTGGCAAAGGGCTATGTGCAGAGGCCAGGCATAGATTTTGAGGAGGTTTTCGCACCCGTTGCAAGACTTGACACCATCCGAGTTATTTTAGCTCTTGCTGCAAACCAAGGATGGGAGGTCCACCACCTAGATGTGAAGACTGCATTTTTGAATGGGGAGTTGGAAGAGGAGGTCTTTGTTACTCAACCAGAGGGCTTTGAGATACAAGACCAGAAGCATAAAGTGTACAAATTGGCAAAAGCACTTTATGGCTTACGTCAAGCTCCACGGGCTTGGAATGTCAGATTGGACAGAAGTCTGAAAGAGCTCGGTTTCAGCAGATGTTCTCAAGAACAAGCAGTATACACAAGAAGAGAAGGTGGAGAAAAGGTCATTGTGGGTGTCTATGTAGATGACCTTATTGTCACTGGAAGCAGCCTCAGTGAAGTACACAAGTTTAAGAAGCAAATGATGTCAGAGTTTGAGATGACTGATTTACGTCTCCTCTCATATTACTTGGGAATTGAGGTGGAGCAGCAAGGAGGCCGAATTCTGCTCAAACAATCTGCATATGCAAAGAAAGTGCTATCTCAGTTTGGGATGGCAGAATGCAATGCAACCAAGTACCCAATGGAACCAAAGATACAGTTGCACAAAGATCTGGAAGGGACAGCAGTTGATGCCACAGAATATCGGCGCATCATAGGATGTCTCAGGTATTTGTTGAATACTCGTCCAGATTTGTCATTCGCAGTTGGAGTGGCCAGCAGATACATGGAGAGACCCACCGTTATGCATTACAAGGCAGTCAAACAGATTCTCAGGTATCTAAAGGGTACAATTCACCATGGGCTTGTGTATGAGAAGGGAAATCAGGTCAATGACCTCTGTGGTTACTCAGATAGTGATCTGGCAGGAGATCCTGAGGGGAGAAGAAGCACAAGTGGGATGACATTCTATTTCAATGGGAGCCTGGTGTCCTGGAACTCGCAGAAGCAAAAGACAGTGGCATTATCGTCTTGTGAAGCTGAGTTGATGGCGGCAACGGCAGCAGCTTGCCAGGCGCTGTGGTTGAGAGGTTTGATTGGAGAGCTGACAGGAGCAGTGCTGAAGACAGTAACTTTGTATGTCGACAATCGCTCAGCTATTGCCCTCATGAAAAACCCTGTTTTTCACGGCCGCAGCAAGCACATTGACACCAAATTTCATTTCATAAGGGAGTGTGTTGAAAGGGGACAGATCCGAGTTGAATTTGTTCACACCGGAGAGCAAAAAGCAGACGCACTGACAAAAGCTTTGTCAGGCGTGAAGATGGCTGCCATGCGGCAGTTGCTTGGTGTGCGAGATCTTGAACCATGTCAGGATTAGGGGGAAATATGTGAGATGTAATCCTGACATGTAAACGTCAGTAATATTCGGTTCAGTCAGCGTGTTTTACTTTCCGTAGCGTGCGGCTTGCACGATCAGGTTTAGTTGGAAGGAGATCACGGGAAAACCGGATCTGATAATTAGCATTCCTTTTCTTTGTCATGTAACCTTTTATATTGTCTTCCAGAGCATTATGAAAAACTGAGAAAATCGCCCCAACTCTGAACTGTGTTCGTGTGTCTTCGTGATTCTCTGAATTTCACTGTAGCAATTCCGAAACATCCATCTGAGTGAAATTGGTGAGCTGAGAGTGAATTCTTGGGCTTGAATCCAACAAAGAAGATGGTTGGCTTGGTGCGAGGATGCTCGAGTTGAGCAGTGAACTAGTGTGTGAAGCTGTTTTCGCGGAAAGCGAGCGACGCCGTTCCCACCACGCCGAGTCTGGGGTGAACGGGTTCGAGTTAGTCCATGGGGACATCTGCGCCATATCTCGCCTCCAACACCATCGGGTAACGAGTTTTTCTGCTCTGGTGGATGACATGAGTAGATTCATGTGGGTAACCTTGCTGCCATCAAAGATCGAGTGCCGAGGCCATCAAGTGTTTCGATCAGTGAGGCGTAAACCGCAGGGCCGGGTGCACCGCGCACGGACCGCGGCGGGAGTTCACTTCAGGACTTCGGGAGCACCGCTTGGAGCACGGTGTGCGCCACCGGTGACAACCGTATTCGCCGCAGCGAGCGGCGTCGTGGAACGCCTAACGCCACGGTGGTGGGAACGGCTCGGAGCATGTTGAAGGCAAAAGGTCTTCCGAGTTGGTTTTGGGGAGAAGCTGTGCTCACCGCAGTGTATGTCCTTGACAGATCGCCAACGAAGAGCGTGGAAGGGATGACGCCTTTCGAGGCTTGGTATGGGAAGAAGCCGGGCGTACAACATCTTCGCATTTTTGGCTGCATTGTCTACGTCAAGAATACGGTGCCGCATAAGAAGAAGCTCGACGACAGAGGTCGGCGCATGATCTTCATTGGGTACGAGCGGGGCTCCAAGGCTTACCGAGCCTACGACCCCATCGTGAAGCGTGTTCATGTGACACGAGATGTGGTGTTCGACGAATCTGCGTAGTGGCAGTGGGGAGACAAGAATGGAAGCGCTGGCGACACAGACGGATTCTTCACCGTGGAGTACATGTCCATGAGCGGGAATGGCAATCCGGAGGATGCAGTTGCTGTGCCCGTGTCTCCAAGCACCATTACAGGGCTCAATACTCCGCCTTCACCCACTGTACCAGGCTCCATGGTTTCGCCTACTGCCGTGACACCCATGGTACAGTACGCGACTCCGCCTGCGGAGCTTGGAGATGAACTAGATGCAGACCACGACGACTAGGCGCCACTGCGGTTTCGTACCGTGGACAACATCCTCGGGCTTTCGACACCGCTCGAGTGCGCGCTGCGTGAGTGGGATCCGAGGAGCTGCACGCAGAGAGTGCCGAGGAGCCGCGACACTGCGGAGGTGAAGGAACAGCCGTCTTTGGCGTGAGCGATGGAGGAGGAGCTGCGGTCCATTGAAGAAAACCGCACCTGGACGCTCACTGATCTTCCTCAAGGCCGGCGCGCGATCGGCCTCAAATGGGTGTTTAAGGTGAAGAGAGATGAAAACGGCGCCGTGGCGAGGCACAAAGCATGGCTCGTCGTGAAGGGATACGCGCAACGGCATGGCATCGACTACGACGAGGTTTTCGCCCCGGTGGCACGCATGGAGGTGGTGCGTCTTCTCATTGCGGTGGCAGCTCACGAAAGTTGGGAGGTGCATCACATGGACGTCAAATCGGCGTTCTTGAATGGCGATCTCGGGAGGAGGTTTACGTGGAGCACCACGGGCTTTGTCAATCTTTGGAAAGGAGCATCAGGTATATAAACTCCATAAAGCCTTGTATGGGTTGCATCAGGCTCCAAGGGCGTGGAATCACAAGTTGGATGAGAGCTTGACGCATCTGGGGTTCATGAAGCATTGAAGTGTCCACCGGAGCATGCCATCTATTGCAGAGGAAGAAGTGCAGAGCGACTGGTGGTTGGTATTTACGTAGATGATCTGCGATCACCGTGCTAGCGCTCCGGTATTCGAGTTTCAAGAAGGAGATGACAGCCTGTTCAAAATGAGTGATTTGGGACCGCTTCACTACTATTTGGGCATAGAAGTGAGGCGCGGTGATGGCATCTCTCTCAATCGAGCACATTTGCAACAAAGCTTCGGAGAAGGCAGGAATGGCGATCAGAACTCATGCCAAGTGCCAATGGAAGCCGGTTGAAACTCTCAAGGAAAGTACCACACACCGGTTGATGCAACAAGCTCTGAAGCATAGTTGGCGACCTCGGTATCTAGTCCATACCCTACGATATTGCATTTTCGTGAGGCTATGTCGGTAGGTTCATGGAGGAGCCTTGTGAAGATCATCTTGCAGCAGATGAAGCATATTTTGAGATATGTTGCTGGGACAAAATATTGGGGACTGTTCTATGCAAGGAAGAAAGGAGAACACTCACCCTAAGCGGTTTTAGTGACAATGATCTAGCTGGAGATTTGGACAACAGGAAGAGCACTTCGAGTCATCTTCTTTCTTGGAGACAGTCCAATCAGCCGGCAATCAACCAAACAGAAGGTGGTGGCTTTATCGAGTTGTGAAGTCGAGTACATTGCTGCCGCTCTCGCTACTTGTCGAGCGGTTTGGTTGGCAAGATCGCTTGCTGAAATTGTCCATCGGAAGTAGTCAAGCGGCTGCTAAGGATAGACAACAAGTCCTCCATCTCTTTGGTTAAAAATCCTGTACATCACGACAGGAGTAAACATATAGACACAAGGTTTCATTTAATCCGGAGTATGCGAGCAATGGTCACTGGAAGTGAGGTTCATTAGAACGGAGGAGCAGCTTGGGGATATACTCACAAAGCCTCTCAGAATCAAGTTCCAAGAGTTTTGCAGAAGATTGGACTTCGACAAAATCAGCGACTTCAGCGTTTCAAGACTTAGGAGGAGATTTGTTAAAATTAAGCCTTGAACGATGTTTAGTTCTTAGTTCGCATCGCATTTCATTTGTTTGTTTTCTATCGAATCCGTCTTTTGTCGATTTCGTCGAAACGACCATGTCGGGTTAGTATTTTTCAGTTTACTTGAGTCGATTTAGAACCCGCTTTGATTTAGTCCTGCGCAGTGCGATTCAATGGGGAGTAGTGGTGTTTAGTTAGAGCATTTTTCGAGTATTTCAGTTGCCTTGTAACAAAGACGTTTGCATGAAGTTAGTTGCTAATAAAAAGACTAGAAAACCGTAAAAGTCTGCGACGGTTTTGCAGCGCAAATAGCCGATCTACATTGTTTTCGCATTTGCCTTTCCACTGCTGTTTTCACCAAGATAGAGTGATATTCAGAACTGAACATATTCGATTCTCGTAGCTCGACCAAATCCAAAGAGACAAACCGGCGATCACAGAAGAGTTCCATCTATTTCTATGCGGCTGAAATACATGTATTTTAGTTGAGAAAAGAGATTAAAAAGACCAAATGTCATCTATAAAAAAGTGTCAATGTTTCAAGGGTCGTTTTAGCGAAGTCGACGTTTGGAGTCCTATAATAGCGAAGCCCATTGTTTCGCGTCCTATAATAGCAATTCTCTCTAGCTACTGCTAGCCGCCTAGCCGGGTGTCCAATTTGAACAACACGCGTCCTCCTTCAGTGCTAATTCACGGTGATTTTACATGAAGGTGCTTATTACGCTTCGTTCTTTTTAATTTATAACTTACTATTTATTATTTATAATTTTTTCAAATAAACAAATAAGATAACTTTTCTGTCGCTGTTTCGAAACAATTTATCGAGACGGTCCTTTCAAAAAGGCTTATTGATATTTGATTTGTTCACACAAGCATTTGTATTAATGCTAAAGTTCATTAGCCGTAGCCATAAACCGAAGACGAAAAGAAGACTTGACTGCGATCCTGGAGAAATGTTAAGGTGTGCTGCTCAAGGTTTCTGGACCTGAATGGATATGTGATAGCTGCAGGTACTAAACTGCAAAGTAGCAGCCTCCTGCTGGGCTGGTCGGCTGTGGCTGAAATTGTGAGCTTGGGCTTGCTTATTGGGCTGGTCGGCTGTGGCTGAAATTGTGAGCTTGGGCTTGTTTATTGGGCTGAAATCCTAGCTTTTGGACCAAGATAATGTGGGCTGAAATTTTGATGATCAGCCTTATGGGTCGAGAAAGGTTGACAGGCTTATACACTTATTAGGCCTTTCTAATTTTCCTTATTTCCTCACCTTTGTTTTAGTCGCCTCCTGATTTTGCGCTTTACCGTACTTTCAACATGCAATTCCGGCGTCGGCTTAGTTCTAAACTTTTCTATTACTTCTATTTTTTTAACTGCAATTTGCATATTTTGCCCAATGGAAGGCTAGTAGTGTCGCCTATACTTGAAGTTTTACTTGTGCGATGATGTGGATCATAAATGGAAAATGAGAAAGAGAGGTGCTTTTTTGTTCAATCTCATGGTACTGTCTTCTGTTTTTTGTTTATATATAACCTTTGTCTCCTCTACTTAAACTTCACTTAAACCTGTTTAAGCCAGCAGGGCTAATAGATCTTCATGAAAGCACTGCTTCTCCTGAACCCAAAAAGGCTACGAGATTGCTACAGTATGGGAGCGTTAGTTAAGGAGGATCGGTGTAGCTAAGAGCAACTCCAGCAGGGCCCCTACTTGAGCCCTCAAAACTCAAATTTGAGGGCTTGAGCCAAAAACGAGCTCCAGTAGAGCCCCTACTAGAGCCCTCAAATTTGAGGAGGCCCTCAAATCACCCACCCACCCCTCATTCCTAGGGGCCCCCTACTCCGGCTCTCATTTTTCAGCTTTCCTCGTTTTTTGTGGAACATTTGTGCTTTCAATTTAAATTCGAAATAAATTTGAAATTAAATTTGAATATTCGTATTTGAATTCATATTTGAATTCGGAACAAATTTGAATTTAAATTTGAATGTTATGTGATTAACTTTGTGCTTTCAATTTAAATTCAAAACAAATTTGAATTTAAATTTGAATATTCGTATTTGAATTCGTATTTGAATTCGGAACAAATTTGAATTTAAATTTGAATGTTATGAGATGAACTTTGTGCTTTCAATTTAAATTCGGAACAAATTTGAATATTCGTATTTGAATATTCGTATTTGAATTCGGAACAAATTTGAATTTAAATTTGGATGTTATGTGATGAACTTTGTGCTTTCAATTTAAATTCGGAACAAATTTGAATTTAAATTTGAATATTCGTATTTGAATTCATATTTGTGCTTTCAATTTAAATTCGGAATAAATTTGAATATTCGTATTTGAATTCGGAACAAATTTGAATGTTATGTGATGAACTTTGTGCTTTCAATTTAAATTCGGAACAAATTTGAATTTAAATTTGAATATTCGTATTTGAATTCATATATTTAAATATTGTCTCTCATTGTGAAATCATAAATATTTTATTATGTATTGTGTTTTTGTCCCATACATATGCATATAGTGTGCGAGGAAATAGAGGGAATTGAGAAGTAGGTGCCTTGTTTTGAGGGCTCCTGCTGGAGTGCAGTCCAGAAAACAGGGCCCTCAAAAGTAGGGGGAGCTCTCAAATGAAAAGTAGGGGCCCTGTTTTGAGGGCTACTGCTGGAGTTGCTCTAATGGTGCTCATTTAGGTTTTTAAGTATGAGTTTCTAGTTTTTTTTATCTGTAACAGTTTATTTTTACACTGTAACTATTGTTAGTTTTCCCAACATAATTAAATTTAAAAAAATAAAAAAAATATATTATTACGGACAATACAAAAGAATAAATGGATAAGAGAAACAAAAAAATAAAAAAAAGACAATTAAAAAGCTAGAAGGTGAAGCTCTAATAAACATGATCAAAAGCTCATTCTGAAGTCTTGGCAAGAAAACAGGTGCCCCGAGACCCCACCAACTGAAAGGTTAGGTGATTAGGTCAAAAGTAGGGGCCATGAAAGCAGAGGTAAAGCAAAGCTCTACCGGCACGTATAGCTCGCGCAACGGCGCCGTGTTGCTTTTATCACCTCGTAGGAATCTAGGAGCCAAGAAACGCAAGGGAAAGAGAAATAGAGACAACCGACAAGTGGCCAGATTGCCAGTAAAACTCAGCATCGACAAAGCATAGAAACCAAGACATCATCGCGTATTTGCTCTTCCCTGCGACATGTACGCGAAAATTTTTGCCACCCTTCTTGTCTTCGTGCTCTACAGACTCAGTAGGAAATGGAGGATTGAGCAGTCTGCAAAATCTCAATATCAAATATTTTCGAAGTTCACAGACACCAAGATAGATGGGCCGAAGAGGAAGTCAGGAATCCACTCACAATTCCTCGCAACAAATCACATGGAAGTGCTGAGAACAAAGCACCATAAAGTTTTCATCATGCAACACAAAACCCACAACCAGATTGTTTCTGGAAAAAATTCTCTGTGACTTCCGTTGAGGGAGAACATTCTCTATGAAATCTGGAGGAACGTTCTTAGCCGTAGTTCAGGCGGAACATGTCGTTCTGCACATAGAAGTTCCCTGGTCCAACTGGCATCAAATGGAACATCTGCACCAACAGCAGGTTGCAATGTCAGTAAACAGAACATTGAGCATGCCAACCAAAAACTTTCCAGTTAAATTTGGACAGCCCTAACAATCAGATGTCAACAAATACATGACAGAAAATTTAAAGTAATCTAGCTCCCTTAGGTATTCAGATCAATTATCTGAAAAAAAATGCAAACATAAATGCCACAGCTCATAGAAAGACCCAGCACGGCTGCCAGAAACACAAATTCAACTGGGCATGCACATAGCACCACAACGAAGATATGAAGCACAAAACATACAAACAGTAGAATGTGCAATATTTTCTCGCAATGAAAAAAACATTAAGGTGATCCGGGAACACTTAATTAGAATCTAGAATATTGTAGAAGAAATACATAACTAGCAGCACTGCTTGATTGGCCATGGATGAGTGAAAGCCAACTGTAGAATTTGATCTAATCCATCTGATCAGAATATATGTACCGGAGCATACTATTTTTCAGTTATCAAGTGATATAACCTAAGTAAAGGTTGCATTGTACGGTAGTAAGCATGAACTACTCTATTGAGAGAAAAACACCAACAGGAAACAGCGCAGAGATCAACTTAGGAACTAAACTAGGAAAAAATAGAGAGAAGCGATATACAACTCTACAAGATTCCATGATATGCCAGTCAGAAGAGAAAAACAGGGACAAAAGCAGTTTTGGTATTCCCAGCATACAAAATTCCAAGTAGATTGGTCAAGTTGAAACTGAAACCACCTTGTCACTGCATATGCAGCATGCCGTATTTGTATTCATGAGTTTATGCTCAATGATGCATATGAGGAAATCAGGGTTATAAGATGAGCCAATGCTAGTATAAAGTGCATATAAATGCAATATCCAAGGTATAGCTATTCAACATGGCAATTCAGAGTTAAGAACCTAAATAAAGTCAAACCAAGATCTACGAAATTTGCCACACCTACATTACGCTTAACAATAGTAGGAATCTATTAAAAAATTGGAACACAAAACCCTTATTATTGGTACCTACTCCTATCTAATTGTGTATTATAGACAACACAATGAAAACACGGGGAAAAAATTCCACAGAAACCAATAACACTGGATCATATCGGCTTATCAAGAGCGGAAACTCCCAAGACCATTACATAAATCTCAAATCCCTCCAGCACAAAAAGAGATCAGGGGCCATCATAGTTGACAAGAAACAGCATAAATGAAGGTGAACACAGCCAATGTGTCGTTGCAAGGAGGAAGCACTAATGGCAAACAACATTGGCGGATCATATATCAAATCCTAACAGGTACAGAACATTGATAATCCTAGAGACTATCTGAAAGCTTACACAAAATCAGGCATCCAAACAAATAGACTGGTACAACAATCAAATCATGACCAATAGTAAATCACAAGGGCAGTACGGTTCCAAGACCTAACATAAGATCCTGAGACTCAGCTCATAGAACCATAGATCAGTAACCTTTTGATCTCCAGGGCAATAACTATTAACCAGAGATCAAACCAAACAAAATTTACAACACTAGCGAGACAGTTAAAATGTGAATAAAAATAAACTACTTGACGAGCATGCAAATCAGACCAGCAACAATTAACAATTGGTAATCAAACCACTACAATCTAACACTCTCACATAACATTTCTAATCTCTACTATAATTGACCAATTGAAATTACACTCAGTTCACCCAAGAATACGTCCCCCGCTGAGAGCACCAACCTTCGTGCACCCACAAAAATGCACCCAGCAAATTGTCTTCATTAAAATCAAGGGCTAAATAAAAACTCTCCCTGGCTTCAGCCCAATCGTGCGGTCTGGATGGAACGTAGGCTTCAACGCGAGGCTTCAACCGGTACGCACCCCGCGCCCGCCTCCTCCTGCGCCATCGCCTCGTGCCCCCACCTCGCGAAAATTCCGCCCGAACGCCGCACACCCCTCCTCCTCCTCTCCCCACCGCGCGCGCGCTCTCACCCCGCGCCGCCGCCTCCTCCTCCTCCCCCCCCGCGCGCCGCCTCCTCCTCCTCCCCCCCCGCGCGCGCCGCCTCCTCCTCCCCTCCCCGCGACGCCGCCTCCTCCTCCTCCCAACCCGCGCGCGCGCCTTCGGATCCATATCCACCTCGCCTCTTCACTCTTCGCACCCGTCGCGCCAATCTCCACCGGTGGAAGCGCGAGAGCGGTGCTCGCGCCTCGATCCGGCGATCCTCCTGCTGCCGCCTCCTGCGCGCGCGCCGATCTCCGACTCCACGGCGCGCCACCATCGAGACCTCCGTGCCCTTCACCTCCCACATCGTCGACCCGCCGTCGCGACGTCACCACCACCACCGCCGAGCTCCTCACCTTCTTCCGCGACATGTCGTGATGCGCCGCATGGAGATGGCCGCCGATTCGCTCTACAAGGCCAAGCTCATCCGTGGGTTACGCCACGCGCATTCCCACCGATCCCGCCCGCCTACGCAGATCTCCCGCCATTGCCGACGCCCGCCCGATCGCTCCTCCTCGCCCGAATCCGCCTTCGCGCGGTTCCGCGAATCGAGGTGTCTGCGCGCGTGATCCCGCGGTTTGATCGGAAGTTTTGATCTTTGGGGTCGGGCGTTTGTTTGTTTGTGTTGTTGGAGGGTGGCGGAGATGGGCGTCGAGAGGCGATTCAGTGGGACGGGGGGGCCGAGCCTCTCGGTGGTGTCCTCCGTCTCCATTGTCATCTGCAACAAGGCCTCATGAGCTCCTCGGGTTCAACCGCCACTACATTGACGAGTGGCATCTCTGGTTACATTCTCGCTCCTTCATATAGCATTATGGATGAAGCTCTTTGAGCATAAGCCTTTTGATGCAAGAACTGTCATGTGATTTGGAGTACTTAACGGCATCTCCATTGGGCTCCTCAACTTGAGTCTTGGTTTCAGTCATTGGTTTTACCGATGACGGCCGCCATCATACCTTGCACTTTGTTATTTTGGAGACTCTTTTCTTCAGAAGAAGTTCAGTGGACTATCCATTGTCCCTTTGTGTGCTCCTTTTGGTGTTGGTGTTGCAACCATCACCGATCCGCAACTCAATCTTTGTGGGATCCATACATCCTTGCGGGCAATTATCACGACTGCATCGCTCAAATCATGACAAACACTATTCAGAAGAAGTTCAAGGTTTCTTCAACCCAGCTGCTATACCAGTCTTGCCCATACCAATCACTGACACTATTTCTTGTTGGTCCGTTCCTTGATGGATTTTTGACTAACCAAAATGTCTTTGCTTTCGATTACACATCTCAAGTTGTGTTTTTCATTGTGTTGTAATGTTTTCCAATTTCTTTATAAATCACTGTAACTACCTAAAGAAAATTTTTATTTGACCAGGGTTAATATGTTCGTGGCTATAAGTTACACTATGTTCTTACAAGTAAAATGCATCTCATCTCCTTAGCTATTGACTTCATGATGAGTTCATTATTCTTGATGCGTCATGATATACACTTCCTCCAATCCCGATCTTTGAGTTATCTCCGCTTCAAGTGCAAGAGGACTGCTCAAGCTCGCATTTCATGTCTATGTTCTACTTACTATTTGCTCATCGAGATCATTTCACCGGCGGCGGCGGGGAGCATTTTGAAACCAAGCGCGTTTTGAATCCAAACGTGCCTAATGTTCTTGATCTTGCTTGGTTTATGATGATGGGTAGAAAATGCTAAACTTAATGGTTTGATGTGTGACCTGGAATGCACAGATCAAATCGGACGTGGAGAGGCGGGCGATTTCATCCGGTTCTGATCAAGGAAGTGGAAGCGCGCGCGTTCAGCGACATTGAGGACGTGGTCACCTTCGTCAAGTGGCTCGGCGTCGAGCTCGCGCCGTAAGCTATCCGTTCACCACCGTCCACATCGCAAATCCACTCAACAATGACAGAGGAGAGAGGATCACCGGTGTTCACCCGACTTGCACAGTAGACGAAAGGCGGTGCTCAAGCACTTCGAGTGGCGAGCGAAGGCCTACGCGTTGCGCGAGGCGTTCGATTCGTGTGACTCAAGAAGCTCGAGGCGGGCGTCATCGTTTTGTGATGATCCCCGCGCCTTGCTCTTACGCCTCAAGAAGATGCGAGCCCTCTTGAAAAGTAAGCCATCTGTTGCACGCAGCTTAATTGTGCTTTGAGCAATCACCATGGTTACGTCCTGCTCGTTGTGCTCATCTATGGTCATTGGCGGGTTGGAGCATGGTGTGTACTGACCTTGTGCGCGCACGCGAGATGGCGCGATGGCGAGTACCGCGTTATCGATCCCATGGGAATGGATGCGAGACACCGGATTGTTAGCCGTAGGTAATTCAATAGTTAGAACGGAATGTTTGATTTAAGTAGCACACTAAGTAGCAAGACATATCTGAGATAAGATCATTGCGACATGTATGTTTGTTTTGTTGTTAGAAACACCGATCTAACCATTCTTCCATCCTTTTCCCCCAAACTCTAGACGTTTAGAGAAACATGTTACTAGCGTGTGTCATGCACTACACGCACGAGGTAGGAATAAAACACATTATTCACTATAGGACAACATTATTCACTATAGGACACATGCTCGTGATACCAGCAAAGAGAATTTTGGGATCATATTGGTCCAAGCTAATGTTTTACTTCACACTAGATATTTTGAAATTTGAACCCTGACAGGTACTTGGGGTTATGCTGCTAATATGGACCACTGTTGAGGGTTTCTCACATGGAAATACTACCAAGAAATGACCCAAATTGCAATTTCCTTGATACTAGATACTTACAGTCATGTGATGGCATTAAACTTAGGGGGAAATGACAAGTACGCAGTTCTTTATGTAGCAGATAGATTTTGAGTAGGATAACATGTCCTGAGTTGATCCGGGCCAGATGATGTGGTCCAGATCTGTTTATTGGTCAGAGTTGCTTACTACTTAGGCTAAATATTCTGATCATGTATGAACCTCTAATTCCTTCAGAAGCTTCCTAAAAAATGTCATATACTTAACTGCTAGATGTGTATTCTCTCATTTAGAATTTGGACTTTTGCTTTTAAGTTGGCAAGGAAAATGAGCTGTAAGAATGACTATTGGTCTGCAAATCTTTGGTGGACAAATGTTTAGTTTCCGTCGTAGCACATACAATTGCTATGTAGATTAAATGTCAACCTTTTGATATGTTCACACGAGTACCTTCTGCTGCCAATCTTTGCAAGACACTTGAGCTTGTTTCTGTGGATAATCTGCAAGTGCCTGTATGGTGATCTGCTGACACTACTCACTTGTTTTAACAAACATGGCATTTCAATGACAAGTTGGGTCTTGATGGTGCAGATCAAACTCCACTCAGTAAAGTTAGCAATGAAGTATCTGAGAAGGGTTTCCTCTGAGCTTGAGGCCATAAAGGGTGGTCCTGACGAAGAGGAGCTGATGCTTCAAGGAGTCCGATTCGCCTTGAGTACACCGTATTGAGGATCGTGAAGTAGTCGGCGGCACACGGAGCACGAGAAGATATCGGTGTGATCGGGTTGCTCACCAACGATTTCACCTACTCGCCACAAAGCGAACCACCGGAAGGTTGGTGAGATCATTGTGCTTCTTGTCTCGGTGTTGGTTGAGATCAGATTTGTTGAGTTCTTGGATGAATCTTGGATGTGATAACAAAATTGTCACATGGTATTGCGTAGTTGTGTCAAATTGTATCATTAAATTATTTGATATATAAATGCTTTTACACATAGTATAAAATTTATTCTGCTTGCTTACATATCTTTTCCCTTTTAGTGCTTGTCTGTGGGTAAATATGTTGTTGTAGGGTAGTTAGTATTCGATGGTTCACTCTTTGTGTGTATGCGTGTAGTGTGTACATACATAACATACCTATACCAACAACAACATACCTACACCAGTTATTAAAAATGTAAATTTAGTTTGCATCTACAACAAATGTCTTAGCACCAAAAATATTGTGTATAAAGATGTCCTAGCATGGTGATGTGGTAAGTAAATAGTCTACAAACACCTATTTCTTTACTGTGTTTTATATTTCTTTATGTGACAAAAATGTTTGTTTTCTTTGTAGCCTCAAGTTTAAACAATGTGGGGATGGAGAAAGTCGTCGGTGGGTGAGTCCAATGATGTTGTCACCTCCTCAAAGGATCAGTCGTTATGTGACATTCATTATGTGACAAAAATATTTGGTTATACAATATATGAGACATGAATCTTAATGAATCTGATTGTTCGTTTTATTTTTTTTACAAATTTTATCTTATTTTGTATTTTACCGTAGCGTTAGCACGGCATACTACTAGTGGAGATCTAACAATCCATCAAAGCAGCAGCAAGCCAACAACAACAGTCATATGACGAATCACTACGATCTAACACCCTCCTAAAAAATTCCAAGGTGGAGATCTAAGCGCAGTAGCTGCAATTGGACACCCGATCGGTACAATAGATCCTAACACAATGCTAGAGGATTCCAGTACGGAGATCTAGCCCCGATCCAATCACCGCCAAAGATTCCAGTGACCACGAATCAGATGAGGCCAAAGGATCTGTTCTGAACCTGTGAGAACTTGATGTGGTGCTCGCCGCCGTCGGGCTGGAGGGAACCGGAGACGAAGACGAGCATGCCGCCCGTCGGACCGGACGGCTGGCAGTCGACGGTGGTGATGCGGTGGGTGCAGGTCGCGAACGGCAGGGAGGTGAGCTTCCTGGCGATGGCGGCGGCGCCCATGAACTTATTGCCCTCGAAGGTAAGCATGGAGTTCTCCTGGTACAGCCCCGCCAGAGCGGCCCGGTTGGAGTCGAACGTGCGGTAGTAGTGCTCCACGAACGCCGTCGCCACTCCGTCGGGGTCCATCTCCGCTGCTCTCCGCCGCCGCCGCCGGTGAGCTTAGGGTTTGGTGACTTGGTTCGGTCCGGTCGCGTTTGGACTGAGGATGGAGGGTTTGAGTTTTGAGTGGGAAGGACGCGACTCGATGGATCGTGGAAGGCGGATGGAACGGAAGGGTCTAGAAGGAGGTGAGAACTTTGGCCGCGCAATTTGGTCTACCGTGAACCTGTACAAACTAATTTGGATCAAAATCTCATTTATTTTGTTTCACCTTATTCTAAATTACAACATCGAAAATACGCATATGACTAATTTTTAAGTTAGTCACGTTCACATTAAATTAGGCAAAAATCAAAAAAAGAGAATAGACTGTTACCCATATCTCATATAGGTTTCATGATTATAGAAATTGGTTCTATAACCAACATATGTCTTAAAGCACTAGCATATATGTCTTATATGTACCTTATCTATCTTTTAGACTAAATAGATCGTGTCCTCGATGACTTCATCAAAGTTACCTATTATAGCTCATTCACAACCCATACAATATGAGTGCATCGTCCGCCACCAAAGGAGTGAAGTCCGCCACATCGTCCGTCTTGTCAATGACGAGGTTGATAGTGTTACACGTGACGGCGGAGGAACGACGAAGTAAACAAGATCAATCACAGAGACACACGAGATTTTAACGTGAAAAACCCTCCCAAAGCGAGAGGGAAAAAACCACGGGCGCCAGCCAGTAACAATCTTCACTATATCGGGGTGATGTTACAACGCCGGGGATTACAACTCTAATCTCATATCCCAAACGGCGGCTTACAGGAAATATATATATCATGAAAACCCTAATTCGACTAGGATCCATACCGCGAGGGGGCTTCGCCCCCCGCACCCCCCCAGGCGTCGGGCCTCCGCTACGGTCCGTTCAGAAGCTGACCTAATTAATGTATAGAATTTAGATCACAAATCAACAGATAGTAGATGATCATGTTCGACACCTACCTACACACCAAGCTCAGCAAGAGGATATGGCACATTTGCACCCATGTTGCCTGCTTCACCAATCGTCCCCTTCTCATATAGCTGCTGCGCTATGTAATCTGCACCTCAACATATAATTCATGTTCAGTATCGTCGTCTTCACTCTAAGAGCCTATTGGTTCAATTGTAATTTTGTGAACAGTTCAAAAACCGTATAGAGCAATGTAATCAATAAGACTAGATTATACCAATTGGAGTGGCTCGTAATCAACAGAATTAGTTTCATGTTCTGTAATAGAAGTCCCCAAAATACCAGTATACTATCTATACACTTGCACCCAAAAATCTGATTGATTGTAATCAAAGTCACACAAATATATTATATCCATCTATACGGCCTAACTCATGTCTTTTGTTGTTCTGTTGGTTTTTATGGTTTCTAATTTTTTGTTTTTGTTGTGGGACCGATCGATCATGGAGTCTGATTTTTGGGGATTGGGCGATTTAATCGGTGATTTCTATTTACCATAGCACTCCTAGATAATCCATCCCAAGTTTTTTCCTACGTTAAACAATGAAAGCTAAAGCTAGACTTATGGTGGGGATAATTATAATCAAGAAGTTTATTGCCAATTGGAATATTTAATTAAACACTCAAAATTTCTTTAAAAAGGTGTGTTGAAAATTGCTTCCAAACTGTTGCGATACCGCAACTCTTCATTGTTGGTACTGGAGGTAAAAAGTAGATACGAATTATCCGTATTATTCGGTTACTATATTTGATAGGATTCGAACGTGGCCGGAGCAGAGGGAGGAAGTGTGATTGTGGGGCGGTGCAGAAAGTAAGTGAGGGGTTGTAGGGCTTGGCTATGTAGGTGGTAAAGGTGGTGGCGCAAGTGGCGGTGCGGGAGTGAGCTTGGTGCATGGACGGCTGAGCGGCTTTCACGCTACAGCGATAGAGCTAGAGAATTGGTGTGGTGAGTAGCGACACTGCGGTGCGTATCAAGCAACTGGTAGCTGAAACGAAGCAAAATTTTCAAAATCTAAATTCGAATTGAATTTTGCGTTTTGCTTTGATCCTTTGCTTCCTTAGCCTATTCCGCACTAATCTTGATGCAAATCCCTCACTAATCCACGTCACCAAGCCATGAACGGGGAGATCAAGCCGGCTACTGTGCTGCCCGGCAAAAATATCGCCGCCGCCCTGCGTATTTCTTCGCCGCCAAGCTCCTCGAGCTCTCCCGCGCATTCTAGGCCATGCCACCTCTACCGTCCAGTCCAAAGCACCGTACAGCCTCACCAGCTCACCTTGCCGACCTCCCATGCCACCACGGACGTTCTCCGGCGACCCGAATATCCCCTCCATCGAACCGCCTTAGCCCGGCTATAAAAGCCACCTAAACCTCCCTCCGTGACCACTATCCTCCTGAAGCTCACCAAACGCCCCAAGCTCCCTCTTTCCTCCTATTGCCGTGTCGCAAAATTCCCCAATTAGTGCCCTAGCTCAATGTCTACCTCCCGGCCATCCACTCTTCAATTGCCTTTACCTAGAGCATCCCCAAGCTCCCCAGAACTTCCCCAAAACCTTGCCCTAGCCTCCCAATCCCTCTCCTTCCCAGACCGTGAGCCATTCCCACCGCCGCCACCCCACCGAGGCCACCCAACTCGAGCCTCCCTAATCGGCCGAGCTTCCCATGACCTTACCAAGCCCGGTGAAGCTCAAGAGCCACCCAATTGTCCAAAGCCCTCCCAATTGCTCGCGGTTCAAAACGGCCGCAAGAAGGAGAGCTCGCGCCGCGCGAACGCCGCCTCCACCGGGCCCCAACCACCCAAAATGGGATCCCCATAACCCCGTGAGTCCAACCCTAGTTCCCAACCGTCGCAAAATGCCCTAGCCCGCCACCGATCGCGCCTCTCCTCTGTTCCTCTGCGCGCGGGGGGAGGAGGAAGACGACATCGTTCCTCCGACCGGCGCCTCCATTCGGCTAAGCCGAGCCTCGCCGCCGCGCGTCAAGGCGCCGCGCTCGCGTCCGCCGCGCGCCGCGCCGCTGTTGCGCTGCGCGCCGCGCGCGCGCGCGCGCGCGCCGCGCGCGCGCCGCAGCGCTCGCGTCTCGGCCGAACCCGCTCGCCCACGCGCCTGTTCCAACCGGCTCAAGTCCGAGCGACGTGGTCGACCAACCACTCGCCGAGCCCGAGGAACGAGACACTGACTGATGAACGATGCTCACCCAAAACCCTAAAATACAAGTTTATACTCCCGGATTCGTCTCGAGCCCGCCAACCCAAATCAAGGCCCATTTCCTATATAACCCTCCTATAAACCCAAAATCCCATTTTATTGGAGTTTTGAGTTTTCTTTCTTATTTTATTTTCTTTATTCCTAGCCTAGTCCTTCGGCATGGAATTAATTTTATCTTAATTGTTTTACGTTAGCTTAGGGATCGAGGTTTTGCAAGACCGGAGGAAAAGCTCAAGTCCAGACCCAGCCCGCCGAAGAATACGAATTAATCGAAATCGTTAAACCGTAAGGCAAGTCGCACATATTTTTGAACATGTTGATCCTACATTTTCTAAGTTATTTATTTACTTGTATTTTCATTATGCTATTTGTGCCTTTGTTATTTTATGTACATAAATGCTTAGAATGACATGATACTAGTTATGTCCTACCACCAAAAAGCCAGTCAATTTGATGGCCATATTCACCTTGACAAGACATAGTAATATTAAATATAGCAATAATGTGAATATGGTAGACTAGAAAAGAAACATCATCTACTGTTACTAATAGATTTGGTATTTAATTGAGGAATGGTTTCGGGATGAGCGAGGATCGTTGGATCCTATGACCTTAACCGAGGGTGAAGGCAAGTACACAAATCAGCGACAGTGTGGTGGCACTGGACAAGAATTTGTGGGAAGAAACTGCCACCGGTGAAAATATAAAGACTATACCCTTATGCTAAGTAAAGGACATAGTGATCGCCCAACCACAAGCGTTGATACGTCAAACCTGGTCTAGTAACTGCTCAAGTTTGATTGAACCTCTACGAACGCAGGGCGAAGGCAAAGTGTGAGTACATACGGAAGGGAGTTAAGAAGGGCCGTATGGAAGTTGGCGCAGTTATTGTTTTTATTACTGAATCGATTATCGGGCGTCCACACAATAGTAGGCTGAGGTAAGTCAGAGGTTACGGCCTGGGCTTATTGAGGAAGTCTACTAGGTAGAGGCTATATAAAGAATTGAGCAGTGAACAACCTTGTTTTCTTAACTCATTAGCGCGGAGTTAAGAAATCTTGTGGGTAAGCGAGCGACTCTGCAGAGTCATAAAATAATGGTATTCGAATACGCCGTGCTTCCGGTAAATGAAGCTGTGTTTAATGGGTGATTCCAACAGCAAGGCATAAGTAGATTTGGAAAGATTTTCGTAATGTTGGTGGTCTGGTAATTGAATCTTGAAAACCCCCTAAAGTTTATAGAAAACTATGATTTTATGTTTAAAATCTGTTTATAACTAAAACTGCATCCACATAAAATAATAAACATGTTCCTCTTTACTTGTTATACCGTGCATGTAGTTACTGTTAAGCTCCGTGTGACTTGTTGAGTACGGTGGTTGTACTCATGCTTGCTAAAAACATAAACAGAAATAGCCAGCAACAAGGAGGCAGATGGAGGCAAAGGGATGGAACTACGAGATCGAGGATACGTGAAATTAGGGTCGTCTTCCGCTCAGGCGTGCCTATGACGTTCTTTTGTTCGTAAGTTATCAAAGGGCCGCTTGCCCTTCTGTAAAATTTGGCTTCTATGCCTTTATATTGAAATAAAGTTGGCTTTTGTCTTAAGCACGTGTTGGCAATGTTATACACTCGATTGATGTAACTCGCAACTGAACAGTCCTGGGCGGTTGCGAGGGTTTCATAATACTCCCAGAAATGGGGGTGTTACAGAGTGGTATCAGAGTCTGCTTGCTTGACCGTAGGATGACCCTAAGTGCATTAGGTGTATTTGTTAAAACTATTTTACTTAAAAAATGAGTTATATAAAATATCAGTATTACTCCTATATACACTTTCCCGTCTACCTTATCTATCAGTCTTATTTTAAAATTAAGTTTTGTTTTCTAAGACTATTTATATCCATTCTTATCTAAATTCAAATTCGACGATGTGAGTAGCTGGAAAAAAAAAGAAGAAGAAAAGAAAAAGAGAAAAGAGAAAGAGGTTAAAAAGTGTAGAGCTGTGTGCTTTAGTATAGTTGTTACCCTTTGGTAATAGTATCTTTTGGCTGTGTAACACAAGTTGAGGTGTGTACCTTATGGTATGTGTCCAACTTGTATAATGAATAAAAATTTTCTTGCCTATTTGATAATTTGTTTGCTATAAGTATCTCTAGTCTTACCCTCTTCAAGTCAGTCTTTCTATTTCGCTCTAAAAGTCCTTATCTATTTCATTCTAGTCTTACTTTAAGTTCTGAATTCTTACTTTCCTATCTAACTTTATCAAAAACTCGCTGCAGACCTAACTCCCAATCCCATCAAGAGCAATCAAGATGGCTGAAACTGAAAATGGATCACAAGAGCAAGGCAATCCTTATCCAGAAGAAGCAAGGCAGCCAAGCATAATAAACCTATTGGTAACAATGGAAGAAAGCCGGCATCAAGTAGAACTTAGTCAAGCCAGCATGATGGAACATCATACTAAACTATTAGAACGAATTGTTATGAGAAGTGGAGGAAATAGTCAACAAGGAATGCCTGTACAATCAAAATGGACAGATTTTCACAAGACCCGACCCCCAACATTTTCATCTTCGCCCGATCCGATGGTGGCAGAAGACTAGTTTAGGGATGTGGAGAGAAAACTAAACATTGTCCAGTGTAACGACAAAGAAAAAGTATTGTATGCATCTCATCAGCTGCAAGGCCCAGCAGCAACCTGGTGGACGAATTATCAAGCTATGGTTGAAGGTCGAGAAATAACGTGGAAAGAGTTTGATGATTCTTTTCGCCAAACCCATGTACCGACTGGAGTGATTGAAGCTAAGCGTCGAGAATTTCTCGCGTTGAAGCAAGGAGAACGTACAGTCACAGAGTACCTTCATCAGTTTAACACATTGGCCGTTACGCCCCTGATGATATGAAGACTGAGGAGAAAAAGATAGAAAAATTTAGAGAAGGATTGCAGATATCTTTAAAGCATCATATCTCGGCTATGGACTTTAAAGATTTGCCTTCAATGGTAAATAAACTCATTATATCAGAGGAAACCAAAAAGGAGTTAGAGAATACACGGAAAAGGAAGATAGAACAGGTAACATCATCATCAAATGCACCTCGAAAGCGAGTAATCTTGGCATCCCAGTCCAAAAACCAACAAGGTAGAAAAATGATATTTACTCTAGGACCACAGTTTCAAATAAACCAGAATACCACAACTCCACCACAAGATACAGTGGGAACCTCAAATTCAAGATGCTTTAAATGTGATGGGGACCATTTTCAGAAGCAGTGTCCACATTGGCGCCCCGCTTGTTTTCATTGTGGCCAAGCTGGTCATTTCAAGACTCAGTGCCCAAGAGGAGGACTACCTTCTAAAGTGGCAAAGGCCCAAGTCAGAGTGCAAACATCTTCGCCACGACAGCTGATCGCTGTACCAAAACAGGAGGAAGAAGGCGGAGCCGACGGTTCTGATCAAACGATCGAATTGGGCAGCGGCTACAACACTAGCAATGGACAAAGACAAAGGTATACTGAGACCAGTCCAAGAAACAATGAGTTATATCTCGGCAGAAGAAGCAACTAGAGCCAACAACGGCATCGTTGATGCAGTAAATCAAAAGAGGTATCATGGCGAACAAGATCAGATAGCAGCATTAGAAATCCAGCAAACACTGATAGATCAGATTAAGACAGCTCAAGAGAATGATGAGGAAACACAACGACTTGCGAAGAAAAGTCAAGAAGAAAGTTCAACTAAGTTTGTTAAAGATGACCAAGGGATCCTAAGGTTCCGAGGCCGTTATTGTATACCCAACAATAAAGAGCTAAAGGACTTGATTTTACGAGAAGCCCATTCATCTCAATTTTCCATACACCCAGGGGAAACTAAAATGTATCAAGACTTGAAGAAGAGATATTGGTGGAGTAGAATGAAAAGAGAGATAGCAAAGTATATCTCACGCTGTGACACATGTCGAAAGATAAAGATAGACCATCAGAAGCCCTCAGGATTGTTAAATCCTTTACCCGTTCCAGAATGGAAATGGGAAGATATCGGTATGGACTTTATCACAGGGTTTCCAAAAACCCGCAACGGCTACGATGCTATTTGGGTAATCGTAGACCGACTGACGAATGTAGCACACTTCATACCGATCAAGCAAACTTACGGTAAGAACAAACTAGCAGAGTTATACTTAACTAAGATTGTGGTGTTACATGGAATTCCAAAAAGGATAGTATCTGATAGAGGAGCGCAATTTACGTCTGTTTTCTGGGAAAAATTGCATGAGGCAATGGGAACAGACTTGGCATTCAGTACAGCCTATCACTCACAAACCGGAGGACAGACAGAACGAGTAAACCAAATTCTAGAAGACATGTTGGCTGAGCGGCTTTCGCGCTACAGCGATAGAGCTAGAGAATTGGTGTGGTGAGTAGCGACGCTGCGGTGCGTATCAAGCAACTGGTAGCAACGCAGATCGACGGTGGAGCAGCGTGGTGCATGGTCAGCGGCATCGTTATGGTGGGTACGGGTGGTCGGTAAGGTGGCATAAGTGCTGTTCAGCTTTTGACAAAGTCGTTGGCAACAGGCGAGCATTGTGGCATGTGCGAGCGTGAATGGCATCGCAACTAAAGATGGCAATGGGTCTATACCCATTGGATTTCACCACCACAAACCCACCTCCATTAAGCAAAAACATCCCCGCTGGAGGACCCAATAACACAGGCGGGTACAACATTTCCCCCAAACCCATACCCGCGCGGGTGAAATAAACCCGGCGGGTGACCCATACCCGAGACATGATATACAAGATTAAGGATCAAATCACCTAAACAACAAGATCGCCATTTAAATTAAAGAGTGCATAAGCATACCAATGCATAACCCAATCCAACATAATAGTGCATAATCCAATCCAACATAATAGCAATGGAAACAAGGGTTAAAGGAGGCGAGGAAGCTTCACCGATCGCCGTTGTTCGTCGGCCGGAGAGTGCGCCATGGCGTCGGCTTAGCGGATGGCGGCGCGGCTTGGCGATGGGTGACAGCAGCGGCTTGGCGAGCGCGCGCGCGCGGCTTAGCGAGGTGGCGAGATGGCTTGGAGGCGCGGCGTCGAACGGCGAGGGGGGCAGCGGTGCCGAACGGCTTGGAGGGCGACGGCGGTGGCTTGGAGGGCGCCCGAAGTCCCGAACGGCTTGGAGGCTGTGAAACGCGGAATTGGGGTCTGGCGGCCGTCTGGGGAATAGGGTTAGGGTTTTAGTTTACATCTATTGGGCTGGGCCAAATATAATTATTTGTTGTGTGGGCTGGGTTACAAATAGATGGCCCCTAAATACTCGGGTATCCATTGGGTAATGGGTATGGGTAGTGTCAAACCATACCCACACCCGCGTACCCATTGGGTCCTATTTTTCTCCATTAGTAGACCCATGGGTAGACATTTTAACCCATATATGTACCCTAATGGGGTAATTACCCATCGGATTTCGGGTTATGGGTACCCATTGCCATCTTTAATCGCAACTCGTTGCAGAGGGAACAGAGGCAACGGCGTAGTGGCTTGAGGGCGTTTCTATGCTTGGAAGATGGGTTTCCAAAATTGGAAGGCGGAAATTTGGCTGGACTTTTTGGATTTGGCAAAAATTTCAAATTCAAACAAAATTCATATAAATTCAGAATTTTGAAATTTTGAGGCTGTTTCAAAATATATCCATTTCAGTATACGAGCCCCAAAGAAGAGAGATGTCAATTACAAGTGTTGCAGTTGCAAGTATGCGTCTACTTGTTGAAGGCAGTGCAGTCTCTTCTGATTTCTCCGTCCTTGCCGGTCTTCACTCCAACCCTCCCCAGCTTGACCATGGCCTCCTTGAACGCCTCGAAGAAGAGCGTCTGGTTCTTGGCGAAGCCCTTCACCGTCGGCCGCGACGCGCCGTCAGAGTACAGCGCCTGGTCCGAGGTGAACAGCCCCAGGCCACCCGCGAGGTTGGCGTAGTAGGTGTTGTCGAAGGCGGACGGGGTGATGGGGTCCATGTTGACGGCGATTGTCGGGCCGACGTTGGGCGGGCACGCCTCCATGAGCTGCTGCGCGTACGCCGGGTTGTACGACGGGTCCACCGTCGCGCCGCCAGCGCCGGAGCCGCTGTACCGGTACAGCCGGCCGGTGAAGCGCGTGCAGTGCGCGAACCCGACGGTGTGCGCGCCCGAGAGCGCGACCATGTCGAGCATGGTGAGGTTGTTCTTGGCAAACATGGCCGAGATGTCCTTGACGTTCATGTCCGGCCCGGGCAGCCTGCCGGCAACGTTGCCGGCCTTGGAGACGAGCCCGTCCAGCCGGCCGAGCTCGACGGTCCAGTGGGGGCCGGACGACTGCCATGCCATTGCCACCACCACGGAATCAGACACTGACATTGTCAGGACCTAGGAGCTGTAACCATGACAAGACTGAGCTTAATTACCAAAATGACGACGTCCCTGGCGGCGAGGGCGAGGATGTCGGCGCAGGAGACCACCCCGGGGCACTTCTTCTCGACCTCGGCCTTGGCGCGCACGACGGTGTCGAAGCCGTCGCCGGCGAGGGACATGTTGTCCGGCGCGTCCTTCTCGGCGTCGTTGTTGCGGGACGCGATTATGACTGACGCGTCACAACCCTGTAAATGTAATTCGCCGGAAGCATGTCTCAAGTTCAGTTTTACTCAGCATAAAGCACATCTATCTTGTTCTTATCTTTATTTTACTCGTAACATTCATCAGATGGTACTTTCACAGTGAGGTAATTTAAAATTTAAAATTTGGAATTTTGGATGAACAAATTTCGTGAGAATGAGGAATGATGACGTGGACCGCATTCGCCACGTCGGAAACGACAAACGTCCAGCAGGGACGCCCGGCAAATCTGACCTGAATATTTGATAATTCAGCCCAGTTGACAGAAAGGTCGTGCAGTCACATGGCACAACCAACAAGTGCGTGATTTGGAGCCAATCGAGTTGGCATTCGTAGCAATAATCTACTCCTACCACCAAACCTCTCATGCTAGTATCATCTCTCTCCCCTTTGCTGAGGCAAACAAAGCAAAATCACTTTGATCTCAAATGAAACAAATGGCTGGTTAATGAGTGAAAAATACGGAGACATTGGGACAAGCTGCTGACGTTGCTGAGCTGAAAAGCAGCTGCAAGTTGCAAACTTTACAAGGTTGCAAATGCAACCAACTATACTTCCTGAAAGTTGAACCACTTTCAATTCTTGATCAAATTATGTTCTAGCAACAACGAATCATGAAACTTCACTGGACAAATCTGAATCAAACGCATTGCATCTAGAAAGAAGTCAAAGAACCCAGCAAAGAATGCCAAAAACCAATGTGCTACTGCAGGCGCTGACCGATTTCACTCACCTCGACGAAGCAGTCGTGGAAGAAGAGCCTCAGCGTTGCCGGGACCGTGACGAAGGTCTCCTTGACCTTCCGGGCCACCGCCGACCGCACGATTGACTCGACGTCGGGGCACGTCGACCGGTAGTGGGCCGGCGACAGCTTCGCCTCGCCGGACGGCGCCGTTGCCGCCACCACCACGGCCACCACCGCTACGGTGAGCAGGTAGCCGCCTCTTCTCCATTGCTCCATGGCCTTGGAGCTCAAGCTGTGGCGCTTGGCGTGTGCGTGTCTTGGATTTTGGTTCCTGATGGGGAGAAGGCAGGCAGGCAGGCAGGCACTGACTAGTGACTAAAAGGGTGGAGATAGAGATGAAGAGACAGGAAGGGTGGGCCTATGTATACAGTGGTGGGCACGGGTGTAGTTCAAAGGAGAGGGTGGATTGATGATTGAATTGCAAAATGATGTGAAGTTAGCTGAAGAACGAAGGGTGAACCTTATGCTGCAGGATCTGTACAAAGTTTGGCCTTATGCTGCAGGATCTGTACAATGTTTGGCCTGAAAACAGTAAAGTACATAGTACATATCGGATCCGGATTTTACAATCTAGATTCCTTATGTAATTTTAGTGTACTATTTCTTGGAACAGTATATAGTGCTCACACATAAATTACTAAACATTAAATATATATCTTACGGAAGCTAACTAACACGATAGTAAAACTTATACATAGACCGATCAGACCGAAATTTTTAAAGAGCAGTAATAGAAATGGAAACTTTACATAGGTGGAACTCTCAGGACATGCCTACATGCAGTTAACTAGGGTTCACGACCGAGTTCTTGGCCTTATTGTCTTCTAGTCTTGTTAACACTATTAGATGATCACAAAACTTGTATTTCTCCTTTTGACTTACTGAATAATAGTAATTGGGCAACAGTGAGTACAAAAGTACTCAACAAGCATCACATAGAATGTAGCAATAATATATGTTAGGCTGAACAAAGGGAGTCTTAAGGTTATTTTATTTGTGAAAACTCCAATATTTCCAGATACGGATATAGAAAATTCCTGACACGTAGCAATTTTAACTAAAACAGATTTTCTAAAGTGTGTAAAATATTACAATAATAACAATAATGTAGGTTCCATCAACTGTTATATGGCTACCTATATCTGATGCTAGTTTATCAGCGTTACGTTCGCTCATTATTATCACTGGGACCGATCGTCCAGGGTAGCGCAATTCAGGGCTTTAATTGCCCGTCACTTTTCATCCCACCATAGTTTTATTTTCTAAATAGAACTAACTCCCACAAGTTTCTAACGCCTGCCCATGACCGTGGGTACGACTGTTTGAATAATTTTTACTCTGCAGAGATGCACACTTTACCCGCAAGAGACAACCAACTTGTTATTTTTTACATATTTTCTTAGACATGTAGATCAAAAATGTCATCACAAGGCTTTTACAATACATCTTCCCAGTGAGACCACACCAGCTAAGATTTCCACTGCTGTGGGGTACGACCATCTCTCCAGAAGCCCTCTCTTGTGCCGTCACGTCAAAGGCCCTTTCCCCCGACTCACTTGCATGTGTGCACACCAATGGCGCAACCCACACTAGGTTGATGTAAATTAGTTAGCTAAGCCATAACCATTCTAGATTTGTGGTTGTGTTGTTTCACACTAGGAGGTCATACAAGATTCAGTCTTTAAAGTTATCTAGGAGGTTCTACCATAGCCCACATATTCTTGTGCATCCACTGCACCAGCTTCTCTTACCATCTTCCTAGACATTTAAGCAAGTTGAGAAATTTTGGGGTGTAAAATAATCAAGTATAGGATACGGCGTGGGCACCGACATGGTCGTGACGCGATCTGACCATAGTTCGAGCGTCGAGATGGCAAGAGCAGGCATGGTGTTACCAGGAGTGGTGATGGCCAACGTGACGGTTGACGGTAAAAAAATACGACGCAAGACTCAACAGTCAAGGATTGCAGCTGGGCTTGTCGAGCGCACACGACACAGAGCGAAGCTGAGTCGGGGCATGCATGGTGCAGGCTAGCTTGGGCACAAGTGGCACGACATGCTCATGGGCGTGCAAGCGTGGGTGTGCGATGCATCGGGCGTTCGACCAATGCAGGAGCCGTGGCTGTGAGCAAAGGAGAAACAGAGAGGGGGAAGAAAGGAGGTCGACTGGGTGGTTGGGCCAAAGGGGAGAAAGAGAAAGGAAAGAAGATGGGCCGGTCCAATTGAGGAATTTGATGTTTTTCCTTTTTTTACTCGAGTTTCAGTTTTAGTTTGGAATTTGGAATTCTTTTTTTTTCAATTTTGAAGTGTGTATTATTTTTGTTTTTTAATTTTGTTTTCTTTTCGATTTCGATCTTCAGTTAAAAAATTTCTGTCTCTCAGATCTTTAAATCATGTTTTGGTTTAATGAATTAGTTTTGCATTCAAATTTTGGGATTTTGAATTCATAATTTATTGTTTCCAATCTTCCATCCTTTTATTATTATCTTTAATATTATTATTTATATTTGGGAATTATTCCCTTCATTATTGCACAGCACAAAATTTTGAAAAAAAAACCCAAACAAAATTTCAGAGGAAAATTCGAATGCCAACAATATTCAATAAAAAGTTTTAAATTCTTCGTAATTTTAAATATCCAAAATTTAGGATGTTACAGTACATACACAGGTATACTGCATAAAACATTAACAAATTGGTGGCTGGTTGAACCTATATGGTACTCACTGTTGTGGCTAATGGCCACTGTTCCTGAGTCTTGCTGACTACTACATGTTATGTGGATTTATTTATAGATTTTTCTGGGATTTAATTCCATTACCGCTTGGTGCTCTTCCTTAAGGATGGTTATGCCCTTCAGAATACCAGGGCAAGTTCAGGTGATGAGTACTACTGCACTAGTCTTCATCTCCGGGCGTTTGCATGAGGACCGAACTTACCCAGTTTTCAGTGTTCGATTCCGAAATTGGCGGCCTGATGACCATTGATCCGTCAACATCACATGCATCGAGATTTGGGCTATTATTATACTCTCAAACTCTTCACTATGTGCAACTGATTAGCTGTGTTCTTGTGGAGCTCACGCCTTCTTGAAAGGTTTCTCATGTAGAATCGCTCTCCAGGAAATTATATGACCATGACATTGATGCGTGTCACTGACGGCTAAGAGAAAGATTGGTCAAAGATTCCTCACTCGATGTTAAGTGAGAGCCTGAGAGGGCCATGCCAAATTGCCAATCACATATTGGTCTTTGAAATGTGAGTACCAATGTTCCATATTATGCTTATCGGTTCGAGCAGTTGCGCTAGTCATTATCTGTGAAATCATTATCCAAAACTCAATCAAATCTAGTCAGAAAAAGAATTATGGGTAGTGAGGCTGCACATGGGTTCCAATTGTTTCATGACCAGACGGTGAAGCACAGCAACAAACCTGTGGGCATCATCTCCATGGATTTGGTATCATCTGAGCTTTTCCAAGTCCAGACAAGTTAATGGCCTAATGCTGCACGGTGCTGTGTCGACTTAATTGCAAAATTCTGGAACAAAAATGAATGAATACTTGAACAGAATGCAGCAAATCTTGCAATCATACAATGCGGTATTGAAATCCTCCTGACCCTAGATGTCGCCAGCTTACGCTCGAAGAGGCGACGCAGTAAGTAGACCTGCACAACACTGGCTGCAATAAGGGCAGCTGATTCGAAGAGTGCCCTGTGAACTGCCCTCCTGCTCATGTTCTCGTTTACTGCATCGCAATACGGAAGGAAAGTACTGCACTTTTAGCGACAATTTGCGTATAGCTGGTAATGCCAGATTTGCACCAGAAGATTGACAGCTGAAAAGTCATGGAAATAGTAAATACGAAATGCTGACATGGCAGCAGCAATGGGTTAGACATCAGGGCAAAAGACTGCACTGGAAGGGCTGGCAAAACATGAGGTTTACACAAAGTATACTTGCCAGAGTTGCCATATGACAAAAAAAAAAAAAGATAGCAAGCAAATATGAGGTAACACAAATCACAATTACCAGATCGAGATTTGGAAGGGGAATGGGTGAAAATGAACCTTGGGGGCTAGAGTCGGTCTCTTCCTGTAGCATCATCCACTTCTTCAAGCGTGGGGGCGCGGCACCGCAACCTAGCAACAGGAGTATGCCGAAGGCGGAGAACGCGAGGATAGAGAAGGGAGTATGAACATCCCGCTTAACAGCATCAATTGTAAACAGACTAATAGTATAACTATGAGATGGCAGCTCCTTCAGGAAAACGAGTTCGGCAGAGAAAGAACAGCGAGCAGTTGCAAATGTAGCGTGACACTTGTGGCTCAACACAAAGCATAAACTCTGTAGAAACCGAACACCGTAGGCTCTGATCTTGCAAAGTTTCTAACATGATCTGGTGAATGAAATTATATGAAACTAGATTCAGCAAACCACACTACGATTGCACAGTGCTCAATGAGTTCCTCGTCAAAATCAGGTCACTGAAACGGGAACTAAAGGGCAGACTCAACAGAGGGGCTAAATTTAGGTCATCCGCTGCGCAGCCTCCTTGGCGAGCAGCTTTTCCCTGGCCTTGGTCTTCGCTTGCGACTTGGAGCCCATGACGCCACCTCCCCACTTCTTCCTGATCTCGTCAAACTTGTCGTTGAAGTTCGCCTAGGGAATCCGAGTCACGGCGATAGTCAAGAGGGGCAACAGCACAGCATTTGAGATCACAAATGAGGGGTTTCATGGTTTCTTACCTTAATAGCCTCCAAGATCTTGCTGAACTCAAGCTTGTCCTCATTCTTGACAGTGGTCAGGCACAGAACGGATGCAGTCTTCTTGTGAACAATCTACAGATGATTGTTTGCAAAGAATCAACCCTTGTTCTACCAGCCTTTATAAATTCAACAAGTAAAGCATGGGGACCATCAGGAAATGTACCGATCCAAGGCGAGCTTTTCCTTTCACAATGCAGTAAGGGACCTCCATCTTCCTGCACAGGGCTGGAAGCCACACAACCAGCTCAATTGGATCAACATCATGGGCAATGACAACCAGCTGGGCCTTGCTCTGCAGGAACACACTCAATTTTCACAACATTGTTGCCTGTTGCCATGAAAGCTAGCTCTTGTTTAACCACTAATTAAGTGAAACAAAGTGAAAAAGTCTTTAGTACCTGTTCAATGAGGTAAGTCACATGGTTAAGGCCATACTTCACAACTATTGGTTTCTTTGTCTCAACGGTTTTCCCTTCAGCCTCAGCCTGGGCCCTTTTCAAAAGCCTCTCCTTCTTGGCGGTCTTGTCCTCAGGGCGGTACTTGAGAAGCATCTTAAACAGGTTGGTGGCTGCAACCAATGATTTGCATCAGAGATTTTCGACACCATAACTTTTTTCGAAGACTAAACAGATGCCGCATATACAGCTATTGAAGGTACAAGCCATACGACAGCATACATAAGTGCATAACTAAACAAACAAATGAACAATCATCAACGGCAACAAAAAAAAAGCAGCAACAGTAACCAAACATCCTACACATAAATAGCATGAAAATAGAGAAGGCATGATTCCAAGTCCAAACATAACAATCTATTGTCTATTCTTAAGTTGCGAAGCCAAATCCCACAAAAAAATTAGCAAAAGCAAACACTGCATCATATGCCAATCAAGATATCAAACAAGATACAGTCATGGGCGGATCCACCTTAAGTCATGGGTATTCAATCGAATACCCAAAATTTTTAACAAAAAACCACTATATACAAGGTATAATATATATATATATATATATATATATATATATATATATATATATATATATATATATATATTAGTAATTGGGCTAAATTCATTCTGTTCACACCCAGTTAACCTAAATTGATGCCATATTCTTTTGGCCCATTTCCTCCTCCCATCCACACTGGCCCAGACCTACTGTCATCCTGTTCATACCCAGTTATGAGACCGTGTCTCACTCAGTCTCTCCTCGCTTCATCTAGCGTCTAATCGTCTCTCCATCTCTCGGCACTCAGCTAGTGCCTAGCGGCAGTGGGTGTTCGTGCTCCTGGTTTTGGTGTTCTGGAGATAGCATAGCGGCAAGGGGGCTAGAGACTACGCAGGTGGCATGAGCGCTGGAGGTCGGAGTGGCCACTGGCCAAGCAGGCACTGCCGCACTAGGGCTTACCGCACTGGGGCAAGTTCGTCCTCTCCGACTCGGCGACCCCCATGCTGTAGAATCTAGATGCGTAGATGGTCGATCTGCTCTGCTTGTGTGCCCCTAGAGTTTGTAGTTTTGTACTTCCGAGTTAAGTGGATGATAGATCTGTGAATGACTGAATGGATGTGGATTTGGCATATATTTCTTCTTTGTTTTACTTTTGGTGTTTAGATTTTGTTTAGATGTGGTGTATTACTGTATTTGGCTCAGTTATCTTTAAATTAGTGGTTATGCTTTATGAATTGAAATCCATGTTCTCCACATCTTTAAATCTGAGTAGCCTATATCTATATGCTAAGTATTTCAGTGGTGTGAGTTACGGAGTTTCATGTCATACCTTCATCTAAACACTTCACTGTAAATCTATGAAATAAGATTCTTAGTAGCAGACAAATTATTGCTTATAAATTATTGAAATACATATCCTCCACTTCTTACCTGTGATTATGTAAACAAATACCAAGTATTTCACAAGTGCGAACAAATGTTTCAAGTCGGTTTTCACTATCCTAATGTGAATAGTAAATATAAATAGTTTCAGAAGGGACAATAGGAGCTAAGTGGAATTGTATATAAGTGGAACTAATTATAATCTTTTAATCGGTTCCCAGGCACAAAGAATCGTCAAGTTAATTTGTGATTTTTATTTTTTTAATTTCTTTATATTATTTAAGACGATGTCTCTAGTATGAACATTTCTATTTTAATTTTCACTATTGTAGACTTTTATGTTTTCTATTAGATAATATTTTTGTAACTTCGAATACCCATTCTGAAATTTCTAGATCCGCCCCTGGATACAGTCATTAAACACAGCGCACCATATATTGCCATAATCATGTGAAACCAAGGTCACCAAAACTTACAGCACATGCATCGACTCTTCTCCATTATCATTATAATTATTATCAATCTATTGTGCAAATGACATTGTTATGACTGGTTTCCTCAACTATTCCAGACTTGCAACAAAACAACTGGTACATCTCCTAAACTCATAAAAATCTCAGCCATTGTGATTTCCAAGTGCAGTTCGAACTCTATAAATCGAGAGGGGATGAATGAATAAATAAATTTCTATATACCAAGGTTCTTATCGAGGGTGCGGGTGAACTGGTTGAGCGCCGGGGGCACCTTGAGGCGCTGCTTGAGGATGCGGCGCTGGCGCTGGATCCGCACGACCTTGGGCCACTTCACGAACCGGTGCAGGTCCTTCTTGGGCGGCAGCGCGCCGCCGATGCCGAACTGCTTCGGCCTCTTCTCGAACAGCGGGTTCGTCACCTTCTCCTGCACCCATACCAACCCAATCAAATCACACACACACACAAACACTCCAACCAAGTAAACACAGAGATTTCAAAGCAAGAACAGAGTATAGAGTGCAGTACCGTCTTCTTCTTCGCCGGTACTGGCGCCCTGCCACCTCGCTTCGGGGCCTGCGAGATTTGCGATCCAAACTCTTAGCACATTCCAAGATTCACACATGAATTCCAAGCAAAGTACAGAACGATAATCTGCAACGCGTCGACGCTACAGCTCCAGGAATCTAAGCCAGTACTCCCAAGATCCACGAGACAAGATCGAAAACATCACCGAAAAAGCACTAAAACTCCAGCCTTTTAACCCGCAAGGAGGTTGCTACAGAAGCGGAAATCAACCCACTAGCACTAAGGAAGAATCGGCGGGGAGACCGTACCATTTCGCCGGAGGGGAGCTTGGGGTTCCGAACGAGAGACGGCGAGGTGAGGAGGAGGAGGAGGCGGCGGCGGCGAGTGGTGCTTCGAAGCGGATAGGTACTTAGAGGAAGCGTCGGGGCGACGTGGGCAGTTCCGGAGCGTCGGATGCTGGGTGTGAGGGGGAGCTGGGTGGTCTCGGCCGTCCAATGCCAGGATTAGGGTTTAGGAGGCGACACTTGGGCCGCGGCAGCAGAGAAGGAGAGTGAGAGGAGGGGTGGGCCCAGATAGGCTGGGCCAGTTGTCGCGTGGTTTGTGTAATTGTAGTTCAAGCCCATTGGCTTGGTACATTTTCTTTCAAAACCCCTCGTAGATTTGAATATCGCATCGGTTTTTGAATGACTCACTCGTGATTGTTTTTTTTTTCTGCTTACAGATAGTGGTTTATAGCTTAAAGCTCTTTTTTGAACAAATAAATGAAATGATTTCTTCATCATCTTTTTAAAACAGCTTATTAGCATAGTCTTTTCAACGCGGTTTATCAACATTCGGTTCATTCATAAAAATGCTCGTGCTAGAGTCAAAAGCCATCATCCTAACTATAGGTCATCAGTCATAGTTGAAAAGAACCCACTCATTGTGCAAGAATGCACATGTATGTGATCATAGTACTATTTGAAATCCAACCATATTTTTCGGAAGCATGCGTTAACATTCGTTACAATTGTCTTCAAATAATGGCTGGGTTCGTTTCAGCTTATTTGTGGCTTATGCTTATACTATCTACATTAACTAACTTTTAAACGGTGCGTTTTTTAAATCTAGTTCAATAGAAAATTGTAGTAAAAAGTGTCTTGAGTTTAGCTATACCGACTAAATCGTATGTGACTATTTCTCTCTGCGTGCTGCCTCTCGTGAATAATCAGAATTCAAATATTTAAGCTATAAGCTATAGGCCATTAGTCCAAAAGAACCTATCCAATATTTCAGATTTCATATCTACGTGACTTGCTTGAACTGTATCTCATTGATGTTTTTGTAAAATTGAAAACTTGTGGAAACATTACGACGAATACAAAGAAGTCAAGATGACTAATAACTAGCATACTTTTGGTGTCTATGTGTCTATTTTTTTTTCTTCGGTTTATAGCTTATAACTGTAGTTTATAGTTTTCTCCGATACTAGTCAAGAGGCGGAGCGAAGCAATGAGGGAGAAACCACGAGAAGAGCTAATTTTTGTGCTCCAGGATCTTGTAGGATGCGGTACATCCTATTTGTGCAATTTCCTTTTTTGTGATTTTGGTGTTTTTTTACTCTTGCGACTAGGTCTCGCGATGCATTCTTTATTCTTATTAACTTGTATTGTGCTTATGGCGCGCGCGCCGCCGGGGGGGGGGGGGGGTTGTGATGGGTGGTGTTGGAGGCTTGCCTCGGATTTTTTGGGCAGTTGTAATTTGCATGTAGATTTTACTTAGCCAGAGATTTTTTAGATTTAAGACTGTAGTCGTACTTGGTCTTGATATTTTTTTTAAAAAAATATGATCGATTGTAGTTTTATTGTGCTTGCGGATTATGGTGTTGTGACAATCCTTAATTAATAGTACTTGGGATGCGTTCTTTTTTTTAGGACAGTAAGAGCATCTCCAAGAGAATAGCCAAAAGGATTAGCCAAATATACTGATTTAGCTACTTTGTAAAATAGATCTTACAAAAAAAGACTAGACTACTCCAACAGACTCTGTAAAATTTAGACTCTCCATATTCAAAAGTGCCAACAGACTAGAGTATCGAGCATCCGCCGCGCTTGAGCTTCGTTGGCGAACTTGTACGGTATGCACGTGGCCACCACGCCCTTGGCGGCCAGCGCGTGCTCGAGCTTGCCCCGAGGATGAACACCATGCGCTGCACCGGGTCGCCTTCGTGGATCACCTTCTCACCGCTGGAGAACACCAGAGGTCGCAGCCGGTCGCAGATGCTGTCCAGGATGAGATCGTCCATGCCATGGAACAGAGGAACCTGGCCAACGGTCGCAGATGTTGTTTGTTATTAACGAAATTAGATGTAATACAAATGGAACAAACAAAAGATGGCTAGCAATTTACCTGTATGTTTCCGATCAGTAATGTGAAGAGCATCAGGCCACTGAGCACATTAATTATGCTGAATATCACCTCAAGCCAATTGCTCGTAGGCTCAAGATCATTGCCAAAAGTACTGCCAAGCAATACAAAGGTGGTAAAGCAATATTAACGTAAAGATCAATAAATAACTATTTTTTTTCCATAAGGGAACATTTAACAAACATGCTAAGGCAACACATGCATACAACAACCATAGAATTGAACGATTTCCACATATAAATCTGATGATATATGCATTTTCAAATAGAATGATAACCCGAGCCGAGTTACAGCTGACTACTCAACATTCATAAATTCAAGTTTCTGGGAGAAAAACAATTCCCTGTGTCAGAAATGAGTGAAGTTAATTTCACAAACTAAATTACCTGAGGGTCATGAGGCCCCAAAATATAGGATAGAGAGTTTTGACAGCAAGCGAATTGCTCGAAATAACACGAAGAGCTCCCTTGTAGATCCCATAAGCAAAGGGCCCATTGCCGCTTAGACAGCCTGCTTCTATTCAATCAGTACTCAGCAACAATATGACAGATGTGATTGTCCGGGACAGTTTCCCTGTTCAGCAATAATATGAGCAATGGTATTGTCTTGAAAAGAAACAATTCATATATATACTTAGATTCAAATTTGCTATTATCATCAGCAACAATTTTTGGTACTTTCCCTTGAAACAACCAATGCTCCAAGATTGTGATTTCTCATCACTGAAACTTTAAGAGAGATGCTACAGTATAACCAAACCTACAGTTTTGTCAGCACCAACCAGTGCCCATAAAGAAGCATATCAACCAAGAAACATATCTTCCAGTTCATATCAAGGTTAACTAAATAATCTTTTTGCTGGTTGTTTGTGTTATCACATTAATATGGTGCATCCCACAACAGTTCCAGCTGAAAAGTAGTTACTGCCTAAGCAGATTGCCTATTACTGGATAATGGATACTGTAACAAAATTTAGCTTTATTGAACATGCAGAGGAGATGAGCAGCTCCAGTGCCACTACAACATTCATTATAAGCAGGACTATGCCAATAACGCAGAGAGGATACAACAAATCTTTCCAGACTAAATCAGGGCATCCTTATATCATTTAACAAGTATACTTTCCAACATCAGAGAAGATGCTTAATTAACAACACTGTACAACATGAATTACAAGACTTTAACACATTTAATAAAAATTTAAAGACTGCCCAACACTCGAATAAGTACACAATAGAGCGAAGCCAAATCCACTAGTATTCATGAAGCCAAAATTCAAAACCCACAAACTAGTGAAGACTATGTCATCGGAGACAAGAGAACCAAACAACAACGACTAATTAGATACCACACAACCACCTTCAGAAATCACCAATCGACCATTAAATCGGTGTATATAAGATTTTGTTGCATCCCATAGCATTTAAGCAACCGCATACTTTAGAGACATGTAGTACAATGGAACATTCTGTAGCTTCTCAATCAATGGAACATTTCACCAATCAAGGCATGTAGTCCAGTTTTGAAGCTCGGATGTCGAAGCAATGAATCAAGATATCTAGCTAAGTATGCATAACTAAATATCCTCATTTGGGATTTGCACATAAAACCTGCGCTTTCAAAGGGCAAGCAAAAGAACTAATGCATCCGGGTATTTGGAACTCATCGAGTACATGCCGGACAAGGGCGATGCAGCAAATTGCAAAGATTGGGAGGAAGGACTCGACGCCGCAGCCCAGTACCCCCACATTTTCTAACCAAGGCAACGACGCTAATCGCTGTTGCTCCCACCCGCCGCCACGGAAGATGGGCAACGAGTACAGCAGAAGAATTGGGGTCCCGTCGCCGTGGCTCGAGGACAATGGATCCCCTTCGATGGCGCTGCGACATGGTGGCTGCCCTTCCTCTTCCCTTTGGTTCGCTCCGGTGGGTCGGTCTCCTCGGCGGCGGTTGGGTCGACGGTCGAGGGCGCGATCGTGGAGTGGAGGCGGCGAGAGGGGCGAGGCCGCAAGGGGGAGGCGGCGGGTGGAGCGGAGGTGAAGGAGGCGAGGGGCGGCTGGGTCGGCGGGTCGAGGCGGCGCGGTTGGAGCGGAGCGGCGAGGGGCGAGGCCGCGAGGGGAGGCGCGGTGGAGCGGAGGTGAAGGAGGCGAGGGGCGGCCGGGTCGGCGGGTCGAGGCGCGGCGGTTGGAGCGAGGCGGCGAGGGGCGAGGCCTCGAGGGGAGGCGCGGTGGAGCGGAGGTGATGGAGGCGAGGGGCGCTGGTCGGGCGGGTCGAGGACGGCGGCGGTGGAGCGAGGCGCGAGAGGGGCGAGGGGGAGGCGGCGGGTGGAGCGGAGGTGAGGGCGGCTGGGTCGGCAAAGTCCAGGGCGGCGGGGGGTGGAGCGGAGACGGCGAGAGGGGCGAGGGGGAGGCGGCGGGTGGAGCGGAGGCGGCGAGAGGGGCGAGGGGGAGGCGGCGGGTGGAGCGAAGCTGCGGAGGTGAAGGAGGCAAACCCTATCGAGCACTCTGCCGCTGCGCGGGAGAGTCTGGCGCGCGGGGAAGAAAATCGCGCGCTGGAGAGCCAAAGCCCGCGCGCGGGAGGGGATTGGCGACGCGGATAGCACGCAGTTCTCGCTCGGGAAAGATGGGCAGCGAGAAGAACGGGATACCGAGCGAGGAAAAATAGAAAATGACATAGCGAGACTGTTGGAACGCTTTTTTTGGGCATAATAGCTACAATAGGTATTACGGATGTATTTAGCCAAGCTGTAGGAGTTGCTCTAATATAGGTTCGAATTCAAGTACTTATGGGTATTGTGTAACATTATTTGATTAAAATCATATGCCTATAAACCTGTTAGAAATACTGAATTGAGAACTTGACAAAAATTATTTTTCAATTGGACTTATTGTTACTTAGCAAATTGCATAACTGAACCCAGTTTCAAAAGGAACGGTGTACTTGTATCCTTTTGGTTAGACATAGTAGGTTTCACCGTCAGAACATCTATAACAGCAAAGTATGTGAAGGGTAGAACTCGCACAATTCCAGTATTTCAATGCTATAAGCTGCATTTGTTGTATCAATTTGCAACCGTGTATCTGCAGTTCTGCACAATTCATGGAATTTGGCAACAACTGGCGACTTCAAATTGTAAACTATGTTGGTTGTCGAGTGAGAATCTCAAGAATAAAAATCCATAAATTGAAGCGAAAGCATCATGTGAATTAGCAAGAGTTTAACCTCAACGTTCCCATTTTGAAAAAGTGTACCTCACCTCACGAGTGAATTTTTCACCCAAAATGTTGTTTAAGATGGCATCACATGTAGCCTTGCCTATCGAATCCTAGAACTGTACCCTATCATTTGATTTACCAGTAGTCATGGCACCAATTTTTAAATCTTCTTGACTATTTTTTTCTGTATCTTCGGCTTGCTACCAGTCTGAAACTGTTCTTTTCAGCTTCTGACTTTTGGTATTTTTATGTTACCTATATTTTTAAATGGAGTGTTTTTTTAATGCAGTGTCTACGAGTTCTTGTAGTAGACATTGTAGCGATCTCATCTACATCGGTTAAAATCGCACACGAGTATCTCGCTCTGTACGCTCACTCGCGAAAACCTGCCGTTAGTCTCTACCTACACCTTTCCCCTCCAAAACCTGTTCCTCAAAAGTTCAATCCAATTTACATACCATGACATATTAGTCTTGCTGCTAGATTTAATTACTAGTTGTTTCACCGAGCTCGTCTTCAGCTTTTCAGATGAAGTTAGAGCTAGTGAAAACAAGGCGGCTCCAACTTTTGACTCTAGGGGAGTTAAGAGAAGATGAAGGCTAACTCATTTTTAAAGTTGACGCTCTCTTGTTGGTTCTTCAAATGCTCCCAAAGTTAATGTTGGATTAATTATTTAATGAATAAGGCAATATTATATCAAGATTTCCACATCTGCGTAACATTCCCATTTCTTGATGGATTCAAAAAGATGTTAGTTGCAATTCTATAAAAGAGAGGTTAAAGTTTATCTGTAAACTTTTAGAGTATTAATGTTACTTGTGTTATGAATAGAAACTATACATATATCTCTAACACCCCCCCTCAAACTCATGGTGGATCAACAACACTGAGTTTGGAGAGGTAGAAGCTGTGCTGTGCTCGAGTCTGGGCCTTCGTGAAGAAATCCGCTATCTGAAGCTCCGAAGGCACATACTGAAGAGTAATCACCTGATCATGCACGCAAGTCCGCATGAAAGAAGCATCAACACCAATGTGCTTGGTGAGCTCATGCTTCACAGGATCACGAGCAATACTGATAACACTTGTACTGTCTGACAAAAGAGGGGTCGGTGTAGTGACAGAAACACCAAAATCCTCAAGTAACCACCGTAGCCAAGTAATCTCTGCTGTCAAGAGAGCCATAGCTCGCAACTCAGCCTCTGCACTCGAACGGGACACTGCAGTCTGTTTCTTCGTCTTCCAGGCAATAAGAGAACCACCAAGAAAAACACAGTAAGTAGAGATAGACCGCGATCGGAGGATCGCCCCAAGTAGCATCCGAATAGGCTCAAGTCAGAACGAATCGAACGTGGAAAGAAGAGACGACGAGAGATAGTCCCACGAAGGTATCGCAGAACTCGAAGAAGGTGGTCAGTAGTGAACTGAGTGGGAGCTGAAACAAACCGACTCGAATATGAACTGGATAAGTGATATCCGGACGAGTAACAGCAAGATAGACAAGACTCCCAACAAGATGACGATAGCGAGTCGGATCGTAAAGAGGCTCGCCATCGAGGGTCGGAGGTGAGCATTGAGCTCCATGGGAGTCTCAACGATCTGTGATCGATGAGAGAGGCGCGATCAAGAAGATCCTGAATATATTTCTCTTGGGATATAAAGAAACCATCTGGAGTGGAAGTAACCTCAATCCCAAGGAAGTAATGAATAGGACCAAGATCCGACATAAGGAACTGCTCACTAATACGAGCCTTGACAAAGGCAATGTACTCGAATCATCTCCGTAATGATCATATCATCAACATACGGAGAAGAAGAGTCCGACCACGAGACGAAGTGTGGACAAAGAGCGCAGATCATGATCACTAGCTGAAAAACCAGCAGCGGTGACCACGAGAGAGAAGCGCTCAAACCAAGCACGAGGGCTTGTTTAAGGCCATAGAGAGAGCGGCGAAGGCGACAAACCATGCCCTCAGGAACAGAATACCCAGGTGGCGGATGCATGTAGACCTCCTCATGCAACTCGCCATTAAGAAAGACATTCTTGACATCAAGCTGAGAAACAAACCAGTGGCGAGCAGACGCCACCGAAAGAAGAGTGCGAACAGTGGTCATGTGGGCCACAGGAGCAAAAGTCTCGTCATAGTCAACACCATGCTCCTGCTGGAAGCCACGAGCAACAAGACGCGCCTTATAGCGCTCAAGAGAGCCATCAGAGCGAGTCTTAATCTTATAGACCCACTTACATGTGATGGGATGAGAATGAGATGGCAAAGGAACAAGATCCCAAGTACCAAGACGCTCGAGGCAGCAATCTCTCGGCCATGGCAAGCTGCCACTCGGGGTGAGTAATAAAGATCCCGTAGGAGACAAAGCTCACGAGTAGCTGCGCCAGCAAAGGAAAAACGGGCAGGAGGCCGAATCGACTGGCGATCACGGAGAGCGTAGCGAGGAGAAGAAGACCCATCAGGGGACGATGGAGCATCAGAAGAAGATGGAACATCAGAAGAAGAAGGCTCATCTGGAAGGTCCTCAATACGAGGTCGACGAGTGTAGACGATAAGGGGAGAAGGAACTGTAGTGGAAGGAACCTGCGGAGTCGTAGGAGACGACACAGGCGGCGACAACGGTGAAGAGGCCACAGGGGGAATATGTGGAGACTCAGTGGAACAGTGGGCGAGGCAAAACAGATATAGGTGTATCCGGAAAAGTCAAGAAAGACAGAGGCTCCACAGAGGAAGCCGAAGGAGAGGCGGGGCGTGGGTAGAATGGACGAGACTCGCCGAAAGTCACATCCCGAGAAACCCGCATCCGTCGACCAACAGATCCCAGACCGATAGCCCTTGTGCTCGGCGCTATATCCCGAAAAACACACTCAACAGATCGGCGGTCAGTTTGGTGCGTTCTCGAGGGCAAGGAGAACGAGCAAACGCAGCCAAACAGATGAAGGCGAGTAGTCGGAAGAAGACCACGAGACGCTCAACGGGATCGCACCCTTAAGAGCGAGAAGAGGTCAGTATGTTGACGAGATAGGTGGCGATGGAAACGACCTCGGCCCAAAAGTGAGGTGAAATAGAGGCGGCGATCATCGAGCACGAGCCGTCTCAAGGAGGTGACGATGCTTGCGCTCAGCGACACCATTCGAGCATGAGCACCGGGACAAGAGAATCGGCGAGAGTGCCTCGCTCGGCAAGGAAGCTGCGCAGTGACGAGAGAGTACTCGCCAGAGAATCACTCTAAAGACACGAATAGGAGTGGAGAAGCGTGTGTGTATCATAGTGGCAAATTGTTTATAGATAGATAAGACCTCACTACGAGAAAACATGAAATATATCCAAGTGTGGCGAGAGAAATCATCTATAAAAATAATATAATAACGATGACCCCTTTCAAACGAAGGAGCCGGACCCCAAACATCCGAATGAACAAGATCAAAGGACGCCGAGACACGCCTCACTATGAGGATAAGGAAGTGAATCTGCTTTACCTAACTTACACCGACAATCTAAAGACACGTCTCCGAGACAGCACCCGAAGACCACGACGAACTAAGGGCGGCAGGCGGGATCCACACAGATGGCCAAGACGGTGATGCCACCGCTGAAAGAGCCGGTGAGACGGCGTGCGTAGCGGAGAGACCGGCGCCGATGGTGGCAGCGGAAGGAAGGTGAAGCCGTCAAGCTCCCAGAGACGCCGTGAGTCACGCGCGCGAGGCCGAACCAACGAGCTCCCGTGTGGCGATCCCGAACACAACAAGAGTCGAGTCGAGAATAACCCGATAACCAAGGTCGATGTCGCCCGTGAGAAAGAAGTCGCAAGGTAAGGCGAGGAACATGAGCAACGAAGGAACATGAAAAGAGGAGTTGCTAAGAGATCCTCGACCGAGACAGAAAGAGATGTACCATCGCAGTAAGAACGCCGGGAGAATCAAGAGGTGTAATAGAAGACAGAGTGGAAGGATCAGAGTCATGTGAAAGGATGCTCCGAATCAAGAATCCACGGGAGGTACCGATCGTAGGAGGTGGTCTCGGTGCCAAGAGTCGATGCGTAACCTGCGAGAACACGCCGAGGAGAACCCAGGCGGCAAGTAGGCGTCGAAGTCGGCTATCTCTCGCTCGGTGAGAGAAGTCAAGAAGTCGAGGCGACGTCGTCGTAGAAGCACTAGTGCCGATGAAGAACGGCGTGAAAGATGCCGTTTCTTCTTGTAGCACCGGGACTCGGTGGCCATCCTTGTCGCAGAGGAACAGTGAGGACGGCCACCTCGAGACGGAGGACGGCCACCACCACCGTGGTAGCCACGGAGGAGGCGATGTAGCGAAGCGACGAGCGGCGAGCACGAGGGGAGTGGCATCGGACCAGCACCACTCGAGCGAGTCTCCTCGCGCGTATCTCGATAAGAGCCTCGGAGAGTGACACGAGGTGGCGTGCAAGGAGCTGGGCACGCCTTTGCTCGAACTCGGGGCGGCGGCGAGTAAGGAACTCGTAAACCCGCTGAAACTCGGTGTCAAGACGGATATCCAGCAAAGACGGACAGTACGGCCGGCGGTGCGAAGTGAGTCCAAGCGACGCCGACATGCAGAACTCGAGCGTGAAAGCGTCAACGAGCATCACCACTAAGAGAGTGCTCTGGTGGACCACGGACAGTGCAGGCATCACCCGAGGGCTCGTAGCGCCGCGAAGATGAGTCCGCATCCGAAAGCGAAGAGAGTCCCACAACCTTAGAAGAGAATCGAGGCCGGACATCGCGATGAGGACAGCAGCGGCCGGCGTCGTCATCGTACCACCGAGTGTAGACGGTCGACAATCCTTGTAGGAATCGAGCCTCTGGTAGGCGAGGCGCTTTATCATCGGCCTCGGCAGCAGCTTTATCACCGTATCGGGGCAATGCAACAGCGAGGCTCCGTCGGAGGAATAGGGCAAGCGGGCGGTGACATCGCCGAGAGGACGCCCGAGACGAAGACCACGCATGTGAATGCGCATGTGAGACACAAAGTCGGTGTAATTAACACCATCAAAAATCACCGGCAATGCGAGGAGAAGCGGTGCCCATTGGTAGGCGGCGCGGCGCGCGGCGGTTAGATCGACGTCTTTTTTTGCTTTTTTTTGCTTTTTTTTAACTACTACTCAAACCGATCCGCCAATCGGTAGGCACACCGGCCGGGCTCCACGAGGCTCGGCGACGGAGGCGGCTTTGTGGTGGTGGCGAGATCGACGGCGGAGGCGGCCGGTGGTGGTCGGCCGACGGCGCGGCTCGTGGCGGCGCGCTGGAGAGTTGGGCGTCGGCGGCGTCCGGAGGCGCGCGCCTGGGAAGGCGGCGGGCGTCCGGAGGCGGCGGCGTGACTGGGAAGGCGGCGGCGTCGGGGAGCGTGGCGCGGCACAGGGAAGGCGGCGGCGTCCGGCCTCTCTCGGCAAGCCAGCGCCGGCCGAGGCGAGGAGGCGCCTCAGCGGAGGAGACGGCGAGGAGCCGCCGCGCGAGGGAGCGGCCTCGGCGGAGGAGCCGCGAGCCGGCGAGGGGAGCGGCCTCGGTCGGAGGAGCCGGCGAGGAGCCGCCGCGCAGGGAGCGGCCGGCGGCGCGACAACAGCGCGGCGGTGGTATGGCAGAGGAGGCCGACAGGCGGCCGTGGAGGAGGCCGTGAAGACCGAGCGGGCGACGGGGATGGCAGCGGAGAAGGCCGGGAATCGGCGACGGCAGCGGAAGCCGGGAGTCGGCGACGGCGGCGGCGGAGGCGGCACATGGGCGCGCGGAACCCTAGGTAAGCCAAAACCCTAGTTTTGGCTCTGATACCATGTTATGAATAGCGTTTGTATTCATATGAGGCCAATGGGCCGGTATATATACACAAAGTACAGGTGGTAAATATGCAAAGAACCCCTCATAACAATGGGGAATAACAAACTATACATATATCTCTAACAACTTGTAGCCAAACCTAATGGCTCTAGCTTCTCCATATTAGAATATGGAGCCAGAGATTTGACACAGTGGGCTATGATGCATGCAGTAAAGGCTGTAAAGAGTGCTTATCCAGATGGCGAATGTATGCTTTGTTGCCTTTTCATTGGTTTTCAAAGAATGCCACCTATATATTTCTAATCATTTTTTAGAACACATATATATTTCTAATCATGTAATATGGTAACTGTAACTAGGTTAACTGATTGGTTGCAAGCTCAAACTATAGGAAAAATCAAGATCAATCAGTTCTATTATTATTTTTGGAGAATAATAAGTTAGCAGTGACCTTTTCCCCTTAAAATATACAACTGATATTCTCAGGCTTTGTCGTTCTTCAGGTTCTTCAGGACTCTGAACGAATCAAAGAATATGGAATCCATAAGGTTGTCTGGCTTGCAGAAATCCAGCTCAACGATCAGCATCCTGCATCAAAGGAGGCTGCTCATTAACTGGCTGTGGAGTTACAATTCTTCTTCAAAATGTCCCTAGCAAGACTCAAGTGCTGGTGAAGATGATAGATTGAATCGATGCTGCCTCAGTGGACGCTGAATACTGGGAGGCCTTTTGTCAATCAAACCTTTCCCCGTTGCAAGCCCAAGAAATTCTCTGTATCACCTCCACTGCGAAAGAGGGTATGGCTGTGGGCTATTAGCACCTGGAGGTATGTGCGGCAATGCTACAGTTTGTCTTGAATCAAATTTTCTGTGCATACTTAAAGAGTTCTATTCAACCTAATGTGTTAATTAATATTGGTCATTTTCCATTTTTGAGATACATCAATCATTATAGATGACAAATAATCCATTTATTCGATCTATCGATATTAGATATTGTGAAAGCTCTTCAACTGTTCGATACTGCAGCCTTACTGTATAGGCCTTTTCATTTCTCCTCCTACTGGGCTATCTGTTTGGTAGTTTCAAGTCTTGAAATCTGGTTGAGAAGGTACGTTTATGCTGTCTGTTCTATGTTGAGTGGTTCCCGTGGAACAACTGTGGTTGGTTGCTATGTATCTTCTCGATTACGTGATCTAGCTCAACACATAACAAGTGAATGAACTATAGAACTACCATAGCTGAGGAATGGCTAGAGTAATTCCATGTGCATGAAGCACTTGTAAGTTATCAATCAGTGTGACATACATTCAAATGTGCCACTCCAGTTTGAAGTTTCACCATAGACGTCACAAGAGCTATTGTGTGTACCTATAACACTTACATCAACATTTACTACAACTTAGGAGAGGAACACACATCAACATCAAAAATTGCCCAACATACATGATAATTTGAGAACATGAGCTCAGCAAAAACTCGAGTTCGAGAACTCACGAACCACTAAGACGCACTAACCACTTGTTGTCATCCAAGTGATTTGCACACAGGTTAATTAAGTACTTTATCAGTAGTACAAACACAGAGAGCTCAATGGACAAGACAGCCCTCCACATCCAACCTACGACCGGCCGATGAGGATAGGCTGGCTGGGGACGAGAAGCCGGTAGGCGAAGTGCCCCCTGACGAGGCCGCACCTCACCCCCGCCGTCTCGCCGGCCACCTTCTCCTCCTCGATCTGCTCCAGCACCCTGACAAATGCCTTGATGTCGCACGGCAGCTCGAGCGGCCCCGCGGCTGCGTACCCGAACGCCTCCTCAGCCTCCTCCAGCAGCTCCCGGAAGAGCGGGTGGTTGACGCACTCTGTCCGGACGATGAACCGCTGCCTCCCCGCGCCGACGTACACCGAGAAGCACCCCTCCGCCGGCTTCTTCGCCGTCGGCCCCCGGTTGCATGTCGTCCGGCACCGGTCCATCGTCTTCATGATTAGCCCCTTCCTCCCTCCCTCCATTGCCAACTTCTTCTCAACCATGCACACGTATACGTGTACAAAACTTCGCTAGCTAGCCAGTCAGGTGTATGAATAAATCGTCATAGTCTTATGGTGAGATCAAGATTATTGTAGATGTGTAGTGAGAGGATTAGTCAAGACTCAAGAATGGGAAGGTGAAACAAATTGATTGGTTGATATATAGTGAGATAGAGAGAGGAAGATGGCCTTGGGAGGCCATAATTTAGATTGGGAGCAGATGAGTCGAGAGATTATGCTTCTCATGCACAACGCACTACAACAGAATATATGGTAACACTTAACTGCAACATAATACAAATTGTGTTACAGGCAAAAAAACTCAGCAACACATACTTTGTGTCCCCAGGAGACCCTGTAACACATACTCAGTATGATCAATAAACGTGTTACAAGCATATAGTACCGCAACATAAACATGTGTTACAAAGCCATCTGGTAACATACAATATATGTGTTACGGACATGTATTACTCTCTATTGTAAGGATAATCTTGTTCAACATTGATAGATTTGTACAAACAACACCACTACTAGATTGAAGATATTGATCTTTTTTTAAAAGAAATTGGAAGGGCAAAGGTAGAAGTCCTTAAATTTACACTAACTGTCCCTTATAACAGAAAATTGCAGTTTTTGGTTTGGAACCTTAAAATTGCAGTTTAAGGTAAATATGTGGAACCTCGCTGCTATTTTTCATGTTAGAAAATCTGCTTTCAGTTCGTGGAACCACAAGGCAGATTTGTAAAGTTGAAAATTTAATTATGATGAAAAGTGATTGCACGAAAGGTAAAAACTTGCAACTCAATTAAATTATATATATAACAATCTGTAGTACATTAGTCATTAAATTACAATCCGTGTGGGATAAAATCAATAACATCCATTGATCGACGATTAGAACGCATGTCAAGTCTAATAAAAATATTACCAATTGTATTACATAATAGCCACCTTACGAATTACAACAAATATACAATTTTGTGTCTTAACCAAATAACTATCTCAAAAATGAAGCAATTGTAATACAATAGTATTTGGTTAGGAAGTTCGGGAATTAATTTACACCAAGTCCATCTCATACATATTCAGTTACATCCAAATCAACGGAGAATATAAATTACATTTAGAAAACCTATAGTATCATCTATACATCAATATTAAAAGAAAGCCTGATTGCAATTATAGACCATTGCATACATTAGAGTCGGTCGTCAAATTGTCACCACGTCGATGTTTCCTTGTGAGCGAATCAGTGAGTATAATGCCGAAAAAGACCGAACAAAAGAACGAATCAAAATAAGCGAAGCAAAGAAGAGCGTTGCCGTCAGAGCCCTAGGAGTTAACTTCGGGCGAGGTAATCCGTTCACGGAGATACCTGACCGTCCGGGGGCCAGTCGGCACCTCTCACAACCGTAGGCTCATCACTCGACACAAACAAACCTGATTTGATATAGAGAACATCCAATATAAAACCAGTTGCCAAAATATCAATTTTCATGTCCACACCGCAACCAAAAGGTCAGCACGGCCCCATACATTGCAGCACAGCCACTCCCAAAAATATCTCAGCCAGACCGACGCCACAGCCAACCAGAGAAAAAGAGAGAAGTCAGTCCTGAGCACAACACCGCATTCTTTTCCCCTTTCCCCATCCATTCCAAGCCACAGAGAAACCCCACCAACCGAGTAGACCCAGACCGCAAGACGAAGGCCAGGCGAGCCGATCAGGATCAAGGCGACGGCGACAGCAAGAGGAGGAGACCACCAAACCAGTATCGAGACGAGTCAACCAGGAGCAAAACCGCAAGCCGAACCTGTCAACCCTAGGAGGGAAGCATCACCATGCGACCACCCCCACCACAAGAAGGCGACAGCCACAAGCCAACCTTAATCCCTTCTCACAACCAGCCATCAACCACTAGTGAAGGTAAACCACACAAGACTCCGTGAGATATTACATTCACCATTATAGTCAATCTTGAACTAGAGACAATAAGTAATCAAGCCTAGGGATGGCAATCGGGCGCGGCGAGTGCGGGTAGTGCTCACCCATACCGCACTCGCGACCCGATTTACGCCACGGTATACCGCGAAGGATGACGGGTAAAAACCTCGCCATACCGTCGCGCGCGGCATACCCGTTTACCCGCGAACTGAGTGCATCACATCACGCAGTAGATTCATTTACACAAGTTAATGTAAACATACATGTTTAGTTTCTGGTGCTGTCCATAACTTGATTTCCAATGCCTTGGTATCAAAACCAACCGATAATTGAAATTCCTTTCAGTTTGCACTCCTAAGATATACTAATAATGGTTAATTGGGTACATTCATTATCTGAAGTTCCAAACAAAAAAACTTTGCTAACACTAAACCAAACCATCAAAATAATCATATGGATATATATTATGAATGCTATCATCCTCTGTTTACGCGAGTAGTTGAGTTGCTTCCCAATGTACTCACGTAGTGTTCAATCATATCATAGCAAGAAGCATGGTTCATCTAAAATTATCACCCATCCATCGCATTCCGAGATGAAAGTACAAACAGAAACAAAATTAGCTATTCACCATGACATATTTCCTCTACCAAAACGACAAGAATTTCACCGCCAATCAAAGCTCGGATCATGTGCAATCAAATGTAAACAGAATCAAGATTAAACATTCAATTACCATTTCAGGCTTTTGGAGGCACTTTGTCTTATCGATTCCTCCCATAGTTCATCGTCGTATTGCTCCAAAACAAATTCAACGGCTGCATGCGGTTCAAGATTTCTGTTATTTTACTCCAACCCCATAGACTCGAGTTGGTTAACATAGCAAAAGATATCTTGAAAATGAGGATAACATAGCAAAAGCTGTTTTTGTGCAAAGATTTCACATGCTCAAATAACCACACATCATTGCTTCGTAATTAATCAACAACCGATTTGTTGCATACCTTGTTTGAGCTCGAAGGATCCCACATAACTCGAGGTTGTCGTCCTCGTTACCATTGCGGAAGATGCACGGCCGGGTAGGGGTGGAGGGCGACCGCGGACCAACCGGATCTGGGGGAGAGGAGGCCGCGCCGGTGCAGAGCGGAAGGCGGATCTGGGGCGGAGGAGGAGGCGGCGGCGGGGTGGGGGCGGAGGAGGCGGATCTGGGGCGGAGGAGGAGGGCGACGGCCAGTGGGGGGAGGAGACGGATCTGGGGGCGGAGGAGAAGCCGAGCGGTGCAGTAGGTAGGGGCCGGCGCGGCGGCGCGTCGCTGCTGGGACCAGTAGCGCGAGGGGAAGACACGTGAGGGGGAGCCGAGATGATGCGGCACGGAGGAGCCGAGAAGAGGCACCGGGGTGAAGGGAAATCGGGAGGAGGAGAGCCGAGAGAAGGGGAAACGGGGAAGAAAGATAAGGAGGCGTCGGCGGTCTGAGTAGTGATTAGAGAAGCAGGGAACGAGGAGTTTGGTGAGTAAGACTAAAGGCTATTGATTTTAGGACTGTTGGAGCGAAAATTTTCATTCTAGCGGGAACCCGTTTTTTTCCCTAATAGTGCTTTTTTGAGGGAAAGTGCACGAATGCATTTTTTGAGGGAAGCGTGCGTATAATAAAATTTTGTCTTTGTAAATATTTAATTTAAGTGATAGATTACAGATTAAACTACTTGCTAGCATTATACTAATCATGTTAAAAGTATAAAATATCACGAATCGGTATTGGTGAAAACTAGAGCTTAATTAGAGGCGGGGAGGAGGAATGGAGGCGTCGGCGGAGCGGGCGAGGAAATAAGAGAAGGGAGGCGGGGAGACAGGAGCCGAGGCGTCGGCAAAGCGGCAAAGAGATAAAGGTCAGGGCAGAAGGGAGTTGAGGCGTCGGTGGAGCGGCGAGAAATAAAGGTCGGGCGGAAGAGGAAGGGTCGGCCGGCGGTTCCAGAAAGAGCAGAGCAGGGGCGAAAGGGGAAAATAGGAAGGTTAAGTAGAATTGTGAAAAAGTAGAGTTGCTAAATTAAGAACACTCATGAGCATGCATTGTAATAATCTTGCTTTAGCGAATTGCCAAAAATAAATAAATTAACTACAAGTGTTTGGGAACTCTGCAACTGAATATTAGCTACCCCAACGTTATAGACATCCGTTAGAGCAATGGTTTGAGGGCCACGCAAATAATTAGAGACGGTTTTTGACTTAAGGATGTTGTCCCTGCTATATGGCAAATATGTATTCTTTAATACTTCTCATCTTTACATAATTTTGTATTTAGTTAGCTCTAGGCTCGGCATCGTTACTTTTAGACTACCACCTAATTTTAGAGCTAGAATGGGTAGCGAGGATGGAAACGGTGATAATAATAGTTATGACGTACGTGAGCGCGTAAGTACGTAGATCCATTGGAGTTACAACCGCCGTGCGTACACCTTCGTGTGTGTAGCAGCCGTGATTTTTCTTCCCAATGTATACTATGCATTCGCTTGCATATAGTTTGCATATGTAATGTACACGTACGAAAGATCAACGTAGTGTGAAGTTGGAGAAATATCTTCCCTGGCCTTGATCAATTGTAACGTCCATTGTTTTAAATAGCGTGTAACGAGAGCGTAGCAGCTAAATATGTTTATAGCGGATAGCAGATATCGATATAATATGCTCAGCTATATTTGTAGAAATAGAAAGTTAAATAAATCAGTTTTAAAATAAAATAATTTATCTTGTATTCGTATTATTTATTTGTACATATATCAAGTTTTAAAGTAATGTTTAAAATAGCAAATGGCAAAAATATGCAACAAATGAATCATATGAAAACCTAAATTGCATTTGTATTGAATCGCCGCTACACATCATACACTATAGCGGCCATAGCAGGTTGTAGCAAGCCATAGCTGGTCGTTGCAGCCCCACAACTGTACAAAATACTACAAATAGTTATTGCGTAGCGGCCACTACCCCTTGACTACTATGTCGGAGCTATAACGGGATTATATCGAGTTATTTAAAACAATGATGACATCACTTGGAGTATATTAGCTTGACCAACTCTGGCAAATGGGATTAATTATCTTTCAACATCTTTAGATTTTAGTGATTTACCTATAGTACTCTAGTAATTTAAGGTCATTATCACTTTGGTACCTCACCTAGTCACCCCATTAGTCGATTGTTCGATGTAGGTAAAAATTAATGGACAGATATGCAATAAGGACAAAAGCTGTAAACATGTAGGTGTACGACTGCCGATGCACAACCGTACGTACAAGCATCAAAGACACCTACGGGTTTAGTACTTTAGGAGGAAGGATCATACAAGAAGGTCATGATATTATTATGATAAACTATTATAATATTTATGGAGTGGTCAATTGGTTTTGTAAAAATTATATTTGATTTGAGCTGTTTTCTGGGACTGTCAGAAAAATCAGAAGTACCTGAGGTGTTTGTGCGGTAGTATCGACGTTGTAAGTACGGTAGTTCTGGTTTGAGCAGCGGAATATTTTTTCCAGAGAGGTCCTATGCAAGGAGTGATGGTGCGGAAGTACCGCCTTGGGCACGCGGTAGTACTTGCGTACCGGATTTCGCAGAAAAATTGGATTTTGGATTTTGAGTTAGGATGATCATATGATCATGATATGGATATTGTTGTTTATGTGCATATGGCCATGGGTTTATTGTTTGGTCCTAGATTTAGGATCGATAATTTGGGTGCATACTTTTTGTGTTGTGTATTGTATGGATTAATTGCGCAAATTGATGATCTTTGTGTATCGTGTGGTGCTACGTGACGGTTTGCATGTTGGTGTTGGTTGCTGGTCTTCGGAGCTAGGTCATGGTGATGCATAGAAGTACTAGGACTAGGCACAGGGTGGTGTTGAGGTCCAAAACGGTCAGGGAGACGCCGAAGATGACTGAGGCTTATGTGGTGGTTGCAAGGCGGGACGATGAGAAACCGGAGTGGGAGCTACCGATGGTGGATATGACATGCAACGGCAAGGTGGACCAGAACTAGGCTTAGGGAGGATCTAAGGTCCTATGCGGTCTAGGAAGCCGGGTACCGTCATGCGCGAGAAGAAGCACGTTGTGCGCCAAGTGACTTGGGTTATTGTGCAAGCGAGAATGGTTCGACGGGATCCGAACACGTGTTGATGATTTAGAAGATTTTGGATGGGTTCTCACATGTTATAGCAAATTAGATCATAGCATGAATTCAACTCATATTACTCATAAGAACAAAACAATAAAATCAGCTCTCTTTTAAGAGAAATCGAGCAAACTCAAGAATTTCTCTTAGAAGGTATCTAGATGGATGGGATATAATATCCTAGAGACATCTCCACCTTTTACAGGTACTTGACACCAGGAAAGATCAAAAACAGAGAAATCCAAATGAGAAACTAAGAAAGTCAAGCAAATCAAGAGAATAAGGGAGAATCCATGGCACAACTTACATGAACAAACTTTAGATATTCATTTCACTTGGAGAAAAACGTTTTATAGCCAATCCTTTGGGATAACAGAGCTCTAAGTTTAGAGCACACACATGAGGCTTCAACATAAGAAAACACTAACCTAATCTCTCAAGTTATGTATTTCTTTCAACACAAGGGCTTATATAGTGAAGCTCATTACTTCTCACTTAACCCTAACAACCAGCCACTCTTTAATGGATCACACCACTTACAATGGAAAAACCTGATAATCCACACACAATGGGCTTTGCGTTACATACAGTTGCATGTTTTTCAAAGCGTGATTTCCCAAAGGTTCCGATAGCCTGATATGAGATTTCACCTATAAAGGCGTGATATAAACCATTTAGACCAGTGTTACAGTTTATCAAACTGCCAATTCATCCGGTATTGGATAATTTCCTAAATTGCCACCAATCGATCTGTTATTGGATAATTTTCCAAATTGCCACCAATCAGTCTTCACGAAAATGTAATGCCCAATAATTCGTTGCCAAGATTGTACGCCTACACTGAGGCCATCACCACTTGAAACGTCTGATTCATATGGCATACTACATTTCACCATAGTCCGTGATTCCCAAGTACGTGGGACCAAGATCATATGTCTACTTTAAGAACTGTCACCACTTGAAACACATAAATTCAATGGCACACTACATGCATATATTGCCTCTTCATGATCCTTATCTTTCTCCCGTGCTTTTTGCTTGAGATGATGCTCCACTTGAACTTACACGACACTCTATGGCTACCAAGCCTCAGTCTCACAACTAGCCACAATCCATCATCAAAGCAGCTGTACACCAAAGAATAAGAAATCGATCCAAGTACAAATGTCATTGACTTAACTCTCAATTAGCAAAATATATGCATGGACAAACCATGACTCAGACATACATGACACATTATGACTAACACTTGCATGGACTCAAACCATGACTAACAATGCCAAAACCAATAATTTAGCACACCTCAACAGGGGTCGATTTGACCATGGCCACCAAGCTGGTCAGATTGCCCAGAGCACGCCGATCAAACCGCCATAACAAAAACCTCTTGCAACTCATCGAGAACCTCTCTGAAAAATAGTTACCACCAATAAAAGTGTCAGTACTACCACTCTTCGGTTAGACCGTCATCATAGCCGATCAGACCGCAATCCAAGTGCCGATTGGACCGCCAGCAATGACTGATCACATTGCGCTAGCCAAACCGCCAAAGCATGGCCGGTAAGACCGTTGTCTGACCGCAACCGCACAGTGATTAGACCGTCATCTCAGGCCGGTCTGACCGGTGCTGCTAGAACTGCACAAATCAAAATGCAAATTTATAAAAATCAAACTCAAACAACAAAAATAAAACACAAACAATATCAAATACACATCACTCTTATAGCATTGCAACCACATGGTTTTACAAAACCACAAACAGAAAACGATGAACATACAGACCGACATGTTTCGTCGGACTGCATGCAGTCACACCCAAAAGCCTCTTTTGGCTACTGTCAGGAAATTTCTTACAGTACTCGAGTAGTTAATATTTACTATCAGAAGGTCTAAATTTTGCAGTTAATGATGCAGCCACTTTATAGGATATATGTTAACGAAGGTACAAACGTATGCCTTTCTCTCAGACGAGCCTGCCCATGGCCTGTTTTGAAGAGGAGATTGAGTTAAGATTTAGTTTAATCCTCTTTATCCAAACAGGATCTCCACCATGTTTTCGGTTCTAGTATACAACGACTACATATTGACGAGTCTGAACTTTAGCAACAACTTTTAGTTGGCGAGAGCTAGTTCTTCTCTCCAGATAATATATATACTAGGAACAAATGATCTTAACTTAATCAGTGAGCTATTGTCATATAGTAAATAATATATCACAGTCAACTAATTGCTTATCTATCTACCATCTTGTTAAGACAGATAAAAGAAGCTACTATATTCGCTTTTATAGACTATCAAATACCACGTTAATCGGAGGAGAAAAAGAAAAATCTATATGGTGAACCTATATTATAACAGTGCAGATCCATTATATACATTAGAGATATTACAGTTATAAAAGAAACATAACTGTATTTTTAGTCACAAATATTAGAGGTGTTTAACAAGTACCGTATACTTTTAAATATATGCATATGTATTGTATTATCTAGCCATGTAATAGAAATTCGGCTATGTATGTGTGTGTGTGTGATCTTTAACACTTGGCCAACAAATAGAACAGAGAAATTCATCTAAAAAATAGAACAGAGAAAGGGAAGCCTACCTATCAGTTTATACTGATGGGCATTTCTTCCATTATTTCATCCTACAGAAGAGACACCGGGGCCCTTTCCTAACACTGTCCAGTGCCTACTGCCAACTTAGAGGGTGTTCGTACTAGTTGCAGCTGATGAATTTTAGTTGAAAATAAATAGTAGTAGGTGAAAGAAGTGATTTTTAAAAGAAAATGATGAGCAGTGGAAAAAGCAAGTGAGAGATGGTGGGCAAGACGAGAGCGAGAGGAGTGGAGTGCATGATGTGCTCGTGACCCTCTGTCTTATCTTCAGAGTGCAACAGGAGCGAGAGGAGTGGAGAAACCGCTTTGAGCAGATATGTATTCATATTAGCTTCTATATTCTCTAAACAGAAATAAAAAACAGAAGCCAAACAAACAACCCCTTACTCATTAATAGAGACGTAATGATTTGGCCTATATCATATCTCTCTCATATTACCCCTACCCAACTTTTATATAAACCAGTAGCAGGGTCACCAAGGAGCTAGCCAACCTGTTGCTTCTGAACTCCTTGCAAAGAAAACTTCCATCTCCAGACACTAGCTAAGAAGCATCAACACAAGAGGTAGCAGCTAGGCACAAAGATATTGACCAATGGCAGGCTTCTCAAACCTCCCACAGCAGATGGACTATGGCCTCACCAGTGCCTCCCACAACATTCCAGGCTTCTTGTTCTGCCATGACCATGGGGCAGCCACAGCAGCTTCAATCATCCCTGAAGATGCCTCAATGGAGACCTCATCTGTGGTTCTTGACACCTCTCCACAGGGCACAGCTTCTCTGGAGAAGAAGGGGAAGCCCAGGGAAGACAGTGCTAGCCTCAACTCTGCTCACTCCAAGGTATAGCATAGAAGCACGTTAACTTAAACAACGTCTATCAATTAACTTTTCAAATTGAAGATTTCACTTCTTGTTAAAACTGTATCTCATCGTGATGTGTGGCTTACAGCTTGTCTTGTTGTGGTTGAAAAATTAGGACAAAAAAGAGAATACCAGAAAGAGGGGAGGAAAGAAACACAACAAGGAGATGGACGAGGAGGAACCAAAGGGGTACATCCATGTGAGGGCAAGGAGAGGGCAGGCAACAGATAGCCACAGCCTTGCAGAGAGGGTACTGTTCTTCACTATCTTCTTGTGTGGTTGTGGCTTGTGTTGCTTAGCTTGGTTTTTTTGGACTCCTTTTTTCCTCATCTGTTCTGGCATTTTCTTCAGGTGAGGAGGGAGAGGATCAGTGAGAGGATGAGGATGCTGCAGGCCCTGGTCCCTGGTTGTGACAAGGTTAAATGAGTTGATTACTCCCAAATTACTATATGTCAACAACTTGTTGTATCTATGGCAATTAACTTTAAAAGAGAAAAAATGTGCATTAATTTGTGTAGGTCACTGGGAAGGCCCTCATTTTAGATGAGATCATCAACTATGTGCAGTCCCTGCAGAACCAAGTTGAGGCAATAAAGATGGCAAAAAAACACTGCTAAATGATAATTGTTGACACCATAGAGAGTTGTAGGTCTATTAACAAGTTCCCTTTCTGATTGTGATGCAGTTCCTTTCGATGAGGATTGCTTCCCTGAGCCCTGTGCTGTATGGTTTTGGCATGGACATCCATAATGCATTCAGTGACCATACACAGGTATGGGACAACTCAAACCATTGCTGCTGAACTACATATTTTGCCACCTCTTCCTACTTCCTCTTGTCAAGATGCTCAAAATGTCGTGTACCAATTCTGTTTGTTTCAGAAGATTGAAGGAATGTTCCATGAGGCAGTTGCAATGCCTACTTCTGCCCTGAACAGAGCTAGTCCAGCTCCATCTCAGGCCATCATGGACACGAACAGCTCCTCTACACCCTACTCACTTCAAGGCCAGGGAGGCATCTCTTTCTCCCAGGTTTGGCTTCTATTCCTCCTTCTCTATCTCTATGAGATGATCATTCAGGATTCAATTCCGAAGTACTGTTCCCAGCCTGAGGCTGCCCTGTGTGCATGCTTTTCAGGACAATGGCAGCTACATGATGCAAACAGTAGGGGAGCAAAGGCAAGAACTGTTCAATCAGGTGGTGTTCAATAATTACATGTGCTCTTTCCAGTAGGGAGAGGGTGAGAGAAGGCAAGAAGAGGACCCTACATTGGCAATAGGTAATGCAGCAAGGTTCAGCGAAAGTTAGCTATATATGTTGCGTCTGGTTTAATCTAATATCACTATGAGAAGTAATAGCAGCGGAAATATAGTAATGAAATACTCAAATTTTATATAATTGTTCTTTAAATAATTATGATTTGTACTTGTTTTTGTGTCCAGAAGGAGGGAATAATGCTGCGATGGCGATGGAAGCACCAGATGAGTTTGAGATGTTGGATCTAGTCCATCCCCTTGTCTGGTGGTAGTAAAGAGTGCAGTAGCTAGGATTAGCAGTAGTAGCAGAATTGTTACACAGTACTAGAGACTGGCCATATTAGTTAGTATCTCCTCAGTTAGGCACTGCTCATGTCATGGGGCTCGTCTCAAGTGTTGCAATGTCATCGCCATTGTACTCTCTACTTAGACAGAAAAAAAAAGGGATCATTTGTTCAGATAAAAGGGCCATTTCTGCTGTCTCAACTCCGAAAAACTGTCTCAGTTTCACTTCTGAACATTTACAGTATTGGGAGTTCACAATGCTTTCTTCTAGTGAACACACACGCACCTATCCATAAGATTTGCCTAGGGGTGGTAACGGGGTGGGGTCTCAAGGGAGGCCCGTGGTCCTGTCTCCATCTCCGCTAACCTGGTCCTGTTAGGCTTATCAAGAGAGATTGCTCCTGTCTCCGGTCTCCGCAAGGATTAAAAATAGACTATTATTTAAAAAAAACAATAATTTAACTTTGTTTATTAATTTATAATATAGCTTTAAAATATTATTCTAATGTATAAATTCAAGTTTTAGTACAAATATATATAAGAAAAAGAATATAATATCTTATATTTAAAACTATAGTCTATGATGAAAATAAATTTTAACATGTCCCATGGATCCCGTGGGGAAGAACAACCTCATCCCCGTTCCCTGCAGGAGAGAGAGAGCCCCCACCACCGATGGGGAAATCGCCACCTCGAGATTTGCCTTAATGCTGAGGAGTAAATGTTGCTGTGCTATTAGGTAGTGGCCCCTGCATGGACATTTATGCTCTGATTCTTCTTCAGATTGTTGTTGTACCTCGCGTACAATTCGTCTGACCCTGGATGCAAGAACATACACCACCGTTTATTCTGATCTACCAATCTTGGCTATTGGCGCCTTTAATCACGATTATTCTGTTCACAAAAAGAGAAACCAAACACAACTATCATGTCGGTCATTATATCTGTACTCCAGTCCAATGACAAACGAAGATTCACATGGCTCATTCTGAGAGCACGGTGTAGATTTCAGGTAAAAAAAAAACAAGAGTTGGAGTACTTCTTTTCACAACATGAGATAACATATATATACTAGTAGTTGTTTGAATAAATATTAATGCACCAACGGAAGGAAGTATTATTTAACCTTCGAAGAAAATTCGAGAATGTTAAACAATATCTATTCTTTATTGTTTATCATTCTTGCATGCTAGCTATAAATTTTACCATATGCTGTACAACTGTAGCGGCTCCGTTATAATTAGGGACCATCAAATAATCGGCGCGGAACATTCTCTTTTTATCTCAATTGTTTGAGAGAATGTACAGTTTTTTTCCTCTCCTTTTACATTATTATTATAGGTATATGTAATCCTCAGAAGAGGAAAAAAATCTATTGTGTCATGGTGATACAATACAGTTTATGTAACGAGTCAATTAGAGAGTCACATGTGGTATGTGCTACACTATTTTCACGTGCTACAGAACTATTCTTCGCCATGTATCATCCTCTAATTGGCTCGTTACACAATCTAGATTGTACCACCATAACACAGTAGAAATTTTCCAAAATAGGAGGAGGGTTTTGGGGGGCTGCTCTAAACAGCTGAAGCTTATAACTTTCGATTGTGACTGTTGGCTTTTGACTGAAATTGTCATGTAGCAGCTGTTAGTTTTGTTAATCCTCCCATTAAAGAAAAATAAATAAAAATAAGAAAAATAAAAACACCGTTATATCTTCACATACAATGAAAAGAAAAAAGAGACAAAAACAAAAACAAAAAAAATAAAATTAGAAGTAAATGTTTTTTAAGTGATTTATGTCATAAAAAGCTAAAAGTTAAAAAAAAATAGAAGTTAAAAACCGTTTGAAGTGGACCTTCGTACGTGCCGCGCGTGTGAATTACTTGACTGGTCAATATGTACCACATGCCGATGTATGGCCTGCGCGCCACGTATCTTCCACCGAGACGACCGATGGACCGAGCTCTGCTGAGCCAAACGTGGCCAGGAACATGCGTATCTGAAAAGAGGACAGGACCGAGAACGCCGTGATGCCCAATTAATAATGCAGAGTTGAGTTACTACACAACTCCGATGGTTCAGGGACTTCAGACGCTAGCCAGCTAGCTGCTGGACATGCATGCGTGCACACGGAGAGCTGCGAAATTTTCCTTGTGTCGTGGTCTGGACAGTTGTCCTGTGCCACACGTAGAAACAAGAGGAAATTAAACTATTTGTTATTAAGTTCCTTCTTTGTGCTCTTATGTACTATGACCGTCACTTTCGTTAGGTTCAACCGCTATTAAACCTAATGAACTTCTCAGTTTTTTCAGAAAATACCGCCCTATCTTTCCTCTTCTTCCTCTTTTCTTGAACCTGCACTTACTCCCTATCACAAGGCTTATATATAAGTGCTTCTTAAGGTAAGCTAGTAAGGTGGGACTAACCAAGAAATTCATGTGTGCACACACATAGGTCAACATGGACTGATGTGTCATATACACCCCCTCAAAGGACCCGACATCCTTGTCGGATCAACATACCCACACTGGGGCAAATGATAATGATCTCCCATCTTGGCACATGTCCGTGCGTTCAGTACCAGCACATATGACATGCCGTGTGTCCACTCCCGGCCCACACGCGCCATGCACCATATGCCCGCGCCCCTGACTCGCACGCGCCCATGTAACCGCGAGAGTCGGCTCTGATACCATTTGTAACGCCCTAGGGTCCAAATCGGTTCAGATCTAACCACATTCTGGATAGACCACGCACACGTAGCAACCCGCTTATGTAAGTGCTTCTCAAGTTAAGCTAGCAAGGTGGGACTAATCCACGCCCTCATGTGCACACACACATATAGGTCAACATGGGCCGGGTGTCACATATTTGTAACGCTCTAGGGTCCAAATCGGCTTAAACCTAACCCCATTCTGGATAGGCCACGCACACGTAGCAACCCGCTTGCACTTTCGTCCTCGCTTCGCGCAAAACGGTTAACCGGGGGTGCTACCATTGGAACTCCTAGGCTTATATGTAAGTGCTTCTCAAGGTAAACTAGTAAGGTAGGACTAACCCAGAAATTCATGTGCACACACACATGAGCCAACATGGACCGGGGTGTCACATACGCACCCCTCAAAGGACCCGACGTCCTCGTCGGACCAACATACCCATATCGGGGCAAATGATAAGAATTTCCCCTCTTGGCACATGTCCGTGCGTTCAGTGCCAGCACATATGCCATGCCGTGTGTCCACTTCGGGCCCACACGCGCCCATGTAACCACGAGAGTCGGCTCTGATACCATTTGTAACGCTCTAGGGTCCAAACCAGCTCAGACCTAACCACATTCTGGATAGGCCATGCACACGTAGTAATCCGCTTGCACTTTCGTCCTCGCTTCGCGCAAAACGGTTAACCGGGGGTGCTACCATTGGAACTCCTAGGCTTATATGTAAGTGCTTCTCAAGGTAAGCTAGTAAGGTGAGACTAATCCAGAAATTCATGTGCACACACACGGGCCAACATGGGGCGGGGTGTCACTGTTGACCCCTTGTTACATATATTTACATGCTAATTTTTGCTATGTTTTGCTATATGGAAGGGTATATAACTTTCTCTTAGATGAACGGTTCTTGCTGACGGGGGAAACAACAAGATTAGCAAGGTATACAACTATCATTAATATTTATTATGTCATTTAATTCATATCATTGTGCTCGTCTTATATCGTGCATTTCCTCATAAGAAATCATTGTTGTCTATAATTTATATATTTTTATTATATCTATATACACGATATCGGTGTTTTAGGGAAAACAATATGTTACGCTATTAATGTATCCGAATAACTTAACTTCAAAGTCCGAATATCCATTCTAAAAATCCTGGGTCCGCCACTGTTGGATGGTGGCTAGTGTGGCCGGGTGGACGTGTAATTTGCCAGCGTGGTTTAATGGATGCGGTGGGTGGTGACATTTGAGTGAAAAAAAAATGACATTTGAGTAAGTTCCAACAGCTACTAGTGGGAGACTTTTAGATTCGTGCTAGGAGCGTGATCAAACGGTTAAAATCTGTCCCGTTGATTTGGTGAAGAACGTTATATCGTTCTCTAGTTTTTCTGTTGTCACATATGTACCCTCCGAAGCAAACAATCCTCGTAAGCAAAGCACGTTTCACAAACAGCATCGATCGTTCGCGGTTCCATCTAATTAAAACGCATAATCCCCACGGCTTTCCAATCAATTCCTAATCAACACACCCGCGACCCATCAAAGGATCAAATCATGTCCGGGATCTCAAGCCAGAGCCAAAGGAAATAGAATCTCACAACTCTGAATTTACCAAACGCGATGTATCTATCCATCCATCCATCAGCCGCTATAGCTAGCTAGCTAGCTAAGCGCCCGCCCCGACCGCGCGACACGGCGAGTCGGTGACGGCGAGCGCTGGCCCGCGCCGTGCCGGCAGTGTACGAGCCGATGACATTACACGGCGAGCCCAGCGCAGCGGCGCGGCACATTTGGGACGCGAAAAGGCAGGGCCGTTGCGCGTCGGATATATGGGTGGCGACGCGCGACGGACGGACGGGACGTGTGCGCATGGCCGACATGAGCACCGGGGCCGGCCCGGCCGGGGGCGGGAGGGGGCAGCCGGCAGCGCTGCGTGCGCCGATGTGCGACACTGGTCGCCGCCCGATCGTTAGTGCCTGATTAGAAGTTGGGAACATGCTGCTACTGAATAATGACAATGTTCTTGTCTTGATTAAAAGTGAGACTCAGTTGGCACTTGGCAGAGAGCAATAATGATTGTCTAGCTAGCTAGGGTTGTCATATGCCATTCACATGTATACGTGCATGAACGCATGCAATGGCGGAACCAGAAAATTATCATGATCGAGACCAATAAGAAATGAATAAGGAGGGGCCGATGCTAACTCCCATTTGCCTGTTGTTTTGCCAAGAAAACTTCCATTTGCCTTACATGCTAACTTTTATGTATCAAATGATAGCTGTATGTATCCACCTAGCATAGGGGGCTCCAGCCCTGCCTTACAAGCGATGGAGCCAGAACATTAACCCTCTTGTGTTAAATATTTGAAGTTATTGGTATTTTCGGCACTATATCTATTTTTCTAAATTTAACATCTATTTTTTATAAATCTAGTCTTTTCTTAAGTTTGAGCTACACTATCACCACCAAAGAGGACGAGGTCGGCAAGACAGCAACGGACAGACATGGCATATGGGCGGGCTCCACTGTGCCGCGCCAGTAGTGGTCGGCAGCACCTGGCTCTCCCAGTTCTTGCTTGCATGCATGGACAAATATACATGTAGATGCGTACATGCTACAAAGTTATTTGATTGGTAAGCTAGCTACGATGATGCATACACACTTATTTAAGGAGTAGGACATCAGGAATCTAGCTATGATGCAATTATGTTAACAATCGTTTCAATTAAAAGTGTGACACATTATATATCAAACCGTGCTCGATAAATCATCACTTTGTAGCATGCATGCATCTACATGCATACAAGCTAGAACTGGCAGAGGAGCTGCCGAGCTCGCGGTCCTTGGCAGGAGACCAGCTGAGCACGGGTACATTGGCAGATGTCATATTTGTATCTATATTTTTTTTAGATTTAAATACGAATCAAACAAATATCAGATACAAATTTGGACTGGACAAATGTCGGATATAATTTCGAACCAAATATCTACTCAATTTAATCGGATCTAGATATCCTCATAACTTATGTAGTATGAAGATATTAATAATATTTTATCCTCGTACAGTCACACTTAATCATTCTAATTCATTTATTTCAATTAAAGAAACACGAATTTATGTTTAATTAAAAACTTGCCCAACTAATTAATCGTATTGTAATAAAATACGCATATTGCTTCATCAAATACTAATATGGATACGGATAGTCCGGATAAAATAACATTTTGGATGGTAAAAGTCCATACTATATTCGTATCTATATTTTTATGCGAATTTAAATTCGAATATGAATAGGATAGAAATTGTTAATAGGATGGAGAAATCTATACCATATTCACATTCTATCGAATACAGTAATCGAATAATACGGATAATTTGTATCCACTTTTCACCCTAGCTGCTGAGCTCCACTAGCGCAACAGGACGGTGGGGCCCGCAGCCTGCCTTGCCTGTCCCCTACGATCGCACCCTCCTATTGAGCTAGGGAAGCACGGCAGGGATACGTGTCACCTATCACGACTGCCGAGCTCAAGGAGAAGGCTAGAATTGCAACAACGGATGTCCGGAGGCTAATTTTTTAAAATAAAATAAGCTACAGTGATAGATATTATAAGACTTCAAATATTTGCTTGGATGACTTTATAATATCAATTAGTTTAAGTTTTTGTATAATGTTTTTGATATCTATCCCACTGATATCGACATATATTGGGCTTTACTGGATCAAGTGAACCAGCATGCCTGCCTGCATGTATGGACATCTATATGTCAGGCACAAAAATGCCACATGATAAAATAAGCAGGCGCAATACTCCATGCCGCACTGCCTGGTGATCTTTTCTCTTTACTGCCTCGGAAAAAAACATGGAGGAGCTGCAGCGTTACGGACGTAGCCACGTAGGTACGTGCATGCTCGAAACAATACTACAGTACAATGATGGATGCCACGGCTAAAGCCGCATTACGTGAGGCGGCAGCGGTAGCGGCAGCAGCAAGCACAGTAACTTGAATCAATTCGGAGGCATTTACGCAAAGGCTGTTAAGAGCAAGTCTTATAATACAGCTTTCAGCTGGCTGTATGTACAGTCCACTTATCAGCCTACTCATATAGTAGTTACAGCTAACTGAAGGCTGTATGATCCACACCTTTCTCGCACAAAGTTTTTTGGTTCTTGTGCTTCAGCTGGCTGTAAGCCCCTTGGCTCCAGTCGGTTGTGCCAAACTGCCAATTCAATGCAACACAAAGAGACCATAAACATGGATGAGCACACCACACTCAGGTAAAAAAGATGAGAGAGAGAGGAGAGAGAGGAGAGAGAGAGAGTAAAGTTGAGCCGCTTGCATGCAATTTGCAAAGCTCAGACCATCTTGACATGTAACACTACTTCCGGTAATGCTTTCAGTTGGCTGTTTGCCGCGTCGCTCTAGATTGTCAGCTCAAGAAAAAGGCCGGCATCTTTGTATCTCCAGTCTCCAGGCTACCGTTCCATTCTGCCTGCAATGATCGACGGGACGCCAAAGCTAGCTAGGTACCCAAACAGTCTCCATCACTATCTGTACGTACGTGCGTGTCCTAGCAGCTGCTTTTGCTTGCTTGCATGATTCAAATCGATCGATCAGAACAGTTACATCTCGAAAGCGAGCATCTTCAGCTCACTGTGCACACGAGCACCAACGCCCGGTCGATCGCACAGCCCAGCCATCGTTGGGGCCGGGCGTGCATGCGCCCTACACTGCATTTGGCGCAAGATACATGCGCGGATAACGGCAGAGAGGGATGGAGGTGGCGATCTCGCGCAGGGCGGGGCGGATCCCCGTGGGTCCGCCGCTGCCATGGCCGTGCGTGTGCATGCCCCCTGCCGGCCATGGATGGACCCCAGATGCTTGCTCCGTCCGATGGCATTGTACCTCCATGACATGCAAAGCCAAGAACCAACCAACCATCCACGAAACCCCCGGGCCTACCTCCCGGCTGCCTACGTGTCGCGGCGGCATCGGCTCCGGCCGGCCAGCCCGCCATGATCCTTGCCAGTCCCTTCCCTGTTCCTGCCCCCAAAGTTCCAAAAGTGCCCAACGTACACATCTCCACATAGTCTGTGACCTCTGGTTTGTTCGATGGATATGTCAGGCGTGATAACAGGGCCGCGATTGCAATAAAAGCTTCAGCATTCTTCAGCGTCAACCGTGCCGATCCCTGCTTTCTTCAGCCCGGTGGTGGCACAGGTGTACCCGTGAGAACGCCTTGGTCATCTGCCGCTTTCCTTTCTGACTTTCTGTATCAACATCACTCGAAGGATCACCAGGCAAATGTCGAAGAATTTTAATGTCTTAACACTTGTAATACTAATGGTAGCTTTGAAAGTCTGTAATCATTCATGTGGCAGGTACATAGGTGTAGGTTCGTGAACACTTTCGGTTGAACTGTGCCATAGTGCTACTGTGGTGGTAGTGGGCTAATGGTGGTGTTCACTGTTCAAGTTTGATGGACCAGTCGTTAGGTAACAGGCGCGTGGGGGACCAGAGAGGCGGGGCGGTGACCACCGGTCCTCCAGCCGTGTCCCGGCCTGATGATACACGGCGCTGAAGGAGAGGCAGGGCGCCGGCGAAAAGCGAAGCGAGCAGTAGGCGCCGCACATGGCATGATGACAACATATATGCCTACGCCACGCAGCGCGCGGCGCGCCCCCACACCGCGGCACGGCCGGCCGCCTGGCCCGGCTCATGTGCTCCTGGGGCCGGACCACCCGCGCGCGCGAGCGCACGTATGCACGCCCCCGGCCGTCGGCGCCTGTGGGTGGCGTGCGCGCGTTCGCCGGCAGCGGCCACGGGTTAGGAAAGCGCTGGGCCGGACGGCCGCGGCGCTTGAGGCGTCCACGGCGCCGCGCGGCCTGGAGCCTGGGGCGCGCGCGTGCGGTCCCGACGGCGCCGCGCGGCCGTGCCGTCAAAAGGTAGGCGTACGTAGCATTGACTGGCCGGTTCAGGTCGGTTACCTGCCGTTCTGGCCGGTACGAGCGCGCGGGCGCGCCGGCTAGTCGTCCGGCCGGGGCCAGGTCCGGTCATAAATGACGGGTGGATGCATGCATGCACGAGTGGTGGTGATCTCTCTCTGATTGCTGAATGACCTAACCCCACACGGCGTATGGACCAGGACATGCAGAATCTTCTTGACGATGACACTGGCCCCATCTACCTTAAACAAGTTAACAGTGCAACCAATGCATGTTTAACAACTACTGCTACACATTTCGTTTTCACCTATAAAATAGACTTTGGTTCGTTAATGGAGGTTGCACAAACTAAAAGCGCGTGTGGCTATTTTTTTTTAATAAGCACTAGTTCTCCACGCAATGTTGTTCATATTGAAGTACAGAAGAATATTTGCCATATGTTTTGGTCTGTTTTTTTTAGTTTTAGCTTATAACTTTTGGCTACGTTTTATGACTATTGGACTGTTTATGAGAGAAATCACTGAGTAATAGAAACTCACGTGTAGTTTCAATCGATATAAATAAAGTCGTTACAATATGTACTATAATCAACTTATAAATTTTACCTTAAAATAACATTTTGTTTGAGAGCTAGTTATAGTAGAAAATCCAAAAAATAATTTTTAAAAGCTAAAAAGAACAGACCCTTCAACTGAAATCACGCAGAAGTGGTGAAAGATAAAAAGAGTATTAACTAGCGAACATTAAGTAATGCTTCTATACCCTCCCAAAAACGTTCCTTACAACGTTGGTGGAGCGAGATAGGGTGATAAAACTTCTCAAGAGATTCATGTACAATTAAGGGTAATAAACACGCCCTACCGTCCAATCCGGTGGCGACACGTACCATCCTAGGATAACACTATGGAATAAGCAAATTAAACGGCGAGGCAGCCGGCAGTACCGGCAGGTGCTCGCTTGTAAACACGCATTTGGATCAGCAGGTACAGCAGCCGAGGGAGATTCAATTAGTGACAGTTTGACAAGGGTCGTTGCGTAAGAGCCCAACTAGTCATTCAGACAACTACTGGCAAACAAGCAAAAAGATTCTGATACTTTCGAGGTTTCAGGCAGACATCATCTCCTGGTAAGTGGTAACCAACCGATGGTCTCTCCATGGTTGCTCCAAGTCCTATGCTTTCTGAAGTTCATATAAAAAGGATAGATTAGATGGGTAAGCAACTGGGGCAAATTAATGTTTTATGACAAGTATAGAAATCGTGGAGTCCTCACTTGAATTGGAAGGTAGAGCTTGAACTCGGGTGGCAGCTCTTCGTCTGAGTAGAGGCGATCAGAGAGGTAAATTCTGCAAAGTCGGCAATTTGCGTGAACTTGCACTCGGGAGTGTCTCAGAGAGATTCAACTGAATGTTGTTCCAGCCATCTTCAAGCTTCAACGGCATTGTGCAGATATATGGCTTCACCCTTGTGAGAGACTGGAAAAAGAGTGAATGTTACAAGTTAGTATGCAATTATGCATTGCTTGCACAGACAAAGTGTAGGCACGCATTTAGGCATTTTAAATTTCGAGAAAAAACGCAAAAATAAACATGCTGAATGAACTTAAATCTACCTTGGAAAAGAAGACCACATCAAACATTACATATGACACTATGCATAATTTTCACAACCATATCATACACAGACCACATCGATCACATGCCTATGAGCCTGTGCCGACCAGCCCAGGAAGGGGCATTACAGACTAATATGAACAGATATAAAATGACCTCAGGTTTATCTGAGTATAAAGTTGACGAGTTCAAGTCTGGAGCGTATATTATTTTTTCTCGTTTCCCATGGGCAAAGTTGAAATGAACAACTTGTAAGGTGGATGGCATTGCTAAAAGAAATAATTGCAGTTTGAAAAGTAAAGGGGAGTATAAAACACTAATTCGAAGTATGAACTAGAACATTGTAGGTACCAGTTGTTAATCCTAGCAGCTGATATTATTCCACCTATGTTTCACTACATTCTTTCTGAATACAGTGAAAGGACAGTTCAAGGATTTTAACAGTCAAAGGCACTTGATAACACTGAAGTTATCAAGCAGAACAACATGACGAGAGGCTCAGTGAAGGAACAACTTCAAATCTGGAGTAATAGATAAGCGAAACACAGAATTTACTTCTACAGAAACAAGAATGAATCACAGCTCCTACACACTTGAAAATTTGATGCCCAGAATCACCGGCGGACATTCTTGTCATCCAAAACTTGGATCTCAAATGTGAAGTATTTCTTCAGATTCTTCACGATGATGGCAAGAAATGGATGCTTAATTCCAAGAGTGGCAGCAGGATCAGCTGGGCAGGTAATGTAAGTTGATTGCACATTTGTTCCAATAATTTCAAGTATGTTAGACTGGATATCTTCATCCTGAGGTCTTTTAATGTGCTCATTTACAGCTGCATAATAGACAAGGTATTAAGCAAATGAATATGGTATTCTTCACCAAGAGGGAAATAACCAGATCAGCACATTGGATAAGTTACAGTAGAACAAAATGAAGCATATCTATTCAATTTCCAGCAGCACAAGCTACAGCTTGAAGCTCATTCTGAAGCTAGTTCGCGCAGAGTCCGATCATTCTTGGGGAGGAAAACATGGTGTCGAAGCGTCGCGAGAAGGGAAGCAGCGGAAGGGGGAGGTTGTACGTCTCGAAGCGGGCGAGCCGGGGGAGACTCCCGCGGCTTCCTGATGCTTCGACGACGACGAAACGAAAGAGAGGTGGATGGGCTGGGACGTCGCGCTCGTAGACTGTAAAAAAGAAAAGGGGACCGAAAAAAAGGTTTGGAAGAGATGGCTTCGCCCGGACTCGAACCGGAGACCTTCAGTGTGTTAGACTGACGTGATAACCAACTACACCACGAAACCTTGGTGCCTATTCTACACCAAATTATTAATCACTTACGTAACTGACAGGACGGATGGAAAGGATACAAAGGTCTAGATTACTGTGTGTTGATTTAGTTCAGGTCAGAGAAAATCGAAAAAATAGAGAAAGCCAAACAAAGCGCGACCAGAGTTATCCGGCAGCTTCGTCCTTCCAACGGGCCAGGAAATTAGTCACAATCATAAAAGGACCTGAACCGGAGGCGCTCGAGGTGCAGTAGAAGCAGCTGACTTTTCAGCCAGGCAACGGCAGGCCATACCGCAATATATTTTTCTGGGAACCTTGATCGATTCACCTACTCAGAAGTAACTCCTATAGACAATGTAACTCGCAAGTTACAACACAATTTTGTTTATTACCGCCTCTGTAATTATCACCTCAATTGCGGATTCATAAATCATCAATCGCTGATTCACCACCAATCCAAGCATCAACCGCTGATTCACCACCAATCCATGTGACCGCCAATATAGTCGTACCAACTACATGTTCGGTTGGTTTGTCATGATTTTTTTGGGATTTGATGCCATGACCTCTTGGTTATTGAGGCTTAAGTCCAAACTTAAAATAATCTCAAATACCATAGAATTGCATATGCATCTGGCCATCCCTAATTCTTTTACGAATTTAAGCTTTCAGTAATAAATCAATGAAAACATCATATTTGGATTCGTATTCTTTGTATGTAAAATAATATTAGTAATACCATTCTCCCATAGACCAAACAGTTCAGAACAGTCAGAGAAAGAGGAGTTCTGAAACAATGTAAACGCCTATTATTTGCTCTGTGGGGTAAACACAGGTAACAGAATCCGCTTATTGACGAATAATAACAAGTTGAAGATTCACTAAATATTGTCCAGCAATCACAGAAAGTCAAATGCACAATTAAAATTTTGCCATTCCAGAATGCCAAGCTTCGAAGCATGTATGTCAGAAGCAGCAGCAGCAACAGCACTCCTCCAGCACGCAGCAGCAGCAAAGAGCGGCCAACCTGCAAAATGAAACACGGAGATGTTAAGCAATTAAGCTATGAAACACTTTGCACTAATCCACAAGTTTAAAGTTTGAAATGGCCCAAAACGACATTTGTTGCCATCAGTCCATTACAGGTGCTTGAATAACATTGGCAACGAGTTCAGTTTAGCATGTATATCCAACTAGTTCTAGGTCCTTATCAAATAACACATTTTTTTGGTGGACATAAGTGATCGATGCACATATTAGAGAAAATATATCAGTTATACGAGATTGTCACTGTTAAAGGTCAACTATTGTCTGCATCAGGCAAGAGTATGCACTACTCTAGAAGACATAAAATACTTCAGAGCATATCAGGTAGTAATCACTCAGCTTCAGCATCCAGCAATACTTTTTTTAATGTGTGCCAATATTATTATGGATCTTAAGAAAGTCCACTGCCCACCTATTAATCTTGTAAAGATGCTTACTGTTGTACATACACTATTGCTGAATTGGTAGATTTTTATTTGCTTATATTGCACATGTTACATCATAGATGAGCGTTGCATTTCTGGAGAGTTTAATTGATGCAGGTGATTAAGTATTTAGCTGTAGTGTTCCAAAGATGTGCAAGCAATAGAGAACGGAGTTATTATTATCAATTAATCATGATAAATATGCTATTGTTTATTTTTTCCAACAGTACATGCAAGACTATTCATAATCAGATTCCTTGGTTAAGTCTAAGACTATTCATAATCAGGTTCCTTGTTTAAGTCTATGTTCTATCTTTGTTCCAGAACTTATTCAGATTCTTTGTGGAAACGTATTACCAAAAACGGCAACATGTACTGAATTTTGGTAGTAGTTTACTGACCGACCATCCATGGTTACAAGACAATTGGATGCTCCCTTTTCTTTGACATATTTTTCGTATACAAGTCAGCAGTAATGATTACTCTTCAAAGACATTCAACATTTGATGCTGCTAAGATGTCGTAAAGAGAACTTCCCAAGCCTCATACAGATTCAGCATGGGTAGCATCTCCAAAATCTTCTTTCCTCATTAAATAAATTCGATCAGCACAAGGAATTTAGTCCCTGAATGATCTAATTGCAACATGACTATGATGTTCTATGGTTCTCCATGTTAGAAAAAACCGAGTTACGAACACATTTGAACACGATGAACAACAAGTTTTGTGCTGTAAGGTGGCAACGTTTTCTAACTTGTATTGCTGAATTTAAAGGACTCTATGTACAGGACGTGGTCTGTATGGCCTCTTAGACTTACGCCACCACGAACGAATTGCCGTGTATGGCGCCACTATGACCCACTCCCGGCGAACAGCACGCGCATCGAGCTGACACCCCTACAACCACGCACATGACTACGCTCCCACGCACACGACCACACCCACGACCATACGTCAACAATTTCATGAGGAACCAGCCCAGCCCCTCTAATAAAAACATCAAAGAGCTAACTTGGGACCAAATTAAGCATAACTCGGCGATCTCAACAATAAACATAAAGTGTATAATTAACCAACCTGTACTACTTCACATAGACCCTCTAAACGTCTGGTATCCGCATGAAACAAAACCAACAATGCTTTGCACTTAAACACCCAAAGAAAAGAAATCCCAGTTTTTTTTCTGAAGAAAACATAAGCCTACTTAACTGTACCCAACCACATATATGAACACAACCAGGACACATAAACCAACATACACGCAAAATTCACAAGATGTGGTATGATCATAAGAGCAAGGTTTGCATTACCATCCTTTGAGGAAGCCAAGGCAGCAGTCATTCTCCTCGTGGTGGTGGTGGTGGTGGTCATGGTGGTGACCGTGGTGGTGGTGGTCATGGTGGTGCCCGTGGTGGTGGTGATGAGCGTCATGCGGTGGCGGGTAGTAGTAGGGCGGCTGCTGCCCCTCGCTGAAGTAGCCCTGGTACCCTGGAGGAGGCTGCTGGGGCGGCGGGTAGTAAGGGCCTTGCTGCCCACCGGGTGGGGGTGGTGGGTATGGAGGTGCATACCCTGCAGACACAGAACAAGAACCCAGATTAGATCAGGCACGAATTTGGCGACGCATCATCAGAATTCAGACACGCTTCCAATCGATCCAGAAAAGATTCGATGCATAGCATCGTGTCAATTCCCAGAAAGATTACAGAGGAATCAAAGAAGAGACCGCGGGAATTCAGATCAAGAAGATGATCTTTGCTGCCTAGTCTTCCCGGTCTATCAATCGAGCAAGAGACAGAACCGGACGAAAAAGATCGAGAAATCTGCAAGGGATGGGACGAAATTTGCCTGGCGGAGGGTAGGATTCCTGGGGAGGAGGGACTTTCTGGTAGCTCATTCTCTCGTCGTCGTCGTCGGCCTTGCTTCTCCTCCCGATCTTCTCGCGGTCTACCGACGCGATGCGACCTGACGTCTATCTACTTCCTCCTCGCGGCTCCGGAAACGGGGCAGCGGCCGCACGCGCACGGAGAAAACGACTCCAAGGAACAGACCGACGACCGTTGAAGCTAATGAGGCGTTTTTTGAATGGCATGCTCGTGATAGCTGGAGTAGCTCAGTTGGTTAGAGCGTGTGGCTGTTAACCACAAGGTCGGAGGTTCAAGCCCTCCCTCTAGCGTTGGGTGGCTTTTTTTTCTCTGCCTTTTTTTTTTTTGTGTTTTTTCACGGTAACTATGCATTCAAGCTGACCGTTCGTGTTTTCACGGCAGTTACGCATTCGAAGTATTTACATGGGCCGTACTTCGGCCGACACAGCACGAAATAGGCCCGAAGCAGGCACAACATGCCTTAGGCATGAAATAGGCAAGGCACAGGGGCGTGTGACAGGCCACCCTGCGATGTGACGTGGCACTGCGGCGTATCGTGGCTTGCGGCCAGCACCGTCGTGGTCCTCGGATACAGAGAAAGAGGATATTGCCGATTTCTTTACGTAAAACTAGATCAATCATAGAATATAAAAAATAATATATTGAAAACACAGGCAGATAAAGAGAACTTCTAATCTTTCTTGCTTGAAAACACAGAGAGATAGAAAGAACTCCTAGTTTTCTTGCTTGCTTTCTTTCTGATTCCGTATACAAAACAGCCAATAGTACTTCATATTCATAGTCTAGTGATGAGGTGCCCACCATGAGCCAACGCTTCAAGTCCAGGATCAGGTTTCTTAACACTCTCCCTTGGGCACTCATCCGACACGTTCATATCTCATCAAAACTCCATAAAAATCCAGTGGGAAAAATTTGGAGAAAGAGTATATGATACATGTTATACTGCGTTGCATGAATTGCCTGATTAAGAATCTTGGTCGAGAAACTTCAGGAAAACTCGTCAAGGAGAAAAAGAGTACAATCCACACAATTTCATTTAATCTTCAGGATTTATTCTTTGGATACTCGATATTCATGATCAAGTTTTAATAACGAGCTTGAGAAAATTATCCCCCTGAATTCTGCACTTCTCGAAGTCTCATCATTCCAATTCCTCGTACGCATCTTTCAAAACTAAATGCTGGAAGTGACTTAGTGAATAAATATATAAGATTCTCACATGACTTAGTATGCAGTACTTTAATTTCGTCCATCTTTTTGCAATTCATGACAAGAGAAGAACTTGGGTTGATATGCTTTGTGAGATAACTCTTCATATAGCCCGTCTGCACTTGTGCAACACAAGCTGTATTATTTTCACAGATAATTGTGTAAGCTTGCATAATATTCGTCCCACATGACTGCTAGATATGGTGAATCATTCGTCGGAGCCAAACACATTCTCGTGCGGCTTCGTACTATGCTATGATTTCTGAGTGGTTCGTCAAAGTCGTTACAAGACTTTGCTTAGATGATTACCATGAAATTGCAGTTCCACCACTTTGTCTAGCCGTTGGCTTCATCGCAACGTCCAACCACGTCCTAGTCATGACTTTATTGTCGTGCCTCCGTCTGACCACCTCGCGGCCGACACTTTGTCCGGCTGCCTCGTAGTCGTGACATCATTTGGCCGCCTCGCGGTCCTAGACGCTTCGTTCGAACATTCCGTGGTTGTGACCCCTCACGACCACATCCTGGTCGTGATTTGGCCTGGTCATTTTGAGGTCATGCCTTCGTCTGACCATCTCACGGCCAACACTTTGTTTGGCAGCCTCGCGGACGTGACTTCGTCCAACCACATCGTGGTTGGGACCTCGTTCGATCACCTCATGGTCGTGACTCTATCTGACCATGTCGTAGTCATGGTTTCGTCCGACAACCTCGTGGTCGTGACTTGGCCCAACCACTTTGTGGTCGTGCCTTCGTCCTACCGCCTCGCGGTCATGATTTCGTCCGACCGCCTCATGGTCGTGACTTCATCTGACCACGTCCTGGTCGTGACTCCCTCTGACCACATCATGGTCGTGGCTTTGTCCGACCACCTTGCGGTCGTGACTTTGACTAGATCGTGGTCGACACTTCGTTCTACCATCTCGTGGTCATGACCCTACCCGACCACGTCCTAGTCGCGACTTCGTCTGGCCACTTCTTGGTCGTGGATGTTTCGTCCGACCGATTCGCGGTCGAGACTTCACCACGCACCTTGGAGGCATCTCCTTGGCCGGGCAGCATGGCTTCGCCGTCTGCCTCGTATGCGTCGCCTCGATGGGACAGCATGCCTTCGCCAGGAGATTTCGCCGTCCAGCTTGGAGGCATCGCTTCAGCGGGGAGGCATGACTTCGCCACCTACCTTATAAGCATCACTTCAGTGGGACGCCCTAGCTTCGGTGTAGGACTTCTCCACCTGCCTTGGAGGTATCGCCTCGACAGGGTAGTATGACTTCGCCGACCGCCTTGTATGCATCGCCTCGCGCGGGATGGATTGGCTTCGGCGTGGGACTTCGCCGACTTCCTTGTAGGCATCGCCTCGGAGAGACAAGGTCACCCCTGCTCTGCTTCCATGATTTCTTAGTGGACTTTGCATTCTCATTATGATCAGTAAAAGAAAAACCCTCTTCTAAGGGCTACAAGTTACAAGTTGCATCGGCTCACCAGGCAACACCCTCGCGCTTGCTGTCGGGGATGGAGGGCTGGGATAGTTTGTCACATCAGGTCGCCCATCAGGACCTCCGTACTTGTTGTTGAGGGAGTCCTGTTGTAGGGGTAACCCAACCCCTACCAATGTATCTCTATCTTATGTAATTATTAAGGAATAGGATAGAAATTTTCTATCATATATATATATATATATATATATATATAGAGAGAGAGAGAGAGAGAGAGAGAGAGAGGACCACTTATTTCTATTTATTGTTTCTCTCTGTTAGCTCTCCTTTTATAGTCTTCTTCTTTACTATGTGATATGTAGCCACAACAATTGTCCATGAAATAAAATATTCTACGCTACGGAAGATACTTATGCTAATTTAAATTCTAAAAGGTTTGTTGACAACCATGCCTTCAAAGATTGAATAAATTTGTTATTGTGCAATTAAGAATTAAAGGCTTCATTTTTGGGAGAAAGATAGTGAAGATATAATAGATATGTTACGTTCTCATTAGTTTTCCCCTTCATCTAGACATGCTAATGAGAACAAAACTACTTTTCTTTACATTTAGTACCCCTGTAGCTATCTCCAGTAGGATCTATGGTGCATGATCCACATAATGTGTGTTAGTGTCAAAGTTAGGTACAATTTCCCTTGAGATTTATAGTCCCCTAAAGATTTAATAGCCCTTAAATATCTATTTTGTTTTTTAATAGCTTCTCTATTTGGTTCTTTCAGGTTCGATTGTGTCTGTTGAATCTGAAATAAATGGCTAAGAGAAAAGTGATGATGTGGGTTTCTTTTTTTCCTCTTGCACTCAAGCTTTAATAGAGATTTAAGATTTTTTTCGTTCATTCAATATACCAGACCATGGTCTTGGGAGGGAAGCCGGGAAGGAAAGGAGCGCGGCGGAGCTCCAGCGAGCAACTTCGTCCCCCGCATTTGCTCCCCAAAGAGCGTATTGTTCTCCCGAGTTCCTGAGATCTTCAGTTCCCGGTAAAGGCTGCAGTTTTTGGGCTTCCATGGTGTAAAATCTGTATCTTTTCCCCAATTCTTGCAGGCTTTTGGCGGCATCATTCATAATCGGAATGGACGAGTTGAGGTGCCTGAGGAGAAGATTGTGTTTCGTTCTTCACTAATCGTTTTGGAGACAGGTTAGTGCAATGCAGCGTTGCACAGAGAAGAGGAAGAAGGAAGACTTCAGCGTTCAGACTCGCATCGCGCGCACGAGTTACCCCTCAAATTTAGTGCCTGCCTGCCCACACCTTTACAAAGGTCTTGCTCATTTCAGTTTCAGCTATTGATTTCTGACTTATTTTTTATTATTCATAAATTTTATCTTTTCTGATCTTTGATTTTTTTTAACTTTTTTACCGGTTCTTTTTTTCTGTATTCGTTTGCGTTGTCTGTGATGAGTTAGCATATTTATTTCTATTTCTAATTTTTTAAATTTAATTACGCCAAATAAGTCACCTTCAACTACAGTGAAATTTCAGCCGCTACAGTGCACTTTCAGCTATAAATCATAACTTTTCAACCCAACCAAGCGGAAATAATATTGGCATGGCTGCCTTGCCTGACGCTGAAACTGAATACATACCAGCAGATGCGAGTAGAAAAATGCCAAATCTGTCCCTGTACAATACCAAACTGTAACATAACTTCACACAACCGATACCTTGTAAACCTTCGCGCCAGTCGCTATACCCACATGCCACTTACTGCTTGGCTATGAGAGGAGTGCTTCTATCTAACTCCCAACTCTCCATGAACTCTTCCTACGATCTCTTATCGATTTTCTTCTCCCTGTTGGCGTTGGCGAATGGTCCCGATCGAGGTGCATGAGTCGCTTCTCCGGGTTGGAAAGGAGGCGCGAGGTGGCGTGCGTGCGAGCTCTTGTACAGGTTCCGTGCCATATACACGTAATAGTATCTGGTTTATCACGTAAAAATAGTAGGGAGTGTCTCTACAATACTCGACTGCTTTTGAGGATAAAAACAATCAGATTTTGAGCTGTTAGATGGAGATCCAACGCCCTAGATTATTTTTTTTGGAGGGGATCATTTTTTTTGGAGGGGGCTTGTATGGGTGGATCCGTTGGATGGAGATCTAACGTCCCAGATCAATCTGACTATTTTTGTCTTCAAAAACAGTCGAATGTTGTATAGCAATACTCAAAATAGTATTATTTGACTTGTCATTAAATATATTTTTATATTATTATATATTTTTACAATTTTTTACTATACATACAATCAGAAAAGGTAAAAGTCAATAATTTGTATTGTAGACTATGTCAATATCTAAAACCACAATTAAAAAAAAAGAATGGACTTAATATAGGATTAGCTACATATGGCTGCACATGGAGACAAAGCCGGATTTAGCACTGTTGCGTACCATATTTACAAAACTAGGTGTATGCGTATCATATTTGCAAAAATGACACTTCTGCCATTCGCTAGGTGGGTGGCAGCGCCGACGAGGCGACACAAGGTGAGGTCGCTGGCGGCAGGTGTCTGCCACCCTGCTAGCAGATGGCAAGTAGCCTGTCGCCCGGTGGGGGGACGGTAGGTGATTAAGCCAACTGATTGGCCGGCTTAATTACTTGCCCTAATTTTTTGTGTTAGTATTTGTTTAAATTTTTAAATATATCAAATGAGCTCAAAAATTTACAAAAATTTATATACAGTCTCCCGACACAACTTACCTCACATTGTAGTTTTTGAGTAATTTTATCTGTTGTAAATGTTGCTTAAAAATTCATAAAATTTTGATATTTTTACGAGTTTTTACATATAGCAAGCAAGCTCTCAAAATTATGAAATTTTATGTAAAGCCTTCCGACACAGTCACAGTCATAATTATTTTATGTGAAATGTTATTTTTACTAATACGGTGGATATATAACTAATTTTATAAATACTATGGTAAATAATACTAAATCTGGCTTTGGCTTTGTCTCGATGCACACGTGCGTGTATACGCCGGAGTTGCTGTTAGAAAGCCTTCTATTGGCCAGCCTTTCATCGTAAGCAGGTCCCCCTTTTCAGCGCTTTCGTATTCCTTTTTCTCCAGTCACACGGCGACACATAATACGCAAGTATTAGTGTAGATCAAGAGCTGAGCTGCCGTAAGCTCAAAGCCAACCTCTTCGCTCATGGCTGCCGCCGCGGTGGCGGCCGCGGCGACCGTTGCACCGCCGCGGCCCCTCGTCCTCTGCCTGGCGCCGGTGGCGCCGCGCAGGAGGGCGCTGCCGCGGTGGAGCGCGTCCGCCTCTGGAGGCGGAGCGCCGAGGCCGCGACCGGCGTCGTTGGACGCGACGGTGACGGCGGCAAGGAAAGGGGTGAGGGAGTACGTGGAGGCGGCGCGGGAGATGGCGCGGCAGCAAGACGGCGGGCCCGCGCGGTGGTTCTCGCCGCTCGATTGCGGAGGCTCCGGCGCCGGCGGTCGCGTCCCCGGCGCGCCGACGCTGCTCTACTTGCCCGGTATGAGCATTTCTCTCTCTCTTTCCCTTAAAAAATGTTTCCTTTTTTTTTTCTGTTGTCTACGGTTAAGTGCGCTGTTTGAATATTCTTTTGGTTCTGAATTCTGACAAAGCATGAACTTGAATATTCTCAAGTGGTTTTTTAAATCGTTTACAATATGTGATGCAGAAAGAGAGCACACCTTTTTGCGTGGTCTCTTTTAGGACACGTCTATGCTATGCAATAGTGCAGCCGAAAAGAATGAACACCAGAAAATAAGTCCGAAAAAGAAAATCAGAAAGTAGTCTTACCCTGCATCCTTGGTAAGCCTAAAATTAGAACCGACGGCCAATAATATTATTTAAGCATATCAAGAACAGTGCAACAGCACTAAAATAAGAGGCAACGTCGATGATTTGGTGGCCTGCCTGGTCATGCCAACCAATTTTCTTGACTTGCTTGCTCACTTGCAGATCACGCCGAAACCATAAACAACAAAAACAGTTTGACAAATTCATACAAGGTATTGGTGGACCATGTGCTCCCTTTCTCACTATTGGCATGGGAAAACGAATTTTAGGCAAAAATGACACTGTAGATCACCAGAATACCAGATCTAGCCTCTTCACAGCAATAATTCCATTTGTGGCGCCAGAATGCGATGAAATCGTGCGATCCCGACCGCACGACTCATCGCTCACGCGATACAAGTCGTCGGATCGGGGACGCAAGACTACTGTTCATCCGTATTTTTCCCGTTTAGTGTTTGTTTGAATTTTTAAATATATCAAATGAGCTCAAAAAAACGAAAATTTATGTACAACCTCCTGACACAACGTTCCTCACGGTGTAATTTTTGGGAAATTTTATCCATGGCAAATCTCGCTAAAAAATTCATACAATTTTGATATTTTTACGAGTTTTTACATATAGCAAACGAGTTCAAAAAATTACAAAATTTTATGTGAAGCCTTCCAATGCAGTAATAGTTATTATGTAATTTTTTGGAAATTTTATGTGGTCCGAATTAGCCACGTTTGTTCCGAGTCGTGCGGTTGTACTGTAGACATGCAGGTCGTGCGGTCGAGGACCGCATGACTCGGACAAACATGGTTAATTTGGACTGCATAAAATTCCCAAAACATTACATAATAACTATTACTGCATTGGGAGGCTTCACATAAAATTTCGTAATTTTTGGAGTTCGTTTGCTATATGTAAAAACTCGTAAAAATATCAAAATTATATGAATTTTTGAGCGAGATTCACCATGGATAAAATTTTCCAAATATTACACCGCGAGGAACATTGTGTCGGAAGACTATACATAAATTTTCGTAATTTTTTGAGCTCATTTGATATATTTAAAAATTCAAACAAACACTAAACGGGAAAAAGTACGGATGAACAGTGGTCGTGCGGTTCTCGACCACACGACTAGTACGTGAACAGTGGTCGTGCGGTCCCTGACCATGTTAGGGGGCTAGGTCTGGTATTCTGGCGATCCATGTTAAGGGTGTTTAGGTCTTTTCCCATGTGTCTAGGGTTTGGAATTTTGGACTTATTTGGACCCCAAAATACCAAGAATTCCGTTTTTGACCCCTTGTACAAAAAAATTCCACTTTTGGACCCCTTCCCACCGCGGGATTCCCCCGTCGCGCCACGTGGGCCGGTCGTGCGGAACGTGGCCGCACGACCAGCCGGCGCGCGCCCGGCGCGCGCGTCTCCCGCCGACCGCGCGTCGACGCCCGAGCGCGCGTGTGCGCCGCGCGCGCGTTTGCCGGCCGACCGCGTGTCCCGCCCGCCCGAAGCGTGTGCGCCATGGCGAGCGCGCGCGTGCCGGCCGACCGCGTGTCCCGCCCCGCCGAAGCGCGTCTTGACGCCCGACCGCGCGTCTGTGAAAAAAATCGATCGTGCGCTCAAAAACCAAATCGTGCGGTCAAAAACCGAGTCGTGCGGTCAAAAATCGGTCGTGCGCTCAAAAATTCGGTCGTGCGCTCAAAAAGCGATCGTGCGCTCAAAAGGCGATCGTGCGCTCAACAGGGTCCAAAATCGAATTTTTTTGTTTGGGGTCTACTTTTGGAATTTTGGGGTGATTGGGGTCTAAATGTGTCCAAAATTCTAGGGTTTGTGTCTTTGTACTATATATGCCCTATAGGCCTTTTTGCAGTACAACATCCATTCCTATTGACAATCCACAGTGTCATTTTTGCCTAAAATTCTGGGAAAACTGGGCTTTCTTGAGCGATTCACTGTGTAGCTGATGCCTTGATGGCCACTGGAAGTGGCGGGATTAGATGGACAGAGACCTCTGTACTGTTTCTCTGTTGGATGGATGCAGCTAACATATGTGAAAAACCTGGATTCAGATGTAGAATCAGTGTATCAGAGCTTTGGTTTTTGCCATATTCAGATATATTACTGCAAATATAGTCCTGCTCTGAAGTGCATGTGCATAGCTATACTTTTGCTGTTACCAAATGCATTATGGGCTGGATCGTCAGAACATATAAACGCTCATATCTTCAATTACTTTGGTTTCGGTCATCTGAAAAAACAAACTAATTGTTTTTAGTTTTTGGATCTTGCAGGAATTGATGGAGTTGGTTTAGGACTGATCCGGCACCATGAGAGATTAGCAAAGTAAGCAATTTTAGATGGAACTTATGACTGTTTTATCTTCAATACAACTAATGCTTGTTCTGTTCTGCAGGATGTTCGAGATGTGGTGCTTGCATATACCTGTCGAAGACCGTACGTCCTTCGACGGTACGTGTTTTTCATGTGGATTTTTCAGAGTGAAGTAAACAAACGTCGTGCCTTATTCTTCAATAATCGAGGAAAATGTTCATGCGCTTGTACTTTAGGAAGTTTCATGTTAATAATCCTGCAATTCCAGTCTGCCTATTTCCCACATATTTTGAGGCCCTGACTGATAAAAGCTCTGAAACTTTACTGATGAATGCAGGACTTGTTGAGTATGTAGAGAGGACAGTGAAATCAGAGAGCTCAAGAGCACCAGACAGACCAGTCTATCTTGTTGGAGAATCTGTTGGAGCATGCATTGCTCTTGCCGTGGCAGCGCGGAACCCAGACATCAATTTGGTGCTGATCCTAATCAACCCAGGTATTGCTGCCATTGTCCATGATTTTTGTGTTCATCTGTTATTTCGGTGATATGAAGTGCCTACTAGCTCATCTGCTCTATGGCATCTTGCAGGGACATCTTTCCAGAAGTCACAGCTGCAGTCTTTCTCAGCCTTATTAGATTTGGTCCCTGAGCCATTCCATTTGAGCACTCCACAGTTCCTAAATTTCCTGACAGGTTTTGCATTACTTCTGTATGGAAAATTTATGACTTGTTAGATGGATAATTAACTTGCTTTGATTCAATTGGGGGACACATACCGTACCATTGCATTATTTTTACAGTAACCTCTCATTTGAAATAAGCCAATATCAGAAGCAGTATCCTAAAGGACGGCAAAATGTGATATGTATCTACTGATCACAGTTCAATGCTTCTAGGCAACGGCAACTTCATGAAGATGCCATCAATTGCTGGACGTGGTCTTCCTCTTGAAGAAGCTGGTCAGGCATTATCAGAGATCACCACTAGTGTGCTGCCTTCTCTTATGGTGAGCTGCAAAGCGTTGAGGAATTGCTGGGAATTTCCTATGTCATGCGTGCACATCCTAGCAGATGTCACTTGTCAGTTCATGTCCGAATGGATTTGCCATTCTGTTGGATATATGGTTATCCACATCTCTCTCTATGCCGCAATCTTAATGCTGCTTCTATGCACTTCTTTCTGCAGTTTTTGGTTGATATTTTGCCAAAGGAATCTATTGTTTGGAAGTTGAAAATGTTGAGAACAGCGTCATCATTTGTCAATTCCCGATTACATGCAATCAAAGCCCAGACTTTGGTGCTTGCTAGGTATGATATGACTTGCAATAGGCAAACTGACAAAATACAGCTGAGATCTGAGAATAATGTTCCCTTGAACAGTAACATTTTTCGAGTTTCTCTTTACCTCATAATTGAATATTATGAAGGATTGAGAGTAGCATTGTGCTCATTGTTCCTGGTTCTGCATAGGTCGAGAAGAACATAGTCTGCACATGCTTTACATGGACCATATGTCGCATTCCAATAATTTTATTTTTGGACGTATCATCCTCGTTTTGACTGGATCTGAAGTTGGCATTCTTTTTCCTCAGTGGAAATGATGAACTGCTGCCAAGCCGCCAAGAGGCTGAAAGGCTACGTGGCACACTAGAGAAATGCAGAATCCGTAATTTTAGGGATAATGGCCACAAAATCTTGTTGGTAAGACAAGTAAATATGTTTCTCGTCTACATTACATTATTTGTTCTTAAACACAAATCATCCGGGAGGCCATCCAAAATGTAAAGATCTCATATATCAAAAACATAGAGAAACAGACACCGTTCAGTTAAATTCTTGTCCTAAACTTGAGCACCACTTTTCAAATTACCAAAATCACTGTTTGCATCAATTCATAATCCCACTGTTTGCATCAATTCATAATCCTATTGGTCATGGCCACTGTTAATTCTAGTTTTCAAGCATTTCTAAATTATAATCGATAACTCCCCAAAATATCTGATAGGAAGGCGAATTTGATCTAGCGACAACCATTAAAGGAGCTGGGTACTATCGCCGCTCCAGGCAGACGGACTTCGTTTCAGACTATCTACCTCCAACTCCTGATGAGCTCGAAAAGGCTATGGATCGTGACAGGTACCATTTCTCTAAAATTAAAGCTTAAGGAGTCCTCTATGCTCCACTAAAATAAAACTACGGAAAGCTTCTGCGGATGCTAATGGTTAGGCGCTAGCTTCTCGAGTCAGCTGATTTGTTCAGGATCCATACAGTTTTCTTCTAAAGGGAGCAGTTTCCTACTATCTGAGTGACTGAGTAACCAGTTGTTACATGAGACTGAATTGCTACTGAAATTCTGAAACTTCAGGATCTTGAGCTTTGCCACCAACCCAGTGATGCTATCAACACTGCCTGATGGGAAGATAGTGAGGGGTTTGGCAGGCCTGCCAAAGGAGGGTCCTGCTGTGCTTGTTGGATACCATATGCTCTTGGGGTTTGAGCTTGGACCTCTGGTTACAGGAGTTCTGAACAGCACCGGAATCCACATCCGAGGCTTAGCTCATCCGTTCATGTTCGACAAGAACTCAGAGCAGCTTATGCCGGACTCGTCGCACTTTGACTTCCATCGGATCATGGGTGCTGTGCCTGTTACGGCTGTCAATTTTTACAAGCTCCTTTCAGAGAAGCACTTTGTGTTGCTGTACCCGGGAGGTGCGCGTGAAGCTCTTCATAGAAAGGTAAGAATTTGACATATAGAGATTGAGGTCATTTGATTCATCTCTGTCATACTCCTTCATTTCCAAAAACATCACTTATTCGAGGCCTAGCTGTTTTCAGGGAGAGGAATATAAGTTGTTTTGGCCAGAGCAGTCTGAATTTGTGAGAATGGCGTCAAGGTTTGGAGCAACAATTATACCATTCGGAGTGGTTGGCGAGGATGATATATGTGATGTAAGTGCTATCCTACCTGCTAACCTGCCCAGACAAAAGAAAACCACAACTATGTGATCTTCCTTTGGTATCCTCTAGATTGATCTAATATAGTACATATACTGGAGAAAGAGAATGATGCTTCACACTGTTGGATATATCATGCTCATGGTAGGAAATTATCCCTAGATGGAAATTTAGTCCCACTGCACTTAGCTGATAGTGTCCTACGATCCTATCCTCTGTCCTCTAATGATCAATTTACCACCTCAGGTGTTGTTAGACTACAACGATCTTCTCAAGCTTCCATTATATGACATCCTTGACAAAATGATAAATGAAGATGGTTTGAAGCTAAGGTATGCTGCCCATACTCGAAAGTGTCTGAATTTAATTTAATTTAGAGTAATTTTTATTTGTTGTCTCCGAAAGACTTTGTCCAAAAGAATTCTCTGATCGTGATTCACCTTGTGGTTTCAAAGGACTGATTCTACGGGAGAGATAAAAAATCAAGGATTGCATCCCGTAGTGGTTACACCAAAGGTACCAGGGAGGTTTTATTTCTTCTTTGGGAAGCCAATTGAAACAAAAGGTACATCTTAAAAAAAAACCTACCCTAATAACCCCCTCTTAACATTCTGTTGGCATCATCTCAGGGCAAGTTAGCATGCTTATTCTTTTTGGCAATCAAAAGATTAGACATAAGAAAATGCACATGTGTATTCAGAGACCAGATGTTTGATACTTTGATTAGATTTGCTCCTAGTTTTCATTTGATTTGCTTGTTATGCATAGGGAGAGAGAAGGAGCTAAGAGACAGAGAGAACGCCCAGCGCCTCTATTTGCATGTGAAATCCGAAGTGGCGAGTTGCATCAAGTATCTGAAGGACAAAAGAGAGGAGGACCCCTACAGGAGTATAGTGCCCAGGCTTCTCTATCAGGCGGTTCATGGGATCAATGCAGAAATACCCACATTTAAACCCTGAGATATTCACTCCCAGAATATCATTAGTTAGAAACTTAGAATCCACGTCAATTGTTTATATTGTTCTTGTTATTTCTCATTTCCGCATAGTTATTTCTTATTATTTTTCCTCAACAATTCTGCTCGTCGATTTACGAGCAGTTTATTCAAACCATAGAGGTCAATAAAATTCAGTTTACAACTGTAAATTTGTGTATGTACAGTACACAGTAGTAGAGGCATAATCTAGGCAGGAGCTTTCATTCCAAATGGTGTATGTGAGCAAGACCATAAGCCCTCCACTCTCCAATTGTTTATCAATATTTATTTTGCTAATTTGTACCACTAAATTGGGCAGGACGTCAACAAAAGAACTTAAGCACAGTGGCTGAAATTCTTAATGTGTCGTTGGAATGATAATTTGCACAGAGATGATAACCTCTCCAGGTTTTAAGGCAAAAAAACATTACTTTGAGATCATACAGAAAATTAGAACGAAATGAGATATCTCATTGGGAGATTAGTCCTGTACATCTGGGCAAATGGCAATAAACAGAGGAGACTAATGATGAAATTAGTGACGGCATGATACGTACAGATTTCATGTCAAATGTACAAGCATCAGTTGCTTATGTCGAAGTACTTGGGATCAGCAGGGAAGTCGTGCTCAACCCGCAGCTGCCATAAAACATAATATCCATCAGAGCTACAGATTTAATACACGAAAAAACAAACAACTCTCCTATATAAAAGGCCGTACAGAAGTTTAACCAGTGAATACATGGAACAACATGACCAGCACCGTCACTCTTAATAACACCATACACTAAATTTATGTTGAGTGTTTACATGTCTACATGTCAAAAAAACAACATGACTGCCTATTATTTTAGCATTCCAATCAGCAATTTTGTGAAATCTAGAATGCTATCTATGTTATACGTTGGAAGTATTTAATCTCACTGGCGCAGACAGGTAGACAAGCTGCATTGTAACATCCCGCTCCTCTTTAGGGTCTAGAGTGCTACCATCATTACATAATATTACTATTTTTAATAACCATTAATAATTTTAAGAGAACATTAATTTATTCATTTTGCAGCATCTTAACACACAGCATACCACTCTGCCTCAAACTACAATAGCATACTAAAAGAGACTAGACATGATAACAAAATGTGGCACATGAAGTACTGCTGATACGTGAAATTATTCATGTGTTACTCCCGCCCGTGCATGGTGTCCTCAACGGTCACCTAAAAAAATAAAACAAGAGTGAGTCCAAAAACTCAACAAGTACAAAGCAAAACAGTAAATAACAGGTGCATGTATCAGTCCATAATCATCGCAGTTTCAATAACCACTTGTTTCCATTTAATCTCTCTAATTTCTCATCAACCACACATTATGCATTTGCACATGTTCTATGTCATAATGCAATTGCATATGCGCATGTACTTCTCTCTTATCTCTTTAGTCTATACCGGTATAGCAGAGCGAGCGCCCGTTAATGCTCATCCAAGCCCACCCTATGTCCATGCGGGATCATAAGCCTGTTCTTTTTTATACGGTGACCTCAATAGCCCGTCAGTACATACAGGGACTTCAGTCTCCACTCCTGTAGAGTGTCCACATAAAGTGAACCAACGATACTACAAAACTATCTTTTATCATGGCATGCATGCAATGTAAGTTCTCAATTTATGCATATCAACATGCCATATATCAACAATCGTTACTCAGCATTCCTCATCATGCATCCAAAAATAGTTAGTTTACCATATCATTATAAGCAATGCATCAACATGCATCTAACAGTAAACACTATCCGAATTTATTGCTTTACCATGCACTTATCTGGTTAGCCTCGGGGACGATGCGTGGACGGCTCCAACCTAGGACCTCCACCTGTACAAACGTTAACCTGACTCAACACATCATATCGAAATCAGTACTTAAGCAAGCAATGACGACCCTACGTGCATAACCCGACTCTGGCATAAAAAACGCCTGGGTTAAGGACCAGTCGCGCGGGTACCAAACCCCCTTTTTTCTTTTTCTCCCCTTTTCTTTCCTTTTCTTCGCTCTTCTTTTTTTCCTTCCTCTCCTTTTCTTTTTCCTCCTGGACTTATCCTTCCCTATTTCTTGCTCTCTCTCTCTCTCTCTCTCTCTCTCTCTCTCTCTCTCTCTCTCTCTCCAGGCGTGTGGCTGGGCTCATGTGCGCTCGGACACGCCAGCCACCGAGTCACCGCTAGCCAGCTCCTCCATCCTTCCCCCACCTTCCACCTTCCACCTCCCTCTTTCTTGGCTCCACCGCCGCTCCTCTCCCTGGTCTCCCTACCCCTCTCATCCTCACTCTTTGCCCCAGATCCGGCCACCTCCGCCTCCCTCAGCTGCTCCTTTCCCCAACCTCTGGCTCCAGGCCACCGCCCTCCCTGACGCCTCCCCGACTCGGCCCCTCCCTCGGGCTCACCGGCCATGGCACGCAGCCAGCCGGGAGCCCGGTGCCTCCACAGCTTCCCAAACGCTTTGTGTACCCATAAAGACTTTTATCTTCACCGCCTATGCTACGTAGTTGCTCCTCGTGAGCATGGGGTACAGGAGAGTCACACTCCCCTCTCTCGCTGACACCTTTGGCGTTCCTATCACCGGCGACGCCACTATCAGGTGAAGCTGAACGCGGCATGATTTTTGACATACACTACAGCTAACTCTGATATCAATTGTTAAAACACTCAAGTATTGTTGGCACTCAGGAGTGGGAAGCAAGGAGATAGAGGAGAGTTTGATAGGCTGCACAAAAAGTTTTAGCAAGCAACGTAGAGAAGACTACATAGGAGACTTCAGCTAGTTACATTACTCCAAACATGGCTCTCATACATTACTACATTAGCTTATTTACATGGGGGTTACAAGCCTTTATACAGGCTGCTGAACCGACATAAGTTCCCAGAACTAGCAAGAAGCACATATTACTCTTATACAGCTAAACATAACTCATACACGGCACATGACATGCTTGTACGCCAGCTTGTCCCAGGTTCTCACATGTACAAGTGGCTCTTTATGCATGTGTTAGCAGAACATTTTAACATGCATGCACCAAGATGGCACTTAAAGCATCCAGTCATGTCCTTTTGGCTTATACGGCTGCATTTGCTTGGACACACTTATAGCTAGATAATTCTGTCTTATACAGCAGCTACAAGGTTAATTCAGCAGTGACAGCCTTGAGGGCGGCCAATAGGGGTAAAAAAAAGCTCGTTAGTGGGGCTTATTGACTCGGTTCAAAATTGCTTTAATTATACTTGTTAATTAGTTAAACATTAAAATGAATTGATTTCAAATGAATTTGAATTTTACTCTAGCTCGGCTCGGCTCGTTTCTAAAAATACTTTTAAATTATACGTAAAATAATATTAAATTAAACTATATCAATTTTAGGAAAAGGTTGATAAGACGATGAGTTGACTCGGCCGAGCTCCTTTGTGCCTCGGCGACCACTGGATCGGCGTGGAGGTCGGGATGGTAGACCTGCACGAGCTGCTTCCCCACGCGCGTTACCCCGTAGAGGCGGCCATGGAAAGGCAAGGTGTTGAAGAGCTGGATGTTGGTGTGGATGATGGTCCAGCACTCCAGCCTTGCTGCTCGGTTGCGCGCAGATCACCACGGGAAACTTGGGGGACCAGACGACGACGGTGATGGAGGAGGAAGCGGGCTGGCGGCGCAGACGGCGGCGTGCATCCAGACGGAGGAGTCCATCTTGAACGACTCCTGCTTGCTGAGCACGCAGTGGAAGAGGGTGGCGTGGCCGGGGAGGTCGACGGCGACGCGGGTGAAAGGTTGGACGACAGCGTCGCGGGTGTGGAGGACGACGACGAGGCCGTCGGTGAAGACGACGATCCGGTAGCCCCGGAGCTCCCGCAGGTGCATCGGGCGGAGCTTGCCGCTGGAGGCGTGGAAGAACGTGATGGCGGCGGCGGCGGGGCGGAGGCCGGTGCCCTCACGGAGCCCGACCCAGCCGCACGGGTGGAAGCGGCGGCCGGCCAGCGTGGGGTCCCGCAGGCTGGCTGTGGACACGTGCCAGTGCCGGCACACGGTGCGGAATGCCATGTATGCGCTCCGTCACGTCCTCGGCAAGCAGCGGCTCCACCACGAGGTTGGTGAGGTCGGGTGGAGAGACGTCCAGTCCGGCCTCTCGGCCGCTGCCGCCGCCTTGCGCTTGCGGCCGTCGTGGGGGAAGGCATCGCCGGTTTCCTTGTGCTTCTCCCCCGTCCTCGGCGCCGCCATTCGCCGCCTCCGGTGCTGCAACCGAAGACGAGAGCGAATGGGTTCCAGACATTTCCAGTACGGTTGGAGAGGATCTGCATGTGTTTGATTGCCTGAATCTCCTTCGTCCTGGCTGAGTGGATCTGTATAATATGAGAAAGAGCCTGTTTGATTACCTTATGAGTGGATGCGCCTGCATGAGCGGATGCAAAATACGCCCTCGGATGGGTGGATACGCTCAAAATGAGCTTCACTGGCCATCCTGGATGGGTTGATGCAGTGTATCTTATGCGGTCCCACGTGTCAGCTTCTCAGGTTTGGTAGACTGCATCCGCTCATACAGGCAACCAAACAGCATCTTAGTTTTTTTTTGCATCCGCTCATGCAATCTCACCAAACATCTTTTTCAGAAATACGATTCCACTCAACCTGCATCCACTCAGTCAGGATATACGATACAACCTCCATCCACAAACCAAACACACCCTAAATTTTTTTGAGCCATTACATTTGAAACACGACAAAATTTCCCCATTCCTGCAGAAATTGAACTCTTGTCTAACTATTATTTATAAATTTCCAACAAAACTCCTAAGTATTTTACCTGTTGAACTACCGATTGGTTTACAGAAGAGAAAATTAAGAATATGCCCTCCAACTAGATGGAAATTTAGGATATACCCTCTTTTAGATCCTAATTGATAATATACCCTCCTTTAGAGTGTTTTGTTGAGAAAATGCTCTTTTTATACTATTTAATACCTCTTAAGTATACTAATCCGTATTGTACTGTATTTTGACATTAAGATGACCATTTTGCCCCCCATGTACGGCCGCCGGACCTCCGCCCCACACCCTCTGTCGCGCCGCCGTTTGGTCTGGGAAACCCTAGCCAAGCACTGCCCAATCGAGACTTATCTTCTTCACATCCGTACATAAGGGCAAAATGGTCATCCTAATGTTAAAATACAGTACAATACGGATTAGTATACTTAAGAGGTACTAAATAGTATAAAAAGGGTATTTTCTCAACAAAACACTCTAAAGGAGGGTATATTATCAATTAAGATATAAAGAAGGGTATATCCTAGATTTCCATCTAGTTGGAGGGCATATTCTCAATTTTCTCTTTACAGAACTGCCAGTAAATTAGGACATCACTGGATACTGGATAGGCTATCATGGATAATCTTCAATCTTGATGCACGATCAATTACCCATCAGGGCACATGAATGGTACAGATCAGGACATACATGATGCATGCTGAGTGTATGAAGATCAGCACTCGTTTTGGCAAAACTGTGGACCCTCTGTTGGGAATCAAAGATCAAGAATGGTTACATAAGCAGCAGAAACCAGGTGACATTGATTCAAGTCTGTCATGAAGTGCAGGTGCTTGAAAACAGACGAGAGGCATGGATAGCCAAAAGGGCAAAACAAACAAATCTTACATCAATTAATCAGAGAAAAATGGAGATTTGATTCCACAACTCGTTATTTGCACAACTACATTCTTAACCACAGTGGATACGAAACACCAACTACTTTGCAGTATTGGCTTGAGTTCACATACTAATATGTACAATATTCTTCCACGAAGAGGTTGCTGAGCCCCTTGATTGGCACGGTATCATAAAATTCCACCTTAACACCAAATACCCTGCACAGAAAAGGTAATAGAGAGTAGGGTTAGTCTTACGTTGCTATGCCGTGCTGTGTTACATACGTGGCATGGCAACTATATAAAAGCAGGTGCTCAAAATTAGTTTGTCGATTAAAGCAGAAAGATGTTTTGCCAAACTGCCTTTTTATTTGGGCCCCTTATTTGAAACATGTTTGAAGATTCGCAAGAGTTAAGAAACCACATGAAACAATGTAAAATTACATTTCAACAATGAAAATGCTGTAAACATATGAAATTATGAATGCAGTTGCGTCATGAAAACTTGTAGAGTTAAGAAACCACATGAAACAATGTAAAATTACATTTCAACAATGAAAATGCTGTAAACATATGAAATTATGAATGCAGTTGTGTCATGAAAACTTGTAAGGCCCACGTGTTGTTTGTGTGCAACTGTGCACGCTCATCCGTGATCATTCAACTACTGTTCTACGGCCACAGCAACCACGTCAATGTAAAGGGGGCAAAAAAAAACTTTTACCATCCAAACTGCATCATCGGCGTTCCTGGTTCCCTTCACATATGATAGTCAACTTCATAACTATTTCAAAAAAAAAAAACTTCAAGGGCTAATTCAAACTTGGCTGTGCTTTCCATGTTCTAAAAGAATAATGAACTAACAATAATAAATTGTTACTTAGAAAGTTGCTAATTTACCAAAGTTTGAAAACTATAGCCTGCAGTAATTACAGAGAACGAAAACTTACCCTATGTTTTGCTTACTGACTCGGCAGCTGCTTACAAAGGCTGATGATCCTCCAAGAATGTTTGCGCCGAAGGAATAGAAGAAAGGCTCATTCTGGCAGCCCCTTTATCCTGAAGATCTTCTGTTTCTTTACCATCTGAAATACCTGTTCTCATGCCCCTAGAAGGTATAGAAAAACTACGGGCTATAGGTCCAGGTGGCGTTGGCAAAGGTGATGCAGTTGGTGGAGCAGTTGGTGGTGTTTGCCTTGCCCTAAAATGGTCCTGGCCTCTGGGTGCCAAAGGGGCAGAATTTGGTACCAATGGGGCAGAGTGGGCAACTAAACTAGGAAATGCTGTATTTTTTGATGCACTACTGGGAGGTCGAGGTAGCTCATGAAGCTCCTTGATTTTGGGCGAGGACATGGGTGGTGGTGAGGTACTGGGCGAAACTCTGACATGAATTGTTGACTGATGTGCAGAGCTGTGCCTCGGCACTGCAGAAACAACGTCAATATTCTCTGTTGACCTTGATCTGGGAGCAATTGGACCAGAAAAGGAGCCTCTCTTCACCTTTTTGTTGTCAGAAGTCGTCTTCGAGTCATGATAGCCTGGTAAAGCTAGATCACCCACTGGGAGCAATGTCCTTGTATCTGCAGTATTGGTATTGCTCTCCTTCAGCACTGACTGTGCATTAGATAATCTGGTAGGACTTGGTAGCTTATTGTCTCTCAGATCTCCCATATTTGTACTTGGGTTGAGGGGAGATGAATGAAATGCACCTTTGCTCTCAAGAGGAGATCCAGAAGTAGGATTTCCTGAAACTATCTGAGAGGTGGCTCGAACATCATTTGGAGTAGGCAAAACATAAGTATTTAACTTCCTCGTTGCAGAACGCCGCAACCCTTTTATTCTCTCTTCTGTCTCAAGCTTTTTCTCAGGGAAAAGTGGGGCTGACTGACTTCCAGATCTTTGTATTTCACCAGGAAAAGAGAAATACTCTCCTTTGCTTCTATCAAAAGATTCCTGCGAAAATCAGAAAATCAGAAGAAAGAGTCTATGGTAAATAAACTGGAATATTTTGGACAGGAAAAAGAAAACAAATTAACAAAAAAAAATTAAGATGTACACAGGTTAAATTCAATTTACAAACAGTGACATGAGTTAAAAGAGCCCACCACACTATCGGAAGCACAATAAGTTGTATACATGGAAATTTAAATATGGGTTGACATTTTACCTATTTAGATCTTTCCGACACATGGAATACCATTCTGCCTAATTATACTCTCAATAATTTCCAGTTTGTAATAAATTATATTAAAAAGTTTGGACAGATAAGAAATACCGAGGCACATGTATTAAATTCTCATGAAGCAATACAGTTTTATACAAGTGCAGTGAGGCACAATTGTAACAACACCAGATCAAGCAACATTCTAGAATATCCTTCACAAGGATATTTAACTATGCTTAAATTGCAAGCTATTTTAGTACCTCCGTAGGACTCCTGGAAGCATGACCAGCTTCTGTGGCTTCCTTATTTTGTCCATAATCAAAAGACAGCTCTCCATCATGACTGTCATTGTAATCATCGTCATTTTCATCTTCAACATAGTAATCCTCCTCCTCAAGTGCACTAAACTGATGATCAATGTGTTGTTGCTCAGCAGCAAGCCTAACATGTGGCTCTACAGCCTCAAGAGACTTGAGCCCCTTTCTGAATAAATTTAGCTGGTTGGCATAAAATATCAACCAATTTACACTAAATTAGTCTCTGCATGAATTGCCAAAAAACAAAACAAAAAAGGAGCATTTCCAAGTGATCAAACGTGCACCTGTGCGGCATGGTGCCGAGCAGCTTGTGTGAAAAGACTTCGGAACTGTCCTTGCTTCAATGACTTTAACCGGAACAGAAAAAGAGTTGCTTCCTCTTGATAATCTTCCTGAGCTTGTTTCAATTGCTCTGACGCACTAGTATCACCTTTGGCATTCTTAGATCTTCCCTTTTCTTTCTGCGCATTTAGCATGAATTCGAACAGTTCTCTGAAAGGAGTATTGGAAACTTAAAAATCATGTCACCAGGGCAAGAACATAAGCCACATTCTGTACAAACACAATACCTTTTTTCATCACATTGGTGCTTCATTTCCTGCAATAAAACAATATTCTGCAAATTAGCCGCTGTTCCTCCTGGAATAAGAACATAGTACTTACTAAAATATGTATTTTAACAAGAGATGCATCATTAGAACATAAATAAAATTAAAGTCATCAACCGGCCTAGGAGAAAACAATAAACTGAGTTCAAACTAGCAATTTGACGATGCATGCCAAGCAAGACCATTTTTGCATGATCACTGACACACCTTTTAATAAAACATAGGTTAAGTCCATGTGCTATACTAAAAAGTTGATTTGAACCCCCTCCATAGCACAAATCAATGTTTTATTAGCCAAAGATTAATTTTTGAGCTCAAAGGACTAGGGTATAGATAGCAAATATTTGAAAACGTGCATTGCATTTAATATGGCCATGTTATGGGCTTTAGGCCATATGGGGCAGTGGCCGTGCAGCAAGGCTGCAGCAGCAATGCACACGGCAAAGCTGGATGTGCAGCAGCCAGGCGTAATCCGCAGGTGCAGCAGCAATGCAAGAGGCTGTCCAGGAGTCCCTGGCACACAAGGATTCACAGCTAGGAGCCCTGACTTACACGGCAAGCAGCAGATGCACGTATTAGTTAAGAGATAAATTAGTTTGGGAAATATATCAGTACTAGTTCAGGAATGCTATCTCTTAGTTACCGAGTATGAAAGCTATATATGTTAGTTACCGAGTATATCTCCAGTTCATGGTTTGTCGATCATGTAATTTCATTAAGCATAAAAATAAACAAAGTTAGTCTCTCTCCCTTCTTCAACAGACCTCAAAGCCTTGACGGCGGTATGGCTTGCCAATCAAGGGCGAATGCCCTACTCTTGGTCCTCGAACCCGTACCCAACCAACTCGTACTATAACATTTGGTATCAGAGCCACTCACCATAGCTTCCGATGTTAAATTCTCTCTTGGACAAATTGATGGCTAACAGCGAGCAAAATAAATCCTTGCTCGATGACATGATGGCCACATTGAAGAAGGCTATGGAGTTGGTGAACAAGTTGAAGGAGTAGGAGGATGTGTTGCATGCCACTGCAATCGCCCTGCCATCACCTCCCTCAATGCCATCACCGCTGTTGGTCATGCTATCACCTTCACTATCGACGACTCCTCTCTCGGCCATTCCACCGTTGCTTGAGTCGCTGGTGCTTTTGATGAGGAAGAAGAAGGTTGTTGTTGTTTCGCGAGTGCCTGATGAATAAGTCCCAGTACTGTGGTCTTTGTGGGGTTGTGGTAGTTTTTGTTTTTTTGACTGCTTTAGGACAGCATCTGCTTTTAGGACAGCATCTGCTTTTGCTTTAGGACAGCATCTGCTTTTAGGACAGCATCTGCTTTAGGACAGCATATTGACCGCTTTAGGACAGCATCTAGGATAGCATCTTAGCATATGCTTGGCTGGTTCTCACCTATAAATTTGTATCCCCAACCCCTCGAGTTGGCATGGCATTGTGTGAGCAATAAACAAGAAAACTTGCCCCATCCCTAGTGTCATCCTCTCCATGAGAGTAAGGATCTTGCTATCACCAAGAGCAAGAGTCCAACGACTAACAAGTGGTATCGAGCCTTAGTATCCTGTGCTTTGAGCATCTCCCGCTCATCTCCTTCTCCGCCTCGCGGCAGCCCCACCAAGATGCAAAGCGGCAGCCTCGGCCGTCCCCGCTCTTTCTCGAGAGGCAAGCGGCTCGTCGAAGCAGCCTCTCTCCACGCAAGACCCCGATGCGCGCCATGTCCGCGAGGCGCTCGGCCTTCGGCCGCCTCGAGCATGCGGCGTCGTGACGGCCGAGCTTCGTCGCGGCAGAGCAGCATGAAGCAGCGGCGGCAGAGACGGCGCGGCGCGCGGAAGTGGCGTCAAAGGCGGGCAAGGGAGCCGGCGGCAGCGGCATGAGTGGAAGCGGCGGGGCGGCGGCGCAGATGCGTCAGGCGGCGGCAGCAGAGGTCAAGGCTCTGCGCGGCAGCAACAGCGGCTCCGGCTCTGTGATGACAGCGCGACGCGACCTCACCGCTGGAGAGGAGGAGCGCGCAGAAGCGAGCGCGCGATGGCGGCCGTGCACGCCACGAGCGCGGCGCAGCCAGATAGCGCGACGCGCGCGTGGCGCTCTGAAGAGGCGCCACGCGCGGCGCTCGAGGAGGCGCGCGCGCGCGGCGGCGTCAGACGGGCGGATAGCGCGCCTCACAGTAACGCGGCTCTCTCCCGGTTGATCGTGGTCACCACGAGTACCGGTATCGTCGGGGCGTCGGCCCGGCGGCGGTGGCCTACCCTCACCAAGACCAACTCGTCGAGTGGTCGCGGTGATGAGGTGAAGCTCGGTGCGCGCATATGTGGGATGCGATCCGTGCACGGCGACGTCGACTACGACCGGGATCGACGGGCGCTGGATGCTCTCATCGCCGCAGATCCGCCGAGATGCGCTTCGCTACCAACAAGCGGATCGCCAAAGAGGCTTGGGACGCCATCGCCGCGGCCGACGCATCGGCAGTGGCCGCGCGCAAGTCTACACCGCAGCACTACGCGCGGAGCGGGAGAACACGGCCTTCAAGTCGGTGAAGACATTGATGACTTTGCTCTCGTCTCAACACTCTGCTGCGAAGTTGGTGCGCCGGTGGCGACACCTCGGCGAGAGAGAGCGTGGAGAAGCTCTTCCGCCGCGTCCCGAGAAGTACAAGCGGATGGCTCGCTCGATCGGGTCTCTGTTGGACCTCTCCACGATGACCATCGAGGAGGCGTTGGTCGCCTCAAGGTCGCCGACATCGATGAGCCACAGCGCCTCGGGACCCGTCACCATTGGCGGAAGCTCCTCCTCGCTCGGGAGCGGTGGGATGCCGCCAAGGCGACAAGAAGAAGAGGAGCCTTCTTCCACGGCGACGCGCGCAAGAGTGGCAAGCGCGCAAGCGCGCGCAAAGCGCCAGCATGGCGATCTTTGGCAAGCAAAGCGAAGACGAGACGACTCTTGCCACAATCGCGGCAAGCTTGGTCATTGGGCCAAGGAGTGTCGGCGACCACGACGCGCGAGCCCACGCCGCGCAGCGCGGAGGAGGAGCGGCCGGTCTGTTCATTGCTCACGCGAGCATCGAACTACCTCCGCGGCACCGGCCGCGATGGCTCTCCACCTTGACGAGCCAAAGCACACGCCTCCTCGGCGGCGATTCGGCAATGACAAGACCGACGGGTGGTGCCTCGACACCGCGCCACCCACCACATGACCGGCGGCGGAGTTCTTCTCGAGCTCGACTTCAGCGCTCGAGGCACCGTCAAGTTCGACGCCCGCCGTGGAGATAAAGGGCGTCGGCTCTGCGTCGCCGCTAAGATCGCGAGCACCGGCCGCTCACGGCGTCTACTACATCCCCGACCGCGGAACTCCATCATCGGCTTGGGACGGTGGATGAGAACGGCTCGCGTGTCGAGATCGAGCACGGTGCCGCGATTTGGGATCTTCGACGCCGCCTCCTTGCCAAGGTAACGAGGCGCAAATCGACTCTACACTCTTCACGTCGCGGTGGCACAACCCCTCGTCTCGCGGCTCGTCGGGACGACGAGGCGTGCGATGGCACGAGCGCTTTGGGCACCTTCACCGAGGCCACGGCGGCTCGGTGCCACGGAAATGGTGCGAGGCTGCGTGCCTTGACCATGTGGAGCGGCTCTGCGACGTCTGCGTGTTGACGGCGGGGCGACTCCTTTCCCCAAAGGCGAGTTTAGAGCCAAGGAGAGGCTCGAGCTCGTGCACGGACTTGTGTGGCGGTGACACCGCCACACCGAGACGACGCTACTTCCTGCCGCTCGTCGACGACCTCTCCCGCTACATGTGGTGATGGTCCTCGGCGGCAAGGGAGAGGCTGCGGACGCCATCAGCGCACGCAGTCGCCGCGAGGCGAGCGCGGCGCAGTCGCAAGCTGCGCGTGGTGCGCCTGAACAACGGCGCGAATTCACGGCGGTGACCGCGTCGTCTTCATGCGGCCGATGAGGCATTGGCGCCACTACTCCGCGCCGCATGGCCGCGCAGCCAGCAGCGGCGTCGCCGAGCGCGCAACGAGGCGGTTGTAGGGATGGCTCGCCCTCCTCAGCGAGAGGATGCCGTGCTCTTACGGAGAGCGGTGGTGACGGCCGTCTACATCCTCAACCGCCGCTTACCTACCAGCGCTCGGCGGCAGGGGCCGTCACGAGGCTTGGCATGGGCGCAGCCGGCGGTCTCCCACTTGCGGGTCTTGGCTCCCTCGCGTTCGCCAAGGAGCTTGGCCACATCGGCAAGCTCGACGGCGAGAGCACTCGAGTGTTCATCGGCTACGCGAGGGCTCGAAGGCCTCCGCATCCTCGACCTGTCACACAAGGCCCGCATCTCGCGTGACGCGTGTTCGATGAAGCGGTGGGGCGTGGGACAAGGCGGTGGGCGGCGGTTCGGCCTCGACTCGTGGACTTTGTTGTCGACTCGCCCACTTCGAGAGAGCGGGAGCTAGCGGCTCGTCTTCACCGAGCTCGTCCACTCGACACCTTGCTCGCCACCAACTCCGCGAGTGCTCCACCACCGCACGCCACGCCCCACCCTTCACCACCGGCCACCACTCTCCTGCACCGCGCCACACCACCGGACCGGCCCCAACAACCGGCCCACGATGAGGCGCATGGTGGAGTTCGCATCTCCGCCCCACGACGAGGACCGCGTCGGCGCCTACCACGACGACGAGCCTCGCGCTATCGCACCATGGACAACATCCTCGGCGAGCCGCCTGTCCTCGGATCGGCGCAGCGCGATCGCGAGCGGAGCCGCGCTTGGCATGCGACGGCGGCGAGCCCCGCTTTCGCCGAGGCGGAGGAGACGCGGCGTGGCGTGTCGCGATGAAGCGAGAGATGGACGCCGCCGAGCGTAACCGGGCGTGGGAGCCGCGCGATCTTCCCGCCGGCCACCGCGCGATCACCCTTGCCGGGTGTTCAGGTGAAGCGGGATGGCCGGCGCCATCGTCAAGCACAAGGCTCGCTTGGTGGCACGAGGCTTCGTCGCGCAGGAGAAGTCGACCGATGACGCCGCACGCGCCGCGCGGATGGAGTCCGTCGCGACTCCTCCTGCGCTAGCCGCCGGGAAGGTGGCGTGTTCATCACATGGATGTCAAGTCGGCATTTCTTAGCGCGACTTGAAGGAGGAGGTCTCGTGCATCGTGCGGGGATTTGCGATCCCCAAGCAGGAGGCAGGTGCTCGCTGCGCGAGGCCCTCACGGCTTGCGGCGAGCACCACGAGCCCGAACGCTAAGTCGACTCCACCTCAAGCAAATGGGGTTCCAGCAGAGCGCGCACGCAGGTCGCAGCTCTGCGGCGGGCAAAGCGGCAACGCCTGGCGCGGGGGTGTACGTCGACGACTTGGTGATCATCGGCACCAGGATGCGGAGGTGGCGGCATTCAAGGAAGAGATGAAGGCCACCTTCCGGATGAGTGACACGGGTCTCTCCTACTTAGGGATCGAGGCGCACGGGATGATTTCGGATCACGCTCGACAGACCGCCACGCCAAGCGCGTTGTTGAGCTAGCCGGGCTCACCGATCGCAACCTAGCTCTCACCCACGGAGAGAGAGGTCGGCCGAGCCGCGACAAAGACGACGGAGAGGCGGACGCCACGCAGATCTGGCGTCTTGTGGGAGCCTTCGCTACCTCGCCCACACACGGCCGGACTTGGCATTCTCCGTCGGCTATGTTAGTCGGTTCGAGCAACGACCGACGACGAGCATCGCAGTGTGAAGAGGATCATCCGCTACGTTGCGGGGACTCTTGACCACGGCCTCCATTACCCGAGGTGTCCCGCCATGCGCACACTTTGTCGGGCACGCGGCGACGACACGCGGCGACATCGACACCAAAGAAGAGCACAAGCGGGATTCTCTTCTTCCTCGGCAAGTGTCTCGTTCATCGCGATCGATCAAGCGGCGGTGGTGGTCTGTCGGTGTGAGGCGAGTACATAGCGGCTTCCACCGCTCGACTCGAGCACTCGCTCGCCGATCGCTTGGTGATCTCTCGGCAGGACACAGGCGGTGGAGCTCGGGGTGGGCGACAAGTCCGCTCTAGCCACGGCAAAGAACCCGCTTTTCATGAACGAGCAAGCACATCCGGGTGAAGTACCATTTCATCCGAGGTCGCTGGATGAAGGAAGCATCAAGGCAAGCTACATCAACACCACGGATCGCTTGGATCGCTCACCAAGCCTCTTGGAAGGATCAAGTTCCTTGAGCTCGCTCCAAGATCGGGATGGTTCAACCCTCCCACAAGACGACGCACAAGACTTAGGGGAGAATGATGAATAAGTCCTCGCATCGTGGTCTTTGTGGGGTTGTGGTAGTTTTGTTTTTTTGATCTTTAGGACAAGATCGCTTTTAGGACAAAGATCGCTTTTAGGACAACATCTGCTTTGCTTTAGGACAACATTCGCTTAGGACAAATCTGCTTTTAGGACAACATCGCTTTTAGGACAAGATTTTTAGGACAAAGATCGCTTTAGGACAGCATATTGACCGCTTTAGGACAGCATCTAGGATAGCATCTTAGCATATGCTTGGTGGTTCTCACCTATAAATTTGTATCCCCAACCCTCGAGTTGGCATGGCATTGTGTGAGAAATAAACAAGAAAACTTGCCCCATCTCCTAGTGTCATCCTCTCCATGAGAGTAAGGATCTTGCTATCACCAAGAGCAAGAGTCCAGCGACTAACAGTGCCTTCACTATGTCGTCGACCGATGTAATGCCATCAATGCTGTGGAGTGCGGTGTCTACTAGGTCGTATTCCTCCCACCACTGGTATGTCCCAAAGTGGGAAGCAGGTCGTTGCTGCCCCGCATGAGTTGTCCATGTCACTGCCAACATCATCGATGCCACGCCATGCCAAGGAGTTTCTGTCTTGGACCACATCCATGGAAGTGTCGCCGACTTACCTTCAAACAACAATGCGCTGGTATCGGAGGCTCTAGCCTACATGGGGCCACCAAGGACTTCAACCGTGGCCGCTGCCGCAGCTCGAGGATGAGCTGTCCTACCGCGAGGGGTGTAATGTTTTGGGCTTTAGGCCCTATGGGGCAGTGGCCATGTGGCAAGGCTGCAGCAACAATGCACGCAGCAAAGCCGGATGTGCAGCAGCCAGGCATAATCAGCAGGTGCAGCAGCAACGCAAGAGGCTATCCAGGAGTCCCCGGCACACAAGGACTCACAGCTAGGAGCCCTGACTTACACGGCAAGCAGCAGATGCACATATTAGTTAAGAGATAAGTTAGTTTGGGAAATATATCAGTACAAGTTCAGGATTGCTATCTCTTAGTTACCAACTATATCTATTAGTTACCAAGTATGAAAGCTATACATGTTAGTCAAGCCAAAACTGCTGTCTTTTCCTCCTCTTGAGAAAACAGATAGCTCATTTCTGTATTGCTTGTATGATCAGAAGACCACAAGCAGGATAAGAAAGCAGAAAAAAAAATAGCAAAATGATATGATACAGGGCAGGAATAGACCACATAGAAAAGGGCATGAGCATAAAAAGAGAGATGCACATAATGCCTAAAAGCATTAGAGTGAAAGACCATACCTCTACCGTTTGAAGCTCATTAAGAAGGGACTGCGACGGAGTGGTAATGGTATGAAGAACATGAACACGCTGAGGAAAAGATAATGGAACAAATCAGCAGTGGAATATTATAGCAAATCGGCAGCTTTAACAAATAAGTAACTAGAAACTTACATAACTATCTACAAGTTTCCGAAGTTCAAATTGTGTTTTCCCGAGCAACAGCAAAACCTTATCTGAAGAGATACTGTTCAATGTAAGCATCAAGCAGCTTTGTGTGCAACAGTCAAGTTATATGGAATGTTCAATAACATTAGGAGGGACACATTGGCCTTTTTTTATTCTCTATTTTCTGTACTTTTCTTAATAATATAGTGACTACTTTCTCTCCAAAAAGAAAGAAAGAAAGAAGATGGTGACTACCGACTAGCAAGAGAAGATGGGTAATGAAAATAATTTGCAATATTTCACTTTCTCATCTTCCTTGAAGAGCCTACTGCGGTTGTTGCAAGAGATATTTTTTAAGCTGACGAATGCGGACAGTGACTTCTTTGTTATCTTAAATGCTACCATGCTAACTGCTCTAGTTAAGCTGATTGGTGCCACATCTTGGCACAAAATTTGCATTATTTTGTCTTGTAATCAGCAACAACAACTGGCAGCAGGCAGCCACATATTTTGTCAAAAAGCAATGAAAGGACAAGGTGATAGCATGTGATTTTTTTTTGGGTGGCCAATATAGGTGGAGAAATAGGATCATCTAATTTAATAGTCAAACAAACACACATTATCTGAAGATAATTGTGTTACATAGGGGTCAAAAGGAATGGAGATTTACATAAGAGATTCCACAACTTATAAATATGAAATATATCGCCTATCAGTACTGAAGGTCAACCTGGTTGCTTTAAAACGCTCAGGGTAATGACAATAATGTATTGACACTTGGAATATTCATTATAATTGATAAGCATGTATTAGAATTACCATCCATTACTAAAACAAACAAGTTCACATAGAAAAAGAATACACAAAATGATTACCATTAATTCCATCCTTATTTGGTGTGACTCTTTTAAGTAAACAAGTCCCCATTTCCTTTAGTGCTTCAGAGAACTCTGCACTCATACATCAACTACTTACTGACATCCAATAAAGACTCAAAACACATAGATTTGTAGCAGCAATAACCCTATAAAGCAATAACCTACAAAGTCATATAGCTGTTAACATTTGACAAATGCAAATGAACTGAAGTCACACAATGTCAGTATGATGAACAACCCAGAAATATTTAAGATTGTGTGCCACTGTTCCCTGCACGTGTGAGTGAACAATCATGAAATATTGGTCACAAATGTGCTCCCAGTCAACCCAAAAAATGTAAGACAAGATTTTCCATCCATTTGAAAACGGACAGTTAGCTATTCATGTGCAAACCTAAGTACTCCACAGAAAAGAAAACTTAAGCGATCGACAAAATATCTCCATTAAGTATTGTAGGAAATCTGTAAATTGAAATGAAGATAACACATAAAGGTATTACAAGTTTACAGCCGATCTTACAAAGCAAAAATATTATTATTTTCAGAAAAGAAAAATACCATATGCACTGTTTGCAATTGCTGCCGCAACAGCAAGCAAGTTATCATAACAGCTCCTCATATCTGCCATATCCTGTTAAAGTTAAGTAGCATTTTGAAACAAAATTAGCAAGTCGCTGATACAGAAGTTCTTATTAATCCAAAGAAAAGTTTTAGAGGTTTAACGGAAGCAGCTTGTTTGGAATTTGGATTAAGCTCTACTGTTGGTAAATAGCACCCAATGCTTTCTCAAATTTCGTCACTGTTTTCATTATTCAAGATACCCCTCATTCAGCAGTTTGACTTTGAACAATTAAAAACTTCTGAATAAACTGACACTTGGGAATCGAGCACTCTCTTGTCAGATCCAAATAGATTTGATAAGATCCAAATGGAGTAAAATGCCACCCTCATTTACCACAAGGCATTCAGCTTAATTATGAGGCCTGTCGCTACCACACTAGTCATTTTTCTCACAGCAGAGTGATACAGCACGCAAGCAGCATAATCACTCTATTCTCACCTCACGGAACAAAGGAAGCAAAAGCTTACCAATCAAAACCAAACAACTGGCGCCAAAACTAAACCACACGTGACTCCTCTGGAAATACCATAAAAATTCAGTTGAAATTTAGCCAAACCACCGCACCAGTAGCAGATCAAAGGAAACTATCTGAGAGTTACATCAAACTCTGCTCATGACAAAGCAAATGTGAGCAGGAGATCATCCAAAATTCTCAGATTTCCACCCAGAAACCAAACAACTCCCGCATGTCGCACTAGGAAACAACACCGAGCTCCTTCCTCCCTTTCAAGCTTCAACAATCTCCCAAAACTGTTTGTGCTGAAATGGAGCACAGATCCGAACACTAACATTCCAACTTACTCCGCCCACAAAGGAAAGTTCCCAAACAATTCGCACAGCAGACCAGGCTCCAGACTGCACACCAACTCCGGCAAACCCATCGCAAGCCAATCTCCCGGACCCCAACACCCTAGCCCAGTAGCTCACCGCATGCACACTGCAAATCAGACGCCAAACCGCTCCTCCCTGGCAAGATCTCCACAGCCCCACCCACTCACGCACCCGCTCGAGCGTCCACGCAGCGAAAGTTAGAGAAGCAGCTCCGCACCTGGGCAGCGGCGAGGAGCTCGTTCGCCGTGGTGGCGGCGGTGGAGTGGGCGCGTTGGCGGTCCACGCGCTGCTCATGCCGCTGCAACGCGAAGCCCCGCAGCTTCCGCAGCGACGACCTCATCTCTGCCCCCACCCACCCCGCGGAACCCGGATCAGGTGCGCCGCCGGACCGCCGAATCGAGCTCCAGATCGCCGCAATTCGACGTGGCCGAGCCGAGGCGGGTCCGCGGAAACCCTAGCTAGCCCCGCACACTATCACTGGAGAGAGAGAGAGTGGGGAGAAATGGGGAATTTTTTTCCCCCTTTTTTCTTTCCGAATTCCGAGCTCAAGTGCGAGTTGTCTACTACTGGTGCGCTTCCTTTTCTTTATTTTTTCCCCCTGTTCTTTGCGCACTGTTTTAACTTTTAAGATGTTTTTACTGACATGTACAATAGTATAAGCTAGTTACTAACTCTAAGATAACTTCTCTAATAATATTAACTTTTAGCATATAGTTTATAACATGAATAGTCCCATATGACATCCTCATATAATCTTGGAATGTGTATATGAGACTAGCTCTTGATCAAGAGCTAGCTTTTCTCTCTTTTCTATTAAAATATGAAATAATATGTTTAGAGTTAGCTCATAAGTTATTATTGGACATGCCCAATAGCTCGGGTTTTTATTTTCAGATGCTTGTTTCTTTAAGCTTGATTATTAATTTGTTCCTTGCTCCGGTCTTTGTTTGGTCAAAGGGAGCAATCGGCGAATGGAAGCTATGCCTTGGATCCATCGCTGCTCCGGTTTGGTGGAATGCTGCTACTTCAGCAATAATTTAGTTTTGGTGTTGCTCTTTGATCTCTGTCTAATTGGACCATTCGTCTTTTTTGTTTTTGTTTTTGTTTTTTTTTTTTTTTGCTTTCTTCCTTCCTTTGGTTGTTGCGGTGTCTGGTCCAGTCAAAGAGAGCGTTTTCGGAAAGGAATCAAAGAGACATAATTGTACGATTTGTCAATTTTGAATGGGTGTAAGTGGGCGGCGAAAATAGGTAAATGGTGAAAATATAAAAATTTATGATGTGGGCCGTTGGATCAGTAGCGAGCGGTCCAGATTGAAACAGACGGAGCCGCGTCACTTAAGGGCCTGTTTGGGACTGCTCTGCTCCAGTTTTTCCAGCTCTGCTCCACCAACTCCACCATGGAGCAGCTCCACTGTGGAGTTCCTGGAACAGGTGGTTCTGTTTGGCACGCAGTCTAACTCCAGCTCCAGGAATATGAGATTTCCCTGAGAAAGGTCCAATGTGTTCCTGAATGATGTTTGGTGTATGTTTTGATGTGTGCGGAGCATATGTAACTGAATATTTTTTTGTTGCCAATTGAAATATGTTGTAAAATATTATAATCGCAATTAATTTATTCGAGAAAACCAAAAAAATAAATATTTTGGTCAAATAATTCCATCCTTCAGTCATTGAATGGACAGATGCATTTAGCTCCTTTCACTACCTCACAATTCATCTAATCTTTTTCGATAAGAACGATTCATCGCACATTAACCTAAAGCAAATGGTGATGGTATCCTCCTTGAATCTTGCTAGTTGCTACTCGGGAATTTATTCCAGATGTGAGAAAAAATGGTTTACTACAAAAAGCCAAGAATCAACATGGAAAATCACCCAACTTTAATTAATTAAGTAAAAAGAGTCAATATATAGTCTCGCAGGTCATCACCAAGTTTGGCGATCCGGATCAATCATTTAGCCATGGAAAGACTAATATAATTCTTGGTACAACACATATTGGACAATTCATGACAAGAGTTGTATTCTAACATTCCCACTCTACTAACTTCTACCAAAGACTAGCAAACGTGAGCCATCAGAGCGAGAGTCACACAAGATGTTCTCGAAAGCTCATCAAACATTACGTAGTTTTGCCTTTGATAATGCCTTCTTTATTTGGCGAGCATATAAGTGAACATGTGCGGACCTCTGCGATCGTCCAAATGAAACAACAAAATCTTGTCAGACCCTGCTTGCTTATGGTGTCAATCACTAAAATGGAGGACAATTGCAATTGTAATGCCAATCACTAGATGAAGGACAATTGAGAGGTGGGAGGGGGTACCTGGAACATATACAACTATGGAAAGAGTAGATGTATAGCATGTTAACAAGATGACAGTAATATCAACAATAGGGCTCAAATTCGATTCCTCTAACAAGATCACACTCAGTTATGGACTATGATCATCACAGAGTAAACACATATGCCCACAAGCATGCAAGCATACCAGATCATCCTTTTTCTTCTTCGCCGGCGCTGCACGCTTCCTACCTGCGGCTTCTTCGCCGGCCATGGCATGGTCGCGCATGCTTTGAGCGGCTGCAGTGGCCAGCGGCCACGCCTTGGCTCGCAGGCTCGCGCTGGCCGCCGCCCGCCCAAAGATCTTGGATCTGCCCATCCCAGCGCGGGTGGGCGGAGAAGAGGCGCGCGCGGTGGGCGGAGAAGAGGTGGCGCACCGGGGGCGAGAAGAGGCGGCGCGTGGGCGGAGAAGAGGCGCCACCTAGGTGGGGGAGTGGGGAGAGAGAAGGCCGTGGCGCGGGTGGGAGGAAGGAGAAGGCGGCGCGCGGTGGGGCGGAGAAGAGGCGGCGCAGGTGGGGTGGGGCGGAGAAGACCGCGGCATGCGGGTGGGAGGAATGAGAAGGCGGCGCGGGTGGGGCGGAGAAGAGAGCGCGCGCGGTGGGGCAGAGAAGAGAGCGACGCGGTGGGGCGGAGAAGAGAGCGCGCGGTGGGGGCGGAGAAGAGGCGCACGGCCCGGTGGGAGTGGGGCCGTGGGGCGGAGAAGACCGTGCGCGGCTGGTGGGGTGGGGCGGAGAAGACCGGCGGTCGCGGGGTGGGAGGAAGGAGAAGGGGCGGCGCACTGGTGGGGTGGGGGGCGGAGAAGACCGACGGCGCGCGGGTGGGAGGAAGGAGAAGGGGCGGCGCGGGTGGGGAGGCCGAAGGGGGGCCGAGTCGCGCGGGGGGTGGGGGAGAAGGAAAAGATCAATCGGTACGGAGGGGAACTGTGTAATGGCAATGGTGGGTAATTTCTTCACAACTCCATGAGGAGGTACAAAAGTCCAAATCCTGGAGTACCTCTTGAGGTGCTCCACAAAAAACGTGGAGTTGGCCCATAACTCCACTTTTTTCTCGGAGCGGAGTTTTAGGAGCTGGAGGTGTTTGGCAAGACAAAGCTAGAGTAGAGCTGCAAAATCTGGAGTGGAGCAGTCCCAAACAGGCCCTAAACACTTGTTTTACAAGAAAACCCCTGACAACTTGGTTAATTCCGAAACCCTGTCCTCTATTCCCCTCAGTCTCGCCCCTTCTGCATTCGCCTTCATGCCGCTGGCGCCTCCCTTCCTCTGCACTAGCGTCGACGCCTCCCTTCTTCCGCGTAGTTCCCTTCTCCACATCGGATTCCAACGCCACATCCCCTCCATGTCGCGCATCAAGAGAAAGCTGACATGATGGACAACGAGACTACAAGGAGGAGGGGCTAGAGCGATGGAGGAGAGATAGCGCATGTCAAGGCAGAGGACGATGACTTAGTCGGCACAGTGCACTCCCGACGCAGCGAAGATGCCGGGAAAGGGCAGGACGGCGGTGTGCTTTTGCTTGCCGGTGTGGAGAGCGAACCTGATGCGACGATGCACTTGAGGCCAAATCTGGCGTCGATGAGCCCAGATTTTGCGGCGATGTGGTCGGGCAAGCTGGGGTCCACCAGTTGTGGGGTGGGGACACTATCCTAGACGAAGAAGATGTCACAGATGATAGAGAATGGTCAGCGTATCAACGAGGATGTGGTGCCGGCATGGCCCGACAAGAGGGTCTTCGTTGCAGCTTTCGTACTTCGCCTGTCATTACTGTATACAACGCCATCATCACCGTATCTCTCTCTATGTGTGTGAAAGTCCTCTTGATCGCTCTTGTCGTCATGCCCGTTGCGTCCAATCACCAGTTCGTCGCCTCGCCTGAGCCCTTGCTGGAGTGGAGGTAGAGGCTACTTGGGTAGGGATGGAGCAGGACGACAACCACAAGGTTTTTGCTTTTTTTTTCCTCCCGTCGTGCGGGGTAGTTTTGCAAAATGTCGTTTAAGTTGGTGGAGGCCATTTCGTCTCGCTCTAGACCGTTCGCTCCTGATCCAACATCCCAGATCGCAAATTTTCAAATTTTCATTATTTACCGGTTTCACCTGGGACGTCGCCAGTGAAGCGTGAACCACTCAAGTGACCTAGATTATCCACGCAGTGGCCTCATTTAGCAGATCTTTGAGTTGTTTAGAAATTGAAACTTGCTTTCTGTTAGGTGACGGAAGACGTTTCAATAATAATAATTACAGTGATGCTTACGGGCACCGGATCCGTGCTTAATTAGGGCGGTACGTTTGACTGAATCATTAGGTGTTCGTAGTTAGCTGTACTGTACGACCAAGTTGTCGTCACTATTGCACCAGCAAGTCAGTGGGGGGAGCACCACATAATTCTGGCCATGGAGAACCGTTAGAGAGAGCAACATGGCCACGTTCAAATGTATTCAATTCGCAGCTGCTAGATTTTTTGGACGTATTCAATTAAATAAAAATAAATGGAAATGAAAAAAAAAATGAAAAACATCACTATACCTCTATGAATAATATAAAGAAAAAAGAAAAAACGTGTTAAGAAATAAACATATTCTAAACGGTTTTCGGCTTCTGAAACCGCTGTTTAGAACACAGCTAAAGATCTTATTTCAAAGTGCTATGGATTTTGGCTAAAACAGCAATGTATCAGCTATTATTTTTCTAAGGTATTCAATGAAAGAAAAAAAATAAAAACACCATTATATCTCCACAGATAATACAAAAGAAAAAGGGGGGAAAAGGAAAAGCAATGTTAAAGAAACCAACACGTTCCAAACAACTTTTAACTTCTGAAAACCAGAAGCCATCGGTGTTTAGAACAGGGCAAAAGGTGCAGCGTGGGATTTTATAGAGCAGGTAAAAGAATCCAAACATCTAATTGTAATATCCCAACTCTTAATAAAATGACCCGACAAATGACGCAGCCATTTTTCCATGCGTATTCAACACTGCCCTACACAGTGCAGATTACTACCAGGATGCAAACGTGCACATCAGTTATGTACGATTGATGTCAAATGGTTTCAAACAAGTTTGGTGTTGACTACGGTGAGACTTCCTTTGCCCTGAATTTCAAGCAAATAACAAGATGACGCATGCACACTCGTAATCACTACCATTCATTAACCTCGTGGTCTAAGTCACAAAAGATGCACACAAAAATGTCCATTGAGAACCTCAGTTTTTCATTTATATGACTAACATGATTAGGCCATGTGAATCAATCACCATAAACTGCATAATTCACACACAAAAGAAGTGGGGGCACCAATGAATGCAGTGATCCAACTACAGCTAAAAGAATAAGGATGCCATGGCAAATCTACAAAATTAGCTCGCTTTGGGTAATTGCGGATGCCATTACGAAACACATGTTTCTGGACAGACAGGAAAAACAAGGATAAAGCAAAGGTCTCTTTGATCAGGAGGTTGCTACCATGGGTACCGCTCTGTAGCAAGCCCGCTTCGCTGCACGGACAATATCCTCAACCTGCAAGCACAAGAACAAGGTTGCTAAGTAGAGCAGAACAAATAAATGATCAACAAGGTCCAAACGGTACACATGACAGCATGCTTCATATTACTACAAGAACTTTGGACCACTAAATGTCGCCTGAAAGAGTCAGGCCACTACAAATGAATTTCACCAACTCTTACTGCAAAGCAACAAGCATTGCAGCCAAACAAATAATATTGATGCTATGACCACCTTGACCACAATGGCCACCAGGAATCCACAACTAGACAACAGTCAACAGAATAGAGTATCACCAACTTCTTAATCATGAAGGGACATCTCCAGGCATAACCGGGTGGCAGACAACATTCCACAGAAAGGACATCTCCAGGCATAACCGAGTGACAGACAACATTCCACAGAAAGTTTTAAGTGATTTCAAGCTATGAAAAAATGTTGGTACTAACAATGTTGTACAGTTGTGTGCCATATGTTTGGCCATATGCTTTCCAACTTATGGTCAAATGATCATGCACATCAAATGGTTCAAACGAAAAGGGAAATCAAGGAATTTTTTTTTGGCTAGGAGGATATATATGCAAATTGAGCAACCTCTAGACAAACTACAATAGCCCTACCCACTCTTTTTAGTTTCTGCACTTCACTACCTAACATTGTTCCTGCAAACAGTGGCATGTAGTACTAGTTGGACAAAGAACTGAAGAACGTAAATTTTCACAGTGGTGAGTGGTGACTACAAGAAGGCTGATAAGGATACGAATTCTCACATGGCGTGTTCACTCTTCTTCTGCTCAGCCGGCCCACCGGGCACGGCGGCGAGGCGGAACTCGTGCACGACCCAGTCGGTCCGCGACGGCGGCTTTCCGCGGTGGAAGACGAGCGCCATCCTGACGCCGACGATCTGCTGTTTGCCGCCGTCACCGCACCCGGAGCCCTGCAGGAACACGGCTTCTCCTTCCCGGCCCGTTGCCTTCCAATAACTGCTGCCCGCTCTCCCCCGGCGTCCACCACCGCCCTTCCGGGCGCTCGCCGCAATCTGAAGAAGTAATTCTCCGCTTCACTCGCACCTATAACTAATCGAAAACGCAATGAAATCCAGAAGGTTTAATTTCTATCTGAGCATGCATGCATGCATGTCTTTGGACGCGCGCGCGCACCAGGAAGAGGAAGGTACCATGGGTCGAGCTTGGCGTCGTCGTAGATGACAGTTTTGAGTCTGACAGCAGGCTCAATTAACTTTGTGTTTGTCGGTTGGACAAGGCTAGGCATTCGCTTGGCCAGCCTGATTAAAGTTGGCTGTTTGTTCTTTCAGCAGGTATGCGTGGCGCTCCTCATGATCTCTCATTTATGCAAAGGTTAAGGGCCTGTTTGGGACTGCTCTGCTCCAGTTTTTCCAGCTCTGCTCCACCAACTCCACCATGGAGCAGCTCCACTGTGGAGTTTCTGGAGCAGGTGGTCCTGTTTGGCACGCAACTAGCTCCAGGAATGTGAGGTTTCCCTGAGAAAGGTCCAATGTGCCCCTGAATGATGTTTGGTATATGTTTTGATGTCTGCGGAGCATATGTAACTGAATTTTTTGTTGCCAATTGAAATATGATGTAAAATATTATAATCGCAATTAATTTATTCGAGAAAACCAAAAAACAAATATTTTGGTCAAATAATTCCATCCTTTTGTCCCATAAATTGCAACGTGCATGATAGATAATTAACAAAGTCCATCATTCGAATACAAATAATTGTCCATAGATAATTAGAGAGTAGTTTAAACCAAAATGACTACGAATGCAAGTGTTCCGATACATAATTCTAGGTACACAAATGGCATAAACGCATCACGATCGTTTTTTAATCTTTTTATACCATTTATTCTTGAAACTTCACAAGATACGATTACAAACATAACAAGCACTAGTGGCTATGCATGTATAGCCTGTTCTACAAATGCACTAGTAACAAATGGATAATAGTACACTGATTTCCAAGTACAACTTCTTCCAAGTGCTAGCTAACGAAGAACCACCGCTACAACAAGATCGGTCGACAAGGTCTGCCCTTGCGGTGGATCGCTCATGCTACCTCCTCTCTACCACCTTGCACGGACCTCTGGATCCACCACTCCCATCGCTGCTTGCTACCACCATGACGTCCACCTTGTTGTGCCTGTGGTGATGGAGAAGCCAAACCTGTTGCCCTCTTCATCGTCATGCGCGAACCAACGAAATACATGATCGCGAATGAAAATGTCAACACAATGGTCGCTGCAGAGATCATAGGACTCGGTATCAACAAGTAATATTATAGGATAACGATAGCAATCTGATGTAAGTAACAAGTGTCATATACTTCTCACAGTAGCTCATCAGAACACGGTGTAAATGTATGAACTTCGTTTATCATATATGTCAATCTTTGTGTAAAAGCTCAATGCAATTGATGGCAATGATATCATTGGTATGAGAAAATGCAATTGATGGCAATGATATCATTGGTATGAGAACATAATGATCAACTTTTCAGTTCAACTAAAAACAAATGTATAAACAGTTCTTTCAAAATTACATTTTGAATGCATGGCTTCGTGGCGCTTAATCATTTATGTTCAGAACTACATCATATCTCACAGTTTCCTTGCATTGTTATGTTCTATAAATATGCCAAATTGTCAACTAGATGTACTTCTTGTAGTATATAGCCTAATCTATCAACACTCATGGATAGTTAGGAGCTTTTTTCTTCTGCAATCAACCATGAGCATGTTTCCTACAAACTGGCCATGTTTCACAATGCAAAAATTTAGAATCTGCACAAACTTCTGCAACATGTTTTACAAGCTTTTTCTTTACCAATTACTATAACTAAGCATTTAAAATTCACAATTTTTCCATCACCCAATAATCTTTCCAATAACACTGGCCATTGCATACAACCATGAGCATTCCAAGTATACCACTGGCCATTGCATAAAACCATGAACAAGTTTTCTATTTTTGCATTGCATACAACCATTAGCATTCAAAGTATTATTTGCAACAAAGCATACCAGATCCTCCTTTTTCTTCTTCGCCGCGGTGCACGCTTCCTACCTGCGGCTGTGGCTTGCAACTGTGGCACCTCGTCACCTGCAGCCGTCCACTGGCCACCTACAGCCACCTCTGAGAGGCTGTGGTCGGCCGTGGCCTAGGCGGCTGCAGGCTGGCCAGCAGCGGCCACAGCTTGGCTTGCGGGGCCTGGCCGCTGGCCGCTCTCTCCTGGCCACTGGCCGCCCGCTCGATCCATCCCAGCCATCACCTCGCCGGAGAAGATTGGCGGCGCGGGTGGGGGCGGAGAGGAGGGCGACGCGGGTGGGGGGCAGAGAGGAGGAGGCGGGCGCGGATGGGGCGAGAGAGAGGAGGGTCGGCGCGGGTGGGGGCGGAGAGGAGGAGGGCCGATGCGGGTGGGGCGGAGAGGAGGAGCCGGCGGGGGGGGCGGAGGAGGGGGCGCGGGTGGGGCGAGAGGAGGAGGAGGGCGCGGGGGGGGCGGAGAGCAGGTGTGCGGTTCGAGGGGAGAAGAGAAATCGGAGAAGGAACTCGGGTGGAAAAGAAATCTAATCGGTATGGAGAGGAATTGTGTAATGGCAGTGGTGGGTAATTTTTTCTCAACTCCATGAGGAGATATAAAACTTCAGTTTCTGGAGTACCCCTTGAGGAGCTCCAGAAAAAACGTGGAGTAGGCCTTCAACTCCACCTTTTACTTGGAGCAGAGTTCTTGGAGTTAGACCCGTTTGGCTAGACAAGTTTGGAGCAGAGTTGAAAAAACTGGAGCGGAGCAGTCCCAAACAGGCCCTAAGAAGGTGATGAAGAGATGAGTTCTGCAAGATCTTATCCTGAAGCACAGCATTGCTATTCTTTTTCTGCTGAACCGTCAAGCAGCCAGCCACACATGTGATGGTGTGAAGTGCCTCACTTCAATTTGGAGGAACTTGGGGTCTGGTCACGTGCATGAGGCATGCATGCACGCACTTGATGATGCATCAGGGTTAGCTTTTCTACCCTACTCTATAATACACCAAAATTTTCTTTGCTAAATCCACCCCCTCAACCACCCTCACAGTCATGCCTAATCTAGGTCCACACATATTTGTGTACCAAGTAATCCAACTTCATACAAATGAATGGCTTGGATCTCTCCTCAAATCTTTTTCTCTTACTCATTGAAGATCCTAAGGCCAAAATCATTTGGATCATGCATCATTGAACCCACCCCGCGCCTCCTCCTCCCACCTTCTACCCCATCTCCCCGCGATCTCCGCTCCTCCCCCGTTCTCTACGCCGCCTCCTCCCCTCCCTCCTCCATCTGCGCCTCCGCTCCTCCCCGTTCTCCGCGCCGCCTCCTCCTCCCTCCTCCGCCTCGCCTTCTCCCCTCCTCATCCGCCGCTCCGCCTCACCTACTCCTCCCACCTCGCGCCGCCGCCACCTCCTCTTCCTCCACTTCTCCGGCTCGAGACCGCGATGGCTTCCGCCGCTTCCGCTCCTCTGCTCCGTCGACGCCTCCTCCTCCCCACCCCGCACCCGAACCCCAAATCCCCCGGCCGATCCCACCCCAAACCCCTCAATCCCCTCCGATCCACCGCAGCCCCGACCCCTCTGCCCCCCAAACCCTAGGAATTCGCGGCGGGATGGAGGAGTTGGTGGGAGGGCGGTGAAGAAGGCATTCCTGCCGGGGTGTTCGCGTGTCGTGGATTCGCACGACGCCGAGGCGGGTACTTCGCGTGCTCTACGAGGACGGCGACTTCGGAGAGGTCGCCGACACGCGCGGCCTCGAGGCACGGGCGGCGGCGCCCCTCGCCATGCGCCGCGCGCCGACGAGGACGCGCGGCGCGCGCGCGCGCGACGGCTCGGGGCGGGACCCACGCCGCCTCCAGGGCTTGCTCACCACCCTCGACCCCTCCACGCTTGAAAAAGTACGCACCTTTCCTCTTCCTCTCTTCTCTTCCTCTTCTCTGGCCTTGATTGGAATTCGATCTCTCTCGCCCCCTCATCTCTTTGTGCGGTGTCTCGGATTCAAACATGTAGGTTATGGTAGATCGCGTTTACCTTGCGAAGCAAAAGGCTGGGTGCTATGTTTTGCTATATCAGATAGTGATGTGGCTGCATTTCTCCCAAGCAATGGAAATTGTTTGCTATGTTTTGCCCCCCCCCCCCCCGTTTCCCTTTCATGTATGAACTATGGCCTTATTTCTAATACTTACTTTAAAAAGTCTAAATTATTTACTTATTGTTACTTGTGCTATTGGTATTGCAGAGGTAGTTTGTTCCGATTGATTCATCGACCCAACAACCAGTTGGATGAAAGGAAGCGCTTAAGAATGGCACTTGATGTGGTACGACTAATGCATAATTTGAATATCTCTGCTTCTTTATTGTTGATAAATCTGGAAAAGTACAGCTAAAATATTGTTTATGAACTTGCTTCCAATGGCTTCTAGGCTCGTGGCATGAATTATCGCATAATTGCACACCGCTTATAGTCCATCGAGATCTGAAATCCCCAAACCTCTTGGTTGACAAGAATTGGGTTGTGAAGGTAACGCACGAGTTCCATTATAGCAATGACATTCGTGTATTGTTTTCTTTGCAAGTTACATAACTTTTGCAATTAGGTTTGCGATTTTGGTTTATCAAGAATGAAGAACAATACCTTCCTGTCATCAAGATCAACAATTGAACAAGAAGCTTGCATGATTTCCACAATTTTGGTGTAACTTTTATGTGAGCAAAGGCTTCAGACTCTTACGAAAAGAAAATTGCATAAATCTAAAGCATTTGCAGTTCATACAAGTTGCAAATTATTTGTTGTCACAAAATGCTTTAAACCTGTGCAATTTTCTATCTGGGAGACTATAGAAGCACTTCCTTCTCTATGCTTAAATTTGCTTGTAGTGTACTGAATTCTCCAGTTCTATAAATTATCTCCTCCATTTGTTAAAAAATATTAAACTTTGTAGTTCGCATATGTGTGCATCTATCTTTGGAAACCTCAAGCGGCAAGAGTCTGTGGTTTGTCTGTTGGCTCAGCTCTTATATATTTAGAGTTTACATACCAGTCAATACACTATTCTAATATACTGATTAATATTAATATCAATTGCATCGGTATTAATAAACTTACCCCATCGTGCTCCTTGCATATGGAAAAGGGTTGAAATATTTGAAGGTATAACTTTAACTATCATAGTATGGAAGGAAGATTGGTGATGAATGGCAGAGGTTCAAAGTATATCTTGGACTTACACTTCCTGCAATATCTTAACCCTCCGCGCCTTGACTTCTCTCGTGATATGATATTTCAGTTTAAAGTCCAAACATAGCTAGTTTGCTTAGTACAAAGATAGTTTGTTGATGAGCTTAAGATGGCAAACGGGCTTATGTGTGTTAGAACTTGTTGCTCTTGTATCGGGATATTTCTTGTACACTATCGGAAATAGAAGTTGATTTCTCTTGAACGTTTGTGTTGATGTGCGGTGAGTGGATGGCACTGAAGTACTTCGTAATGAACCATCGATGAGAAGTTAGTCTCATGGTTAAAAGCTCGGTTCGGATGTATTCTTATCTCAAATAATTTTGTGCGTCTTGAAATGGTTGTGCATGTTGGCGATGCGATGTTTTAAAACCCGAGATTTGTTTGGGCGGGGACAACAAGAGTCCCCTCACTCGAGAAGCTCCGCGTCGCCGTTGCCAGCTCGACGGATCGAGCAAGTCCCCTCACTCCTCGGCGGATCTAAGTGGATGATCGTTTCACCCCATTTTTGCTGATTTTTCCGTGGTTTTCCGTGCAATGAGCGACGAAGGCCGGTTCACCACCTCGTGTCCCGCTACCTCGTAGATCCTGTAGATTCGCGTATGCACGCTTGATTCGACGATTTTGTCACACATGTGGGGTTTTGATGGTTGTGGTTGTGTTTACAGTGGGGAGGCGGAGCGGTCGAGTGGAGTAAGATCCGGACTCGACCGATGAGGTGGTGGTGCCGTCACGACACCCTCGCGCGGCCTCCGAAGGTATGGTGGCTCATTCCGATTTGATGATCTCGGATGTATGTGGTGGCTTTGGATCCGATCGAGGTTTAGTGATCGTGTGAACACTGGATCGTGTGGATGTGGTGTAGATCTCGACGCGACGAAGAAGTCGCTTGACAAACTCGTGGTGCTCAAGCTCAACGGAGGGCTCGGGACAACCATGGGCTGACCGGTCCCAAGTAAGTTCATCTCTTCTCGTAACTTCGATCGTGTAATTAGCTTGTGTGTGTGTGTGGATCATGCCGCTTATGGTTAGATTTGTGCGTGTGAAGAGTTGTACAAAGATTTGGTATTTCAAGGCAAACTAGATGTTCTTCTTGCTTCTTGTTTTTATGTCGTCGAAGAAAACTAATGATACTATATCACAAATTGTCTTCATTTTAGTGATGTTACTTTTGTTCGTTAGTTTTCGTTGTTCCGTGGGTTTGGTAAACCTAGGTCTTCCTCACGACTACAAATGAATAAGCAAACACCGTTTCAAAGTTGTTGTTTATTGTGATTGCTCAGATGTGATTGTATAATAACTTATCGTCCGTTCTGGCATAGTATGAGTTACCCACATCTTTGTTGATTTTATTGCCACTCATCATTTTTAGCTCCATTTGATATTGTATGTATGCTTGTTCTATTTATATCTCTTGGTGGATTTCTCAATGTTCATGATCTGGAAGGGCATGAAAATATAAAATTCTTCTTGTCACTTTCGAGACTCTTTCCTTTACTGTCCCTTTTTGTGCTGCATTGCGTCTCCAATGCATATAGATCTTTTCCTCTGCTTCCAAATGCACAAATCTACCCTACTCTGAAATGTTACTGGCGTTGTTCTGAAGACTCAAGGACATAGAAATAATGCTTGCTTCAACTTGTAGGTTCAATTGATATCCTATCAAATGGGCATTTGGTTTATATTTCACATAGTCATGGCATAACTTTAGGTTTTCTTTCAAACATGAAACTGAGCGACAAATAAGTATGTCAAGTGTTTCTTTTGGTGTAGCATTAAAAAGATCATATTGGTGCATTTGCATTTAGCAACGTGTTGGCAATCCTCAAGTTCATATGTGATCCATGAGGCTTTGTTGACGTTGGCATTATAAGTTCTGAATGGTGAAGCCGAGACTTCAATGTTGTTCTAACATGTTTGTTTCACAAGCACATATATGTGCTTATTGTTGGCCAGTGTCATTATGTTTAATAATTAGTTACTCTGGTGCTTTTAACTTGTAGAGTCATATTTGTCCTTGATTTATACAATCAAGTGGACCAAGAAAAGGTAATTTCAGTGATTAGGAGAATGTCTATTGGGATTTGTGTGATTGAATTATGTACTCTTGATTCCTGAGTGCCTCTCTTTAGTTTATTGCAGAGATTATTCCATGGAAGAGTACCGATTAGTGATAATCATGGCTCAGGTTATCTGAAGTTGGCATTCTATATCGATAACCATAAGAAGTTGGCATGATAATAGGTTGTCCGGGACCGGATGGTGTGAAAAATTATAGTTTGGGCACTGAAGTGCGCTAGCATATAGGAGCACTTGTCAATTAATTACGTACCTATCTCTTGTCTATCGTTCTTTTCCTCTAATATGAAATACTGGATTAGGATATAAGTAGATTGTATTCATAATAATGTTGGATAGGGAAGTAGGTAGGTGCACTATTCTTTTCCTTTATTACGAAATAATGGATTACGATATAAATAGATTGTAAATGCATATTAATGTTGTTTGGGAAGGTAGGGCACAACATGGGTAGTTTTCCTTGCGACCTTAGCTCAAGTATGTTTGCTATATGATCAAGCACATAAGGTTGCACCCTTGCAAAAGAACTAACAAGACTCTAACTTACACATTTCCAAGTAAATATTGGAAGATTGTCAGTCCTTTCTTTGTATGTTCATTTCCAGCTCGATCTAATTCCCTTCTTTGTATGTTCATTTCCAGCTCGATCTAATTCCCTTCTTTGTATGTTCATTTCCTGCTCGATCTAACTCATTTTGATAAACATGACAATAGCTTCATAGATGCAACCATGAACCATGCAAGTACTCTGCTCATGGAACTAAGCCATCAATTCATCTATTGAATTGTTGTCATTTCTATTATGGAAGGTTCTATTCTGGTGTGCAGGATCGCGGTTATCTTTGCTCGATAAATTGAATCTTGCTTATAACTTTGATGTGCACTTGTGTTCTTCAAGTAGCTTCAGATGGTTTGATGATTATTTGTTTCCCTGCAGATATCCTTGGTGAGGAAGTGTGGTCGCATTGGATCTACTTGGGTAACCATTCTCTTCTGTTTCAGTACTTTTGTCCTTGAACTACCTAAAACGACCCACGTCGTTAATTAACCCTAAATGACGAATTAGGACGTTAAGTAAGATTAATTATGTAGCTAATGATCTAAAATACGGGGGAATTTAAACTTTTCTTGCAGTCGTTTAAAGTGAACTTAACGAACGATAAACTAATACGTTGTTTTCACAATTTCATCGACGAGGGCGAATATTAAACGGTGTAGACTAAAATGAGAAATAAAATTCAATTGCACGACAAAGTAAAAGCTTTCCACTCAATTGAAATATATATAATGATCCATAGTACCACAAGAATTAAATTACACTCGTGTAGGGTAAAATCCATAACATCCATTGAGCGACAACTAGAACTTATGAAGAATCAAATAAAAATCTTACAATTTGCATTACATAATAGCCACAATACAAATTACAATAAATATACAATTTTGTGTCTTAACCAAATAACTATCTCGAAAATGAAGCAATACAATAGTATCTAGTTAGGAAGTTCGGGAATTAATTTACATCCCAGTTCATCTCATACATATTCATTTCATCTGAATTAACAAAGAATAGAAATTACATTTAGATAACATTCAGTATCATTTAGACATCAATATTAAGAGAAAGCCGAAACACATTCAGGTCATCTCATACATTAGACACTGTCGTCGAGTTGCCACTATGCCGCTATTTCATTTATGAGTGAACCCGTAATTATAATACCGAAAAAGACCGAACAAAAGAGCGAATAAAAACAAGCGAAAGAAAGCAGATAGAAATTGACTGTCAGAGCCCTAGAGGTTAAGTTCAGGCGGGGTAATCCGTTCATAGAGATACCTGACCGTCTGAAGGCCAGTCGACACCTCGCACAACCGTAGGGTCATCACTCGGCACAAACAAACCTGTTTTGACATAAAGACCAGCCAACGTAAATCAAATTACCATAATGCCCTTTTTAAATTTTTCCACACAGCAACCGGAGGGCAGCACAGCTTAGTCACTGAGACAGCACACACGTTCAAGAAAGCCCACAGCCAGACCTCAACACAATATCAAGAAGCCATAAGCACAGCACCGTCACAAGCCAAACATCACACGCAACCACCAGAGGAGGGAGTAGAAATATCACAGTAGAGCATTGTGAGAACCCTCAAAAGTAAATAACCAACAACACACTATTAAGAATGCAATCAATACTAAATAACAATATTCGCAGAAATAATAAAAATAAAATTCCATTCACATGCACAAGACAAATGAATATAAATATATATATAAATGTACCAACAATCTGAATTACAGAAGGGATTCAGTTATACAACAAAGTTCATAAATGAACTCTTATACACAAATTACATTCTCAAGTACAAGGATGAAGATTACAACTCGATACTACAAACTTGGAATTCATCTCATACAACAAAAAGCGTACATACATCAGACTACATATTATCGCAACCACCAAATACCTGCACAAAACTGTTAGCCCAAAATACAGTTACAAAACTGAAATGGAATAGAAATATTTGCCGTCAGAAATTGGGTTATCATTCTTGCTCTTGGGCAAGCGCGCATAGAGATACCCGGATTTGTCAGGGACAAACCGGCACCATCTCGCGTAGCAAAATGTTCATCATCCGGCCATTTAAAACTTACCTCCTTACCTGTGAAGCCATACCAGAAGTTACTCCTCCATGCTGCATGCACAAAGCCACCAGCAACTCAGGACTAGTAGAGGACACGAGTCCACCTTGCATGCATAGCCAGCAGAGAGCCAAGCCACGTTTCACCCCACTGCCACAAGGCAGCAAGAGACCAAGCCCTTGCCATACCAAAAAGAGAGTGCTTATAGTAAAGAGCACCCTGCCAGAACATCGCAAGCACTGCATTCCACCACCACCTCAAAGCCCCAGTGAGCCCTCAAGCTCATCGACCGCCACCGCCACCTCCCCCAAAGAGAGGAGGCACATAGAGGCGATCAGGAGCCATCAAACAAAGAACACAAGACACCAACATCCCCAATCAATCCCATGCTACCACTTTACTGCCCAAAGAAGTTGCACACCCCGATTTAAGCCCTAGCACCAGACGGAGGCCAAGGAATCAACACGACCAGAAGGACAACACCAAGTACACCAGACAGGAGATACTCCCAGGAGCTAGCCACTTCACCAAGCACAAGGGCAAGACAGCCAAGAAAGCACAACCACTTCATTCCCTTAAGCCAACGGCACAAATACGGTAAGGCTTCGAAGAGCCCTTGTTTCCCATGTAAGTAAGTCACACTAGCTAGCCCGTAGAACTCAAGCATGGAAAATAGTCCACTCACTACACTAGGTTAACCGAATTGAGGTAGCCATCCAGTGCACCCTTAAGGCAGAGAATCGGCATACACAATACATGCACAAGTGCCATAAGGGACCACGGTTGCTCACCCCTAACCCACAGCACAGAGGCTTTAGCGGCCATCCATGAGCCCCTGGGCATCAACAATTGCTCCCCCGGCGCAATGTCCATGCCCAGCCCCCACATGGTTGCTCACCAAAACCAACATTCGCACTAATAATCATCATAGCATGCATATTCTACACTAATCACCAATAGGGCATAAGAGTAGGGGATGGGAGTAGAGGAGGAGAACCTGGTAGAGAAGTAAGGCATGGCGTCGGTGGTCCGTAGCCACCGTGGCTCATGAGGCCGGCGAGTAGCAGTCGGGGCACGGGCCAACAAAGGCCAAAATGGCGCTGTGCGCTGGCAGCTTGCCGCTGCCGTGGCGCACCACCGGAGGGGAAGAAGGCGGCAACACCCAGAGGCGACGGTGAAGCCCCGATTTTCGCCGAGACGCATGCCCACCGTGGTAGATCCGGAGGCGGCGGCTCAAGGTGTAGCGCCGGCCGGCCGAGAATCCGCATGTATCTCCGGTTCACAGCAAATACCCCACCGAAAGCAAAATAGAAAAAGGGGAGAAAACCAGATCCAATCGTCCAACACCACTCACCGAACCATATCCATGGAGCTAGCACCTCATCCCACCAAGGGGGACCGACCGATTTTAGATCGGTGGCGGCGGACCAGGGAGAGGGAGCGAGCACCGAGGGCAAGGCTGGAGAAGCCGGCGGCACCGAGAGGAGAAGGGAGCCGAGAGGGAGGCGAGACCGGGCAGGAGGAGCGGCGCGGGAAGGCCGGCGGTCGGCGGCGCCATGGCTGGCGGGGCGGCAGGCGCGGATCGCCGCGGGAGGAAGGGAGAGGAGGCGCACCGAGAGAGAAGGGGAGTGGGGAGCTGCGTTCGCCGAGTCCTATGACCCACGCGACTTGGGCGTTCGGCCATTTCGGCCGGCTCGGGCCGAGAGGCCGAGTGGGCCGGTTTACTTTTTTTGAAATAAAAACCTGAAATTTCAGAGGAGTTCGCAAAATACATAAAAAGATAAATTAAACAGCAAAATAAAATACATGTATGTTCATATCAATTTAATATATATAATGAAATCGTCACACAAAAATTTTCTCTAAATAATATTAAAAAATAATATAAAGCCTAGAGATTTAAAAGACCAAACTCTTAAGTATAAATTCAACAAGGGTTATTGCTTCATTTGAAAATCCGGATTTCTATTGTAAAATAATGCAGGAAGGGATTTGGTTCCAGAAAAAGAGACTACCCAGACAACCACTGAGATAGCTACTTCTCGGTCAGGCAAGTAAAGCGGGCTGTCAAGCTTGCTGTGGTTCATGAAAATGTTTTGTTTTTGACAATTATTTTCTAATTTCTGGATGTTGCATTAAAAGTAATTTCTAAAGAAAAATAAAATGATCAGAAGGATGGATAACATGATAAGAATGAAATGAGAACAGGTCCACTGGAGGAGCAAGTGGGTCAGAAGAGATTAATAAGGGAGGGTAGAGGGTGCTCTAGATTGAGAGTTCAGAGGCAGGTGAGACCCTCTACATATGGTTATTATATAAGGACCAGAAAACAATCTTCATTCTGAAATGAACCGTAAAACAGTATCAACCATACTCCGTCTTTGAATGGGCAGAACATGTTACTCTCTTTTATTGCTATTATCTCCATGCTGGGTAAGTAATAACTTAGGAAGGGGACTTGGGCCGGTAAGAAAACCCGGGGGTCCCAAGTCACTTATATTAGCGTATGTGGAGTGTCGAGTATTCAGAACCGCTCGACCAACGGCTTTATAGCCGGATGGAGATATAAGTGATAAGAGTCGAAAACATTCAGATTCGAATTTGGGGTCGCATCAAAGGAAATGCGAATGACCAGTGTCCATAAGAATTCAGAATAATTATGGGTAAAGTGATACAAGTCTGCGCAGTACTAAAAATCATGAATTCATGCCAGTCTCTTGGATAAGAGTCTACGGGGAGAAACACTGGTTTTCTTTTGTTCCAGAATGACTGATAGATATTTCATAAGTTAAAACATTGCCAAACTTTCAAAACTTATATTATGTCTTTCAGAAGATTGGATCAAGTATGACACGAACAGAAATATGGTTAAGATTGCATCATTACTTATAAACTTGCTGAGTACCATGTACTCACTCTTGCTATTAAACCTCCCCCTTTCAGAGCATTTCTCAGCAGGGGAATTTTTGGGTTTTTGAAGAGGGCGGACCTGAAAATGAGGACACCTCGGGATATGAGTTTGCAGAGGATGACGAGGTGGAGGCCGTATCTGACGGCTGGGAGGAATAGATAGTCCTTAGATTGTCATATCAGGGCAGACGGGTATTACATTATAAGTAAACATGTATCTCCCACTAATGTAGTACTTAGTAGTGAAATGGACCAGATTTTATGACAACTGTATGGAACAATTAGGTGGCTCGACCTTAAGTCACCTACGGGTTGTAATAAATATTGTACCTTCAGTCTCTAATTATTGTTCTGCTGCAACTACTCTGATTGGCTTGTTGCTTGTTAAATGCGGTGTTCTACCGAAATGACAAGTAACAATCCGTTGACTAGTGTTATTACCCCATGGTAATGACACGGGTCGTCACAGGTGGTATCAGAGCAATGGTTCGAGGGCCACGCAAATAATTAGAGACCGTTCTTGACTTAAGGATATTGTTCTTGCTATATGGCAATACATATTCTTTAATACTTCTCATCTTTACGTCAATTCTTATTTTGGTTAGCTCTAGACTTCGGCATCGTTACTTTTAGCACCACATATTTTTTTTAGAGGCAGAATGGGTAGCAAGGATGGGAATGGTAATAATAATAGTTATGATGATCTAAATTATGTTACTAGTTTCTTTTCATCGGTAACAATGTTAGTTTACAAAATTATAGTATTAGTTGGTAAGCAATTTTAATTATGAACTTAACATTTAATTTTGCTACAATTAGATATTCTGCATTAAATTATTGCATTGTCAATATATGATTGCTACTTTATTGTTTCAACCGTAGCGACATAGGCTCAACTGTAGTGACATAGGACAATTTAGGACAAATATTAGCAGTTATAGTGGTTTTAAAAGTGAACCAAACTCTGAGACCCTTATCTTTTCACTCTGGCAACTAAATGAACACATCCGCCATCACAAAATTTAGTAGAGACAATCAAAGAAAGGAAATACTATAACTATTCATGATGGCAGATGAACCAAAATAAAATTGACTTCTCTCATTTCTGCATATGAGATTTCCCGGACGAGTGGTCCGTGGCGCTTCCAAACATGTAAGTTTCGGACGTACCCAGGAACGAAGTCCTGGGCGTACTCAGGGATGAGCCCTAAGCGTGGTTCCAAACGCGAAAGTTTTGGGCGATCCTGAGAGCGAGTTAGTTCAAAAAAACTCAGTTCGGCAAGATATCAGGAGTTATTCTGTATTTGTATTTTCTGTCGATTTTCTGTCTTGTACCATGACAGGTTCTAATAATCTCATTGTGCACACATTTGGCTTTTGCTAAATTTGAAAACCATTCTGATGATAAACATGCTTGAGTTCTTAGGTCGTCAAGTTCTTAGGTCGTCATGTTGGATGGTTGCAAGTATTACTAATGCAGCTTGTAAAATGATTGTTTGGATGCCCCTAATTTTGTTGGTGCAATTGTGCTTCTATAGTATTGCCGTGTTGTTGTCATTCTAACCAGTAGTCGGATGTCTTGATATGAGTTATTTATCCAGTGTAAATATGTGCCCGCATACTTGGATCATAGTCATCATCATGTGTTAATGTGTCATAGAGATGGACTGCTTATTGTAAATCATTTACAAGCTCATACTTGCTGGCAACTCTTTTTCTGTTGGGCCTATTTGCCTATAGATCTTAATGTATTATCTCTCTCGTTAGTTGTTGAAAAATATTTAAGCTACTAAAGTGACTCCAGATGCATGTAATTCTATTCTACTAGAACTGATATACTGACCTCACATATATATGCATATCTGCGATTCTGAGGAACTTTAAAGGGCTATGACCAATTCTTGAACTTAGTCTTTGGATGAAGCAATTGAGTCTGAAAGAGGTACTTCAAATTCCTTGCTTTGTGTTTTATGGTCCATCTGTTGTTTTTGATCAATGAAGTGTCAATAGTTAGGTACTTCAAATTCCTTTCTTTGTGTTTTATGGTCCATCTGTTGTTTTTTATCAATGAAAGTGTCAATAGTTAGGAATTCGGATGCAATAGTTAGGAATTCGGACCAAGGGTGACTTTTTGTTAGTGCACAATATGAAGTCATAGATTACAACGAATGGAGTTCCCTATTCTGTAAATACCATGATCATAATGGCTCATTTAAAAGCTCATTGATACGAGAAAATAGGCAAAATATATTGCACATTCGAGAGAACGATGCTTCATTTTCTTTTGCAATGTCGCGTGTAATCTTCAATCTTGCAATTTTATTTTGTAGAGCAAGATGACCCATTGAAACTGTCAGAGAAGACCAGACAACTTGGCCTCATTGTAAGTGCTCTTCTTAATGTTGAGTTTTAACTTGTGGAATCGATTCTTCCTCTGTTAGCTTGAATATTTTGATAGTGGATGTTATTTTGATACAATGCTTTATGATCTGTGATATATGAACTGCGATAAATGTTCTGTTATTGTGAAGTGCGGGGTTGTATTCGGATTTCTTCTATGCTGATGTCTCTCTGTTTGCTGATAGTTGGGCAAAGCGATCGCTGCAAGCACTGCGCGCGAGCGTCGCCGCGCTGCCGGCGCTGCGACGGCGACCCCCGCTGGTGTGAGTTACATCACGTTGGGGTCGTTCAGCTGGGACCAGGATAACGAGAAGATCAGGGTACGTTGCTGCTAGAAATGAAACATTTCTTGTAGTTAGTTGGCAACACTGCAGTGCTGATTAATTCCTCTAATCTCCTTATGCTTTAGAATTTAGTCCATCTGAGCTAAGTATTCCAGAAGTTCGTAAAACAATTGCCTTGTTAAATCGCAATGTTTGACTAGGGGCAGTTTTTATTCAGAAATTAGAAGCAATAGTTGGACTATAGTAAACCAATAATTTTTATTCAAAAGATCTTGTGTTGCGAAGAACAATTAGAAACATGAAAAGTGATTTCTTGAATTGGTGCTGAATTCATTTTGCCCACATATTAAAATGTGCCTTCGTTTTTCTTTGTTCTCTTAATAGCGATTCGCAACTGAACAACTTGTGGCGCTGTGCTTGGCATTACGCTAGAACGCACAAGGTTGTATCATGGTACACTATATATAATGTGTTGATCGATTCTGCTCGTTCCTAAGGTTCATCGGTGGTGGTGAAAACTGAAATCGAGATTGGTGAATTTTAATGTTCTTTCCTCTTATTAGTTGACTCCTATGCATTTAAATCTGAAGATTTATTGTCCAAGCGTTTAGATAACAGTCTTGCTTTGTGTTTTGTCTATCTTCAGATTTATGTATTCCTCGAGGATGTCGAGCAAGAGAAGGTGGAGACTAATTTTAAGCCGATGTCAGTAGATATTAAGTTCCATGATGTTAAAGGCAAGAACTATCGGTGTGCCATACCAAAACTGAACAAAGAAATAGTTCCTGAGAAATCTAAGGTTGTGGTCAAGCCTACAAAGATTGTTATTACCCTTTACAAAGCTTCTAAAAGCAACTGGTTGGACCTGCACTTCAAGGAAGACAAGGTAATCGCCGTGTCAAACTATCTATTAGTTTGTTTCGTAAATTGTAATTCTCAACAATAGGCATTTTTCAAATTTCCTGAAACATCCAAAGACCTTTATTTTTTGAATAAAATGCCACCAAAGAGCATGCTTCGCGTGTCGGATTCTCACGGTATTTAAACCAGAAAATCGATGGGAAGACTTGAGTTGATAGGAACCTCCTGAAACAACAAACTACGCAATTTTGTCTTTATTTGTTTCAAAATATAGCTAACACGAATAATATGTTGCTATGCTCCTTCTATCCCTTGGCCATACAGATTTTGAACCATTGGGACTTTTATTATTTTCTGCCATGCTTAGATGTTGGTCAAAGGGTGGAAAAAGTGACATAGTTAGGAAGAAATCGGTTACCTTTTGAGTTATGAATAGATAGACCCTTTGTAAACCCTTTGTAAAATGACATCGTTATCCGGACAAACGAATTGTTCCAGATATCGTGTCTACTTTCATGACATCTTATTCTTTGGTTACAAAATGGCATTAGTTCATCTTATGAAACTAAATTGTTGATCTCATTCATAAACCGATCTGTGCAAATCCTGAAACATGGTTAAGATTAATATACTATAGCACTTGCCCTTAAAGATAGTTATCTAACATCGATTATGTTACTACTGGATCCAAATAGATGAGCTAACTTTACTTTGCTGACAGTTCAAGCCAAGCATGGATAAAGAGAAGGATCCAATGTCAGGAATTATGGATTTAATGAAGGTAAATATTCTTTTCATTCTCGTGACTGAATCAGTAAGTATTGCAAGCCTGCTCTGACTCTACGAGCTATTTTCATATGCAGAATATGTATGAGGAAGGCGACGAAGATATGAAGCACACAATTGCCAAAGCGTGGTCGACGCGGATCTGGGAAGACATCGATTCAATGAGGGTTTACCTTAAGTTGGTTGTTTGGTTGCAAGAAGCGCTTATCTTGCCGAGCTCGTGCGATCAAGTGTGAGAGAGTAGTGGCTGTTATGAGAATCAGTAGAGCGCGGTTGAGACAAAGATTTACAACCGGTGTGTGTGTTTGATCGTTTGTTGTCTCCTGCAGTCTTTGGATTGTCTTATTTTGCATGTAACCAACTGAAAATTGGTCACGCTGAGCCTATTTCAATATCCCCGTTCAATTGAAAAAATGAATGCTTGTTTGTGTGCTACGAGCATTTGCTGCAGAATTTCTGTAACAACGATGAGTAATGCTGACTGACTAATGCCTTCCTCGATGGAAGATCGGCAGCTGCACATTTGCAATCCAACGTCGACGTCCGCTTGCGGTGCGGCCTATCAAGCCATGTTTGCAGTCTGCACACTCGCTCACCTTAGGAGTTGAGACTTACGATGCATGATGCAGCTGGAAAATGTGATCCATTTGTTCTGCATCCAGCTACATCCAGCATTGGCGTCGGGCTTACGGGTGGCTGATGGCGGCGATTCTTGGCGCGTGGTCGGTCGCGATCTGCGCTACCGCCATGGTAGATGGCGAACACTGAAGCTGAGAAGCGCTGGTCCCTCGAGGAGAAGCGCAACGGCGGCAGGCTGGCTTGACGTGCATCATTATGGGTACGAACGGATCGGATAATATCTTCATCGTATCTATATTTGTATTTTATAAACGAATACATATTTGAATATTTTTAAATACGAATATAAATAAAATACTATAACAAATATGAATTTGAATTGAATATTAACTTAATTCGGTTAGATCCGAATGTTCTTATATAGCATGAAGATACTAATGACATTTTATCATTGTACAGTCACGATTAATTATTTTAATTCATTTAATTCACCTAAATAAACATGAATTGATATTAAATTAAAAACATATCAAACTAATTAGACGTGTGTATATATATATATATATATATATATATATATATATATATATATATATATATATATATATATATATATATTTTTGTCGAACATGAATAGTCGAAATACGAATAGGGGCGCGAGGAGCGCGTGCAAAGAAGTACAAGCGGCGAGAGCGAGGTGTCTCGTGACTCGCACCATTGCTTGCGGCCTCGTGCTTCGCCATTCTTTGGGAGAGTGAGAAGGAGCGAGTCGACGAGTGTGTTCATGGGCTCGCTCGGCGACGTCTCTCCCGGAGACTGGGGAGCGGGGAGGGGACAGAGAGACTGGTACCTGCTCAATTGACAGCCTATGAGTGGTCGAACGGCTACCTGAGTGGTCGTACGGCAACAGAAGTGGTCGGAACCAGTCGTAATTGATTGGAACCGGTCGTAAAAAAGTCCTGGGAGGTCGTAAGGCTTTTACAACACGCTCATCGTCGTCAAATATTATATATTGCAGATCAACAAATTTTATCTTGTTTTGTATTTTATCGTAGTGTTAGCACGGGTACACTACTACTCTTGTAAGTTGCTTCATTGCTTGTTTGGCGAGAGGGGCCACGAACAGTGCTTCCAGGTCGTAGATTGCAGGTAAGTGCGCGGCAGTCAAGAGTTGCAGAAACAGTAATTGTTTGGATCCTTAACTCTTGAGTAAGCTATCATGTGAGGTGATGATAATACAAAATGGCAACGTTAATGCCATCCATGGTGACCTATAAGGAGCCAGTTCTTTTCAGCTCGTAAAAATTATTTTTGGTTTTTCTACAGTAATTAAATTTTAAATAGAATGTCTTTCTAAAACAAAGTTTATAAATTAATTATAGTATATAATACAATAATTTTATTTATATTGGTCTTAACTGTGCCAAAAAAAGAGAAGAAAAGAAAAGAGAGGAGGCTCGCGATACTTACTATGGGCTGGGTCAAATTGGGCCTAATGAGGCCCAGGCTCGTTGACAAAAGGCTAGTTCTTGTCGAAAGGGCAACTCTGCCTCTCAGTTTCTATTAAAAAAAACTCTCCAAAGTTCGAAGCCTCGTCGTCAGTCGTCGCCTTTTCTCAATCCAGCCAAAGCAAAGGCAGAGCTAGGGTTTTAGCGATTCTTGCGCGAGGGAGAGGGAGGCATGGACGACAACTCACCCGAGCTGCAGCGATTCCTCGAGGTGAGAGCCCCTCAACGCCGAATGCCCTAATCCTCGTGTTGTTTTTCCTTTGTGATCTGATATGGGGGCATGCATTGTTGTTGGTAATCTCTCAAGATTCGTGTGTGGTCTAATTCGTGGAGCATCTGGGCATGCCTGTGGTTGGGTCACTGGTGTTTGTTGGAAGCAGCGGGTGGTAGATTTTGTTTTAGGATGCGATTTTTACTGCAGTTGTAGAATGTGATGGTTTCGTTTAATTAACGCTAGTTAATTAGTGTGTTTTTCAATTGAGAAACAGTGCTTAGCTTCTGATTTGTGATGATTCCATTTGATTAACGCTAGTTAATTAGTGTGTATTTCAATTGAGCAGCAGTGCTTAGTTTCTGATTCAACTAGTGGTGCCTTTTTCTTCAAGTTTCAAACCGGTGATTTGTTGTGCCATGGCAGTTTCTGGAAACTGATGTAGGCCGCCGAGTGGTACCCCCAATCTGTTGCTGGTTTGAGCAGCAGTGGTTTGCCTGTTGCCTCTCAATTCTCCAATAAGTTCACCAAAATTAAACCTTCTATCTATTTTAGCTTGAATATTGTGTTGGCCCATAACAAGGATTATAACTTACAAGAGACTTGGTAATTTATTCCCTTCTCTAAGGTTTTATGGCTGAACAAATGATAGCACTTGGGGCTTGCCAACATCCTGAAAGGGTTAATCTGCTCATCTGCTTTGTATTGGTCATTATGGGTTGCCTACTGCTCAACCATGAGTTATTCTACAACATGGGACTAAACTGAACGACGCGCATGCTTTCCTTCAAAAGAATTCATACCTCATCCATAAACTGGGATTTCTTTGCCCAAAGAAGAAAAGAGGGGAAAAAACAAGAGGGAGTAGGAGTGGCACTTTGGCGGCCTGGGTTAGAAACTTGGCTTAGCTGGGGGTGTGAAAGAATCAAAGAATCACCCTAGGTTGGAAAAAATAAACCATCCATAGATGATCTGGCATCCCCTATGCAGTGAGATGTTCTTTTTGCATCAGGATGTAGATTGTGTTAATTCTTATCAATATACGTTCTGTCCATGATACTATTTATGAGAATGCTGTCGTAGCAGTGACTAACTGACTATGAGGACTACTGCGCTCTACTTGGAATATATAGTTAACTTTGCTCTTTTGGTAGTTCTTGCCTTTTTATTGCTACAGCAGTCTTTAACAGGTTCACTTTTCTTTCTTAAATAATGCCCTGTGCTGTATTTGATTCCAAGCTGCATGCATTTCGAGACCTTGCACAGTGCAACCATGAGATAAAAAAAATCGTACACTAGTTTATGATTTCTGTTTCTACATCAAGAATAAAGTTGCATATGTTTTTGGCACAACCTAAATCTTTCAGTACTCCAGGATTCTGTTTTGCATATGGATACATTCTATGAATTTTCGTATCAGTAGCTGCTTTGACTTGTGAATTTCTGTTACAGTTGCTGTTTTGTTGTGCCAATGGTAGCTGAGGCATACAGGAACACGAGTCTAGAGCATGCTACTAAATTATAACTGCATATGTCTAGGCCATGCTACTAAATTATAACTGCATATGTCTAGGCCATGCTACTAAATTATAACTGCATATGTCTAGGCCATGCTACTAAATTATAACTGCATATGTCTAGGCAACATATCCAATATATGCTGGTCGCATTTACATTCTCAATTCATATCTGGCTGAGGCTTGTTAAATTCATTAGACTGGTGCTGATGATATATTCTGGAAGCTATTCTGATGTCTACTTTGTCCTTTCCAACATAGAGCACTTCCTTACATCTAAATATGACAGTGTGCATCATGCCTCAGTGTCAATTTATATGTTGACTGACTGGAATTGTAAAAGCATAGCATTCGTTTACCTTGGTGTATTCATTGTGAGCGAGTTGCTCTTATTGAATTGTGCTGGTGTTTTTCGTTGATGCAGACATGTTCTCCGCTGTCTATTGTCAATGAATCGAAGTCTTACCCTGATTTCTGTACTTATGCAGCAAGAGAAGGAGAAGATGATGGTGAGCGAAATGGTTGGCAAGCTAACAAGCGTGTGTTGGGACAAATGCATAACCAGTACTCCTGGAAGTAAATTCAGCTCTGGGGAAACCACTTGCCTGAGCAACTGTGCGCAGCGGTTCCTCGACATGAGCATGATAATTGCCAAGCGATTTGAGATGCAGTAAAACCTGTTAACGGAACGCTATTCTCCTGCGTGACCGAGTCCTGCGGACTCCCAGTCCCTCGCATGCCAGGCGCAACGCCCGCCGCTTAGCACGCTAGCGCCTGCGTATATGTAAACATACTTGATCAATACAAGTTGTTGATTGATCCTACACTGTTTTATGGTATCAGATAGCGCGAGTTGATCCTCATCCTCCTGCGCTCGCTTCTCTTCCGCTGCCTCCATGGATCTCAACCCGCTGCTCAACTTCGAGCCCTCCGTTCATGATGCTTCCTCCTCTTCTACTGCCTCCCTCACCGGCGACCACGACGGCGACATGCGCCAGAGCAACCCACCCAATCTTTCCAATCCTTCTCCACCCCAGTTCCCATCTGCCTCGACTCTTCAGACGGTGAACATCAAGTCGCATGTCTCCACCGTCCTTAACCTCGCCAACCCGAACTACCCCGAGTGGCGCTGCTTCTTTGATTCTGTCATCGGAAAGTTCGGTCTACAGCCACACATCGCCGCGCCGCCGATCGCCGCCCAGAGCGCCGATCCCGCGTGGGTCATGATCGACCAGTGCCTCGTCAATTGGATCTACAACACTGTCTCGAGCGACATTCTTCAGATCGTCCGCGCCCCGCGCGCCACCGCCTACTCCATTTGGGCGGCCATAGTCGATCTCTTCCGCGACCACCAGCTCCACCGCGCCGTGTACCTTGAAGCGGAGTACCGTAGCCTCTACCAGGGTGATCTCAGCATCACCGAGTACTCGCCAAGCTGAAGCAGCTCGCCGACGGCCTCCGCGATCTCGGTCAGCCCGTCCCCGAATTCTCCTAGGTTCTCAATATGCTGCGCGGCCTCAATGGCAAGTACCGGCACACCATCTCCGCCATCACCTCCAAGCAGCCGTCGCACACCTTCCTCTCCGCTCGCTCTCAACTCCTACTCGAAGAACTGTACGACTCCCAATACGGCAAGATGGCGCCACCACGCCCGGTCGCCAGTACCTCAAGCCGCTGCGGCGGCCCAAGACGGTGGCGCGGTTCGAATCGGTCACGGAGCGCCAACGCCAACGGCGGATCGGGCGGATTCCGTCTGCGCTCCAACGACAAACGCCGCGGCCGCAGCCGTGGCAAAGGAAAGAACGGTGGCTCTCAGCAGCAGACCACCGGCTCTCCGCGATCTCGCCCACCCAACTCGCCATGGACCGCTGCGTTCAACCCATGGACCGGGATGGTCCAAGCCTGGCCTATGCCATTCAGGGCTCCTGCTGCGGGGGTCCTCGGCCCACGGCCCGGCACTCTTCCTCACCAGGCCTTCGTCGCCGACGAGACTGGCCCGTCCGTGTCACCCGGCTGGGACCAAACCTCCCTGCTCGCTGCGCTCGCGACCGCCGACGTACCTCAGGCTGGAACGAGCTCCTCCGACTGGTTCCTCGACACAGGCGCATCGTCTCACATGGCATCGGCTCCTGGTGATCTGCACTCTATTCGCAACCCTCCCTACCCTCCTTCTATCACCGTGGGCAATGGCGATCATATGCCCGTCACGCACACGGGGCATTCCTCCATTCCCACCTCCTCCACACCTCTTCTCCTCAATAATGTCCTTGTTACTCCATCACTGATAAAAAATCTGATCTCCGTCCGTTCTCTCACTCGTGACAATAACATTTCCGTGGAATTTGATCCGTTTGGTTTCTCTATCAAGGATCTTCACACTCGACAAGTGAAGCTCCGATGTGACAGCCACGGCGACCTTTACCCGCTTCAACCATCGATCCATCAAGCTCTCCATGCGTCTTCCTCGGCCTCCATCGACCTTTGGCACCAACGGTTGGGGCATCCAGGCCGTGATCAACTTGCTACTTCATTGCGATCCTTCTCGTTCACCTGCAATAAGTCTACCAAACACACTTGCCATGCCTGTCAGCTTGGGAAGCATGTCAGGCATCCCTTTTCCAATTCATCTTCAGTTAGTTATTTTCCCTTTCAATTGCTCCATTCGGATGTTTGGACTTCACCTGTACCCAGCATCTCAGGATACAAGTTTTATTTAGTGATCATTGATGATTACTCTCATTATGTCTGGACTTTCCCCTTACGACAAAAATCTGAAGTTGTGCCTACATTTCTGTCTTTTTGCTCTTATGTTTCCACACAATTTCATTTGCCGATCCTTGCTCTGCAGACTGACAATGGACGAGAGTTCGATAACCATGCCATGCGCTCTTACTTCCAGACTCACGGCATGGTCCTCCGCCTTTCGTGCCCCTATACGTCCGCACAGAACGGCAAAGCCGAGCGCACTCTCCGCACACCGAATGACAGCGTTCGCGCGATGCTCCTGCACGCACATGTGCCACCTCTATTCTGGGCTGAAGCCTTGGCAATAGCTACTTACCTCATCAATCGGCGCCCATGTCGCTCCACCGGAGTCACCACACCACACGAGCTCCTCCTAGGCACACCTCCCTCCCATGATAACCTTCGGGTATTCGGTAGCTTGTGCTATCCGAACCAATCTGCCACGACTGCTAACAAGCTCTCTCCTCGTTCAGTTGCCTGTGTATTCTTGGGTTATCCAGCGGATCACAAAGGTTACAGGTGCTACGACATGGCGACCCGGCGCATCATTGTCTCCCGGCATGTCGTGTTCGACGAAACACAGTTCCCCTTCAGCAACAGCCCACGCTCGACCACGCCCGTGCCCGGTGTTGCCATCGTCGACGATCCAGTACCTCCCGCATCGCCAACAGCGCGGCGACGCAATGTGCGAGCTGCTGGCTCGCCTAGGAGCCCTCGGGCCGCTACACCAGCGCGGATGCCGGCAGCCCCATCCACTCCTCCTGCTCCGATCGCCCCGACGCCGAGCACCCCACCAGCGTCGCCGGGCCTGCGACGCCCTCGCCACCGCCGTACTTCGACAGCTCGCCGTCCACAACGGAACACGACTCCGAGTCCCCTACGCTAGCTGAACCCACGTCGGCGCCAACCTCGACGTCCCCTGCAGCGCCCTCGCCTGCCCGGCTCCTGCCCCGACCATACCACACCCGCGGCATCCCATGGTGACCAGGGCCTAGGCCGGCGTGTTCAAGCCCAACCCCAAGTACGCGATGACGACGTCGAGCCCTGACTCCACCGCCATCTCCCCTATCCCCAAGTCAGCACTGGCGCGAGGCTATGCAACGCGAGTTTGACGCTCTACAGGCGAATCATACCTGGCGTCTCGTTCCCCGGCCACCACGGTCGAACATCGTCACTGGCAAGTGGGTGTTCAAACATAAGCTGAACCCCGACGGCAGCCTCGACCGCTACAAGGCCCGATGGGTCGTGCGAGGCTTCACCCAGCGGCCGGGAGTCGACTTCGGGGAAACCTTCACTCCAGTGGTCAAGCCGGCAACGATTCGCACGGTCCTCGCCCTCGTTGCCGGACGCAAATGGCCGGTACGGCAGCTGGACGTCTCCAACGCGTTCTTGCACGGCCACCTTGCGGAGCGCGTGCTGTGCCAGCAGCCGATCGGCTTCGTCGATCCCACCCAGCCTGACGCCGTCGCATGCGCTCTCCAAGTCATCAGACGGCTGCGTCAAGCCCGCGTGCTCGGTTCGCGAATCGGCCGGGTTCCTCCGCGACATCGGCTTTAAGGCTACGCGCTCCGACTCCTCACTATTTGTGCTCCGGCAGGACAACGGGATGGCATACCTACTCCTCTACGTCGACGACATGGTTCTCAGTGCATCTTCCGATGCATTGCTCCAGCACGTTATCCAGCGACTCCGCACTGTGTTCGCCGTCAAGGACATGGGGCCACTTCACTTCTTCCTCGGCGTAGACGTCCAGCGCTCACACGTTGGCTTCTTTCTGGCACAGCACAAGTACGCAGAGGAGCTACTTGAGCGCGCTGGGATGTCGAATTGCAAGTCGGCAGCCACTCCGATCGACACGAAAGCAAAGCTGTCCGCGACTTCCGGCAGCGCCGTCCGAGACCCAAGCGAGTATCGCAGCATCGCTGGCGCCCTGCAGTACCTCACCATAACTCGGCCGGACATCGCCCACGCCGTGCAGCAGGCGTGCTTGCACATGCATGACCCACGGGAGTGCCACCTAGCTCTCGTCAAGAGGATCCTTCGCTACATTCGCGGGACGACGAACCTCGGGCTTCACCTGCGCGGCACGATGACACCCACGATCACGGCGTACTCTGACGCCGACTGGGCCGGATGCCCGGATACGCGGCGTTCTACGTCCGGATACTGCATCTTCTTCGGTGACGCACTCGTCTCATGGTCATCCAAGCGGCAACCAACGGTGTCGCGATCGAGCGCGGAGGCCGAATACCGAGCAGTTGCCAACGCTACGGCAGAATGCATATGGCTCCGACAGTTGCTCGGTGAACTTCACTGCGATGTTCCGTGCGCAACGGTGGCATACTGCGACAATGTCTCCGCCGTGTACATGTCCAAGAACCCGGTCCACCATCGGCGCACAAAGCACATCGAACTGGACATTCACTTCGTCCGAGAACGCGTCGCTCTAGGGGACTTACGCGTCATGCATGTTCCTACGAGTCAACAACTGGCCGACGTCATGACCAAAGGATTGCCGACGGCCCAGTTCAATGAGTTTCGATCCAGCCTCACCGTCGGCGAACCCGACGCTTCGGCTGCGCGGGGGTGTTAACGGAACGCTATTCTCCTGCGTGACCGAGTCCTGCGGACTCCCAGTCCTTCGCATGCCAGGCGCAACGCCCGCCGCTTAGCACGCTAGCGCCTGCATATATGTAAACATACTTGATCAATACAAGTTGTTGATTGATCCTACACTGTTTTAAAACCATGCCACTCGCTACATGTAGTTGCTCTTGAAAACGGTTTGAATTCTGCTGTTGGCCATATCTTTCTGGTAGTAACACCAGCGGACTTTTAGTTGAATGGTGACAGATTTCATACTTAATTTGAAGTGTAGTTGTCTAATGGTGTCCTCCTGCCATCCTATTCTCGAGTATGGTCTGTATGAGTGCTTAAGTGCCCGGAAAAACCTGCTTTGCTTTCCATGGCTTCTCAATTCAGTTTTGATGATGATTCCAAAACAGTCTTCTCAATTCAGTTTTTACGATGCTTCCAAAAATAAAATTCAGCTGCCGACTTGCCGCAAATTCTAAAATAGGATCGAGTCATGTCTGGCATATATGATGTGAACTGTAATTTTTCCTCTGGCCTATTCGTACAGGCCGGCTTGATGAAAGGCCTATTCTTTTTAGCTGTTGCTTATGGCTTTTAGCTGCGACTTGTAGCTTTTGGGTTGTTCGTGTAAGAGATTACAAAGTAACAGAAATTCACGTGCGATTTTTGTCGATATAAATGAAGTTGGTACAGTATGTACTATAATTAACTAGTAAACCTTATCTTGAAAAGAAACTCCGTTTAAAAGTTAGTTACTGTAGAAAGTCGAAAAGCGGCTTTTAAAAGCTGAAAAGAGCAGGCTTGAAAGAACGCACACCATAGCATATATGAACTGCGCGACCTTACAGAGCACATGGTGTTCCTCGCCATCGTTTTCCTGGCTGGACTGGGTAGTCATGCAGCCGTCCGCCCCATCTTTCGGTGGTGACCTCAGGACTGAAATGGAGGAGGTGCTCGTGGTGGAAGCCTTCTTCTACCTTTAGACTAAATGACTCACTTCTGACTGACGTTAGGGTGGGCTCTAGCCATAGCTGACTGCCATCTTCCACTGCATTCTTAGCAAAATGACCAGTGCCTATCTATCCTTCAACCGAGGCAACGCACGTTTGCCATTGAACTCGACCGTTGAGCGTGCATCCTACACCACTTGCGTCGCTCCCTCACCCTTGCCTCGCCAACGTCAAGCTTCCAGTGGAAGCACCCTCCTTGCTGTCCGCTCGTCCCACAGAGGATATTTAGCTCTCACGCTCTTCGGGAGCGGCGGGCCTCTACCGCCCGGGCCTTGGAGCCTCGGTGCAACAAACATGCTGCAAGTAGACGACATGGCTCTATTTTTTCGGCTTTTCAGCTACCTTTTGTTTCGATTTCTATTAACTGATACTATTTATCAGCCAAAAACCATCAATCGCACCCTAAAAGAATGGGTCATGGTCTTTGACTAGACCAAGTCCCCTCTTTCTTATGTAATAATTGTCTACTTTGTTGTAATAACCCTGCTGATTAAATCAATATATTGGTGTATTATTTCTCTAGCACCCGTATTATTAGGATTAGCAGCGCGTCAGCTCTAACCTAGAGACATGTCATACGCTTCTCGTTCTCTTTCATTCGGGCGGGCCATTCCTCGTCCTATGTCACTGTCGCACGTGCATTCTCTGTTGCTAGCGTCCGGATGTACGATAGGAACATTTTCATCGTACATTCCGATACAACATTCTTAAACAATGTGTGCAATAATTTTAACCAATATGTGCAATAAAATGCACCAATCACAACGCAATATGCGTAAAAAACTTTGGAAAAAATATCATCTTCTCACCGAAATTGAATGAAACTATTAGCTTGGATCTTAGCTACATTTTAAAAACAAAATCAAATATCCCAAACAAACAAATTTTGATGTTAGATGTTACAACATTGCAACATTCGAAAATAATAGTGGCAACATTCGATAATAATTGATGCATTTTTTTACACACATGCAACAACTGAGATAAATCTATAACAAATTATTTCCTCGCCAAATTTATGTTGAAACAACGAGTATACATTTTAGATGTGTTTTAAAACTAGTTTAGAAATCTCAAACAAACAAATTTACATCGCGGCAACACTTCATGATTGCTCATGTAACAATTAGAGGCAATACTCACAACAATTTGACATAGTACGCAGGATTTTCATAACTTTACCTAGAGTTTATTACCAAACAAATTTATGATGTTACAACACTGCAACAGTAAAAAATAATAGTTGCAACATTTTACAATCAAGGATACAACAACCCAGAATATATTTGCAACAAATGGAGAAAGGTTACAATAACCGGAATATATCTTGCAATAAATAGAAAAAGGGTCTGCAACAAAGCCGAGAAATGCATGCAATAACCTCATCGGAGCTAAGCGCACGAGAGGAGGAAGGAGACCGACACCTACACTATTGCCTCATGTCAGCCTGCCCAGATCTGGGAGAGGCGAGGCTAGCCTGGCACCATCGCCTCGTCACCCCGTCGACCGCGTCGTCCTCCGCTTATCGTCAACACCGTCTTCTCCAACCTTGGCATCACCAGATCCGATGAGCTCCAACCGAATAGTAGCGGCACACTTCATCTCTAGCTCTAACGGGGATAGTGAAGGCGGTAGGGAGCTATGGCTATGGAAGGTCACATCTCATCGGTGCCAAAGTGGATGATAGAGGTCGACGGCACTAGATTGGAGAAGTAATTAGGGGAGTCGATGTGAGACAAGGTAGCTAGGAGAGAGAAGGGAGAGCGTACATGATAAAGAAGATGAGATGCTGGAATGGCCTAATGAGAGAGGAAGGTGGGGCTATAACTTGCGGCTACAAGAGTGAAGGGTGTCCAATTGTTTCTCTCGCAGCATCATACGTCTACGTGGTATCATCATCCTATGGATTAATACCCCACACCAGGGCTTTGTTATTTGTCATATAAGATCCATGGTCCATGCAAACGTTTTCTTCTTATCTGTCTTTTTCATTAATTTTTCCATTGCAAGGCTTCCATCTTAGCACCAGTATTAGAATCCACGTAAAGAAGATGCCACATATTGATCATGTTGTGCAGACACAATTAAGGCCAAGGCACCAAAGAGAGATAAGAAGGGCAGAGCAACAAATTGCATAAGTAGATTCTGTTGAATAACTAGTATCCTCGAGCGATATAAAAGTCAATCAATACAACTAGAAGCGAGAACAACCACACAATGGCAAAAGTAAAAGTAGATAGACAAATTAACACAAGAGATGAGAGAGAGTAGTTAGTAATCTTCTTTATTAATCATAATCGATGTGTTTACAATAAAAAACTATCCTTCGTACTTATAGTTAGAATTCTTATCTTGTATTTATAGTTAGAATTCTTATGGTATACAACCATATACCCTTGAAGGTACAGAAAGAAACCTGTACGAGGTCCACGGTCTGACAACACCTCACTTGTGGGAGCCGGTTTTGTAACAGATTCACTTTGCCCTTGACATTATGTACAGAAGATTATCAAAGGCCTGCATGTACCAGCGTGTTAGTATAGTTTTTCAATAATTTAGACCAACTAACTGAGGCTCCGTTTATTTTAGTTTGAGCTTCTGACTTCTGACTTATTTTTCACTATTTCAAAATTTCATCCTTTTCTCTTTTTTTGGTTTTTTTTGAGCTTTTTTACCGTTTCTTTTTTCGTATTTGTTTACATTGTTTGTAATAGGCTAATGTGTTTTTTTATTTTTTTAAAATTTAGTTACATTAAATAAGCCACCATTAACTAAGTGCAATTTTAACTAATTATAATAAAATATTAGCTATAAATTATTTTTTAGTCTAAATAAATGAATCCAAAGCCCCAAAAGAGGGTCATCTCTGCTCTAGTTAGGCAGGCAGGCCGAGCCCGGTATATGAGACATTTCCGCCACAAAAATACGACTCCTTCATAAATCACCGCCACCTGTTCAGCCTTAAACCCTGTCGTCTCTTCCATCCCATCCCCCATCTCCTAGGGTTTTCGCCATGTCGTCGGCGTCGCGCGCGCTCCTCTCCAAGCTCTCGCCCCTCACCGCCGCCGCCTTCTCCCGCCTCCTCCGCCCGATCTCCGCCGCGGGGAGCCTCCTCCCGGAGGCGCTGTGGTCCGCCCCGGCCGCGGCTCCTGGGGCGGCCAGGTTCTTCGCCACGCAGCCGGCGAACTCGTCGCTGCGGGACCCGTCGCCGAACTGGAGCAACCGGCCGCCCAAGGAGACGATCCTCCTCGACGGGTGCGACTTCGAGCATTGGCTGGTCATCATGGAGCCGCCTCCCGGCGATGCCGGCAACCCCGACGTCCCCCGCGACGAGATCATCGACAGCTACATCAAAACCCTCGCCCAGGTCGTCGGAAGGTATGTTCGTATACCATCTCTCTCTCGCACGCACGCACGCACGCACGCACGCACGCGCGCGCGGGGTTTTATGGAGCACATGTTTTGATTTGGTGGTTGATGGTTGATCGGGAGGGGATTGGGGCTATGGATGGGGGAGATTGATAAATTGGTTTGGTAAATGTTGTGCTAAAGGTTTGATGTGATAATCACCTTCCCATTTTGTGGATGTGCTGACAATTCCCCGATTGAGTGACCGGGATTTGTTATGTTTGTGCAGTAATCATGACGCATGAATGATTGGAATTTCTCTCTGTTAAATAGAGATCATGATTCGATGCTCTAATCACCATTTTAGGTGTATTGTGACGGATGACTATGTTTATACAGGGATTTATTAGAGATTCTGCTTGTACGTCAGTTTATTTTTTTAAAAAAACTTTGCTATGTATGTCATTGACTACGGTAGTCTGCTTGCGTGACAGAATGGGGGAATTCATTTAGTTGGTCTATGTTGGTGAGGTTTCATTCTGATGTACAGTTCTATTTGAGTAAGTTTTTGGAAATTGACAGAATGGGTGAATTCATTTAGTTGCTCAATGTTGGTGAGGTTTCATTCTGATGTACAGTTATATTTGAGTCTGGTAACCGATCGGTCACCCAACCTAGCAGTGATTATACGACATAATCGGCCTATTATGCGGCATAACCAATCTGATTATGTAGATAACCAGCTAACAAGTAGGGGCACCCGTTACTTGTATACGGTCAAGTATACAGTCTAGTAGACCCGTTTTTAGAACACTGATTGGAGTAAGTATTTGGAAATTAACTAACAAGGCAACATGTCGAGGGGTAGATGGAGTTGGTTTAGTCTCTAGATTTATGGAGGAGCTCTTATCTATTTGATGGGTGATGATTCGGAATTGGAGAAGTGTGAGAAATATACAATGCCCAGTACTTACCTGTTCTTGTATCAAGTTATTATTATTTGCATGGTGCTTCCTATGCAAGTTAATTCAAAAAATTTAAAATTCTATTTGTCACTTGTGCTGATGGTTATTATTATTCAATGATCATGCTGAGTATTATTTTCTGAACCTAGGCAACCATGAATTCACTGACTTCCTCGGACATTTGTTTGCAGTTTTAACATGTGTTAGTATTCTTTGTTTATCTCTTGGAAGTTAGAACCATAACAGCACTTGGGTGTGATGACAGTAGAAAACAGTTATACGCTCAACGTTTTGGTTGTCTTGACATGTAATGGGTATTAGTCATTTTATACCTTGTTCAGAACTTGTTTGTATCTCAAATATATCCTATTGTTCCAGTGAACAAGAAGCAAGGCAGAAGATCTACTCGGTGTCAACTCGGCATTACTTTGGTTTTGGAGCCCTAGTATCTGAGGAACTCTCCCTCAAACTTAAAGGTATTGATGGTTACATGATATTCTTTGGAGGTGATCTTTTATGAAGGCGACCTAAAAAAATTATTGCTTTAACACTGTGCCATTAAATTATCTGCAGACTTGCCCAAGGTGCGCTGGGTTTAGGGGTGAAAACGGGTCGGATTCGGACGGATATTGCTGTTACCATATCCTAACCCATATTTTTTCTCCGGATTCGGTATCAATCGGATTCGGTACCAATCGGATTCGGTGTCGGATCGGTCGGGATTAACCCATTTCGTTTGCACCCCTACTTGTTTGTAAGGAATGCATACGATGCATAAATGGAGTAGGACGCACTGACTTGATGTTACTATTTAATAGCTGATGTGGAAGATTTTATTTTACCATTGCAAAAGAAAATGAAACGTCAAATAGTAGCACTAACCTGAAATCAAACTTGAAGATGTATCGGATTCGGACGGATATTCGGATTCGGACGGATATTGCTGTTACCATATCCTAACCCATATTGTTTTCTCCGGATTCGGTACTAGTCGGATTCGGTACCAATCGGATTCGGTGCCGGATCGGTCGGGATTAACCCGACCCGTTTTCACCCCTAGCTGGGTTCTTCCTGATTCATACTTGGATGTCAAAAACAAGGACTATGGAGGTAATGAGATGTGCTTCCTATCCGACTAAAGTTCATTCATAATGAGATGTGCTTCCTGTCTGACTAAAGTTCATTCATTCTAATATTTTGAAATGGTTTTTTGCTTTCTTTCCTGGTTAGTTGTAGAGTTATCACTCCATGGTGCTTGCTGTCTATGATATTGTGTTATGATTATCTTATTTGGTTGGTCCAGAATGAGTATTTCTAAATATCCCGATGTAATATTACTCCCTCCAGTCACAAAAGTGTCGTTTTGGACATTGACATGGTTCTCAAAACACAACTTTGATCACTAATTTATATTGTAATAGATTTATAAAACCTAATAAAATTATAGTTTTATGAAAGTTTTTTCGAGACAAGTTTATACATACCATTTTAATGTGTTCAATCAGATATCCATAGCTAAATTTTAGAAAGTTTGACTGCACGTACCCTAAAACGGCATTCTTTTGTGACTGGGGGGGAGTAGTATTTGAGTTTAGGCTGTAATTTCCTCTAGCTCTTGCTTTTAGGAATTGCATTTTCTAAAGACTTAAGCACATGCTTTACCAGTTAGAATACTCTTCCACTTATTGATTATTGTCCGTATGTGATTTCCCCTGCTGATTGCTTCTGTGCCCTTTTGCATTCTAGCCTAGCACTTAACTGTTTAGAAATGAATTTTTCATCATTGGTATCATGTGAAATTTACTTGTCTTAAGGACATCTTGAATGGACTTAACTTTATTCATACATCATGTATTGAAGAATCTCACCAATATGTCAGATACCCTATTTAACTATGACAGAATTACTGGCAACTTGATTATTTGTAAATACTAACTTGGAGCTTATGTTGGCCACTGTAACTTTTTTGGTAATGTTACTAATTGCAAACTTCTGTTTCATGATGAAATTTCAATATAACAAATTGCCTGTGTAATTGATTTGAGAGCTATGTCGTCCACTTATGTGGTTGCTAACGACTTGAAATATATATTGTTCTTTGTAATGGTATGTTTATTTTTGCTGCCGTGGTCTGCATTCTGTTTGGTCAAGGAATGCAGTGTTTGGGCAAGATGATTTATCATATCCAGTGCTTTCTATATGTGCTTGACGACTGAATTTTTTCCTGACTTCAGAAAAAAATTGAAAAAGAGATGCTGTAATTTATGTCCTTTCTGTCCTGGGGTTCTGAGCCCCTTGAGATAGCAGATTTAGAATTTTATCTGTTATGTCTTTCCTATCGCAACAGGATGCCATCTTTAGAGTTTGCTGATGCTTGTACTCTGTTTAAACAGAGCTAATTCTTGGATGCTAACACTAGGTGAATATGCTTGCATGCATTAGAAGAAGCTGATGAGCTGAGTTCATGCATACTTTCCATTTGTATCCATGTAATAAAAGAGATCCGGGTATATGCATATCTGATGCCTTTTCTTGTATTGCAGGAGAACCTTTTATAAATGGAGAAGCTGTTCCTTATGACCCTAAGTACCATGAGGAGTGGGTGAGAAACAATGCACGTGCCAATGAAAGATCCCGGCGCAATGACAGGCCTCGCAACTTTGACAGGTCAAGGAACTTTGAGAGGAGAAGGGAGAACATGCAGAACTTCCAGAACAGAGATGTTCCTCCTGGGCAGGGATTCAACAGCCCTCCCCCACCACCCCCACCAGGGCAGAACCAGATGCTACCCCGTGATGCTCCTCCGATGCACCATGTGCAAGGCAACATGCCGTCACCTCCACCGCCAAATGTGGGTGCTCCACCAAGTTACCAGCCCCATGCAACAAACCCACAAGCAGGCTATACTCCGGTTGGTGGACCAAACTATCAGCAAGGTGGACCCCCTGGCTACCAAGCTGGTAACCAAGGTTACCAAGGTAACCCTGGTGGCAACAGGCACAGTGGGCCGGGCCCTGCTTACCAGAGCAACAACCCTGGATACCAGGGTGGCAGCCCACCACCTTACCAAGGGGGCAACCAGCCTCCTTCCCAAGGTGGTGGTGGCCTTCCTAGCTATGCTGGTAGTGCACCAGGTGGCAACCCGGCTCATTACGAAGGTGGTGGTGGCCGTACTAGCTATGCTGGAGGTGCACCAGCCTACCAAGGCGAAGGAGGCAACCCAAGCTATGAACAAGGCGGCGACAACTACTACGAGGGGAGAGGCGGGCCAGGGAGGAGTTACCAGTAGAACACTGCTAGAAAAGACGTTGTGTAGAAGTTAGTACGAGCTCAGCTCTAGCTGCGGTCTGTTGTTTTCATGGAGTCTAATGCACATATTCTCTACCCTTAATGGTGCTTTGAGAAGTCAGTTCCCAACATGTCGATTGAGTATGCAGATGTTTCTGAAACTGGTGGTTGTTGGCAGCACTTGGTTGCACCTCTAGCACTACCGGTTTGGGTGACTAGTGCTTTTTGTCCAAACAAATGCGCTGCTGGCTATGTTTTCGAATGGAGCCGAGCTTTGTTAATTCTTCCCGTATTGCGGTATCAAGTTCTCTCTGTTCTTTCTACTGAATCCGTTGAATTGTGACGTTCTTCTGGCTCCTTTTGAGCGTTGTGTGTCTATGCTGTGGTCACTTTTCTATCCTCTGTTGTATGAAGTGTTGTGTGTTGTGGTGTAATTGATGATGCTGCAGCTTATTTGTAAGCAAATGCTGGGAGATTCATGAGTTCAGGTTTTGCAGTACCTGATCGCTCAGTTTTCTTTTGGTTTTACGCCTGCACTTGCGTAGGAATGTACTTTCGATTCGTGTGATTTCATCCGATGCGCCATCTATGCGTGTGTATGTGTGTATATATAATTAACGAGGGCTCCTTGGTGTCTAGGCATCATAGTCTAAAATAGATATATATCATATGCGAAAATTTTTAAAATTTTTTAGATGTCAAGTTTAACTAGTTTATATAGTAAAAATAACGAGTGCTACTTGGTGCCTGAGTACCATAGACTTACATATGCACATATACATATATACATACACACATACATATACATATGTATATACGTATATATATACACATATACACACACATATATGTGCGTGTGTGTACATATATAATAGGTATGTATATGTATGTATCCTTGATGCTCTGTCACTATAGTCTAAAATAGGTATGTATTGTGTGCGAAAAATTTTAAAATTTCTTGGATGTCAAATTTAACTAGTTTACTAACTAGTTCAAACAAGTTTGAACTAAATTTTGAAGTGCAGTTGCCTTTTTTTATGATAGTTTGATTGCAGGTGTGTGTGTATGTGTGTGTACACATACATACATACTCCTATATTAAGCCCAAGGGATTCCGCCCCGGGTAGCACCGCTATGTTAGTGATTTTGTGAAAAGGCTCTTCAAGTTTTTTAAAGTTGCGTATGGATTCTCGATTTTTTAGGGAAACCCTCCTTTTACGTAATTAAGCCCTGCGCCTTTTTCATAATTACGTACATGCCATTTATTTTTTCAAAAAAATCCTTTGCTTTCTCGAAAAATACGTACATTTCCATAAAACCCCCTACGAATTGTTGACTTTTTGCTTCGGTCCATGTGATAGCTAGCGCAGCGTAGCGCCGTGCTTCCACAACTAGTTTACATGATTCGCCAATATCTGAACATGCCCTGCAGCTTGTACTGCCATTGTACTACTTTAGAGGGTGCTACCATGGCCTTTTTTAGCTTATAACTTTTTTTAAATAAATAAACGGAACGGTTTTTCTGTCGTCTTTTTAAATGATTTATCGGAACAATTTTTTCAAAACATTTTATTGGCATTCGATTCGTTTACACAAACGCTTATTCCAAGGACAAAAAACATCGATCGTAACCATAAACCATAACCCGAACCCAAAAACAACTACATGTAGCTCAATGCACAGCCTATACAGGAGTAGATCAACATTGCTGTCTACAGTCACTGTACCATCAATGCCTCGTTCGTGGGTGCTCTCCCGCTTCTGTGGGGCAGCTTTGCCGTCTAGGGGTGGAAAAATAGCTCGAGGCTCGTGGCTTGGCTTGAGCTCGTTACGAGCCGAGCTAGCTCGGCTCGAGCTCGTGAAATTTCGAGCCGAGTCAAGCCTTCCTCACAGCTCGCAAAAATTTCGAGCCGAGCTCGAACTGCTCGCGAGCAGGCTTGCGAGCTAATTTGGCTCGCGTCTCCCGATCCGAGTCCCCATTCCCCGCTCGCAGCTCGCGAGCTAATTTGGCTCGCGTCTCCCGATCCCGATCCCGAGTCCCCATTCCCCACTCCGCCACTCGCATCTCCCATCTCCCGATTTCCCCACTCGCGTTGCGTCGGCGTCCCGTCCCGATCCGTCCCGATCGCGATCCCCATTCGGCCATTCCCCAATCGCGATCCCTAAAGCCCTCTCTCCTGCAGCCTTGCTCTCCGCCCATCCTCCCGAATCGAGATCTCGCCGACATCTTGGCCAGCACGGTGGCACCGCAGACCCGTCAAGGCCTCCTCCGTCGTCCGGCCGCTTATTCTTCCCCACCGCCGCCCCTCCCTCTCCCCTTACTGCTGCCGTTGAGCCTCCCAATCCGTCGCCTCCCTTCTCCCCGCCCGCCAGACAGTCAGTCGGTAGATCCGCCGCCGCCCCCTAATCCCCGCCCGCCGGCCACTCATTCTTCCCCACCACTGCAACACTTCTTCCCCAAATCCAATTACATCCGAGTGTCCCTGTTGCCACTACCGCCAGATCTAGCCATGCCCATCCCCGTGGCCTCTGGATCCGGCGTCCCTTCGTCTTCCTCTACCTCGCCGACATCAGCGTCCACGAGTAGCACGACGGCGGCACCAGATCTAGTGCCCCTCGACCTGTCCTCCCCAACTCCATCTCACTCCCGACTGACGAGGTATTCATACCAGAACTAAAGGTATGCTTAGCAATTTTTGGGAGTCCATGTTTTTGGAGCATTTGTGAACATCATTGAGAATCATTCTTGTCTGATGATTGCATGTGAAATTTTGCAGATCATGTCCGGGATAATTCAAGCATTTGCTAGGATAGCTTGCAAACTTCTTCTTGAGCTATATTGTTCAGCTTAACTGAATTTAATTTGTCATCTTTTATTGACGCTGCTCCTTGTTGATCCTCTCGTGAGAACATGGAGAAGATATTCAGTATAGTCATGGATCATTTTGGGTTTACATGCTCTAGTTTGCTGCCGATTCTCATTCACATGTTATTTTAGTAAGAAGTATGTTTACTGCAGCTTGTTGTAAGCTGGGAACAAATTTGATGCAGCTAGGCTCGCGAGCCACCTCGAGCCAGCTTGAGCCACCTTTCAAGCCGAGCCAAGCAGTGTTTTTAGCTCGTTTCTTAAACAAGCTGAGTCGAGCCGTAGTTAAACCGAGCTTGGGCGAGCCTGGCTCGAGCCGGCTTGGCTCGGCTTGTTTCCAGCCCGTCTGCCACAGGCATACAAAATCACCACCATTCCACCAACACGCTCGTCTTCGCATTCACGTCTCCTGTGCCAAACATCCCCGTCTCATCGGTTGCACACTCCTGCACTTCATCGTCCATGCTTGCCTCGCCACGTCCCGTATCACTCGATGCACGCGGACATATATGCATGAACTAATACTAGCATCAACATCACGCGGATTGATCGGTTGTGTTCCACTTCTTGGCCGGCAGATTGACAGATTGCGAAGAAGGCATTGATGATGCTATTGCTAGTTTGCTACTAGTCTGCTACAGCAAGAAGAAACAGTGCAGATCAGGTCTGATCGACGCCATGCCATCTGAATATCTATACTGAAGCTCCTCGTCCTCTCGCGAGGAATTCCATTCAATTCCTGGGCAGCTCGGACGTCTTAATCGGCGTGCATACCTACATGTTCATGAGGTTGGGGGAACAGGAGGATGCAGGTCGGTGGCATGCGGTCGCAGCGGCTTCTCGCCACTGCCCGGTCAAAAGGCCTCTATGACATGTGCAGATTGACAGAGGCCATGGTAGCACCCTAAAGCATGTACAATACAAGATGCTTATATATGAATGCTTAAAGAGAGAGAATATAGTCATATCATCAAGCACCCATGCAAAAGTTATTTCCTCCAATGCAAACATCTCTTTCGTAGGTGCTTAGATGCCATATTATCTATTAATAGATATAGTTATACACATAAGCACCTACTAAGCACCAATGCTTATTTAAGTATCTATGTTTCAAAATAAGCACATCATCTATCCTATGTGACAAGAAAAATCAGTTTTTCATTGCTAAGCATCTCTCTAAGTACCTGCATTGGATATGCTCTAAAGTAGTACAATGGCAGTATAAGCTGCAGGGCATGTTCAGATATTGGCGAATCATGTAAACTAGTTGTGGAAGCACGGCGCTATGCTATGCTATGCTAGCTACCATATAGATCGAAACAAAAAGTAAGAGTTTGTCACCATTATCAATCATAGTCTTGCATCTTTTTCTGTAAAGAAACTCGAGCTGAGCTGAATTGAAAAGGTGAAGATTGTATACACCTTTTTCTGTGACAGGGCCATAAAAGCATTTCTCTGGCCAGTAAATGTACAGATGGAATTTGTAGCTCTGCCATCGCCGTATTCTGCATCTCGCAAGGCATGATCTATTCATGGATCGATCGCCTGCGCCAGATATGACCGGAGAATTAAGGTTATGTTTTACATAGCTTTTGATTTTTATTTTTTTAAAGTCGTCTTTTAACAAGATGATTTTTATAAATTATTTGTAGAAGTCACTACATGAACTATTTTAAACGGAGTAACTTCTTAATGTGAGTATCTCTTACTCTTTTAATTTCTCTCATAATCAAACAAAAGCAAAAAAAATTATAACTAAAAACTTCAACACTTTTGAATAAGGTCTGATATCGGCCGGCAAAATGGTGTAGAACCTGGAACGATTCTCTCTTATCCACCTCCCAGTCAAAGCCTGACTTTAAAACGGTGACGTTAGTACAGCAGCAGAGGAGAAAAATTCAAAGTTCAGAGATGGTGTGCCAGCGCCCATTAATATTGCTAGCTAGCAGCAGACCCATGGAGACAAACAAACAAGAAAAAAAATGAGAGAAAGAAACTGCAACATTGCCCCTCCTTTTCAAACCAAGAAATGGGCTGAAAGATGTGGTTTATAGTTGAAAATATATTGTATCTGGTTAAAATTTTACTGTAGCTGAAGGTGATTTATTTGGCGTAATTAAATTTAAAAAAAATAGAAAAATTATGTTAGCTCATCTCGAACAACACAAACGAATACAGGAAAAAAGAACTGGCAAAAAAACTCAAAAAAGAAAAAAAATCAGAAAAGACGAAATTTATGAATAGTGAAAAATAAGTCAGAAACTGAAGCTGAAACGAGCGAGGAGCCAGGGACATTACACCAGCTGAGGTGATGGCGGACAAAAAACAAAAGAAAATTAGAAAAATAACTGCTTTGGTTGCAAGTTTATACGAAAAAGGAGAGGCAGCGCAGGTAATGCCCATTAGTCTAGATTTTTCACCGTCACTGCTAGCAGTATAATTCTAAAAAAAGATTAGATTTATCAAAGAAACATATAGTGCAATAGTAAATTCCACGACTCTATGGAGCTAAATTGTTTCATTCGAGCTGGGCATGTGGCCTACTAGTTAGGCCGTTCCACAGTATGTTTCTTTGAGGACACCGGGTAATATTACATGTTTCTTTGAAAACACATGTAATATTTGAGGACACCGGGTCTACACTCCCCATTGTACCATTAGTAAGTGCATTTATTTTCTAGCATGTTTTAAATTTGGCAGTATGGTTTATATGTTTCTGAATTTGCGAATTTGTATTACAACATTATGATTCTGTAGCAGAACACCATCTTTTCCTCTCTTTTTTTTGAAGGAAAAGTGGCACAAAAAGGGCATCCTAGTTACACTGCAATTCTGCATTGCTTTGAGGAGCTCGGTACAACCAACCATCTTTTCCTTTTTCACTTGCTCCAAAGCCAATAGCTGTCTCTTGTCCTTTGTTGGCTTATGTTTTCCGATCGAACATGACGAATAGTTCTATCGGTACCAAGAAATACCTTCTACTCAAGTTCAATCGGTGACATAGGGCAGTTTTCTGAGAAGATGAATGGCGGCACTGGAACTACTGCATACCATGCTCACACCGGCTGCATAGCACCAAAAAGATCCTTGTTGCAGGAAGGCAATGAAAGGAATACATTTCAATAGCAGATATACAGAAAGTTCAGCAATGCTGTGGCATGTTCAGTTTGAATTATCCCATTTAAACATGTATGTGACAAAGATCAAATAAACGAAAATGGACACTATGGTACACAAGGGCTACAAATTTCCCAAAAATCCCATAGGCAGCACATACACAGTCCTCAGATCAGCTACTTAAAACGATACCAAACCAAACCAGCTCCACCCACACTGAAGAATCGTTAACTCGGTATAGCACGGGAAGCTAGGCAATGGCAATGGCAAGAACATGTATACAACACGAGACAAGGAGAGATGCCTATGGCACTGAACTGATATGTTCTAGCTTGATGGTTGCTGTTGGTCGTCCAACTTGTAGGACCAGTTGAAGGCGACCTGCTCGGTGCAGTTTCGGTTATCACCGGAGTGCTTGCAGCCGACCCCATGAGGTCGAGGTAGTATTGGTAGTGCGAGATGATGACGTTCGTATAATTGATGTAGCCTTGGCCGCAGATTTGGTCGCCGTAGAGCATGATTCATGGTTGCACCAAACCTCGAGGGCCTATTGTTTAGCATGTCGTTCTTGGTGGGCTTCCAGTTACCAACGAACACGTCGTGCGCCGACGGTAGCCCAGCCAATTAGGCTAAGGTCTCAACCTAAGCACAACATGACTTATCGGGTCGAGCCAACACAACCCGTTTAGGTGGTAGGCGATGCTATGTCTAGCCCAGGGCAACAATGCCGTGTTTCGGGCTGTCCCGACTAGCATGACCCATTTGGCTACCTCTAGTGTGAGCTTTGTCTAGAGCCAATGTGTGTCATCTGCTGCACTGCATGTCTGCGCCTCTCTGGTTATAAACTTATTTTTCAAATAAAAAATATTGGCGTTACTTGTAGAATGAAATCTGATGGGTTAGAGCGTCTCCTCATAAGTGCAGAGTATAAAGATAATTATCAAATATATATACCGCTTTACCTATGTATATTGGGTCTTGCTCAGACGTGCTCTCGTTGCTTACAATATTAGGTCCTGTCTGGAACTCCTGAAATTTCATGGCCATCCGCCGCGGAATGGTGGAAAGATTATATCGGTTTTGAATTCAAATTCTTACAACTTTTTCGATGTTCCAAGCATTGCTTTGAAGTGGAACATTCACACGACATGAATCGAGCAATGACAGTATGGCACAGTATAAGATCGAGAACACTAACGAGTTTCTTGCTTTTGGTTGATAAGAAGATCAGCAGACGAAGCAGAGAAGATCACCTGTTCTTTTCAGCTCTTAAAAGTTGATTTTTGGCTTTTCAATGTTAGATTGATCTCAGCCGATTAGCTCAACGGCTAATCGGGCCTTGATCCGCGCCCTGATCGGGGGCACCCAGTCCATCTCTTGGCTGGTGGGCCCCCGTCGCGCTGCGTAATAAATAGAGGGTGGGGGCCGGCGGCTCGACTTACGAGGTTGGCCTGAGCCGCAAAACCCCACCGACAAAACCTAACCGATCTGAGAGGGGGCGCAGTCAGCGACGGGAAGCTTCACCGGATCTGCGCCGCCGCCACCTCCGCCGCCAGGAAGACGTCGCCGCCAGGGAGACGCCGCTCCTTCTTCCCTGACCGTCGCTGCCCGTGCGCAGACCTCACCAACGAACCAGCGATGGCCGGCTCTTCATCCAACGCGACGGACGGTCGGTACCCTCTCTCTCTCCCTTCCCTCTCAGATCTAGATTCCCCAAGCGCAAAGAGAGGTACAACAATGGTATCAGAGCGGGTCTTACGGGTGCGGTCGCCGCCGTCGTGTGCGCCGGGTAGCCGCGCGCCGCTCGCTTCGGGTTGCCCCTCCGTCGCCGCGCCTCCCATGGCGCCGTCGCGCTCCGTGTCGGGGTCGCCGCTGCGTCGCAGCGTATGTGCACCGCCGCTTCCCGCTCGGGGCCGCCCTCCGTCGCCGCCGCTGCGCGTGTGCGCCGCCATGCGCATGCGCTGCGCGCCTGCGCGCGCGCGCGCCGCTTCCCTTCGGGACCGCCCGCCTCTCGCGCGCAGACTCCGATAAGCGCCGCCGCCTTGCGGCGCCAGCGCCGCGCATCCGCTCCGCTGCTGCGCTGCGTCCCGCCCCCCGCTTTGCGCTCGCACCACCGCCGCCCGACTCGGCCGGTGCTCCCTCCATTTTTTTCGCGTGGGATAAGTGAGTTTGGCCTCTAGGGTTAGGGTTTTTGGGGGGCGGCAATTTTGTTCGGGCGAATTTTACTCCTGGCCGTCCGATGGAGATCAACGGCCAAGAGAAAAAGGGGCCTGTTGGGCGCATGTCACGCTTTTCATTGGGCTAAGCGGGCATTGTGGTCGCGACGCGTGGAACAGGCCGAAATGGCCAATTTTGAATAGTAATTCCATGAATTGAGTTTTATTATTTTCAGAAGCATTTATGAATGAATTTGATTGAAATTTGATTTAAAATCTCTGTAAATTTTTGCACCAACGTGTTAATTTTTTCAGAGATTAAATGTGTACAGTATAATGCTTCTGTATAATGAATTATTTTAGAATAATTAAAGTTTCCGCTGCAAAAGTTAATGTTGATTGATTTTTCATTATTAAATTCGAACCAACGGGAGAATTTAATTTTGGAAAAATAGATATAATTTCCAGAGATTTATGATATTGTTATTTTCTGACCAACGTTGATAATAACAAGATTATAATTTTTAATTGGTGATTTTATGCATTATTTCTATTTCGCCAACGGTGATGTAGATTTAATGTATAGATAAAATTGATTTAATTGTATGTCGTATTTTTGACCAACGTTGGAAATAAGGCATATAATTTTGTCATTACGTTCTCACTTTATTTGAACTATTTTTCAGTGGATACAACTTGATGAGTTGTATCGAGAGATCCCCACTCTCAAAGGAGATAATTATGGAGAGTGGAAGAAAAGATAGACTTAGCGTTTATCTTGGTGAGGTGGACTGGGTCCTCACTACAAAGACGTCCCACCGAGCCTATGGCACCGGTGAGGATCAAAATGAGGATGATACTGTTTGGCAGAAAAGACAGAGGGATCATGCTCCCTTACAGATATCTTATGACCTTGAGCATAAGAAATGGACCACAGCCAACAAGAAATGTATGACTGTGATAAACAACACGATTGAGCCTACTATTGTGGGCTCAATCGCAGAGTGTGACACTGTCACAGAGTACCTTGAGAGAATAAAGAGTCAGTTTACTGGCTCTTCAAAGACTTATGCTACATAGCTGATTAAACAGCTTGTGACAGAAAGGTACTCTGGTAATGGCAGTGGCATAAGAGAGCACATACTAAGGATGAGCAACTTGGCATCCAAGCTTAAACCAATGGATTTGGCTCTCAAGGATGAGTTCCTTATTCATTTGGTTTTTGCTTTCTTGCCAATAGAGTTTGACACTTTTGTTGTCAACTACAATATGCAGCCCGAAAAATAGGACTTGGAAAAGTGCATAACTGTGTGTGTGCAAGAGGAGGAAAGAATGAAATGCTCACATGGTGGTTCTATCAACTATGTGAAGGATAACAAGAAAAAGAACTTTAACAGTAACTCCTTCTCAAAGAACAAGGGAAAAGCCTCTGTCTATCACCTCAACAGAATAAGTTTCTTTGTAGACAAAGATCGTGTCTTCATCAGAAGAAGACAGACACTACAAGAAGAACTGTCCGATTACTTAAAGATGATAATGGCAAAGAAAGGTGAGAACATTATTACCTATATAAATGAATCCCTGTATGTGCAATATTCGAAATCCACTTGGTGGATTGACTCAGGAGCAACTGTTCATGTTGCTAATTCTTTACAGAGATTCCGTTCGACGAGGACTACGCAAAGAAAAGAAAGATGCATTAAAGTTGCAAATGGAGTCCAAGCTGAAGTTGAAGCCGTTGGCGATCTTTCATTAGAGCTAGCTAATGGCTTCACTCTTTTACTTAGAGATGTCCTTTATGTTCCCTCTTTACAGAGGAATTTGATTAGTGTTTCAAATTTGGACAATGATGGTTATGATTGTAATTTTGGAAATGGCAAGTGTGAAATAATGTTTAATAAAGAATGTGTTGGTCTTGCCATCTTACAAAATGAGCTTTATTTGTTATCATTATGTGATGATGTGAATGTCGTATGCGATAATGGGAACGTCGCGTGCGAGAAAGTGATTGAATCCTCGTCTACGAATGTAAACAGGAAACGAAAGAGAACTCTAGATGAGTCGTCGAAATTATGGCACTGTCGTTTAGGCATATTTCGAGGGGGAGAATAGAAAGACTAGTTAAGAATGATATTCTTCCTCCATTAGAGTTCTCCGACTTAGAATGCATTAAAGGAAAATATGTAAAGAAAATTAAGAAAGACGCCAAAAGAAGCACAGGAGTTCTACAAATTATTCACACAGACATTTGTTGTCCTTTTCCTGTGAAAAGCGTGGATGGATATGACTCGTTCATAACATTCACGGATGATTACTCCCGTTATGGATATATTTATCCAATCAAAGAAAGAAATGAAGCCTTGGATAAATTCAAGATATTTAAGGCTGAAGTTGAAAACCAACACGATTTAAAGATTAAGATAGTCCGATCGATCGTGGGGAGTACTACGATCGACATACCCCATATGGACAAGTTCTGGACCTTTTGCAAGGTTTTTATAGGAAAATGGCATAGTGGCCCAAGATATTCTACACCGGCGAACCTCAAAGAAAATGGAGTAGTGAAAGACGCAACCGCACTCGATGGATATGGTGCGAAGCATGATGAGCTATTCCACACTGCCATTAAGCTTATGGATGGAGGCGTTGAAAATCGCCATTCATATTCTCAACAGAGTGCCTAGTAAGTCGGTGCCCAAAACACCGTACGAGTTGTGGACAGGAAGAGTTCTCTCACTAAACCACTTACGTGTGTAGGGGAGTCCTGCTGAGGCTAAAGTATTTAATCCAAACCTTGGGAAGCTTGATCCCAAAACAGTAAGTTGCCATTTCATTGGCTACCCTGAAAAGTCAAAAGGTTTTCGTTTCTACTGTCTAGACAGATATACAAAGTTTGTAGAAACGAGACACGCTGTCTTCTTAGAGGATGAAATGATGAGGGGAAGCATGGTAGCTCGAGAGATTGACCTTGAAGAGAAGCGGGTGTATGCGCCCACTCCGATGATTCAAGAACCATTCTTCACACTACCTGCTGTCGCTGCACCGACGGTGCAAGGCACTATGGTGCCAACGCCTGTTATTGTTCCTCCTGTGGCAACAATGAATGAGAATGAGGAACATGTTCTTCAGGATCCTATAGAACCCATTGCCACAGATCAGGGGGAGCAACAACAGCTTCAAACAGAAGATGTACCAAATGTGGAGGCCCCGAGGAGGTCTCAAAGAGTGAGAAGATCAGCTATTTCTGATGATTATCAGATTTATCATACAGAGGAATTTCAAATGGAGGATGATCCCACCTCATTTGAAGAAGCCATGAGAAGCGAAAATTCCTCAAAATGGCTTGAGGCCATGGAAGAGGAAATGAGGTCCATGAAGACTAATAAAGTCTGGGACTTGAAAATTATTCCTAAAGGAGCCAAAACAGTAGGCTGTAAATGGGTCTACAAGACAAAGCTTGACTCCCAAGGGAATGTAGAAAGATACAAAGCGCGACTTGTGGCAAAAGGCTTTACGCAAAGAGAAGGGATTGATTATAATGAGACTTTTTCTCCAGTCTCATGTAAAGATTCCTTCAGAATTATAATGGCATTAGTAGCACATTATGATTTAGAGTTACATCAGATGGATGTAAAGACGGCATTTCTTAATGGGGATTTGGAGGAAAATGTTTACATGGCACAACCGAAAGGTTTTGTCGTGGAAGGAAATGAAAGAAAAAGATGCCGCCTAAAGAAATCGATTTATGGGTTAAAGCAAGCTTCAAGACAGTGGTACTTGAAGTTTGACAGTACAATAAAAAAATTTAGGTTTAAAGAGAATGTAGAGGACAACTGTGTTTATGCAAAGTTTAAAGATGGGAAGTTTATCTTCCTAATCCTGTATGTGGATGATATCCTACTAGCTAGTAGTGATGTCAGTCTGCTACTTGAGACAAAGAAGTTTTTGTCCTCAAACTTTGATATGAAAGATCTTGGTGAAGCTTCGTTCGTTCTAGGGATCGAAATTCACCGGGATAGAAACAAAGGGATATTGGGACTATCACAAAAGGCATACATAGAGAAAGTCTTAAAGAAATTTGGTATGCATAAAAGTAGTCCTTCACTGCACCTATAGTCAAGGGCGACGATATGGGGATTTTCAATGCCCCAGAACGTCTGAGCTCGAACAAATGAAATCGGTTCCATATGCTTCACTGTCGGAAGCTTGCGGTATGCTCAAGTGTGTACGCATACGACTTAGCGTTTGTTACCGGGTTACTTGGCGACTCGAGCAATCGTGGAATAGAACATTGAAATTGATAAAGAAAGTCTTGCGTTATTTGCAAGGAACAAAAGGCCTCATGATGACATACGTAAGATCGATTCACTCCATATAGTGGGGTATCTGATTCGATTATGCGGAGATGATAGAAAGTCTACATCCGGATATGTGTTCACTCTCGCTGGAGGAGCTATATCGTGGAAAAGCTCAAAGCAAACCATCACTACATCGTCCACAATGTATGCCGAGTTTGTAGCATGTTATGAGGCTACGGGCGTGAACCGCTAAAGAAGTTCATACCGGTTTAAAAGTGGTTGACGACATCAATAGACCACTTAAGTTGTACTGCGATAATGAACCCGCAGTAATGTATGCTCACAACAATAAGTCAAGTGGTGCTGCCAAACACATTGACATAAAGTACTATGTTGTGAAAGATAAAGTTCGGGATCAAATTATAAGTCTTGAGCATATAAGTACCGCAAAGATGTTAGCGGATCCGCTTACTAAAGGCTTTCCACCCAACGTGTTCAGAGAACATGTAGCCGGCATGGGTTTAAGGGAAAGCCTATGATTCCTGGACTAAAAGATGGCCCAAAAAGATTAAAGTAACTATTTCAGAACAAAGAGGTGTATTGTAGCTGTTAAATCTATCGGTGATTGACTGTGACGATGAGACATGTTCTGTGCACTAATCTGTGATGGAATGAGTAAAGTCAAAAGTAATTAAAGTTAAAGCATAGATTGAGATCAAGGGGGAGAATGTTAGATTGATCTCAGCCGATTAGCCCAACGACTAATCGGGCCTTGATCCGCGCCCTGATCGGGGGCACCCAATCCATCTCTTGGCTGGTGGGCCCCCGTCGCGCTGCGTAATAAATAGAGGGTGGGGGCCGGCGGCTCGACTTACGAGGTTGGCCTGAGCCGCAAAACCCCACCGACAAAACCCTAACCGATCTGAGAGGGGGCGCAGTCAGCGACGGGAAGCTTCACCGGATCTGCGCCGCCGCCACCTCCGCCGCCAGGAAGACGTCGCCGCCAGGGAGACGCCGCTCCTTCTTCCCCAACCGTCGCTGCCCGTGCGCAGACCTCACCAACGAACCAGCGATGGCCGGCTCTTCATCCAACGCGACGGACGGTCGGTACCCTCTCTCTCTCCCTTCCCTCTCAGATCTAGATTCCCCAAGCGCAAAGAGAGGTACAACATTCTATAGTAACTAGCTTTTAAACGGAGTATTTTTAAGACAGGATCTACTAGTTAATTATAGTACATACATTACTGACTTCATTTCTATTGGCAAAAACCGCACGTAAGTTTCTGTTACTCTGTAATCTCTCGTATAAATAGCCCAAAAGCCACAAGCCATAGCCAAAAGCCACGAGCCGCAGCTTGGCCCTGTTCTTTTTAGCTTCTAAAAGCTGCTTTTCGGCTTTTATACAGTAACTAGCTTTTAAATGCAGTATTTTTTCAAGATAGGTCTACTAGTTAATTGTAGTACATACTTTATTGACTTCATTTATATCGGCAAAACCACACGTGAGTTTTTGTTACTCTGTAATCTCTCGTACAAACAGCTCAAAAACCATAAGCCGTAGCCAAAAGCTAAAAGTCGCAGCTAAAAAGAACAGGCCAATTAATAGCCCATATCACGTCCACGAGCGCAACCTTTTTGAAAGGAAGCTGATGCACCAGTAAGGGTGGACGACAACAGCAAGTGGGGGGCAATGGAAGAAGGCTCTGATCGAGCAGAAAGAGGAGATGAAAAATATAAAAAGGCTTTGGAAAGGGTCTCTCATGTTTCTGGCATGGCAGATCTCCAGCATGGCCTCTGCAAGCCTTGCCAAGTTGCCATTGATCAATCAAACCTGTCCAAGGTATCCTGACCGGTGGGGCCGGCCACGGCCGTGTCCAAAGGGTGTACATGTCGGTGTTTTAAACTGCCCTTCAAAGCATGCAAATATGGTCGCGAACAGAGCTCAGGTGTCCAGCTGGCTGCTACCATTCAACCCGGGCTCATTTCGGGCTGGGTTGGGCTTGGATTCTTAGGCCTGATTAGGCCGCCAAATATGGTCCTAATGTTGCATAAAGGTGGTGCTCATTTGAACTTATAAGTCTAGTCTTCTATCTTATTTGTATTTTAGGCTACAGTGGTTGAAAATATATTATACCTATTGTTAGTGTTTTCCACATAACTAAATTTTTTTAAAAAGTTATATCATTACAGTCAATATAAAGGAATAAGATGAAAAAAGAAAAGATAAAAAAAGCCTAAAACACAAAAATAATAAAAAAAATAAAATAAAAAAGTTATAAATCAGAGAAACCAGAAGTCAGAAGCAGAAGTTTGTTAGAACAAGACTAAAATATAGTGGTCAAAATGGTCGAGCCTAATGGGCCACGTTAGCCAGCTTGCAGGGCTAAGGCCCAACCAGCTCAAAACCCGTCGATTAGCACTGATCCTAGCAGGGTTCTAGCTTCATGAAAACCCAAAAATCCAGTGTGGTCTTCAATGACTTCAATGCTACTTATTTGGGCTGAAAAAAGTGGTTTATGCTAAAATTTTACTATAGCTAGCTGAATTGCATTATAGCTGATAGTGACTTATTTGGCGTAATGAAATTTAAAAAATTAAAAATAGAAAAAATAGCGACATCACAGAAACAATAGCGACATCGACTCCTATGCCCTAGACTATGTGGTGCAGTACAGTACGTATGCACCCGTGGACCACCCGCATCTCTAGTGTGTGGCAAGTGGTAGATCGGATATACGATAGCTACATAATCCACCAATATGGCACGGATTACGCGACATCAAGCTTCGCTGCAACGAACTATCGTGGACCAGAGTATTTGAGAGGTTCATCATTTGCGCAACACGTGACACTAATACTTACAATTACAGGTTTTATTACAGTTGTACCTTACGTCGGTCTAACGAAATGTACTTTCCTCCACAAAACGCCAGCAATTATGCGGAGCACTGGATGCAGCAAATGTTCAATGCTCAAGAGATTGGGCCTAATTAATTATCTGAAGCACACTTTTTTAGCAATCTTAAATTAAAGCATGTGTTTTTACTAATTTGTAAGAGTATCACCTAGTTACAAAAACACTAAACTTGTCGCGTGGCGCTGCTGAGCCAGTGCTACAATCCAGCGTCCTGACCATGAGCCTCCCGACTTCTTCTTCGCTGCGTGCTCGCCGGCGGTTGTTGAGCGGTGCAAATCAACAAAGAACCTCGAGTAAGGGCAACTTAGCAGCGCCCGGGCCAGCCCGCCTGGCCACCTTCTGCCACGCCCAACCGGCTTGCCAGGCACCAACGCTCCTGCCGAGCTCCTTAGGCATGGCAGGTGATTCGTGTTGTTTGTCGCTCTTTCGAAAATTGAGGATGAGCTATTTTTATAAAAACGGATGCCGAAGGCCAAAATTTAAAAAAAACATTGTCACGGTGCCAAATATATGAATAGTTCCGAAAAATCTACGTTGGGTTACTTGTCCCAATTTTACTATGCATCACCCTGCATAAACAAAAAAAAAAGTCCCGTGAGCAATTAAGAATTTTTAGCAAAATTAGTATGGACTATTTGACCCACAATCGATATATATGAACCTCACTCTTGAAATTAATTCGTCAACAATTTCATCTGAAAAAATGCTCAGATAGTTCCTCGCATCGTAAAGAGTTTTTTTACAGATCGGTATAGGTGGTGATCGGTTCGGCTGAAAAGCTCATAGCTTATGGCTGAAAACACTGTATCTGGTTGAAAAAACACTGTAGCTGGCTGAAAAAACACTGTAGCTGACGGAGACTTATTTAGTATAATTAAATTTAAAAAATTTTAAAAATATAAAAAATATGTTAGCCTATTACGTATAATACAAACAAATACGGGAAAAAAAGAACCGGCAAAAAAGCTCAACAAAAAGCCAAAAATTCAGAAAAAGACGAAACTTATGAATAGTGAAAAATAAACCAGAAGCCGAAGCCAAGTTGATCAGGGCCTAGCGCGTCGATCCGGTCGTGCAAGGGGGCAAGCCAAAGCGCCTTAAGTACGGTGATTACTCCTGCCCCGAACCCGAACGGGACGAAGTTATAAACGACCGGCGCAGTTGACTAAACGTGCATGCATGGATGCGATGCATAGACAAAGCTTTTAGCTGTGGCTAATGAATTTTAGCTATGACTGATGATTTTTATTTATAATTTTTAATACGACAGTAGACGATAAAGATATTAATACAAATGATATATATAGTTTTGAGCTTAAAATATCGATTGAAGAATCCGCTTTAAGATGTCACCCTATTTCAATGTTTGTTTTTAGATATTCGAAGAAGCAAAAAACTAAAAGAGGAAAACGATGCTAAATGGTACGCCAATCCGTAGCGTCTGTGTGTGTGTATCTACCCGCCTCCTCTTGTGCTTGTGATGGAGTTTTTAACATATACAGCATTGTTGCAATATGTATTTACAAAAATACTCGTATGCGTCGAGTATGGTAAAAATAATGTTTTTGTTGTCTGGTGGTCGAACGGAAATGCCGGAGGGGTGACACGTGTCTCTGCAGGTAGCTGGCTTTATTACATGCCTTAATTTCTTTACATAATAATTGTTTAAATTTTTAAATATAGCAAATGAACTTAAAAAATTACAAAAATTTATGTGCAGTCTCCTAACACAACGTAATTCATCGTTTAATTTTTTTTGATAATTTTATCCACTCTGAATGTTCTTCAAAAATTCATTCTATTAAGATATTTGCAGAAGTTGTTATATATAGCAAATGAGTTTCAAAAATTAGAAAATTTATGTGAAGCCTTCTAATACAATCATAGTAATTGTGTAATTTTTTGGAAAATTTATGTACTTTGAATTTACCACGTTAATTTATGTTAATTCAACGTGAAATTAGCGATGCTCTGGCATCTTTTGCAGTGTCTAGCCTCTATCATTTGCACATATATCGGCCCGTTGCTGCTATCTTTTATTTGTCAATGTGTCCTTTGTACATTTGTCACGCTGTCCATATCGTCCCCCCTCGTGTGCTTTCTCGTCCGCACTAATGTCGTCATGACTATGCCGTCCCCTCGCCCACTTCCTTGTCTACATATTTGTCAATGTTACCATAACGTCCTCACTCGTCCGAAGTGTTGTGTGTCGGCAAGGAGTCCTTAATTTGCGCGGTGAACGCAACGGATTCTTTTTTTACTCGGCCATAAATACGAACCTCTCGCAACTCGTCATCACTCATCTCAATTGTTTATCACAGAAGCCCATTCTCGTGGTCATCACTCAAAATTAAGAGTGTGAAGCTCATTATTTTGCGAAGACAGTGCATAGCTCATTAAGGACACGACAATGCTGATTGCTTCTCTCAAAAGGCAGGTATTTTTTGTCGCATGTTTTTTATGTTTATTCTTGTAGTTATAGTTAATTAGTGTTATTTAGTTAGTCATAATTAATGCAGTTGTATTATGAAGTAAGTAGGTCATAGTAATTTAGACATAGTTTTTACTATTTTTGTGTACGTATGGTACCCATAATCTATTATTGTATGGTAGTGTGTAATTAAGCAGTCATAATTAATGTAGTGGTAATTAGTTAGGGTTAAGTAATGAGTTAGTTCTAAGTAATTAAGTGGTAACGACGACGATAATGAATCACTCATAGTTTTTTCGAACCAGTAATCAAATTGTCGGTAATTAATGAATTATTTATATGTAGTTACACACCTGTAATAACTAACTTGTAATATTTTACTGTCATTATCAATCTTCGCACTAATATTTCGTCTATCCCATTTGTTGCAAAGTAGTCTGAAAATTAAGAGTGCATAGCTAATTATCAATCACTCGTAACACTTACTGCAGATCTACTGGTTGTGGCTTCAGGTAGTTGCAGATATGGAATATTTGACAATATTCTACGATGGTGGTCTTGTACGGGCTGGACCCGATGGGTTGGAACTTCTTATGTTGACAACCCCTTTGTTACCCCTCTCGCGCTGCATCTGTTGATGGAGGTCATCGTTCTCCTCATTGAGACTATCAATCCATGACACCATCTCTAAGATTCGCTCCCACAGTGTATCCATGTACCTCACAACATAGCGTTCATGGGGAGGATTGATCCAACGGACAAAGTCATATTTTGCCATCTGCTGGAAAGGAGGGTTAACTGGAAGCTTTATTAGCAGTAAGAGAAAATAAACTATTTGCTAATTATACCCTAGAGTGTGGGTATCGGAAGAAACATCGCCCTCCATCGAAATGGCCTTTAACGATCTACACGACCTCATCCTCCCTATGTCTGCATTTTGGCTATACCGGTTGAGCACACCTGTTTGGCATCAAACAGTAGTTAGGGCCAAAGTACTTCATCTTTTGCAGGGATAGGTCTTCCTTCGGTGAGCCCACTCCGACTGGCCCCTCGACGTCTACCACGCTATGTGACTACATAACAGAGAAGATTCTTCTTTCTATGAGAAATAAAACACAGTTTACATGACTGATGAGTGATTGCGATATCTCCGTATTTGAAGCCGAGCGAAAAGAGAACCTGGTGCATTGCCACCACAAATTACGAACGTGTTGTGGCCACGCAGCACCACAGGTGATGGGGGACAGTATGGTATGAGTGACATATGTGCGCATAAGAGAGTGGATGAGGCGGGACGATATGGACAAACTAACATTTGTGCGGGCAAGGGGGACGGCATATACATAACGACATCAGTGCGGACGAGAGAGTGCATGAGCGGTGATAGCACGGACAGAGTGACAATTATGTGAATGACGTAGCAGAAAAGAAAACATAACGGTAACGGACCAACATATGTGCGAACGATAGAGGTCAGACACGGCAAAAGATGTCTGAGCATCGCTAATTTCATGATTAAATTAACATGAATTAACGTAGTAAATTTGGTGTATATAAAATTATCAAAAAATAACATAAATACTATGACTATATTGGGAGGCTTCACATAAACTTTCGTAATTTTTGGAGCTCGTTTCCTATATATAACAACTCCTACAAATATCTCAATAGTATGACCTAAATGACACTGTAGTTATTTTTTTCAAATTTAACTTTGGACATCCGATTTTTATAAATTTGGCCCCCTCCTTGCATCTACCGTGCTTGGCAGGGAGCTAGCCACCGCATATAATTAGTTTTAATCATATTTAATTAGTGTTACTCATGAAGCATTAAATGTTGCCGCTAGGGGGGCTCGACAACAAGAGCTACCGAGCAACTGTAGCACGGCAAGTGCTACCGAGTTCCAGTGGCTTGGCAGCACCTGTCGAGCTCCTGTAGCGCGACAGACGACATTTGTCATTAGGTTTAAAAAAAGGCTATAATACTATTTATATGAATAGTTCCCTTTATACTCTCGAGTCTCTCTTACACCACCCATCCAAATGCACCATTCGCATCTCTCCCTCTCTCTATTAGATCTGGCAAGCCGATGCATAGAGCTTGCAAATGCATCTTGTACGACAAAGGAGCATAGGGCAAGTAGCGGAGGCATAACTGATGGGTAAAGGTGCCGGTATGGAGTAGGCGGTGGTGTGTCCAGATCTAGGCGCCGCTATGCACCACCGCTGATGCATACAAGTGGCGCAGCCAGGCTTCTTCCTCAGCTCTCGACCTTCTCGGAGACAAGGCGATGCCATGTTCATGTTCCTTCTCCGCCAAATCCGGGATGGGTTTCAACCCCTCTTCACAGCGTGCTCCTCTGAGGTGGTCTTTGTCTCTAGATCTGGCCATCCCCAACCTAGATGTCTTTGGATCCGACCATCTTGACCATACATGTCAGTTGTCGTCCATCGTCCACCTTGCCGGCGTTGACGTCATCGAGGTGTACAACACTGTCGAGGTCATCCTCTTCAATCCGCCAATGAGTACACCTGAACTCCTCCACCGCCCTGGTCCTCGCCGCCGCCACCATGTACTCTTTCAAGGTGCTCTGAGTTGGATGTTCACCTCCTCCACTCTAGATGTGTACATCTTCCTCACGTCCTATGTGCAATGCACCACCGCCATTGTCTTCTTCGTCTGTATGCCGCCAACCAACGTTGCCCATGCACCTCCGCCTTGATGTGAACCCGTGGCGCCTCTGTACCAGTGCTCCGCCTCTCTCTCGGGTGCCTAAGGTGCACCGCCCCTACTGTCTCCAGGTTGACCGCGACTAGGTGAGCTACATCCAATGAGGTTGCTTCAAGCATGCGTTGTTACCGCCGCTTTGAGCATTCGGTGGTGATCGGTTCGGCTGAAAGCCTCATGGCTTATGGCTGAAAACACTGTAGCTGGCTGAAAAAAGCACTGTAGCTGACAGAGGCTTATTTACCATAATTAAATTTAAAAAAATTTAAAAATAGAAAAAACATATTAGCCCATCACGTATAATGTAAACAAATACGAGGAAAAAAAGAACCGGTAAAAAAACTCAAAAAAAGCCAAAAGTTCAGAAAAAGACGAAATTTATGAATAGTGCAAAAATAAGCTGAAGCCAGAAGCTGAAGCCATATTGATCAGGGCCTTCATCCTTGTTGTTATTGCTTCGTCACAATCCTCAACGCTCCATATATCTGTTCAATATGTGTGCTTTTTTGAGATGTGTACAATACTTATACTCTGGACTATAGAGAAATACTCCCCACATGTATACAGTAACAGTTGTAAAATTAAAATTCTTCTCGCATATGTACTATGTACTGTTGTAAAATACTTCTTATATATGGTTGGGTTTTTTTAGTTACGGTTTATAGCTGCTGTCTATGCTTTTTGGCATTAACGTGAGTATTTGTACGAATAAACTAAATACTCATAAATTATTTCGAAAAAAACTGTTGTGATAATTTACTTTAGAAGAAGTTATAGAGAAATCGTTCGGTTTATACGTTCTGGAAGCTAGTTTGTTCGGGAAAGCCGGTAAACCAAAAAGAACGAAGTCCATTATGACATGTATTTTTGTACAGGGAATGTTGTTTATGGTTCAAAACTCAAAATTCAAGTATTTCCAGTCATCTCCTGGGGTATCTTGTACTGTTTTAAGGGTCGACTACTATACTGTTGGGAGCATTGATGAAGAAAGTGCCCACTAAATGGCCACTGGCCTGCATTAAAGCATGCCTGCCATCTCGCCCTTCTGGCCTCCCCCTGAGAAGGCAATAAATGTCTAGAGATGGAGAGAGAGAGAGAGAGAGAGAGACGACACAGCCATCTCTCTCCTCACCTTCAACCTCTCTTCCCTATCCCTCTCCTTCCTCCATGCGCCTTGCCATTGCAGCAGCATCTGTTCTTACATTTCCATCTACTCCAACTCCTCCCCTCAGATGCTATGGTGGAAGAAAGAAGCAAGGAAAGAAAGAAAGATGGACCAGATCATTTGGAAGCTTCATTTGATGGATGCTAACGACGTGGTTTTCGACGATTTAGACGTCTCTCCTTGGTGGCATGTGCCCGTTTGTTCAACAGTCAAGATCACCATAAACTCTGCATATGAAAAGTGTACCATTTTTCTCCCTTGAATGTTTCCTCGCGTACTGCCATCCGGAAGCCTGTTGCAAGCATCACTTTGATGCGTAATTCTTGAGGATGATGATACGGCCGATTCATTTATTCCGGTCATCTTTCTTGGTCTGTGCTTGTGTGTGTAGTTGTGATCTCATATGTGTCCATGAACAGAGTAAAACAAGAGCATGGAATGTCTCTAGTTAATTGTTGCATCATCACCATGGTTACATCTGGTAGCAATGTTTCATGGAGCATTTTGTTTTGTAACTATCTGCATATGATGATTTTGATTTTTGAATAGTGTTTAAGTAGTTTTCGAATATATCAGAAAAAGGAAAAGAAAAGGTTCAGAGAAGAAGGAAACTATGTTTGAGCTAATAAAATTTATATGACAAGAAATATATATAGAAAGAGAGCCAAAGTGATGATAAACTAGTTAGCATGGCTTCTACTGAAGCCCTAGAACTATATATTCATATGTCCATCCATCTAAAACCCTTCATGGTCGTCTGCCTTTCTAAAGATTTCACCATCCAGAGAGAGCATGGTCAAACCCCACACACATACACAGCAAAAGCTGATCACTTACACGATCTAGATATAGAGAAACTTGTGATCAAAATTCCCCTGCAAGAACCAGACTCATATGTAGCTACTGATGATTTCTTCTCTTCTTGATCCTCAAAAGCTGACCACGAGCTCACACCCTCTTGCCACCTGCTGCTGGTGGTGGTGGGCCCTTCCGCTCGTCATCCTTGGCCGCCGGTTTTAGCGGTAACGGCGGAGCGGCGTACACCGGGATCACTGACCGCACGTTCACCGCCGGCGCCACGGCCATCGCCGACGAGTGGAAGCCGCCCGCGGCGAAGGATCTTGGCGCGCAGCCGTGGTGGTATGCCGAGGCGTGGGCGTAGTAGCACGGCGACGGCATTGCCTCCGCCGTGTCCCTCAGCATGGCCCTCTCCAGCATCTGCACCAGCTCAGCCACCTTCCTCCTCTCTTGCTCCAGCTCGGCGGCCGCGGTGTCTCGGGAGGTGGACGCCGCTTGCTGCAGCAGGTGCAGGGGAGGCAATATCTTGGGGCCGGCCTGCTGCGGCGGCGGCTGGACTGGGCGTGTCCTCGGCTGAGCGGCAGGGGAGTTTAGAGGGCGCCATTGGTGCCTATACAGCGATGGGTTCAGAGCAGAGGAAGAAGAGCTGGCTGTGCAATGCTTCAGTAAAGGCGCCGCCTTGCCGTCGCCGCAATCGTCTCGAGGCTTCAGGGCGGAGAGTACTCTGGCGACGACCACCTGCTCCTGCTCCTCGCCGCCGCAGCCGGTGCCGGGCTCCTTGCACGCCTCCGGCACTGCAAGAATCGTAGCGTCCGCTGTGACTCGTAATGAAAATCTAAGCAGAACTGGAATCGTAGCGAGGGTTGTGGTTAGTTGGTTACTCTGCTTCAGGGAGGACCAGGCGGCCATGGCGGCATTCTTCTCGGCCTGCTTCTTGGTCTTGGCAGGCTCCCCCGCGAAGCTCATGCCGGCGATCTCCAGCGTGGAACCGAACACCGGAGAGTGGCTGGGGCCCGACCGCACCGTGGTGTACACCGGCAGCTTCAGCCCTGCCCTGTGCGCCGTCTCCTGCAGCAGGTTCTTGTACACCCCCGTCTCATCCTACACGAACAATTCACATCAACGACGACAGCAAGAAACAGAGGAGCACATCGAGAAGAGGAGGAAGGAGAAGGTGCAAGGTGGATGGGTGGTTACGAGGACTCTGGCGGTGAGAGAGGTGGAGGGGCCGCGCAGGGAGAGGCAGGAGAGGGCGACCTCGGCGGCGGCGTGCTCGGCCTGGCGGAGCGTGGTGCAGTTGCTGGGGCCCTCGAAGGTCTCGCCGTTGAAGGTGACGGTAGCCTTGAAGCGCGGCGCATGGTCGGGCCCCTCCCGCGTGCACACGTACGACGGCAGGCTGAAGCAGCTCCTCTGCGCCAGCTCCTGCAGCTGGTTCTTGTACATCCCTTCTACCGCTACCACCGCTAGCTCCTACCCTACCTGCCTACCTGTCTCCTCCTCCTCCTCCTCCTCCTCTTCTTGTCCTTCATGGGATCATGGCGTCCAGGTCGCCAGCACACAGGGGACGGAGAGAGAGAGAGAGAGAGGTTGTTGTGGTGGAGTGATGGTGTTTTGATGAGGTTTTCAGCTTTGCTTCTTGGGAGGGAGGGAGGAGGAAGAAGAGGGGGAAGGTGAGAGTATTAAAAGGGCTGTTTGGTTGCCTGTATGTGCTTATGCAGCTGCATGAGTGTGGGCTGTAAGTGTCCATACAGTCAGCTGAAGGCCGTATTATTAGCCATGCTCGTAGAGAGAGAACAGAGGAAGCTAGAGAAAGAAACAGTGCACCATTTGATCTGTGAACTGCACTGCACCTAAGGGTCTGTTTGGTTGCCTGTATGGGGGTTCTCTCCTCGTGCAGTCCAGTTGATTTTTTGCATCCATTCGTGCAGGTTCTCTTCTCCATGCAGGCAACCAAACACCATCTCCCTGCATGCGCTGGTGCGAGCCACCCCCATACAGGCAACCAAACAGACCCTTAGGTGCAGTGCAGTTCACAGATCAAATGGTGCACTGTTTCTTTCTCTAGCTTCCTCTGTTCTCTCTCTACGAGCAAGGCTAATAATACAGCCTTCAGCTGACTGTATGGACACTTACAGCCCACTTATCAGCCCATTTATATAGTAGTTTATGACACCACCAAGGTCAGATGACCCACCCTTTCTCTCACAAAGTTTCTTGGTTCTTGTGCTTGGTGGTCAGAACTTACTGACCCACCTCTCTTCTCTCTCCTCCACCTCAGCATACAGCCTATTAACAGCCTCTTATTATACTTGCTCTACTTGGATCGGAGTAGCATGCTGCTTCTCTCTCTAGAGAGGGGGGAGGCACAGACACCTTCTGGTATTAATGGGTCACTTATGGTGTTTTGTAAGCATCTTAGTTAGGCTTAAAAGCTCATGACTTATGGCTGAAAACACTGTAGCTGGTTGAAAAAACACTGTAGCTGACAGAGACTTATTTAGCATAATTAAATTTAAAAAAATTTAAAAATATAAAAAAATGTTAGCCCATTATGTATAATACAAACGAATACGGGAAAAAAAAGAACCGGCAAAAAAGCTCAACAAAAAGCCAGAAGTTTAGAAAAAGACGAAATTTATGAATAGTGAAAAATAAGCCAGAAGCTCAAGCCGAACCGATCAGGGCCTTAGGCTCGGATGTTTGATCCATATCGGACGTCGGCTCACTTATCGGCGTGGCCCACCATTGACCCATCAGTATTTCATGAACTTAGCTCACTCTCGTCTCACCACCTCTCACTCTCATTCTTTCCCCTCTCTCTTCCTCTCTTCCGACACTTGATCTCTCCCTATGGTACCTAACTCCATGTACGACGACGACCACGAACACAGCCACCCCGTCTCCAGATTCGACCGCCGCCGTCTCATCGGCGTAGCACAGCCATTTTCGGTCACCGCCATCGACTTCCTCTCCAGGCGCGACACCACCAAATCCGTCCGTCGTTGACTTCCTCTCCGGGTGCGGGGCTGCCAGATCCGATTGCTGCCGTCGACTTCCTCTTCGGCCGTTCTCTGGCGTGGCGGGGAGCCTCTGGCAAAGCTCAGCCACAAAATGTATGGTGATTATCCCCTAAGCTCGTCGCGTCTGGCATTAGCGCTCTCTTCGTGACCACGTACCAGGTTAGTGTCTCATCGAGCCAGCGTCCTGAGCACACGGCTAGTATGTGTCATTTTTTGATTTTTATGTATGCAACATTTTGATTTCATATATGTAGCAATCCGCAACAACTAGTGCTACAGTGAGACTTTCATCAAACATTTTTGTTGTTGTAAACATAGTTGAGAAATATTGCATTCATGGATACGAAATGTTGCAAGCGATTGTACGGCGCTAGCCTACGGATCAAACGTTCGAGCGCTAGCAACACCTTTAATTATACGATTAAACTGTGGAGGACATATTTAGGTTAGCTTAGGATTTATTTGAAACGCATGATTTTTTCGACAGTAGAGCTCGATATGGAGGATGGTCTCACACACGATGATGCCCCATATCCCATCCACAGACTCGTCCATATCCATAGTCTTGCTGCAGAGGATTCGTTCGGCTATAGGTTAGGTGGTGGTGTAACCGCTGCTACTACTCTATAGTCTAGAGTAGCGCTTGCCACTGCACTTCGGGATATATTTTTTTTGTTTTGGTTTATAGCTTACGATTTTTGGACTGTTTATGAGAGAAACTACGAAGTAACATAAACTCACATGTATTTTTGACTGACATAAATGAAGTAGCTATACTGTGTACTTTAATCAACTTATAAATCCTATCTTAAAAAATATTTTATTTGAAAGTTAGATAGCATAGAAAAATCGAAAGCAGTTTTTAGAAGTTGAGAAAAAGACCCCTTAGTGTTTTATTAATCGTGAGATTTCTGCATTTAGGAGGGCTGGATGGCTTGGTGCCTCGGCCTGCATGTGCACGTCTCGTCTTCCCCGGCTCTGTCAAAGAAAACTACTCCATCAGATGCTTTCTAAACCTTGCTATGCTCACTATATATAGGGGGTGTTTGGGACTGCTCTACAAACTCTGCTTCACGAATTCTACTGTGAAGCAGTTCCACAAAAAACCTAGAATTTATGGAGCACCCCTTTAGGTGCTCTCACAACTCCACCTTTTTTCCTCGAACAGAGTGCGTGGAGCTGAATCTGTTTGGCTAAAAAACATAGAGCGGAGCTGAAAAACGTGGAGTGGAGCAGTCCCAAATACCCCAATAGTACCCGTTCTTTACCGATTTTCGGCTCGTTTTTTATTTGATTTTTTAGTGATCACCATTTATTATATTAATAAGTTATAGGCTTGTAGCCTAAGCTTATAGCTTATTTTGCCCAGTAGCAATTTTTTTGCACTGTAGTTGTTGTTAGCTTTTTCAACGTAATTAAATTAAAAAAAATAAATAAAAGAAAACTGTTATATCATCATTGACAATGCAGAGGAATAAGAAAAAAAGATAAAAGCTAGAAAAAGATAAAATTAAAAAGTTAGAAATTCAGAACTATAAGCTAAAAGCTGACGTTTTAATGAGCACTGCTAAGAGCAACAGCCTAAAAGAATATCCCTGTAGCCATGGTTAAGTGCAGTGGTTTCTTGTAACAGCCCGAAAATTCGAAATTAGAAATGAGAAGCTTTTGAATTACTTTTGCAATATATTCCATTTGAATCTGGATTTTTCGATGTTTTCCTGAATTTGGTTGAGGTTCCAAAAATCGAAGAATTAATAAAAGAGAAAGACAGGTATTGATAATGCCCTAAAAAGGAATGTGCAAATAATGGAAGGAAGACAAAAATTTGTAAACACGAATCTGAAAAGATGATCCATAAAAGTAAAGAAAGAAAATTTGATTTAGGGCATAAAATATTATTTTTGAAAACAATGGCATGAAAAACAATGGAAGCAAGTAAAGTAAAAACCAACATTAGTTGGAAATATTTTTATTAAGTCCAAAATGTTATAAGGAGCTTGGTGAATTTTCTGAAATTTTTAGAAGTAATTACATATTTTCCAAGGCTAAATGAATTTCGGGCTTTTCAAAACCCAAAACTCAGAAAGAAAATAGAAATTCCAGCCCTCCCTCACCGTTCGACACATGGGCGGCCAGATCCCCGCCGGAAACCCGCCTACCCTCTCCCATCGGCCGACACGCGTGTGGCCCGATCCGCCTCCCGCGCGCGCCGGCTCCATCCGCACCGCCGCGCTTCCTCTCTCTCTCTCTCGCGGGACAGCGGGCCCGCCCTGTTAGGGCCTTCTTCCCCCTTCGCCCCGACTCCTCTCTCTGCGCGGGGACAGCACCACGCGCCTCCGTGGCGCGCATGCGACGGCTTCGCCGCCGCTGTCGCCCCGTCGCCAAGGTGGAAAAGCTGCGAGCCGACGCCATCCTCGATCCACCGCCTCGCCACGGTTCGCGCCACCGCCGGTTTCTCCCGCCCGTCGCCGGCCCGCCACGTGGCGCCGATCTTCGCCCGGCTCCCCTCGCGCGTGAGAGACCGCCGCGGAGAGACGCGCGGCGTGGGCGTGCGGCATCATGCACGCGATCGCGCGGCATTAATGCGCCGCGTCACCCCTGCCTCCGCCACTCGCCCGACGCGACGCGCGAGCCGCTGTTACCGCTCCCCGAGGCGTGTATATAAGGCGTGGACCCCATTGAGTTCCCACTCCGCCTCTCCGTTCATCGAAGGTAATCGGGTATTCGTGCCCCATAGCCGCGGCGATCTCTTTCTCCCCAACTCCGCGAACTAACTTCCCATCTGCTTTCTTGTCCCGAGCCAAATTCCTTGATCTAGGATCGTCTCTAGAGCGCCGCGAAGCTTCCCCGGCCCTCGTCCGAGCTCCTCGTCGCCTGTGGTTCGCCGTCGCCTGGAGCTTCCCCGAGCTGCCGCCGCCGCTCGACGCCGACCCATCTCTGGACCTCCTCGGCCCCTGGAGACCGCGTCACCGTCTTCACCTTAGCACGAGGATCGCGTTTCGGCACTCACCCGAAGCTCCCCGACATCCTCGCCGCCGCCACCGCCGCCCGACTCTCTGCCGCCCCTCGTCGGCATCCTTCAAAAGGATTTCTCATCCATATAAGGTAGGCAAAGCCTCCCCGCTCACTTGGCTATCAGCGCTCTCTTCTCCCTCCCAGCTCCCCGGCCGCGCGCATTCGAGCCTCCGGCTCCGCAGCGCCGGGTTGAGTTTTCTCTATTTTCTTTCGGTCTGACAGGTGGGCCCCACCTGCCACCATCGTGATTCTGAGTCACCGTGACCGCTAGGTCCCACCGTCGATGAGACATCTAAGCAGGGACCGTCTTGACATGTGGACCCCGATGAGCGATGGCGAACCCCACATGTCGTAGAGTACGAGAACCGAAAAGTAAATAAAAATGGAAATTAAAATGAATCAGAGGCTGACAGTGGGCCCCACATGTCAGAATTTAATTATTTTTGGAATTGACTGGAACCGAGAACTTTGACTGCTTATAACTTCTTCATTTTAGCTCCAAATTGGATGAAACAAAATTTTAAATTCATTTAAAATTAAGATCTATCTAATGGAACCAGAACCATAATTTTTGAAGTTTATTTGATTTTCTGGTGATATTTTGTTGATTGGTTGCTTTTCTTTTATTTGGGTATTTCGCACGATTATATAGCGTACGAGGCTCAGGAGGAAGAATCCGAGGCAGCAACCTTAGAAGCTCAAGATCATCAAGAACCAGATCCTTGTGACCAAGGCGAGTTAACACCTTGATCATTTTTGAACCTATGATTTTGCAAAGTACTTTCTTTTAAATATCAACATGCATGCTGATATTTCATGTGGCAAAATATGTTCATTTCCAGAAATGATAGCTATACACCTACTGTAATGCTTGCTTATAATGATCCGTTGAAATGTTTGAACATGTGAACCTTGTCGCCTTAGCAAAACTTATACTATCATAGCTTTTTATCAGTAAGTCCGAATAAATATTGTGTTGCTTAGTAATGCTAGGTAATATGGGGGTACCTTGCTGCCCCAAAAACAACACTTGCCAAATATGATGAGCTTTGGGACAGTCATGGGTGGAATGACTGTAGTATGCGGGAACAATATTTTCTATATCTCCGAAAAATCCCACAAAGTGCTTAAATACCTGGATGGATGGTTTGGGGGCTGATATGTGGTGCAGTGGATGCACAGAATGAGAAATGTGGTAGAACCATCCGGGTAACCTTAAGAACTGAATCTTGTCATGTCAGCCCGTGTAAAACAGTACAACCACAAGTCTGTAAAATACAACTTGGTTAAGTAGACTTATCGAAATCCCGGACTCATCTCACTGGTAGTGGATTGATGGGGTTATGCTATGGCAAGGAGTGCGAAGGGACACCGGTGGAGGTGAAGTTTTCCGCTTTCCTAACGCTGCGGGAAGTAGGAGCCCGAGCTGCGTTAGAGTCCAGGGAAAACATCCAGCGCCTGAGATGGGACCCATCGCAAATGGGCGGTCACCCATAATGTGAGATGGGAGAAAGGACTAGATATTTTGAAAAGTTCTTGTGATGATCTACTTAACCACACTTCTAAGGAATTGTGTGGGCAACGAGTTGATTATCTCTTGTGGTGAAAGTGTACAAACTCTGCAGAGTCAAAACTATTCGAATAGCCGTGCCCACGGTCAAGGGCAGACATGGGAACTTAACCAGATATAGTTCTATTTCAAAATGTTTTGTGGGTGGGAATAGAAAAGTGAAGGGCGAAGGACTGCCCTGGTTTGGAATTGTCCTGGGTGTCGTCCCAGTGGTAAGTTAAGCGGCTATAACGCTGAAGGATGCTATATGGCGCAAATGCCATGTAATGGTGGATGGAATCTGTGTCAATTATAAGATCAACTTACCTTATAAACAAAAGTTTTGAGTTTAAAATTGCTAGGTCTCAGGATTTTCCTATAATTGTATTCAAAAGCACTCTCCGCAAAGTAAAATGAGCCCCAGCCATCCTTTGATTAGCCAGGCATGTATAATTATTGCATTCTGTGTGTTGGCTCGCTGAGCACGGGGTCGGAGTGCTCATTCTCGCTCTTGCGATACAATTCAGAAACAGGAGTTCAAGAACACTACGCCTATGAGGAGGCCCCCGCCAACGTCGACGGAAGGAAAGGCGATAATTAAGGCGTAGGCCTCGGTGGTTAGGCATAGACAAGTAGACTCTAGGCGTTGTGTACATTTATGTTACCGGGACCCTGGTGGCATATATTGTACACATTACCCTACTGGCCGCTTGCCTGTGGATTTGGGTCTACTTTTGCTAATTATTCCGCTGCGTGTTTGTAATGATGACATTTGGCCAAATCGGCCCTTATGTAAACAGTCACCCGATGTGGTGTAGTTCAACTTTGTAATATTATTATGCGATGTATGTCATGATTCAGCAATGTACCTGTGTGCACTAACTACTGATCCAGGGATTAGTGCAGTGAGACACAGTAGATTCGGATTGAAAAATCCGGGTCTGACATTTCTGAAATAGTCTTTTAAAAAAAAGGTGGATTCTGAAACACAACGCCACAAGATCTAGTGCACCCATGTGTTTGGTTGCAAGGACTAGGTGGGATGGGATAGGATGGATCCGTTTTTGTAGGTGTTTGGATGAGAGACAAGCAGAGTCAAGGACATCCCACTAGGAATATTCCTTGTAGATCCGGGACCAGGTAATCCTCTTTTTTTCATGGAACGGAGTCATTCCACATGGGATAGAGTCATCCCATCTCTTTGTTTTTTTAAGTACTGTTTTGTTTAATTTTTTTTTAAAAAACTCAAAGGCTTATGTGTAGAAACATATCAACAATAGCCTTCAAAATTTTTTTAAAAAAAACTCAAATGCCACACATGTCCCACCTTCATCCTTCCATCCAAACAAAGGATGAGACCATTCCATCCCACTTTATCCTTCCAACCAAACAAAAAACAGGGATGACTCTATCCTACAACCAAACAAAAATGGGATCATCCCATTCCAAAATCAGGGACAGGACCATCCCATCCCACCTTGTCCCTAAACCAAACACAATCTAGATGTGCGCAGGAGTTCAAAAGGTGCGTCTATCTATTACCAAGTGCTAAAAATTCGTGAGAAATTAAAATGTGCTTGTTGTGATTACAGATCAAGCAGAGAGAGTATGGTAGTGAAGAGTTGGGTGAGCAATGCTTAGAGTTGCCCCATGACTGTGTTTATATATATATATATATATATATATATATATATATATATATATATATATATATATATATATATATATATATATATATATATATATATATATATATATATAGGAAAATTACATAAGGCACCATGGTGCCTAGGCACCAACATCCGATATACGTGTATGATTGATAATTTTTTGAGTTTGGGTATGAAAATGTTTTATACCCTTGATATATTTATGGTAAGTAAGTTTTGAACTCAGTTCAAATTAGTTTGAACTACTTTTGAGTTCAATGCAACTACAATGAGTATATACCATAAAAATAGTTCAAACTAATTAAACTGAAGTTGAATTTAAATTTTTGAGTTTGACATCTCAAATATACTTTTTATGGGTATATGAAGATACCCACATCAAACGTTATAAATCTCAAGCAAATCAACGGTATTGATATTGGTGCCTAGGCACCATGGTGCATGAAACACTCGTCCTATATATATATATATATATATATATATATATATATATATATATATATATATATATATATATATATATATATATACATGGGGGAGTATTTTTACAACCTTACCCTTACATCTGAGTAACGCCCTCATATGTATTTATGCCATTACATATGTCCTATATTAGGCTTTACAACCTTCTAACAGACTGGCTGGGCTTAAGTGAGGCCACCCCTACAACAGTGCTCCTAGTCATTGCCTGTCTAGGGCCAAAAAAAAGTACTACGTGTTGAAAATCACTGACTGGTAGGTTGCAACAGATAGTCCCATGTATTAGTGACTCGAGCTAGCTTAATGGACTAAACAACCAGAATTTCGGTGATGAGGCTGTTCCATAAAATTTGAAAAAAAACCCATTGGCAAGTACAAAAGTTCAGTGTGGTAGTAGAGTACTAGAAACCAAGTAAAACGGCAAGGGTTAACTTCAAAATTGAGGTGAAGCCCTGCATTTACATGAACCGGTGATGGTCTGTTAAGAGCTGCCAACCATTGTACTGTTTTGTAAACAGCGAAAGGTGCATGTGCTTGTCATTTAGTCCCGCTTATTTCGGCTTAACATTCTAGTTTTTGATTTATTTTTTACTATTTCTAAATTTCGTCCTTTTTTTTGACTTTTTAGCTTTTTGAGCTTCTTTGCCAATTCTTTTTTCCCATAATCATTTGCATTATCTGTGATGAGCTAACATGTTTTTTTCTTTCTATTTTTAATTTTTTAAATTTAATTACGCCAAATAAGTTACTATCAACTACAGTATAATTTCAGCTAACTGCGATAAAATTTTAGCTGTAATCACTTTTTTCAGTCTACATGAGCGGCTCCTTAACCTGACGCTTAATCACCCTCTGACGCGCCTCCAGTTTAATTAATCGTTGCTTTCGCTTGCAAGATCGTCTTGTCTTGATCAGGTCCTTGTTCTACCACAGTAAGTGCATGACATGAGGTGAACTACGTCGGCTGAAAATGTTGCTAATCTATCGCATTTTCTAGTCCTGTGCGTGTATGGTTCAACCAGTAGATGTTACAACTTATTTGAATAAGGAGGGTTGGTTAGAATTCAGTTCAAACGGACCCTACGGTTTGAAAAAAATATACGTCCACCCATGGAACTGTAGCCTTGATGGTGTTTTTTTTATTTCTTTTTCAGACATGAAAGTAACACACCTGTCTTGACTTTTGCCATTGATAATGGATTAGATTGCCGTTCTACTAGTAGTTGTTACGTAACCGTGATTATAAATTTATAATTACTGCTAGAAAGTCTTCGTCGTGTTTGTTGAAACTTCAAAATAGAAATGAAAAGGAAAAGGAAGAAAAACCGCCTCTTTGTAGCAGGTAGATTTGACCTTCCATTTTCCCCCTTTCTTCTGTGTTGCCTTTTCGATGACAAAGTCAACAAAAAATATTCAACAGTATAATGCATGAACATAAACGTATGTGCTCTTTCTTTCAATGGAAATAGAAAATGTTGACATCTCAAAGGGATGAAAAAACGGCTGAGCCTTCTTCTTTGTGCCTGTCTAGCCCGAAACATCTTTTTGACGAAAAAGCCCTAAACACTATCAAAACCACCTGTTTTATTTTAAAACACATTTATTGTAATTGGCTTAGATTTCTTATTTAAACACACGAAAGAATTGAAGGTATGCCAGCATTTGATATTTTTGCCACTCACCGTTCCATTTTGACGCAGTTAAAATATGACCATTGAAATCTCCAACAAGCAAAGTCGCCTTGCCACTTCTTTTTGGGCTGTGTTTTATTATTTTTAGTCTTAGTGCGAGCACTCGTACGAATGAATCAAAAACTGATAAGTAACTTTTAAAAGACTATCCCAATAAGCTGCTTCAAAATGGCAATGGAGAAGTCGTCTCGTTTGTTTGTTCGAGAAAAATTATAAACCACAAGCTAAAATAAATTAAAATGAACACGCCCCTGATATCGCCACCACCACTATCGAGGATCAACCTGCGGCTGATTGCTTTCCACTTCCACCGCCTACAACCTATTACGGACCCTTGCCTTATCATGCTAACAACGCTTCATAAACCTTTAGACAGAAAACAACTAAAATATGAGCAATGGCGGACTCATGTTTTGCAGGATGGATGTTCGAAGTTAAACAAATATTATTAAATGAAAAGGTAAAGGTTCACAATAGCATAAATCAAAGCACAATTTATTTGTACTAGGGACAACATCTCAAAATAATTTTAGAGAAATTACAATTTAACTTTAAGATTCTTCATGCCTTAGAACTTGGAAGCACTTATATTGTTTGAACTCCGACGTGTGCGACCTTGGTGTGTAGGTACATCTCTACCTCAGTCTTGCTGGCCTGGCTGCTGCCGCATGCTCCCAAGTGGCCAAACCTTTCTTGTTGTTGCCGTTTGATCCTTTGCAACCTTGCCAAGTGCCGACCCACCCGTTGGCTATTGCAATCTACCCCTTGCTGTCGAGGCCTCTCATCAGCCTTGGTCCTATGCGCTAGAGCCAATGCACCTAATTGTCTCGAGAGTGAAGCATGAGGAACACACACACACGTAGAGGTTAGGGTTCGAGCTTCTGAACTGGGGAGAGGGTGGTGTGGGAATGGACTAAAAGGATGAAACCAATTGGAGGTATAAATATGAATTATTTTTAGACCAACTAATATGCATATTAAATACAGGGTACTTGCAAAAAAGAGTTCACGTAGAATATCCTTGAATCCTTGCAGGTTCCCCCTGCCTCGTGTTACAGGTGATGGATAACCATTTATATACTAATAGATATCTCTATATCTAACAGGCCTGTTCTTTTTGGTTTCGGTTTATATCTTATGGCTTTTGGGTTGTTCGTGAGAGAAGTATAAAGTAACAAAAATCCGCGTGCAGTTTTGGCCGATATAAATGGAGTTGCTATAGTGTGTACTACAATTAACTTGTATATTTCGCTTTGAAAAGACACTTCGTTTGAAAACTAATTACGATAAAAAATTGAAAAACAATTTTTAAAAACTAAAAAGAAGAGATACATAATATGGCCACTCATGTACCAGAGGTAGATGGTCATAACTTGCAACGGGATCACTGATACTGTGGGTTGATCACATCTCTATCTGTGTTCGTGGTTTGGTGACCAACGAAATCAAGTAATGCTCCGTCTAAAGAAATTCTCCCATCACCAACTTCTTGGCTGCTAAACTCGGTCAAATGACGGAATCAATGCCGGGGAGTGTTCAACTGTTCACCTACTCAGTATCATTAGCAGCTAACCAGAAAAGTCTAATAATCCTCCTCTTTTTAATCCCACGCCCCCACCTCAGGAATGGGTTTCCCTATCCCCTCTCCTTATTCTCTCAATCTAAACCACTCACATTTTATCCAATGGCTAGTTTTTTTAATATATCTTCACCATTTGCCCGTCCATCATAAATAATAAAAATATATAAAAAATAAAATTTATTTTTATTATAATTTTTAAGAAAAAATTATAATTTCTGTAAAAAAATATAATAAAAAATAAATTTTATTTTTCCTGTATTTTTTATTATTTATGATGGATGAGAAAATGATGAAAATATAAAAAAACTAGTCATTGGATGAGATTTGAATGGTTTAGATTGAGGGAATAGGGAGAGGGAGATAGGGAAGCCCCATTCCCACTCATCTCCTCTTACAATTTTAAACCCCACCAGTTTAACGGGCGCCAACCGCGAGCCACCCTGCCTCCGGCACTGCCAAATGGGCCCCACGTGCAAAACCCAGGGAAAAAAAATAAACATCACGCCCCCACTTCTTTTATCTTTAGTTTATAAATAGTAACAGTTTATAAAAAATATATAAAAAAATATATGTAATTTTACTTAATATAAATAAAATTATTATAGATATATATCATAATTAATTAGTAGAATTATCTTAAGAATACTTTACTTAAAAATTAGATACCGCGCAAAAGTTATCTACCATAAAAAAAGCAGGGCTTACTGCTAGGCGCACGCCGACGTGTCCCCCAAGCGATTGTATCTGCTCGCGCAGTGCGAGTGCTCAACTGCTCAAAGATACTCATTTCCATTCGTTCCCCCACCCCTCTTTGCTTCGCCATTTCGCCTTCGCGTCGCCGCTGCCTCCACGCTGCCTCCTGCTCCTGCTCCACCTCGTCGCGGGCGGCGGTGTCCGCCGCCGGAGGTGCTGCTCGGGGGCGGCGCGGCCGCGTTGGGCGCGCTCGGTTCGGGGAGATCTGGGGGGGTTTGCTGCTTGCGTCGTCGTAGAGGAGGCGGCGCGGGAGGAGGAGGAGGTGGTTGTTGGGTGGGTGAGGTGGACTAGGGGTTCGGGCTCGGCGGAGGTACAGGAGGACGACGAGTGGAGGTCGTCGGGCAGGTGGGGATGTACGTGCCGCCGTCCCGCGGCGGCGGTGCCGCCGGCGAGCAGCCTAGGGTTTACCAGGTTTGGCGGGGAAGCAACGTAAGCGCGCTCTCTCTACCTCTCTTATCGATTTGTGTGCTTATGTACAGCGGATCTGGATCTTGGCGTGCGGTGATTGGCTAGGGCTTTGCGAGGGGATTTAGCGTTTTGATGCGAGTCGTCACGAGTGCATGGGAAATTACATGTTCCGCTGGTGTGCTTGGTTTACCTGTTTGTTATTCGTGCGATGCTAGTCGTGGAATGTGGGGGTTGGGGACTTAGTATCGCAGAAATTTGAGTTGTATTAACCAGCTGTTGTGTTGTAGTTGTTTTTAGTTGGGAAATGTTGCTCTCGGTGATTAAAAAACATTACATGTTTGAACTTTTTATGCCTATCGTGCAGTTGCGTTGTGAATTTTGAAATTGTTGTGGTTACCGACTAAACAGTGGATAATGGGGCTACGGGGAGGCTACAAAGGGGCTGCCTGGAGCCCGAAACACAGTAGTGAGTGGATGTAGAAGATGTATGCACTATGTTTGAATTATCGTGTATCCCTTTTCCTAGAAAATGGATCCTCTTCCCTCTATGGCGCCCTAAGGAACATATTTATAGTCGTGAGGAGGTTGCTTACATAAATGCCAAAGTGGGGGTCTCTCCTGCAACAGAAATGTTGATTGAAGCTAGGGAAGGTTCATTCTTTCCTTTTTGGGGGCATTATTATGAGAACATGCAGTGCAAAGGGTTTTATATTTGCAGCGTATTGATCAAGTTGGGCAGGAAATACTAGCTTGCATGATGACAAAATTCTTAAGTTGAAATGTCTAAAATTTTCTGGTGCAATTGTATGGATCATGAAATGTGGATTGCAACTAGGAAAGGCACATGCTTTCTTCTGATTGGACATTTTTTGAGAACATTTCGTGCAAAGGGTTTCATATTTATGGTGCATTGATCATGTGTGGCTGGAAGTATTAGTTTACATGGGATTGCAAAATACTCGAATTGAAGATGTGTTCTGCTCTACTATTTTTTGTAAAGAAGTGAAGCATAATGACAGTGTGGTGATTGTGGTCTAATTAATAGAACAACCGTTTTGATTTTATTAAGGGGATACTTTTGATACATTTTATATAGAATGATTGTTTTCGGTGTAGTGGTATAATGTACCTTGTGGCTTTTATACACAGAAGTGGCTTCTGTGCAGCGCTTCCTGCAATATTATGTTCAGGCCCAATCATGCTCTGACACGTGTACTGCCAATAAATTAATGGCCTCTCCATATGTTGATTGTTGAACAATAGGTGACAGAGGCATTCGTCAACGGACAAAATCCTCCTATCACGATCTCTTTCCTGTTATACCTATTCTTTTTGCTTCTCTAGATTAGCCGATTGGGCTAGCCAACAGCCTCGACCAACGATCCGTTCCAGCATCCTTCGTCAATTGGTGCTCCTTCTATAATGGCAAAGCTAATATACTTTGTCCATGATGCATAAGGGCTTCTCTGGTTGTAGGATATGAGTGGTGTGGAGCTCCTGGACGGGAAGAGTGGCATGTTGCATCTTGCATGGTTAAGACTAAAAATGGCTGGTGACCACTCATTGGCCATGTTTTTATTCATTGTGACCTTGTAAAGAATAAAGGATTTATTTCTAGGAGTTAAAAAAATTTGGGCAAGAATGAAATGATTAAGGAGGGACGGTGGGAGTGGGAGGCAAAGCTTTTGCATTGAAAGTAGAGAAGTACCAAGTTAACTGTTATCCAGTAAGTACTTTCATAGTTTCATGGTAACAGGAATACCAAAGCATGATAGGGCCTACACATGTGCCATTTCCTATCGATAAAGCTACACAAGGACATGTTTGGACTTGGATACTTCTTCAGTTTCTGATAGTTGTTTGCTCTCTAGAGCTTTTAGTTTTCTCTTGCCTTTTATTTTCCATTGGCAGCACTTAACCTTGATGTGTTGAGAGGATATTTGTGTTCTTTAGCGTCCAATGGGCCAAGTTTTTGCAAACGGAATAGATCTTCTTAGATAACATGCTGTTTTATTAATTTATTTTTGATACAGCTACTTTTACAATTTGCAATTGTCGCTTTCAGTTTCATGTAATGGTCGTGTTGATGACAGTTATGAATCTTCTTTCAGGAGTTCTTATTGCAAGGGCGGTTCATATTTGGACCTGATGTGAGATCCTTGTTTCTCACTATATTCCTCATTCTTGCCCCAGTATTGGTCTTCTGTATTTTTGTGGCCAGACATCTGATCAATGACTTTCCTGATCACTGGGGGGTTTCAGTTATGGTTGTAGTGGTTGTCTTCACAATATATGTAAGTGTATTTACTACTTTTTTTTTCTGTTCGTCCTAATTCATTTTAAGGCATTCTTAGCCTAAATCATTTTAAGGCATTCTTAGTCGGCTAGTCTGGAGTTGGTTGGTTCAGATTGGCAGTTACATGATGCCCCCTTGCATGGTCATCAAAGTTTCTGGACAAAAGGAATTATGGTAGTGGACATAAAGCAAATTATCATACATGGCGGATTCCGACTTTTCCACGTTATTTTTGTTGATGAAAAGTTGTTAATTCCGTTTTCTTTTAGATAAAATTTTGGATAGTTCTGTCAGTAGTGACACATTGAATATGAAGATAGAGCGGTCAATAAATGTAAGGTGTATACATGCGTTTATAGAAAGTAACATGCTATAATATGTACATATCTGTTAAAAGAGTACTTTTCATGGTAGGTCCCTCATCTTTAACCCAGTTTTTATTCCATCTCCGCATATTTTGGTGTTGGGTTCCACAGTTTCCGAAATTCTAACAATTGATCCCCTTGTGTCAACTAGCTGTTAGAACCCTAAACAATTGCGTTGACATGGATGGCCACATGGTATTTGACTTGTGAAAAATAGTGATTGGGAGAGCCACATCATGTGCCATGTCGGCAGTATGGTTGGGTTTCTAACTGTCAGTTGATGGAAGGGAAATAGGTACCAATTGCTGACATCTTGAAAGGAATAGGTCCTGATTTTCAAAATAAAAAATGCAGAAGAATCACTCCTTTATGTGCACAACTAATTCCTTTTGCAAATAATTTTAAAATAATGGATATAGATGAGGCCGCAACTCCTTTTTTCTTGTTGAATTTTTGTTGAGCTCAGATCAAGGTTGGTCACTAATAATTGTTTTAGTGAGATCAAGTTGGTCACTAATAATTCTTTTAGTGTTACCTTGATTAGTTGCAGTCCGAATATGTTTCATAGTCCTAGATAGTTTATCTTTTCGGCATGCCTTTGAGCCGCTTTCATGTAATCTTTAAACAACCATGCTCAGTTGCTGGTGTGCACTTACACTGTGTCTTGAACTTTTTTGTGGATCCTTCTAATAAAAGGAACCGTGGGTGTATTTCCCTTGTTGAAAAAAAAGAGATCAAAGTTGGTCACTACTCCTCTTAAGGATCATGAAGAGGCACTTGGGAGAGGGAAGGCTGTGATTGACCTAAAAGCCTAAAACTGATGCCTCACTGTTTTAACCTCAGTTAATATGAATATGTACTGTTGTGGAGGTACACTTGACTGAACCTTGTTCCTTTTATTTTCCAGGATTTGACACTGCTGCTTCTTACCTCTGGTAGAGATCCGGGTATAGTGCCTCGTAACACCCATCCTCCTGAACCTGAATCCATTGATGTGAGCAATGATATTGGAAATGGTCAGACTCCACAACAATTGCGTTTGCCACGGACAAAGGATGTTTTTGTAAATGGAGTCACTGTAAAGGTCAAGTACTGTGACACCTGCATGCTGTACCGACCACCTCGATGCTCTCACTGTTCTATCTGTAACAACTGTGTGGAGCGTTTTGATCATCACTGTCCTTGGGTTGGGCAATGCATAGGACTGGTAAGTATCTCAGTGTCTCTAACAATTCAATATATCATTGTTACTACTATTAATTAGTCAATGCTAACTACTAGTTTACTTGCTGCAGCGCAATTATCGATTCTTTTATATGTTCGTTTTCTCAACCACATTACTCTGCCTCTACGTATTTGGCTTCTGCTGGGTGTACATAGTCAAGATCAGAGATGCAGAACATTCATCGATTTGGAAGGCAATGTTGAAGACACCGGCGTCAATTGTTCTGATCATCTACTGCTTTATTTGTGTGTGGTTTGTTGGTGGTCTGTCTGTCTTCCATTTCTACCTGATGAGCACCAACCAGGTTGGTACCCTTTCATCTTTTTTAGAATTTAAGTAATTGGGCTTTTAAGCATTGTGCGATAACTTGGTAATACAATAACAACAACAACAAAACTTTTTGTTCCAAATAAGTTGGGGTAGGGTAGGAATGAAACCTTCTCAAGATTAAAGAGATGGGAGCCTTGAAAAAAAATCTTACAATGCTAAAACCCTAAGCCATACAACCTGCTATCTGAGCTGAGAGTCTAAAACACTGCCCCTAACTTTCTTATGGTTCCGGTACGAGAACTTTAGGTATCGCTATGATCGACGGGCTAACTTGGTAATCATCCAATTTTTTTTTTTTTTTTTTTGCCTTTGCAGACTACCTACGAGAACTTCAGGTATCGCTATGATCGACGGGCTAACCCATATAACAGAGGTATCGTGAATAATTTTCTGGAGATCTTCTGCACTGCAGTCCCTCCTTCCAAGAACAATTTCCGAGCTAGAGTCCCAGTAGAACAAGGTTTACATCAAGCACGTGGGCCAGCTAGGGGTTTCATGAGCCCGAACATGGGCAAACCAGTTGGAGATCTTGAATTGGGCAGGAAGCCAATATCATGGGACGAACCTCGGTCGGCCGCTGATATCAGAGATTTGGAAGTTGGTCTTGGGGGTTTGTTGGATGAGAAGGAGGGCAGAATAGCCCATGCATCCCCTGATCTGAGCAGAGAAGCCCTTCCGGTGGAGCTTATAGAAGGCAGGGCCGGTATGCATTCGAGACGATCAAGCTGGGGTCACAGAAGTGGGACCTCAGAGTCGATGGACAGCATCGCCGTGCAGATGGGAACTGGAGAAGCTAACTGGGGCTCGATCAGTAGTGGCCATGGCACCACCAGTGGCACTCATTAGCAGACCTCACTGCATTTTGACGCTGCATCTGGTGGATCCGTCTGATCTCAAGAACGAACAACCAACCTTGTGTGTACTCTGTGAGCTTGTGCTTTCACCCAGGATATACATCAATGCTTTCTTCCCGGTATCTCTGCTGTTTCATCCCGGAAGCGCATCAGTTGTTCTGATGCTCTTCATGTCTGGTGTTTTAAGCAAACAATAACAGAACAGCCTAACTGCGGCGTGGCTTGATTATCTATTTGTATATATATTATCGGGACTGTAAGGTTGTCGTATTTGGTTGTCGCAACATGCTGCTCGAATCTTACTCCAGTAATGTTACCTGCCAAATCATCCTTTTCTATGGATTTTTCTTCATTTATCCACTTAGAATTGCGAGACATGGAGGTTCGAAGATTGTGATCCTCTTTAGTTGATGTGGGATTCCTTGTGCTATTCATGACGGAAGCGTTGCTGCTGCCTCCACAGGGTTCAGTGGCATCACAGGATATGCCCTACCAAGAACCGATTCGTCCGAACAAAACACGCTCGTTTTGGCTTTAGGTTCTAGCTTCTGGTTTATTTTTCACTATTTATAAATTTCGTCTTTTTTTTTTGAATTTTTGGCTTTTTTTGAGCTTTTTTACCGGTTCTTTTTTTCGTATTTGTTTGCATTATACATGATTGGCTAATATGTTTTTTCTATTTTTAAATTTTTTTAAATTTAATTAAGCTAAATAAGCCTCTGTCTGCTACAATGTTTTTCAGCTAGCTACATTGCTTTTCAGCCATTAGCCATTCAAAAAAGCCATATTGATCACAGTCAATATCTCGCTGGATAATAAGGGGGTTGACTTATATATGGTTTATATTTGCACTGTTTACAGTAAATAGTTTTTAAACAGTGTGTCTTTTCATGACGGAGTTAGTATGAAGATTATAGTAAAAAGTGTACTTAATTCAGCTGCATTGATCAAAATCACATATAATTGTATTTTTATACGTACTACCTTTTATAAATAACTAAAATTTAAATATTTAAATTATAAGCTATCAGTCTAAAAGAACCACCCTCCTTTTCGTGGAAGCGCTTCGCTGGGAAGAGAGGTTCCACAGCTCGACCACGATTCGTGTATCTTCGAGTTCGTGCCGACCAATCACTCAATACTGCTACTTGCCAACGCAGAATGCAAATGCTCGACTGTACTTTCCTGCTCCTGTAGCATCGGTTTGCTTGGACTTGAGCAGGGCCGGACCTGGGAATTTAGGGGTCCGGGGTAAAATTAGAAATAGAGAGTCTAGTATAAATATTTAAATATAAATCTATATACACACATATATATATGTATATAATTTTACCAACAAACACTTAAAATGCGTTATGTATTAAAGAAAAATTCATATCAAAGAGTTTATAGATATTACCTTAAAAATTTCTTCTAACATTTCTAGATGCGAAGTCATTGATGATGGTATTGATATCAATCTCATCCAATAATTTCTTCTCAATATATAAAGTTGTCAAACCGTTTAACCTCTCTTGAGACATTGTTGACCTTAAATGATTCTTCAACAATTTCAACTTTGAAAAGCTTCTTTCAGCTGATGCCACAGTCACAGGCATAGAAAATAAAATCCGATAAGCAATAGAAATATTAGGATAACAATCCGCTTCTCTGACAAACTCAAAAATCTCCATAGCAGACATTGGTTTATCTGATAAAATCAATTGCATAACACTTAACTCAGAAATTAGATCATTTAACTCAACATCAGATGAACCATCTAGAGAGAAAGTTTCTGCAAATTTTATACAACATTCTTTTAATTCAGTTCGATCCAATGACTTCAATATTGTTGAACTCATTAAAAATCCAAATATACTTCCGAATGTTTGGAGTTCTTGAAATCTACTTTTCAATGAATTGATTGCCATATCAACCATAACAAAAAAATAATTAACTCATAGACGGATAGTATACATAGTATATATACTATGTATATGGGGGATTGGGGGCCCCTGAATTTTGGGGGCCCGGTGCGGCCGCCCCGCTCGCCCCCCCTCAGGGCCGGGCCTGGACTTGAGTTCGCATGCAACTCGGTGGCTAGACTGGCTAGTGCGTCTTGCTGTGCGGACCGTTCAATGGCTGCAACTATCCTGCTGCCTCGTTCATGGATCATTTGGGCTTATTTTTGATGGCTTATGACTGAAAAGCACTGTAGCTAACTGAAAAAAACACTATAGCTGACAGAGACTTATTTAGCATAATTAAATTTAAAAAATTAAAAAATATAAAAAATATGTTAGCCCATTACATATAATACAAACAAATACGGAAGAAAAAGAACTGGCAAAAAAGCTCAACAAAAAGCCAAAAGTTCAGAAAAAGACGAAATTTATGAATAGTGAAAAATAAATCGGAAGCTAAAAGCTGAAGTCTAACCGATCACCCAAGGTAGAAGAATTGGTCATAAATATGGATATACAAAAGTACAGGTGCACAAAAAGGGATCAGAAATCGTTTCGAGTTAGTTTATCGAAGTCTTCTGAATTTTAAAGTTGTTTCATTTTTATTCGTCAAGTGCCGTCTCTCTTTTAGCTCAAATATATCAATGAAGAATTGAGGAACAACATCCAATCAAAATGGTTTCAGTCATTTGGCACCCAAGGACCGAATTTTAAACTAGTGATGAAAAATTTGTTCCCCTGTCCGGATGCAAAGTAGAAGGGGTACGTGATCAAAGGTAGTGGGCTACTGGCCTCCAGCCCAAGCAGCACCAGCAACTGCAAATCTTCCATCAAAGAATGCAAGGAATGCCAAAATTGTCTTCACAAGCAACTCATACTACACACATGGTAGATTCACAGGAAACCATAACAGATTTCAGTAAGTGGCACAAGGAGGAGATGGTCGAGTATCTTTTTCAGATAGAGTCTACTAGTTAATTGTCGTACATACTGTACTGACTTTATTTATATCGTTAAAAACTGCACGTGAGTTTCTGTTACTCTGTAATCTCTCGCACAAACAACCCAAAGGCCACAAGCCACAGCCAAAAGCTATAAGCTTCAATCAAAAAGAACAAGCCCAAAGAATGCAAGGAATGTCAAAATTGTCTTCACAAGAAACTCATACTACACACATGGTAGATTCACAGGAAACCAGAACAGATTTCAGTTAGTGGCAAAAGGAGGAGATGGTCGAGTCCGAGTCGGATGGTATAGGAGTAGCACGACACAGCACCAAGGCGTTTGTTGTAGCAACAGTGAGCAACAGCTAGCTATGCCAATGAGCTGCAACTTGCTCCTGCTGCTGTTGTAGGAAAACTACGCATGCGCCTAGCTAACTATCAGGCCCCAGCTCCCATGTACCCGTTCGTGTTTCCTTACCAAGTTACTGACCCATGGATGGAGGCATGTGAAAAGGAAATGAGGAATCTTGATTTTGTTTCCTTTCTATGTTCTTTTCCAATTGAACTAGTATTAATTAGTGGGCACATCACACATCACAGCATTGTAAATGGTTAAGAGTTAGCAATCGTGTTAAACCTTTGGTTTAGCTCAAGGATAAGTCGGTCTCTCCTTTTAACGTGGACTACAGCAAAAGCTGACGATGGATGTGTTTGAGTCTTGCGCAACGAGAAATTATCGAGTTTCAAGTACCGATCAATCAACTCGCCTAACCATCCATTCATTATATATACCACGCGATATGGTGTAAGGAACCCTTCGCCTTTGCTGGAATTTGATTCTGCATTTCTAATACCGGAAGAATGTGCCACGAATGCAATGTCTTCTTCTTCTTCTTCTTCTTTTTTTTGAAAAAAAAATCTAGCGTTGTATGCTCTTGTTCTAACTCTACCATTGACTAGCTGCCCCAACATGATACACAGATACCTCGGTACTCTTACCGGCAAAGATAGATTCTTAAGTTTAGTTGCAGGTACGAACTCCACTTCAGCAATAATGCACGGATGCATGGCAGGCACTTGTGTCATCGTCAACTTTTTTTTTGCCTGTCTCGGAGAAAGGCACAGTTTGGCAGCTGCATTACCCATCAATAGCAGCTGGATCAGTCATCGGTGTAGTAGACTAGTAGTAGAATTACTGTCGATGCCAGTGAAACAAGCACCGAGACATTTCCATTTCGTCACCTCAGTAGTGCCAGGAGGCAGATCGAAAAGCCCCCGTTGCAGCTGCTTGTACATACTACACAAACTGGCTCTCTCGATCGAGCCTTGATCGATCGAGCAATGCGATGCAGCTGCAAAAGTAAAAGAGAAGAAGAAAAACGCAAGATAAAAGGGAGTGCGAGATCGATCGATGATGGCTAACTTACTGAGTCCGGTAACAACTCTGGCCATGCATCTATGCAGCTTGTTGTGTCAGTGTGTGTGTGTGGTGAATCATACATCCACGTGATAGTTAGTCGATCGATCGAAGCCTGCCTGTTCTTTTCCTCCGAAACTGACGGATTTTAGCTTTTGCTACAGTACCGAACTTTCAAACGGAGTATTTTCTCAAGATGGGCTCTACAAGTTAAACGATGTACACGTTAAAAGCCCAACATCTGTACCAGCCAAAATCGTAAGTGAGTATATCTCTTTCCGTAATCTGTACCATAAACAGCCAAAATTCAAAATTTTCAGCTAAAAGTCATAAGTCGCAGCTGTTGCCAAACAGGCCCTGCATCATGCCATGTGATAGTCGGTCCTAGCTTGTGTTCTTGTGCAGATTTCCCAAAAGTATTTAGCTGTTTTATATGTGTTTTTTAGGATGTTTAAGATACACTGGCTCTGTAGTCAAAGTAATCGATCAGTACGTAATGTCAGTCGGCTAGACGTGCACACATGTGTGTATTTTGAATCTAATCACATGTCTCCGGAGAGGCTACGTGTAGTACGTAGTATAGCAAGTAGTAACTAATATGCCCTCTTTCTTCCAAAGGTTTTGGGGCCCCGGTAATGTCCAAATGCTGATACATCTGACAAACTTGAGTCCTGAGATGAAGTTAATTTGAAAAGGACACTGGAAATACATTACATGCATGATCAGTTGTAATCTTTTAGTCCAGGAGTCATAGGCTTTCCCTTAAATCCATGCCGGCTATATGTTCTCTGAACACGTTGGGTGGTAAGCCTTTAGTAAGCGGATCCGCTAACATCTTTGCGGTACTTATATGCTCAAGACTTATAATTTGATCCCGAACTTTATCTTTCACAACATAGTACTTTATGTCAATGTGTTTGGCAGCACCACTTGACTTATTGTTGTAGGCATACATTACTGCGGGTTCATTATCGCAGTACAACTTAAGTGGTCTATTGATGTCGTCAACCACTTTTAAACCGGGTATGAACTTCTTTAGCCAGTTCACCTGCCCCGTAGCCTCATAACATGCTACAAACTCGGCATACATTGTGGACGATGTAGTGACGGTTTGCTTTGAGCTTTTCCACGATATAGCTCCTCCAGCGAGAGTGAATACAAATCCGGATGTAGACTTTCTATCATTGTAGAGACCCGAATATACAAATCCGGACTCTCCTGTGTATTCTGCACTAGTCCAGGATCACGCTAGTGCACACAGTATAAACAAAGATGAAATATCGAACATATCACGATTTACTAAGAAAAGACTCAAATATTATTAATAATCATCAGAGTACGACCTTATGGCCAAGCTTACAATTAATAGCCTGAAAACAAAAACTAGCAGCGGAAATCCAAAAGAAAGCGCAGCAGCCAATCGACACGCCCACAGGCTATCGAGTGGAGAACGAAGCCTAATCCGCGAAGACGTCGAAGTACTCTCCTTCTGGAACCTCCTGCTGGTGATACTCCTCCTCCTCAACTGAGCAACAGGGGCATAAAGCCGTGAGTACATTGGTACTCAGCAAGTCGTTTGTAACAAATGAATGCAATATAGTATGCAAGGCTTATCAATGGATGGCTGAAAGGTTAGTTTTGCATAAAGCGACAATTTGAAGTGAATACAATAAATAGATTGTAAAGCTAATTTAACAACAGACACTAAGTAGATAATCAAAGGAATTAAATAAATCCACAAGTGAACTAACCATTCACTTCCCAGCTCAAACCAAACCAGATTTTTATGAAAACTCTACCCCTCGTGTGAAATCACCGAGCATTGTCCATGACCGAGGACACGGCTATTCGAATAGTTTTACACTCTGCAGAGGTTGTACAACTTTACCCACACGATATGATCATCTTGTAATGTCACCGGTATAACATGCTTCCTTTGGCATGCCGACCAAGAAGATCACAACAAGGCCTTTACAATGCTCAATCTCAACCCGATCCCGCCTCGAGAGGTTTCGCCCCAAACCTGGTAATTGCCCCTCTTACGCCCGTGGAATGTATCGACACCCACCGACATCCCAATGGCGGAACCGAGTGAAACATCACAAATTAGTCACCAGTCCATCCCATACTGGACATGTGGTTGCACAGTAAGGCCTGGATCAATGGCGCACAAAGTCAAGTCCTTAAATATTACCCGTGAAGCATCCACATCTCAATGTGCAACTGCACCCCCTTTATCGCACGATCATTCGCCTGAGTGAAAACCAATTTTGTATAACCACCGCCAATGACACCCCAATGTCATGGCACACAAATTTATAACTGTGGTTAACCACCACGTTCAAGTATACCATTAAGTCAAGATTAATTAACCACATGTGATGATAAACCCAACGTGCTAGTAATAAGCATGGCTAAGCATTTCAGACGTATGCCCATGTGACAACTATTATTGCATCACTAAATAATTACCCATCCTATGGTGACAATATAATCGGGGTATTCAAATTATCAAGGAGGATTAATCAATTTGGACAATAACTACCAATACAAGGGTTTGATAATAAAATAGCGATGCATGATAATTTAAAACAAAGTAATACATAATAGATTTGAAAACTGGGTTCAACATGATCAAAGGACACGACTTGCCTTGGCTTTGCTCACTGAGGTCTCTTGGTCTTCAAATTCAACTTCGCTCCCTCGAACACGCGATCTAACGAGAGAAAAACGAGACGAAAAGACAAAATAAATTCAAATAAAATTCAAATGAACTCCAAAACTTTCAAACCTGAACCAAAAGGAAGAGCCCAATTTTAGATGAATTTAGGAAAAGAATCGGGTCAATCGGAGCTAGGACGAGGAGAACGGGCTCTTGGAAAATTGGATCTAAAGAAAATAGGAAAATAGAAAATTGCACCGTCTTTGTGGACCGGCGCACGGAAGCGAGTCACGGTGGGCGCGCGCACGCAAGCGATCGCGGCGGCGGCGCGCCGGGCGCAAGCGGCTAGGGTGGCGTGGCGGACGCGTGGCGACACGTGTGCGCCCGAGGCCGACGTGGCAAGTCGATCGGCGGGCGACTTCGGCTTGGTCCACGGGGTACGGTGACAAGCGGGCCCCACCGGCGAGGCTTCGATGCACGGTGGGCGGCGTCCACGGAGGCGAGCGGCGCGGTGACGCCAGTGGCCGCGCACGCCGCCGAGGACCGAGGGGACGCGGGCGCGCGCGGCGGCGCGAGGCGCGGCGTGTCCGTGGCAAAGGCCGGGCGGCGGCGGCGGCGGCCGGGCGGGACGGGCGGCGGCGGGTAGGGATTTGGCGGCGGCGACCAAGGTGGCGGTGGGACTCACCGCGGCGAAGCTCCGCGGCGGCGGCGGAGCGACGACGGTGGCGAGCGGCGGCGCGGCGACGAACTCCGGCGGCGAACGCGCGACGGCGCGCGGCGGCGGCGGCGGCGGCGGCGCTCGAGGGACGAGGAAGCGAGGTGGCACCGCGATACGCGACGCCGAGGCGGCCGGTCGGTGCGGCGAAGAGTCCGCGGCGGAACGGCGGCGGGCGGCGACGCGAGCGGACTTCGGGACGAAGAGTCCGGTCGGAGACGCTCGGCAGTGGGCCCACTGCCGGTGACGCGGCGAAGCGGCGCGGATGCGGGGCGCGGCGCGAAGAGCGGCAGATGGCGCCACGTGGCGCGCATCCGAAGGGCAAGGCGGGTGTGGGCGCGGCACCGATGTGCGACGCGTGGCGCGAGGTCATTGGCCGGGCGGCGGCTGGCATCGGCTGCGCCGCGCATACCGACCGGGCGGGGTTGGGCCGTCGGTTTAGGAAATTAGGATTTTCTTTTTCTTTTTTTTTTCCAGAAATTCAAATAAACTATTTTGAGCTCTAGAAAATAGCAAATAACTCCAGAAAAATCCAGAAAAATTCCAATAAATTCCTTGAAACACAAGGAACTCAAAGAAAATAACTTTGGCAAATGTTAATGTTTAACTTAATCATATTAAATCCTTTTAATTCATAAAAATTCCATTTAAGCTTTAATTAATTCCAAAAAAAATTCAAATGGTGAATTTTATTTTAAAAGCTTCAAAAAGGCTCTGAAAATCAGGATGTTACAATCATCTCCCGCAAAATCAGAATCTGTACACCCCACTATATGGAGTGAATCTGATCTTCTGTATGTCATCATGAGGCCTTTTGTTCCTTGCAAATAACGCAAGACTTTCTTTATCAATTTCCAATGTTCTATTCGGATTACTCGAATCGCCAAATAACCCGTAACAAATGCTAAGTCGTATGCGTGTGCATACTTGAGCATCTTGTAAGCTTTCGACAATGAAGCATATGGAACCGCTTTCATTTGATCGATCTCATATTGGTTCTGGGGCATTGAAAATCCCCATATCTGTCGCCCTTGACTATAGGTGCAGGTGAAGGACTACATTTATGCATACCAAATTTCTTTAAGACTTTCTCTATGTATGCCTTTTGTGACAGTCCCAATGTCCCCTTGTTTCTATCCCGGTGAATTTCGATCTCTAGAACGAACGAAGCTTCACCAAGATCTTTCATATCAAAGTTTGAGGACAAAAACTTCTTTGTCTCCAGTAGTAGACTAACATCACTACTAGCTAGCAGGATATCATCCACATACAGGATTAGGAAGATAAACTTCCCATCTTTAAACTTTGCATAAACACAGTTGTCCTCTACATTCTCTTTAAACCCAAATTTTCTTATTGTCTTGTCAAACTTCAAGTACCACTTGTCTTGAAGCTTGCTTTAACCCATAAATCGATTTCTTTAGGCGGCATCCCATTATTTCATTTCCTTCCACGACAAAACCTTTCGGTTGTGCCATGTAAACATTTTCCTCCAAATCCCCATTAAGAAATGCCGTCTTTACATCCATCTGATGTAACTCTAAATCATAATGTGCTACTAATGCTATTATGATTCTGAAGGAATCTTTACATGAGACTGGAGAAAAGGTCTCATTGTAATCAATCCCTTCTCTTTGCGTAAAGCCTTTTGCCACAAGTCGCGCTTTGTATCTTTCTACATTCCCTTGGGAGTCAAGCTTTGTCTTGTAGACCCATTTACAGCCTACTGTTTTGGCTCCTTTAGAATAATTTCCAAGTCCCAGACTTTATTAGTCTTCATGGACCTCATTTCCTCTTCCATGGCCTCAAGCTATTTTGAGGAATTTTCGCTTCTCATGGCTTCTTCAAATGAGGTGGGATCATCCTCCATTTGAAATTCCTCTGTATGATAAATCTGATAATCATCAGAAATAGCTGATCTTCTTACTCTTTGAGACCTCCTCATTTGGTACATCTTCTGTTTGAGGCTGCTGTTGCTTCCCCTCATCTGTGGCAATAGGTTCTATAGGATCCTGAAGAACCGGTTCCTCATTATCATTCATTGTTGCCACAGGAGGAACAATAACAAGTGCTGGCACCACAGTGTCTTGCACCGTCGGTGCAATGACAAAGAGTAGTGTGAAGAATGGCTCTTGAATCATCGGAGTGGGCGCATACACCCGCTTCTCTTCAAGATCAATCTCACGAGCTACCATACTTCCTCTCATCATTTCATCCTCTAAGAAGACAGCGTGTCTCGTTTCTACAAACTTTGTATATCTATCTCGGGCAAGAGAAACGAAACCCTTTTGACTTTTCGGTAGCCAATGAAATGGCAACTTCTGCTTTGGGATCAAGCTTCCCAAGGTTTGAGTTAAATACTTTAGCCTCAGCAGACTCCCCACACGTAAGTGGTTTAGTGAGGAACTCTTCCTGTCCACATCTCGTGCACGGTTTTGGGCACCGACTTACTAGGGACTCTGTTGAGAATATGAATGGCGGTTTTCAACGCCTCCATCCATAAACTCAATGGCGGTGTGGAGTAGCTCATCATGCTTCGCACCATATCAATCGAGAATGCGGTTGCGTCTTTCACTACTCCATTTTGTTGAGGTTCGCCGGTGTAGAATCTTGGGCCACTATTCTATTTTCCTGTAAATACCTTGCAAAAGGTCCAGGAACTTGTCCATATGGGGTATGTCGACCGTAGTACTCCCCTCACGATCAGATCGGACTATCTTAATCTTTAAATCGTGTTGGTTTTCAATTTCAGCCTTAAATATCTTGAATTTATCCAAGGCTTCATTTCTTTCTTTGATTGGATAAATATATCCATAACGGGAGTAATCATCCGTGAATGTTATGAACGAGTCATATCCATCCACACTTTTCACAGGAAAAGGACCACAAATATCTGTGTGAATAATTTGTAGAACTCCTGTGCTTCTTTTAGCGTCTGTTTTAATTTTCTTTGCATATTTTCCTTTAATGCATTCTCTGCATTGTTCTAAGTCTGAGAACTCTAATGGAGGAAGAATATCATTCTTAACTAGTCTTTCTATTCTCCCCCTCGAAATATGGCCTAAACGACAGTGCTATAATTTCGACGACTCATCTAGAGTTCTCTTTCGTTTTCTGTTTACATTCGTAGACGAGGATTCAATCACTTTCTCGCACGCGACGTTCCCATTATCGCATACGACATTCACATCATCACATAATGATAACAAATAAAGCTCATTCTTTAAGATGGCAAGACCAACACATTCTTTATTAAATATTATTTCACACTTGCCATTTCCAAAATTACAATCATAACCATCTTTGTCCAAATTTGAAACACTAATCAAATTCCTCTGTAAAGAGCGAACAAAAAGGACATCTCTAAGTAAGAGATTGGAGCCGTTAGCTAACTCTAATGAAAGATCGCCAACGGCTTCAACTTCAGCTTGGACTCCATTTGCAACTTTAATGCATCTTTCGTTTCTTTGCGTAGTCCTCGTTGAACAGAATCCCTGTAAGGAATTAGCAACATGAACAGTTGCTCCTGAGTCAATCCAGCAAGTGGATTTCGAATATTGCACATACAGGCATTCATTTGTAAAGGTAATAATGTTCTCACCTTTCTTTGTCATTATCATCTTTAAGTAATCAGGACAGTTCTTCTTGTAGTGTCCCGTCTTCTTGCAGTGAAGACACTGATCTTTGTCTACAACAAATTTATTCTGTTGAGGCCGATGGATGAGGCTTTTCCCTTGTTCTTTGAGAAGGAGTTCTTGTTGAAGTTCTTTTTCTTGTTATCCTTCACATAGTTGATAGAACCACCATGTGAGGATTTAATTCTTTCCTCCTCTTGCACACACATAGCTATGCACTTTTCCAAATCCCATTTCTCGGGCTGCATATTGTAGTTGACAACAAATGTGTCAAACTCTTTGGGCAAGGAAGCAAAAACCAAATGAATAAGGAACTCATCCTTGAGAGCCAAATCCATTGGTTTAAGCTTGGATGCCAAGTTGCTCATCCTTAGTATGTGCTCTCTTATGCCACCGCCATTACAGTACCTTTACATCACAAGTCGCTTAATCACCGTGTGTAGCATAAGTTTTGAAGAGCCGTGAACTGACTCTTTATTTTATCAAGGTACTCTGTGATGTGTCACATTCTGCAATTGAGCCCACAATTGCAGGCTCAATTGTGTTCTTTATCACAGCCATACATTTCTTGTTGGTGTGGTCCATTCTTATGATCAAGATCATAAGACATCCGTAAGGAGCATGATCCTCTGTCTTTTCTCGCCAAGCGAGATCATCCTCATTTTGATCCTCACTGGTGCCATAGGCTCGGTGGGACGTCTTGTAGTGAGGACCCACCCACCTCGGCCAAGATAAACGCTAAGTCTATCTTTTTCTTCCACTCTCCATAATTATCTCCTTTAAGAGTGTGGATCTCTCTGATACAACTCATCAAGTTGTATCCTCCTGAAAAATATTTCAAATAAAGTGAGAACATAACAGGAAAATTATATGCCTTATTTCCAACGTTGGTCAAAAATACAACATACAATTAAATCAATTTTATTTATACATTAAATCTACATCATCGTTGGGCAGAAATAGAAATAATGCATAAAATCATCAATTAAAAAATTGTAATACTGTTATTATCAATGTTGGTCAGAAAATAACAATGTCATAATTATCTGGGATTTATTTCTATTTTTCCAAAATTAAATTCTCCCGTTGGTTCGAATTTAATAATGAAAATCAATTAACATTAACTTTTGCAGCGGAAACTGTAATTATTCTAAAAAATAATTCATTATTCAGAAGCATTAAACTGTACACGTTTAATCTCTGAAAAAATTAACACGTTGGTGCAAAATTTACAGAGATTTTAAATCAAATTTCAATCAAATTCATCAAAAATACTTCTGAAAAATCATTAAATCTAATTTTCGGATTTCTTGTGCAAGCAGCATTTCGGCTGTTCGGCTGCCCACGCCCACGGCGCTGCGCTCGCGCGCCTCGGCGGCTGCTCGCCTGCCGCCGCGGCCTTCTCACGCGGCCGGCGCTCGGCCTCGCTCGCCACGCGCGCGCTCGCGTCGCCGCTGCCCGCGCCGCCGCAACTGGGCTCGGCGGGAATTCTTCTGCCCGCCTGGGCCAAAAGAAGCCTGACGCGATCGGCGCCATCTGAACCGTCCGTCGCCATCCGACGGCTGCGAGCGAAAGTTGCCCGAACAAAACCGCTGCGACGGACGCCCCCGAAAACCCTAATCCATTCTGCCTCTCCCCTCTCTCTCTCTGCACCCGAGCGAGCGAAGCGACGGCGGCGGCGGCGACTTCGTCCACGCCGCCGGAGAAGGAGAAGAAGACCGGCGCCGCCATGGGCCCTCTCGTCGGCGTGCGCGCTCCCCTGAGAGGAGCGCGCCGCCGTCGAGCGGCTCCGTGTCGGCGCCCCTCCGAGCGCGCGCGCTCGGATCTGTCCCGCGCGTCGACGGTGGCCCGTACGTGGAGCGCTGGCGAGCCCAAGACTCGGCCGATCTCCCGCACGCCAGCGACGACGACGGCCAGGTAAGCCCAGTCATTTCTTTTCTAGGGTTAGGGTTAGGGTTAGGGTTCGTCTTTCCCCCTTTTTCTTTCTTTTCTTTTCCCCATCTAGATCTACACCTAGGTGCTCTGATACCATTGTTAGGTTTAGCTTTTAGGATCTCCTAGGTTAGATCTAGCGGGGTTTCAATACGGGTTCGGGTTCATGAGGTAAAACCGAAAGGGAGAGAGGGGCTAACCGTCCGATGTGGAGGAGGAGGGGTTGGCCATTGCAGGTACGCTCGGTGAAGTCTGCGCACGGGCAGCGACGGTCGGGGAAGAGGTGCGGGGCTCCTCGGCGGCGGCGTGTCCCGGGCGGCGGCGATCTCCCCGGCGGCGGCGACCTGGCGGTGGTGCTTCCCGTCGCTGGAGCGCCCCCTCTTAGATCGGATTAGCGTTTTGTCGGTGGGGAGGTGGCGGCACGGTGAACCTCGTCGTGCGTGCCGCCCCGGCCCCCACCTCTGTTTATATGGCGCTGGCGACAGGGGCCCACCAGCCTATTGGGCTGGGCGCCCCCGATCAGGGTGCGGTCAAGAGGTGAGGGGGGCATTTGGCCGTTGGACCAAATGCCCTGAGATCATTCTAACAAGACCAACTCCTGCCCGCTGCTCACCATCAACGCCTTCGGCTGCGTCGTCGAGACCGCCTACATCCTCCTCTACCTCATCTACGCGCCCAGGACCGCGAGCCTGAGGACCCTCGCCTCCTTCTTCCTGCTCAACGTGGCCGCCTTCTCGCTCATCGTCGTCGACACCGTCATGCTCGTCGCGGAGCCCCACCGCGTGAAGGTGCTCGGCAGCACCTGCCTCGCCTTCTCCATGGCCGTCTTCGTCGCCCCCATGAGCGTCATAGTAAGCAAGGTAAGCTACTACCCACTTATACGATGGATCCTGCATGCATAGAGTCTAAATAGTACATTTCGTATGCAGTTTGTCGTGATCAAGACGAGGAGTGCGGAGTTCGTGCCCTTCTCCCTGTCCTCCTTCCTCAGCCTGAGCGCCGTCGCATGGTTCTTCTACGGCCTCTTCACCAAGGACCTCTACGTCACGGTAGATTAAAACATCGATTTCCTGATTAATCCAAGCCTGCAACGATGTTACGTACATGACTAGCTTGTAAGTTGTAACTGTGGATGTTTATCTGCTTTTGCATGCAGCTCCCCAACGTGGGCGGCTTCTTCTTCGGCTGCGTCCAGATGGCGCTCTGCTTCTGCTACCGGAAGCCCAAGTCGGCCGTGGTCCTGCCGACGACGACCGAAACCGTGGTGGTGGCGCCCGTGACGCAGGCGGAGGAGCTCGAGCGGCCGGCCGGCGCCCATGCGGTGGCCGTGCTGCCGGTGAGCGCCATCCCGGTGCTGGCCGAGCTGCAGAAGATGGAGCAGGAAATCGGGACGCCGTGCAAGGGGGACATCAAAACCGTCTGACCGCGGCTGATGCGCGACGCCCGCATGCAATCGCTTGCTTGGTTGATGCAAATTACTGATGGCAAACCGGCCGTCTATAATGTTGGAACTAATCTTGTTGTAGATCATATCATGTGTTCGAGTACTGCATAATCGTATGTTGAGTACTTATGTGTTCAAGTGCTGCGTAGTCATGTTGAGTGCTCGCTGTGTTTGAGCACTTCGTAGTTCGTAAGTCGTACCGCGTAGTGATTGTAGTCATAAGTTGAACTGTGCAGTGGTCATATTCATGAGTCGATGCAATCGGTACTCGGAGTACTGTAGCAGTAGTTGTAGGTCAACAGTGATCATAGTACAGTAGTCGTGCTATAGTGGTTGTAGCTACATTGTTGTCGTAAAAGTCGTAGTCGTAAGTCGAGTTGCATTGTGGTTGATGGTTAGTACTCGTATGTTACAGTATCCCGGTCGTGCTCGAAGACCGATAGTATCGTCTGTGTGAGCAGTACTATCGGAGATGCTGGTCGACAAGCCGTGGTCAGTGAAGCAGTTGAAAGCACCGTGGTCGGTACTGTGGTTGAAGGCACCATGGTCAAATACACTGTGGTCGAAGGTATCATGGTCGAAGGCATCGAACAGCCGTGGTCGGTGGCGTGGTCGAGCAACTATGATCGTACAGGCGTGGTCGAAGGACATGAAGCATGACTTATCGAAGGACTCGAAGTGGCACTCGAAGGTCTGTGTGTGGTCGTAGATTGGACCAGGTTGCAGTTAGTCTATACTTAACTTGTCGTGTCCATTAAACTGAGTATGTTGGTTAGTGGAGTGAGTCGTTAGGGTAGTGCGAGTCGTGGGGTTCGTGTTGAAAGACTTGGACAGTTTTATTAGATTGTATACTTGTAAACTAAGAGTATAAATAGAAGAAAAAAAATGGAAAAGCAGTAGTGGATTGACACTGCGCAAAAACTCTTGTGTGTTGCGTCTGGTTTCATGTCTGGCCGTCTGGGTCAACATATAGGTAGTGGCTGACTAGGACTAAAATGTAATTAACTAGGACGGACCTAGGAGTAAGCAATGAGATCGAAAATCAAGAACCAAAATTCGAACTAGTATGTAGATCCACAAACCTTTGATTTGGTGCTAGCATGTTGATTGGTGATGTGTCCTTACTCCATCAATCTCAGGTGATACCACCATCACCTCTTTGTTTACCGTTCATGTAACGCAAAATTCTAATTATTAGCCTCTTTTGTTAGATTGCCATTTGCACAAATAACTGAGGTTACATGGGGACACGCAAGATGCTACCGCTTGACTACATTTTCAGGCAACGACAACAGGAATATCCTGCCACATTTTTCAGAAATACATACATGGGTAAGATGGCAACCACAGCGATAACATGAGGAAATTCATAACACGGGAGCACTTGCCTTGCGATACATAGACATTCGTAGAGAAGAGTATCGTTGTTTCTGCGTGCACAAAACGCAGTACGGAGATGAGCTGAACTCATACAAAACAGGGCATGCCGTTAGTTGTTAGCTTGTTACCGCATGCAGGTTTTCTGCTTAGCCATGAATGCTAAAATATGTAGCGGTGAAGTTGCAGCACAAGTACTAATGCAGCCAATTAATTACAAGCTGCATGTGCAACCATCCAATATCTCCTCACCACTTCTCCAACTTTAGCTATAACGCAGCAACATGATCTCCTTTGTGACCTTCTGAAGAATATTGTTAGATAGATAAACATGAATTTAAGAGAGAACCTTACGATCTCTTCTTTGCTTCTCCTCAGCAGACCATACGGCGGGTATCTTATTGATTCCCGGTAACGTATCATCCAAATCGAGCTGTGCTAGAATAGCTCGCATTTTGATCTGCCACAGAGAAAATCTTATGTCTGGGTCAAGTAGCAGAAGATCATATTGCATTATTGTCATGTCGAGAGTGCCCTAGATTGATCTGGGCAAAGAACGTGGCTCTGATACCAGTTGTTGTGAAATCGATAAGACAAAGCACTAAACAATGAAAAATAATTAAGAACACGAAATAGAGATTTAATGTGAAAAACCCTTTCGGGTGAAAAACCAGGGATACACAATCAACGAAATCACTATATAAGGAGAAATTAACGTATGTGTGATTCTACACCTCTACCAGGCAGCTTACAGGAGATATAAATAGCATTGAAAACAAGAGTTCAAGACAAGGAAAGGAATAGAGTCCTAGTTGGCAGCAAAATTGAAATTTATCGAAAACTGAAACAATAACATTCTCGGAGATGGGAATAATACCCCGCTCAGAGGGTCTTAGAAGATAACAGTGTATTGTAGTTGGAAGCGCCTCGAGTAGTCATGTCTGACTCCAGTCAATGTACGTAACTTAGAACACCACGTCTGATATAGGTCGGTGTAGAGTCTATTACGAACATAAAGATGATTTCTATGTCTATCATAACCTCTGATCAGTTCACATTGCCTCCAGATCAAACTTTTCAAATGGTCGAAAAAGCCAGCAATAGTCGGATCTGACCAATTTTGGATCACAAAATACAACATCTATGCCGGTGCTACGAGGATACATTGTGATCAGGGGTGAAGCCACCGGATGGACTTCATCAGGCTTGAGTCTACCCTCCGGCCCGCCCCGAACCCCAAACACCTAGCAGCTGGTGTAGGGGTGCAAACAGAGCAGATACAAACGGATATTGCCCATCCCGTATCGTTTTCCATATTTTTTGTTGGAGTCGGAGTTGGAGTCGGACACGAATAGTGTCGGATATGAATACGAATGCGGATATTCTTGGTCACGAATATGGAACGAATACATGCCGCTCCAAATACGGTTAGTTTCGGTCATGAATATTTAATCGGATAATGCGCGAAAGCAAATTTCACATGGTGACAGAGACAAATTAAGTAAATTAAGATCTAATATGAGTGTACTGACGTTGCAACAGTCACCGAAACAAGCAATCTTATATAAATAAATGATGCTACATTTCAAGAAAAGTCAGAGATCCCACCTAGTTGGCGGAGAGGAAGGTATCCGACTCCGTTTTTGTATCCGGTAACTATGCGAGTAACTATCCGGTAACTATCCGGAAAAATATTCGGATAGTTCTGTATCTGTCGGATAATATAATGCTTTTTCCGAATCCGTTTCCGTGTCCGACAAAACCTTCGGATATCCAAAAATTTGCTCCGAATTGTATCCGAATTAAAACGGACGGACGGACGGTCAGGAAATATCCGCTCCATTTGCACCCCTAGGCTGGCGCACGCAAGGGAGGCATAGAGACACCGGACAATGGCACGATGGTTGGCTGCCTATGCAGCGGCCGAGCTGTGGAGGGGCCCGGGCCAGCGAGCAGCGGGCGCGGCCGGGAGCGACTAAGGCTATATAAAAACTATATCATTAAATTTATCATTAAAAATATTTTCATAATATTATAATTTTGTTGATATATGTTAATATAAAGTTAGAAAACATAATTGTTCAAAACATGTCTTAAAAGACTGTAAAAATTAAAAAAAATGGATTAAGAAAGAACGAAGAGACGATGTACCGGGGCGAAGAGGGTACTAGGGATATTTGTTCGGGTATTGATAAACATGCAACAGCTTGAGCATTTGACTTGCACCGCGAGCAGTTGCGCCGAAACTTCCTGACCGAGTTGTTTATTTCCCACTTGCACCTAGGTGCTTTGCAGCTTAAATCGTTTATCTGCTATGCGTCCAACTTTAAACTGGAGTTTGATCCCTATTGTAGCATCGATCGACCGGTTCATAATGAGACAAGTAATCGTCGCCTTTTCAGGGTTCACATCAACAAGCCACCCGTCTATCTATTATATATTAAAAGTTAATAACGGCCTTTTAGAGTTAGTAAGAAAAAACTAGAGAATCTTAAAAACATCTAGTATTTAAATTGGTGACTTCTAATTTTAAAGGTTTAGATTTGATATTTAACTTAGAGATATAAGAATATATCTATATTTATACTGATTATATACTTAAAAAAGATATAGCCAGCAATCTGGCAAACCCCGAATTATAACGGCTTAGATTAAAAGAACAAGTCCAAGCCAAGAACAATCCAAATAAAAGAAAGTCAGAAATAAAAATAAAGAAAAAAATAGAAATTTGATTTCCATACACCTCCAAAGTAATATCCATAAATAACTAAAATTTAAAATAATAATTAAACAAAAATGAGAAAATTAAAAGAAAGAGTTCATATCAAGTACAATCTATATTAAACAGAATTAGGAATAAAAAAATAATATTACCATATTGATTTCCATATGAATTTCAAAGTAAACCCTAAAAAATTAAATTCAAAATAATAATTAAAAGCAAATAAAAAATTGTTTTTATATGAATTCCATCCTACAAATTCAAAATAATAATTAAAAACAAATAGTAAACACAAGGAGCAATGTCAATGGCAACAACAACAATGGGAACAATAAAACCCTAGGAAATCAGTTTGCTCTAATTCCTCTACCACCGCTCGCTAATGGACCCGATCAGGCTCAGATAATGGCAAACCCAAAGTTGAGTTTTCCCACCCACTTCTTTGCTAGCCTGTTCGAATATCGAGGGTGAGATTCTTTTTAAGGGGGTAGTTTGTCACAGCCCAGGTTTTTATTTAAATAAATAAAATAAAATTTAATTAATTTAATTTAATTAAAAGTAAAAGTAAAAGTAAATGATATTCTGGTTTTCCTGAATTTCAATTTTATTTGCCCTAACTTTTTTCTGCTTATAAAAAGGAATTTCTCTTTTCCTGAATTAAAAGTAATTTATGAGTAAAAAAATAAAGATCACTTTGGTTTCCTATAAAAATTAATTTCAAATTATTAATTTAAAGCATTTGTTTTTTTGAATTTTATGTGTAATTTTGGAAGGTAATCTCAAAATTCCAATTCCAGTCCAAAATTCCAAATTTGAATTCAAATTCCAAATTTCAAATCTCTAGAATATATCTATTCTATTTTTTTTGGGTCGAACATGTTTTCTTGGCCCATCTTTTCCCCTTTTTCTTTCTTCCTCTTGTTCGGCTACTATTCATCATCTTCCTTAACTGGTCGAATCGAACCAATCGAATAGGCTACAGAGCCGTGGCGCATGGTGCTTGCCTCCCAAGCCAAATCCCAAACTAGACCTCATCTCTACCTCATGCCAAAACAAAACATATTCTAAATCATGCGATGAATCCATTTATTCTAGTTTCTTTGTAATTCATTCATTCATTTGCCTTTTATCTTATTCGTTCCTAAACTGTCTCAAAACTAAAGCTATCGAATTCGAGTCCATTTCTATCTCTTCTGAGCCCTTATATACGACCTCGTGACCTCTCTCAACCTTTTTCAATGTCTGTCAAACTCCTTCAAACCATGTTGATCATATTGATCCTAATTTACAAATAAAACTATATTGTTTTAAATTATTTTGCATGTATATGTTTACACAATGTATTTTAATTCCAGTTAGGCATAATTAATACCAACTTGTTATGACCACCTTTGATATTGCAAATCCTTATACCTTGGATGCCTTAGATAAAAATCTACTAGCTGATACATTAATACATTATTGACTAGTAAAATTTTATAGCAAATGCTTAGCCATGCTTACACCTAAATTTAGGATTTATTGGGGGATGTAAGCCAAACAAAAACTCTGTTGAGATAAAAAAAATTGATCCTTGGCATTGGTGTGCCTATGAGATGTTTAGAAAAACAAAATAAAAGCTTAGTTTGGACTTAGGTAAATAGTTAGATAGTAGGTGCTTGGTGGCACATGTGGGTGCTCGGTGGCACAAGGTGTGTATGTGAAAAGTGTTCCTAAGTTAATTAAGAACCGATTTGTGAGCTATTACTACAAAGCCACATCGTATTATTACAAGTCTAGTATAGAACAGACCTAGCTAACTAATTTGCAGATCCCAACCTTGGTTTCACTATAGGTTGAGTGTGGGCATGACGTAGGTCATGGGAAGTCTCACACAACACAAAAGGGGGGGTCCCAACTTAGTGGATTCTTTGTTATGGTAAAACCTTAGTAGGGCGTGATTAGGTTGAGGATTTTGTATTGTAAAGACCTTGTGATAATAATTTAGTTGCACGCCTACGGAAGCATGTTATGGTTGATTATCTCTTGTGGGTAAAAGTGTACAGTCTCTGCAGAGTGTATAAATTATCCTAGATAGCCACGCACACGGTCATGGGCAAGCTGAGTAAAGTTTCTCATGAATTAGATTTTGATTTTCCAAAGGGATTTCAAAAAGATGGTTTATAAGAAAAGTTGAGTTGAAACTCTGGGTTGGTGCTCGTGCTTAAAATGGTGATAGGTTGGTGCCTGCACTAGTGTTTATATATGATTAAAAATTAAGTTTTATATCATGATTATGCTTTCAAAATTATTTATTGTATTGTCAAACTTTGCTTTACGCTCAATAACCCTATTGTGCCTTCACTTGTCATCCTTTCATTAACATTGCGTTTTCTGTGTAACTTGCGGAGTAGTTTTGTACTCACCCTTACTTAATTACTGTTTCTTAGGAGAGTACTGCTTCGATTTTGGTGGGGACTAGAATGAGTAGGCCACGTCCTACAGTCGTTTACCAATGGACCGACTAGATGGGTTTCTTCCGCTGCTTGTATTTAATTTTGGCTTATGGGCCGTTAATATAAACTTTGGCCACAAGGCCTATGTTTAGTTAATCAATAAATATCTTTATGGTAGATATTTATTTTAGTTGTCCGCTATGTGCACTAGCTGATCCATGACTAGTGCGATTTACACAGAGGATCCGGATGTGCTGTTTCCGGGTCCGATAGAGATGAAACCCAATAAATAAAAGAATGCTAGGTGGCCTACACTAAAAGCCACATACGAGAGGAAAAGAAGGATGTGATGTGCGAAATAAATGAGTAAAACTCATGCATGAGAAAAAAAAATTAAAGTGACACCTGATAAGAAAAAAAATGGAGAAACAAAAAAGACAAGACCTATTCTACATGCATGTTTTCCAACAATGTGTATTTTAGAATTATGATTTTTTTGTTAGAATCACCATCGATGTGGTACTAAACTATATCATCTATTGGATGTTATCTATCATACAATAAAATCTTAGGATGGTTGATTTCATCGGCTGAGAAATAAGAGAAATATTGTTGACATTCTCCCAAAATTTTAAAAATATCTGGCCCTTAATTTGGTGGAGCCTAACTATATTTAGTAATCTATAACTAATGAATGTTACCTAATAAATGAGAATAATTGCTCGAAATTTTCACCAGAAAAAAGCATGTAGCTCTTAATTAGGTAGGCCATTCTTATGATTAACAAATCATAACTAATGATTTTCTTGATCTATGGAAGTGTGCATGCGAGATGCTAGAGATAGAATCAAACTCAAGCAATCCACGCATAGACACAATCTTACCTACAATTTCCATTATAATATGTATTCTTTTAATTGTATTAATATAGATACAACTATTGCCTCTATTATTGAAGATGCGGATTAAAAATTATAAAGAATAAATATTTCCTTTCAAAGATATAATATATTCTTTGTTTTAACATATACTACTTATACATTAATATCACAAATGAAACCTATTCTACAAAAAAAATGGAAATTAAATCATCCTAATAATTCTAATATTTGAATTCTTTCATATGATTTGCGATTCTTTATTTTTCGCATGTAGTTCTTTTATTATCCATCACATTTATACCGCTAAACCAATTAAATATGCTCTAAGTATGATACCCGCGTAGATGTACGGCTACCATGTAGTTGCATGCTTTAATTTTTTATGGGAATAAGTTCAGGTTGTTATGTGTACGTTTTCTTTTTCATGTGTTAACCATGCTTGTACGTAAAGACTACCTCACAATCACTAAACAGTTGTTTGGATGGCTGTGCTACTGTCCTTACGGATCGATTTACAGTGTTAATTCTCAGTTCAGTTGTTAGCTAGCGTCATGGTGACTAGAGAGAGTCGCTTGTCTATATATATATAACGGTTGCCTTGTTGAAGCGCTCGCTCACTCAATTCTACTGGCAATCCCATCCTTATCACCTTTCTGTGTCTAGAACTAGCTTGTTCCTGCTAAGTAATTAACAGCCACAACGATTACGTACTAGGTAGGCATACGGTCGTGTTGGGGTGGTGAGAAAGGCAACCAGCAAGCGTGGCTGATCCAAGCAGGCACAGCCCGAGGCATGGCAAGAGAGCTGCCGTTTCTCAGCACCGGCACGGTGAGGCGACCGAGGAGGAGGAAGGCGGCGGCGCCCTCAGCCACAGCTACTCCGCGGCCCGCGCGGATTACGACGTCGCCGTCGTCGCGGCCGCGCTCACGCACGTCGTCTGCTCCACGGAGCCGCGAGGGGAGGTGATCCTGCCGGCGCCGCAGCAGCAAGGTCTCTCTTTGCATGCATGCACAATGTGTCGAACTTTACGTGTCCCGTTTCTGAGATGTTGTCACTGTGACATGCATGCGTGATCAGTGGAACGTGGCTCTCCTTGCGTGCAAAGAGGAGGACGGGAGGAGGCGAGAGCGCACTACAGGGGCGTGAGGCGGCGGCCGTGGGGCAAGTGGGCGGCGGAGATACGCGACCCGGCGAAGGCGGCGCGCGTGTGGCTCGGCACGTTCGGCACGGCCGAGGAGGCCGCCCGCGCCTACGACGACGCCGCGCTCCGGTTCAAGGGCGCCACGGCCAAGCTCAACTTCCCATCCGAAGCCGCCGCCACCGCGCAGCAGCGCCGTCACCATCCGCGCCAGCATCCCACCGCGTCGTCGTTTTCGTCGTGGCCGCCGGACCCGGACACAGCCGCCGCCGTCAGGCCCGTCACGGAGGAGTTCCCTGACCTCCGGCAGTACGCGCACATACTCCAGAGCGGCAGCGACGCGGACGTGCGGGCCGCCGCCTCCGGGCTGCTGCGCCAGCCGCCGGCGAAGCAACAGGACGACGGTCACGATCGCGGTGGGATCAGGTGAAACACGTTGCATGATGATGCGTGTGGCTCTGCGGTTCGTACGTTACATCAACAATCAGTGCGCGCGGTGGGGACGAGTCGATCGCTCGTGTGGTTTTGCCGATGAGTGTCGTGTAGGCACTTCTAAGCAGAACTTGATTGAGGCCAGTTTAGAACGGTCTTTCACGATGGTTTTTAGTTATGTGTACCGAACTTTGATTGAAATATGTACTATAGTGATCATCAACTTTTGAAATTGACTGATAAATTCAGTTAAAAACAAAAAAACCATTAAATTTAATATACAATGAAAAAGAAAAAACTTTGTTACACGCTTAAAACGACTTTCGTCTTATAAAAACTAGAAATCATAAGTTAAAAATCGTTTTGCACAGACCCAGGGCTTGTTTGCGTGCGTGGCTTACGTTTTGATCGCGCATGTCAAGTTGGGAGGTTCCACACGTCTCGGAGTAGTACTTGTTTCTGCAGTGGGGCCGTATGAAAGCGATGACGTGGAAGGTTCAGCATGATTGATGCGCCAGGTACCACAAGCAATACGGCGCCGAGAAACACAAGCTTGCCCGGTCGGACCGAGAAATTTTATTGTGCCCCCGTGACACAGAGCCGGGTGTGTCACGGGCCAACCAAACGTTGACATGTGATATGAAAGAATAAAAAAATTATATTTTTACTGTTATGAACTGTAGCAAGTCAAGTTATATGTAACCGGTTCCTGTGTTGACTGGTTGTGCCAAATCTCTCTCATCTACATTATCGATTACCAAACAAGCATCCACATCTTCTATGAACAATTTGATCATCTATATATTTATTATTATTACTAAAAGTCAATAGGTGATAATTTTGAGTTGCTAAGAAAAAAATAGTTATAGATTCTCAGAAAAAAAAAACATTCGATCTTTAATTTTGTGGATCTTTAGTGTAGTTAAATAAATTAGAACCATTGGAATTCGAAAATGTCGATCTACGCCGCGTTCACCTACACCCACAGTCTCTCCCCTCCATTACTACCATAAGATTTGTGCCAAAAAGAATTAGACGAGATTACAGCCTACAACAAGTGCTCTTAGGCCCGCTCAAATCGGCCCAGGCTTCTGATTTATTTTTTACTATTCAACAATTTTATTCTTTTCTGGTTTTTTTTTGCTTTTTGAGCTTCTTTATCGATTCTTTTTTCCCGTATTCGTTTGTACTGTCCAGGATGGCTAACATTTTTTTCTATTTTTAAATTTTTTAAATTTAATTAGTCAAATAAACTATCATTAACTATAGTACTTTTTCAGCCAACTACAATGCCTTTTAACCGTAAACCACTAAAAAAACTATTTTGAGCACACCCTTACCTCGGGGGCATGAGGCTATGGATGTTTATCCAACACATCAGGTACCTAGAGGGCAGCACATCTTGCACGAGAGGACTATTTGTAGGGATGAAAACGGAACAGAAATATCCCGTACTGAACCGCATCGTTTTCTACATTTGACCCGATCGAATTCGTATTTTTGGACAAATTCGAATTCGGTTCGAAATACGGAATACCAAATTCGAAAACGGAGCGGAAACGGTTTAAGCGTTTTCCGACCGTTTTCTACTTTTCTACATTTTATTCGGAATATACCGTATTGTAAATACGGTTTAAACCGAATTTGGCCCACTAGAAGTCCCATTAGATTAGAGTATTAGACACAGGTCTCACAGCCCAATTCACCAAAATTTCCCCATCTCCTTCTAAAGCCGCCGCTTGCTGGGGAGATCGAGCCCGCTTCTTCTCCTTCGCCCCTTTGCTTCTCCTCGTCCCTTCTCCTCCACGTCCGCCCGCGGCGAGCGCCGGCCGCAGCTCGCCGTGCGCGCTCCGCCGCTCCCACCGCACCTCCATCGCCACGCCTTCTCACCTCGCTGCTCCAAATCCTTGGGCGCCTCCACTCTCCACCGCAGCCCCTTCTTCGCGCGCGCCGCCTCAACCGTGCGCGCCATCTCTTCCACCTCCGCGCCACCTCTTCTTTACCGCGCCACCTCTTCCGCCCTGCGCCACCGCCGGCCGCCGCCTCTCGTCTTCCCTTGCCTTCCCCTTGCTTCTAACCCTAGCCCCCATTTGCTCTCTCGTCTTCCTCTCTTCTCTGGCTCCGGCCACCCCTTCTCCACCTATCTCAGCCCGCCGCTCCTCCATCCTCAGATCCACCGCGCCACCCCTCTTCTCCATCCGCACCGCCACCTCTCCTCCTGCTCTCCCTCCGTCGTGCCTCCCTCTTCGCCGCCTTCTTCCCGTGCGCCGCCGCCCCATCCAGCGGTCGTCGCCTCTGCTCCCTCCACCAAGCGCTGGGCCGCCGATCGACATCTCCACCGAGTCCCCTTTAGCGCCGCCGCCGGCCGCCACCACTTCGCCGACGGTCTACTTCACCGACACCCTCCTCTTCTACCACGCCGGCGCTGCTCCTCTGCTGCTCCTCATCTTCACCGACTCCTCCAGGATCTCCCCCAGGCGGCGGTGGCAGCGATCCTGACCTCATGGATGATGCTGATGAACTGTAGATATTCTGCTAGCTGTTAATTGCTTGTTCTAGACTTGTATTTGTATTTATGTCGGCTATTGTGTTAATACTTAAGAGTTAAGACCAAGGGTCATGCACTTGTTAATTATTATATGCACTTGAACTTGATCATGCACTTGGTAATTGTTATGTACTTGGTCACTTGTTAATTGTTATGCACTTGGTCCTACAGGTCGGTATTTCGTATTGAATTTTTGTATACCGACCGTGTTCGACATAATTCCGCTCGAATTGGTTCGTTTTCGAAATTCTCGATATTCCGTAAGTTCGCGTTCGTTTTCGTGTCCGGTTTTACCGTTTTCGCTATCGTTTTCGTATTCAAATGTAGAAGTAGAAAACGGTTGAGGAGTTTTCCGACCGTTTTCATCCCTAACTATTTGCGATGAAGACGCTTCAGAGGAGATAAAGATAATATTAGCGAAGCCATCAGACCGACAAGTTGGCCATGGAGACGGCGTGCGCAGTGGTGAGAGAAGCTAGCCATAGCTCCACTGGTCCGTACGTTTAATTATGGAGGAGTAGCAGCTTATTGGCAGAAGGTTCTTGGGCCCTTCCAATGATTACATATTAATTGGATATCCACGTCTGCATTGTTCCCTTCTCAGCCATTCAGTGCATCTAACACGATAACAATAGCTACTTGTTAGATCACTCGCACATTGCATGCAATGCACATACTTTATATGGAGTACTAGTCTACTACTACTGCTCTGGGCTAAATAGCATTTTTTGGTATAATTTGAAGCCATATTTATAAGAATAGCTATAGTTATATAAAAATTATAAAAATAGCATTTTTACCATTCGGTGACCATACAGCAATCCTGATCGCCTTCGCCACATGGACACTATGCATGAGGCCACCTCATGCACGGCCATGAAGTAATTAGGTAGAGTAATTAATTATAATTAGTGATTTTGTTTAGGTGTACTGATTGTTTGAGTTTTTAGATATAGCAAATGAGCTCTAAAAATTACGAAATTTTGTGTCAAGCCTCTCGACGTAGCGTACTTGATCGTGTAATTTTTTCCTAATTTTATCCATCCTAAATTTCACTCAAAAATTTGTTAAATTATGCTATTTATATGAATTGTTACATATAGCAAACGAGCTCAAAAAATTATGTTTTTTGTGGAGCCTCCCGACACAGTTGATCTAATTGTGTAATTTCTCAGCAATTTTATATGCTCCAAATTTATCATGTTAATTTAGTCATAATTAACGACATGCGGTGCTCATTTAATTCGTCTTTTAAGTTGGGCTGTCGCACAGCCACCATGCGGTGGGCATCTTTTGCAGTGCCTGACCTCCCTCCTCTGCACATATATCACCCCCTTGCTGCTATCCCCCTTGGTCCCTCCCTCCTTTGCACATATGTCGGCTCGTGCATGCTATCTACCTTTGCCCCTCTCTCCTTCGTACATATGTCGGCTCGTCCATACCGTCCCCCCTTGCCCACTCCCATGTCCACATATATATTACTCTGTCTATGCCATCCCTCCTTGCCCATGGTGGTGCGCATCGACAACGAGTCCATAATTTCCGGTGGCAATGCACCGGGTTACCTTTTCGCTCGGCTACAAATATGAAGTTCTAGCAGTCGCTCATCGCATATGACCTAGGTCAGTGGATAAAATTAGGAAATTGAGTCATGGGTTTGGAAATGCATACGGAGCTCTGGAGTGTTGGGTGAGATGGTTGAGCTCAAGCATGACCGAAAAAGACAAGAAATATTGAAAAACAATTGAGCGGTGGGTTACACCATGTGGCTTGGTCGGTCTAAATGAGGTGTTGTATGATATAATTGGAATGAGAGAGACTTATTGATACATGGTAAGCTAGTGGTTTATCTACACATGCTAAGTATGATGATTACTTGCAAAGAAGATGAAGATTGGGTCAAGAAAGGATATTTTAGTAAATTCATCAAAATACAAAAAAATTACCATCGATCAAAACCGTGGCGCTTGGAATAGCGGTTTAGGTTAAGAAGAAGCTGAGAAGATCAGGTTAGATCAATACTAAGGACTTAGCGAATTTGATCTTATATGCTTTAAAAAGCGTGTAGAGATGTAGTGTGTGAGTAAAATTTATGTTGTGTGGGATTAACGAATTTTCTCCATGTGTGCTAAGCAGATAGTATCCACTAGGGTTAGATAGGTGATGGTTGCCTATCTATTTAATGGATTGGGATGGGGACTTGCTAGTCAACTATCCAACTCTTGTTCATTGAAGCCAAGTGTTCTAGGGTTAGGGCTAGAGAAGTTGAGTGATGTAGTGTGCTCTCTTATCCTCCAGGTAAAGTGGCTGTAAAATCTTCATCCTCAAGTAGCAATACATCAATCTTTGTTCATCTCCCTTAGATCTGTCTTGTGTTGATTGATTTGCTCTTGATTTGGTTGGTTTTGATCTTCTCTCTCCCCTTTTGATATTACTGTGCCAAGGATGTTCAAGAGATGAAGATAACCTCTGGAAATCAATCCCCATATATCTAGGCACATAGTTGGCAAGTTCTTGAAGTAGCCTGATTTTGCTTGGATTTGACTCTCTTAAGTGATTTCTTGATTTGAATATTTTTGCCTTGATTTTTTTGGTGTTATTATTTGCTGTGATATGTGGAAATATATCTAGAGCCATCTTGGCCATCATTCTTCAGCGAGCAAGTTATATTCATTGTTTTCGATTTTATCCCAATTTTGATGCAATCTTGCTTAATTTTGGTAAATGTTTGAACTTTGACATGGATTCTTATGATTCTTGGTTGGAATATGTTCTTGAGATTTTAAGTAAGGTGTGTGTAAAATTTCATATTATTTAGACTTGTATTTTAGGAGTTGCAGCAAAAGTTGGATCGTCTCGGGTTGACTTTTAGTTTCTGGAATAGGTGTGGTCAGATCGCTGAGGCACCTAGTCATACCGGTGTTATGGCAGAGATCTAAGCGCCAGGGTTTGTCTGTTGAATTTTGTTTTTCTGAGTTATTTGTTTAGGGTTTTGGCTTCCAATCCTAATCTTAATAACTCTATAGTTATTTGAGTGAAGGGTCAAGAATACTTGGGGGGGATTTGAACGGCGCCATTCACTCTCCTTTGTTACCTTTCAGTCCTATAAAACTAGTTTAGAAATCCCAAAATAATAAAAGAACACAACAAAATGATGCAACAAACGAACTCCACTGTAATAAAATATGTACTCTTGTGCAACAAATCAATAGAATTATTGTAACAAATAACCCACATGTTGCAAACATTTGAAAAATACTCATTGCAACAAAAAAAAACACTTGTTGCAACAATTCAGAAGGGTAATCGCAACAAATCGAGTAGGGGCCACAACCCACATTGGAGGAGGAGGTTGCAGCGGCACTAATGAGACACGTAGCCTTCGAGCTCAGTTGCCCCAATAGCTCTTGCGGAGGCCAAGCTTGGTGGCGCCCGATCTTGGGTAGCCATATGGCATGGCTCGAGAAGGATGCGACCAACAGCGGCAGATCTCAGATATCTATGGCGGAGCTCTTAGACTTGCATTTGCAGTGATAGAACTCTGCTAGCCATGGCTCTCTCGCTGCCCCCCTCTTCATCTCGCGGGCTGCCAGCAGCAGCAAAGGCGACAGGGAAGCTATGGCTGTAGTTACGCAACAATTGGGAAGGTGGTGCCCGACTTGGTGTTGCGATGAATCACCGGTAGTGGTGGGGGTTGGTCGCCAACATGGGCTCGCCGACATCAGATTGGGAAGAGATTAGGAACACTAGGTTAGGGAAGGAGATTTGGGGGAGGGGGGGAGAGGTTTAGAGGAGAGGAAAAGCAGTGGACGAGGAAGTGACTAGCCAGAATCTAAAGCAGGAGAAAATTGTCAAGAGAGTGAGAGGAAACGGTCGTGGTTTGCTCCGATATGGGACTTAGGTGGTGCTTCAACGGGTTTATAAGCTCAGGTTTCTAACATTTTTTTGTACTACAACGACTAAAAATGCACTATAACTGCTGTTGATTTTTTATGTGTAATTGAATTTAAAAAATAAAAAATTATATCATTATAAATAATATAAAGAAATAAAAACTAAAAAAATAAAAAAAAATTAAGAAGTCAGAAGCTGTCCGTTTGGAGCGGGGCAGGCCACCTAGATATCCAGCAAATTCTCACCAGGCCCACTCTATTATTTGTAGGCTGTAGCTAGTCAAACTCAAAACCGCCGGGCGCCACCTTCTATCCTTCACGTCCTTCAGTCCTCATGCTTCCTCTCCTGCTACCCCTCCTCGCCGCCTGTGCCGCCGCAACGGCGGCCGCCTCCGGCGATGGTCGCTGCGTCGGCTGCCCGCTGGCCCTCGCCGCCTACTACTTCCCCGGGAATTCCAACATCACCTTCATTGCCTCCATCTTCGGCATTCACGACTACCACGCGCTCCTCCCCTACAACCCCGCCATCACCAACCCGGACTACATCCTCACCGGCGCACGCGTCAACGTCACCTTCTCCTGCTCCTGCCTCGTTCCCCCTTCTTCTCCGGCCTCCACCTTCCTCGCGGGCTCCTTCCCCTACGCGCTCTCCCGCGGCGACACCTACGACGCCGTCGCCGCGAACTTCGCCAACCTCACCACCCCCGCGTGGCTCCAGGCCACAAACTCATACCCGCCGGACAGGATCCCCTACCCCGGGACGGTCAACGTCACCGTGAACTGCTCGTGCGGCGATGAGAGGGTGTCCCGGCGCTACGGGCTGTTCGTCACATACCCGCTCTGGGACGGGGATACGCTCGCCTCGGTGGCGGCGAGTTACGGGTTCTCGGCGCCGGCGCAAATGGAGCTTCTCAGGAGATATAACCCCGGGATGGACGGGGTCTCCGGGAAGGGGGTTGTATATATCCCGGTGAAAGGTGAGGATTTGTTTAGCATTTTGATTTGATTATATGAAATTGTGAATTGAGAAGATGTTTTGGCGTTGGACTATTGTTTGATGTAGGTAGTTGGATTTCTCCCCTCGAAGTTTGATTGGAGGATATAGCTCGATTTATGTCTGGTAGCTTATTTATCCTGATTGTAGTTGCTTGTCGCATAGTCGCTGGCTAGTAGTAGAACTGGCTGTTCTTTTTGGCTAAGACTTATGACTTTTGGTTATGGCTTGTGCCTTTTGAGCTATTCGTATGAGAGATTACAAAGTAACAGAAACTCACGTGTAGTTTTTGCTGATATAAATGAAGTCGGTACAGTATATACTACAATTAACTAGTAGACTTTATGTTGAATACTGTAGAAAAGTCAAAAGCAGAAGTCAAAACCTGAAAAAGAGCAGAGTCAGTAAGCCTTCGATAACTCGATGCACTGAAAATTAACGGAAAATTTCTAGGTCCCAAATTGTTTAAATATGGTTGCCCGAGTTGGAGAAATATCATTCGAGTGAATCTGTCAACCTTATATATTGATACTTGTTAATTTTAGTTGGTGTGTCAGAGGTTTAATTCAACTTACTGGTGTCATTCTGCTGCCTATTTTCTTTCAACAAAATATTTCTTGTTAACAACTTAATCATGTAGCATTGATCTAATCATGCTAAAACACTTTACTTTTGCTGTTTATTTAGATCCAAATGGAAGTTACCACCCTCTGGAATCAGGGTAAGTATATTTCATTATCCAGTCAAGCTACAAATATTATTTTGTTATATTTATCCATTTGCTGATTTGTATTCCTCATCTTATACAGTGCAGACACTAATCTACAATTTTGTGAGCTAATTATGCTTCTGCGTTAAGGTTATCAACAAGCAAAACTGGTGGGTATTGTTCATTTGACAGAAACAATGATGATTAACTCATATCCTACTATATGGAATAGGAAATAGCCTTTCTGGAGGAGCATTAGCAGGACTCGTGATGGCCTGTATTGTTGCTTTGATTGTGGGCATCTGGCTTTTTGCCATATTTTATAGGCGATGGACACTGAGAAAGGCCGTGTTGCATCCATCTCCAGAACAGTCTATCCAACTTGGTAATCTTATTTCTTAGTTGTAACACTCATCTAGATCAAATGTGGCAAATCATTGAATGTGCTACAATATAGCATTTCTAACTCTTGATCAGGAAACTCTTAACTCATGAGTCAAGCCCCTATTTCCCTTTATTCTCTTCTTTGTTCTACAATTTGTGTAATCTCTGCCCAAATACAATAGCATAGAGTTTTTATGCTTTCTCAATTACCTGTATCTTTCCAGGTGGCGGTTTGCAAGCTGAGGGTATTAAGGTTGAAAAATCAATAGAGTTCTCATATGAAGAACTTTTCAATGCTACACAGGGCTTTAGCATGCATCATAAAATTGGCCAAGGTGCTTTTGGCTCTGTTTATTATGCTGAGCTTAGAGGCGAGGTTAGTTCAACTTTTTCTCAGTATGAACATGGATAGTCAGTGTAGCAGAGTGCATTTCATACATTAATAGACAACAAACAGACATGGCCATTTGTGCATTTGCACATACAAGAAGGAAAAGCTTAGCAAACACCCATATGTGATTTGCTTTTGTTTTTAAAATAACTTGCCTTTTCCCTCTTCTGTCTTCAGAATGTTGCCATAAAAAAAATGGATGCGCAGGCAGCACAAGAATTCTTTGCTGAACTGAAGGTTTTGACACATGTTCATCACATGAATCTGGTCGGTGGTCCTTTGATTTTTTATGACAGAACGTATTAAAATTAATGGCTGTCACAACTTTATTTTTTCCCTATACTCTCTCAAAAACTCAATAATAAACTGTGATTAGAGTTTAGGGAAGGTCTGTTGATACCCTCAATATGTAACATACCAGATTTTTCTGCCGGAATAGTTTTCTTATTGTGCTTTGATATCAATGTTGGCTAATCTTATTTTCTGACTCTTCTGTTGTGTTTGATTTCATACAGGTGCGTTTGATTGGTTATTGTGTTGAGAGTTGCTTGTTCCTTGTCTACGAATTTATTGAGAATGGAAACCTAAGCCAGCAACTGCGTGAGACTGGTAAAATGGCGCTACTTGAATGTTCTCTATGTACGCTGCGGTGCTGTGATAATGCTTTGATTGCTTTCCATGAATCATTCAACACATATATTTGTCTATAGGTTTTGAACCTCTGTCATGGGCTACTAGAGTGCAGATTGCCCTTGATTCAGCAAGAGGTCTGGAGTATATTCTGTTGGATTATGTGGGCCAAGCCCATATAATAAGAATAATTCCTATTAAATCTCAAAGGCCCACTCATGCAAAGGAGGCATGCATGTGACCTTTAGTACCATATTGCTAGTTCTAGGAGAGGAAGACCACCTTAAAAGGGATGGTGCACTCCTAGTCACTTGAGGCATGTGTGGAGAGAACTAGAGGATAACACGCGCGCGCGCTGCCTCGCCTCGCCGGGCGGGGGCGGGCAATGGGCTGGGCTGGCGGCGGCGCGCGCGCGGCACTGCGTGAATGGTCGCCAAAATCCGCTCCAGTGCTTGCGCACACGCGGCTTCCTTTTGCGCTTTATCTTTTCTTTGTTTTGTGTGGCGGTGAATCCGGATCGGTTACGCAACTAATCCGGTTCGATTACGAGTTATGGAGAACGTGCGGCGTCTTGATCACGCGTCCCGGTTTTCTATAAATACGAGTCGCCGCCTCCATACAGATATACGCGAAAATCAATCTAGGGTTTTGCCTCCTCCATCCATTGTCTTTGCCGCGCGTCCCACGTAGTCTACTCCGCCCCGCCCGCGCGCGCGCACCGCTCGTTCGGGAGAGCAGTCTCCGGAACCGCCGCCAAGTCTCGCACCGGAGAGGCGAATAAGGTTTTGGGAAGCGCTCGCGCGATCGCCGCCGTAGCTCGCTCGTCTTCCTCGCTCGTTCGCCCGGCGAATCGTCATCGACTTCGTGTCATCCTCACCGTGCTGCGGCGTCTACATCGGCAAGCCGTCGAACGTAACCATCGATGCGTAGCCATGTTCTCCGTATTAGATCTGTTCATGTACGATTCCGGTTTACATGTCTAGATCTTTTATGCCCGTGATGGTTCTCGTTATTTTGCGTGCATGGTGTCATGATTTATTTATGGAATAAATTAAACCTACATGTGCTTATATATTCAACAATCCAAAACCTTATTGTAGGCATTGTGGTTTTACTATGGCTGGATTTGCCGATGCACCGAGGCCGGATAAATTCTCCTGTGTGCACTTTAAGAGATGGCGATCGTGGTCACTCGTGGCTTATCGCTATGAATGTATTCGGGTTAGTAATGGCAAGCCCAAGGTGTTCTTGATGCTGAAAAGCGAAAAGAATTCGAGATCGCCACTACTCTCTTTGTTGGATGCATTCTTAGTGTTCTTCTTGACCGTCTGCGCGAGGTGTATATGCACATGACAGACGCGAAGGAGTTATGGGATGCAATCGAATTCCAAATACGGTGCTATCGATGCCAAGAATGACATGTATGTCATGGAGTAATTTCATGACTACAAGATGGTTGATAACCGCTCAGTAGTAGATCGTGCTCATGAGATACGAAGCCATTGCCAAGGAACTCGAACTCTGAAGTGTGCCTTACCCGACAAGTTTGTGGTGGATGTATTATTGCGAAATTACCTTCTTCATGGAGGAATTTCGAACAAGACTCAAACACAAGAGACAAGAATACTCTGTTGAGAATCGATTGGGTCTCTTGAAATTGAGGAGAAAGCTCGGGAAAAGGACGCTGTGTCTAAGGGTGATGGAGGGCAGTCTAGTGCCAATGTGGTACAGAAACCCTCAAGCAAGAACAAAGGGAAATTTGTTAAAGCCCAACAGACAACCAACTTCAAGAAGAAGAAGAACAACAACAATCAGGATGATAGAACTTGCTTTGTGTGCGGTGAGCCTGGTCACATGGCCAAGAAGTGCCCACAACGCAAAGGAAAGAAGGCACTGCAGATGACTTCTAAGTCCATCAACGTGACCATTGGCAAGACGGAGATGGGGTGGGTATGGTAATTTACCTCATCGTTCTTTCGGTTAGTCAATCTACCAATTGGTGGATTGATACAGAGCTAATGTACATGTGTGTGCCGATATTTCGTTGTTTTCTTCTTATCAGTCGCCCGAGATTCCTCCGTCCTAATGGGGAATGGGTCACATGCTACTGCTTCATGGTGTTGGCACGGTAGATCTGAAGTTTACTTGGAAAGATCGTGCGGTGAAGAACGTGCAGCATGTCCCTTCTATAGACAAGAATCTCGTTAGTGGCTCCGTTTATGTAGAGACGGGCTTAAGTTGGTATTTGAGTCTAATAAAGTAGTCGTGTCTAAACATGGACATTTTATTGGTAAAGGCTATGAGTGCGGAGGCTTGTTCCGCTTTTCCCTTTCAGATTTCTGCAATAAGATCAGAAACCATATTTGTGGCGGTGTGGATGATGAGGCTAATGTTTGGCACTCACGTCTATGTCATATTAATTTTGGTTTGATGTCTCGCTTTCGAAGATGAGTTTAATTCCAAACGTTTCCATCACCAAAGGTTCTAAATGCCATAGCCGTGTGCAATCAAAGCAACCTCGTAAGCCTCACAAGGTCGCCGAGGAGAGAAACTTGGCACCACTAGAACTCCTGCATTCGATCTTTCTCGAGATGAATGGCGTGTTGACGAAGGGTGGAAAACGATATTTCATGACATTGATTGATGATGCAACTAGGTTCTCGTTATGTGTATTTATTGAAAACGAAAGATGATGCTTTAGACTATTTTAAAATCTATAAGGCGAAGTTGAAAACCGTTAAATAGAAAGATAAAAGACTTAGGTCGATCGTGGTGGAGAGTATTTCTCAACGAATTTGACTTATTTTGTGAGGAACATGGCATTATACATGAGAGGACGCCTCCTTATTCCCCGAGTCAAATGGGATTGCCGAAAGGAAAACCGCACGTTGGTCGACTTGGTGAATGCCATGTTAGATATCGCGGATTACCTAAGGCATGGTGGGGAGGCTTTGCTAACGCCTAATCACGTATTAAATAGAGTTCCTAATGAAATAAGGACAAAACACCATACGAGGTATGGATTGGGAGAAAACCATCACTTTCTTACTTGCGTACATGGGGGTGCTTGGCAAAAGTTAATGTGCCAATAACTAAGAAACGCAAGCTTGGACCTAAAACTGTGGATTGCGTTTTTCTAGGATATGCTAATCATAGCATTGCCTATAGATTTTTGATAGTTAAAACTGAGGTACCTGACATGCATGTTGGTACAATTATGGAGTCTCGAGATGCAACATTCTTTGAGAATATTTTTCCTATGAAGGATACACATAACACTACTAGTCAATCTTCTGAAATAATTCCCAGTTCAATCACATCACCTGAACCTTTTGAACATACACATGAACTTGTCAACGAGGAGGATGATGGTGGAGCTCCTAGAAGGAGCAAGAGACAAAGGATATTCAAATCCTTTGGTGATGATTTTATGTGTACCTTGTGGACGACACTCCCAAGTCTATTTCGAGCGTATGCATCCCCGATGCGGACTCACGGAAGGAGGTCATCAGTAGTGAAATGGATTCCATTATCGCTAATGGAACTGGAGCCGACAGATAAACCTTATGGGTGCAAACCGTAGGGTGCAAGTGGGTGTTCAAAAAGAAGCTTAGGCCGATGGTACTATTGAAAAATATAAGGCTCGGCTTGTTGCCAAGGGCTATACTCGAGAAAGAAGGCGAAGATTTCTTTGACACTTACTCACTGTTGCTAGATCGACCACAATTCGAGTACTACTTGCTTTGGCTGCCTCACATGGTCTTCTCGTTCATCAAATGGACGTTAAGACAGCTTTTCTTAACGAGAGCCGGATGAGGAAATTTACATGGAACAAACTGATGGATTTGTAGTAGAAGGTCAAAAGGCAAGGTGTTAAAGCTGTTGAAATCTTTGTATGGTCTCAAACAAGCCCCTAAGCGATGGCATGAGAAGTTCGATAGAACACCGACATCTGCAGCTTTGCTGTCAATGAGGCAGATAAATGTGTATACTATCGTTATGGTGGGGGTGAGGAGTTATTCTATGTTTGTATGTGGATGACATCTTGATTTTTGGGACAAGCATTAGTGTGATAAATGAGGTCAAATCATACTTGTCTCAAAACTTTGATATGAAAGATCCGGGAGTGGTGATGTTATTCTAAACATTAAATTGGTTAGAGGTGAGGATGGGATTACACTTTTGCAATCTCATTATGTGGAAAAGGTCTTGAGCCGTTTTGGCTTTTCCGACACAAAGCCTTCTCCAACACCTTATGATCCTAGCGTGTTACTTCGTAAGAATAAGAAAATTGCTAGGAATCAGTGGAATACTCCCGGATAATTGGCTCACTAATGTACCTAGCTAGTGCAACAAGGCCGGACATCTCCTTTGCTGTGAGCAAATTGAGTCGGTTTACATCTAACCCGGAGATGATCACCGGAAGGCGCTTGAGCGAGTGTTGCGCTATCCGAAAGGTACCTCGAACTTTGGACTTCATTATACTGGGTACCGTCGGTCTTTGGAGGGTTATAGTGATTCCAACCGGATCTCGATCTTTGATGAGATCAAAGCCACTAGTGGATATGTTTTCACTATTGGTGGTGGTCTTTGTTTCATGGAGGTCTTGCAAATGCACCATTTTGACGAGGTCAACCATGGAAGCGAGCTTGCGGCACTAGACACCGCTATTGTTGAGGCGTAATGGCTACGAGATCTATTGATGGATCTACCTACGGTGGAAAAGCCGCGCGCCTATCCTTATGAATGTGATAATCAAACCGTTATCGCTAAAGTGAACAGTTCTAAGGATAATATGAAATCGTCCGCATGTTAAGAGACGATTGAAGTCTGTCAGAAATTGAGAAACTCCGAGTTATAACCTTGGATTACATCCAAACAGATAAAAACTCGCGATCCCTTTACAAAGGGACTATCACGGAATGTGATAGATAGTGCATCGAAGGAGATGGGTATGAGACCCATGTGAGTTATCTATGGTAGTAACCCAACCTATGTGATCGGAGATCCGTGAATTAGGATCTGGGAAAAACAAGCCATTAGTTAATCAAGGAGAGTAATTTCAACCCTCTCTATGTGAAGATGCAATACTCTCGAAGCGCAAGGCAGGTTGACTAAGGTCTTAATGTGTTCCATTGGCTTTTAGAAGCGAAGACGCTATCTGCAGAGCGTTCTTGAAAGAACACACCTATATGAGCCCGATCGTTAGTCGCAGTCTATGGAGATCTTGGGTAATCTCCTACTAAGCTCATGAAGAGACCAAGGAGTATGACTTATACGCTCCAACCGAGGGGTAGCCTCATCGCGGCCTAGTATCGATTAAGTCTTTAAGTGAAGCTTGCTTGCACCAAACTTGCAATTCAAGGCATAGTCCATTGTTCAAGTTGTGAGTAAGTGTAGCTTGAGTTCTAGGTGGATGTTCAACCTTAATCGGTCTCCATCGAAATACCGATATATAAACAAGACATTGGAATTCAGGCAAATCTCTGTGGGACTTTGAGATCCGGTGGGGATTGTTGGATTATGTGGGCCAAGCCCATATAATAAGAATAATTCCTATTAAATCTCAAAGGCCCACTCATGCAAAGGAGGCATGCATGTGACCTTTAGTACCATATTGCTAGTTCTAGGAGAGGAAGACCACCTTAAAAGGGATGGTGCACTCCTAGTCACTTGAGGCATGTGTGGGAGAGAACTAGAGGATAACACGCGCGCTCGCTGCCTCGCCTCGCCTCGCGGGCCGGGCCGGGCCGGCCGGGCTGGCTGGCGGGCGCGCGCGCACGCACCTGCGTGAATGGTCCGCCAAAATCCGCTCAGTGCTTGCGCGACGCGGCTTCCTTTGCGCTTTATCTTTTCTTTGTTTTGTGTGGCGGTGAATCCGGATCGGTTACGCAACTAATCCGGTTCGATTACGAGTTATGGAGAACGTCGCGGCGTCTTGATCACGCGTCCCGGTTTTCTATAAATACGAGTCGCCGCCTCCATACAGATACGCGAAAATCAATCTAGGTTTTGCCTCCTCCATCCATTGTGCTGCGCCGTCCCACGTAGTCTACTCCGTCCCGTCCGCCGTGCGTGCACCGTTCGGGAGAGCGAGTCTCGGAACCGCCGCCTTCAAGTCTGCACCGGAGAGGCGAATAAGGTTTTGGGAAGCGCTCGCGCATCGCCGTAGCTCGCTCGTCTTCCTCGTCGTTCGGCTTCGCGAATCGTCATCGACTTCGTGTCATCCTCACCGTGCTGCGGCGTCTACATCGGCAAACCGATCGAAATGAGAACCATCGATGCAATAGTCATGTTCTCCGTATTAGATCTGTTCATGTACAGTTTCCGGGTTTACATGTCTAGATCTTTTATGCCTGTGATGGTTCTGTTATTTTGCGTGCATGGTGTCATGATTTATTTATGGAATAAATTAAACCTACATGTGCTTATATATTCAACATATTCATGAACACACTGTTCCAGTGTATGTTCATCGGGATATCAAGTCTGCAAACATCCTGATAGACAAGGAGTTCCGAGCAAAGGTTGAAATTGTTCATGTAACTGTCCATGTTTTGGTCATCTTATCTGCTAATCATTTGTACCTCACAGGTTGCAGATTTTGGATTAACAAAGCTTGCGGAAGTTGGAAGCATGTCACTCCCAAAACGAGTTGCTGGTACATTTGGTTACATGCCTCCAGAGTAAGTACTCAAGAGTCAAATGTCTTTGTGTTTGCATGTGTTTTTCATTGTGTATGCTATCCATACCACATATACTACTATTTGCTATCCGACTGCAACTACAGCTTAGCATCAAAGAATATCTTGTTTTCAGGTATGTTCGATGTTGTGAGGTTTCTCCTAAGGTGGATATCTATGCTTTTGGTGTTGTCCTTTATGAACTTGTCTCAGCCAAAGAAGCTGTTGTCAAATCAACTGAATCTAATGGGGATGCAAAGGGTCTGGTTTATCTGGTAATTCTTCTTTGCAATCAGTCTGTTACTTTTTGTTCTTTCTTTTCATAACATAAGGACGGGGAACATGCTTTTTTGCTTCTCAATGTCAACCAGCATGCATCATAACAATTTTTTCCTGAAATTCTTAACAAATTTGTTGATCAGTATTCATTAATACACTGATTATATTAAGAATTTGTGGATGAGTTTATTAATATATGCTGGTTATCCAGATCTAACTGCTGCTCTTGTTTGACCTCATTCTGTTCTTCAAATTTGGTTGAGCTTTTACAAAACAAATCTGAATAGTTAGCAAAATCCAGCAGCTCTGTGTCATCGTAATTCATGAATGCACTTATTTATTCTTTTCTAGAATCCATACTATGGAGTAAGGATCCCTGTGTTCATATTAATAAGAGTAGTTACCAATACTATTATTAGTAGTAATTAGCATGGTATTAGTGAGCAACACGGATATAAGGACTTAACATATATCAATACTTTAGGTATCAAAGCTTTGTGTTTTGAAGATTTGAAAATTTGATCATTGGGACATAATTCAAAGAGAGGAAGAGTTAATATGCGAAGTGAAAATGGGAGGAGAGGTTGTAAAATAGTTGTCCAATCTAATCAATTGATCTATTTAGTCTGCATGGTCGTGCAGATCCTGACTTTTCATTAGGGAATGGAGGGCTGGGATTAAATCACCAAGTGAATGGAGGTTGGGATATATGTGTCTGCCAATCTGCCATGCAAAAAAGAACAAAAATGGAATTGGTGCTCCTTTATAGTAGTAGAGATACATGAAAATTTGCACTGCATCAAATGCTGAAAAGCTCGTGTAAATTGTTCGTTAGTGTCCCGTATGCACGTCTGCTGTGCACCAATCAATGCAGGATGTTGTGTGTGTTTCATGGTTCATCCGATTCCTGCTTGATAATTGTCAGTTTGAGGAGGCTTTTAGCATGCCGGATCCCAAGGAAGCTATTCAGAAACTGATTGATCCGAGTCTAGTTGGGGGCTATCCCATTGACTCGGTTCTCAAGGTTAGCACTGATCAATACGGTCAAACTAATTCCACAGTGGTTTTTTGTTAAAATGTTGCACTAAAATGTATTATGATCATTGCACCAGATAGCATATCTGGCGAAGTCATGTACGCATGAGGCGCCCAAGATGAGGCCTACAATGAGATCCGTCGTGGTTGCTCTGATGGATCTCATCCAAGAGTGAACTCCGGGCTATGGACTCTCAGAGTGCAAGGTTTGGTTGACCTCGTAGCTGGGGGTTAACTTGGGCCTGCTCAAAACCGCTTAGGCTTCTGACTTCTGGCTTATTTTTCACTATTAAATAATTTCGTTTTTTTTTTCTGGTTTTTTGTTTTTTTTTGAGATTTTTTGTTGGTTCTTTTTTCCCGTATTCGTGTGTACTGTCTGTAATGAGCTAATATGTTTTTTCTATTTTTAATTTTTTTAAAATTTAATTACGTCAAATAAATTACCATCAGCTACAGTGCAATTTCAATTAGCTGCAGTGCTTTTTAGCCATGAGCCACTCAGAAAAAACCATTTTGAGCACCCCTTGATCTTTGCAAATGAATTTCGTACTAGCTGGTATACCCTTTCTTGTGTGGCGCATCTTAGCAAGTACTTTCAATTGTATGTAGGCTGTGTCCTTTTCTTGTAGGTGTAGATAGACATATACAACTTCATATTGTATATAGATCTTCTTCGGGATGTATACTACTGGAGCCGATCGAGAGAATTTCACTTTCTTTCCTCTTCTTGGAGACGAAAGCAGAAGCTCTCTTGTAGTTGTGCATGGCCGGCAGGTGTGTAAGATTCAGTATAAACCACCAGACTACTGACAGCAGGAAAAATTAATAAATGAAATTGCATCTCTAAAAGAATTAATACAAGCATCTAATCTTTTTAAACCGGATTTAACAATAAGATTAATAATATGACAAGCGCAACGTTGATGCAATAAGAAAGACTGTGCATAATTATTAAACAAAGGAGTAAGAATTTCCATAGCTTTAGTATTTGCAGCTGCATTATCTAAAGTTATAGAAAAAATCTTATCCGTGAGACCAAAATCTTCTATAACTTTAATAATGCTATCTGCAATATTTTCAGCATTATGTGAAACATTAATTAATTTAAATCCTATAATTCTTTTTTCCATTATCCAGTCATCATTAACATAATGAGCAACAACGCTAATATAATCCTCTCTTGCCCTACCACTCCATATGTCGGATGTCAAAGCAATAGAGAATGTACATGTATGAAACATTTCTTTCAATTTATCACGATAATTGTTATAATATTTAATTAAATCTCTAGTTGTTGTTTGCCTAGATACGATAGTAAATCGAGGGTTATGAGCGATCGTAATATATTTTTGAAAGCATCGATTCACCAAAATTTAAAGGTAAATCTTGAGAAGCAATTAATCTACAAAGAGATTCCCGAGCTACCTGCAGGTTGTACTCCCACGTCGTCATCGAGCCGTCGGGGTTATATTGCAGTTGTGTGTCAGCGCATTTGTATTCCTTGCCTTTTCTTGCGACTTACGGCATGTCGTTGTAGATGACCCGTCCCACTGAAGATTTTGCACTCAATTCATTACCACAAATTTTACAAACAGATACCTCACGAAGTCCCATCATCGTCGGTCCCGAACTTCTTGTCGAAATCATTCCAAATCGTAGATGTACTAGCTCTTGATCTTTTTGCACCGTGCTTTGAGTCGTGGATGCATTTGTTGAGCCAAAGAAGATGGATCGATTGGACCTGCGCCACCGGGCGTCGGTTCTTGGCATCTCCGGTTTGTACATGTGGAAACGATATGCTTGTTGAAACGATTGCATATCCTCCGCCGAGAGGCGTATTCGAGAGTTGAAAATCGTAGTTCTCCATTAAATCAGCGCAAATTGAAATAATAAAGAACGATTAGCAAAAATTAAACCAATAAATAATACCAAATAAGAGTATAAGACAGCATTATTACCTCCTTTGCAGCTCTCACAAAAATCTTTGAAGATTTTTGAATTTTGAATTTTGCCCGAATTTTCACCAAATTTGCGCAAACACTTTCGAATTTTTCAGAGCTAAACCGAGAGAGAAGAGTGAGGTTTGAGATGTGGAGAATGGAGGCGGATGCCCCTATTTATAGAAAAATTTCAGATTTTTCCGATTTTTGCTATTTTTTCGAATTTTTACCCCAACGGTCACAAAATGGCTAGTTTTGAATTAGCCGGGCCGGGCGGGCCGTGCGGGCGGCGTGCCGTGCCGTGCTGCCGTCGTGCCGCCCGGGCCGTCTTGCGCCGCGCGTGCCGGCCGTCCGCGTCTTGCGTCCCGCCGCGCCGGCGTCGCGTCGCGTCGCCTTGGCCGCCGTCTTGCCGGCGGCGAGCGCACGGCCCGGTCCGTCGTCGTCCGCGGCCCGCCCATTTAAATCCGTGCCGTGCCTAAATGGGCGGGTCTCGATAACGGGCCGTGGTGCGGCCGTTTAAGCCCGCCCATTTGGCCACCTATAGTCTGTGATGAGCTAATATGTTTTTTCTATTTTTAATTTTTTTTTAAATTTAATTACGTCAAATAAATTACCATCAGCTACAGTGCAATTTCAATTAGCTGCAGTGCTTTTTAGCCATGAGCCACTCAGAAAAAGCCATTTTGAGCACCCCTTGATCTTTGCAAGTGAATTTCGTACTAGCTGGTATACCCTTTCTTGTGTGGCGCATCTTAGCAAGTACTTTCAATTGTATGTAGGCTGTGTCCTTTTCTTGTAGCTGTAGATAGACATATACAACTTCATATTGTATATAGATCTTCTTCGGGATGTATACTACTGGAGCCGATCGAGAGAATTTCACTTTCTTTCCTCTTCTTGGAGACGAAAGCAGAAGATCTCTTGTAGTTGTGCATGGCCGGCAGTTGTGTAAGATTCAGTATAAATCACCAGACTGCTGACAAAAAAAGCAAAGTTGAGATGGCCGAGTTGGTCTAAGGCGCCAGATTAAGGTTCTGGTCCGAAAGGGCGTGGGTTCAAATCCCACTCTCAACAAACGCGTCATGTTTTTTTTTTTCTATCCCTTTCTTCTTCCCTGGAAGCCTCAGTTTCAGGCGTTCAGCCGCGGCGAGTCCACCACCGCTGCCGGTTCCTGCCTTGCTGCGCCGCCGCCGTCACTCTCGGCCGGGCTGACCTCTACGCCTTCGCCATGCTGCTACTTGCCGTCTCTTCGAGCGACAGGTGTCTTAACCTGCGAGTGATTCTTTCATTGCCAACTCCACAGCGACAACCAAGCAATTTCTTTAGGAGTGGAGGATCGAGCACCGGATTCAAAAGTTCAAAAGAGCCAAACCCCTCCCTAAAAGGTGAGATATTACTTGTTAATCACCATTTCAGGCGCGCACACGCGCGCAACAAATATCTTCTCCGTCTTTTGCAGCCGTGAAACGCATGCTTCACGCTCCATCGGTTTGCGCCGGTCGGCCGCCTCCTCCAGTTCCTTCCTCCTGCCAATAATGGAGTTCTGCACCAGCGACTGCCGTTTTTCTGATCACGGATACAAATCTGAAAAGGCACGATGTGGTGTCGCTGTTGCCACAGTACGCGCACGGGGAGCACGTGCCGTTCGAGAATCGAGACTACTCCAAACTCCATATAACGGTGAGAAAAGCTGCACGCCATGGAAAAAAAAATAATGAAAGCTATGCGTGTTGACGATCAGCAAAGTGCAGAGAGGAGAAGCAGCAGCTACAGCACTGCAAAGCAACGGGAAAGCCAGAGCACTGCAAGTTACGCGCGTGAACGCGCGACTGGCGTGCCGCCCCTTTGGGCATGAATCACTAAGGAAACAACCAAGAAAAGCGACCCGGTTTTGGCGCCTTTTGGCACTTTGGTTAAACCACCGTCAGCTACTAAAGGAGATATTGGGATCCCAAGGAGCCAATCTTCGCCCTGAGACAGGTGTCCTTTATGAACTAGTCGGAATACTTTCTCCATATCATTTTCTCCCCCTTTGCTAGCTTTTCCTTGGCATAGGCCCTCTTTAACTTGCTTCCACTCTCAACATTTATTTTAGTGCTTACTGTTGGATTGAGAAACCACGGCACAGCCCATGTTTTGCATTCATGTGTATATGTGATACATGTACAAGAGTTAGTTTACAAGGAAGGAGATACCTCACAGGAACATACCGAGATAACTACCTATAAACAGCTATATACAATCCTAGCTAACCGGGAGTGACTATTGCACAGGCGACTGAAATTTTTTTATCTCTCAGTCACCTGAAGTTGCACTCTCAATCACCTAAAATTGTAGATTTTTTTGGAGGGGGGCTGCAACTTCAGTTGATTGAGAGTGCAATTTTAGTTGCACTCTGAATCACCTGAAGTTGCAGGTGATTTTTTTGGAGGGGGTTGCAATTTCAGTTGATTGAAAGTGTAACTTCAGGTGACTGAGAGATAAAAAAAAATTCAGTTGCTTGTGCAATAGCAAAACCGTAACATATATCGGTTCATACATTCCAAGTGGCACTAACACTTACTTCACATGCCTATTGTTTTCTCTAAATGTTTCTTTCATATGCTTTGAGCTACCAAAAGTTTGATTTTGATATGAGCAAAGTTGCACAGTTGCATGCTCAGTTCCTGGCTATAAATACACCCTTGGGACCTTAGGACAAGCTAGGCACATGCCTCTGAAGCTTGCTGTCTCGTCTCTTCTACGTTTCAGTGATCTGCTCATGCCAAGCCTGAGGCAGTGCAACTCCTTAGTTATTGTGCTTGATAAGCAGCTTCATAACCTCTTAACCATCTCTAATTCCTTGCCTTACACATCAAAGATGACGATCTGCAAGGCCCCCGAGCTTCTGAAGAAGGCGGTGACGATGTTGAAGAGCAAGACCAGCGCTCTCAGGACCAGGCTCCTCATCCTAGCCTCACTTCGCCGCAGGATGGTGAAGGTCGGCGCGCTATCTCACAGGATCCACGCGCTCATGGCCGACCGGTCGAAGGCCAGGGTGGACTGCCACAAGGCTCTCGTGCTGCGCAAGGTGATGGCCGGCGGCGAGAAGCCGGTCCATTGTGAGATCGTTGATCTCTCTCAGCTGGCACTGTTTGATCAAGAAGATGAGGGCTACCCTGAGGTCCCTGACTGGACTCACTCCCTCTTCAACGATGACAACTGTTACACTGACGAGGACAATGGTGATGATCATGATGTGCTACTTGATGCGTTCGACGATGAACCCTCGGTCATCGATATAATCAGGAGCAACAGAGAGGTTGAAGGTTTGGAGTTCAACATAGACGATGAGATCGACCAGGCTGCTGATATGTTCATAAGGAGGTTCCGCAACCGGATGAACCGGACCTTTTAGGGATCCTGTTTTCATGCTTGATTTACATATGCATAGCTTGGCCTAGCTACTAGCCTGATGTAAGGCTGAAGAGTACAATAGATGGAGGATGAAATATCGCAGCTAGGATGGAAGGAAATGAATATGTTGTGATATGAACACATAAGGAACACCTTGAGGTGTGACACAGTTCACACATCGGTGTTTGCTCTAATGAAATGGAATATATATAGATTTTTCATGTATGTTTGTTCTAAAGAAATTTATTCAGTAAAAGGGCATTTGGTGTTTTTTATGCAGTTACGTGCCTGTACACCGAATCAATTGAACACTGGGACGTCTCCAAGTGTAGAACTGTACACCTTAGGTTCCAGCTGTAGTATACTTGGTTACTTGGGGTGTCACAAATAGAAAGAGGTGCTATCATGTACATGATCCTATCATCTTCAGGAAAGGTTGGATTGATGTGTCCTTCCGCTCTACATTTTTTTTCCATTAGACATCGATTGACTGTTTTATATGGCTTGACACTTGAACAAATGTGTTTTCTCACTAGAATGTTTCTCCAAAAAATTTGAACTATTTTGGTGCTTCCATGAACCATGAACCTTTGATGCCCATTTAAGCTCTTTGTAGTTTGCACATCCACCACATGAACATCAATCTTCAGAGTTCAGAGGTAAATTAGCTTAGGCAACAAGTCAACAGGAAAACACTCATTTTAATATCACTCATGCAGAGTTCACATAAGTCTGCTATTCCTTTTCTCCTCGTGAAATACATTGCTTTAGATATTTTAAAAAGTTAATTTAAATACTTGACCAGCTTTAATCTTCTTCACTGGCCCATGATGCTACTTCTGCGGATCAGTCCAAGAAGTGGTTCACACACTACTGATGAGTGATAGGTAAGTTGCTCCAATTGCCAGTTAAGTACCAAAGGCTTGTAAAGCTTGATAGTGAAGTAATGCAGCATTACACCGACGATTACTACTCAATGAGGACCGAAAGGTATTCAACTAAGAGTGGAGTAATTCAAGGGACCATAAGGCAATATCGTATCCCTCAAGTGTCCATCGAAATCACAATGAAATTAAACATTTACTAGCTTTTGATTTTCCAACACACATTTCGTAGATATCTTTAGTCTGTGACAATTCATCTTTGCAGTCGGTCAAAATAATTATAACAATTGTAGTTTTTGGGTCTTCAGGACTTAGGAGACCACATGTGAGTGGTCAGACCAAATTCCAATGCTTCCATTGGACCATGAAAACAGCCTATTTTTTCCTTTTTCAAAACTTAATGGCCTTTTTTCTGAGGAAATTTCAGTTGCTGTTGCCAAAGCGTCTTACGCACAACGCACAAGGACGAGTGTTCGCTACGGCTCAGGGAAGGGACAGTGCGACGCGGGGTCTCGCCCTGTGCCTACTCCTTGGCGCCACCGACATCGCCAGCGCCGGCCTCCTCTTGGTGTCTACGCCTCAGTCTTCGCCTCCGGCCATGGCGTCTCCACCTCCAGCCGCTGCACTTCACGTCACCCCGGCCTTTGCCTCCGCCCATCGGACTTCGCACGCACAACGTCGGCTTCCGCTTGGCGTATACGCCTCCGGCCGCTGCATCTCCATCGCCGAACTACGCGTCGCCTGGCCTTCGCCGCGCCGGCTTCCGCTCGGCGTCTACGCCTCGGGCTTCGCCTCCGGCCGCTGCACTTCGCGTCGCCCCGACCTTTGCCTCTACCCGTCGGACTTCGCACACACAGCGCCGGTTTCTGCTCGTCGTCTACACCTCCGGCTGCTGCATCTCCGCTACTGGACTGCGCGTTGCCCGGCCTTCGCCGCGCCAGCCTCCGCTCCGTGTCAACGCCTTGGACTCTGCCTCCGGAAACTGCACTTCGTGTCGCCCTGGCCTTCACCTCCGCCCGCTCGGTTTCTATTTTCCAATTTCGAGTGGTTGATTTTGTGCGTGATTGCATGATTTACGAGTGAGTTCGCCGGGGCGTGGCTGACAGCCTCGGGCTCCACCTCCGGCCACTGCACCTCCCCCCCGTTCTTTCGCTTCCGCTAGCCGAACTTCGCAAACACAGCTCTTCTTGGGTCAATCATATTGTATGTGTGTTGTACTCTTGTGTGTATGCGAGCGCTCTGTATCTGTGTGTGGTCGTAGTCGATAGTCGACGGTTGTGGTCGATAGTCGATGGTCGTGGTCGATGGTCGACAACGTAGTCAAGAGTCAGGTCGGTAGTCGTCAATGCATACTCGAAGGAGTACTATGAGCGTTATACTCGAAGGAGTACTATAGACATCATACTCGGTGGAGTACTGTGGACGTCATACTCGGTGGAATACTGTGGACGTCATACTCGGAAGAGTACAGAGGACGCCATACTTGTCTGAGTATTGTAGCATTCGGAGGACTCGAAGCCTGTGTGCGTAGTCGGTTATGACCATGTTGTGTGTAGTCGTAACAGTGCGTCTGTGTGTGTGGTTAGTTACGACCACATTGTGTATAGTCGCAACGACCAAAGTCGTAGTTGTTGGCGTCACGGTCGTAGCTCCTGCGTGTCTATGGTCGAAGCTCTAGTGCAGAGGTCGAAGGCAAGCCAAGGATGAAACCGGTAGTCATGGTTGTGCGTCGACTACTGTAGCAGTTGGTAGCAGGAGTCAGCACGTGTGGTCGTGGGTGACGCAAGAAGTCCTCAATCGGCTACCTACCCGGTATGGGTGAGCGGCTGGTACTGTAGCGGTCATCATGCAGGGAGCTGAGCGAAGCGGCATGAGCAAGCGGCGATCACTGTAGCAGTCGTAGGCGGCTGAGCGCAGCAGAAGCGACTGAAGTCATATTGAGTGAGTGGCCGGTGTGTCCGGGTGTGTCTATATATACTCTGTAAGTCATTGAGAGTTTTGAATCAATGTGTGATAGTGAAAACACAGTAGAAAAGGTGCGTCAGTTTGCTCGTGCCTCCTTTTCCTATGTCCCATCCTGTTCACTACTCCACCTTATCGTTCCCACCATCGGTAATCAGCCCATGACCGTGCATCCGAGTCCACAGTCAAAGCGTGCGGTCGAGAGAGCTAGTGCCAAGCACGGGTGAGCAAGTCATAAACAACGTACGACCGCTGACCCCAAACCGAGCTACGACCACTGAGTGGAAGTGTTCCTTGTGGACGTATCCCCCTTCAGGGCACTGCACTGTTCCCTGTCCGATAACAGAGCGCTTGCGCGAGTTGATCCGTGGGTGATTTCCCATCATCTGATATCAGAGCACTCAGGACGTGTGTCGACCGAGTATTGATCCTTGGAGGGGATTAAACCCAACAGCGCTGGCCTTCGCCCCCTGGCCATGGCGCCTACACCTCAGGTTCTACCTCCGGCCGCTGCACCTTTGCCGCCGGACCTTCGTTTCCACCAGTCGGACTTCGCACGCACAGCGCCGGCCTTCGCCCTCAGCCACGGCGTCTGTGCCTCGGGCTCTGCCTCCAGCCTTTGCGCAGCCGGACTACGCCTCCGCCCCCGGGCTCCACCTCCGGCCTTCGCATCGGCAACAGCCTCTCTCATGTTGGCGTCGTCGACGCGCCGGCCTCTGCGTCAGCCTTCGCACCGGCCTTCATCTCGGAGCTGGGGTTCGCGTGGCCAATTAGTGGGCATGAACTAAAGTCATGGAATGGGGCTTCCTTGTCCCCCCTGTGTGTTCCCATCCGTGTCCCCTCAATCAAACGGCTGGGAAACGGCCAAGTGGCAAAAATAACAGCTCGTATGATTTTTTCTTCTCACTCTTGTGATCTTGTTTTGATATTTTTTATTACTGTTAATAAGTTTTAATTACTATTTTAAAATATATAAATAAAACTTATTAACAGTAATAAAAAAACATCAAAATAAGATCACAAGAGTGAGAAGAAAAATCATGCGAGCTGTTATTTTTGCCATGTGGCCGTTTCCTAGCCGTTTGATTGAGGGGACACGGATCGGAACACACAGGGGGACAGGACAATCACGACTTCGCCGCCTGCCTCAAAACCATTGCCTCGGTAGGGTAGCCCTACCGTGATGGCTTTGCCTCTATGCACTGTGTGCTCCGGAGATAGGGTGACTATGACTTCGCTAATAGAAGGAACTCGTTCCTGGAGGTTTGGGGCATCTAGGTCCTGAGCGGCTGGAGTAATTAGCTACGTCAGCTCACCCTCCGAACCTTGGAACTTGCTGTCGATGGAGTATTGTTGTGGGGTGTTTATCCCCTCGGGTTGTTAGGATTAGTTGGTAGGCCTTGGAGCGAGCCCAATAGAATAGTATGGCCTGGTTAAAGGAATGCACTAATATACCTTTACTATCTGTAATTATTGAGAAGTAGGATAGGAAATTCCCATCTTACTCCATTCATATATACAAACCCTTAGGGGGTATGAGGAAGGGGACTCACTCATTTTTACTCTCTCTCCACTGGCTCTCTCTATCTCTCTTGATTCTATATCCTCACCGAACTAGGTTTTTTTTAGATAATGGATATAAAATCCGGCCTCTATATCCACGAGGGATATATATAGCCAAAAGTTACACAAGCTCTTAGGCTCAAATCCTCAAAAACTGAGGAGCACAAACAACAAGACATAAAGCTTAAGGACTATGAAAAAAGCTAGAAAGACTTAAGCTTCAGAACTTCTTCTCCGTCCTTACTTTCAACCAATTCCCTATCCTCATCCGAGCGTGCCATCCAACCTTCGGCCTACTTTGCGTGAAGAAGGACCTCCGAGGCGACGCCTCCACAGAAGCGACGAGATTCGCCGACGCCGCCCGCCTCACCGAGGCAAGGTTTTCACACGAGATCGATAAACATGAGGGCTATGGAGCACCATGACAACACCTCCAGGAAGGAAAATAGCGCTCGAAGGCGTCATTGTTGTCGAGACCGGTAAGATCACCGGTATGGCTTTCGCCAGCACCTCCATAGCACCCCATGCACTACCCACTCACAGAATAGACCGCCACCAACACACCGGGGACCTGCACGCCTCCAGGCCATGGCAAAGCCACCCTTGAACTCCACGACGAGAACGCCGCGGAGTTAGCCCCCTTGTGATCATCCGCCCCTTTCGATGTCGCTAGCCAAAACTGACGGCCAGCACCACGACCACCATCAGCCCCCGCAGAACCACAACCTCCACCAGCACCCACAGGACCACGGCCACCGCCCGTAGGAATGGAGCCCGAAAATCCTTCTGTGCTGCTTCCCCCACGGTCCTCAGAAACCGGGCGACACAAAACACAGCCCCCAACTGTTCCACTGGATGCACCGACATCATCGGACTTGAGTGCGACGCACTCTCTCCGGCACCCAAAACAATCACCTTCTTCATGCTGCAGAAGTCCTTCAAGCTCTTCTTCCCCTTTGATCTTCTACTAGACCTTACAACCTTCACCCGAACATCACCAATGGAAAACTCCCGTGACGACTTCGGTTTAGGAAGAGGACCCTTCCAAGGCTTGACTACTGGTGACAAACGCAAAAGCGCCACTGCAGCAGTAAACCTCGTTGCTAGCTTTCGAGGGTGACGAACCAGTTCGTCGACGGTGACGGTGAAACCCGCCCTCAGCGCATCAAGCACGAACTCCTCGGATGAAACCGCTTGGACTTCCCTACCGGCGATGCCGCATCAGCGCCATCGGAGCCGCCCGAAGCCACTGCCGACCACTCGGCTTCACCCGTCGGCAACGGTCACCGAGCCCGCGCCTTGCCGTCGTGGCGACCCGAAGCCGTCCAACCTTCCCTATCCATCGGTGCCAACGCGCCCGATGCCGCACACCGGCCGCCTCCTCTCGGCCTATCCCTCCACGGGCACCAACACGCTCAAAGCCGCCATGACACCGCAGACGCGCCCGAGGCCGCCTCCGTGCGCTCGCGCCCGAGGAGCGCGCCTCCAGCCTCCACAGCGATGACGCGCCCCAGGCCGCCCGCCGCCTCTCCACCCCGCAGATCTGGGACGAGAGACGCCAGATCCGGCCACTAGGCCGCCGGATCCGCCTCCGGCGAGGGAAGCCGCTGCCGGGGAGCGCTCCGGCGACGGCGAGGAAGCGGGATCCGGGCAGGGGGGAGGAGGAGGGAGAGAGGCCCGAGAGGACTGCCCTCAGCCGACTGGGGGAGAGAGGCACGAGAGGAGGAAAAAGCCCCGCCGCCGCCCTCCTTGCGGCCACCGACGCCCGGTGGCGCGCTCCGGCGACGGCGAGGAAGCGGGATCCGGATATTGGCGAGGAGGCGAGGAGTTCGGTCCAGAGAGGAGGCGAGCCTATTAATGAAATGTCTGAGTGAGTTTTTTCTTCTAGGTTAGCATAAAGACTTATGAAACATCCCTAAATGACTGTCTGTTGGAAATGTTGATCACATAATACACTTAAAATCTTAGGACTGCACTATACTCTGTCCATTGGCCAATTTAGTAAAGCCTCTAGAACTTTCTAGTTGGCTTGGTTCTCTCTTTTACTGTTCTTTATTTAATTTCCATAACAAATCAAAAGGCCTTTAAATGAAAGGTAAATGTTGAAGAATGTGTTATGGCTTGATATGAATTTATTATAGCAAGTATCTGTGCGATAATCTGCATTTCCTGCTAATTTATCAATGCATACATTGTGCTTGTGCACACAGATGTGACGTGTGAGATATCTGTTGCATTCATGTGGGTGTCTGCTCCTCCGGGTCGGCCCAGCTCCAGCGACTGCGCTTGTCGATGGTGTTTAATTCTAAATTTCAAAATCTTGTAGCCTCTATCTGAGTTCAGCATATTTAATTTCAAAATCCAAAGTATGGAGAAAATTCGAAATTTTATATAGCATAACAACATATTGGAACAATGAAATCCAAGGAAACAGATATCTCTAAACCTGACTTAAAATAACAACTTTTACGCGCTATACTTCTGCCATATTTATGGATTTACCCCCAAAAAAACAACATGCGTGATTATTACCACGACCACACTATCCAGGCTTATTCGCGTGCGTCTTCCCCTTCTGGAGCCGTGTAGTGTTGAGGTGTAAAAATCACTGGGAATACGCCTTATCAGGCAGAGCCACCGGCCTGAGCTCGCCGCCGCGGAGGAAGCCGGCGTACCACTGCGCCGAGTGCCTCTGGTGCCTCGTCCTCTCCTCGGAGCCGAAGTCGACGCCGTAGAGGCCGAAGCGGAGCCGGTAGCCGAACAGGTACTCGAACACGTCCAGGAACGACCACACGAAGTAGCCTTGCACGTTCGATCCGTTCCTGTTTGCAGAAGAGAGATCAGACAAAAAAAAAGTTTTCTTGCTCTTCTGCAGTGCAATCAGTTGGGAGAGTTGAATGGTACTGGTGTACCTGACGGACTGCAGTGTGGCCTCGATGTAATCCTGCAGGAACTGCGACCGGAAGTCGTCGTCGTCGTCGGTGTTTTTACCTGATGGATCAGGCTGGCCGGCAGCACCTGATATGAACGTGAGGAATGCGCAAAATGAGTATATCGTAGAACTATACGGATTAAGGTGAAATGTTGTTCATTTCCTGTAACACTGACAGTAATTTCAGGCCAAGTGTCGTCAAGTTACCGTTTTCGTGGATCATAACTGCAGGGTTCTTGTATTTCACTTGGAGATGCTTCAGCATTTTCTTCAGAGCCCACGGAGTCGACGACATGAAATCGTTTCTCAACCCAAATGGAAACTGTTGTAGTTTAATTTTGTCATCAAGACATGCAAGTGTTCTAGCTATGATGGAAACGCAGTTCATTTGCAACTAAATTTAGAGATGGGCAGTAATAAGTTGTATCGGCAAATACCTCGTTCCTTGACTTCAGAAATGGCACTGAAAAAAACATTTTTTGCAGAAGAATTAGGTTATCCATTGCTCTCATTGTATTTTGAAACATAATAAAGTGGGTCATTACGATGCTTACAGTCATATTTTACAGCTGCATCAGCCATGTAATCTCTCAGTTTCTCATCCAGTCGGCCTAGATCAGCTTTCACATACACGGCAATATAGTGGTTAAATCCCACAAAATCAATCGATCCGAGTACTCTCTTTGTCTCTTCATCGGTGAAAGACGGTAGCCTGGACCCAACATTTTTCCTCATTACTGGAGGGTAGTCTCCATACACCAAGGGATGCATAAACCTATAGCATGAACTCATGCTCTCAGCTGTAGTTATAAAAAGTAGTTGTTTTACGTGAAACTTGAGATTTATAGTAGAACCTACCATCCAACGTGAAAATCATTCATCCTCGCAGCTGCTGCTACATCCTCAGGCGTTTGCGTCGCAGGCTCGTACCACCAACCGAGCAATGTGAGTCCAATTTTTCCTCCTTGCTTGGCCTGATCAGCAAGAAACAAAAGAAAGATTTCAAACTGCGAGAAAAATTTATCACACAAGTAACAGTTTCATTCTGTAAATGGCGGCATTGGTTCAAACCTGGTACTTCTCTCTATACAGGGACACTGCTGAGGCATGTGCAAGCAGAAGATGGTGTGCTACTATGTATGGCTCTGTGGTAGAGTTGCCTTTGTCGCAACCGAGGCCAAAGGGGAATGAGCATCGCCGCGGTGGGAGGATTCCTTGGTCATATCCGCCAATCGGCTCGATGTTAGGCTCATTGACAGTGCTCCAGTACTTCACTCTGTCGCCAAAGTTCTTGAAGCACACATCTGCGTAGGCTGTGAAGTCCTCTCTGCATCATGGAATTGAATGCAAAAGCAACATTATTTTCTCTCTTGCAGAAGTATTTGAAGTAAGGGTAAGGGTTAGGAGGTAACAAGAAAGTACATGAATCTAGGACTAAGCAGCCCGTTGTATTCATCTTGAAGAGCCTGGGGGAAATCGAAATGGTAGATCGTTACGTGAGGTTGAATTCCTACATGGACACAGAAAGATGAATAATATATTTCTGTACAGCTGGGGATTTCAGTACAAGAAAAGTACTAAATAAGCAGTCCAGAATTCCAGGTTAGAAAAAAATTGCATACCATAGCTCAGGAGTTCATCTATTAGATTGTTGTAGTACTCTAATCCCTTTTGATTGACAGCTCCTCGCCCATCTACATGGGGGTAAAAATGGATTACAAACAACCAAATCAGTGAACTATTTGACTTTTTGGGAAACACACTATTCAACATATGCAGTGGTTCTATTCATACTGTCAGTATGGCCTTACCAGGAATAAGACGAGGCCATGCAATCGACATTCTGTACGCGTCGACGCCCATCTCGTGCAAAAGCCTTACATCTTCCTGTTGTTACTTAAAACTAATTAACTTATTGTTTTACATTCGATAAGATGTTCTTGATCTGAAAAATCGTTTAGCAACACTTTTTCTCATACTTGCCTTGTACTTATGGTACTGATCTGCAGTTACATCACCAGTCGCTTTGTCAACAGAATAGCCTGTGAAATTTAGAAGTTTTCTTGTTAGAATTTGTTAGAGATATATGTATAGTTTGTTATTCCCCATTATTATGAGGGATTCTTTGCATATTTACCACCTGTACCTTGTGTATATATACTGGCCCATTGGCCTCATATGAATACATATGCTATTCATAACATGGTATCAGAGCCAAAACTAGGGTTTTGGCTTACCTAGGTTCCGCGCCGCGTGCGCCTCCGCCTCCCATCCTTGGCGCGCGCGCGCTTCCCGCCTCGCCTCCTGTCGCGGCGACGCGGCCTCCGCAGCCGACGCCGCCGTGCTGCTCCTCGCCTCGCTCTCCATCGACCGTCCCGCGCGGACGCCGTCTCCCAGCCGCGCCGCCGCTCCCGTCCGGGCGCGCCGCCTTCCGGCCCCGAGCGCGCGCGCGCGCTTCACTCGACGCGCTCCCTCGCCGGGCGCTCCGCGCGCGCCGCGGCGGCTCGCGCCACCGCGCGCCGATGCCCACGCGCGCCTCCTCGTGTGTGTGCGTTGTCTAACGGGCTGAAGGCCCGTTAAGTTTTAGGATTTAGAAAAAAAAAAGCAAAAAAAAACGTCGATCTAACCGCCGCGCCGTCCAACGCCGCCTGTTAGACTTCGTTACCTTGGTCGCCGCGCCATCCAGCGCCGCCTACCAATGGGCACCGTTTCCCTCCCTCGCTGCCCGGTGATTTTTGATGGTGCTAATTACACCGACTTTGTGTCTCACATGCGCATTCACATGCGTGGTCTTCATCTCTAGGGCGTCCTCTCTGGCGATGTCACCTGCCCGCCTTGCCCTATTCCTTCGACGGAGCCTGTTGCATTGCCCCGACACCGATAAAGCCGCTGCGAGGCCGCCGATGATAAAGCGCCTCGCCTACCAGAGGCTCGATTCCTACAAAGATCGTCGACCGTCTACACTCGGTGGTACGATGGCGGCGCTCGGCCGCTTTTGTCCTCATCGCCGATGTCCGGCCTCGATTCTCTTACGAGGTTGTGAGACTCTCTTCGGCTTTCGGATGTGGACTCATCTTCGTCGGCGCTCGAGCCCTCCGGTGATGCCTCATACTGTCCGTGGTCCGCCAGAGCACTCTCTGCGAGGTGATGCTACCGTTGGCGCTTTCACGCTCGAGTTCTCGCATCGGCGTCGCTTGGACTCGCCGCACCGCCATTGTCGTACTCGTCCGTCTTGCTGGATATCCGTGCTGACCTAGAGTTTCAGCGGGTTTACGAGTTTCTTACTCGCCTTCGTCCCGAGTTCGAGCAAAGGCGTGCTCAGCTCCTTGCACGCCACCCTCGTGTCACTCTCCTGGAGGCTCTTACCGAGATACGCGCGGAGGAGACTCGTCTGAGTGGTGCTGGTCTGATGCCACTCCCCTCTGTGCTCGCCGCTCGTCCGCCTGCTACACTGCCTCCTCCAGCGGCTACCACAGGTGGTGGTGGTCGTCCTCCGTCTGGAGGTGGCCGTCCTCACTGTTCCTACTGCGACAAGGATGGCCACACTGAGTCCCAGTGCTACAAGAAGAAGCGGCATCTTTCACGCCGTTCTTCTACTGGCACTAGTGCTTCTACGACGACATCTGCCTCGACTTCTTCAGCAGCTTCTCTCACCGAGCAGGAGATAGCCGGACTTCGCGCCTACTTGCCGCCGAGTTCTCCTCGGCGGAGTTCTGCAGTTCGCTCATCGACTCTTCGCACCGAGAGACCACCTCCTACACAGTCAGGTACCTCCCCAGTGGATTCTTGATTCTGGAGCATCCTTTCACATGACTCCTGATCCTTCCACTCTGTCTTCTATTACACCTCTTGATTCTCCATCGGTGTTTTTACTGCGATGGTACATCTCTTTCTGTCTCGGTCGAGGATCTCTTAGCAACTCCTCTTTTCATGTTCCTTCATTGCTCATGTTCCTCGCCTTACCTTGCGACTTCTTTCTGCGGGCGATTCTCGACCTTGGTTATCGGGTTATTCTCGACTCGACTCTTGTTGTGTTCGGGATCGCCACACGGAGCTCGGTTGGTTCGGCCTCGGCGCGTGACTCACGCGTCTCTCTGGGAGCTTGGTAGCTTCACCTTCCTTCCGCTGCCACCATCGGCGCCGGTCTCTCGCTTACGCCGCCGTCTCACCGCTCTTTCCAGCGGTGGCATCACCGTCTTGGCCATCTGTGTGGATCTCGTCATGCCGTCCTTAGTTCGTCGTGGTCTTAGGGTCCGTCTCAGAGACGTGTCTTTAGATTGTCGGGTGTAAGTTAGGTAAACAAATTCAGCTTCCTTATCCTCATAGTGAGACGTGTCTCGGCGTCCTTTGATCTTGTTCATTCGGATGTTTGGGGTCCGCTCCTTCGTTTGAAAGGGGTCATCGTTATTATATTATTTTTATAGATGATTTCTCTCGCCACACTTGGATATATTTCATGTCTTCTCGTAGTGAGGTCTTACCTATCTATAAACAATTTGCCACTATGATACACACTCGCTTCTCCACTCCTATTCGTGTCTTTAGAGCTGATTCGTGGCGAGTACCTCTCTCGTCACTGCGCACTTTCTTGCTGAGCGAGGCACTCTCGCTCGCTTTTCTTGTCCCGGTGCTCATGCTCGAATGGTGTCGCGAGCGCAAGCATCGTCACCTCCTTGAGGCGGCTCGTGCTCGATGATCGCCGCTCTATTCCACCTCACTTTTGGGCCAAGCTGTTTCCATCGCCACCTATCTCGTCAATATCTGACCTCTTACGCTCTTAAGGGTGCGATCCTGTTGAGCGTCTCGTGGTCTTCTTCGACTACTCGCCTTCATCTGTTTGGCTGCGTTTGCTCGTTCTCCTTGCCCTCGAGAACGCACCAAGCCGACCGCTCGATCTGTTGAGTGTGTTTTTCTGGGATATAGTGCCGAGCACAAGGGCTATCGGTGCTGCGATCTTGTTGGTCGACGGATGCGGGTTTCTCGGGATGTGACTTTCGACGAGTCTCGTCCATTCTACCCACGTCCTGACTCTCCTTCGGCTTCCTCTGTGGAGCCTCTGTCTTTCTTGACTTTTCCAGATACACCTATATCTGTTTTGCCCTTGTCCACCTGTTCCACTGAGTCTCCACATATTCCCTCTGTGGCCTCTTCACCGTTGTCGCCGCCTGTGTCGTCTCCTACGACTCCGCAGGTTCCTTCCACTACAGTTCCTTCTCCCCTTATCGTCTACACTCGTCGACCTCGTTTTGAGGACCTTCCAGATGAGCCTTCTTCTTCTGATGTTCCATATTCTTCTGATGCTCCATCGTCCCCTGATGGATCATCTTCTCCTCGCTACGCTCTTCGCGATCGCCAGTTGATTCGGCCTCCTGCCCGTTTTTCCTTTGCTGGCGCAGCTACTCGTGAGTCTGTCTCCTACCGGGATGCTGTTACTCACTCTGAGTGGCAGCTTGCCATGGCCGAGGAGATTGCTGCCCTCGAGCGTACTGGTACTTGGGATCTTGTTCCTTTGCCATCTCATTCTCATCCCATCACATGTAAGTGGGTCTATAAGATTAAGACTCGCTCTGATGGCTCTCTTGAGCGCTATAAGGCGCGTCTTGTTGCTCGTGGCTTCCAGCGAGAGCATGGTGTTGACTACTGACGAGACTTTTGCTCCTGTGGCCCACATGACCACCGCTCGCACTCTTCTTTCGGTGGCGTCTCGCTGCCATCGTCTGCATTCTCGACTTGATGTCAAGAATGCCTTTCTTAATGGCAAGTTGCGTGAGGAGGTCTACATGCATCCGCCACAGGGTATTCTGTTCTGAGGGCATGGTTTGTCGCCTTGCCGTTCTCTCTATGGCCTTAAACAAGCCCCTCGTGCTTGGTTTGAGCGTTTCTCCTCTGTGGTCACTTCTGCTGGTTTTTCAGCTAGTGATCATGATCTGCGCTCTTTGTCCACACTTCGTCTCGTGGTCGGACTCTTCTTCTCCTGTATGTTGATGATATGATCATTACGGGAGATGATTCTGAGTACATTGCTTTTGTCAAGGCTCGTCTTAGTGAGCAGTTCCTTATGTCGGATCTTGGTCCTATTCATTACTTCCTTGGGATTGAAATTACTTCCACTCCAGATGGTTTCTTTATGTCCCAAGAGAAATATATTCAGGATCTTCTTGATCGCGCCTCTCTCACTGATCAGCGTACTGTTGAGACTCCCATGGAGCTCAATGCTCACCTCCGACCCTCTGATGGCGAGCCTCTTTCTGATCCGACTCGCTATCGTCATCTTGTTGGGAGTCTTGTCTACCTTGCTGTTACTCGTCCGGATATCACTTATCCAGTTCATATTCTGAGTCAGTTTGTTTCAGCTCCCACTCAAGTTCACTACACCACCTTCTTCGAGTTCTGCGATACCTTCGTGGGACTATCTCTCGCCGTCTCTTCTTTCCACGTTCTGACTGCGTTCTGACTTGAGCCTATTCGGATGCTACTTGGGCCGCGATCCCTCGATCGCGGTCTATCTCTCCTTCTTGTGTTTTTCTTGGTGGTTCTCTTATTGCACGGAAGACGAAGAAACAGCATCGCAGTGTCCGTTCGAGTGCAGAGGTGAGTTGCGAGCTATGACTCTCTTGACAGCAGAGATTACTTGGCTACGGTGGTTACTTGAGGATTTTGGTGTTTCGTCACTACACCGCCCCTCTTTTGTCGACAATGCAGTGCTATCGGTATTGCTTGTGATCCCGTGAAGCATGAGCTCACCAAGCACATTGGTGTTGATGCTTCTTTCATGAGGACTTGTGTGCATGATCGGTGATTACTCTTGATATGTGCCTTGAGCTTCAAATAGCGGATTTCTTCACGAAGGCCCGGACTGAGCACACAGCCACGACTTCTATCTCTCCAAACTCGGTGTTGTTGATCCACCATGAGTTTGAGGGGGTGTTAGAGATATATGTATAGTTTGTTATTCCCCATTGTTATGAGGGGTTCTTTGCATATTTACCACCTGTACCTTGTGTATATATACTGGCCTATTGGCCTCATATGAATATATGTGCTATTCATAACAGAATTAAGAATATGAAAATACATCATTGATTTAGACTTACAGGCTGCAAAGGGGTCATAGACTAAACTAACCTCCATGAGTGAATGTGTCCCAGATACTAGGCTTTCTTCCGTCCTCTGCAACTGCACCTTCAATCTGAGCAATTTTGCGAATGTTCAGGTCAGTAACGTATGCTATACTATAAATCTTGAAAAGCTTATGGATAGAATTATAGAACAACACATTGATTAGTCCTAAGTTATGTACTTAATTTTGACCATTGTCTCAACTCTCAGTCCCAACCGTTGGCACAACTGAAAAATCATAAGAATCAGTAGACCTCACACTACTTCTCCAACATCAGAATTTCAGGCCATCCATTCTTCAAGCCTGCCAAATGTCACTACTCGATTGCAACTTACACAGATTAAGATACTTTGATGCGCTCAACACAAATGCCAAACAGAGTAAGTTGCCAAAAGAGCAATCCATCCTATGACATCGAACTGAAGAGAAAAAAACAAGGTGAGAAAATGGCATATGTGTTGTGGGAAGACTACGGAACAAGCATGTCTTCGTCTGAAACAAAGCAAGATTCTGTATAAAAGGTCACCAATCGCCAAGAGCTGTATTCTGTGTGCAGTTGCTTGTGGTGGGAGGATGGCTGGTAGTGGTTACCTAGGGAATTGTACAACTGGAAGAACAGTACAAAATATGTCCTGGTCAGACTTTAAGACCACCGATCACCGATGCTGAATCTACGCTTCTAGAAGGAGCGAGGACTCGTCGTGTTACAAAAGAAGCACAAGTGGCAATCAGCAGAGTTAATTAAGACATATTCAGGGATTAAAAGATGGGGAAAAAATCGATTTTTGCCGCCGGCTGCTTTGACATTTGAAAGTGAACACACTACTGTATTTGTAGTCCAGAGTGGTGTCGACACAACCTTTCGACTGAAACATCCAGGTTTACATGAGATGCTTGAGCACATAGAATGATTTGCAATTCCTTTTCGCAGTGCCTAATACTTGTCCACTTGCACACGCACTCACTTTGGTTTTCGGCCTCACTTCGTCCAAAAAGTCAACTCAAAGTTAGTCCAGTCTAATTTTATGACCCACGTAGACAAAAACAGGCCTGTCAGTATCACCACATCATTCGCTTCAGTGAAAAACAAAGGGAAAACAAGACAGAACAGGGAGGGAGCAAAACGCCAAAATCTCGTATCACTGCAGGCACTTCCTGTCCATTTTTTTTTGTGCTTACTGTTTCATATGATGGCTCCTTGTATTAGCATACATCAAAGAACTGACGTGAACAGAAGTCCAGTCAAGAGAATGATATTGAAGTAGGACAAGCAAGTAGGGGAAGAAAAAGGGAGGCCTGGACAGTAGCTTCGACGGGAAGATTAAATGGTAAGTATATAAGAGGCCTGGTGTTCTATAAATCACTAGGAAAGCAAAACTTGCTAAGGTATGACCTTTTCTTGCACCGGAGGAAATCTTTTTCTTTTCTGAAGGTTGGAGCTTGGAGGAAATCTTGTTATGAACGTATGGTTCAAATTAGGCGGCAACGCATGGACGGGAAAGTGTCACTAGGATAACAACAAACAAATATTTGCAGTCCTTGACATACGTTGATAACAACGCTACCTGCACGATACAATATATTGCAGTACTGAGCTAAATAGACTTGATCACTGATAATAAGGTATTTTAATGATAACAATCTAACGCGTGACTTCTCATACAACAACGAGCAATCTTCAAGCGCGCCGCGTTAACTAGTGACTTCGATCATTCACGTACACGGATGAATAGCTTTCTGTAGGTACTCTTGACTGAGAAACATGGCCACATGGTAAAAGATTTGATCTTGTGTGTACTTTGTTAGTTGTTTGTAATTATTTACAGAGCAGATACACGAGGTTTTATTTGGTTCATTCACGATCGATACGAGCTCTGATCAATTCATATTGGATGCTCAGCACTCTGCGAGAAACCGTACAAATCCTCGACCATGGTGATACTGACGCGCCATGGCCGTGTTTGCGCTTGTGCACGTACCTGGTAAGCGGAGGAGCCGGCGCCGAAGACGAACCCCGGGGGGAAGTCACCCCTGGTGATCGCCGTGGCGCCGGGCGCGAGCGCCGTCGACACGACGGCGAGGAGAAGAACACGAGAGAGTGTCGACGTCACCACCATCCGGGCCGCCATCTCCACTGCCCCCACGGCTGTGCCGTGCCGTGCCGTGTCGTGCGTGCGTGCCGGCCTCCGCGGGGTCTTGACTTGAGCGCCGGCGAGGCAACAAGCGTTCCGATCCCCGGCGGGCCGCGCGCGCGGGCTTTATACCCGGGAGAGGCAGCCGTTTTCGGTGGCAATTTGGGCTTTTTCACCCGTGCCGACCGAGGTGCGGCCGCGCGCTACCGTCCACGCGGCGGACGTCGTCGCTTACGCACCGCAGCGGGTGGGAGGGATACTAACGGGTGGTTTTTTAGAGGGTTTATGGTTTAAACATTTGAATTTTAACTGTTTATTAGGTGTAGTATGTACAAAAAAATAGTTGTATATTATTTTGATCGGTTCAACCGAACTAAGTATATTTTTTTACTATAATATCCCTATTGACTCTAACTTAAAAAATACACTATTTAAAATCTAGTTTCTATAGATAGTAGAACGAGTATAAATCGCAAATAAGACAAAAGAACTTGCCCAAGCTTCTACCACGCTCTGCTCAGCTACGGGCAGCTTGACTTGCCTCGTGTGTGCGAGAAGTTGCCATTCTCCCCCTACCCCGGACGTAGCACATGGCGACTAACGTCGCTGCCGTCTCATGCGACCGTAGCTTTGGATCATAATATTGCCCGTTTGTAAGGTATTTTTTTTAATAATTTTATTCATAAATATAGATATTTTTTTATATTCTAGTGTAAAATTAGTGTTTAAAATATATATAATTTTATTTACTATTCTTTACTTATATATATTAAATATAATATTTAAAGATAATAATTAATAGTAACCTACTATTTCACTTTTTTGTCTATATTTTAAAAATAAATATGGCCCGTAAACTTGACGGATGGAGTATAATAATATAATATAATATAATGGTGCGCCTATGCGTGGCGGGCTCGCGTTACGGGTCGGGTTTCGTTTGCCACGTACGGCCAGAATCTGACGTGCTCCCGTCTCTCTGTCAGAACGAAGAACACGTAGCGAAGGCCGTTTGTTTCACGACCGTCGTGTTTGCTGTAACCGTGTGCTTTACCACTGTGCTAATTATCTAATGCTACACACATTAGCGGTATTTAGAGCTGGAATTGAAATTCTGGAATTATTAGTTAGTGAATCAAAACAAGTTCCTTAGTTCTGTTCATATTGATTTTTACTTATAATTTTTTGCTATAGCCGATAAATAGTAGTAACTGATGAACAGTGATATATTATGCAAGAAAGACGGTGTGACAAAAGGCATAGAGACATTCGGACCATCACGCGACTAATGAAATTGTAGTATAACAAAATATAAAATACGTTACAATACATGAAACCAAAAAGTAGTGGCTGATAAAAGTAGTTTATAAACTGAAGAGTTTATATTATCTTTTGCTTCTAAAAGCAGAGGTCGAAAACAAAAACCAACAAGAATAAGCCTTTAATTTATAAACCAAATTATCAACACAGCTTATCCTTGTGTGGTTTGCTTCGCTTCTACGACGTTCTCCTCCGGACTCCGGAGTATACCTGTACGTGTGGTGCTGCCTAACTTAAAACTGGGAAAGTGGGAATGCAGGTGGCGATCTCCTGCAAAGAGTGAACTCAAATTGGTAACCTTGTTGGGCTCTTTCTGCCCTCTTCTCTTCTGTTGGAGAGACTATCCAAATTTCGCCTGTTTCTAGAAGGTGGGTCCACTTGTCCTTTTTTTTATCTTTCTTTTTTGGTTCCTTGCCCACTTTGGTCGCCAGATTTTCAGGTATGATCTTGAAGTGATCGGAGAAGTCATCACCGTACTAATTAGTAAAAAGCAAAGCAGAGGTGGATGGCTTTTTCTTATTTCAAACGAAGTGATGATTTCATAGGGTTTTTTTTTTTGAGGGGGGTGATTTCATAGTTACATCAGGTATGGGGCATGAAAAAACAGGTTCTGTACTTGTATCCATCCCCTGTCGGCCCCCTTTAATTTACAGTGAGAACGGAAACATGTGCAGATGCACGAAATGGCCATCCTTTTTTTTCCTCGTCACTCGACGTAGGATTTCTCGGACTGATCAACCGGCCGGAGCTCGCCGCCGTTGAGGAAGCCGGAGTACCAGCGAGCCGAGTTCCTCATGTACCTCGTCCTCTCCTCCGCTCTCATGTCGACGCCGCACAGGCCGAACCGCACCTGGTACCCATACAGGTACTCGAACACGTCAAGAAACGACCACACGAAGTATCCCCGCGCGTTTGATCCGTTCCTGCAACAGCATTTTTCAGGGGAAAAAAAAGGAACAAGGATCACCAAAGTCCGATTGGCCTCTTCCTTTTCGGACAAAATTAGTTGCAGCGAGGATTACATAATAAATTAAATATAATTTCAATACGTAATTAAGTCTCTAAGATCTACGAACGTAAGTTTTTCAAAGCTATTGTCTGTCGAAGTATTGTTGTACATTTTGTCTGGTATAAGTCTGTTTCCAATGAATTCCTCCTATATGGTGGATAAAACACATGCTTTATCTGCTTCAAACAATATGACGTTTCGGCTCTGTATATCTGACAATAACCATCATGTAGTTATCTCCACGATTATCTTTCACTGACAATAACCGAATATCAGTTATCATCATATACATCTTTCCCTGATAGCAACTACCCCTTTGAGCAGACGCAATGATTCCACAAGATGTCTCTTCATATGGATTATTGACACCCTTCAACCCTATTTAAGGATTGACGTGAAAAAAAAACAAGTAAAATCCAAGTGGAACAAATAGAATCAGAACCAGAATCCGAAGAATCAATCAAGTTCTTCTTATCAGCAGGAAGATTGTAGAGATTAGAGCTATTTCTATCCCTTTGTAATCCCTTAGCGAGGATATCTTATAACCAGTTCATAGCAATAAAAATATCCCTTTTCTCTTCCTCAATCATTCCAAGGAATCCCTTAGCAAGGACATCTTGATCGTCGACAGCTGGCGTTGTTCGTGAAGAAGAAAGTGCCGAGTCCTTGAAGTTTCTTACCAGCAAGCATCATCCCCTCCTATTTTTATGAACATCGCTCATGCGATCATAGCAAGAACCTGGGATGAGGACTGATTTAATCTGGCCAACTACACTGACCTCGATATGGACTCATGCATCTGCGCCATGGAACATGACGCTTCTTCATCGTCATCCCCAGTGGCGGATCCAAGATTTTTAGAATGGGTGTTCGGATTTCGGAGCTAAGTTGCTCGAATACGTCGATACTGCAGCGCACTATCACCCCTCAAAACACCGATATAACGATACATGTATGTAGATATAATAGAAATCATAAATTACCGAAATTAATAATTTCTTACGAGAAAATAGGCGACATAAGGCGAGCATAATTATATGAATTAAACAACGAATTATAGAGATAAATGAAAGTTGTATATCTTGTTGATCTTGTCTTTTTTTTTACTATTTCCTTATCAGTAAGAACTGTTCATCTAAGAGGAAATTGTATGTTCCTTCCATGGAGTAAAACAGACCAAGAAAAAAAATAAGTGGAGTGGGATGGAGCACACCTAGATCTGAAAAGAGGATGATGACAATAAGTTGGAGGTGCTACTTACTTCCCAATGTCACGCTCCCTCCCGGCTACCGCGCTGCTCTCTACCTCCGTGTTCGTTGTGCCACTGCCTGCTTGCTCACGACGCTTCTCTGCTCGCCCGCGCTACCACACATTCACTTTGCATCACGTGCCGCCTCACGCATGATTGTCGTCACATCATGGTACCACGTCCGCATCCGCCGGTCATCACTCGCCTCTAGCCTGCACCTCCGCCCGCTCGCCACTCAAAGGCCGAAGCTGCCTCCCACATAGACAGCCACAAGATGAGAAATATAACAAATATTAGGATTTTGTTTATATCTTTACCTCTTTGGACGTGAGGATGGCTGAAGTGGAAAGAAAAATAGGTCTCATGTATTACATGGGCTGCGCGCGAGATACGAGGAGTGCGGGCTGAATTTAATTGCTGGTATAAAATATAGTTTTAACACAACTAATAGTATGTATATATATATATAATATACCTATTATATACCTGGTATTTTATAAAATTTTTAGGTGTTCAGCTGAACACCCATGACCCATACTGGATCCGCCAGTGGTCATCCCGCATCTAGGCTTGTTAGTCTTTGAGACCAACGAGATTGACCAGATAGAAGAAGATATGTCGCCCCCGTCATCAGCATTACCAGGGGAATCGGCTGTTCCGACCTTGTCGGAATGGTACTTTCGACCGGCAAGCATGGCAGCTAGAGTGCGATGCCACGATCCGAGGGTTAGAATACTCTCAATGCAGTCATAGATGATTGCTATTCGCGAACGGCTCCTAAGTATAGCGGGAGCCCGTCGACACCTAGTCACGGTGTCGATGAGATGATTCCACAAGATGTGTCGTCAGATTGATGACTTACCACTTTTCAACGCTATTTAAAGGTTAACGAGAGCAGAAACAAGTACAGTCCAAGTGGAACAAACAGAATTGGAACTAGAATCCGAAGAATCAATCAAGATCTTCCGATCAGTGGGAAGATTGTAGAGATTAGGGCTAGTTTTATCCCTTTGTAATCCCTTAACGAGGATATCTTGTAATTAGTTTATAGCAATAAAGATAATCTCCTTTCTCGTGCTGAATCATTTCAAGGAGTCTAAACTCCTTTCTCACATTTTCGTAAGGTTTGCGATCCGTGGACAAGTAGCATGCAAAATGCAACAAAGTAGCGGTAACACGTTGTGCCGCAAAGCAACTAATTATGCAGGTAAGAAGAAGATGAGAAAGATGATGTCTGCACCGTGTGGAGAGGTAGAGAACTTCCATGTAATCTTGCAGGAATTTTGATCTGTTATTGTCGTCGTACTCAGTCTTGCTCAGAGTGTCAGGAGTATCTCCATATCCTGAACCAAGAAAGAACAATTCATACATATTTGATACTTCACACAGCCATGCTATACTGACAGGTCACAGCAGTAGTATTGGCAGGCCAACTGAATCGTGAGAATTCAGATGTTTCTGTCATTTTGTGCCTACCATTTTCATGGATCAAGACCGGAGGGTTTCCGTAGTGCAGTTTCAGGTGCTCCAGTAGTTTCCCGAGAGACCATGGAGCAGTTTCGAGGTGGCCCTGCACATGCATGTTGCATCAAGAAATTTGTCACAGTTGATGTGCTACATGTGCTGAAACAATTCGCTCCGCTGCTTTGCTATACCTTCGCCACGTCGTCAAGTGGATCTGCATCAGGAGAACAAAACGGCGCCTGAGTCAGCTTAGTCACTCACTCCACAGCTGAACAGCGATAGAACAGAACTAATGGAGTGCAATCTGCAGAAACTTAGAGCATAATTCATATGATTGCTTCGCTGTTACATCTGTGGTTCAGGATTCATTACTTTCAACAGCTGCATCGACGTAGTAGTCCACTAGTCCCCCAGTTTCTGACTGGAATTGGCCTCGAGGGATCGTATGCGAATAATAAGATAGTGGTTGAAGCCGATGAAGTCGAACGATCCACGTATTTTCTCAGACTCTTCCACCGTTAAATGTGGCAATCGAGCGCCTACTCTCTTCCTCATTACAGGAGGGTAGTCTCCATAGACCAAAGGATGCATAAACCTGTTTTGAAAGGCATGAGTTCTATATTAATGATTGTGTGCACAAACTTTCTCACTTACAAATCATGATGTGTACCTGACGCAAATAAGAATTTCTCGAAAAATAAAGAATAAAGCAGTACATTGTTATCGGAAGAAAAATATTGCAGTTCACTAGTACAGTAGTACTAACCATCCAAGATGGAAGTCATTCATCCTCTTTGCAGCTGCTGCATCCTGTGATGTATTGGTAGCAGGCTCATGCCACCAACCCAGGAGAGTGATTCCTATCTGGCCTCCTTGACTTGCCTACAAAACGATCAATCTCAAGTTCCATTCTTGGTATGTGTCAGAAAGTAAAGTGTGAGGTCTGAACAAATCTTGTACTTCTCTCTGTACAAGGACACTGCGGAAGCATGTGCAAGTAGCAGATGGTGAGCAGTGATGTATGGCTCTGTCGAAGAGTTCCCTCCGGAGCAGTTTGTGCCGAAGGGATAGGAGCAGCGTCGCGGTGGTTCAGAGCCTTTATCGTAGCCGCCGATGGGTTCTATGTTTGGCTCGTTGACAGTGACCCAGTGCTTCACCCTGTCTCCAAAATTCTTGAAGCACAAATCGGCATAAGAAGTGTAGTCCTCTCTGCACCACACATTAGACCTGTCAACTTAATTCCTCAAAGAGAATTGTCTGAATTTTGATGATCACTATGCTAATATTTTTTGACTTGTAACATTGTGCTAAATTATGTGGGCATTTGGGCATTTACATGAATCTGGGGCTAACTAGTCCACCGTATTCATCCTGAAGGACCTGAGGAAGATCAAAATGGTAGATGGTGGCATGAGGCTGTATTCCTACCAAACATGAAAGCAAAAGGAGCTGGATTAGTCAAGACTAAGAGAACGACAAGTCTTTGTACGGTTCAATCACACATCAAAGTTGCATCACCATGTCATTTTTCAGAAAAACAATTCTATACCGTGTAGTATCAATTCATCTATCAAATTGTTGTAGTATTCCAAGCCTTTTGGGTTGATCTTTTCTCTTCCATCTACACAATTTGAAGCTCAGCATCAGATATTTCTCAGAAAGATAACTACTGCTATATTTGTATTTGTACCTACCTGGAATAAGCCTGGGCCAAGATATGGAGAACCTATATGCGTCTAAACCCATCTCATGCATAAGCTTTACATCTTCCTGACATCAAAGAAAATTGAAGCTTGCTTTTGTATAACTTGTGCTACATCTGAACCTTTTTGCTGTACATGCACAACACTGACCTTGTAATGGTGATACTGATCTGCTGAAACATCTGCAGTAGATCCATCATAAGAGTAACCTGTCAACACAGACCTATTTTAGAACTTTGAAGCCATCATAAAGATTAGACAACGAGTGTTCTATTGCTGAAGCATGATGGCTACAAATCATCTGGATTATTGACCTTGATGGCTGAAGGTGTCCCAAATGCTGGGCTTCCTTCCGTCTTCTGCAGCTGCCCCTTCCACCTGGTTTGCTTAAAAATTAGCTCTTGGACACTACACTAGAATAGTACAAAGCTTGTTTTGACCGGAAATAGTACAAAGCTTGTGATATGAATGATTTATTACTACCTTTTAGAAATCGTCCTTCATTACACTTCACAAGGGAGTATACTAAAGTCGAAATTTCATTTGTATCAGGCTGTACTAAATTTTACTTGGCCTCCTCCCTACTTTGAGATGATAATTATCTCTCAATGACAATTTTAGTTCATTGAGCAAATAAAAAAATCGATAAATCGATCATATGGGAATTAAATCCATTAATTTCATTAATTTATTGGCTTCGATATGCCGTATACGACAGTATTGCACAGTGAAAACTGAAGAAAAGAAAGAGCAGCCAAGAAATTAAGATCCGTATCACATTTTGCCATGGTGATGCAGTTTTAGTTACTAACAAACAAACAATTAAACCACGAGACTTGCGTGCTGCTGTACTAGTACCTGGTTGGCCGAGGTGCCTGCGCCAAAGATGAACCCCTCGGGGAAGTCATGCCGGGTGAGCGCAAAGGCGTCTCTCGGCACAACAGCAAGGAAGAAGGAGAACAATAGCAGCCGCATGGGCACTCGGAGCCGGAGCACAGCGAAGCGGAGCGTCGCCATGCCTCTGCTACTGGTCGGCAGAGCCGAAGCTGCAGGCAGGCAGACAGGCTGCTCCCTTCGATGTAGAAGACGCAACCGAGCTACCTGAGAGACGAAGAGCTAGCAGCCGAACGGGTGAGGCTTTTGCTGCGTGGTGCTGACATTGGCTTGTTGCTGACCCAGCAGCACGCAGCGAAGGGGCCAGTGGCTATGGTACGAGGTACACAGCTGCGGTGACCACCTCACTCGGTATTGCCCTACCATCGCAACACTCTATGAGAGTGCCAGGGGCAGAGCCCTCAAGGCAAAAGAGCACTAGTGGTGGCACATGTGCAGCAGTCCCCGAAGGGCCAATTCATCCAATCTGCCCCCACTACCTTGCGCATATAGGCCCCCAACGGCGGATCACGATGGGTCATCAATGTCATCACAGGAGTTCATCGTTAGAATTTGCATCAGAATGGTAGCAGAAGGCCTACGCCCATCGACTACACCATGTCATTGCATACCCCTGCCAAGCACCCTCGAGCTGGGCACAAGCCGACATCGCTTTCATAATGGCTAATGCGTCGGGGGTCAACTTCCCTCGCTAGGATCCTTTGGTGCTCCAGGCCAGCATCGTAGGATGCGATGTCAAGCGCATCCTCGTCGATGGAGGTAGCTCCGCGGATATCTTATTCGCCAGCGCCTTCAACCAAATGGATATTCCCCAAAGTAGACTCGAGCCTCTAGGTGTCCCACTCCAGGGATTTGGAGGCCAATCTCTGCGGGCCCTAGGCCAGATACAACCCCAAGTGTCTTTGAACCAAGGTGACGAAGCGAGAAGCGAGGATGTGACCTTCAACATCGTCGATCTTCCCTACCCGTACAATGCCATTCTGGAAAGGGCAACACTCAACACTTTTGGAGTAGGCCCGCATCACAACTTCCTATGTATGAAGTTGTTGGGTCCACAAGGAATCGTCACTGTGTTCGGAGATCAAGAGCTCGCTCATCGGATAGAGCTCAGCATGTGAGGTCCCCTCTGATAGGTGCACGCCATCAATGAGATTCTTGCCATACCTACACCATTGTCACTGTCAGCTCCCGGGTGGACGCCCAAGCCCAAGCTAGATGGTGAGGTCAAACAGGTCCCCTTACAGAGCATGGGCGCGTCTAGGCAAGTCTCCATCAGCGAGGGCCTCACCCCGAAGGTCGAGCAGGAGCTCCTTCAGGTCCTACATAATAATGTGGATGTCTTTGTGTGGTTGTCAGCCGACATCACAGGAATAGACCGCTCTATCATCGAGCACAGCCTCACGGTGCGCCCGAATGCCAAGCCGACCAAACAAAATCTAGGATGCATGTCCCTCGAGCGCTACTAGACTGCCAAGATGGAGACCACTAAGCTACTTCAATCCGGCATCATCCATGAAGTGCATCACCCAGAGTGGCTCACCAACCCTGTGCTGGTCATGGAGGCCAGTGTCGCGTGGCGTATGTGCATCGACTTCATGAGCCTCAACAAGGCGTGCCCGAAAGATAACTACTCCCTCCCATGGATCAACCAACTGGTGGATACCACGGCAGGGTGCGAGTTAATGAGCTTCCTAGACGCCTACTGCAGTTACCACCAGATTCATATGGCCAAAGAGGACAAGGCCAAGACAAGTTTCATAATCCCGGGAGGCACGTATTGCTTCATCAAAATACCCTTCAGCCTCAAGAATGTAGGAGCCACATTCACCCGACTGGTGGCCCTCACCCTTGCCACCCAGCTTGGGAGGAACGTCGAAACTAACATCGATAACATAGTAGTTAAGAGCAGGCGAGCCGTGTCCCACAACTAGGACTTCCAAAAAACTTTTGACAACCTCTGACGGGTGGGCATCAAGCTGAACCCAGACAAATGCATCTTCGGAGTGCAAGCAGGGAAGTTGCTTGGATTCCAGGTGTCAGGACGAGGAATACAAGCAAACACTGAAAAAATTGACGTAATCCTATCCATGGAGCCACCCAAGATGACAAAGGAGGTCCAGAGGCTCACTAGTCACCTGGCCGCTCTGAGCCGCTTCTTGTCTAGAGCGACTGAGCAAGGTCTCCCGTTCTTCATGGCAGACTGGATCCCGCCGACCCAACCACAGACTCAGCTACCTGCTTAGCCGGTGTGGAGTCTCCATGCCGACGGAGCCTACGGTGCCTCTAGGGTGGGTGTGGGAGCGGTCATCACTACACCGGAAGGGCGTCGCCTGCTCTAGTCTACGCGCCTTGATTTCCTGGCGACAAACAACACGGTCGAATACGAGGCCTTGCTTTTTGGCCTCAACAAGCTGAAGGCCCTCGGCACGCGGAGGGTGTTGGTGCACACCGACTCACACTTGCTTGCCAGACATGTTGACAAGTCCTAGAAAGCCAAAGATCCTTACCTTTCCAAATATTTGGCCACTGTCAGGGTGAGGGAGCATCACTTCTTGGGCATCATAGTCAAGGTTGTCCCGAGGGCTGACAACGGCGAGGCCAATGCCTTGGCTAAGGCCGTGAGTCAATGACTCTAGCCGTCGATGGGAGCATTTGTCGAGACCCTAGCCATCACAGCCATCTCACATGATTAGCATGACCCCGCTCTGGTCCACCAAATCGTTAACCAAGGTGATTGGAGGGAGCCTATCTACGCGTTCCTCCAAGGGACGGCCGAACCAGACAATCCTCTCGAACTACAGCGGTTGCGGCAGCATGCCAGGACTTTGAGATACTTGACAGCATACTTTATAAGCACAGATTGTGTGCCCTGCTCCTGTGATGTCTCTCGCATCGTGAGGGGCAATAGCTCCTAGCTGAGGTTCATTCGGGACTCTATGGCTCCCATAATGCCATAAGGGCCCTCATCGGCAAGGCATTCAGACAAGGCTTCTACTGGCCCACAGCGGTTGCCGATGCACAGGGCCTCATTAGAAGGTGTCAAGGATTCTAGTGGATGGGAAGAGTGACTCACAGACCTCCCACCCATCTCCAACCTATCCTGTCGATCTGGCCGTTGGTATGATAGGGAGTCGATGTCATTGGTTCGCTGCCACATGCCCTAGGGGACCTATGATTCGTCATAGTCGCATTCGAGTAATTTTCCAAGTGGCCCAAGGTGGTCGCCCTAGCCAAAGTGACCTCTACAATAGTGCAGTGGTTCCTGCAGCAAAATGTCATCTGCGCTTCGGAGTCCCGAGGGAAATCACCGTCAATAATGGCATGTAGTTTGACTCTATGAATTTCAAGGCGTTCTATGAACACATGGGCATCAAGCTTTGTTACACCTTCATAGGGCATCCACAGTGCAATGGGGCGGTCGAATGAGCCAATGACACCATCTCTGCAGGTGTCAAGAAGCGTATGTAGGTCTCCTGAAGGGTAGATGGCCGCAAGAGCTATCGAGCAAACTCTGGTCCATCCACACCACGATAATGCACCCTACGGGGTACATGCCATTCAAACTTCTCTTCGGAGACCTCCTCGACGGGATGTGGGTTAATGCAACTGAGCATGTCATCATGTATATGCGGCTGACAGCACAGGCGCACGACAAGGGAGTCCAGTCCGGGAGCTCAAGGTAGGCAACCTCGTACTAAAGAAGGCACTGAATGCTCGATGATTGGCAAGCTCAAGTCCAAATGGGAAGGCCCCCACATCGTAATTGTAGTCCTCTGATTGGGGGCGTATCGCCTGGCAACCCTCGAGGGCAGTGACCTAAAACACACTTGGAATGCAAATCATCTCCGTCGATACTACACGTAGTAACAATGGAACAAGTAACCCATGTGTACCGCATGCTCCTGTATCTGTAACAGCTCACACACGCAAATGGGACGTTATAAATAAAACCCCATTTTTTTGGGTGCAAACTGTTGTCCGTGATTCTTATGTGCAAGTAGTGTAGAGTCCATGGTTTCCGTGCGAACTCTACGGAGTATAAACAAACACATGGAGTCCACGATCGCCACACGAACTCTGTGGAGTATAAAGCATCGGGAACTTAGCTATCTCGGGCCACTCTATAGAGTATAAATAGACGCACAGAGTCCATGGTCTCCTCACGAACTCTATGGAGTATAAATAGACGTGCGGAGTCTATGGTCTCCGTGCGAACTCTATAGAGTATAAATAAACGCGCAGAGTCCACGACCGCTGCGTGAACTCTGTGGAGTATGAAGCACCAGGAACTTAGCCGTCCAGGGCCACTCTACGGAGTATAAATAGACGCACAGAGTCCATGGTCTCCGGGCGAACACTGTGGATAATAAAGCGTCAGGAAGCTAGTTATCTTGGGCCACTCTACAGAGTATAGACAGACGCGAGGAGTCCATAGTCTCTGCATGAACTCTACAGAGTACAGATTGATGAACGGGGCCCATGGTCTCCACACGAGCTTTACATAGCATAAATTAAAGTGCAAAATTCATGGTCTCCGTGTGGACCTAGTAGGATATACGGAGCATGCTTGCACTCCAAGCCTTTGGGACTTTGTCAACGCTGTCGGCCACCTGGTGGTCATAACATCGTCGACGCCCGTCTGGCTACCTTGTGGTTAGAATATTGTCGGTGCCCCTCTGACCACCTCGAGGTCATGATGTCGTCGATGCTCGTTCGGCTACTCTATGGTCGTGATGTCGTTGATGCCTGTTCGAAGAGTGGAGGATGGAGCGCTCGTCAAAGACTTCGTTCCGCCACCAACTTCACCGATGCACATCTGAAATGTGGGGGGCGGAGCATGCGTTTCAGACTTTGTCCCGCCGGCGACTTCGTAGATGCCTGTTCGAAGGGTGGGGGTGGAGCACGTGTTTCAAAGACTTCATCCTGCCACCGAGTTTGTTGACGCTTGTTTGAAGGGTGGGGGACAGAGCGCACGTTAAAGACTTCGTCCTACCATCGAATTCGTCAATGCCCATCCAAAGGGTGGGGACAGAGCGTGCTTCAGACTTTGTCCCACCACCGACCTCATTGATGTCTGTCCGAAGGGTGGGAGACAAAGTGCGCGTTTCACAAACTTCATCCCGCCGCCAACTTCGTCGACACTCGTCCGAAGGGTAGGGGACAGACCATGCATTTCAAAGACTTCGTTGACGCCCGTCCGAAGGGTGGGGGACAGAGCGTGCAATTTTTACAACTTCGTCCTGCCGTCGATGTTGTTGACACCCGTCTGAAGGGTGGGGGATGGAGCACACAACTTTTAAAACTTCGTCCTGCCACCAACTTCATTGATGCCCGTCCAAAGGGTGGGGATGGACTACATGTTTCAAAGACTTCGTCCCGCTGTCGACTTCGTCGACACCTGTCCAAAGGGTGGGGGATGGAGCGTGCATTTCAGACTTTGTCCCATCATCGACGCTCAATAGATCTCACATTACAGACTTCATCCTATCATCGACTTCATCGACGCTCGTCTAAAGGCTAGGGGATGGAGCACGCATTTCAAAGACTTCATCCCGTCATTGAGTTCATCGACGCCCATCTGAAGGGTGGGGGCAGAGTGCGCGTTTCACAGAATTTGTCCCGCCGCCGACTTTGTCGACACCCATCTAAAAGGTGAGGGATGGAGCGTGAAACTTTTATGACTTTGTCCCTCTGCCGACTTTGTTGATGCATGTCCAAAGGGTGGGGAATGTACCGCGTGTTTCAAAGACTTCATCCCACCGCCGACTTCGTCAACACCCGTTCGAAGGGTCGGGGATGGAGTGCGCGTCATGTGGCGATCGTGCGCATGCCTACGACCACCTTATGGTCATAGGCCATTCCATGACACCTACATGGTCGCAGGGATGGTCATGAGGGGACGGAGAAAACCTCGTCTTCCCTACGAGTATGGTGGGGTCGTGCTCATGCCTATGACCACCTTGTGGTCATAGGCACCAACGAGCATGGCCCGGTCGTGCCTATGCCTACGACCATGCAGGAGTCAAGGCGACCACCTTGTGGTCGTAGGCCATTCCACGACCCCTGCATCGCCACGACTCCTGCATGGTCGTAGGCCTCCCTATAAGCATGATAGTCGTGAGGGGATAGAGTACACCCTGTCTTCCCTACCAGCTTGCCGCGGTCGTGCACATGCCTACAACCACCTGGTGGTCATAGGCCATTCCATGACCCCTGCATGGTAGTAGGCCCCCTACAAGCATGACAGTTGTGAGCACACCTATGATCACCCTGTGGTCGTAGGCCTTCCCACGGCCCCTGCATGGTCATAGGTCTTTTGGTGGGCAATGGTCGTAGGCCACTCTGCAATCACCTTGTGGCCCAATAGTCTTCTATGACCACCAAGCGATCGGATGATCCCCCCACTACTAAGCCAACTCCCACTACCATACAAGAGAATTGGCACACAGCGTGCTCTTTCAAGGCTTCGTGCTCATTCTGGGACTTCCTCACGTACGACGACAAAGAATAATTGCTTCGATTATAATTGTTCCAGTTAACCTTTACAACAATACAGCGCTTGGGCACACCATCAGAGGGAGAAGTTTACTCTTACGCTACTCTTCGCTTGAACTCTCTATCTTTACATATTCTTTAACAAAGGTGTCAATCACTGCGGCCCGTTCTGCCCAGAAGCATAGTGACTCCTCTGCCTATCCCCAATGTTGAAGCCGGTAGCGAAGAAGATGGTTCGGAATGAGAGGGCGGTTATGCTCAAGTACATGCTTGTCACACAAACATAAAGATAAGGACACGGCATGACCAACTCGAATTTTTCATTGCAAAACACTAGTTACATGTCACCTGGGCAGCCAGTGCCCTATACAAAAAGGTGTCGATGGCCCTACGCATGCAGTCTAACACAGACACGGGTTGGATCGAAGAGCCTTTGCATCACACCTGCCAATTGACCGGTAAATGGGAGGCGGGCTCGTCTTCATTTCGTCGGGGTCCTCGCCAAGCCAAGTACTGAGGTCCGTCCTCGTGCCCAAAGTCTGCTTTAGAGCGATCCTCATCGCAGCCTCGCCGATGTACTCCCATATGTGGTGCTAGAACGTGCGAGCGGATTGGCGTATCGCATGCAGCGCATCAGACATCGCATGGTGCCCTGCATGCAATCCATATAGGGATTCACCAGCTCATCCACGTGTAAGCAACCTCGAACATGAAGCAAACTGAGAACCATCTGCATTGTCACAAGCGTGCAGTGGTTCCCATAAGCCTAGGCAGCGTTCAACGCAAGCGATGATGCCTTCCCAATCCTCCGAAGGCTACTGACGAGGTCCTCTAGCCCATAAAGACGAGGGGGGACTTCGACCGCAAGGTCTACAAGGGTAGCCTCCAAGGCTTACATAGTCTCCCACGTCGACAAGGATGCATCGCCTAGTACACGGTCTCGCTTCGACAACTCACATGATAGTCGAGTCTTCTCTTCCTCCAGCTCGACAATCTAATGCAGTAGGCCTTCACACTCCTTGGCAGCCGCACACTGAGTCTACTCTACCAGTGCGTGGGCATCCGCAATAGCCTTCGCGCCTTCCTCTCCAGGAATCAGATGCGTTCATCTTTGGCATTGGGCTCGCGATTGCCACAAGAAGAAAAGGGAGGAGGTGCATCTGGTGCAGAACAATCGATGACGAGCCATCTCTCCTGATGGCCCAAGAAACGACAGTGGAAGTGGACGTCGTCCAGGCGCCCATCAAGCTAGAACACATCAGCGGGCAGGTCCTCCTCAACGAGGATCGTGCCAGATTGATCTTCTGCAACGAAGAGCATGAGGAGACTGCCTGGTTTCTTGACATCGAAGCATCGAATCACATGATGGGATCTGATGCAACATTCTTTGAACTCGATCACGGCTCGGTCAAGTTCAAAGACGGCTTGGTGGTCGAAATCCACGGGCATGGCACCGTGCTAATCGCGGCAAAAGGGAACCGACATCGCGCCCTCACCAATGTGTACTCCATCCCATTACTTCAAAGCAACATCATCAGCGTTGGCCAACTCAATGAGGGCGGCTGCAGCATGCTGATTGAAGATGGCATCCTGCGCGTCTATGATCGACAACGCAATCTCATGGCCAAGGTAAAGAGATAACCAAATCGGCTGTATAAGATCACTCAGAGCATGGTACAACCAGTCTGTCTAAGCTTGCAGGTCGACGATGAGGCATGGCGCTGGCATGCCCACTTTGGACACCTCAACTTTGACGCACTCCGGAAGATGTCGGCCACGGGCATGGTGCGTGGACTTCCTCACGTGAACCACGTCGATCAGAACTATGATGGGTGCCTCGCCGGTAAGCAACAGCGTGCTCCTTTTCCTTAGGAGGCCAAGTACCGTGCCAACGATCGCCTCAACTTAGTGCATGGCGACATGTGTGGACCTGTCATACTAGATACACATAGAGGCAAGCACTATTTCCTCTTGCTCGTCAATGACATGAGTCGATACATGTGGCTCATTCTCCTCCGAGGCAAGGACGAGGCCAAAGGCATGATCAAGAAGTTCCAGGCTGCGATCGAAACTGAGACTGGCCGCAAACTGCGTGCCCTTTGCACTGACTGTGGGGGAGAGTTCACCTCCGCTGACTTCACCAAGTACTGCGCTGAGCAAGGGGTACACCGGCAGCTCACGTCACCGTACTCACCCTAGCAAAACAGTGTCGTTGAGCGCTGAAATCAGACGGTGATGGCAATGGCGAGGTGCATCCTCAAGGATTGGAAGGTGCCCGATGAATTCTAGAGGAGGCTGTAACCATGGTTGTTTACGTCCTAAAATCGCTCTCTCACAAGCAACATGAGCGGGAAGACCCCCTATGAAGCCTGGCATGGTGTGAAGCCAGCTGTGCACTTCCTCTGAACTTTTGGCTGCGTAGGACATGAGAAAGCCACACGGCCACACGCCCGCAAGCTAGATGACAGGAGTGCTCCAATGGTCTTCATCGGCTACGACGACCGCTCCAAGGCGTACCAGATGTTTGACCCCTCATCTAGTCGAGTGCACATCTCCAGGGACGTCATCTTCAACTAGGGGAGAAGATGGGACTGGGAGCACTCTGAACAAGTTAGCGGCCACGATGACTTCATTGTGGCCTACTCTATACCGGTGGCAAGACCTGAAGGTACCGGCATCACCAGTTCGACCATGGCAACGAGTGAGCACCCCAGTTCAACCACGTCAACGGGTGAGCATTCCACTGCTCCGACCTCAAGCACCGGTACGACCACGAGTAGTTTTGCATCCTCGCCATTGACCGTTCCATTGGACATCAACCTCAATGACGAAGAAGCTCCTCAGAGGTTCTGGATGATGCAATACTACATCAACGACGCCCCTCCACACGAGCTCGATCCCGATGAATTGCACATGCTGACGATGGAGGAGCCAGCCTTTGTCACCGAGGCTCAAGCTGACCAAGGATGGCGAATGGCGATGCAGGAAGAGATGAACCCCGTCGAGGAGAACTGGACATGGGACCTCATCGACCATCTAGTCAAAAATGCCCAATTGGTCTAAAGTGGGTGTTCGAGCTAAAGAAGGACGCTTGCGGTGAGATCGTGAAGTGCAGGGCGCATCTGGTGGCCAAGGGATATGTTCAATAAGCTGGCGTAGACTTCGACGAGGTATTCACACCCGTGTCACGCCTTGACTCTATACGAGCACTCATAGTGGTGGTTGCCCATGAGGGATGGCCGATACATCACCTCGACATGAAGTCTGCCTTCCTCAACGACAACCTCACGGAGGAGGTGTACGTGGCACAGCCCCCCCGGCTTTGTCTGCGTGGGCCGTGAGCACCAGGTGCTGCACCTGCGTAAGGCTCTCTACAGGCTTCAACAAGTGCCAAGGGCCTGGAATACCAAGCTCGATAGGACGCTAACCTTCCTTGGCTTCAAGAGAACCTCGTTTGAGCATGCCGTGTACACCCGGGGAACCAGCAACTCACGTCTGCTCGTGGGTGTGTACGTCGATGACTTGGTGGTGACCGGTGCCCGTCTGGAGGTGATCAACTAATTCAAAGCCCAGATGGAAGCCGAGTTCAAGATGAGTGACCTCGGCTCTCTCAGCTATTTTCTCAGAATCGCGGTAACGCAAAGTAAGGGCGAGATCACTCTGTCTCAAGCGAGCTACGTGGCCAAGCTACTGGAGAAGGCAGGTATGAGCAGCTGTAACTCCGTCCATGTGCCAATGGAGCCACAACTGAAATTGAGCAAGGGAAGCTCAAATCCTCTGGTCGACAGCACATTCTACCGCAGCAGCATCGGAGGCCTACGCTATCTAGTACACATAAGGCTAGACATTGCATTCACAGTCGGCTACTTAAGTCGGTTCATGGAGTCACCGACCACCGAGCACCTCAGCGCCGTGAAGCACCTACTGCGCAATGTGTCAACTACGGGTGTCGGTATGAAAGAGGTACAATGGCGGCCAAACTCGTCGGGTACAGTGACGCCGACATGGCCGGGGATGTCGACGACCGAAAGAGTACCTCTGGCATGATCTTCTTCATTGGGGGGAGCCCAATGAGCTGGCAATCACAGAAGCAGAGGATCGTCGCTCTGTCATCTTGTGAGGCCGAGTATGTCGCTGCCTCAACAACGGCATGCTAATGGATTTGGCTTGGGGATTTGCTTGGCAACCTGTTCAATATGGAAGCAACAACGACAACTCTGCTCGTGGAAAACAAGTCTGCAATCCAGCTGTGCAAGAATCCGATGTACCATGGCCGAAGCAAGCACATTGAGACGCGTCACCATTTCATCAGAGAATGCATTGAAAATGGCAAGGTCCTCATCGACTACGTCAAGTCAGACAGGCAACTGGCGGAATTGCTGACGAAACCTCTCAGGCGGATGAAGTTTCAGAGTCTGTGCAAGAAGATTGAAGTTGTAAGCGTAAAGGGCAACTGGATTAAGGGAGAGATTGTTAGGATGATCGATCAGGTTGCTGGTAGTGAGTCCAGTAGTTAGGCATGGCCTTCGGGTCATGCGCGTCAAGATGTTCGACGTGTGCTCATTCACGTGGGAACGGTTCCGTCTTTTCTGATTTTAGTTAGGAGTCGTGCGTCATGACTGGTCGTGGGATAGCATAAATCGTGTAGGCGTGGCGTGCGTTTAGGAGTGGCTATGATGGCCACGATCTGTAATCGTTGTGCTTAAATAAGAGTTTTTAGAAAAGCTGCAAGGAGTTGAGCAACACAAATCTTTGTGTTTCCCCGCAGCATCGTGTGTGGATCCCCGAATGCTTGAGGAAGTTGTAAGTCGGAGATCATAGTCTTGAGTCGTAAGTCGGAGACTTCCGACTATCGACTATTGACTACGAGGCATGGTCGTTCGACTTGCTGTAACGAGGTGTGGTCGTAAACGACTTCGTGGTCATTCGACTGCGTTGGCGCCCACTGCGATACACTCCTGGGTGTCGTGAGAGCGCGCGCGGGCGTTGTCGCTGAGGTGCAGCTTCGCCATGACGTGCACCACCGCGTAGCGCGGGCAGGCCACCTCGGTGACTGTGCGGGTGCTCCTGTCATCATTGTGGTCGAGCTCGAACGCGACATAGCTCCACCAGAAGCCGGGGTTTGCGTCCCCACGCCTTGCGCCGGTGCGCTCTGTTGCTGCGCCTTGCGCCAGCATGCCACGCCTCGTATCCCCGCGCCTTGCGCCCGGCGCGCACCTAGCGCTCGTGCACCCTACGCCTCAGCGACCGCGCCCTTGTGCCTCGGTGTCCTCGCGCCTTGCGCTCGACAGATGGCCCAATGCTCCGCGCCTAGCGCCCTGGCACCAACGCCCTGCCGCACCAGCGTCCTGCTCTCGGTGCCCTACGTCCACACGCGGCGCCCGTGCCCGGCGGTGACCACGCGCAGTGCCCGGGCCCGGCGCCCACATGCGGCTCCTGCGCCCTGCGACCGCGCGCAGCACCCGTGCCCTGGCGCATGCGCCCCTACGCCTACGCCCGCGGGGAAGAGAGGGAGCAAGAAACCAAAGACGCAGCAAAAGAACAAAAGCTCACCTCGCTCGGGTTCGTCAGGAAGTGTTGCTGCAGCGCCTCCCGGTGGGAGCTTATATGGCCCTCACGCGACCTACGATTTTGGCCGCGTAAACTTGGTCCGCGCCGCCTCTCGCTCGCCGTGGACGTCGCCAGTGGCCGTGCAGCACTCGCCCCCTTCGTCTTGGATGTCGGCCGTAGCCGGGCAGTTCTGGCCATGCCCACGACGGCTCGCTCGTCCGAGGCCAGCACCCACAGCAGCCGAGCTCCGGCTTGCTGGGACGCCCCCGAGTCCCTTTTGAAGTTTTTGATCGGGTGACCTCACATCCAGACAAGAAGTTGGCAGGTTTATCGGGGCAAAGAGGAAAGCAAAGTTTCTGTCCCCCTCTCAGGTAGTAGGCGTGGGTTCGGACGGCCCATTAAGCTGCTCACCCGAGTAGGCCAGTGTGTGCGGCCAACCCAAGCTCTAGCAAGCGATGTCCAAGCAAGGAGCGTGGCCCCGCAGCTTGGAGGCCGAAATTTCAGATGGGCCGAAAGCTTTGCCATAGTTTGGGAGTCCAGGATTTTGGTTAAGCCTAAGAGCAACTCCAGCAGAGCCCCTACTTGAGCCCTCATCCTACTTTTGAGGGCCGAGGGGCAAAAAACTCACTCCAGCAGGGCCCCTACTTGAGCCCTCAAAGTAGGGGCCCTCAAATCTCCCTCGAGCCCTCATTTCAGGGTGCGGAGGGCAAAACTCACTCAGCGGGGCCCCTACTGAGCCCTCAAAAGTAGGGGCCCTCAAATCTCCCCTCGAGCCCTCATTTCGGGGTGCGGAGGAGCCCTACTTTGAGGGCTCAAGTAGGGGCCTGCTGAGTGAGTTTTTTACCCCTTGGCCCTCAAAAGTAAGATGAGGATGAGGGTGGGTCCTATGTGTCATCCTCTCTAAGAATGAATTTGAGGGTCCTGTTTTGAGGGCTCTTGCTGGAGTGTAGCCCAAAAAATAGAGCCCTCAAAAGTAGAGAGAGCCCTCAAATAAAAAGTAGGGGCCTTGTTTTGAGGGCTACTGCTGGAGTTGCTCTAAGGGCTTGCCGTGGCAATCTGTTTGAGCGCTCCCTCTGTCGCCAAGGACAGAGAGTTAGTGTTAAAGAAATAATTCATTCCTCCACTAATGGGACCTGCTCTACGGAAAATACCTACACACATATTGAAGAATTGCAATTATGCATAGAAAAGATAGTAATATCTCTCGCTTGTATTCATAGACTAGTTATCTTATTAAGGGGTATTCCAATCATTTGTATAGGCTCAAGAGCCTATAAATACCCATGTATCCCTTATTTATAACTAGAGCAATAAAAAGCATATTCGAACTGGTGAGCTCTTGGGGACCTACTCCCTGAGGTAACCCCCATTGGCTCACCAACAGGAGTAGGGTAGTCCTCTCAAACTCCGAACCTGTATAAATCCATGTGTCATTTTTACTCTCGTGGACGATGGCCCGTCAGACAGTCGACTTTCACCCCCTCACTTGTGTGTGGGTTTCACATCTACAACAATTCATAAAAGACTAGAAACACATCTTTAGTGTAGCTAGTTATATCTTTGCCTTAAGCATCCTCTTGAAACTTGATAACGCATATATTTACTTCTTCATTCTTCCTATGACCTTTGTTTCCACCTGCAACACCTACTACAACCAATACTTGATCACCTGAGAATGAAGATTCCGATGGCCTTTTTAAGTACTCTGCCTCTAATAGATATGCAATTTCCTTATTGAAGTTGAGAGTGGTTTTCTCGATGAAAATATTCATCACCAATTACTCTCATGATGATGGTAAAAATGATGCCAATATAACGACTTTATCGTTCTCCTCAATTTTCTCATCCACACTAGTCAGTTATGTGATAAGCTTGTTGAAGACATTGAGATAATCAACGAACCGTATACTTTCTTCCAAGCGCAACCTGTGTAGTTGTTGGTTCAACACCTACCGGTTTGTTAGTGACTTTGTCATATATAATTCTTCAAGTCCTTCAATAATTTCTTTAGTGAATTCTCTTTGATTACCAAGTACTTTACCTCATCAAAGAGACATAGATGGATTGTATCGACAACCTTTTACTCCATTAACTTTTAGTCTTCATCGAACATTTTTTTTAGTTTGTCCCCTTCAAGAGTATCGATTAGCTTCTATTGAATAATGAGATACTTTACCATGCATTGCCACACGCTAAAATTTTCTCTGCCATCAAATTTCTCTACTTGATTTCACATTATCGACATTGATCTTGATTTTATGTCACTGGACACTTTACTGATTTTAACACAAATTAGATTAATCCGGTCTTACCTCTGATATCACTTGTTACACTCTTACATCCCTTTTTATGCGCAACAACCCACATATTGGATCAGAGTTTGTGAGATACGGCATGAACGTGCATGATATCAAAAATAAAGAAGATGAATATCGTAGAGATAACCAAAATAACGACGTTAAAGCAACCATGATGAAAGAAAAAAGATTTGACGAAGCCGATCACAAATTCTTTATACACAACCTCAATAGAGTATAAGGGATTCTCGCTCATTTACAACCCTCGCGAATATTTTAGGTCCCTCGGATTCTTACTCTATACAAATATCAGTGCTAAAGAATATCCTTGCCTCTAATCCCCTCATGTGTCCTTTAGTTTGGATAAGTAGACTTGATTATTTTGTTGCTTGGTTTCTCTCTATAGTCACCCATATGTTTATATAGTCTCTTGTAGCTTTTCTCTAATTTAAAGTAGGAATCCTAATCCAAATAGGAATAGGAGTCATAATCCTATTAGGATTCATTTATGACTCTTTATAGTATATCTTTCTAAATCATAGAAGACTAGATATAGTTGCCCTAGCTCAACATGAGTTTAGTTCTATTTGCAGTGAAAACTTGAAGCTGAAACAATGTATATCCTACTCCTATACTGGATGGTTTTTTAGAGGTATACTGGATAATCGAAATACCCGGTTTACTGTAGAAATTTCTGTTTTTCTTCGAGGATCCTAGTTCTTGAACCTGAACCCCTTTTTTTCTTTTCTTTTGAGGCCTTGTCCAAACAAGAACTGAGAGCCCTGAGCCCTGGATTCCTGGGCACATTGGCGCCTAATTCTGATCCCCACCCAATTAGTTGGGCCTGGCTCATGGCCTGGCCGAACTTTCAAATCCGGGCCGGCCCAAGGCGATTTCCTGGCTATTTTCGTGAAGGCTTGTTGATCTCTGCCGTTGGCGTCCCAGTGATATTCTATCACATCCGTCCATTCCTAAACGAACGGTTCACATATCCCTAACTATGTTCGAAACAGACGAAAGGCCCCGATGTAGACTATGTTCGTATGGTATCTGCATCTAGTTTCTATTTAGAAAAGGCAAAAATTAATATAAATATTCGGTTTTTTAAAGTAACTTCTCCATTTCTCTCGCTATCGTCTTACTTTACATATAAGATAGAGAGTCATGAGTATATCACACACTCTATTCTTTTTGCTTTAGTCTCACACACACACCTCTCCCGCTTACTTTTTTTCACTTATTTATCTTATACTTTTAAAAATCACTTTTTCGGCAGGCCGGGCCGTATGCCATTGGGAAAAAAACCCACACCTTAACGTCACCCCGACCAAAATGGGAATCGCCCGAACACCGAATCGCCGGGCCCACGCTAAGGTATTTATCCAAATACCTCCCTATAAAAACTTGGACGTGCATATAAATACCTATCGACGTGGCAATGAGAATCCTATCCAAATACTGTAAAATTCATGTATTTATTTATTACGCGCAAGTACGCAATTCCCAAGCCATATAAAAAGGGAATGCAGAGACCACCCCGACATCTCAAGAATTTCATATCGGAAATCCCTTTTCCATCCTCCCCCCACTTCGCTGCTGCTGCTCTCGATCTCTCTCTCGTGTCCATGGCGAAGGCAAGGATGCTGCACTCGGAGCAATCCAACCACCACTACCTCCTCCTCCTCGCCGTTGTCCTCTACTCTATTCTTCTCCTTCCGGTGGCAACCGCCTCCGCTGCTGTGGCGGTGGTGGAGGGGGACGGGGAGAACAGGTCGGCGCCGGGGGCGGCGAGGCAGTGGGCGACGGGGAAGGACAAGGGGGAGCTTGTCGCAGAGGAGGAAGCTTCCGGCGGTGGGTCGGTGGTGGAGGACGAGTTCGCCGGCGGCTTCGGCTCCCTCGACAGCATGCTGCAGTGGGCGATCGGTACGGGAATCCCAAACCCCATATTCTACGATTAAATAAAGGGTATGTCTAGTATATTTTCTTCCCAAAAACAGCCAGATTTTCACCGCCGAATTGTTTTTTTGATTCGTGCACAATTCCACCCCCGCCGCCTCGCGCATTTCACAGCCCACAGCCGCATTTCACTCCGCCCCGCCCGCCGCCCGCCCCCACGCCGCCCCCTCCTCGTCACCGGTGGCGCCCCCTCCTCTCACCAGAGCAGCTCTGCGCGCCTCCCCTACCATCCCCGCCCCCTCCTCCACCACCCGCGGCCGGCGGCGCCCCCGCCGCCTCGCCGCGCCGCCCCGCCCCTACATTGCCCCACCGTGCGGTCCTGCCCAACCTAATAGCTTGTATTTTCCACCGACGTTGCCCTTCGACACCGCCCACCACACTCCCACCCCGCCCATCGCCCCCACCGCCACCCACCGCCCCCGGCCTCCCTCTATGCCTGGGGAATGGTGAACTCTAGGCGTCGAGGGCGGGATTTTCTCCTGGGGCTCGTAGGAAGAATCTCGACAAACCTTGCCGAAGAAGACGCGGCCCGAGCCCTAACCCCGCTGGAAAAGAAGATGAACTCGCTGTCGCGACGCCAATCAAAATGTCAGAAATTTGGATGATTTTTGGGTTGATTCCATCCGGGTGATGATTACCAAAACCCTTAAATAAAACCTTGGTTCGCTTTGGCAATGCTAAACTTTGAACCGCAAAACTTAGTGGCGCTGGAAGGCTGCCAGTTAATAGGATTGCAACACAATTTTCCAAATTGTGTTGATTTTGGATTAGCTTTGGAGGTTGGAAATAGAGAGCAGTTAGTATCGTGGCCATTGGTAATTTTATACTCTGGTTTATGGGATGCTGAGGATAATAACTTGTGGTTTTAAGCTGTAGGAGCTTGTAGTTTATTGTTGCAATTGCACTGTAAGTTTGGTTGGCTTTGGAGATGTGCCTGCATTTTGCTGAGTTCTATCTGGTATTGGTGAGGCAGGGAATTCTGATCCTGAGAAGCTGAAAGAAAATGCGGCGGACGTGCAGAAGCTGTCGGTGGATGAACTGCTCAAGCTGCGGCTGGAGATTAAGGTGAGAAATGCTGCTTCAGGATTCATCTTATGGTTTTGTATCGTCACTATTGTGGTGTGTCAATGCATTATCTTAAGACGTTTTTTGTTTTGCAACTCAGTTGTATTGTTTGTATAAATTATAATATGCATAAAAACTTGGCATGTCTGATTCTATTCACATGAGAATCCACTAGTGCTTTTCTGGAGTCCTCAGCTGTACTTAACTTTACATACCTCTAGTTGGTGAACTGGTCCTTATATGACTGCAACTGGGGACATGCTTCTGTGGTTGCTGTGATTTGAATACCACCACATTTGCTCTGACGTCAAGTGTGTTAGATGTGTATTATACCTGTGTATTTTTCCCACTGTATAAGGGGTTATCTGCGTATATGCTATATCTGTACGTGTATATATACTAGTCTATTGGTCTCATAATGAATACAAGCGTTGTTCATAACATGGTATCAAAGCCAAACCTAGGGTTTCGTCATACCTAGGATTTTGCCTAGCCGCCGCTGTTCTTCCTCGGCTGTCGCCGCTTCACCGTGCGTGCCGCCGCAGCTGCTTGGTCCTTCTTCACCGCCTGGACCGTCGGCTCCGACCGGCTCTTCTTGTGCGTGTCCTTCTTCCACCAAGATCCGGACTCCTTTGTGCCGGATCCAGCTCGCCGCCGCTGGGCTCTTCGTCAGATCCAGCCGGATCGGGCTCGCCCAGCCAGGCTGCTCGGGTCGTTGGCGCTGCGGATCTGTAGGTCGTGGAGCCACCGGAGCCAGAGCCATCATTGCCGGAGGCGCCGTCATTGTCGGCTCTCCCCACCGTTGGACATCGTCGTCGTCGCTCGGATCTCGGAGCCGCAACTCGTCGCCGAATCGGGAGCGATGCCGACGTTGGTCGCTGCTGCCCATCGGTCACTTCCCGTGGCCTGCTATCGAAGGATGCCGTCAGATTGGGAGCGGTAGCTGCCAACACCGGTATTCATGATTGACCTCATGATGAATACAAGCGCTATTCATAACAAAATGAACCAACTTTATCTCTTAGTGATTGTTATATTGCTGATTTTATCTTAAGATCCTTATTCCTGGAGGTCCCGCAAGTTACTAACATATTCTTGTTAGAATTTGTAATGTTTGCATTTTGTCTTGTGCCTTTCATTGTAACCATTATAAATCAAATACAAGATAAATAATTGCTTCTAAATTCTTATGTTAACATTTGTAATGTTGGGGAGTGAGTTCTATCAGTAGGCAGGCAGCTGGTCTTTCTCTTTATACATGAAAGACAAAGCTTAAGCATGATGGCACGCTTTGCTTCTTGCAGGAGTTGATGGAGAAGTTAAAGATGGCATCAGATGCTGACTTAATGAAGATTGCAATTGCAGGCTTAAATAATTCTTCCATTTCAGTGGAAGATCACCAGCGTGCATTACAGGAGCTTTTAGTTCTAGTTGAGCCAATCGACAATGCTAATGGTAAATCTGCTCTTTCTTTTATTAGTACACCCATATGCCAGTTGCTTGCTGCTTTGCAAATTAACCAAAATATCTGCTTCTAACTACGGAAAACCGAAACATCTAAGTATCACCTTTTAGCCTTTAGAGTTTAGGCCACTGAAATAATGTAGGGTTTTATCATATCCATTGTTTTAGATTTGTACTGATTTGCTGAGATTCTCCATGCATCTATGTGTAGTTTACTAATTTCGTAAAAACCAGAGCCATGCTTTGAAGTTGCTCACTTGTGTTTCAGAAAAACCGGCAGCATATGACTATAACCATGCAAATATAACTTGCAAATTTCGACAGAAACAATGGTCATGTTAGCACATGAATTCTTGTGTGCATTGGATGCGTCTAAGGCTTGTGTTTGTGCATATGACCTTTTATATGATTTTCTGAAACTCTATCTTGTTCTTGCATTTGTTCTCAGACCTTGACAAACTTGGGGGCCTTGTTCCTGTGATTCAAGATCTTACTAATGCAAATGAAGAAATACGGACCACCTCTGCATGGGTCCTAGGTAAAGCCAGTCAGAATAATGCCCTTGTCCAAAACCAGGTAATGCCATTAATCATACACAAAGGTGCATTTTGATTCCAACGCTTTATCTTGTGTCCGCAGAGCATCTGCATCACTATTCATGATCTTGTTCAGGTTTTGAGAGCACATATTCTTTCTAGTTAGCCAAAATTTGCAGTTCCTGTGTTATTCAAATGTGACTATGAATGTTACTGTAATTTTGTTCTTTTAACTTGATTACATATGCTTGAAAATGATGTTTACCCTGTGTTGCATTTCACCCTTGCTATTATCAATGCTTTGTTTTCTTTTCATATTTTTACTGATAGTTAGTAGTAGATACCTGTTGTTAACAGTCTTTTCCCTTGTGTGTTTCCTCTCAGAGCACAGGGGTGCCTTTTTGTTGAAGTATTCTTTTATCATTACTTTCTGTTCTGGCCATGTAATATGGGATATGGCTTCAGTTACCATTTACTAGTGCTCATACTGACTGTTTCATCCTTGGCTAGAGTAGACCATTGGTTATGGAGCTTTGGCAAGATTAGTGAAGATGGGCTATTCCATTTCTACAGAGGAAGCTGCAAAGGCATTGTATGCTATATCTGCTTTGATTAGAGACAATGTAAATGGTCAGGAGGCATTCCATTCAGAAAATGGGAGTGCAATGTTGCAGGTACTGAAAATCCTGTCTTAAGAATACAGGCACATAATTGGTTAGGTTGTGATAATTTTGCCCTTTTTTCAGCACATATTGGCAAGCAATAGTATTGATGTTCGGCTTCAGAAGAGGGCAGTGGTTTTAGTAACAGATCTAGCGAACTTTCAGCTAAATTCCGGAAACTCAGGACTTGCTTTCTTGAGTGAACGCCTTTTTATAAAGTTAATGGTTGATATGTTATCAAGGTTTGACCTTGACCTTCAAGAAAAGGTACGATCAGAGCTTTCTCCAATTCTTACATCCTTTTGGTTAGCATTGGTTAGCACTTAGAAGTCATAGTCAGCATTTTTCATGATAGTTGTCCCTTGTGTGCCATAATTTGTTCATTTAATACGTGGATATGTATTTTTGAAGCCTGTGGCAGTATCATGCTTGAAGCAATTTATGTTGTATGCCTGTAAACACTTCTACATGTCTCCATTATGCATGTGGTAGGAGCAGCAACACTTCTTATATCGAATCTGTTTTGTCAGTTTTTGTACTAAACTTATTTGCTTGGTTTATACAAGACATTTTCCCTCGTACATTTTGTTATGTACATGTAAATTTCTGAACAGAAAGGTCTAGAATTGTATGTATTTTGCTTCTCCAGAGATGGAAGTAATGACAACTGCCTTAACAAGATTTCCAATGGCCAGTAAAAGCTAGCTTGCTATACCTACCTAATGAACCTTATTTGATTTATATGCAGGTTTTGTTGGCTATTAAGAGTCTACTGAAGCTTTCATCAATTGATGCGAAGGATTTTGAGTTCTGCGGCCTTGATAATGTACTCCACAGATTGGGGGTGCAGTTGGAGGATTTGACATCAGATGAGCAAAAAGAGTATGCTGGGGAGGTTGATGGCCTCCGGAGAGAAGTGCAAATGCTCTTGCAACAGAAGCTCAAGCAGGTAAACAAGTGTCCTTGTGTGCGCTTGTGACTTCAATTGAGGTGCAGCAGTTATCTGAGCTAACCTGAGTTTCTTCTGCTTATGACCTGCAGGGTACAACAACCGCAACATGATCCTTGGATGAACTCAAGAAAAGAGCCCTTTGGGATTCAGTGCTCAGTTGAGTCCCTTATTTTTTGTCGGATGGTACAGTTAGATGGCTGCTTTGGGCTTTACTTGCAGTAATCAGAATCACTGGATGGAACATTTATGGGTGAATCTGCGGGAAGGTGGTGGCATGGCGTTGTAGGATTTGATGGACCGGTAGGTTAGACACTTAACTATGACTTCCTTTTGCAAAACTAATTATGATTCTTCCCTGTTCTGTAATATAAGCACTGCAATGGAACAAATTTGTCTTGTGCTGTTGCACCTGCATCGCCCTTCTGAAATCATGTTATATTGGACTTATGTTGATCATGTGACCATTGTTGCGACTGAACTAGCTCCGATATTCCTATTGCAATGCTAGTTGGCATAGGTGCTCGGGCAAAACAATATTGCGATTGTGTGTTCTAACGTAAGTGACGAGATCTCGGGCCAAATGTTGCACCGTCTTTTTCATGCTCGCACATGCGACTGGAATGTATGTGAACGGACAGTGTTCATCTATGTTCGCAACTTCGCATGGAAACCGCACGCGCGGTAGCTGCAGACTGCAGCTATTGTGTGGGACAAGCTAGAATTTTGCAGATTGGGTGGTTTGTGGTTGGATCCCTGGTCTTTTGGGACCTATCGTTCCTTGCTGTGTTGCCTGTTATCATGTCTCGAAAGCTGAGATCATTGCAGGAGCTGAATCCTACGTGATATAGCTGGAGCTATCGAGAGAGTATCTTGGCCAACAGAAACCAACTCTTAAAATATCATCTGTTCTGGACTGATGGTAGCGTCATTTTATTATTTGTTTCCCACTTGCCGTGGCTGTTTTTCAATGCTGACCTGAGCTCATCTAGCCGTGGGTTGTCAGTGAACTCATACACCAATCACAAGTTGTTCGATATGTACTCCACCACTACCTGTTTGTCGTCCGAGTAAACCAACAATTTTAAAGTTGCCCCAATCAGCTGCTCTATTCGCCAGTTTCTTTTCGCCCGGGTAAACGCAGTGCCAGCTTCAGCGTCTCTCCCGGTAGCGGCTTAGCAAGCACATGCGTGCGGCTCCCTCGCCCCTCGGTCAACCGAGCCCACCCACACCGTCATATCGATGGACAGATAGGACGGCCTTATCGCCGATCCATATCCATCCCCGCGTGCCGTCTTTCGCGGCAGCGCCGTAGACCAGGCTGCTTTCTCCGTGACCACCGTAGATAAACACTAGGAAACTGGTAACTCCGCTTAAGTCTGTGTTTTTTTATACTACGGTTCAATTTTTGTTTATATTTTTTGAAACAGTAGTAGACGGTAAAGATTCTAATATGGATGACGCATATAATTTTAATCTTGAAAATGCTATTTGGATAATTGGCTTCAAGCAGTTGTTCCGTTTATTTCGACTTTTGAAAAATCGAAAGGCAAAAGTTCAAAGAATAGAGCCTACCACGTGACGACCAGCCAAACAACCTGAAAGGTTGAAACCCCTCTCGGCACCTCCCTTCCATTTTCACTGGTGTATTTTTTTTCAGTTATGGCTTATGATTTATCTTGTTTATAGTTATGATTAATAATTTTTGGCTCTAGCATGAGTATTTCTATGAATAAATCGAATACTACCAAATTGTTTTAAAATAATGACCAAAAAATTGTTCCATATAAATTTAGAAAAGACCGGACGCGCACCGCGGCCTCGGCCTAGCCCTCAGCGCGTGGCCGCGATCGCGTGGGGTTGCTGGCTCCGGGTGCGTGGCACGGCTCGGCCACGGCAACCCGCGGCCGCGCAACCCACCCATCCATTTCCCACCCCAAAACCCCCCGCAAAAGGATTTATTCATCATATACCCTCCTCATAGATGGAAATTCAGGATTTACCCTCCTAATCCACATGTCAATGACTTATGATGACCCCACATGTCATTGAGGTGAGAGGGTAAATCCTGAAATCCCCAATTTAAAGGAGGGTATATGATGAAGATCCCCGCAAAACCCGGTCCGTTTCGCCTCCTCGCACGGTCAGACCCTCGCCCCGTCGCGTGACGCGCCTGCCGCCGCGAGCCCGCGAAGGGGGTAGGTGGTTGGCGACTTGGCTCGTCTGCTCCGCGCGGCCGCGCAACCCACCAGCGCGCTTCCGTTTTCTACTCCTCCGCTCCCCACCTGGCCACCCGCCTCACCTCCTCCTGATCCCTGAAACCGAACCTCCTCTCCCCTACCACCGCTCTGCGCCATAACACCGGCAGCGAGCACGCGCATTCCCAAGTCAAACTGCTCCACCGACCGCGGGCATGGAGGCCGCGCTCCGCTTCTCCGCGCCGGCCGTCTCGGCGCCCATCTCCGCGAGGAGGAACGCGCGGGCGGGCTTGGGGTGCGCGCTGCCGCGGCGGCGGTGGGTGTCCGTGGTGGCGAAGCTGGAGGGCGGCGAGGGGAAGGGGGTGCCCACCACCAACTACGTCGTGCCGCTTGACAAGGCCAACGGCCTGACGCGGCCGCTCGTCGAGATCCTGCGTGACCTCAACAAGCGCGTCCCCGACAAGATCATCGACCCAGACACCAACACCGTCCCCTGGTGAGTGGTGGCTGAGCGCCCCCGTTTGTTGATTGTTTGTTCGCTTTGATCTGTCTCGGGTCGTGCTGCTGCTATTGTCCTCTTGGTCAGTAGGTGTTTGTTTGAGCGAAGAATGGATGATCCGTTGTTGCCATGGGAGGATTTGAGCCTAGTAAAGTTATCGATTATTCGATTTGATGGACAAAATGTGTTTCAGATATTCGTGTGAATTAGGGGAAGGAGGGATTGGGTAGATTAGTTGTTGCAGTTTGGAAGCTAAAGGTGGTATCTTGCTGTGTATTTCCCCACCTGATAATTTAGGAGCTACTGTCCTTTCCTTTCTGTAGCTGTTTAGCCTCTGGATTGAATTGGTTGGATTGGGCATCAAAAAATGCCTCTGGGCCAACACATTTGATGGAAGAGCTTTGTATTGAATAGATACTGTGATAGCTCAAGGAAGTTCTACCTGTGGCACTAATTCAATTCATTTTGTCATTGCTTTCTTACTCATGGACATCTTTGCCTTCCTTGGAAATTTGGAAGGGCTGTGCTTGGTTCTAGCTTCCAACTAAGATCACATTTGATCAGGTAGATGGTTGAGACCATTGATGAGTACAGGATATTAGGATGATTGTGAAGTTGACCCATTTTGCATCTACCTGAATCGATGACTGTATGTCTGTGCAAAATAATAATAAATAATAATAATGTATTTTAACTGAATAACCTGTACATTAAATTGACGAGGCTTTATAATTCAGATAGTTGTATACTCTACAATTTAGGTTGCTGCTGCTGCCTTGTTGTTAGGTTTGGAATTTCCATTAGACGGGAGAGTTGCTTCAGTAACTTGTTCTCCCGTTTCAAGCTTTGTTAGAAAAAAGGTCAATGGTCAGTTTTTTGGTGTGTTGATTAAGTTATGCATTTTAGACAAGGTCAGAGGGGGACAGTTGTTGTAGTCTAAAAAGGTGGACAGTTCTGGTGCTTCGGAATTTGTAAAATGATTAGAGCTATATAGTTCTTTGTATGCTGTCAAATCATCGTTTCGTAACTGATGTACCTATTTTGGTTTAAAATGAAGCTGGGGGTTTGGTTCATCAGTCTGAAAAAAATCATATCTTCGACAAATAAAACTTCACATAACATTGTTCGTCAACTGATTTCTTGACTCAGTTAAATTGGAATTGGCTAGCGAGTTGAGTGGCTTCATTTTTTTCAATGTTATATAAGCCCACTTATATTGTCGAAACCAAAATTTCTGCTTGATAAGCTATCCTAGTTGGTGGGAAGTATAACCTGAGTTGAGATAATAGGAGAGTAGAGTGCCACTAAAGCATGAGTTAGTGAAGGAACGTACCTCTTCTTGGGGACAAATGACTGTGTATAGTTATCTGCAGATCTCAAGTTAAAAATATGACTGCACCTTTCCATGTGATTTCTAGTGGATAAAAGCCTGTGGTACTATCTAGGTCCCTCAATATTTAAGTTAAACCTGTTTCATTCATAAGATTATATTGGAGCATTTCCTTCTTTTGTGAATGTGGATTTGTTAGAATGAGTAATTATTTTGGTTTTGTTAGAATGAGTAATTATTTTGGTTATCAAGCTGAAAGATTATTGGAAAAGATTAGCACTGCTTCTAGGTGGTGATCGGTTCGGCTGAAAAGCTCGTGGCTTATGGCTGAAAACATCAGTAGTAGGGTGAAAAAGCATCAGAGTGACAGAGGCTTATTTAGCATAATTAAATTTAAAAAAATTAAAAATAAAAAAAAATATGTTAGCCCATTACGTATAATACAAACAAATACGGGAAAAAAGAACCGGCAAAAAAGCTCAACAAAAAGCCAAAAGTTCAGAAAAAGACGAAACTTATGAATAGTGAAAAATAAGCCAGAAACCAGAAGCCGAAGCCGAGTTGATCAGGGCCACTAGTCTCTCAATAAGATAAGTTGTAGGTACATATCCTGGGCATAAGCGGACTATATTATGGTACATATCCTGCTTCAAGTCCAAAGGAGTATGGATTACTTTGGACTTGGTGAAAATGACCCCAACATACATTAACAAACCATATCATTGACAGTTTGATACTAAATTGCACTAACGTAACTAGAGTATAGGAATTCTACTATGGTTTTCTTTCCTTCTTAATTTAGTGTTTTCTATAAGAGAAACATGTGGGTGATGCATTTATCCTAACATAATCTTTGTTGATATCTGATTGTGCAGGTACCATGCCAACAGAATGCTCAGCTTCTACGCACCAGGTGAATTTCCTGTGAGATTAGAAATTAATTTACACTTCTTACCTGTGGTCAGATGTTTCTTTTCTGGTGGGGACTAACTGTGGTGTAGAGTACTTTTGTCCTAAGCTTATACCGGTGCTTCCACATGTGTTATGATATGACTTTAGTTCCTAAAAGTTATATATGGACACACCTCACAATTTCATTCTAAGCAAAATCGAGTACAAATTTCCAGCTTATGCTGTGCTAGACCGGTTATAAATAACCTGAAAGATGGTTTGCTACACATTGCTGAAATAGTAGTACATGGTGTCAGTGCCATGTTTTACATCCTAAGGCCTTTGTTTGTTTCAACTTCTCTAAAGAGAAGATGCTAAAAGTGAAAGATGTAGTTTTGTAGTATATTTGAACCATCATGACTGCAGCTCAACACTTGAAGATATCTAAATAGAGAAAAAAAAATCTGTGAAATCCCAAGAGTACCTAAATTTGGAATATCGGATACAAAAGGCACCGTGCTGTGTAAACAGAAGTGATTGGTTATTGATATTTTCAGGTTGGTGTGGAGAAGTTCGTAATGTTATATATTCTGACAGTGGAACTGTGACTGTGGTCTATCGGGTGATACTGAGAGGAACAGATGGAGAGGTATTTGTTCTCTTTTTTCTTTAAAAGTAAACATTTGTCTTCCATCGTGAATTTAGTGAACTAGCCCACACTGCAAATTAATAGTGGCAGTCTTTTGAAGTAATGCTTGGGGGAAAAGTCAAACTAACCTGTATTAACTATGGTTCATCATAACATCAGCATGCATGAAAACACTTTCTCCCTTCTTTTTTTAGTTCTTGTCTGCCTTTTTCTTGTAGGTCAACAACTTAATACTTGTGTCTGTGTGGGTGTAGGCATACAGAGAGGCGACAGGCACAGCACCGGTACACGAGGGCCGTAACGAAGATGCTGTTGCAGCTGCGGAAGAAGCAGCATTCTGCAAGGCCTGTGCAAGGTTCGGATTTGGCCTGTACCTGTACCACCTGGATGAGATTCCATAGGGAGGACGACGGTCGACGGCATTGCAGTGGAGCTGGTCATAACGTGGGTAGGAACGCCCTTGGAGTACTTCATGTCTCGAGAAATTTTCGCACCTTACGTGTTAGCACAGGCGTGCTTTCCCTGATGCATGCACAAGAAGCCTGTGACTTGTTCGTCTGTTGCCGCCTCAGTGGTCGAGTTGGTGTCGCCCAGTAAAATTCATCCAGCTAGGAAAAAAAAGAACATATGAAAGCTGTGTCATTACTTAGCTGCTGTATTTTCTGCTTCATTCTGGCATTTGAGTTTCTGGACTTGTATTTCTGCTTACTGTTGTTGCTGTGTTACCCTTACTAATGAGTGCTTCAGCGACAGATTGCTTGTTGCTGGTTTGTGGATGCTTCCTATTCAAAACTTACAAGACCAATTAGAATGTTGTTGAGCTTATACTGGGCCTGTTTTTTGGCTTTTGAAACTGGCTTTTGGTTTCTGCTATAGTACCTAATTTTTCATATTTAGTACATGGCAACTTTGTAATGCATTGTCAGTAACTTATGTATTGTCGTAGTACTACAGTACTCTTACAAGTTATGACCATGACTCTACTTCAACCATGGTTTCCGAGTACGACTGAATCACTCGATAGTTATAGAAATTTCGACTGCTATAGTGCCGCTACAATAACCACGTATAATACAGTACCTATGATTATTGTAGCTATGACCACTCACTATAGCCTTGACCGTGGCTTCGACCACTATTTCAGCCATGGTTTCGACTGCTCCTTCGACCATCGTTGCTACTCGAACGTTGTTCGATTCTCCTCTGCTACCCGAACAACTTCTGATGCTTTGAAGCCGCTCGAACGTTGTTCGATACTTTGCTGCTACTCAAATGCCGTCCAATGCTCCACTGCTACTCGAACGTCGCCCGATGCTCCACTGTTACTCGAAGTTGTCTGAATCTCCTCTGCTACTCGAACACCGTCTGATGCTCTGAAGCCGCTCGAACGCTTTCTGATGCACTGAAGCCGCTTGAACACCATCCGATACTCTGTTGTTACTCAAATGCCGTCTAATCTCCGTTTATATACAATAAAGTTATCATCCGCAGGGTAAAATTATAATCCATACGATAAAGTTACTGTCTCCTGCACAACAAGTTATCATATACAATATATAAAGTTACTTATAGCTATCACGTGCGTTAAATGCTGGCAATAACTTAACATGTATATGACAATAACTTCATTCACAAACGCCAGTTATTTTCCGGCTCACCGCAAAAAATTGTTAGATTACAATTAGTGGCAATAATATAATGTTTTATGACATGTAACTTGAAGAGGGCAAACTAATAACTTTTTACAAATTGGAAAAACTTCAGTTACACATGAATTACGGTGGGTTAACAACTCCTGCTTTGTCTGGTGGTAACTTTTACAATGCAATGCTAGGAAAGTTATTGCCAATCCCGTTATGCATGAACTGCTTATGCAAGCCAGTTTGCACACGTAGCATGCGCGCACGCGCTGGATAGCACGTCTCTGTGTGTGCATAGGGAGGTGCTTCTATACTTTTTTCCATGATGATTTGTATAATTTTTAAAGTATAATTAATGATAGATAGATATTACTTACCTTATGAATTAAAAAAATGAAAGGCAAACTAGCTGAAACCAAGCATGAAGACCTTATGAACTAAAAGGCACAGCAAAACTGAAACCACAACTCATCTAGAACCCTTCTTTTTCATGTTCAGAGTGATACTACACTCACGTCAATGCAAAACCCACTGCGAAAGGTCAAAAAACAAATCATGCATTGATTTGCGTCAAAAACAAATTAAATCCGAACCGACTTTGATATGCACAATTGCCATCTTATAGTAAAATAGCATTGCTCTAATTCTCTAGCGTTGAAAAGTTAATCCGAATTCGTATTGTGTCCGTGGAGAACACTGTATTGTATCATACTACACGTGGTATGACCGGTGTCAGGGCCATGCACAGACTGTAGCAACCGACTCTGATTCGATTTTCTCTCTGTGTGAGACTCATCTGCTACTTGTACATGACTACATTATAGCCGTTTGGCCTGTGGAATAGAGGTGTGAATTCATTCCAACAACAAGAATATGATGCCTGCCCAAGACTCCCTTTTGACAAAATGGTATCTCTTTTTGAACTCAAAGAAAAAAGGTTAATGTGCATATGTTTGGGAGAAAAACATTTTGTTAACTAAAGTACAAGGTTTGTTGACATGTATTACTAGAGAAGAGTGTAAAACAAGCTATTAAATGTAGACACTTCTGTTAGAGGTGGGAATTGCACAGGACTTCACTACAATGCTATTCTGTGATATGTCCATGTGGTGTCATGTAAGATGTAACTGATCCTTTATTGTCTGCTTCCATTTTCATACCAGCGTCATGTATTCATGTGTATCTACTTCTTTCCTTGTCCACAGAATACAGCTGTACAGGATCATTCAGACCAAATAGGAACCTGAGAGGCAGAGAAACATCTCCCAGTTCGAGTTGCAGCATCAATGTCTTGATATCATCAGAATGAGGCCATATTCCAGGTTCCTCATAGCATTTAAAATCTGGTTGCAAGCAGAAATTTCACCTTTGATGGTATAAACGGGCATTTGGACTTTCCAAGCAACAGAGGGTAGATACTATCACGCTATGGAGCTTGTGTTCAAATTGTACATGCAAGAACATTACATGCAGCTGCCTCGGCTCTCCATGTAAACATCAATATCGGGATTGCCATGAAGAATCCATGCAGATTTTATATTTTCAGTTGGGAATAAAACGTCACAACCACTTGCTGCTACATTTTGACCTTTTACTTTTGCGTAAACTTCAGAATAAAATTCCGTACTGTGCCAAGACTTGTTTTTTCGCCTTTTCTGGCCAGCGTGTAAGACAACACTAGGCCTAAATACAGGAATTTACTGAAATTTTGCAGGAAACAATGTAAATCTCCAAAATTCCTACCCAATTCCTTCATCCAAATGGGGCCTTAAAGGAAATTACATGATAACTGGGTACCATTAGTTCCCAGAAAACATAATTGCATATAGTACAAACTATTTGACATTTAGATACCTACTTTGGACGTGTACTTGTACCAAGTTGCTTGGAGAAATGCTAATATATGGTGAGATTTTAACCAACTTTTTGTAAGTAAAGGGAATATAAATATACTAAACATCTAACAATCTTCTTGGAATAAATGTACAGTCTTGCAGATCAGATGGCCATCTCCACCAGGACGTTGCTAGCCGACAGGCAGAAGGTCAACTTTGAATTGTTGAAAGTTCTTGCATGACAATGGCAGCAAGGAATTTCCCTGCACTGCAAACTACCTACACCCAGCTTCTGTGGATGAACTCTCGCCATGCCAACCCTCTCTGCTGTGCTGCCTCTGGTCCCTCTAGACTGTTCGCGGACCAGATGGAAACAGTGGTAAAATTGATCTAATCCAGGTGTGAGCTGAATCTATTCTAACGTAGAGCAACCTTGTCATTTTGAAGATCTGCATCTGCAGATGCTAGGTAATCCCATGCTGATTGGATGGCACAGAGGGAAAACTTGAAGGGTCACCTGGCCATTGCAGGGCTGTTTGGACGGGTAGATTTGGTCCAACCAGGCAATTCCTTTGGAGTAGTTTGGAATCCAATTACGCAACGGGCCTTGCAGAGAGTAGGAATGCTGGATCCGGATTGAAAACCTCAAAAAAAAATTACGATACAAAAGAATGATGTCTAATATATTGGTTCTGTCTTTAATGGATTTTTTTCCGATTGTAATACACTGGATGTTGTTCAAAAGAACCTTGTAAGTACCCAAAGTGCCAAACAAAGCCAATTTTGTTAGTTTCACTGTAAGAATTCCAAGTGAGAATCTAGTGTATCGAGTTGCATGTACCGGTCAGTTCACCCAAAAAAAATGCAATTCACTTATACTTCAACACTCCTCCTTACGTTCAGGTTCTCTCTAGTCTAAGACGTGGAATAGAAGTAGGCTGTAATTTTTTTAATTGTATCAGCCGGATCTTAAACTCAAGGCCTTTTGGTTCTTATATTATATTAAGTTGTATGCACCAACCAGTTCACTTAAAAACTTAAACCGATAAAAAAAAGATATGTAGTTCACTTATACTTCATCATAGTACATTTGTATCTGGCTGGCATCATGCTTCAAGTATTCTCAGGAATAGCGAGCTATTTATTCTAATCTTCTTTTCCTTCTCGGAGATGCATCGTCCGCTAATTTATATGCTAATCATGCAACAAAGCGAGGCAGACATATATCAACTTTGTTCGTTCTTGTCTTAATCCTTTTTCGGAGGAAACATTATTGTTATTGTCATTTCTTCGGCAAGTAATTAACAATTATCGACGAATTTCTGTGCCCCTTGTTATGTTTAAAGCAAACCTTTTTGCGACATACATAGTGCAATCACATTTTGTGCTGCACTCATGCAACTGACTTTTTTTAGGGCAAACCAGGACCCCTAGCTTTATTCACCAACAAGAGAGTTGCAATCGTAATGAATACAGCTAAGGAGGAAATCCGGTGTATTTATAAGCCACACGGACCGGTTACAATAAAGAGAGCGTCTTGGGCACACGATGAACAGCAAATTTTGCCTCCCTACGAACGAAACGAAGGGTGGTGATCGGTTCGGCTGAAAAGCTCATGGTTTATGGTTGAAAACATCATAGTGGCTAAAAAAGCATCAGAATGGCAGAGGCTTATTTAGCATAATTAAATTTAAAAAATTTAAAAATATAAAAAATATGTTAGCCCATTACGTATAATATAAACAAATACGGGAAAAAAAGAACCAGCAAAAAAGCTCAACAAAAAGCCAAAAGTTCAGAAAAAGGCGAAACTTATGAATAGTGAAAAATAAGCCAGAAGTCAGAAGCCGAAGCCGAGTTGATCAGGTCTGAAACATTATCTCGGATCTGTCACTATGACAGACCTCTGCATATTAATGTGTGTTTGTTTAGGCTAAGACTTATTAGTATAATAAATAGTGATTTTTAAAAGAAGTCGAAATTAAAATCTAGCTAAGAAATAAAAAAGATCAGAACCATTAACTAGCATTTGGCTATCAGATCCAAATATCACCCGATCAAGTCCTTGTTCAGTTGTTCCACCGCCAGCTGCGCTCCATCGCGTAAGGCACGAGCTGCAGGGCATTCGCAAAACGCATATACTTGTATGTTGCGCCTGCTATAACTATGTTATTCCTGATTACCACGTCACATGTTGGTATGAACTTACTCTATTCTTTTTTACTTAATATTTTTTTAAATTTTTATGATCTTTGAGATGTGATTTTAATCACTACGGTTTATAATCTTATATTAAGATATACCAATAAAATTATAATATTATAAAAGTAACTTTAATGACTAATATAATGATACAATTTTTATATAGTCAATTTAGATAATTTTTATATAGTGAGCACGTTTCATTAACCACATCACGAACCCAATAAGCTACAGCCGAGCATACAGGACTAGTGTCCGAATCAAACGTCTAAACACTAACATTTTTCCTTTTTTTTATGTAAGATATTTCATACACCATCTAAAATACACTGTTAACAAGTCTGATAATCCGAGCTGCGCCCACACCCCCCACTAACTCCCACGCAATCAAATCCAAAGCTCCAGCGGAAGAAAGGCCAATTTTTTAAGCTTTTGTCTTTGGTTTTTAGTTTCTTAAAAAATCAAAATAAATGAATGCTTTTTCAAGCGTATTTTCAAATGGTTTTCTGAATCCAAAGCTGCATGCATCGTCTGTGTCAGTATCTTCACTGTCTGCTATTGTATCAAAAAACATAGACAAAACATATAAGACACAGCCAAAAAACATCAGCTGCAGCAAAAAAGAACAAGTCCTTTAGTTGATCAAAGGCTATCACTGCAACTAGGGGTGTCATCGAAGCGAATATAAACGGATATTACTTATTCTATATCTTATTTCGTATTTTTTAAGAATCAGAGTCAACACGGACAATGACAAATGCCTATTTCTTCATTTCGTATTCGTTCCATAAGCCTTTGGACGATCGATCAGACAGAAATTACCCACTTCTTTACATAGAACATTAGACAGTAAGGTGCAATTAGAGCGAACACAGAGAGACTAATCGTCGAAATATCGAAGGAAGAGCACTCAATATTCCCCTGTTTAAATATGGCAATTTGCCTATATGCTATATTGTTTCTAAGTGAAGTCACAATAGATTTCTTTATATCACTTGACAAACGGATGTATACAGACGGATATTACTTATCATTTATCCTATTTATATATTTTTTTCATAGTTGAACTTAGACACAAATAATATCAAATACTTATCTATTTCATTTTTATTCATTTTACGAGCCTTCAATCGGTCAAATAAAAAAGTATCTGCTTCGTTCGCACTGCCAGTGGCAGGAACAAGAAAACAGCCGGTACAGACAGAATTAAACAAAGCAGACCAGAATAGTGCGCAGGTAGTTACGTCGGGTAAACGCGGTCGGCACACGGGCACGGCACGGCACGGCGTCCCCGCTGTCGTGCGCCGCGCCTTGACGGCTGTCGCCTCGTGTGACCTCGTCGCCTGCCCACCGCACCACGAAGCGGAATCATTAATTCGTTTTCCTTCCCCCAGCTCATCGACCGCACCGCGTCCTCCTCCTCCTCCGCCGCTTCCGCCTCTCCTCGCTGCCGGAGCCAGCGCCGTTCCGACCGAAGGTCGAAGCCGCCGTCTCGTCGTCTCTCAGGTGACGCTTTCTCTAGTCCCCCCTTCCTTTCACGCGGCTGGTTTGTTTGCGGAATGCGATGCGAGAGCCGGTTGCGAAAACCTGGCGCTCTGTGCTTCGGTGGGTTTTCGGTACGGCGATGTCGTGTTCATCCCGGTGTGGGATGGTCGGTCGGGGCGACGCATTGTTTTTGTGCCGGGGTCGCGTTTTCCGAGGCGACGTTGCAGCCTTGCGGGCTCCGGGAATTTGAGGAGGCGCTCAATTTTGACCTGAATTGATTTGGGATGCGGGCATGACCGCATGAGTCCGCTGGGCGAGCTGCCGGGGTTGACGTACGGTGTGAATTGGGGTCTGGCGGGGGCAGCGTGGGGGCTTGCGCGATGGAACTTGGCTTCTTGAGGTGCTGCTGCTTGCGCTGGGGAGCCGTCGTATTCAGCGTCTCAATGCTTGAGCCTGGTCTGTGGCGGTCTAGGTTGGCTTGCGCTGCTTTGTCCTTGCATGTAGAATTTGGTGCCGAGGTCGTTGTGATTCTGGGAGATCTCTTTGCCTCCATTTTCTGCTTTCGTTTGGTCGTTTCGGTGCTGGTTATGGTAATTAAGGTTTATCAAGTATTAGTTCATTAGGTAATGGTAGAAATTGAAAAGGACAATGCAAGCAATGTGATGGATGAGTGTGGCCTAACCCTACATGCAATTGTAGATGGGGATGTTTAGTTCTTATTAGTTAAGCATCCTTGTGCATGAGTCTGCGCATGAACTGAAACAAAAAATGTAGGGCCAAAGTTGTTATTGATTAGGACATAGACATATAAAGGTTGCAGCTTGTGACGCGATGAACATCGGAAATCCAGAAAAGAACAGAAAGGTAGAACACGGCAATGATAGTTCACTTGCATGGGTGCTTGGCAGAAGTGGATGCAAACCTGCTTTTCTTTTCCCAGTCAGTGCATATGTAATATTTTCCCGATGATAATAACTTTTTTTCATTTGAACATTTCCTTGCTGGCTACGAGTGTTCTAATTGAGTTATTAATGCTCTTTAGTTAGCATTTTGTATTGATGCCAAATGTACTCGTATTTCGCCCCTTTTCTTAGGAACTGAAGGCATAGAGGCAGGAAGAAGTAAAAGGAAAGGTCATTATGCGACGGTGGTTTTGTTGCACTCAGTTTCACGCACCATATCGTGAACATGAAAATGAATTTCCTGCCAGCCCAGATGAGAAAGAAGGTATCCTTCTTCTTATTGACCTTTTTTGGGTTGTCTCATGTTTAAACAGCTAATCTAAGTTTGTTGTTACTAGACCTATGTTCTCAAATTATAATACTGCTTGGAAATGAGTTTGAAACTCCTGTGGAAACTTGACTTTAGTTGCCACATTTAAATGTAGCCTATTTGGGCCATTCAGAATCATATTTCTCTGTCATGCCAACAATAATTTCATTGCTTATGGGGCAGGTATCAGGATGTGTGAAACATCAGATACTCGTGTTCGCTCAACAATAAATCCTTCTCAAGGAGGACCAAATCCATGTACAAACATTTGTAGCATCTTCACCTAGCTTGTGTTCATAACCTTTTGATATAGAACAAGTCAAGCATGAGCACCAACATGGATCTTTGATGTTAATGTTACAAGTGAAGGAAAACTTTGATAAGAAGGTCACACCATTCTCTTTGATGCAAACCAAAGTAATTTTTTTTATGCAAGGCTGTTTTTCTACAAGGTAGTACATTTTCAGCATAGTTGTCAGCAGCTTTTCAGTTTTTTTCCTTGACAACTACAAGTATTTATATTGTATATCTTTATCGATGCTAAATGAAATTTATTAAAAAGGGATTGTGCCATACATCCGTGATTGCTTCCTATCTTCTTTTTGTTTGCCTGTTGTACTTTTGCTGCTGGGGCCTGAAGTTATTTTGTGAACACATGATTACCAGGAAATGGTTTTGCCTCCAAAAGTGATCCAGCAAAAGCACCTCCTCCCATTGAAGTACCGGAGTTGTCATTTGATGAACTGAAAGAAAAGACTGACAATTTTGGGTCAAAGGCTTTGATCGGTGAAGGATCATATGGAAGAGTGTATTATGCTATTCTAGACAGCGGAAAACATATTGCTGTTAAAAAGCTTGATGCTACAGCAGACCCTGAGCCCGACAATGAATTTTTGACACAGGTATGGCTTCATAGTAATATGCAGCTTTTACAAGTTATGATGGATTATACTCTTTAGTCTATTCCATATTAACTTTAACCTTTTTAGTTTTGACCTTATTTTTCCTCCTTTGGCCGTAGGTCTCCATTGTGTCAAGATTAAAACATGAAAATTTTGTGGAAATGCTTGGGTATTGTGTGGAAGGAAATCAACGTCTGGTGGCCTATGAATTTGCTACAATGGGTTCTCTACATGATATTTTGCATGGTATGCGTGATTTGTTATGTATATCAGTAAATGCGGCCCTTTAATATTACTGCATTCAAGGTCTTAAGCTGTTTGCCTGTTTCTTTATTAGCACCTCATGTTCGAAACAATTCATATATGACAGTGCTATGATCGATTTTGATTTTTTCCCTCCTTTTTATGTCATAACTCATACACAAGGAAGAAAAGGTGTCCCTGGTGCACAGCCTGGCCCAGCACTTGACTGGATGCAGCGGGTGAAGATTGCTATAGATGCTGCTAAAGGGCTAGAATATCTTCATGAGAAGGTCCAACCTTCTATAGTCCATCGGGACATACGGTCTAGCAATGTTCTTCTATTTGAGGACTATAAAGCGAAAATTGCAGATTTTAATCTTTCAAATCAATCTCCTGATATGGCTGCTCGTTTGCATTCCACCCGTGTCCTTGGAACCTTCGGCTATCATGCTCCAGAGTAATTACTCATCTCAAATACTTGAACATTATATGTATTTCTTGATTAGTTGTTCCAAGCAAAAATATTAAATTATCCTTTCTGCTATAAAGATATTGCGCCCTAATTATTGTTAGAACATGACCTGTTTACTGCCTTTAATATTAGGTATTGGTGATAGACTAGTAGTAATATCCAGGCAAAACTTTCACTATAGCTAAACAAGGCTGTCATTTCTGAAACAAGACCTATAGTTGAATGGAAAACTAAGTCCCCCTTAATTGCTATTTTACATATACGGATCTGGTATTGTGCCAGATTTATTAATTTCTGTGTATTTGTTCTTGCTTCATTTAAGAAGTGCCCTTTCTTGAAAATGCAGGTATGCCATGACTGGCCAGCTAACTCAGAAAAGTGATGTATATAGCTTTGGAGTTGTTCTTTTAGAGCTTCTAACAGGAAGGAAACCAGTAGATCATACAATGCCTAGAGGACAGCAAAGTCTAGTTACATGGGTAAGCATTTGGTTCCTAACAATCTTACTACAGTATTCAGCATACGAGCTGTTTTGCAACTACAGCTTAGTGGTAAAGAGAATTTTTTTTCGTTGATAAAATTGTTCTAAATGAAACGAGGAAAACATGAGTTAACAACAAGATAGTGGGGCATGGAACTCTGATGACTCAAGGTTTGAATGGTACTTCAAAGAGTTTCAGACTAGCACATGAACGTTAAGGAAACAAACATCGGGAAAACGAGCATAATTTAAACCACAATTCAATGTTCTTCGTGATCTGTCCTCCGGTCCAGGGTGCTTACTACTCTTAGTGTCACTTTGTGCTCGCCTGCTCGGTACTATCGTTTTATATGTGTATACAAGCTGGTCTGCATATTTCGGAACTGAGTAGTTCTCGCTACTTTCTTTGAACATAGGCAACACCTCGTTTGGCTGAGGATACAGTGAAACAATGTGTTGACCCAAGATTGAAGGGTGAGTATCCCCCAAAAGGCGTTGCCAAGGTATGCCTCTTTCCTTCCTGCCCTTCTGTGCGCGTGCCCTCTCTCTCTCGTATGGTCACTATGAGCAGCTAAGCAACAGCTTAGACCAAATTTGAGCTCAATGGTTATATTCTGTCTATTGCAGCTCGCAGCGGTGGCGGCACTCTGTGTGCAATATGAATACGAGTATAGACCCAGCATGAGCATTGTCGTCAAGGCACTCTCTCCACTTCTTCAACATAAACCGCAGCCGCCACCAGCCGCTGCTCCTAACATAACTGCTCCAGATGCCTGACTCACTCAGTTCGACATGGATGTAAAGGGATAACATTTCCTCATTTGGTGCGGGCATCGTTTTGCCCTACTATTCGTGCTGGTCAATTGGTTAGTGTACCATAAGTAATGGTATTGTGGACTAATGCATGCCTTGAATTCTTGGTCATTACATAGGAATGCTATAAGAGGAGGCTTCCTTTGTCATACTGTGCTTATGCTGACTGTTGTGCTGCCTTCGTTGGGCGGGCGAGGTGTTTGTGGCTGGCCAGCGGTTGTGTTCTGGGTTATATTGTAACATGGGAAAATTCTAATTGTTCATGGCTTGATGTTTATGAGTTTGCCCATCTAGTTTTGAGTTGACCCCCGTCAATTTTATAATCTGTTAATCGTGAAGCTTAGTGTGTTCTTGCCTATGTGTGAGAATGATATTGTTCGCATTCTTGTTCACTGGATTAAGGGCCTATTGTTTTCGACCGAAGCTAGCGGTTTTTGGTTTTTGCTACAGTACCTGACTTTCAAACGGGGTATTTTCTCAAGACGGGGTCTACAAATTAATTGTAGTACATGTTAAAAGTCTAACATCTGTATTAACTAAAATCGCAAGTGAGTATTTCTCTCCGTAATCTCTGTCGTAAACAACTAAAATTTAAAAATTTCAATCAAAAGATATAAACCACAGCCGAACCAAATAGACCCTAACTCTTTGGCCTTCCGAATTATGTCCAGGCACTTGTACGTACCCGAGCTTTCTGGGCACTGCTATTAGCCACTCGGAAGACGATTTTTGGAGAAATTATACTATTGAAAACTCTCAGATTTTCTACAAAATTCATGTACTTCAAATCGGCCCTTAATAACTAATCTACATAGGGGTTGGATCACTGAGTAGTCTTGCATGTCGTCGTAGAATTGTTCACGCTTGGCTCGAAGGTCGAAGCTTCGAGCTCGGACTGGTTCGCAGTGGCAGTCCGCACCACACTGTGACCGCACCCCTGTGTTAAATTTCCCCTCCTACACCGACTGAGCTAACCTGCCAGCCGTGCCCATCCAACCATCTCCTATTCGGCCAATCCGCTCTCCTCCCTGCGCCGCGGCGGCACCAGTTCTCCACCGGCGGCGGGAGCATGAGTGCGGTGTTCTACGCGGAGAAGTACCACCCGATCCAGGCGGGCAGCATCGACGGCACGGACGTCGCCCCCCACGACAACGCCGTCCTCCGCGCCCTCCTCTGCTCCAGCGCCGGCCTCTGTGCGTGTGCCCTTTCTCCCTGCCATGCCACCCCCTCCTCCTCCTTTCTGTCCTCTCCCCCCTTGTATTTTCCCCTCTCGTTTGCACATCAGCCAGCCCTCCACGAATCTCTCTCACCTGGGGTTTGGTTTCCGTTTCGTTTCTAGATGATCCATTCGGGGACCCGAAGACCACCGGCGACCCCTACCGCACGCTGTTCGTCGGGCGACTCTCCCGCCAGACCGACGACGAGACGCTCCGGAAGGTGCGCCTCTCCCTCTGGTTTTCTGACTAATCTTCTCTCTTGTGCTTGTGTTGGGTCGTTGTTGTCTCTTGTCTGATGTTTTTGAGTGGTTGCTTCTTGTTTATTCTATGTGTTGAGCAGGCGATGTGCAGGTACGGGAGGGTGAAGAGCGTGCGGCTGGTGCGGGATATTGGTGAGTTTTAAGCATCTTGCTTCATGAAAAAAAATCAAAAAAGAATTTGAGTGTTACTTTACTTTATAATAGCCCGATTTGTGATCCTTGGTTTATACAGCATGATACTGTTGTAGTCAAAACAGCATCAATACAGTTCATATCGATGCAAATTGGAGTGTTCTGTGTGGCATCGATAGCACAGTGGAACACTGTGCTACTTCTCGTAAGCATAAATGGGGAGTTTTATCTAGTAATCTTGAAACTGTAGCATGAATTTCCAATTTTCAGAACGACTCGCTAGTGCTGTAGTCCGCTTTTTAGTTGTCAGTAGACAACAAATAGCAGTGCTTCATTGGGGGCCAACTGCTTGCACATCTCATTCTTTGCTTTGGCAACTTCAGGTTTTACTGATCAGGCTACTTTATTTGCAGTTACCGGTGCCTCTCGTGGTTATGCATTTGTTGAGTATGAAACTGACAGGGAGATGTGTCGTGCTTATGAGGTTTTGAGTTTTCACATCCTCTGTTTCTAGCTCTGTCCTGAGTCTTTCTGATATCTAAAACAAAATTGTTGCATACGGCTGTTGGCCTGAAGGATGCACACCATTCCATTATTGATGGTAGCGAAGTGATTGTAGATTACTATAGGCAGCAACTTAAGCCTGGATGGATACCAAGGAGGTTAGGTATGTTTCCCTGCTTGAGTATTATTTATTACTCAGAATACTTGAGATGATCTTCATAGTACTTCAAATGGCCTTGTTATAGGAGGACTTGGGGGAAAAAGAATCTGGTCAGCTTCGATTTGGAGGTCGAGAGAGGCCGGGCTCCCTTGTATGGACCCAAACATTTGTTACAGTCCAATATTTCTTATGATGAGACTTAAGGAAATTGCTCTTTGGAGTTTTTAGATGTACGTTAACAGCGTATTCTGTTTCTGTAAAAAACAGGCGGCCTATTCCTGATGACGAACTGAAAAAGCTCGGGATCCCACCACCACCTGTAGAGCATTATATGACACGTTTTCAGGCAGGTCTTTCCTGTTCTAGTTTCATAATTTTTGCCTGTAAGACTGCACAATATTACATGAACTATTAAGGATTGTACTCATATGGTTTCTGACTTCATAACATTTGAAATCAGAAACTAGTTGTATCCATCCTTTCGTGCTGAGAAATGAAAAGCTAATGCATGACTTATTCCAGAGCAGCAATTTAAGCATATAAAGGAGTTAGGAACTTGGAACATTTGGCCAGTGCCAAGAATAAACCGACTGCTGCCTTCAAAGAAAGGAAAAACCTGGTTTCATATATGTATTTTTGGCATAGACTATACACTTCGTTTCCCATAAAAAAAACTATACAGTCATTTTTGTCGTTACTTACATGAGCAGTGGCGGATGGGAACACTAGTAACTTAACCATGTCAGTTGTGTGTTCACTAGCCCTACATGATTGTTATTCGCCCTGCTATCCCATAATCTCGGAGTTCCTCAAACTTTTAGTTTCTGTCCTTTACACCTTATGTTTGGGTGGAATGATTGGCTATTTCATATTTGCTACTGCCATCGTGTGTGTTTGTGAAATAACACTGTTTGCTCCCACTATCACAGGTTCCCCCACCACCGAGGCGGAAAAGCGGCAATATTGATAGGGAAGATTCACCTCCGAGGAGAAGGTCCAAAGACAGGGCTGACAGTAGCTACAGAAAGCAAAGAAAGTCCAACTGAAGATGAGGGCAGCCCCCACAGGCGAAAAAGCAGCCATGACTGGCGAGAAGAACCACACAGGAGAGTAAGATCATCCACTAGTAGTGAGACCAGCAGCTACAGTAGGCAGAGAAGCCCAACCGAAGACGATGACGATCATCGCAAGCGGAGAAGAAGCCGAGAGTGAAGAAATAGGCTACAGCCCTCATCGATCTCATCAGCAAAGGCATCACAGAGATCATCCGCGTGACAGCAGCAGCCGTTCGCTCCACAGAGACCGCCGGCACCACGACGATCGTGCTCACTCCAGGAGATCTGAGAGCCGAGATTACAGCCACTAGATGCCGAGCTCACCGGTGGTGCTTTCATGATGTGAAATCGGAATATCTGGTTGATTTGACACGGTTGCTGTCATTTTGTGGGCCAATTTTCCGCGCGTGCTTTTGCCGTCACGCGCGCTTGCACGATGCCACCGCCTTGTGGGCGTCCTTGCTAGGCTCAGCTGGTGCCGTCGTGCACGCGAGCAAAGCCGCCTAATGGCTGCCCAGTGACCTGCAGGATGGACTACTGTCTGATTTCTCCCTGTGACCAAATTTGAAGTAGGGAACGGTTGGTGAAAACGTGAGAATGTGAGCTCACCTGCAGGGATCATCTATACATTCTCTCATTTACAGGGGAAACTAAATTTTGTCTTTTTTTTTTAGTTTTTAGGTTTTTCTTTTTTTTCTCTTGTTTATTTGTATTGTCCATAATAATATAACTTCTTTTCTATTTTCTATTTTTTAAATTTAATTACGTATAAAAAGCTAACAGCAGATACTATAGTGCAAAAAGAGCTGAGCCCTGCCGATGTCCTGGCGTGAAAAATCGTGTCCACGCTTCACGGTGCCTCAAATTTATGAATCCATGATATCTAATTTCACGCTAGACGCATGTAAAATGTATGTTTCCTCTTAGGGCGGACGCAGAAGTTTTTTTATGGATCATGTGAAAATTAAACTGTTTCTTGTAAAATCTACGTGATCCGAACGGATCCAGCAACTGCCCTTTTATCTTTACTAAAACCCATTTGTCATTTATAAAAATTTGCAGAAATTTTACATAATAAAACAGTTTAATTTCCAAGTAAATCGGGAAAAAACATATTGTCGCGTTTACGGGTCTGTTCTTTTCGGCTGCGGCTTTTGGTTGAAATTTTTGAATTTTAATTGTTTATGGTACGATTACGGAGAGACAGATACTCACTTGCGATTTTAGCTGATACAGATGTTAGGTTTTTAATGTATAGATTATTTAACCTATAAACTCCATTTTGAAAAAAATAGATCGCTGTAATAAAAATCAAAACTCGTCAACTTTTGACGTAAAAAAACAGCCCCTACGCCTCCAGCCCGCTACAAAGCCCCACAAACAAAACCACAGACCCCACGACTTTTTGGCGTCGCCTCGAGCACGGAACTCACTCCCACCTCACTACGGCTCTACCTCCTACTCCCAATTCCCCATTTCGATCGACCGCCGGCCGCCGATCTCGCCGGAACCCCAGCGGATCGCCCCGCGGCCGCGATGGACTCCGACGATGAGCTGCAGGACGCCAGCGACTTGGAGCTGGTCGACGGCGAGGAGTACTACTACTGCAGCGACGGGGCGTGTAGCGGCGGCGGGAGCGACGAGGAGTTCGGCGGCGGCGGGGACTACGAGGGCCGCGAGGCCGAGGGAAGCGACGAGATCGTCTCCAAGCGTGAGCAGGTGGTGCGATCGATGCACTGATACTTACTTCCATGTTCCATGGGGTGTGAATGTGATGGACTGATGGGATGACTGTTCTTGCGGGAAATTTCGGGATTGGGTGTGGGATTGCTGAACGTTGTGGTGTCCAGTGCCCAGGAGTCCCGGTGCCTAAATGAGAGGCCTTTATGGGATTCTCTTGTCACGGAAGGAATTGGGTGAATTAGTGGTTTTGATATTGGTTAGTTCTGGCGCAAGGGTGAAAGGGGGCAGACTTTGAGCGCTCACTCTGCGTCGTGTTGTAACCAGTCGTTCTGAGCGACAGGTGTGGTGATGGGAGTTTGCCGTGCTCCTGCTGCGCAGTGATCCATAGGTTTCAGCGGCGCGGTGGTGGGATTCTGCTGAGAAATGCCTTTAATCCTGCGGTTGATAATTGGATAATGTATAGTGAGTTTAGGCTGCATTTTGTTGGAACATAATGTTTGCTATTGGCGCTAGGTGCTCGGTGTTGTCTACTCTCGAGGTCCTGGTGGTGCTCTCAGTGTTTATTTATGGGTTTCTCCATTTTAGGATGCTAAGTACGGTGGTTAGTAGGTCAATGCTCTGTGCTTGGAGCTGCAGCAAAAAAGATTGTGATTTTTTCTGTCTTACAGAAGCATGCATTCATCATGGAGCTTAATACGTATCTTACAGAAGCATGCATTCATCATGGAGCTTAATACGTATGAGGTTTTATCTAGTCACAATTTCTTTCGTTTCACTTGGTGATTGTAGATGGTAGATTGTACTGCAGTGTTCAGCTGCTAGGTTGTGAGGTTCTGCAAGCGGCACCACTGATAAGAATATTCCCATGGACTTGCTGGTGATGGGAATTAGAGTTTTTGTTTGCAAAATGGACCATAGTCTATTGCAATGGGCCAAAGGCCAAAATATGTACATGTACGTGTGTAGGTAAATATGCAAAGAAGACCCTATACAAGAGACTAATCACACAGCTAATGCAACATCTAACATCCCCCTCCCCCTCCCCCAAACTCATGGTGGATCAACAACACTGAGTTTGGAAATGTAGAAACTACGCTGAGCTCAAGTTTGTGCCTTGGTGAAGAAATCCGCTATCTGAACCTCCGAAAGCACATACTGGAGAGTGACAACCTGCTCCTGCACCTGCGATCTCATGTATGAAGTATCGACGCTGATATGCTTGATGAGCTCATGCTTCACTGAATCTCGAGCAATACTGATTGCGCCGGTGCTTTCTTTTCTGACAAGAGAGGAGTCGGTACAGAGACAAAAACACCGAAATCCTTAAGTAGCCACTGTAGCCAAGTGATCTTAGCTATCAACATCACCATAGCTCTCAACTCTGCCTTAGCACTCGAATGAGGAATAGCTGTTTGCTTCTTAGTCTTCCAGGTAAGCTGAGAGGAACCAAGGAAAACACAATAGGCAAGAAGAGACCGGCGATCTGAATGATCACTAGCCCAGGTCGCATTAAAGTATGCCTAAAGCCGCGGAGAGCTGAAACAAGGAAAGAAAAGGCGTCGAATGATGGTCCTGCGAATGTATCCCAGAACATGAAGAAGGTGACTGAAGTAGAGCTAAGTGGGAGCAAAGACGAAATGACCTCAGAATGTGAACTGAGTGAGAAATGTCAGGTCGAGTCATGCCAAGGTAGATGAGGCTCCCAACAAGGTGGCGGTAGTGAGTGGGATCCTCAAGGGGTTCACTGTTAGTGGACCGTAGGTGAACTCTAAGCTCCATAGGAATGTCCACCATTCGCTGATTAGTGAGGCAAGCGTGAGCAAGAAGACCCTGAATGCATTTCTCTTGGGAGAGGTAGTAGCCCTCAGGTGTAAAAGAGACCTTAATCCTAAGGAAGTAACAAAGAGGACCCAGATCAGACATCAAAAAGACAAAAACTACTTACTGAGACGCTTCTTCACAAAATCAATGTACTGAGGGTCATCCCTAGTAATGATCATTCATCCACATAAAGAAGTGTCTAATCACGATGTGGACAAAGAGAGCAGGGCTGTGATCACTGGTGGAGAAGTCAGTAGCAGTGACAACGGAAGAGAAGCGCTCAAACCATGCATGAGGGGCTTACTTGAGCCCGTAGTGAGAGCGGCGAAGGCAACAAACCATGTTGTCAGGGACAGAATACCTAGGAGGTGGTTGCATGTAGACCTCACGTAGCTCGCTATTGAGAAATGCATTCTTAACGTCTAGCTGAGAGATGGACTACTGACGAACAGAGGTCACGACAAAGAGAGTGCATTGTTCAAAATAGGGTCTAGGCGACGGAATCCAAGGTCAAAGAGGCTGGATCCGATTCGGCGGCTGGAGGAGCAGCATTGGTGGCGTCCAGCTTGACATTCCCGAGCGGTGTCGGCTCAAAAAAGGTGCGGCAATGGTGGGAGGGGTCCAAGGTGGTAACCAAGAGGGTAGCGGTGATCAGGAAGCGACGGCGCTGGTGGTGATGGGAGGTAGTGGAAGGTCTAGGGTTCCATGTGGCAGGACCCTAACCATAGCTTTGATGCCATGTTGCAAAATGGACCTTAGTCTATTGCAATGGGCCAAAGGCCAAAATATGTTAGTCTATTGCAATAGGCCAAAGGCCAAAATATGTACATGTACCTGTGTAGGTAAATAAGCAAAGAAGACCTCATACAAGAGACTAATCACACAGCTATTGCAATATCTAACAATTTTCACCTAAAAGAAGTATTCCTACATTTGGGTTATTATATCAAGGAATGCCTTCTAGTTACTCAGATGGTAGTTAAATTAAAGGGTGGCTAAAGCAAGAAGTTTTTCTGCTTCATCAACATAGAAAAATCCACATATGACATGTTTCTAAAGCAAGATTGTCACGACGTCGCCTAGGCGACGCCAAGTCGTCCTGGCACCCGGAGGGGGACGCTGAGGTTGTTTGCCTAGCAGCTTCTAGCGGCCGCCTGTGTTGGGGGGGGGGGCTTGAGATCTCTCGCTGTCGACGCTGAGCTCCCGCCACTGCCTTCCCTCTCCAGCGGGGCAGAGGAGAGGAGCCCAAGCATAGGCGAGCACTTTGGCAGTGGGAGGCGGCATGCTGGGAGGGATGGGGGCGGCGGCAGCTGGTGGTGGGTTGGGTGGGAGTTGAGTGAGGTTAGGGTTAGGATGGGTTTATTTGGAATGAGGGGAATGATCTGTGGTTGGATCTAGAACTAAGGACTAAGAAAATTGACTGAAAGTTAAGAAATTTTAAATCAATTGTGCTATTTGCTATTATGGACCGTGTTATTTGAATAATTTGTGCTATTAAGTTTCATGGTTATTTAATTTTTGGTCATATAAGTTATTTTTGAATAATTTTTTGTTATTGTATTTAGTCGACTAGGCGTCCAGGTACCCAGGTCTCATCGTGACTCACTGGATCGCCGTGACAACCTTGTTTTAAAGAGTTGTAATCCATATACTTGCTGGATAATAACTTGCATAAATCACTGGAAACATATAGTACACTTATGGGATGGTCATTTGCTCCCATATTATGAGCAATATTCCAGGTCCTATTATCCTCGTTAACAGTGGTGCATAGCATGTAAAGTGCTTCTATTCTATTCATGAAACAAGAAAAGAACTTGTGCTTTCTTTCCCTAGACTGGTTTCTGTTAGACAGAGGGTACGGCAGCCCCTCATTGGGCCTGCTCGTCTATAATTGGGCCTAGTGCCTATATGGCTAGGATAGATAGATTGATCTATATTAGGCAAGGATCTCCGCTGATTGGTTCAATTTCTATAAACCCTAGGCCATCCTTGCCTATATATATGTAACACCATATCTCTCATAATCAATCTACTATTTTCCCTTTGCCTAAACCTACATGGTATCAGACGCCCGAAGGATTTCTTCCGCTCTTCTTCCGCGCTAGCGCACTCGCGCCATCTCCTCCTCGATTGCCATCATGCCGCCACCGCTCTCGCTCTCCTCTGAAGCGAAGCGCGCCGCCGCCGCCGCCGCGCGCGACCGCCATGGCCGCCGAAAGCTTGAAGCGCACGGCCGCTGAGAGCGCGCCATGGCCGCTGGCGTGAGCGCGAGCGCCATGAGGCCGAGCGCGCTGCTGCCGCCGATCATGCGAGCGCGAAGCGCCTCGCGCGCGCGCGCCGCCGCTTGAGCGCGCCGCCGCGAACGGAAGCGAGGCGCCGCCGCGAGCGGCTCATGGCCGGTGAGGCGAAGCGCCGCTGCGGCGTCGCCTGCGGCCGCTGCTGCGCCGAGGTGAGGCCTCGCGCACCTCACCGCGACGCAGCGCACCCGCCGCCTCCACGACGCCGCTTCTCCATGAAGCCGCCGTCCTCGCCAACCTTCACTCGCAGTAGTCGGCGTCGAAACATCCGCACTCTCGCGCCGATCGTCCTCGAGCTCTCCTCCACCAAGACACCGGTGGCGCGAGTGTTCCTCCTCGCCTTGGGAAGTTCGCCTCGAAAACCATGTTCTTCAAGACGACCCGACCCCGCCTTCCCGGTGGGCGCGCATGGATCGCGTGGTCAAGTCTTGGTCAGACGACGCCATCTCCCGAGCCGTCCGACATGGTGCCTCGTTCCCGCTCCTCCGCACGCTCGGTGTGGTGGCCGTGGAGTCCGGTTCGGGGAACGTGGAGACGCGCGCCCTCCACCTCGGCCGAAGTTTGGACTTTAGCCTGAGGGACCTCTCGTCACCGACTCTCGCGCCTCAAGGGCATGGCGACGCCTCGAAGACCTCGGCGAGCACGTTCGACCGCACTCGTACTCACCCCGATTCGCGGCCTCAACGAAGTTCGCCTCCATCGGTCTCCACCTCCGCCAGCGGTCGTCCTTCCCACGCTCTGAAGCTCGAACGATCTGCGCTAGAGGAATCGAACCAGCGCATCGCTCGCCGCGCCATCCATCGCTCGGTGGTCGCCGGTAGACCGCGTGCTCGCCGGTGCCTTCACCGCGTCCGAACAATCGCCTCCATCACCTCGATTCCCGCCATTCACGGGCGCTCGCTAGTAATAGGCGGGAGCAAGCGTGGCGCAAGCGGGTGAAACGCCACCGCTGCTGGGCGGCCAGTGCTGCGCCTCTGCGGACAGCGCCAGGCGCGCATGCCACGCCCTCCTACTCCACCCATGGCGTGTTCCATACGATGTATGGACCCCGTCCTCCTGGCGCCCATCCCCACCGGACCGCCTCAAAGAAGCCGCCAGCGCACTTCCAGCGAGCCCTCCGCACGCTCTCCTGGCTGGTGCACAGAATGCCTGGGCACCGTCTCCACCACCAGGGTTCAATCCTTGGGCTGCCCCAGGGTGGAACCAGGCGGACCTCGCCCGCTCCTTCAACACCATGACGTTGCCACAGCAGCCGCAACAGGACTGGTACTTCGACTCAGGGGCTACCTCGCACATGACTTCCGATGCTGGTATTCTTTCACACACCTCTCCTCCCCGGTACCCTGTTCCATCTTCAATTGTTGTCGGTAATGGTTCGCTTCTTCCTGTTACCTCCACTGGCGCAACTACCCTCCCGGGTCACCTTCATCTTAATAATGTTCTTGTCTCTCCAAAACTTATTAAGAATCTTATTTCCGTTCGCCAGTTCACATCTGACAACAATTGCTCTGTGGAATTTGACCCTTCTGGTTGTTCTGTGAAGGATCTTCAGTCTCGGAACGAGATCGTCAGATACAATAGCTCCGGGCCCCTTTACCCGCTGCGCCTTCCTGCTGCTGCGGTGCTCTTCATGCCTCCGCCTCCGCGTCCCTCGTGGCACCGCTGTCTCGGACATCCCGACCCGAGGCTCTCTCCGATCTTATGCGTGCTTCCTTAATTCCGCATTGTAATAAAGACACCAGTCCAGTTTGTCATGCGTGTCAACTTGGTCGCCATACTCGTCTTCCTTTTCATACATCTATGTCACGAGCAACTCATAATTTTGATCCGTTCATCGTGATTTGTGGACCTCTCCGTAGCCAGCATCTCTGGATACAAATATTACCTGGTTGTTCTTGATGATTGCTCTCACTATGTTTGGACGTTTCCTCTGCGACTCAAGTCTGACACCTTTTTAACTCTCTCTAACTTTTTTGCTTATGTCTCCACCCAGTTTGGCGCCACCATTAAAGCAGTCCAGTGCGACAATGGCCGCGAGTTCGACAACTCCAGCGCCCGCACGTTCTTCCTTAGCCGTGGCGTACACCTCCGGATGTCATGTCCCTACACCTCCGCTCAAAACGGCAAGGCTGAACGTATGCTTCGCTCTCTGAATGATGTCATTCGTTCCTTGCCGCTTTCGAGCTTAGTTCGCCTTCGTCTTGGGTTGAGGCCTTGCACCACGCCACCTACCTCGCAACATCCTACCCACTAAGACACTCGACGATCGCACTCGCATCACGCCTCTCTTGACTCTGCGCTGTGCTCGCTCATCTTCGTGTCTTTGGTTGCGCTTGCTATCCTAACCTCTCCGCCACCGCCGCCACAAGTTGGCTCGCGTTCGCGTTGTGCATCTTCCTTGGCTATTCGACAATCACAAAGGGTACAGGTGTCTTGACCTCGCTTGAACCGGTCATTATTTCTCGGCATGTCATCTTTGATGAACATTGCTTTCCTTCGCGACTCGATCGCCTCTCCGCTCGGCGACCTCTCATTTTTAGATGATTTCACTAATCTTGTGCCACTTCCCATAGGCCCGCTCGCTCTTTGTTTCCGCGAGTTCGACGCCGCCATCTACAAGGCCTTCCGCCTCCCTTGTCGAGGCGGCACCGATGACGCCACCACCGCCGGCGGCTCGGCGCTACTTCAGCCGCACATCCACGCGCGGCACCGACGCCGCAACCCGCGCGCCCACGCGGCGGCCGGCGCCTGCGAATAGCTCTCACGACCACGTGGGGCTCGGTATTCCGCTTTGCCGGCAAGACGTGAGTTCCGCCGTCTACTCACGCCGCCGCACCACCACCGGCGCCATCGCTTCTCCGGATCTGCGGCCGGTCGGCCCCGCCGCTCGCTACAATACCGCCGGCATCGTTCTGCTGCTCTAGATACTGCAGCGCCGCCCTCGCCCCTCCGGTGACGAACCAAGATGCCATGACGACTCGGGCCAAGGCGGGTATCGCATTCTGCTGCCTACCACGCCTCGTCCTTTCGCCGCTCCAAGACCTTCCGCAGCGCTTCTTGCCACTTAATTGGCGGGCGGCTATGGAAGAGGAATATCTTGCCCTTCTTCGAACCACACGTGGGATTTGGTGCGCGTCCTCAAACGCCAACGCCGTCTCGGAAGTGGATCTTCGCACAAGCTTCTAGGCGATGGATCTCGAGCGCTATAAAGCGCTACTGGGTTCTTCGTGGATTCACCCAATGACCGGTGTCGACTTCGGCGAGACTTTCACCGGTTGTCAAACCGCCACACCGCGATCTTGTCTTTGTCTTTGGCCTTGTCCGGCGGCGGCCCATCCACCACTTCGATGTCAAGAATGCATTCCTCCATGGGGCGCCGAGACGGCCTCTCGCTTCCCACCTTCGTGGTTCGAGGACCTCGCCGTCACGCCGTCATCGCTGAGCAGATCACTCTATGGTGCAAACAGCACCACGGCTCGGAAACCGCTGCGCCGCCGCCACCTTGTGACCACGGGTTCACTGAGGCCAAGTCGACGCCATTGTTGTCTACCACCGCGAATCGTCGTTGTACCGCTCCTCTCGCCGACGACATCGTTCTCATCGCCTCCTCGCCGTCCCTCCTTCGGCGTGTCATTGAGGCATTGCGACTCGAGTTCTCCATGAAGGATCCGGGGCTCCATCACTTCCTGGGATGCATGTTCGCGTTCTGGTGATAGTCTGTTCCTATCTCAGCGACAGTACATGGTGGACATTCTTGCTCGGGCTGGCATGTCCGACTGCAAACCTTGCAAGACTCGGCTGACACTCACCCAAAGTTGTCGCAGACTCAGCGTTCTCAGACAGATCCCGCGACTATCGCGGCTTAGGTCGCCTCCAAAGATCTTACATTCACCAAGCCGGACATTTCTTATGCGATCCAGCCAGATCCCCACATGCATGATCCTCGGGTACCCCATCTTGCTGCTCTGAAGCGCATCCTTCGGTACATTCAAGGCACTCTTGACCTGGGCCTTGTTCTTCGGCCGTCTGCGCAGTCCGACTTGGTGGTGTACTCGGATGCTGACTGGGCCGGTTGTCCAGATACACGCCGGTCTACTTCAGGATATGCAGTGTTCCTCGGTGACAACCTCGTCTCATGGTCCTCCAAGCGCCAATCCACAGTGTCTCGATCCAGCGCTGAAGCAGAATACCGTCTTTGGCCAACGCTGCCGCCGAAGCCACCTGGCTGCGCCACCGCTCCTTGAGCTCCAGACGCCTCCGCTGCGTGCAACACTTGTCTACTGCGACAACATCAGCACGGTCTACATGTCCACCAACCCCGTTCAGCACCAGCGCACCAAGCACATTGAGATTGATCTCCACTTCGTCCGAGAGCGTGTGGCTCTAGGTGAGACCAAGGTTCTGCACGTTCCCACAACGTCGCAGTTCGCTGACATATTCACCAAAGGGCTTCCAAGTTCCGTCTTCAACAAGTTCAGATCCAGTCTCAACGTTCGCAGAGCTGCAGCTTCGACTGCAGGGGCGTGTTAGACAGAGGGTACGGCAGCCCCTCATTGGGCCTGCTCGTCTATAATTGGGCCTAGTGCCTATATGGCTAGGATAGATAGATTGATCTATATTAGGCAAGGATCTCCGCTGATTGGTTCTATTTCTATAAACCCTAGGCCATCCTTGCCTATATATATGTAACACCATATCTCTCATAATCAATCTACTATTTTCCCTTTGCCTAAACCTACAGTTTCCCCCTTTGACATCCTTTTTATTAAATGTTTGCCTGCATGATTGAATGGTTGTTTTATCTTTTCTGCAGAAGGGAATGTTGTTTTTTCTCCTCTGTAACGGGTGTGCCTAACATTAACATAGTTGTGTTTTGGTTCTATCCTTCATGTTTCTTTGCTTTTGTGTTTTGTTGTCTTCTTATCTTTAGCTTTAAAAGTCTCTCAAAGGGGTCTCTTCTGTGTTCATTTTACTGTGAACAGAGATACATTGTTTTAACTGAAAAGGATATACGGGAGCGTCAAGAGGAAGACATAAGCCAGGTTTCTGCAATATTTTCAATACCAAGAGAATCAGCTTGCGTCCTCCTTCGTCACTACAAATGGTCAGTTCTGTTGCTGAAAATATGTGTAGTTTATCATGTTAGATATATGCAATGAAGTCCCATGCTCCAGTAGATCTTTCTGAATGCACTCTACTGCTCTTAATTCTGTTGTAATGAATCTGAGAAGTTCATCTTGTGAAAGTTTCTGAGATTGACAAGATGTAATGACACACTTTGTGTGAAGTTTTCTATGTAAACTGTGCTATATGCATATAGAATAGCATTTCTTATTTCTGCAAATGTGGAATACTTTTGAACCAAACATGTAGATCCTGTTCTTTGTTAACATTCTGTCTCGGTTTTGTTATTCAGGAATATTAGCAAGTTGAGTGATGAGTGGTTTGCAAATGAAGAACATGTCCGCCATTTTGTTGGCTTACCTACAAATGGGGTTGTTATTCCTGATTGTCGGAAGGTAGATTTTCTTTACTTTGAAGATATGGAGCCTCGTTATTTTTTTTAATCTTGTCAGCTACTCAGCTGGTGTAATACCTGGTTGAATCAGTGACTTAACTGTATGTTTTAATTTCTGATGGGTCCTTTGGTTGCAGCTAACTTGTGGAATATGTTTTGAAGGATATTCTGCAAGTGCAGTGAGTTCTGCTGGTTGTGTACATTTCTATTGCCACGAATGTTGGGAAGGTCTCTCTCTCTCTCACCCACACACACCCACACACCCACATGCGCACACACCCGCCGCCCACATACACACAAGTGTCTAGTAAAACAGAAAAAAGTTATGTTTCTGGACAACATTCTAACGCACGTTTGTCTCTAACTCCATATAAGAGATCTATCACTTATAATGGATGAGGGCTGCATTCGTATCCCCATCCCTAATTAGTGTAGTTGGATCAACTCTCCCCATCTGTACCCCTGTTAGTGAAAATCTCAAAGGAGACTGGAAATATCCATACAAATATCTGATATTGTCAAGTTGGTAGACCTAAGCAGGCATGCATTTGTGCATGACTGCATGGCACACGCATTGCAGCACAATTTGCTAACCATGTTGTCTGCGTGTAATCCTGTTATGTTTTGATGGTAGTGAGAGACATTGCTGGAATTATCATGTTGTGTCCATAGCCTACCTAACATAGGTAACATTAGCCAAAAGATGGAACTTATGACTTCTAGTTTTTACCCAAGAATTAGTTTTTTTTTGCCTTTTTCTTAGAGATCTAAATAGGGATTGTTGGATCATTTCAACCAGACATGTTTTTGTTTTTACGACATAAATAAAAATGCTCTCTATAGGGGCGGCCTGAATTTTGTTCATCCTTGCAGTTCATGCTTGATAGCTGGATGTAGTGTCCTCACTTTCAATATTTTTTTACCCATCTGACCTTCTCCTTACTCTTGCAAGAACTCTGGCACTTCTAGTGCTAAAATACTCTGTCACTTCTAGTGCTAAAATAAGGTATACTTTTTCAGGGTATATTAGTGTTTCAATAAATGATGGTCCAGGATGTTTGGCGTTACAGTGCCCTGAGCCATCTTGTGGTGTCATGGTTCTTGAAGAGATGATTAGTAAATTGGCTAAAGATGAGGATAAAGTAAAGTATGCACAATTTGTATTACGCTCATATATTGAAGATAACAAGAAGGTAATTCTTCAAACAAGCTCAGTGCTCATAATGGCCCATGTTATATTTCTTCCATTTTATGTTTATTCAACCTTACTGTATCGTCTGTGGGCTACTAGTTACTTTAAAGGTAGCATAGACACAAATTTATTTATGTCAGTTGTCACCCTATAGATTCTGAAATTTTATTTATGCTCTGCTATGAAATTAATTATTTCCTGCAGACAAAATGGTGTCCAGCTCCAGATTGTACCTGTGCGGTGGAGTTTCTTGGTGATGGGAACTATGATGTTTCATGCAAGTGCAAATTCAGCTTCTGCTGGAATGTAGGTATTTCTTTTTTTGTTTAAGTACTTATCACATATCTGGCTATATTAATACTACCAGTCAAATCTCTGGGTTTTGCAATGTTTTTTTCCGGAAATATATGCAGTGTACAGAGGAAGCTCATCGACCAGTAAGCTGCGAGACTGTCTCAAAGTGGATATTAAAAAACAGTGCGGAATCTGAGAACATGAATTGGTTTGTTGCACACATAATTTCTTTGTTCCTTCTCAGTTATTGTTAGTATTTTATTGTACTTGACCCTTTCTATCTTGATTATTTCTTGTGTGTAATACTTCATCATTTAATTTCTGCATACACAAGCAAACACTGGAAACTGTCTCTCAACTCTCAAAAGATTCTTTTTCCCAGGATATTAGCTAATTCTAAGCCCTGTCCAAAATGCAAACGACCAATAGAGAAGAATCAGGGGTGCATGCATATGACGTGCACTCCTCCTTGTAGATTCGAATTTTGCTGGTATGCTCCCTTCTTCTTGGCCTATTTGTTTTTGTACACTTCATTTTGCTGATGAAAGGTGGACATATTGCATTGAAATTATTTGTTATCTTTGGTCTGATGGTCTTCCATGATCACAGGTTATGTCTAGCTGCATGGTCAGAACATGGCGAGAGGACTGGTGGCTTTTATGCTTGCAATCGTTATGAATCAGCAAAGAAGGAAGGCGTGGTATGTTTCCTTTTGGGCATTAGCCTTCTGTGTATTGAGGAAGAATCTCATACAAGGAATTTTTAATATTATTTAACCTTCACTAGAATAATATGCTATTATCCTCATAGTTAATCGCACTCTGGGTTTGATCCCAATGGATACTTGCTATTGATGTGCTACTCAGTTTTGTGGTTCCTCAACTCATTTTACTACTTGTCAAGTGCACTTAGCTGTTTGTTTATTTCATTATTTGTTTACCTTCATGCCAACAATCTCTTATTTTGATTCCATTTTCTTCTGTTTCAGTACGATGAGGCTGAAGCAAGGAGAGAAAGGGCTAAAAACTCACTTGAGAGATACATGCATTATTATGAGCGTTGGGCGTCCAATCAAATGGTATGTTTAGGATGTCGTTGCAAGCATTTTTTTATGTTTATCTGAATTTCTTCTTGCCGATATTTAATTAGGGTAAATTAAATTTTGTTTGTATAGTCATGGTATTTATGGTATTTCTTAGTTTCTAGGGTTTACTCTTGTGTTGTGTCCTTGTACTACACACACATCTTTGGGCCGAGTGCAATACAACTAACTATTCATCCATCCATTCCTCTCTTAACATGGTATCAGAGCCCAGATCTTACGCTGATGCTGCCCCTACTCGCGGGAGGAGCGATCTCCACTTCCGGGGGTGGCAACCTCCTAGTAGTAGTTAGCGTGAAGGAGGAGCAGCAGATAGCATGAAGGAGGAGCAGCAGCAAACCACCTTTTCCTTCCACGAGGACGGTGCACTCACAATCGTCTTCCTCTCCGGTGCTCCTCTTGCTCCGCCGCCTTCTTCCTCTCCGGCGCGTGGAGCACTCACAATCGTCTTCCTCTCCGGTGCCCCTCTTGCTCCGCCGCCTTCTTCCTCTCCGGCGAGCTCCACGCGCCTCTACTACCGCCCCCCTGATGAATAAGTCTCTGTACTGTGGTCTTTGTGGGGCTGTGGTAGTTTTTGTTTTTTTGACTGCTTTAGGACAGCATCTGCTTTTAGGACAGCATCTGCTTTAGGACAGCATCTGCTTAGGACAGCATCGCTTTAGGACAGCATATTGACCGCTTTAGGACAGCATCTAGGATAGCATCTTAGCATATGTTTGGCTGGTTCTCACCTATAATTTGTATCCCCAACCTCTCGAGTTGGCATGGCATTGTGTGAGCAATAAACAAGAAAACTTGCCCCATCTCCTAGTGTCATCCTCTCCATGAGAGTAAGGATCTTGCTATCACCAAGAGCAAGAGTCCAAATGACTAACAAGTGGTATCGAGCCTTAGTATCCTCGTAGCTCGAGCATCTCCCGCTCATCTCCTTCTCCGCCTCACAGCAGCCTCACCCAGAGCAAGCAGCGACTCCGCCCCCGCCACTCTCTCCGAGACGGCAGAGCTCGTCGGCGCCCTCTCTCCACGCAACAGCCCCGATGCGCGCCATGTCCGCAGGCGCGATCTCGGCCGCTCGATCGCCTCGAGCATGCGGCATCGTGACGGCCCGAGCTCGTCGCGAGCGAAGCGGCGGCAGCGACGGCCGCGCGCGGCGCTGGCGCTGGCGCGGCAAGCGCGGCCGGGCAAAGAACGCGCATGAGGTCGGCGGCGGCGGCGGCAGATGCAACAGCGCGCGCGGCAGCAGAGGTCGTGGTTCATGCGCGCAAGAATAGCAGCCCGGCCTGTGATGACAATGCGACGCGACCCTCGGCTGGAGGAGAGGAGGCGCAAGCAAGGCGAACGGCGCAATGGGCGCCGCACACACCCACGAGCGCGCGCGGCAGCCAGATAGCGGGCGCGCGGCGCTCTGAAGAGGCGCGCGGCGTGGCGCTCTCGGAGGAGGCACGCGCCGGCGGCGCAGACGTCGACGGAGAGCGCACTTCACAGTAACGCGACTTTCTCCGGTTGCCGGCATCGCGGCTACCACGAGTACGGTCGCCGTCGGGGCGTCGGCGCGGCGGCGGGTGGCCTACCTCACCAAGACCAACTACGCCGAGCGGGCTGCGGTGATGAGGTAAAGTTCCAGTGCGGCATATGTGGGATGCGGTCCGTGACGGCGACGCCGACTACGACCAGATCGACGGCGCCGATGCTCTCGCCGCAGCCCCGCCGAGATGCGCTTCGCTACCAACAAGCGGTCGCCAAAGAGGCTTGGGACGCCATCGCCGCAAAGACGACGGCAGCGGCATCGCGCCGCAAGTCTACATTGCGGCGCCACGCACGAGTGGGAGAACTCGCCTTCAAGCGGTGAAGACGTTGATGACTTTGCTCTCCGCCTCAACACTCGCTGCGAAGTTGGTGCGATTCGGTGGCGACACCTACGGCGAGGAGAGAGCGTGGAGAAGCTCTTCCACGCGTCGCCGCGTCCCCGAAAGTACAAGCGGATGGCTCGCCGACGGTCTCTCTGACCTTTCCACGATGACCATCGAGGAGGCGCGGTCGCCTCAAGGTCGCCGACATCGATGAGCCACGAGCCTCTCGACCCGTCACCATTGGCGGAAGCTCCTCCTCGCTCGGGAGCAGTGGTCGCGGCCAAGGTGACAAGAAGAAGGGAGCCTTCTTCCACGACAGCGGCCGCAAGAGCGGCAAGCGCGCAGCAAGCGCAAAAGCGCCAGAGGCGCCGATCTTTGGCAAGCAAAGCCAAGACGAGACGACTCTTGCCACAATCGCGGCAAGCTTGGTCATTGGGCCAAGGAGTGTCGATACCACGACGCGCGGCGGCCCACGTCGCGCAAGCGGAGGAGGAGGAGCGGCCGGTCTGCTCATTGCTCATGCGAGCATCGACCACCTCCAATGCAAGCCGGCCGCAGCGGCTCTCCTCCACCTTGACGAGCCAAAGCACACGCCTCCTCGGCGGCGCTTCGGCAATGACAAGACCGACGAGCGGTGCTCGACACCGCGCCACCCACCACATGACCGGGCGGCGGAGTTCTTCTCGAGCTCGACTCAGCGCTCGAGGCACCGCAAGTTAGCGACGCCCGCCGTGGAGATCAAGGGCGTCGGCTCTGCTGTCTTCGCCGCTAAGATCGGCGAGCACCGGCCGCCACCGCGCGTCTACTACATCCCCGACCTGCGGAACTCCATCATCGGCTTGGGACGGTGGATGAGAACGGCTCGCGTGTCGAGATCGAGCACGGTGCCGCGGATTTGGGATCTTCGACGCCGCCTCCTTGCCAAGGTAACCAGAGGCGCAAATCGACTTCGCCTTCACGCAGTGGCACAACCCTCTGTCTCGCACTCGTCGGGACGACGAGGCGTGGCGATGGCACGAGTGCTTTGGGCACCTTCACTTCGAGGCCCCGGCGGCTCGGTGCCACGGAAATGGTGCGAGGCTGCCGTGCCTTGACCATGTGGAGCGACTCGCGACGTCTGCGTGTTGACGGCGCAGGCGACTCCTTTCCCAAAGGCGAAGTTTAGAGCCAAGGAGAGGCTCGAGCTCGTGCGGGACTTGTGTGGCGGTGACACCGCCACACCGAGAGACGACGCTACTTCCTGCGCCGCCGTCGACGACCTCTCCGCTACATGTGGTGATGGTCCTCGGCGAAAGGGAGAGGCCGCGGACGCCATCAGCGCACGCAGTCGCCGCGAGGCGAGCGCGCCGCAGCCGCGCGCGTCTTCGCGCACGAGACAACGGCGCGACCACGGCGGCCCGACCGTCCGCATCGCTTTGCCGATGAGGGCATTCACGCCACTACTCGCGCCGCATGCCCGCAGCAGAACGGCGTCGTCGAGCGCGCGCAACCAGACGGCGTAGGGATGGCTCGCCCTCCTCGCGCAGGGATGCCTACCGCTTACGGGAGAGCGGTGGTGACGGCCGTCTACATCCTCAACCGCCGCTACCAAGGCGCTCGATGGCGGGACGCGCACGAGGTTTGGCATGGGTGCAAGCCGGCGGTCTCCCACTTGCGGGTCTTCGCTCCCTCGCGTTCGCCAGGAGCTTGGCCACATCGGCAAGCTCGACGGCGAGCACTCGGGGTGTTCATCGGCCACGCGAGGCTCGAAGGCCTACCGCATCCTCGACTCGTCACACGTCAAGGCCCGCATCTCGCGTGACGCCGTGTTCGACGGCGGCGAGGCCGACGTGGGACAAGGCGGTGGGCGGCGGTTCGCCTCGACTCGGGGACTTTGTTGTCGACACGCCCACTTCGAGAGAGCCGGGAGCTAGCGGCTGCGTCTTCACCGAGCTCGTCCACCTCGACACCTTGCTCGCCACCACTCCGGCGAGTGCTCCACCACCGGCGCACGCCACGCCCACCCTTCACCACCGGCCACCACTTTCTCACCGCCGCCACACCACCGGACCGGCCCCAACAGCCGGCCCACGATGAGCGGCGCATGGTGGAGTTCGCTACTCCGTTGTCCCACGACGAGGACCGTCGACGCCTACCACGACAGCGACGAGCTCTCGCGCTTATCGTACCATGGACAACATCCTCGCGAGCCGCCTGTCCTCGGGTCGGCGCAGCGATCGCGAGGCTGAGCGCATTTGGCATGCGACGACGGCGAGCCCCGCCTTCGCCGAGGCGAGGAGACGCGGCGTGGCGTGTCACGATGAAGGCGAGATGGACGCCGCCGAGCACACGGACGTGGGCGGGCGAATCTTCCCGCCGGCCACCGCGCGATCACCCTTGCTGGGTGTTCGCCGGCGGGATGGCCGGCGCCATCGTCAAGCACAAGGCTCGCTTGGTGGCACGAGGCTTCGCGGCGGGAGGGGTCGACTTCGATGACGCCGCACCCATCGCGCGCATGGAGTCCGCTCGCCTTCTCCTCGCACTTGCGGCCCAGAGGATTGGCGCGCCCATCACATGGACGCCAAGTCCGCCTTCCTCAACCGCGACTTGAAGGAGGAGGTCACGTCGTCACCGCGGGATTCGCCATCCCCGCAGGAGGGCAGGTTCTCCGCTGCGCAAGCGCCTCTGCGGCTGCGGCAGCACCACGAGCCTAGAACGCTAAGCCGACTCCACCTCAAGCAAATGGGGTTCCAGCAGAGCGCACACGAGGTCGCAGCTTCACGGCGGGGCAAAGCGGCAACGCCTCACGCGGTGGCGTCACGCCGACGACTTAGTGATCACCAAAGACTAAGGATGCGGAGGTGGCGGCATTCAAGGAAGAGATGATGGCCACCTTCCGGATGAGTGACACAGGGCCCTCTCCTTCTACTTAGGGATCGAGGTGCACCAGATGATTCCGGATCACACTTCGACTGCATCGCCACGCCAAGCGCGCCGTTGAGCTAGCCGGGCTCATCGATCGCAACCCGCCTCTCACCCGATGGAGGAGGATGAAGTCGAGCCGCGACAAAGACGACGGAGGAGGCGGACGCTACGCGAGCACGGCGTCTTGTGGGAGCCTTCGCTACCTCGCCCACACGACCGGACTTGGCATTCTCCGTCGGCCACGTTAGTCGGCTCATGCAACAACCGACGACGAGCATCGGCAGGTCGTGAAGAGGATCATCCGCTACGCTGCGGGGACCCTTGACCACGGCCTCCATTACCCGAGGTGTCTGGCGCGCACACTTCGTCGAATGCAAATGACAATGACCACGCGGCGACATCGACACCAAAGAAGAGCACAAGCGGATTCTCTTCTTCCTCGGCAAGTGTCTCGCTCATCGGCGGTCGATCAAGCGGCGGTGGTGGCCTGTCACCGTGTGAGGCCGAGTACATAGCGGCTTCCACCGCTCGACTCAGCACTCGCTCGCCGATCGCTTGGTGATCTCTCGGCAGGACATCAGCGATGGAGCTCAGGGTGGACGACAAGTCCGCTCTAGCCTCGCAAAGAACCCGTTTTTCATGAACGAGCAAGCACATCCGGGTGAAGTACCATTTCATCCGAGGTCGCTGGATGAAGGAAGCATCAAGGCAAGCTACATCAACACCACGGATCGCCATGGATCCGCTCACCAAGCCTCTTGGAAGGATCAAGTTTCTTGAGCTCGCTCCAAGATCGATGATGGTTCAACCCTCCCACAAGACGACGCACAAGACTTAGGGGAGAATGATGAATAAGTCCTCTTCGTGGTCTTTGTGGGTTGTGGTAGTTTTGTTTTTTTGATCGCTTTAGGACAAAGATCTACTTTTAGGACATCATCCTTTTAGGACAGATATTGACCGCTTTAGACAGCATCTAGATAGCATCTTAGCATATGCTTGGTGGTTCTCACTTATAATTTGTATCCCCAACCCTCGAGTTGGCATGGCATTGTGTGAGCAATAAACAAGAAAACTTGCTCCATCTCCTAGTGTCATCCTCTCCATGAGAGTAAGGATCTTGCTATCACCAAGAGCAAGAGTCCAGCGACTAACACCCCCGCCTCGCCTCCACCTGCAACGCTGTCGCCATTGTGCCGCGCCGCCCCCTCTTTTCCGCCGCCACTGCCGCCGCGTCGTCGCCTTGAGAGCCTATCTGGCTGCCCCCTCGCATTGGGCTGTGTTAGAACGCCGCCTCCCCGCCCGGATCCACGCCGCCACGAGCTGGGCTGCACCTAGACATCGTTGCCCCACCTAGATCCGGCCATCATTGGCCTCGACCTGCCCGGATACGGTCGTCTCCGCATAGCCCCGCCCGGACCTGACACCTGCCGCCGTCTGCCTTTCCATCGGGTTTCTCGAACTCCGTGCGCCTGAGCTCGTCCCGGCCAGATTTACTCCCTCATCATTGGCCGTCCGAGCTCTCATCACGCTGCCGCCGTCGGTCTTCCACTGCTCGACCCACTGCCGCCGTCCTCTTCTTGGAACGCCGCTGCCGCTCGGCTCTCTTGATGCTGGTCGCTGCTGGCGATCTCCTCTTGGACCACCGTTGTTGCTCGCCTCCTCTTGGATCGCCATTGCCGCTCGCCTCTTCTTGGCCGCCTCAAACCTCGCATCCATCTCGCGTGCCTCCCAGCCCGTCTCTCTTATTCGTCGAGCCACCAAGGAAGGAAGGAAGGAGGCGAGATGGGCACTCCAACTTGTGGAATTACTCCTATAACCAGGAACAACCCACAGAAATGAGCAGATACACCAGATCGGATGCCTGTTGCTGCTGCTTAGTATCTGGAGTCTGTTCCTTTTGAGTCTTCGCTTGCGTCTATCTAAGTCTGATGCTCTCTCTGAGTTCGTCTAAGCTGTGCGAGTCTACAAATTCTTTGTCAGTCAGCCGATTGCTTCTCTAGCCACGGTGAGTCCTTTGGATCCAGTGTAGCCCACTCCTTCCCTTTTGCATGGCAGCAGCCGCTACTCCTCTTTTAGCTGCCGCAGATCGTAGAAGTCGTTATGATGCCACTGCTTCTCTCTAAGTCGTCGCCCTGAGCTTCTAAGGCTGTTGTGCTTCACTTCTACGTCGCCGCCACCTTGGGTTTCGATCTGCGCCGTCATGCTTTTATCTGTCCCTTTTTGGTTTGATTTGACCGCTCTCTATTTGTGTCACCTCCATCTTCTTCGTCATGTTGCCACGGTCGACTTTGCTCTCGCTTGCCTCTACTTTCTCAGCCCTTGCACTTTGTGCTTTATGGGCTATCGCACGACCCTAGATGGGAGATCATTTGGTACTTGACACAATTTTTCAAGAGCTGCATGCTGTGATAACATTATCACTACCTGGACTTTGGATTTTACCTATTTTAGTGTCACCCCTTTCAAATGCAATGCTATTACATACACCTTGCATTTTGGGGGGTGGTTAAGGGTATTTGTGGTATTTCCTAGTTTCTAGGGTTTACTCTTGTGTTGCCTTGTACTCTATATATCCCTTTGGGCCGAGTTTAATAACTAACTATTCATCCATCCATTCCTCTCTTAACAATTCATGCTTTTATATGGTCCTTTTTTTATTTACAAACCTGTGCATGCATGTGTCTATATAAGTTCATCGAGTTGGCCATATTGTGAAGATTTTTAAAATAACCCAAAGCAAGTCCTACATTTTGTTTAAAAATCGCTGGATCTAATTTTATGTCACTGCTGCAATGTACCAGGTCCAATGTCCTTATTAAATCAAGAGTAAAATACACTTTAGATCTCTAAACTTGTCAAGTTGGATCACTTAGGTCCTCAAACTTTAAAACTGCAGATTCATGTTCCTAAACTTATTTAAGTGGGTCACTGCTGGTCCCAAGGACAATTCACTAGCTTGACTGCTGACGTGTAGTCTTGATCGATGTCAGCATGGCGTAGGGGACACGTGCGGCTCATGTGACCAGCCGAATGGGAGATAAATTGACATTTAACCCCTGCAGTTGGGATCCTTTGCATTCCCTTACCTCATGTTCCTCGTCGGCATCCCCGTCGCTGTCGTCGCCAGATCTGGCTGTCCCTAATCCCTCAGCCACTGTCTTCCTCCCCGGTGGTGTTCGCCTTCCTCCATGCCAACATCCCCGTTACCACTGTCGCTCGATCCACCTGTCCTCGACTCCTCCGCCACTGTCTTCCTCCTCCCCGGCGGCCAATCGTCTACCTCCATGCCAGCATCTCTATCGCTGCAATCGCTGGATCCGCCCATCCCGGATCCCTCCGCCACTGTCTTCCTCCCCGACGGCCGACTATCTTCCTGCATGCCAGCATCCTTGTCACTGCTGTCGCCAGATTCGCCCGTCCCAAAACACTCCGCCACCGTCTTTCTCCTCCCCGGCGGCGGACCATCTTCCTCCACACCAGCATCCCCGTCACCACTGTCGCTAGATCTGCCTATACCCAACCCCTTCGCCATTGTCTTCCTCCTCCCCAGCGGTCGACCGAATCTGAGTTGTGCTGTGGAGGAACGGCCTGATCCGGTCATCATCGCCAGCTCTCTGGGACCAACACGAAGGCTGACAGGGACGGCAACGTGAGGGATGCGACAGTGGAGGAGAGGTAGGTGTGCAGCGGCTCCAAATCGCAGTGGAGGTGAAGCAGCTAGGGGGTGGGAGGCAGAAGCGGTGGTGGGGGAGGAAGCTCGAGAGGAGGAGGGAGGTGGGCATGGTGGTGGAGGAGACGGAGAGAGCGAGTGGTGGAGACGCATGTGACCCCCATGCCATGCTGGTATCGATCAAGGCTACACGTCAGCAATCAAGTCAGCAAATCATCTTTGGAACCTGCTGTCACTCACTTAAACAGGTTTTGTGCAGTGTCAAAGTTTAGAAACCTAAGTGAACCAACGTGACAAGTTTAGGGACCTATGATGTATTTTACTCTTAAACCAATTATTTCCTTTTTATTTTACATGTCTTATCTGAGTGGATTATGAGTGGTTATGGCATGCATAACGGTTTATATTCTGTCTTGCACACTTTTGTAATGGTTTACCAAAGCATGCATAATGTGAAGCACATGAATTTACTTTTACTGTAGGATGAATAATGACTGGTCAATTTTTGTGTATAATGTGTTGTCTGTTTCCTCTTCCCTGTTGGCAGTCAAGGCAGAAGGCAGAAACCGACCTGCAAAAAGTTGAAAGCGAAGATGTAAGTATTTACATTGTGCCGCGCATCCAGCATTTGTGTTAGAGTACACATTCGCTTTTATTTATCTCTAATAGCAAAATTTACTGAAAGGAGCTTGAGCCGCAGACTTAATCAAAAAAATGTGTTTGACTATTTTGTCATTGTAGCTTGCAAAGTTAAGTGACACTCTTGGAATACCAGAGACCCAACTAAAGTTCATACCTGAAGCTTGGTCACAGGTTAGATATTATATATTATTTTGTAAATGCCCATAAACTGGTTATGTACTTTTACAGTCTTCCTTTTTCTGATGCGCCCATCCTCCCATCCTTCACTACGACAGATCATAGAATGCAGACGAGTGCTGAAATGGACATATTCTTATGGGTATTATCTAGATGATAAAGCCAAGAGTGGTTTTTTTGTGTACCTTCAAGGTAGATTTTTTTAAGCTTGCAACTTAATGTTTTTCACATAATTTACAGCCACACATCTGTAAATTTTATAGGTGAAGCTGAATCTGGTTTGGAGCGTCTCCATAAATGTGCCGAGAAGGATATGCATGCATTTTTGCCTAAAGCTGATAAAACTGAACCTTCTCCTTCATTAAAAGACTTTGGTGAATTTCGTGTGAAACTTGCTGGTCTAACAAGGTATTGCAGAGACATCTTTGATCATTAGATATTTGCAGTTAAATACTATTAGATGTGTATTTTACCTATGTATTTTTATAAGGGGTTATCTGCATATATGCTATACCTGTACGTGTATATATACTGACTTGTTGGCCTCATGATGAATACAAGAGCTATTCATAACAAATACTTTATTTTACTTGGAACTAAGCCATGATTTGGCTGCCTTTTTTCACCATTGTTTTTCTTGATTTGAAGTTTATGATAATTGTTTTGGATATTCTCCCGTTATTTTCTCTTTTGAGCAAAGATTCATAGGGGCATAATGTAATGCAGTAGGAGTTCGGTGACGTGCAAAGCATTTTGGTTGGATTTAGGTCATGCCCTTGCTCCAATTATCTATTTGTTTTTTTTTTCATTTGGCTGAAGTTGCATGCATGATGCCATGCATACTTTCCAACATCTTCGAAACGGTTTCAGTATATGTCCTGCTCTACATGGATGCAGAATTTTCTTGATCATTCTGCATTGCACGAGTTGCGTATCTATTAATATGATAATAAGCTAATTTTAAATTGCAGTGACTAAGCTAAATTTTCCTTACAGTGTAACCCGCAACTACTTTGAGAACCTCGTTCAAGCACTGGAAGCAGGCTTGGAGGATGTCCGCGCTATGGGCGAGTCAACTTCAAACAATACAGCCAGCTGCAAGAAGCCAGCCACTAAAGGCAAGTCAGGGAGGAAGAAGGTGGCAAGAACATTGTCGGAACATTCAGATGACGGCTGGCCCTGTGAGCGCTGCACATTCATCAACCCATCCTCGTCAGATACCTGCTATGCATGCGGCAGGGATAGGCACTAGATAGATGGGGCAACGCGAAGGATTCTCACTGGAACTTCCCTCATGAGCCAGGGTGCCTGTTTGGCCCTAGCGTTCTGCTGCCATGAACATGAAGCAGAGCTTTCGAAGGATGCGACCATGTACAGGCAGCCAAAGATCGCAGGTGCGAGCTCAGAGGAGGTATACTTGCCAGAGATGCGCGATTCAGAAATGCGGTGCAAATGGAGGGAACACAAGTGGGGGGAATTTTGGCATTAGCTAATACATGTGTTAGCTGTAAATACTAATTTGTGAATGCTGTGGGTCTGTAGCACATGCAGCTTTTTATTCCCAGAATGTAGCTGTCTTTGCGCGTTTCAGTTCTGGTATGAAATTCTTGCTCCGTTTTGGATACGGAGCAGAAGTGCAGAACAATGAGAGTCAGAAAGACGACGCCATTTCCATGTATCCATCAATGTGTTGACGTAGTGAGTCAGAAAGACGACGCCATTTCCATGTATCCATCAATGTGTCGACGAAGTGAGTCTATTTACTTTGAGATGCTGCGTATGATGTTCTCCCCAAAATATTTCCGCCGCGTTTGGCACGCGCGGCCTCGTTGTTAGGAACTGGGAAGAATCGGGTCGAGGTCCATGGGCTAATGGCCCAACGCAAGTATGGCCCACTCAGCTGGCTTTGTGGGACCGGACGAAGCCACGCAAGCGTCTGTATAAAAGGAAGACCGTTGACTTGTCACTCCCTCCTCCGTCTACCTACCCCGGCAACTGACCACTCTTCGAGCTCGACCTCGGCTCGGCAGCTTCCGCGCCTCTCCTCTCCGCTTCCAATGGACGCCATCGCCTTCTCCTCCGCTCCAAAGCCTAACCCCACGCCCTTCTCCTCCTCCTCCTCCACGCTGTCCTCGCGCGCCCAGCACTACTCCGTCTGCAGTGCACGGCGCCGCCGCCGCCCGCTCGCAGCCCTCCGATCCCAGCCCTCCGCGGCCGCCTCTGCCTCCCACCACGACGTTGTCATCGTCGGCGCCGGGATCGTGGGGCTCTCCCTCGCCCGCCACCTCCTCGTCCACACTCCGCTCTCCGTCGCCGTCACGGACGCCGCCGTTCCATGCTCCGGCGCCACCGGCGCAGGTGCCCTCCGCGCCTCCCCTCCGTGCGTGCGCATATATCTCCGGGGCCTGAGTAGCCTGAGTTAGGCTATAGCCTCTAGGGTTTTGATTTGGGTTCGTGTTGCTGCAGGGCAGGGATACATATGGATGTCGCACCGGACGCCCGGGAGTGACACGTGGGAGCTGGCGGTTCGGAGCAAGCAGCTGTGGGAGGAGCTCGCGGCCGAGGTGGACGGCTTCGGGGGCGGCAGTGCGCGGGAGAGGCTGGGGTGGATGAAGACAGGTAAAGTCATATGATGGTGATCGATAAGTCGTCGTGATTGAACTGCTGGTTTTTCTCAAACACTAGTAAACAATTCACAATTGTAACTTTGTTAGTAGTAGAAGTACTATAATAGCAGTAGATTTAGTTAGAAACAGTAGTAGAAGATCTATGGCAATCTCCTACGGTCCAGTAGATTAGACGACTAAGGTAATTCAGGTTACTTTGGGCTCTGGACTTACTGATGATATGTGTAGTTATACGGAATGAAACAACCTCAAAATTTCAAAAAGGATTTGTATTGCTTTGGATTTTGATTTCAATTGGTTCTTCATCCTATTCACCTCAACTCTCCACCGATCAAACTCCTTCGCTACCGTCATAGCAACCGCCTCATCCACCTGTGAGCAGTGAGGCAAATCGGCACTGTTCACCACCCGGAAAAAATCACCGCTCCACCTGGCGCACTGTTATTTCATATATGACAAATGTTTAGAATGACATGATAATGGTTTGTGGATGAAAGTTGCCTCAGTGAAAATATAAGGACTAAAACCTTATGCCAAGTAAAGAATATAGTGATCACTCAACCACAAACATTGATTTGTCAAATCTGATTTAGTAACTATTCAAGTTCAATTGAATATCTACGAGAGTTTTTGTGGTATAGAAGAGGGTATAGCCATACTTAACAACAGTAGGACCGTTTCAAATCGGGCGAGGCCACGAGCTACTTGAGTTTGTTGGGATCAAAGACCTATTGGGTAGAGACTATATAAAGAATTGAGAAGTGAAAAACTTTATTTTCTTAACTTAGTCGAGGGGGTTAAGAAATCTTGTGGGTAAAACTGGATAGCTCTGCAGAGTCAAAATGTAATGGTATTCGAATACGTCATGCTTTCGGTAAATGAAGCTGTGTTTAATAGGTTGATTCAACAATAAAGTATAAGTAGATTTGGGATTTGTTACGTTTGATAATCAAGTTTTTGAAACCCCAACCTTAAGAAGTTTACCATTTTATGCTAAAAAATGTTTACAACTAAAATTGCATCCACATAAATTAAAACCATTACACTACTATCCCTTAGAAATCCTTGCATATAATTAAATAGTATTTCCCCATGTGATTTATTGAGTACGATTGTTTGTATTCATACTTGCTAAAAATATTAACAGAAAGTACATAACAAGAAAATGAGAAAGTTTACAAGGACGACGTGGAAGAATACTACGAAATAGATGATGTTTGGATTTATGGTTGTTCTGCGCTTAGGCACGCATGTGGTGTTCTTTTTGTATTGTAATATATATAAGGGCCGCACGCCCCGCTGTAAAACTTGGCTAATAAGCCGTTATCTTGTAATAAAGTTAGCTTTTGTATTAGAACATATGATGGCAATGATGTAAACTCAACTAGAGTACCTTGCAGCTGAACAATACTGAGTTACGAGAGAAACACGACGCCCCTAGAAATGGGGGCGTTACACGGAACTTGAATTGACTTTGCTCCGATGCTCGTTTGATGAGATGTTTTATTGATATGCTATATGATCTATTCTGTGTTACTTAATTCCCGTTTCTTGGTCTCAACCAAAGTTTGAATAGAAAATGAAATGCTACTATCGGTTTTGTTAAGGAAGCTTATTAGTTGGAAGAACTTCCGAAGAGCTGGCTACATTGAAGGAAAGGACCAAGGTTCTGTCTCATGCAGGCATACATGCGGAATGCTTGTCTGCATCGTCATTGCATGCATTAGAACCAGCACTCTATGTTGGAAATGATGGTGGTGCTATGTTCTTACCCGAAGACTGCCAGATTGATGCATTCCAGGCTGTCTCTTTGATTGAAAAGGTTTCTTCTGCAGAATTTCGATTTTTTTTCTATAATATGTGCAATTAACAGAATCTCACACATCTCTAATCGTTAACATTTTCTTTTATTAGACCAATAGCTCATATTCTCCAGAAGGGAGATATATGGAGCTCTATAATGATCCTGCCATGTCATTAATAAGGTATCGATGTCTCCTCTTTTCAGACAACTTTTGTTGGTTAGCAGAAGAACTCTTCAGCTATCAGACTACGGGAATTGAACCAACATGTTTATATCTGCAGAGAAGTAGTATTCTATAAATTAGCTTGACAATGGTGTTGTCTATTTGTCTGTTAGGATGCTTTTCAAGTTATGCCAAAGTCATTTTCTTTTTTCTGCATTACTGATAGTGGATTTTATTTTATGCAGATCAGAGGTTACTGGAACAGTTGAAGCTGTCCAAACTTCTAAGAACATCTTGTATGGCAGAAAAGCTATTGTAATTGCTTCTGGTGCCTGGAGTCGATCCTTATTGCATAGTTTTCTACAACCAAGTTCTACATTGGATATTCCCGTCAAGCCACGAAAGGTGCATTACACTTCTAAAATTTCTTGGATTGACCTTTGATCTGAAAATATTTGGACTGACCTTTCTGGCACTCTCGTAGTACAAATCATCGCATGTTTTCCTAATATGGTATGTACAAACAAACTGGAGTGAGACAGTGACATGTTCTTTATATTTCCTTTTCAGACTTGTTTTGTATGTTTACATGAGATAGCAAACTTAAACAAACTCTGTTATGTAGCACCTTCAGTGACACTGCTGGGTGCTTGACTATGTTGTTTCTGATATCAAAACAATTATACCTGCTTTGTAAGTAAAAGTTCCTGTAAGGTACTCTGCATGGACTAGGCATGCAGTTAACACTCAAAATGAGCCTACGAAAATGACATACTTGAGCTAGCTAACAATTAATCTATTTCAGATTGTTGGTCACATTTCTACATTGCTTTCCTAATATTGTATTCTCATGTCAGTCCTTTCTGTATAGTATTTAAGAATTTCTTGCTCAATGTTATCTGACCCAACTTCTAACAACATAAAAATAATAATGTCAAATTTTCCATTTCAGGGTCATCTGCTTGTGTTGGACAAATTTGACAAGCTTAAGCTAAATCATGGCCTAATGGAGCTAGGATATGTTGACCATCAGGTTGCTAAGTCAAATAGCACACCCTTGTCTTCAGAATCTGATGAAGATGAGAATGGTGCTTCATCCATATCAATGACCGCAACATTAAATACAAAGGGAAATTTAGTTCTAGGTAATTTATTAGTACCATACTTCTTCCTTTGTTCCACCTTGGCAAGTTTATATGGATATTCCTAAAAAGGGGTTTTTATGGAAGAGCAGAACCCTTTTCTCTCAGTAAAGATTTTGTGTTTCAGAAAAGAATATCTTTTCCATTCAACCTTCCTCAACTATATTTGAAAATGTTAAATGCTTGATCACCTAATTTCTATGTTACAGGGAGTAGCCGAGAGTTCAAAGGATTTTCGAGGGAAGTTGATAAGTCTATCATTAAGTGTATATGGGACCGTGCAGGCGAATTCTTTCCTGCGCTGAAGAATGTTCATTTTGATATTAATCAGAACACAGAAATCAGAATTGGGCACCGCCCCTATAGTAAGCATCTTCAATTTTAGAACAACTCAGAAAGTGAAGACCGTATAGCCTCAAAGATTCTTCATTGCAATGTTATCAGCTTTGCGCTGTTTATGTGATGCTAATGTAAAGAAATGTCTCATCCATTTCAGTGCCTGACGGAAAGCCAGTTATTGGCTTTGTTCCTGATCTGCCAAATGTTTTGATTGCAACAGGACATGAAGGAAGTGGACTTGCTTTGGTAAGTCCATTGTGCAAATCTGCTACAGTTACTAGTAGTTTTGTTTTTTATTAGTTACTATTTAGTTGAGCAATTGAGCATAGCACATCCTCAGACTCCTGCATAACAGGAGTTACAGGACAAGTAACCCCATCCCAACCCCCATACCCGGCATGTTCCCATTCGTTATATAGAAATAGTTCTGTGTTGTGCTAGCCTGATTGTATTTGGGTCAACAGGGATGGAGGCACTTTGCTTTCTTATGGAGCCCTGTTGCAATGTTGAACTTTGCCTTTTGAGTTTCTATTTAGAGAAGCAGGGAGTAGCAAATGCTGGTGCCATCTAGAGCGCAGAATAAAGCTTCACTGTGCTGCAAAGAGTGCTGAATTTCCACTAGCATAAGGCTAGGCTAAGGGCATTTTCTTGTCCATTTTATGCATGGTTCAGCTCCGTCACCTTAGACAATGTGTCATTTACTTGCTAAACTAGGGCACTTTGAAGTTTGAACCAAACGGCCTAGAAGTAGCTCAGCAACACTATTGATATCTGCAAAAGCAACACAAAAGTTTGTTGGTGTTTGGAGATCCTGACGTTGATGAGTATACACTTTATTTAACTTGACCATTTTTACCATTTTAAAATTTAGACAAATATATAACTTGGTTGTTGAGGCATCTTATTTTTACCATAGGGAAAACTACTGAAAATTGTGTTATACCTTCGTCACTCTCTGAATTTGCACACTTGTGCTATGAAAGCATGTGTCCTTGATTGAATAGAACAATAATAGATGGCCCACATACAAAAGTAGAAACCTGGTATGGCTGGCTAAATACAATCAGGGTGTTGCCTAAGAAAATATGGCTTATGTTGTAGGTTCACATTTTTTTTATTGTAGATATCAGTTTCTAGTTTCTACTCCTATTCCCCTTTTAATAAGATACAAGAGTTGATCTTCTTTGTGCGCAAATTTACTTCAGGCACTAGGCACTGCTGAAATGGTCACAGATATGATTCTTGGGAATCCTGGAAAGGTGGACTTCTCGCCTTTCTCCATAAGTGACAGATTTTCGGGTAATTCTGATAATTCTTTTTGGCGGAAAAAATCACTTGCTCTATAGTTCAGCATCATGACATTTGTTGTCTGCAACATGGCTCAAACTAGGACTGACAGCTAGTTTTCAAGTTGACTTTACTTATTGCATATAGTTCTTTAATTTCATCATGTTCTTTGCACAGGGAACCATAGAATTGTAGGTCAAAATAATTTAGCATGGCTTCCAAATGATGGCTGTTACCCTTAGTAATTTCATCTTAATTTTTAACTGGCAGTTGTTGTGAACTTCTCATAGTAGCTCATCACAGTATTCCATGTATCACTTTACTGTACAAATATGGTGGATGGAAATTGCCATGCTTCTTTTTGGTAATTCATAATGTAGATCAAACCTCTTTTTTTATCACACCTCTCTTTTTATCAATCAATTTTTTTTTGTTTCTGTTGGATTCGAGCAATCCAATTGGATTCAGCTTTCTTTCTTTTTAATTTTGAAACAGTATTAAAACTTCAAAAATTGGTAGTGAATTGCATGCTGGCGCTTCCCTTACATCTGTATATATCCAAGTCATGAATAAGTATCCTAGGTATGAAATATTTTGGTTCCAGTACAATGGACGATGCCATAGGCTTTGCTGCTTGATGGACTTTGCCATGCAACTGGGAAATGGGGTCTCCTTTCACCAGTTCACCCTGATGTCCTCCAACCCAGTAATCTCGATTTTAGTTTAGGTTGTCCACTGATACTTGCTTTTTAGTTGATCACTCACTGGGTAACTGCTGCTTGGATCCTCCTTTCTTGCTTCATAAAGTTCCTTTGCACAGCTTACGACTGAGGGTGCTGAAATTTGCTATTGAGTACCGCTGAGAAGCATTCCTCCAGTCTGATCCAGACTTCATCATCACTTCAAACTCCTGATAGCTAATGCGATCATCCTGTTGAATATATGTATAAACTGTCAGTTATCCTAAAGAAGAATGTGTTTGTGCAATCCGGATTGGAAAAACCCATGGATGGCGGCAACCAGCAAGTTACCGTTGCTTGTTGCTTCCTGAATTTCTTGTTACACTAGGACTAGGTAAACTATGTCAAGATTTCAGCAAATTTTGGTGATTTATTGTTGGTATACACTGATACTAGCCAGGTGTAATAGTTTAGTATTGTAGGGGTGGCCCTCACCTAAATCCATTTGGCCCGCTGGGCCAAAAGACCCAATAAAGCATGTAAAAGACATATCCCTGGCATAGCACGCAACTATAGGGTATTATTGTAATCAAGCATTGTGGCCATATATATACAGCCTGAGTGAAGGAGAAAGCCAAGACAGTCCATTTCACATACTCGCTTTGCTAGTCCCCTTGCCGTTTGGCCCGTAGCCACAACACTTGGCGTCGTTCATAGGGATGACGAGCAAGCTGCGAGTTTGAGAGAAGCAATAGCGCCCAAGAAAACAACGACGACAACCAAACGAAAACAAAGCACGGTGGCGGCGGTCGCCGAGGCCAGGGCCATGGGTGGTGAGTAGTCAGCGCCGATATGAGGGACTGGCTCCGATGACAACGCCGAAGTGACCATCGACCATGACGACCACACCGCCGCTATCGTCAACCATGATGCCCGTGTCGGCACGACCACAACCACCGACCATGATGCCTGCGTCGACACGTTTGGTGATCCGAGCGCCCGCGCCGGTAGGACAGCTGACCCCAACACCCGTGCCGGTACCTCAAGCGACCCTGGAGCCGGCGCTAAAACGACCGTCAACTTAGACGCTCGCGCCGGCCTTGTCGCCAACCGCCACGCGTATCGCACCAACGTGCTTAACGATATCAGCACACAAGCTGTTATCGACAACAACCTTGCCGCGCGTGCCTCCACGCCAGTAGACCCCGCTGCTTGTACGGTGGAAGGTACTGTAATGGCGGCCCTTGGAATGCTACAACGTGAACTGGCAGACCTCCGCAACGCTATGCAGGAGATGCAAGAGGCTCGGAATCAATAGGCACCTGCGCGACGGTTGCGGAGGTGGTCGTTGAAAGGACGGACAACAGTGAGGCCCCTATCGCTACCCGCAACGCATCTTGGCATGTGGACCTAGAGTCTCCCCTATCCACCGGCCTGCAGCAACCTGTGTGGCTGAAAGACTTAAAGATGCCCACGGTGAAGCCGTACAAGGGTGATCTGGTGCCATCGCGCGGATGCGGCCGACCAATACTGGGCACATGACGATCCGACATGGGGATCCCGAGAGCTTCGCACACTCGGTTCACCCGAGTGAAGTTCGACGTCAACGACGCCCGAAGGCTGTGCTCCTTCGCAATGTACAGCCTGCGGAAGATGGCTGCAGCACGCTCAGCGTCCTCAAGGTTCAGTGCTGCCGCAGTAGCCAACGGAATCACCAATGAGCCACCACATAACAAATGCAACAGTGACAGGGCAGACTTCTTACCCGGCTTCGGCAGCGAGGCAACGCTGGGGCGCAGATGGTCGTCGCGAGCGGGGCTAGACTGAACATGCCATAGATGGGCCAACGATGACATGCCAAACATACAATACTCCTCCGCGAGATCCCGCATATTGAATCGGAGGGCGACCCCAAATAGCATCTGCACACGCTGCTCGTCTTCACGATCAAACGTTACCGATGGAGACATATTGAAGTCCATCAGGCGCCTCGACCACTTCAGACGGCTACCTTCCACCACCCGATGGTAGAACCACCACCACATCCAGCTTGACTCCCACTTCGTCCTCGTCGAGTTCGCCGGGAATAGCTTCGTACATGCCATCCAAAGCACAAAGTTCACGCTCCCTAGGTTGGAGTATTCGCCCTCGCCAAGTTTCTTGGACTGGCACCGGGCGTCATGAAGGAAGCCGAACACCGCTGGGCTCGGCCGTCTCCACCTAGGAGGCCCAGCTATAGGCAGTCAGTCGGACAATCGGGTTGGAGGTCAGCTGCACAAGCTCTAGCCCATATAGCTGAAGGATCTTACCGACAAAAGCTGCTGTAGGGATGCGTATCCCAGTGTCAAAGTACACGGTGAAGACGATGATCTCCAACTTTGTCAGCTAGGGCTCCGTTTCGCTGGAGGGGGGCAGGTGAACTGCCTCGTGTCCTGAAATCTTCTCATCGCGCACTAGTAACCAAATCAGCTCTTCGATTGCCAGAGTCGGCCCCAGCTCGTTCGTGCAGACAACGTTCACCTTCTTCGCTGCCTTCCACCGCTTGTTAGCGGTCGTCGCGTCATGCTCCACCAGCTCATACTCCACCTCGGTTGTCAACGTGCTCCCACGACCATACGAATAGCCGCGGCTAGACGAAGTGCTGGCGGTGCTGCGTGGACAACGTTGGTCGCCGCCACAAACCATCTTTGCACCGGACAGACTGACAGAAAGGCCGCGTCACGCGCGCTCGGAGCACAAGGCAAGGCGTACCGACAACTAAAGCGGCAACTATAGGGAATGCCAAGGTTGACAGCAGCAACCAGTGCGCACAAGGAGAGAGAAGAAGAGCAGGTACAGGGGCGCCTCGCTAACGATGTCGGCTTTAAAGGCGCATGCCTTTTCGGCCGTGTCTCGAGAACTACTGAAGCGCGAAACGACAGCACACGACGCGCTAATCCCAGTCGCACACGTGTCCCCCACTACAGCGTGGCCAGACAATCGCAGTCGTTATACTCATCCCATGGGCCAACTACTCTACAAGTTGAAGGGACGGAGGGGGCCAAAAGGTCTAGCGACATGGTTTCGGCCTGTAGTGGATGAATACCTTTACAATGAGAGGCTACTGTTGTAGGCGTGGTCCCCACCTAAATCCATTGGGCTTGCTAGGCTAAAAGGCTCAATAAGGCATGTAAAACTCACATATATCCCTGGAATAGTACGCTACTGTGGGGGTATTAATGTAATCAGGCCTTGTGGCCATGTATATATATAGCCTGGGCGAAGGAGAAAGCCAAGGCAATACATTTCACATACTCGCTTTGCTAGTCTCTTTACTTACTGTTTGGCCCGTATTCACAACATTTAGTTTTGTAAAACATTAGTTTGTAGATTTTGAAAAGGATGGAGCAAAAAACGAAAGGGTAGCTTCCTGATGTGCTTATTTTCACTGGAAACCGATCAAAACTTGGTGTTTTCTGGCCTAGTAGATTTTGGGGTTTAGGGAAAGGATCCAGTTAGCCTAAAACTACCTTGAATTCATTGGAAATGGGTACTGGTCGTCTGCAATTTCAGGATAAAAAATGGCTACGAAACGGCTTAGAATTTTGCAATCTGTGAGGTCCACGTTTTTCAAAACAGTGTGGTTCAGTATTTAGTGATCGAAAGTTCTGATTAATTGGTTTAGAACTAACCTTATCCGTGTCGATGTCACGAATAATATTTTTAACCGCTTGCTCATTAAGGCCTAGTTCACCATCACCTAAAGCCTCCATCAATTCTTTCATTTCAATAAAACCGTCGCCATCTTTGTCAAAGAACTTGATAAATTTAGAGAGGTACTCCTCATTACTCAAACTCCTCGCAATCTAATGTGCTATCTCCATCTATGTCACCCTGGAAAAGGAAGAAAGTATGTTAGAACATACTATACTTGGTTGCAATGATGATGGCATTTGGTTGCAATGATGATGGCATTTATGTTAGACTTGTCTCATAACATTTTTCACTGTACTTGTACTGCTTCCTACTTGATTTGTTGTAATTCAGTTTCTAATATCCCATTTGTACTAAATCAGATAAGAATAATGAATGTTCATGCTATGGAAATGCATAGTAAAGCACTCACAGCTTCTAACAGTATCTTTATCACTGTCTCTGGAACAGGATGACCATTTCTCCGGAGGCCCTCCTTGAGCTCCTCAAGTGTCAAACTACCGTTCTTGTCCTTGTCCATCATATGGAACATCTGAGTGTAGTTGTCAATCTCCTCGACCGGTAAATTCTTGGCAACGACCTTCGTTAATCATTGGGCAAACGGTTCACATTGAAGTGTATCGGAAATAAGGATAATAACGGCAGATTCTTGCAACTTACTCGAAGTGCCTTCTTCTTGAACTTGTTCATGGCTGAGAATTGCTTCAGCCTGCAGCATTCTTGAGAAAAGGATGCTCTGTTTTTGAGGAGATGAACATGCTCTTAGTTCAGTACGTAGCATTATGCTCTAGCCTTGTTTTTTTTTAAGGGAATTCGTTATGCATTGTTGGAATCCCATCTTTTCAACAATGATATAGCAAATTTACAGCAAAATCCTAGCATGTGGGTTATGAATGCATTGCGTTCTTTCGGTATGACTGTGAACTTGAAATTGAACTGAAGGTCGTCATTACCAAGGACTTCCTTTGCCGTCAACCGGGTAGAAGGATTCGGGTCAAGCATCTTCCTGACAAGGCCCTTGGCATTCTGGGAGACCTTGGGCCATGGCTCCCTCTGGAAGTTGATTCCACCCCGGATAATCGACTGTGCAATTCGCTCATCGGTGCCTGCAGTTGGTTGGTAAAAGAGCATCAGCACTGGTAATCGGAGGAGACTGTGATGCTGAAATGTCCATAGGAGCAGGCATTCATGCTAAAGGGTGTAGAGAGGAGCATTCTTCACCAGTTCACCTCCCCGGAAAGGCGGTACTCCGCAGAAAAGGATGTAGAGGACGATGCCAGATCTCCAAACATCTGCTTCTGGCCGGCCCATAGCTTCTCTTGAGAACCTCTGGAGCCATGTAATACGCGCTACCAACCACTTCGGTGAATCGATCCCCAGCAGGTTACACAGGTAAGAAGAAGCTTCCATTTGAACATTTGTAGCGTTGCATTGCATGGTCGCATCTTGGGTCACACTAACAACATGGACAAACGTGTAATGTAGCCTAGGTGGTTAATTTGCCGTTTGTCTGTGGCAAGCAAAGGTGCTACCGATTCTCGAACCTGGCTTGAAGAACACCGAGAGGCCAAAATGGATGGCCTCGAGAGATGAGTCCTCCGATTTGTTCGCGAACAAGAAGTTCTCTGGCTTCAGGTCCCTGTGCATCACTCCGTTCTCGTGGCACAGCTGCAACGCGAAATGGGTAACATCATCACCGGACGATTCATGCAATGATGTGAACAAACAAGAACGGCACGAGATGTTGGATCATGGACGAAGGGACAATGGATTACCTGCACGACCTCGACGATGGTCCGAGCGACCTTGGCGATCGATGCGGTCGAAGAGCTCGACGCCCTGGCAGAGCTCCATGACGAGGTACACGCCCTCGGCGTCCTCGCAGGCCTCGCGGAGCCGTACCACCTCGTCCGCGCAGGCGCCGCCGCAGCCCGCGAGGGAGGACATGCGCCGAAAGATCTCCGCTGTAATACCTGGGCCGCTTAGCCCAGCCCAGCCCATTCCACAACTATATCTGAGAGAGAGAGGCAGATGGAGAAGCAAAACCCGATTTTTCTCCTTCCCGTGTTTTCTAGTTGCTGCCACCTCTCCCGTGCTCTTCTTGCTGCCGCCGTCGCTGTTGCCCTTGCGCCACCACGCCACCACCCGGCGTTGTCCCCGTCGCCGTTAGCCGCGCGCCGATCTTCCCCGGTGTCGCCGTCCACGCTTCGCCAGGCGCGCGCGCCGTCGACGCCGCGTGCTGCCGCTTCTCTGCTTTCGGGCGCCGCCTCGCTCGCGCCTCGCCGCCCGCTCCGCTCGCTTTGCTCGCCGCGCGCTGCTCGTGCGAGCAGCTGCCGCTGCAGCGCAGCATGCGATACATCCGCCGCCGCCGCCGCCGCGCGCGCCGCCCCTCGGCTTCGCGTGCGCCTGCTGCGCGCGCTCCTGGCGTGCCCGCCCCGCCGCCCTCTGCGCGCTCGCTCACCGCCGCCTGCTCTGCGCCGCCCGCGCGCTGCAAGGGAGGAGGGGGAAGGCCGAGCCGGTGAGGAAGAGAGGGAGGTGTCGGCGTGGAGCAAGGGGAGGACGAGCCGAGAGCGGCGGAGCGAAGGAGAGATTTGGGCGCCGTTGGAAAGAAAAGGGAGTGGTGGGGTGAGGAAGAAGAAGAGGAGGAAAAGAAGTGCTGCCTACAGTGAGAGAAGAAAAAAAAGGGGCCAGGAAAGAGAGCCGGTCGGCTGAAAAAGGAAAGAAAAAAAAGAAAAGAGAAAAGAAAAAGAAAGAGGAGAAAAAAGGGGAAAGTCCGTCCCGCCGACAAATCGCCTGATCCGGTGAGTCAAAGGAGGGTGTCCCGTCCGATCGCCGGGACTAGGGTAACGCCTCGAAAACCCTCTCCCTATTTATTTTACTGAGTCAGGCATAAGTTTATGTCGATAATTAGGATTGATGCATGTGATCATTTAATTATCGTTATTAATATAAATGCCTGATCGGTGTATCCGTCTTGCATCGTTGATCTAGTTGATCCGTGGCGGGGAGGAACGAGTATAATTTGAGGTTAAACAAAGATAACCAATTAAAATGAGATTGAGTGGGTAGAATTTGATCTACGAGTAAAAATAATTTGATCGCTCAATTTATAGATCGGTTAAGCATCGGGTCAATGAGAGGTTGACCGGTTGGGCGAGATTGGGTTATGTCGATTGAACGTTAGAGCGATATCGTTTGCTCATATGTATTGCATGAGTGATGGATTGAGATAATTAATGCTTGTTCAGGTGGCGGTTCGAGTCGGGTGCCGTCCACGCACCGTCCGCCAAGTTAACAGGCAAGTGCATAGTAAAGCGGTAAATACGGGTAATGTTTGTTGATATATGATTAATGATGCATTGCTTATCATGTGATGGTAAGTTAGCTATCTCTGGATGCATAGTGAGAATGGTTGTTGAGACATGATATGTTGATATGCATAAATGTGGAATTGGCATTGCATTCATGTCATGGAAATAGATGGCCTTCGTGGCATCTATGGTCTACTTGGTGTGGACCGTCCACGGGAGTGGAGAAAGATAGTCTACTTTGTGTGGACACTCCACGGGAGTGGAGAGGGATGGTCTACTTTGTGTGGACGCCCCACGGGAGTGGGAAAAGACCTACTTCGGTAGGTACTCCACGGAGGTGGAGGTTACGGTCCCCGTATGAAAAAGGACGGGCTTAAGGTCCCCGCCCGAAGGAGGGCGGACTTGGGTGAGCATCGACGGGTGTTCACTCCGCTATACCTGTAGATAGGCTAAAGCGGCGTGGAGTGTGAGCATTTCATTCATGAAAGAGTTGAGCATGTGCATATGCATAATGATTGATTGATAAGAGTGTAAAGAGTTTACTTGGAAACAAGTAGTGATTGAACCCATGATGGCTATGGACTGATTTGTGAGCCTGTTATTTACTGTTTTGCTTTGTACTTGCTGAGTCTTCGGACTCATTCTTGTTTTATTGTTGTTTTTAGGTGAAGAAAGACAACATGCATGAGCGGAGTAGTGCGGTCATTCACGTATCACAAGAATCCACAAATCATCTACAGTGACATATTTACTCTTGGATAGTCTAAGTGCCTTTCTAGTAATTATCAAAGTTATATCTCTGCTGCGCTTAGGGTCAAGTGTACTGGCTTTTGTCGTCGGTCGCTATTTAAATAAAATAATTGCTTCGCAAGACCAGGCAAAAGTTAAAGTTGGTAGCATTATAGTGTAGGTGGTAGCACTTTGGGCTCGGGAAGGAGCCGGGGTGTTACATCCGCCTCGCGCCGCCGTCCTCGCGCCGGTAACAAATGCAGCCGCTCCTCCCGATCGTCTTGCACGCCGGGGCCTCCCGTGGCGCGTCCTCGCACCGCCGCGTCCCCGAAGTCCGCGCGCCACCGTGCATCCGCCGAACTCCGGCCGCGCGACGTCGATCGGCGGCGGCCCCAAGGATGGCGGCACTCTTCCTGCCTCTCCCGTGCTTCTTCTTCCTCTTGTTCTCGCCGGCATTGTCGGGAGAGCGGCACGGGTCGTCGCGGCTGGTGACGGGGAGGATGGCCGCGCCACGGCTGCGCGTCATCTTCGAGGCCGCGAAGGCGGAGGAGCAACCACCCATGGCGTCGTCGCCGGACGCCGCGGATGCCTGCTGTCTCCGCCGCTCGCGCCCTCGTGTCTAGTCCCTTCCCGCCTTGATCCGTGCGTTTCTGCTAGCGCGTACGCGCAGGGCAAAGGGAAAGCGAGCGGTCGAGGACTGCGTGGCCGGGCCGTTGCTCTCGGCGTTGCATTGCATGGGCGCCGCGCTACTGCCTACGTGCCAATCCAGGGAGGGTTTTTTTTCCCCCGAAATGGCAAATTTTAAAGAGTTATTAACAAATTCGACATACTCGTAGCCGTAATTATGAAAACAACGTTCTCATCCGTATAATCACTATACAGATAAGTTATAGAACGATACGTAGCGGTCTAGCGGAGCACCACATAGCCATCATGCGGTTTTAGCCACATGTCGCCCCGTGGCTAAAACCACATGATGACCATACGGACGAGAGCATTATTTTTATACTTTCAGATGTGAGATGTCATTTTTATTACCCTATGGTTAAAACCACATGGTGACCGTGCGGTACTCCACCATATGTTACTCCATGACAAAATCACCGTGCAGATGAAAACATCATTTTTGTAATTTCAATTACGAAAATATCATTTTTGTTAATTATACTTTAAATTTTACCGTTTTACCTAAAAACTCCTCCATCCAAATTGGGACGGACAGACAGAACGCTTTCTCCCCGTCTCAGGAGGAAGGGGACAGGAAAGTTGCGTTCGGACGGGCACGGCTGGCCCATGCTCACGTGAGGCATTGTTCCAGCAGCCGGTGGCAACTCTCGAAATTACGTCACATATCGATGACCCTTCGTTGAACTCGCTCCAGCACGGTGAGTCAGAGAGGAACACTCGCATCTCCGCACTACACTGTTCACAGTCTCACGCGCTCACCTCGCTCGCACCCCTCTTCCTCCGCAAAGAAACAAACAAGCCTTTCCCTTCCTTTCTGGTTGATTAGATTTTCCCCCCTGCTCACCGCTGGACTTCTACTTGTAATCTCAAAAGAGTTTGCCTTTAGGCCTGTGGGTTCAATTTTGCGGTTTTCCCCCTGGTTTTTCTTAGGTGTCCGGGGTCAGATCTTGAACTGAGTAAGTAGAAGCTTCCTCCTTTATGTCGATCTTCTCTTGTGATGTTTGAACTTTGCTGCGCTATTGCTTGGTTCTGTATTTTTAGTTGATGGCGAGTCTTTGGCCCATTTCTTTTGGTATTTGATTTCTGATTTCCCCTCGATTTTGGGTAGTGCTGATGTGGTATGTTGCCGATAAAGTTGTGCAGGTTGTGATCTTTAATCAGACAGTAGCGGGTGTCCCTTTCTTTTGCCCTTGATTTGTTGTGCCATCTTTTTTTAGTGCAATTGCGAATTGCCCTTGTCTTGAAATGAGAAGACATTACAGTCTGACGGCATTACAATTCTTTTCACCCTTATTTGTGATTGTGATTTGACTGTCTCAGAAAGACCAGAAGCAAGGCAATGCGGTCACCGTCGCTGTTCTCACAGTGCCTGGCTGGCTTACTGTCTCATGACAAGGCGGCAACCCACTGCGTCAACATCGTACCCGAGAGGGAGTCGCACCTGCCGTCGCCAGCAGTCGAGATTGTCCCATCGAAGGTGTAACTTTTTTCCCTTTCTTGTTCATGACAAAGTTACACTTCTATGGTTGGTTCTGCTTGTTGAGAAGATATCCCGATGAAAAGAAGGGTAATTTTTTATCTACTGACTAATCAGGCATTTTTTACATTGGTCTGTAGAATGTTCATCCATACAAGTATGCAGGCGAGAATATTGAAATGCACGACATGAATATATTCAAGGTGGGTGCTAGCCTTTTCCTAGTGCCCTGCTTGTTCCAGCTTATTAGTTTATTGCGGTGGAACCTTGGAAGGAGTGTTATGGATTTGTTAGTCTATTCATAGTGGCTGTTTATATGGTAGATTGCTCATGGGAAACAGTATTATTTTCCTTTGGATAAGATTGACGTTGCTCCATATCCTAAAGTCCTAATCTTTTGCTGCTTTAATAATTTGGGATTGTTCTGTGTTTTGAACTGGTTTCAGGGAAAGGTCAGTGTTGTTGATATTGTTGGTCTATCTAGATCAGATATTGTAACTCCAAAAGGTGAAGGTAAGTGTAATACTACCAGTAGTTATATAGTTCTACTAAATACGTAATGCACTGAAGATCAGCAAATAATTATCCTTTACGCTAGGGCCCTTGAAATGCTGCGAGAGTTCAATTGATCTAGTAAATGCTCTTAAGAATGAGATCCGTGACGGGCTATTGACATTCAGAAGCAAAAGGATTTTAGAGGTACAACTCCAGTTTTGCTTTATGCTTCTAGTAAAGCTACGCATTTAGTCTATAGCATTTACTGTTTGTTTATTTGTTAAAATTGTCCTTTCTTAAATTGATCTTTATATGCAGCACTGCGAATAGTACAAATTATATAAAAAAACTAAGTATAGCAGAGGGTTCATTTATTTGTTAATATTGTCCTTGCTTAAATCGATTTATTTATGCAGCACTGCAAAGACTGCAGACTCTTTAAAAACTAAGTAGAATAAAAATGAAAGGCTGTGAATTAGTCAAATAAAGAATGAGTTGTTCTAGCGACTTATTAATCCCCATTTGGCCAATGTATTGTTCTTGTAATTAATCTTGTATTCGCACCAACTCGCGCTCCGTAGTCCCTTGGACACGGTAGTAGTATTATCACTTATCACCCTCCAAGTTAGTGTAAATTTTAAATATTTTTGCTGACTTGCAATGTTATCTTTGAAATGAGTTGTGCTTCATCAACACACACATTTTCTGTTCCAAGAAAAGGTTTTTGCATTAAACTTAATTCTTAGGCCTTGGTCTATTTCTTGATGTCCTCAGATTCCAAATACACTTACGATGAATTTGTGATTCTTTGGCAAGCTGTGATAGTTCTTTATTTATTTATTTTTCTGATGCAGCTTGGCTGTGGATATGGGCTTCCTGGGATATTCGCTTGCCTGAAGGTACTGCAGTTATCCATGTGTTCTCTTCGTTACTTTTACAGAACATGCTATGCCTAACTTCAGAGTTCTCTTTCCATCAAAAGTCATTTACGATAGTTAGACTTATCTATTTAGTATTACTTCACGGTTGTTGCATCCTTGAACAACAGTTGTCTTTGGCGATACTCTGTATTTGGCTACTGTACTAACAATCACTATGTTCATATTGTTTCTAATGTCTTCCTTTCCAACATTTTCAGGGAGCTTCAACAGTGCATTTTCAGGATCCCAGTGCCGAAATAATAAGATGCAAAACAATACCAAATGTACTTGCAAATCTTGAACAAGCTCGAGACAGACTGAGTCACCAACAAGGAAGCCCCCTTACTCCATCCCGGCTGCAGTTGCCTCAAGATATCCATTTCTATGCTGGGGAGTGGGAGGAGCTTCACACGGTTCTGTCAGTGATACAGGAGGATGAGGTGGATGCATCATCAGGTGTAGGACTAGGGTTCTGTGAAGATGACTTTTTGGATGGTTGCAGCAGCCAGGATGGGAACAATATTTGCCATGACACTTCATCCAGGCAATCGAGAAAACTGTCAGGTAGTCGTGCATGGGAGAGGGGAAATGAGACTAGCACAGGAGATGGTGATGGGTATGACATAGTGTTAGTCAATGAGATCCCTTACTCTGCAAGCTCTCTTCAAAACATCTATTCACTCATCAAAAAGGTTAGTTCATAAATTTCCAATATTATTCTCCATGCAATTTCCTTTGGGTATGACATATTATTCTGCAAGCTCTAGTCCTTTCCATGAAGTGCCAAATCACATTGCCTGAAAACCACATTTTCTCCTGGCTCTGCAATCTCTGCTTGTTATGAGTACCAGACTGTGACAGTGTTAAACACAGAATGAATGGAGAGCTCCTCAGAAATTTAGTAGGCCTAGGCTATCTCCTTGTATCAGGCTAAGATGATACACCGAGGACTAGAGTTAGCAAGCTGCACTGTGAAGCTTTCTCCCCATGTTTCTGTCATCACCTTGCGTCTTTTTCCTTCTTTATTTGAAAATTGGCCAGGAGCTCTGGCAATCACTAAAGAAGGAAATAGGCACTCAAGCCGATCCTAGGACTCGGACCTAGGTGGGCAGGAGGTTAAACTGCTTCCATACCACTAGGCCATGTTCCCATACCTTACCTTGCGTCTCATGCTTCTCATTTATCTAAATGATGTTGAATTCATTATGCAGATTCGCCATCTACCCCGAAACATAACCTGGTTAGCCTTAACATGCATCCTGCTGTTCTTGTTCTTTCAGTGCCTACGACCACCATATGGAGTGATGTATCTTGCTGCAAGAAAGAATTACATTGGTTCGAGCAGTGCGGTGCGGCAGCTACGAGCACTGGTGGATGAAGAAGGCGCATTTGGCGTGCACCTCGTCTCAGAGCCCCCTGAGAGGGAGATCTGGAAGTTCTTCTTTAAGTAGTTCAATGTCGCGGTGCCAAGAGCAGCTGCTGCATGTATCTTCAGTTTTGTATATAATTTAGAATTCCGACCAGTGTCCGCCGATCTTGTGCGTGTGCCGTTTTCTATTTTTCTCCCCTGGAGTGTGTTGTTGATTATGCTGAATACACTTGGAGTCGCCGAATCCATGCATGACAGCTAACTCAAATCAGTGTGGAGTGATATTCCGTTGCGATTTATGGTCCTATTTTCATAGGTGTGGCCAAATTTGATCTAATGGGGCATCAGTGCTGGATCCCAGAGGCGGACTCCGTAGTGCATGTGCGTTCACTTGAACACCCAAATTTATTTTGTGAAATACCTAGTATTAGGAGGTATATTATACACACACACTAATAATTATGCCAAATCATTCGTATTTGTACCCAATACAATTTAATCTACTCTTACACCTTCCTTTTCCAAATTCCAATATATTTTAGCCCATCCGAGTCCTCTCTCTCTCAGACTCTCTCAGGTGGTGTGACCTGCATCAGCCGAGGAGGAGAGAGCACGACAACATATGGCAAGCGAGCATCGAGAAGGTAGTGCACAATGGTCGAGGGGAGCATAATAGGCCAGTAGTGCACGGTGGTCGGGGAGTCATGGAGGCCAAGTCAGTGAGAGGGAGCGCTCTGCGCTTGGTGGCGGTCAGGTCGCCGGGCCGATGGGGTTAGCAAGGTGGCAAGTAGACCTATGTAGGGCATGCACGATGTACAACACAACATGAGTACATTCTCAATTCCCAAGTCACAAAATCCTAAATTCTATTGAATAATATTTTATCAACTTCGAACGTTTATTTTGAAAATCCTGAATTCGCCCCTAAATCCCAATGTAATCTAACAAGACTTACGACTGTGACGTGCCAATCTTGCAAGAGGTATACTTATGTTACCGATCTCGGTATAAATTGTGTAGAAATTCTTTTTCTTCAGGTCTGAAACCTGAGGCTATCAATGCATTCTCAGATGCATGTGCGTCGTATGTAGACATGCTTGGTGTTACGCATTCTCGTTCCGTCCAAAATTTGGAGGGCAAGAATGATAAGTCTGTGTAGGTACATACATATGTATGTATAAATAAGAAAAAATATTCTCTCTCATTTGTTTCCCTGAAGGGGGCACCGGTGGTGGCTAACCGCTGAGGAATGCTGGAATTCAATCACAGCACTTTCTACGAATATAAGTTAGATTCGGTATGATCTAACTTTTTAAGATTTAGTTATTAATATATGTTAAAATATATAGATTAATTTTATAAAAATAATATTATTTATATAGATTAATTTTATAAAAATAATATTATTAAATTTATCTTGTAAAATACAAATACTTTTATAATATCTTATTATATTATAGTAATAAATTAAGTAAACATTTTGTACCGAAAACCGTAAAAAATCATACGAGTACGATCTCGACGACGCCACCGAAAACAGAAGTACTCTTATCCGAACACTTTCGGCTGCCTTTTGCAACGTACGTGCGTCAAACTCATAACCTAGATCTCTCTCTCCCGAGAGCTGGAGTCCATCCATGGCGCCGCCGCCGTCGTCGTCGTCGGATGAGGGCGCCGACGACTGGGTGCCCCCGAGCCGGCGACCGGAGCTGGCGGACGTGGCGCCGGTGCCGCAGGACGACGGGCCCCACCCCATTGTCCCCATCGCCTACCGCGAGGACTTCCGCGAGGTCATGGACTACTTCCGCGCCCTCTACTTCGCCGGCGAGCGCAGCCTCCGCGCGCTCCACCTCACCGCCGAGGCCATCCACTTCAACCCCGGCAACTACACGGTGAGACATATTCTCTTGCGTGCGTGCGTGTCATATTGGAAATTTGAAGTTTTTATTGTCTAAGGGAAATATATTTTGGTATAGAAACTATGGAATTATACCAATGAGGTTCAATTGTTTCGTAATACTTTATATAGTTAAAAAAAGTAGAATTGTGACGGTGATCTTGACTGGGATGATAGAAACAATTTATGATCCAGTACAGTACTGGTCCATAGCTTGGAATAGATGAGGCTTGGAATTAGTGAAGGAGCACTAGGTGGGTGGATGGTGGAGTGTTTGGGAAGTTGGAATTTCTCATGTGGACTTGCTGTTTAGCCATTTGCAGTTTTGCTCTCCCCGATTTAGCGCTGGAGACTTGGAGAGACATGGGAATGCCGTTGGAGTTTAATTTAAATCAGAAAGGTTTAATATGCATAATTTGCCATTCCGTGAACAAACCGGAGGTCATCGAAGATGCTTTGTCTTTTTTGTTTTGTCAGGCATGCAAGACTTTGTTTAAGTAGAATCCTTCCTGAGTTAAGGGATCCCTAACTTGACAATCATAAAGAGATGCACTTCTCATGATCTGAAAATATGGTATGTAATTAAAATGTTGTGTGGTACCAAATTATGCTTTGGTGCCCCCGCCGGGGTTGACTCTACCACTCTACCATCCATAGGGCCATCGCTGCTAGTAGTTAGTGGCTTGTTGCCATGCATTTCATTTGTTATATTGATCAAATTTTTTATTGGCCATCCTTGTCAATCATGAGTATTTTTTTTACTTGATAGGTGTGGCATTTCAGGCGTCTTGTTCTAGAGGCACTGGATGCTGATTTACATGAAGAGATGCATTTTGTGGACCAAATTGCTGAATGTAATCCAAAAAATTACCAAATCTGGTGAGTTAAATTGTTATAAACTTATTTTTACATTTTAGTGTTTCAAAAAGAAACTAATGTCTGATACGGTGGCTGTGGAGTTTTGGACAAGTTACTAGCATTACATTTTTTAGCGTTTCATAATTCAAACTTCATTCTTCTGCTTTCATTGTTGGGGAATCGGTCCTGACTAACCTCCAGGGACAATTTTTTTTCTCAGGCATCACAGGAGATGGCTTGCTGAGAAATTAGGGCCAGATGCTGCAACCAAAGAACATGAATTTACAAGGAAGATACTTGCTATTGATGCTAAAAATTACCATGCTTGGTCCCATAGGCAGGTATGCAATATCTCCTTTCAATGTTCACTAAACGTAGGCCATTGATATCCTTTAAGTTCATTACTCCATATTTGGATACTGTACTAAGCAATGCTATGGAGTTTCAGCAAAAGCTATGTTCTAATCATGGAATTGCTTTATTATAATTGTTGCAGTGGGTTCTTCAAGCATTGGGTGGATGGGAGAGTGAATTACAGTACTGCAACCAACTTCTTGTGGAAGATGTCTTCAATAATTCAGCTTGGAATCAGGTCAATTGCTGTGCTTATTTGGGTCTGAAAACTTTCTAGTGTAATATGCAATTTTAGTTTTAGATTCTTCACCATCATTTCAGTTACATAGAATCGTGTCTTTATTTTCATCATACCAGTCTGGGAATCTCTATATTCTTTCTTTACTTATTAACTGTTCATTGATTGTATTACTATATTCTTGACTTCAATTTTACTTGGTACTTTGTCCTACTACTGCCTCCTGAGTGCCTTTTTCTGCTGATTAATTAAGATCAATTAGTCAACTTACACTGAAGTATGTTAAATGTATTTTGCCACAGAGATACCTTGTAATAACAAGATCACCACTTCTTGGGGGCCTTGGAGCAATGCGTGACTCAGAAGTAGATTACACAATTGAGGCTATTCTGGGAAACCCTCAGAATGAAAGCCCCTGGAGATACCTCGAAGGTCTGTATAAGGGTGAGAATAACTTGCTGGTGGCTGATGAGCGCATTTCTGAAATTTGCATCAAGGTCCTGAAGAATGATTGGACCTGTGTATTTGCTTTGAGCTTGCTGCTCGATCTTCTTCAAGCTGGTTTGCAGCCTTCAGATGAACTTAAAGGAACTATCCAAGCAATGAAGAACTCTGATCCTGAAACGGCAGATGCCGATCTTGCAACCACTATCTGCTCAATCCTGCAGAAATGTGATCCCCTTCGGGTAAATTATTGGTCTTGGTACCGAACCACTCTTTCTTCTTGAAGACCTGAAAAATACAGGGGCTCACCCCCTATATCCCGTTGGACTCCATGAGTTAGACATCATGGAGAGATCTTCAGCTGAAGATGGTTCCACTGGACTTGCATGATGAGAACTATCAAGCCGGTGGACAGACGGTGTATGAAAACCTTTCATGTGATCCTGCGCGTAGAGCAACATTTGTAATTGATCATTGACATTAAGCCAAACAATGTCTTGTGCCACATAAGGTTATTCCAGATATTTACATGTAGCAGAGCAGATTGCTTTGCAGGTCCCTGTGATGTTTAGTATGTACCATTTTACCAATTACATTGCTCCAGCAATTGCCACCGGCGGCGTGGCCGAGCCATGCTTGCTTGGTTTGCGGCGGTGTGGAAATCGTGAACTATTTTTGTTAGACGGTTGAGCATGTTGTGATCATCCGTATGCATGTCAAGTACCATCAAGTTCTTACACTTCGACCTGCTAAAAATAAGAGTAAATTACTCTAAAATCGTTGGCAATTAAATTGATTAGAGAAAACGCAACACCTATATTCAAAAGTACATATCAAGGGAGTATGTGAGTACTTTGCTTCTAACTAATGGAGATGCCCTTAGGGCTAACATGGGACCTAGATCCACTTAAATTTACAATCATTTGGATATTCAGACCCGAGGTGAGAGGTCTTATTTGTGCATATGTTGCATTTAGTGAGTTTGGAGATACGTAATCTTGTGCATGTATTGCACTTGATGACGGATTTTATGTCCTTTGAGCTATGATACGTGATTCGTTTAAGTGAAGGTCTTCGACTTGTTATTTTTGGAAATTGCTGATTCCTATATAGCTTCGGAAGCGTGGTGGTCTAATGATATTTACAAAAAACTTATGAGAAGATCTGGCTTGCTGTGAGTGGTGTGGTGCTCGTCATCTCCGGAGTAAAGGAAGAGCAATCCTAGTGGAATTGAGGTGGTTGGTTTAATTTGTGGAGTCGTTTCAATTCATTTGGATTTACCTCAACATGGATTAGGGAAAACTAACAAGTTTTCGAACAACATGATAAAACATCATGTGTCAATTGTAGTTTGCTTTCTTAAGCTCAATTCATATACTTGCAATTTATATTCATAGAATTGCATTGAGTGTTTATCACTATAGGATTGCAAACCTTGATATACACTTAGGGTGTTAGTGAACTTAGATGAATCTAGTTGATTTAGGCATTGGTTGTGCAAAACTAATTTGATTTACGTTTCCGCATTATAAACTTGATTTTAGATAAAGAAAAATTAAAAACACCTATTCATCCCCTCCTCTAGTCAATCTCCTCGACCTTACACCAGTCGAACCATGGGTTGGAGCAATTAGATAGAGGCTTGTGTTATTGATGATCAATGCGACTCGGATGATCCGAACCAGTCAGAGCTTCAGTCAGATAGATTTTTTAGAGAAGGTTGTTATTGAAGTTAAATGCAAGTCGGATGATCTGAGTCAGTCAGATCTATTTGACAAAGAGATGTGTTCTTGGACTTCAATGCGAGTCGAATGATCCAAATAGGTCAAAGCATGACCTGGACTAATTTTTCAGAGGACATGTTTGTCAGTGTTTGTACGGAGCTGGATAATCTGAGTCACATGGATAATCCGTCTCAAGTCGGATGATCTTGCTCCTGAACAACCACAACCTCCATGTCCCCTTCGCAATTGCTCGTCCCGGTGGCGTGGGTTGGTAACGACACCACCCTCCGACTCCTGGCTAGCTCGCTCCGGCGCAGTCCCCTGGAACAACGCCAACCATCGTTGGCTCAGACGTGCGGCCGAAATTTAACGCCGACGCCGCCCACCACCCACTTGGTGCGCTCATTGCCGCAGTCACCATGCTCACCGCCCTGCGGTGCCGCTTCACTTCCTTGATCTCCCTCCTCGGCCTCTCTGGCAGCTGCAGCGTGTACCGATCCACGCAGTCCTCCACCACCATCGCCTACCAGCCGGCCACAACCCCGCCCAACCATGCACTGACCGGCCCATGCACCCCTAAGCGCCGCCACGTGCAGCCCAGCGCTGACGTCGACTACTGCCGTCGTGCACGCCTGCGCCCGCTCGAGCCGGCGTCTCTGCGCTGTGGTTGCTTTCGCACGACGGAGAAGCCGAAGGTGATGGCTGTCGCCGCCAGGTGGCCTCCCGGCCCCTACAAAGCCCAAATCCAGCCCGGAGACAGCCAAATCCGGCTACCTCCGACTCTCTTCGCCTCAGATCTAGCCACCTCCACGCTGAATCCGGTCGCCGGGCTTCACGCCGCCACACCGTCTGCAAGATACCCTGCCGGCGCCAGCGGCAAAGGAGGAAACACGATGGCTAGGGGTAGTTTGGTGGGGCGACCGAGTCACCCCCTGAGTCGCCTAGGAGCGGCTCAGGAGGCATGCTAAGTGAACCTCTTGACAGATTTTAATCACAAAGTCAATAAGCATAAGAATTAATAAGAATTTTGGACGCATCTAGCACTGTTGCAACCAAAAATTCCAATTCTGGTCCCTTCGCGCGTTAATTCCGTTTGTAGCCCCCCAGTCGACTGCGCGACTCGCCGGCGCCGACACGTGTCCTCCTGTTCATCGCCTCCGACGCATTCCCGTGCGGTGGGAATCTCGGTCGTGCGGTCGGGAGAACCAGTCGTGCGGTTGGGAATCTCAGTCGTGCGGTCGGGAGAACCAGTCGTGCGGTCGGAGGCGATGAACAGGAGGGTTGTGTGGTCCGAGACTGCACGACCGGACACGTGTCGGCGCCGGCGAGTCGTGCGGTCGACCAAGGGGGCTACAGACGGAATTAACGTGCGAAGGGGGCCAGAATTGGAATTTTTGGTTGCAACAGTGCTAGATGTGTCCAAATTTCAATTAATAATATCATACTAATGGGTCTTATACGACGTACGGTCTGATTGCCGTTTAGTGAATTCAATACCTACAGTTCCGGATTAGTTTCTTGCATTCATAGGATAACATACATACTGTGCTAACTGTATCTAGTCCAAAAGAGTTTCCAAGGTGTCAGATCAATATATAAGTTTTCTCTTCTGGTGTCATGTAGAAATCCAAACTAGCCACCTGTTTGTTTACCACATGCTGTGCTTTTATGTGTAGGTGTTAGGTTTAGATTAGAGTTGGGTTTTGATTGATGGTTACCGAAGACATGTTTGTGCCCTTATAGGCATTATCGTAGTTCACCTAATAGTCGCTGCAATCACTTATCAATAATTGAATAGGTCTCCAGTTAGCAATGATCAGAACTGCTGTTTGTTCAGACTATCGTCTAATCTCTTTCATAGTTCTTGCACATTATTTCGAGCACTTTTTCACAAGTTCTTTTCCTATCTTGTCAGAAATGTTCCAGGCAAGTGCATGTCTTACAGGCCTAGATCTGAATATGATCCCCGATGGTGATCTGAAGATTTACCCCTCGTGAGGCGCGGGGCTCCGCAGCTTCCAACTTGATATTCGAACTTCACAAGAAGGCAAAAGAAAAACTAGCAGAGCAGAATAGCGGAACACCTGATGCAACTACCTAATTAAACTTCTTAGAACCAAACATCCTGAGAGACATCGTCTTGTTATCTTGTTTAGCTGCTGTACCTTCCAGAGGTTACTCCTCGTGTTGTTCGTACTGTGGCTGTTGTTTTAAGTTTTCTGATACACCCCAGTTGTTATTTTTGCAATTTCTGTGACGCTGCAGCTGCAGTGTGAATTATGTGATCGAACAAACAAAATTTTTTGGTGAGCATGTCTCTTTCTGATTGGCTGGTGATGTTTGCCCACAACTTTATGTAGGCGTGGTTCAATATGCAACCAAGTTAACATACGTATGTGGCATGTATCAAAGCTGATGGTGTGTTTGGCAAAGAAAATTAACAGTAAAAATGACCAGTTTTCATTCACATCCAAAAGTGTCTGTGTGTGTACTGGTACATCGTATATATCTGATCATTAGATATTGTTGTCAGTAGCAAACAAAGTGAACAACGGAAGTATATTTATATGAACCGGGCAGATGTGACTAGATAGTCTGAATTAAGGCAGATTCATGAAATCTACACACCACAAAGTATAGGAGTCTTCCACACAGCTAGCATGGACCAGCAGCCGCGCTCTCTTGGAAACCAGACAGTCAAACCTATCATTTTATTTGCCTTCTTCCTTTCAGGTACTCAACTGAACGTAGTTTCAGTCTGCAGCAATGCTACATGAAAGACGATACAGCTATTTTTGACATTGGTACTCAACAGCGTATCACTGATTTAAACCAAAGCATCGCATGACAGACACCAACTCCAACCATCTATAGTTCTGTAGTCTGAACAACATAAGGCATCACCAATTACATCAATGTGAAATTCTGAAGTCTGAACAATACTGCACGGCACCAATTCCAACACCTTAATTTACAGTTTATGCTTCCATTAAGCAAGCAACAAGCAGACAAAGATTATCAGGCAAATAATACATTAGTATTGAAAACCTGACTCTCTTGGCGAACATATAAATGGGGCCAAAGCGTGATCCTGAAGATTGTCTCAATGGCAATAAAACTGCCTCAAACATCTAAAACACCACAATCAAATGCAACGGGCTAGTTCTTTCAGCAACAATTGTTTGATCAAATTAGTAAAGCAACATGATGTAATCTACAATTTTTTAATTTATGAATCACTCCCGAAAATTTTCATACCGGTGCAAGAAAATATTACAAGCTTTTGCTGCCCTAGTCTATTTATGCTTCTCCATGCAGTAATTTTTTTGCAAAATATGCACCCAAAAAAACAATGCCTCTGCAATACCTGTCACATCTGTCTTATTTGCTGGCTAATGGCTATTGTGGGATTCACATTTTCAAAATCTAATTTACTCATGGATCACTTTTGATTGGTGAATGATTAAGCATTTTGATTAACTACCAAATGGCATTTTGAATTTAGGATAAAAAATGAAACAGCACCAACAAATTTCAGTGTTCTACAGCAAGCATTCTTCCAGTGCAAATGTTATCTTGGAAATATATCAAGGAAACTCTGAAAGAAGAATAGATAAAACAGAGGAGCAGGTCAACAGTGCATTCATTCACACTAGCATGCTTATGCCACTCCAATACTATATACTGCTCCTGAAAACTTCTTCTCTTCCTATTGTAACATTTTCTTTTCGAAGACTCCCACCCTCCTCACCTTAATCCTCCATCCGGCCAAATCCAAGACTTTGACAAAAACGAATTACTTTATAGAACTCTCTTTCCACTAGTTTGTAAATTGTAACCACAGTTGAACTGGCTGTAGCTGAAAACATAGTTCACAATATGTGCGCATGTAATTGACAACAATATTCACCCAGCATAGAGCCTTTCTAGCATGTCGAATATTATTTGTAAAAATTCACACCATGCAAGCATACAATCATTAATATGCAAAAGAAATGCACGGGAGACTATGTCGAGCTGCAACAAACCATCCATCAAATGAGCAGACCAAAACAAACAATGAACTGAGGTAATTGCAAGGGATTCCACATTACATCATCCACATACACCACATTCAAAGGAAACAAGAGTTCAAGAACAGCGCTAAGTTTTGCCCATCAAATCATTATTCTTTCATCAAGCCCGTAACATAAAAGGGATGCCGCAAAGCACCCGCCGAGAGAAACGGGGAAGGCTCACAGCATCAAAGGCCGCACCTTTCTGCCTAGCCATGCGTCGCGGCGCGCATTAGGGGATGTCCCACGGCTTGGGCTCGGGGACGGCGACGACCATCCCCTGGAGCTCCGGCGAGAGCACGACCTGGCAGCCGAGCCGCGCGTGTTTGTTGAGCTCGCGGTTGCGGGACGCACGCGTGAGGACATAGCGCTCCTCGTAGGAGGCCGGTGGCAGCTTGTCGAGCCACTCCTGCGCGATGTGGACCTCGCACTCGGCGGAGCACGCGTCGATCTCCTCGAGGCGGTGGGAGGCCGGCTCGATGATCCCCGCGTTGGCGAGCGCGCGGAGGAGGGTCTGACCGGACAAGCCGACCACCTCCCGGCGTCCACCGTCCGGGTCGATGGCGAGGAGGCGGACGATGCGGTCGGCGACCTTGGCGGAGGCAGCGGCCAGGGCGGGGGCGGCGGAGGCGGCGGCCGGGGAGAGGGCACAGAAGGGGCGGGCGAGCGAGGGAGAGAGGTGGAGCGGGAGGCGGAGCAGCGCGCGCGCCGCGATCGCCATGGCTGCTGCTTGGTTAGGGTTCGGGTGGGGGATGTGTGGAGGCGTGGAGCAGTGGAGGGGTGGACGGGGACTTGAAGACTTGGGTGTTGGGAGAGAGAGGAACACCTGAGTCACTGAAGAGTGGGGGCACCCCAGGCTTTGGGTATTCGTTTGTGTAGAAGACAAACAGCCCGAAAAAATTCACATAATCTTTCAAATTGTTTATTACATCTTTCTGGTTTTTCATGTGCCGAAAATACTATCTTCTTTCCATAAAATCTCTGAAAAATTATACAACTTCCTTAAATTCTTTTCCCTCTCTTTTGGGCCATTTCCGGCCTTCCTTTCTCTCTCTTTATTTCTTTCTTCTTCTTTCTCTTTTGGATCGCAACCCACCTGCTCTTTTCCTTTTCCTTCGGCAAGCCCATGCTCGGCCTTCTCTCACGACCGTTTTCTCTCGACCTAGCTCCCGCGTCGCCCACACCTTGGGCAGACTCCTGCATCGCGTCACGCCGCTTGCTAGTTCAATCGCAGCTTCGTCACCCTGCCACCTTGACAGCCACGCGCCGTTATTGGGCCATCACTAGCTTTGCCTATGAGACGGGCTCACTCGCCCGCGTTGACGTCTACACACCGCCTCTGACATTCATCACGCCCTATGCGCCACCGCCTTCTCGCGGCTATAAAGCCAAAGCAAAAAACAACAGTTAACCCTATTTCTACCCCTTCACTCCCAGAAGCGGATCGGACCGCCACAAAGCTGTGTCATCATCCACAAACCTGCGTAAGAGCGCCACCTCTTCCTTCTGTCATCTGGGTAATTTGCCCAAATTTGTTTCCATCATCATTCGTCTTCCCAAATTGGTCGCACCATCATCTTCCTCACCTCCTTATGGTTCTAATTGTACCTTGCCCGAGCCAAGACATCATCGGAGCCGTCATTGCCATTCGTTGCACCGTTGGCCTCGTCACCGCCACCATCGATCCATCGCCTCTGTCATCCCCTTCCCTCGTCATCTACGTCACAAGGAGTGCCTTAGCACACCATTGCTAAATCTCACCTCCGTCGACCACCGCATCCGCCGTGCACAGCTGCCACCGAGCTTCACCTCACTACCATGGCCGCCAACCTTCCTTGTTGCACTCTAAGCCAAGCCATCCTCACCAAAAGGCTCCCCATGCCTATGCCATGTTCATGAACCCGCTGGTTGCACCGAAGACCACCAGCAAATTTTCCCCTTCCGCAGCCGCCGCCTTTACTCTGCCTTTTCCAACCACTGCGGTCCTTTTCGTCCTCCCAAACCAACTAAAATGGGTTCTCTATGGCCAGGAACACTCAGTGCACACATCATCGTCGTTGTTCCACTGCCATGCGTTGCTACCCTTTTCTCTCTCTCTCTCTCTGTTTTCCTTTGCTCAACAGAGAAGAAGAACAGTGCCGGTCAGCACTGTACTTTCATGGTCCAACCGAGCTAGCTAGCGCGCCTGATTGAGCCACTCGCACCCTACCAAGCCAGAGATTAGTACTGTGCACACGCGGTTGAACCAAACCATCTCATGCCGATTCATACCCATTTAGTCCAAATCAAAACCGATTCCCACTGATTTAGCATGGTTTAGATCGATTCTAAAACCAATTTGTGATCGATTTGCTTAGTTACAGATTGTTTCTCACTGGGTTAGCACTGATTATGCATAGTAGACCAACCCTGAACCCATGTAGACCACTTATTTATCACTGTTCACCATCTATTTCCAAATTCACAACTTTCCAAAGCCAATTCTCCATCGATTTTCCCTTCCGACAGCTTTTCGGCCCTGTTTCCCCCTTTTCTTTTATTAGTGTTTTATTTGCAAGTGTTGCAGCTCTGCAGTAGAATTATTTGGCTTTGTTCGTGTGTGTGTGTACGCTAGATTACGGAGAGGAAGCCCCCGAGACAACTGAAACTAGAAATAACGATCTGAAATCTACAAAGGAGTAAACGCCAACTATGAGTCTTAAGGCAAGCCGCGTTCCTTGATCATATTAAATTCCTATTAGTTGGGTTATATTACATATGGGTTAATTTTTTGCATTTTTTAATTATCAATGGTAATTGCTATCTGTTACTTTTGAATGATCTTGTTTAGTTGGTTAAATGCATCACATTGTTTACTTTCCATCATTGATAATAATCTGATATGATTTTCTTTGATAAACTTAAAGTTAGTGTATCATACTTTAGATTAACATAATAGTGAATATGGTCAATAATAATCTCATTACATTTTGGTCCGTCATCATGAGTTAACATGCCAAAATTTATGGCCATTATGGTATGATGAATAAAAGTGTTGGATCACTCGCCTAGAGTGATATTGTGGAAATGCTAGCTGAGGGTGAGTATGGGTATGTGGTTTAGAGTAGGGATGGCAATTGTGCCCGTTTAACTATATACCCCGTGGGTAAATACTCTAATGGAGCTGGGTATGGGATATTTTCTTTACCCACGGGTATATAAATGGGGGAACACTCTACCCATTGGGTAAATGGGCACGGGTATGGGTAAGCTCCACCTGTACCCGCCCCACCCGTTTACCCACGATATAGATTGACAGGTGGCACATCCATAGCAATATCTCTAATTGCTATTGATTGTTATAAACTTTTGTATATCTCTAATTGTTATTTATTGTTGTATTCCTAGCAATAGCTACTGCTTATATGTACATGTCATTAGTTCAACTCTCAGATGGTGACTCTCAGTTCGCGGGTAAACGGGTATGCCCATGGGCGACGAGTACCCGCGGGCATGGGTATGGGCGAGGTTTTTCACCCATCGTCCTTCGCGAGTATGCCCGTGGTTGTAAATCGGGGTCACGGGTACAGGTATGGACGAGCACTACCCGTACTCGCCGCGCCCAATTGCCATCCCTAGTTTGGAGGTGACTGTATGCATATGCTACTTGTTGGATGCATGCACAAGTCTCTGTTGGAAAGGTGGTTTTGCCCAAGCATATAGGAAATTAACTTGTGCCATGAGAAAAGATATGATTACTGCCTATCCACAAGATCAATTGCTCGGACTTGATTCAGTTACTGTATTAATTTCATTGGTATTACCACAGGTAGGTTCGGTGTTGGCGTAGACCACAGACCCTCCTATACCATAGTATGACCCTTAGGAGCAGCGGAGGAGTCACCCTTACCTAGCCTTGGTAAGGGACCAGCTGCTGAGAGGGGCCTTCTTTGTACTGGATAGTAGTAATATTATGAATTAGTAATGAATTCTATTATCTCATCTTTGATTGAGTCGTGGATATCATGTGGGTAAAGCTAAGTATTCTCTGTAGAGATTAAATCAAACCATTCGAATGTATCATGCTTCTGGTTAATGGAGTTGTGTCAAAGGGGATCCTAAATCAAGGTGTGAGTAACATTATTGGTTAAAATTGTGGTAACTTGAAAGTGAGATAACCTATTGATATACAACCCCCTTACAAAACCTTATTTATGAACTTATTTTGATTTAAGTCAAGCACTAGGGTGGGATGTTGTCGTTGTTACTGTCGTCGCCTTCATGACCCAATATGTCCAGTCTGTAAAACATCACGACAATAAACATATTGATAAACTACAGTAAACAGTGCACATGTGACCAAGATAGATTAATAAACTACATTAAATAATGGCCATTTGATCAAAACAACTTAACAAATTGCAGTAAACTAATGATTACATAGCAACATAATGCATATCCAACAACAAATGACTACACGCAGGGGCGGACCCACCGGGGGGTTAGGTGGGGCTGGCGCCCCCCTACGGGCCGGCTGTCCCCCTGTCCCCCGGCCACCGTGGCCTCCCTCAGAGTTTTAGTTGGCACAATAGCAAACATGGATAAGGATAAGGTCCATTTCCTTGGTGCCCTCCCGTGCCCTCCTCGCGAGCTCCCCCTCCTCCTCGTTCGTCGGCGGAAATGGTAGTGGTGGATGCGCAGATGTAAGAGATCAAGCTCTTCAACTGCTGGTCCTTCGAGGACGTCTAGGTCTCTTATCTTCCCCTTCCCTCTTTCCCCTCCTCTCCCACCTCAACCCCCAAATCTCATCTATGTAGCTTGCTTACTTTCTTGGATGCGATATTTGAGTCGGCTCTCTGTATGCATGGTGTTATAGCGACGCTGGTTCTTGGTCTCTCCTTCTTAGCGATGAGTTGATCTGTTAGATCTGATGGTTAGGCTTAAGATTCGGTCTTTACTAATGGTCGTAGTTGACACGATGGCTTGATGCTTCAGCTAGTGGCTATGTTGGGAGTTCCATCTTCTATGCATGTCCCAGGAAGCAAGATTTGAGGGTTTCGGTGCTGGAATGTTAGGAGTTTGCTCATATTTTTAGGGTTTTTGCTTGAGATTATGTTGCCTGATGATTGGGTGGAATGGATATATTTCATTGTGGCCATCGTATCTAGTCTTGATCTTTACATGAACTTCTTTTTTTGGGAAGAAGTCTTTAAAGCTTCATGTTTAGATTACTGGCCGGATTTATGTGCTGTTTTTGTATATATTTTTAGTTTGTGTTGATGTTTTCTTAGGTAGTTGCCAAAGATGGAGTATTTTAGGATTTCATGAGTTCAAGATGTAGGTTTGGAGATGTGCACTTGTATCAAGTGAGCATGTGTCGGTGGGAAAGCAAGCTGGTACAATTGCGCAAGTTAACCTAGTGTATTATTTAGGAAGAAATTGAGGGTCCTAATAGTTGATGGACTTCTAGGTTCAATTGTATATTCTTGTATCTTAAGTATCTCCTTGACTCTCTGCTGTACTTGTTGTCATTAGGCTACATTAGACAAGATTCTATGATTATTTTTGTTTATTGGATGGTCATTTTAGCATTTGAAAACCTCGGAGTTGGAATATTAACAAGAGGATGGTGACCTGGTAGCCTAGTACATTTAATTGCATATACAGAAATAGGTTCATGTCCCGCTGCCTCCCTGGCACCGTGTGACATTGGTGAGCCCCGTCTCAATAGCGATGTCCACGCCATTGTTCTCCGTGCCCGCTGCGGTTGATGCTGTTAGCCCCCTAAATTTTGATCCTAGATCTACCATTGACTATATGATAATTTGATGTAAACACACCGTAAACGTTTAAAAACTGGTATGTACTCAGTAAGCATACATAGGGTGTGTTCTTTTTGGCTGAAACTTATAGCTTTTGGTTATGGCTTGTGGCTTTGGGGCTGTTCTTGTGAAAAATTACATAGTAACATAAACTCACGTGCGGTTTTTGCTGATATAAATGAAGTCAGTACAGTACATACTACAATTAACTTAGTAGACGCTATCTTAAAAAGATACTTTATTTAAAAACTACTTACAGTAAAAAAAAATCAAAAAACAGTTTTTAAAAGCTGAAAAAATATACCCACAATCTTTTATGCGAACTCGATAAGCTGGAACGCGCGGTCATACGCAGCGGCACAACAGCTCACAGCGAAGACAGGTGCGCGCACGCAGCACGCTGCCCCTGCCTCACTTGCATCCATTCTTCCCTATCCGCCCCGCTCCTCAAACCCAAAAACCCAGCCCTCCCCCATCCCCGACGCGGCCTCTCCCGCTCCTCTCGCTCGCCGCTCCTCACCGCGCTTCGTGGGCTTCGCTTCTCGCTGCCCGCCGCCGCAAGTAAGTAACCCCGCGCCCCCGCCTCGGCCCTCTCGCTCGTGTGTTCTCTTGTTTCGATTCGACGCCGCCACGCCGAGACCGTTCGCTCGGCGCTCGGCGTCCGCGCCCCCTCCCTCTTCGCCGCTCGTCGGCGGGCTTCGCCGTAAGCAGGGCCGCGCCCACCGCCCCTTTCTCTCTGCCGCGTACGTTCTCTCGTTGGATTTTTGGTTGGTTGGTTCCGGCGGGTTCGGGCGATCCGCGTATCGCCTCCGGTGTCTTCTCTGTTTGTTTAGATCTTGTTTCCTTCGGTTTCGTTCGGATCCGTTCGGGAATTTGGATTTCCTCGTCCCTCTGCGCGTGCGTGTCTGTGTGATCAGGGTGGCATGGGGGCGAGGCTTGTTTGATTACGACCGGACACGGGGCGAGGGGTAGCAGAATTTTGTTTTTGATCATTTATCTGCCTCGCGGGAACGCGATGTTTGTTTGAATTATGGGCATAATATGTTCCAAGGTGTTTTCGATTCTCACCTAGGGTGGATAGTATGACGAGCAAATCGGGTGGATGCTTGTTTCGTTGGTGTGTGATCTGGACTATTGCGTTTTTGGATTGAGTTGTATGCTGAAGTAGGTCTCGTGTGATTGCCGTGCTTGGATAGGCCAATGCTTCGGAGGCCCTACGTTGCTTTTGAATTTTGATAGATGCTGTATGGTGCATGCGCAACTCATGGCCTTTACCTGATGTTAAAGTAGACTAATGTCTTGGTGTCTTTTTTGTCCTGCTACATCCAATCTGATGGGGTGGGAGGAAAGCCAAATACATCTCCTCAGCCTTAGTTACCATGACCTCCAATGTTTGTGCAAACAGTACAACCTTCCTGCAAACAAGAGCCACTCTCATCTAGCAAGCTCGCTTGCCTTGCTGCTTGAGGTAAGCATACACTGTCTGTTTCTGCATATACTTTGTGCTTGAGCTAGTTTTATCGTTACTTTTTTTTTCTCTCTTTAAGGGTAAATAAAAAGAGTACCAATGTGTATCATCTTTCTTATTCCAGAAGGGAAGTTTAAATTCAGCGCCTGAAAGAGAAACATTGTTTGGTTCTACACAGGCTTCTCTTGCTACCTCTTCTGCCTTGTTATCAAATATCAAAGAAGCATCCAGATGTACGTATATAAACTTTTTTTTATGTTGAGCATAATTTGGCAGATCGCCAATATTTACTTGATGATTTATGTTGGCGGACACTCTCAGGGACATGTTGTGGGTTTATCTGATAAAACCTAATTAACTGCAGGCGGGCAATATAACCACAAAATAGGCCCATATGGTGGCATAGATGATGGTGATAGATCGCTTTTGCATGTAAAGCATCGAAAAGGGCCTCAAACACCAATGGATGAAACACTGAAAAGTGTAAGAAGTCACGGCCATTGACCCATTGATTTCTTTTGCCTGGTTTGTCTATACAATACAACAAGCCTTCCAATTGTATATTGAGTACTGGATGCAAGCTCTTTAATTGTTATTAATCTAAGGAATTCCATCCTTCAGTATAAACCAACTGCATTTGTAGTTCACATGCATTTCATGATATGTGCTGTCTAAATTGAATTTTATCCATTCAAATCCTACCATTCAGAATTCTCTCTTTCAACATGGCCTGTTCCATGAGAAATGTGGTACTGGAGTCAGATTGTTGGTTGGTAAGTAGTCCTGTTGTAACTAATGGGGTCATCTGTTTCCCAATCCTCTTTACTTGACCCCTGCAGCTATTTTTGTGCTTAGATGATTTTGTCCTTTAGGGGTAGGTGGTAGGATAATCAGAATTCATATGGCACTCTTACTTAGAGAGCAGTGGAATAGATCTCTCTCTCTCTCTCCAAATCTTTTTACACAACAAACACTACAAAAATATTTGTTGCAGAATTGTGCTTGGATTTGAATTCAAGTACTGGATTCTTACCTCAAGATTGCAGGTCTAGTAATAAATGCTGTTGTTTTGTCCAATAAGCCGCAAATCTAGGAATCTGATATTTTTCCTGAAACCTTTTTTCTGCAGCGTTCTTTTTGACGTAGGATTACATTTTTCTTTCTCCATATCATAGTTTTGTTACTTTATTCTCTTTTGACATTTAATACAGTGGTGCTCTGTGTATCCATGAAATGCTTGGCTCATTTTTGTTGTGTACAGTGTAAATGCATTTCTTAATTTTATTTTCTGCATCTTGAGGCAGGACTCTGGTACCAGAATGAGTTTTCCTCCAGTTTCCTTCAACAATGGAAAAGCAGACTGCTTTAGTCATTCATATTCTGGACAAGGGATTGCTCAAAACGTGCAGTCTCAAAATGCTGACGGTATTGCAAAGAAATCAACGACCCCAGACCTTGCAATTGAAAATAATGATTCAACTGCTAATGTAAATGATAACATTTCTCCGGTAGCAAGTTACCCTGCTCCTAATGCAAGACTTGGTGAAAATGTCATAGACAAGGGTAGTGGCTCATCTGATAAGACTTTAGCAAATGCAACTTCTTCTTTTCAATTCTTTGTGATGTCAGATGAGGGACTTGATCTTTTTGTTGATCTTAATTCCACTCCATCAGATTGGGTTGATAGCTTCAAGGAGCAAGTGTGCATCCCCCCAATTACTTATCATTCTGAACCTGGGAATTTCTCTAATTTTATTAGCAGCCTGGCAAGTAAGGATGATCACAACACAATTTCACCATCTGGTAATATCATTGTGGACAAACAAAACGGAGGAGCTGAGGGCATTGCTCCTTGCACCAATTCATCACTAGGTTCAACTGCTGGTGAGAATTCTCGCTCGCAGCCCTATCCGCCTGATACAACTGCTGTAAACTCTATGCCATCTGCATCCACATTGCCTGGAACTCTAGTTGAAATTTCTGGATCCCAGGAGGGAGTTCCAGTGGTATCTTCTTCGTGTTTAACGTCTTATGTTCAGAACAATATGTCATCTGATATGATGGCTGGTGCTTTGAATAACAAGGAGCCTCCTCAAGAATCTGTTGATGTCTCAGTGTGGCCTGAAAGAAGCCATGCACCCCTGGCTGATGATATCATACAACCAACTGGTAAGAAAGACACAGCGAGTCCTGGTAAAACCAAAGTTTCTGTCAAGATTGGTTGCACTCAAAATGTTATAGTTGCTGATACCGACAAATCTGCAGCATTTTCCTCCATGGATGTACTTAAAAGTGACTCTGATGAAAACTCTTGTCCAACATCTGTGGGAAAACAGGAAATGATTGATGTTCCTGCAGGGGCTCAGCTTACTCACGATGGTGATACACATGAAGTCCTAATGGAAAATGAACTAGTGGAAGCTGTTCCTATGGAAGAAGATATAGGTTATGGTGACAGGTTGTCAATTTCCTCTGGGGATGTACTGCTAGTTAAGTTAGATGCTAGTTCTGCTGATCGTTGTGTAGCTGGGAACTTCGACCTCACAGACCCAACACCATCATCTGCTGCTTCGGTAATTTCATTGTACTTTATGCTAGTTAAATAATTAGATGTGCCTTAATACCAAGTTACCAACTATGGAAATATACATGATGTATTGATGGTGCTAAAATTTTGTGAGATGTGTTTCTAAATTAGTCATGTCCTAGCTCATTCTCATAGTCCTTTTGAGAGTCTACAAAATGACTTTATACCTTCAGCTTTCAGTGATAATAGTACAGCATGACTTCTGCTTTAGATAAGATCGACACTTGGATAGGTAGATTATATATAGCCGCAGATGATGCGGTGAAAACTGCTACTGTATTTTGGCATCATATATTGATGGTCATCAAGTTGAGATTCTAAAGTGGTGGATGGCTGCCATCAAGTCAAATGGCTGCCATCAAGTCAAAAAGTTGCATCATGTGTTGATGCATATCAAGACAAGAATCCGGATTTGAAGTAAAGATGTTCATCATCAAGGTCCAAGAGGATGCGTAAGGCAAATGTATAACTAGCGTAGGCTAAGGATGTATTTCTAGCCTTTGACCAATTATGGTGTTTAGTTGGGAGACCAGATTGTTAGTGTAGGTTACCGTACTATTAAGAGAGGTCTTATCTAGTAGTTTGAGTCTCATCATGTGTTGATATGATAGCTTAATCATGCTTGCTCTAGTTCTCTGTGGCATGATGCTAGTATTTGCGAATGTGTTTTGCAAATAGTTGAAGCTCACGCATATTCCTTGTAGCATGTGACTTAAGTTTGCGAGTGTGTTTTACAAATGGTTTGAGTACATATTCCTAAATCTTGTGTCATTATTCTAAAGTATGCAAATGCATTTTACAACTTGTTGTAAATCATGATTTGACACTTGGTTGTATGGTACTACGATTTGCGAATGTGTTTTGCAAATTTATTGAAGTGCATGCATCTCTTTCTTTTCTGAAAATCCATGATGGTATGGCCCTTGTGTTTTGAGTGGTGTGGTGCTCGGTATTGTCGAAGTGGAGGAAGAGCAACCCTAGTGGAATTGAGTTGTTTGGTTTAATTCGTGGAGTTGGTTCAATTCGTTTGAGTTTACCTCAACGTGGATTACGGGAGACTGGCAAGTCTCTGAACACTACGGTAAAAAGAGATTGTGCATTAATTGTGATTTTCTTCCTTGTGCTCATTTACATTTTTAGAATTAAATTGTTTGTTTGTCACCTTAGAATAACAAATTTTGACATAGACTCAATTTGTTAGTGCAGTTGTGAAACTTGATGATTTAGGCATTAGTTGCACAAAACCTTTTTGATTTACGCTTTCGCATATAAACTCGGTTTTAGTCAGGGAGAATTTTAAAAGTGTCTATTCATCTTTCTCTAGTCGGTCTCCTTGATCTTATAGTCTCACGGGTTTGAACCCGTGACAACACGCTCACAAGGCTGCAAACTTACCTTGTGGCAGTTTTGCTGTTTTGTACGGTTGCTGACTCATTTTATTGTTACATTTAAAACTCAAAATTCAAATCGATTGTTTTGCCTGGTTTCAAAATCTACCAGGACCCACCGGTAAGTCCGATCATCGGCGGTAACCGACGATAACTGGACGATAGAATTTTCCTTGGTGTTTGGTGCCACATGTTGGGTCAATCAAAAAGTTGCACGAAAGAGTGGAAGCTGATAAACTACATTAAACACCTTAGGCAAGGTCCCATCTTGGGTTCTTGAAAACTTAGAAATTGGGTTCGGTAGTGGGTAGTCTAATCTTACAAGACACAACTTTCCCTTTATATAGAGGTGGAACCTTTGACTTTTGAAATAAAATATGAACTCAATTTCTAAAATAAGTGGACTTGAGAATACTAAAACAATGTTCATATTTGTATGCCAATCTTATATACTTACAAGTTTTCACCAAGTAAACTTGCCTGAGAGGAGATCAAACTTAATGACATTCCGACATTACCAGTAGGGATGCAAGTGGGTTGGATCGTGGAAACTCAATGACCTGTCCTAGTTCATTTGCTTTATTCCTAATGCAATGTCCTTGTATATAAAATGGACCATAAATTAGGTGGGAAGTGAAGTGGTGAAATGGTCAATGGGTCGGCTGCTTGCATCCCACTGATTTAACACGCATGCCGGCTTCTTTTAGCCAAGATTGTTTTCTTTGTTTCTCGGTAGGCTTATATGGCCAAGCAAGCACTCCTTTGAAATGTTGTGTTTTTGTGGTTGAGCCATATCATCTAAGGCCCACATATAATACATTTTCCGTGCATAACTTTTCTTAGTTAATGAATTGATTGTTTCATGCTTACTATCCTGTTTTCAACTACTTGTTAGATATTGGCGTCTTCTATTTGTAGCCATCCATGCAAGGGTCACATTCAACTAGTCATAATGTCAACTCTTACTGAACTAGTAAATGCATGGCTGACTTATTTTACTGGTTTGTACTTTGTAGTAAAAGGGGAAGAAAGAAGGAAAGCTGGTAAATGTATTATTCTGGTCCAACTGTGGCTATTTCTACATGTCCAAATCTTAGCTCTGCAACTGCAAACCTGCGTATTTGGTAATCTATATTCGACTGACCTCATTAGCTGGCATTTTTGGTATTCACTACCAGTGCCTTTCTGTACCCTGACTTGGCGAAACTTTTAGCACTTTCACTTTCATTTGGAAAACCAGGAATGTGTTAAGTAAATTTTATCAAATCCAGTGTTTTCTTTTATACAGTGAAACGACCCTTTTTCATTTTTCCTTCTGTACTGTGTTGTATATCATTTTCTTTTACTACACTTTCTTGTACTAACTATGTTTTTCTTTGAAATTTCTTTATTTAGTATCACATAACTTTCCATTTGTGTGACTCCCTTTTCCGTATACGTGTTATGATGATTTGTGTGTACGATGGGAAGTGCTTCATTGCATGCTTTCTTTTGTAGTGCATTGGTTGATTGTGTTCTCTTCCATATAATGACGTGCAGAATGTTTGCTTCTTATTTAAAGTTACTTCGAGGTTCAGTATAAATTATTGACTCTAAATTTTGTCGTCCTTGTGCAGGACAATGCCATTAACCCCCTGACTTCAAAGCATGGTGCAGAGTATGTTCTTTGTAAAATATTGTTCATATTTCTGTTTTTTTTCAAATAGTTACATACTTACACTATATATCTCCTTTATTTTTTAGGTCAGCTCAGAGTCATGATTCTGCAGGCAAAAAAGGATTGTGTGATCCTGAGGAGTTAGAGAGTAAAACGCAACCAGCATCTGGTGAACCTACCAGAAATATACCACTTAGCTTAAGAAGTGCTTCTGCTAGACAGGCCAAGCCAGCTACATTACCCAGACGGTCAGCAAGGCTTGTTCCAAAGGTTAGTGGACATTGTTGTTGATTTTAATCATCAATACCACTGATAGTAAAATAGCCATTTTGACGCAAAAGCTGGTTAACTGATTAAGCACAGCATTTTGTAGAGGGTCTTGCTGTTATATTTTGTCAGCTGTTTATTCCATAATTTTTCCTAGTATGAAAATCAAATAGAAATTTCTGTAATTTACGCTAACTTGTTTTACTTTTTTTGCCATGCAGAAATCGCAATAAATGACAGGGATGAGATTCCAAGAATGCATAGTTTAACTGTCGTCTCAGATTCAAAGAGGAGGGTGAGGGTATAGGATACCAATGTTAATAAGCTAGACTCCAAACTTGTCTTCGGTTCTGGTTAATTCATTCTTGCCAGCAACTGAACTACTTAGTTTTATACTTCTGTACACAGTTCGGTGCCTCCAAACATTTTGTTTTTCTTCTGTTCTACAACATCTGTTATACTTGATACAATGTCGAGCTTTCATGCATACACCGTTTTACAAACATGCATAAGTTTAACACAGTTCTGAACCTGCAGTGTTGTGAATTTTGGACACATGTAGCCCTGTTGCTACCAAAAATTCCAGTTCTGGCCCCCTTCGCACGATAATTCCGTTTGTAGCCTCCCGATCCACCGCGCGACTCGCCGGTGTCGACATGTGTCCGGTCGTGCGGTCCCGGACCGTAGGACCGCACTGTAGCTAGGTCGTGCGGTCCCAGACCGCACGACCCCCTGTGCATCGCTTCGGACCGCGTGACTGCTTCTCCCGACCGCACGTTCCTCTTGTGTATTGCCCCGAGCGCACGACTGGTTTGCCGACCGCACGACCGAGATTTCCATCGCACGACTCGAGCGTCCGGCACATCGATTCGTTCTCTACCTGCTGATCCCATTACCGTATGCTACTTAGCTTCGATCTGCCGATAAAATCTGAATTTATTTACACCCTGCAGTGATGTATACATATATTTTTCACGCCTATGTAGTTCGTACGTACAACGACATCTTATCTGAACAAACGTAACATAACCTGATTTTGCACGTACTAGCGGTACGTACATATGTAGCAAACTGCAAGTGATTTGTATCGATCCAAAGTCAGCTACATGCTCCATATATATCTTCCGCCTCTCTTCTGCTGTTTCTTTTGAAGTAATGTTTTTTTGTGAACGTGCGGTCGGACGGCTGGAGTTGTGCGGTGGGAATCTTGGTCGTGCGATCGCCAAACCAGTCGTGCGCTCGGGGCAATGCACAGGAGGGACGTGCGGTCGGGAGAAGCAGTCGCGCGGTCCGAAGCGATGCACAGGGGGTCGTGCGGTCCGGGATCGCACGACCTAGCTACTGATCGCGATCGCGTGCGGTCCGGGACCGCACAACCGGACACGTGTCGACGCCGGCGAGTCGCGCGGTGGATGGGGGGCTACGAACGGAATTATCGTGCGAAGGGGACCAGAACTGGAATTTTTGGTAGCAACAGGGCTACATGTGTCCAAAATTCCAGTGTTGTGACCTAACTGGTGGTTTTCGACTTGCCCTGAATAATGTTGTATGATTTTCTCTTTTTTGACAGGAAAACGTATGATTTTCTCATGTTCATGCCTTTTTTTCTTTATATACGGCACCTCAAGCAGCGAATGCTGTGCTTCAAGATGGCAGCTGGGATTAGAATGACCTTAACAGTTCCCAATTTCCATGTGGGCAGTCCATGCCATCTTATGTTCTTATTGTAACATATGGTTGGTTTTGATTTGTGAGTTGTGATAAAACGCTATTCATGCAGGAGTCAACTGCTTATTTATCACGGATTGTGTAATCTGTGACACTGTTGCCAGTCTTGCCGGACTGGTGTTGCTAGTTTTTCGTCGGCGGAACCTGTAGTCGAATATATTTCTTCGTCTTCTGAAACTATCTAGGCTATGTTCTCTGTTTGAAATGTGGAGTTTTTTCCCTTTGAAATTTGTTAAATGGAATTGTTAAATCTGCTCGAATCTTTCTAGGCCCGTTTGGAACAAACAAAAATTTTCCTTAGGAATTAATTTGTCTCCTATAATTTTTTTTCTCAAAATTCCTGTATTGCAAAGCTGCCGCTAGTTCCTCTTGTTTAGGAGGCTGCGTGATGCCTTTGCAAATTTTGGATTTGAGCATAGTTTGTTTGGGTTAGTTGCTGGGTTAAAACGATGCTTTTGAAAGATGGTGCGACATGCTATGACTCATGAGGTTGCAATATTACAAATTAATACTGGCTCGCTTTCAAAATTATCCTGCTGCAGGCTGGTGTTACAAGTTAATACTAGCTCGCTTTCAAAATTATTCTGCTGCAGGTTGGTGTTTATCATTGGGAAGCAAAAAAAAGGTGCTTATTTGTTTTTTAGAGAACATGTGTTTTTTTTACTGATATGCCATAGGATTTATAGTGTGACTTGATCTAGCTCATTCCAGGGAAGACACGGAAAGCAAAGAATGTTATTACCAAGAAAAAAAATTGGCAGAGGAAACCTAGTATTCGGAACATAGACTGGGATTAAATTAGTCTCTTTTCTGAAATTCCAAAGCAATGGCTCACAATACCATTATCACCAGAATTTCTGCCGTGTAGGATTATCTATCACGAGAATAATTTGTTCAATAATTAGGATGTTGACCGATCTAATAGACAATCAACACAACTAGAAAGCGAGAATAGCATAAGCAATTAACAATAGCAAAAGCCGATGAACAATAAACAAAGATGTGAGAGAGAACAATCCGGCAATCTTATTTATTGATATGATTTGATGTATTTACAATAGATAGCATTTATATAGTATAGAGTTCTTTTGGTATGCATCTATATCTCTTGGATAAATACCGCGACATGCAGATAACTAGTTAAAAACTACTTCTAAAAACTCAGTAGTCTAAAAGGAATGGGGAAAAAAAGTAAATCACATATGTAAGTTGTATTACACTAGTTGCCTCGTTAAAACCTTCGTATTAGAAAACTTGTAAGTAAAAAACTCATTAAGCGAAAAAGAGTGCAACCATTCGATCTTCTTTGACCATCTTCCAAATTACTACCCTCCTCGCATAGTATTTGATCTTCTAGCTCAAAATATATGTGTTATTATTTAGAGAAGTGCTCTCTCTAAATTCTACACATCTCTAACTCACCTTATTCCAATGCCACGAACATATCTTTCAAAGCTAAATATTAGCACATACTTAGTAAATAAATATGCAAGATTTTCTCAACACTTAGTGTGCAATACCTTCACTTCATCCTTCTTTCTAGAGTTCATAAGCTGAGAAAAAACTTAGAAGCAATATGCTTGGTAAGATTACTCTTTACACAACTCATTTGTATTTATGCAACACAAGTAGCATTATCTTTATAGATAATAGTGGGGTTTTAGACGGTGTTCATACCACATGACTGTTGTATGTGACTAATAATCCGTCTGAGCCAAATACATTCACGTGAGGCTTCATATAATGCAATTATCTCTGAGTGGTTTATAGATGTTGCTAAAATACTTTGCTTTGTTGATTGCTAGGAAATGGTTTTACCATCACAAAGAAATATAAATCTAGTCTGGGATATCACTTTATGGGAATCAAATAGATATCTTGCATATGTATATCTCACCATGGTCAAATCTTGGTCCTTTTGGTAAACTAATTCAAGATCTTGAGTTCATTGGAGATACAGAGTATTGTCTTAATGCCAGTCTAATTAATGCCTTCTGGTTGGAACAACACTGAACCTTGCTAATAGGTTAACAACAAATACGATATCAGGCCTGGTGCAATTTGAAAGATACATCAATGCGATATCAGGCCTGGTGCAATTTGAAAGATACATTAGTGCTCCTATGACACTTAAATATGGAACTTTTGGTCCTAACAACTCCTGCTTTTCCTACCTTTTTGAATGGATCTTTCTCTCTAGTTACCATGGGGGTTCTCGATGAATAGGAGTATTATGTTGAATTTTTCTAATACTTTTTGGTATAAGAAGACTGGTGCACCAATCCTCTAGGGAAAATGTTCTAGCTGCAAGCCTAAGCAATACTTAGTTTTATCCAAATCTTTCATTTCAAACTCCATCTTAAGGTAAGAGACAGCTTCCTCAATGTCTTATGTTGTTCCAATGATATTTAGGTCATCAACATATACAGAAATAGTACAGAATCCATTCTAGGACTTCTTATGAACACACAGGGGCAATCATAATTCTTTATGTAACCGTTCTCCAAGAGAAAGTCACTCAGCCGGTTATACCATATTGTACTGGACTATTTTGACCTATACAACGACCTCTGTATTTTGACGCTACACATGCTACGATTTACTTTATTAGGATCCAATATTTTAATTCTTTCTAGGACTTTCATGTAAATATTCGTATCCAATGACCCATACAAGTATGCGGTCACCACACCCATCAACTGCATTTTTAAATTCATATTCACTACCATTGATATTAAGTACTAGGATGTGATTCCACTCATAACAGGAGAGTAAGTTTCATCATAATCGATACCCGGTCTCTGCATGAATCCTTATGCTGCTAGCCTTGCTTTATATCTCACCACTTGGTTGTTCTTATTTCTCTTCTAGACGAACACCCATTTATATCCCACTGGAAAAACTTTGGGAGGAGCACGAGCTACTTGTCCGAACACTTCTATCATATTTAGCAATCACAATTCTACTTCAATTGCTTCTTTCTATTTGACCCAATCTGAGCGCTTCTTGCACTTTGCTATGGACTTTAGTTTTGGATCCAGATCAATACTATCAGCAATTTTTGAGGCAAAGTTAATGTCGACAACAATAGTCTTCTATTAAATGATTCTCCTAAATCAACATAATTAGTAGAAATTTCTTCAATTATTTTTCACCCAATTCTTTGTGATTTTCCAATAACGATACAGTTTGGTTCATCTACAGAATGGTTTAAATCAAGGATTTTCTCAACTTCTTGCAGAGGTTCTTCAATTGTCTTAGAGGGCCAAGTATTCTGCTCAATCTTTCATTTCTATAGACATCTCCGAGAACCTTGTATTTAAGTTGCTGGAGCTTTCCCCTCTTCCTAGGATTAGGGACAAGAGTGGTATTAGTATCCTCTTTTTGTGGCACTTCTACTCTCTCTAGGTCATTAACTGCATGTATATGCCACTTCGTCACTCCTTTGTGATCAGTAAAAGCATCTGTAGAGTATTTTGGTAGAATTTGCAAATTAATTGTTCGCTTAACTTCTTGCTCAATTTCTTTTGTGTGTGTGTCTAATGCATGGATCCTCATGGCTTCCCACATTATTTCATGGCATTCTTTGATTCAAGGTACATCCTCATTAAAAATACTATCAGTGCACCAAGCCGTATGAAGATCCCCAGTTATGGGCACCAAATATTTAATTATTGAGAGTTTCAAAACCTATGTAGCTCACTACTACAGAAAAGGTCATCACAGACGGTTCGAAAACGTCATCACATACGGTTTTGTGAGCCGTCTGCGTATTTATGGGTCGCTGATAATCGAAGGTCATCACGAGCGGTTTTGCCAACCGCTCGTGATTATGGGCTATCACGACGCGGTTTTGAGTAAAACCGCTCATGATAGTGATAATCACGATTTATTTTTAGTTAAAACCGTCGTGATATCGATTATCACAGACGGTTTTGATTAAAAACCGCTCGTGATTATCGCTATCACAGATGGTTTTTGAGTAAAACCGTCTCGTGATATTCCTTCACCCATACATATATTTATCTTATTGGCTAGCCTCGGAATGCTAGCCATGCCCTCTCAAACAAGCGATAATCACGGACAAAAACATACAATTCACACATCTCATTTGCTTTCAGATACATTTCACAGACATAAAACATCCAATTGACATGGCACTTCATTTCACAAACATAAAGCATGCATCCATTTCGCAAATCGATTAATTGAATTGAAATAAAATATCCATTAACAAATGCACAGTTACAAAAGATCTACACTGCATTTACTCTTAGTGATAAGACCAATAAGAAATCATGGTGCGCAGTGGAACCGTCCTCCTGGATTTATGACTTGAGTCAGCAAAAAGTACGCCAACTCTCCTTGAATCCCTCCAAAATCAGACTGTTTCAATGCAGTTGACGGGATGGACACAGCCTATCGATAGGAATATCAATGTGCATATATATGTAACGTGATAAGTATGAAGTAATTATAGGAAGAGTGACAAATCTTGCGATTGGTGAGCCTCGAGGAATCGAGGAGTGGTTCCATATGTTGGCAAACGTAGTATCCACATGTGTTGCCCGGCTGCTGCTGGTGGCACTGCAAAAAATGGAAGACAAGAGAGGAGTAGAGGGGAGGGGGAGAAGGGAGGGGGTGATATGGACATAGAGAGGGGGTGATGTGCCTATCTTACAAATGTACCAATATATCAAGTCCTTCTTTTTCCCGCAAAATTCAAGGCAATTTTATTACAAAAGTGCAAAAAAGACATTCAGTTCTTGGTGAGCAGCCGACATAGCGACTTCTTCGATGAGCGACTATCCATCTGCTTCTTCCCCCTCCTTCTCTTCATCTCTGGTCTCTAGATCACGTACGCCAGTAGTGATGATTCATCTAACTGAATCATCGCTACTGGCGTACGTGATCCAGAGACTAGAGATGAAGAGAAGGAGTGGGAAGAAGCAGATGGATAATCGCCACCAAGAAGTCGCTATGTCACGCTCACCAAGAATCTGAATTTTTTGTACTTTTGTACTAAAATTGCCTTGAATTTTGTAATACTATTACTACAAGGTCTCTAAACAAAGTTCTATTAGGATAAGATGAGAAAGTTATCACATAGAGAGGGGGTGATGTGCCTATCCTAGCACCTACTTTAGTTGCTAATACTATAAACCAAATAGCAAAGTCCCTAAACAAAGGTCTATGAAGCAAATGACACAAACTAGTGTATCCGGTTCATTGAACGGGAACACTAGAGTATGTCACTTGCTTCATTTGCTGTTTTTTGGCTAGATACATGGAGCATTTGGGTGGAAAGATTAACTGTTTCGTCAGGCGCATGACTGCCAATTCGAAGCATAGCATAGCATCCGAGGCACATCCGAGGCCTGCTGCTGTGTCTTGAGGAATGCCAAGAGCTGGCCTTTAGATGGGTTATGAGAATAAGATTCATAATTTATAGTTTGAGGAATGCCACATCTGATGACCAGCTCTTGGCATTCTTCAAGACACAGCTGCAGGCCTCGGATGTGCCTCGGATGCTATGCTATGCTTCGAATTGGCAGTCATGAGCCTGACGACACAATGTATTTCTTTCCACCCAAATGGTCAATGTATCTTTTGAATAATCACAAGATTTCTTTATCCGGATACACTAGAATGTGTTACTTGCTTCATGCCCTTTGATCATATACTCAATGCTCTCAATGTAATATGTACCAAGCATCAAGCATCAACCCTAAACACTAACAGTAAGCATGAAGCATCAACCCTAAACACTAACAGTAAGCATGAAGCATGTAGTAGTGTCTGCATCTTCTCCACCAATGAAAGTAGATTCCATGCTTTCCAATAATGTAAGCATGAAAGCATATGGCCAGTAAGCATGAAGCATCAACCCTAAATATGTACTAAGCAACTAACCATAACAGTATGAAGCATCAAGCATCAACCCTAAACACTAACAGTAAGCATGAAGCTCGGGGAGGGATTTGATGACCTTAGGGTTTTGGTGACCTTAGGGACGGAGGAGGAGGAGGCGACGACGACGGAGGAGGAGGAGGCGGCGGTGACGCAGGAGGAGGAGGCGGCGGCGACGAAGGAGGAGGAGGCGACGGGCTCGGGGAGGCGGCGACGGAGGACGAAGAGGCTGCGGCGACGTCTTCGTCTGAGTGAAAAAGTGCACAGCAGTGGCTAGATCTGGATCGAAATGAAGACAGATGCGGTCTGAGCAGCGCAATAAATGCCTTAGCCATTATCACAGACGGTTTTTAACTAAAAACCGTTTGTGATAACCAGCTTATCACAGACGGTTTTTTATAAAAATCCGTCTGTCATAAGCTTCATACTAGAACGCTTCGCGCATGTTTCGATGCCAGAACGCTTCGTGTTTCGATCGTCTAGTTAACGTCTCTCGATCGTTATACGAAGCGTCTATATCATTAATGTTTGGGTATACGAACCGTCTGTGCTAAAGGTTAAATATGCGCGCCTAATCCAGGTCACTTCTACGTACGTACAATACAATATATAATACAACATGGCTTCTACTGTTCTTGTGATCATCTCCTTCCTCTCATCTGTTCATGAAGAATTGTTCGGCCGGAACCTTACACAGGCGGCCAACAATTTGCATCTGAGCGACTTCTCACTTTGCCACTGCTCTCCTTCCCGATTCTTGCATCCGTCGGCTTGACTCGATCCTCCGCCGTCGACGGAGGCGTCTCATTCTTTGCTCAAGAAAGGGAAACACCCTCACCCCGGTTCTTCTCCACAATGTGCGCAATGCGGAAGAAGCTCTACACGCATTGCGAGATCGATGGATAGCCTTGCCGATCAAGCGTAAACGGCAGATTCGAGAAATCTTTTCATGCTATCCTCTACGACATTATGGATGTCTGCGATCATTTGCCCAGTGCGGGAGGAAGTGCCGAGGACAAGGGCAATCTTAACGGCGTTCGAGAATTTAGCGGTGATCCTCCAAGTCCCCAAGTCGAAGAAGAAGCTTACGGCCCAAAAGAATACAACTGGGAAACTCTTTACTGTGCGACTTTTGTAACAAATTTGCCTCTAATTGAAATTAATAAATTTGCCTTTAATTTGTGATCTCTTGTCTCGTAGTTCACGTAGTTAAGTTATTAGAAGCAATGTGTACTTATATATTAATCTCGATCTAGAATATGACAGACAAAGGGACATCACAAATGGTTCTTGTGAAAAACCGTCATGAACATTCCTGACGGTTCTTAACAACAACCGCTGCGTGATAGTCGACACAACACGACGGTTTTTATTAAAACCGCTCTATGATAATCTCAGATTATCACATACGGTTTTAATAAAACCGTCAGGATATTCGATATCGCTGCATCGCTCAGCAATAAGAACCGCTCGTGATACTCCTTTCCCGCCACAAATACCACAGACGGCCTTCAAATTAAAACCGTCTGTAATAGTGTACATTACAGACGGTTTCACAAAATCGTCTGTGATTTGGCGTCTACTATTAGCCTTTCTGTAGTAGTGTAGATCCCTAGCTTCAGGTGATGACCCATGGATGCACAGTCAAATTTAAGCGACTTGGTTTCTTTTCCACGTACTAAATATATTGGGGAAGTAGTGTGATATGCAGTTGGTCAAGTTTAATTAATGCTACAGCATGTAGTACTGTGTGTCCCCAACAACTAGTTGGTAAATTACAGTTCTGCAAAAGTGTCTAAGGAATGAACATTATTATTTTAATTAATGACTCTTCAAGGCTATTTTTTGTATGAACATGTGACATTGAATGCTCTACTTTAATCCCCAATGTCACATAATAATCATTAAATGATTTTAAGGTAAACTCTCCAGCATTATCCATTCTGAAGGATTTAATTTGATTATTTGGAAAATTGGCTCTTAATTGCATTATTTGGGAGATTAGCCTTAGAAAGGCATGGTTCCTAGTAGACAACAGGCACACATGGCTCCACTTAGTGGAAACATCTATCAATGCCATAAAGTATCTAAACGGCCCTAAGATGGTCTGATTATCAATTTTCCCTTTTCACATGTAGTGCACACAAAATCTTCTTGATTTAGGAAATCCTTAATTTTTAGGTCGTGACTGACAGAATTATTTATGACTTTTCTCATCATAGTCAACCCCGGATGTGCCTATCTATCATGCAAAATTTTAAATGACTCTGGTTTTCTAAAAACTATTTTCATCACAACATATTCTTTTTCAGGTTTAATATGGGTGTAGGGTAATCCTGATGAGAAGGAAGGGGGCTTTTCAGCCACTTTTGTTTCATATCCATCATATTTTGTCATAAGTAGATATTTAGTACCATTCTCTTTATTAGTTTCTATACGAAACCCATTTGCATAGATATCTTTAAAACTTAAGAGGGTACGCTTAGATTCTAGGTATAACAGAGCATCTTCTATGATTAATCTGGTACACAAGGAGAAAAATAGTGGCTCTTCCTGTGCCAGCTATATGAGCATCACTTCATGCAATGCTCATAATATTCCTAGTCTTTTTTTGTAGTGTTTGGAAATATTTAATTTCCCTAAGAATGGTGTTAATGGTACAGCTGTCTACGAGACATATTTCCTCTTCCTCCGCCATTGGATGCTACACAAGTTCTACAATAAAGCATAAACAATTATTCAACAAAGTAAAGATAAGGCTTTAAAAATAGAACTCAATTCATTGAACTCTGGGAATAAATGCATAAGTCTGCAGGCAAATGATAGTTGTGCTCTGACAGAGCTTACAATAACCATAGTTCTTCATGAACTTAATCTAAACTAAATGCACACACTTCTAATGGACAAATGTTTGAATAATTGTAGCTAAGTTACAATTTGAAAGAGTACTTTGAGTCCCCATAAAGGTCTTCATATGCATCTCCAAGAAGATCATCAGAGTCTTCATCCATCTGGACATCTTCATTAGCGCCCTTCATGGTTGAGTCTCCATGCTTCTCATCAAGAACCATTTCATCATGCTTCTCATGCTCTTGATCCTTTGCTTGTTCAAGCAAAGTGTGACTCTGGACCTCCCTTAGACTTCTTCCATCCATTCTTCTCTTTGTAGAGCTCAATGAGATGCTTACGGGGTATGGAAAATGCAAGACCGATGTCCCACAGTTCCACATCTATAGCAAGATTGCACCTGCTCCTATATTTACCACCATGAGATTTCTTCTTGGATTTACCCTTTTACTGATGCTTAGACTTCTTAAAAGCTACATGCTCTTGCCTTTTCCACTTCTCTGAACAAGACCCTTTCCATGGTTCTGTTTGTTCCCTTTGTTGTAAGCATTAGCATGAGCTTCATATGCAGCCATGCTTCTAGTGGGAAGAGATGAGTGATTTTTCATGAGTAACTCATCTTCGCTTTTTGCAATAAGCAGCATACCAATCACTCTAAGTACTTCACATACTTTGAGTGACGATACAACCTTTGCATATTCACATTGTTAGTGTGAAAAGCGGACAATGTCTTGTCAATCATATCTTCATCTATGATCTCCTTGCCACAGAGTCTTAGTTGAGTGACAATATGGTGTAAGGCATAGTTGTAGTCAGCCACCATCTTGTAGTCTTGGAAACGCAAGTTCATCAGTCACGTCTTGCCTTTGGGAGCAAAGCAGATTTTTATTTTTCATAATTATGTTCATCAGTCACATCTTGCCTTTGGGAGCAAAGCAGATTTCTATTTTTCATAATGATGCTTTAGGGAGTTCCACAAGACCTTTGGATCTTTCTCAATCATGTACTCATCCTTCAGGGCTGAGTTAAGGTGATGCCTTACAAAGTGCAAAACTTGATTCTTTTTAGAAGTAGGCACAACAACAGTACCAGAGGAGTTGATGATAGGAACATCATTAATAGTTGCTCCAAGATTCTTGGCATCTAGTATGATATGAACATCCATAACAAGGTAAGGTAGTTGTGTCATCCAGGGCAAGTTCAGTAAAATCTCTCTTAGCAATATCTAATGCGGCCCTAAGTACCACTGCTACATTAGTTTGTGCTTCCAACTTGCAATCTGAAATTACTTCGCATATTGGTGCTGTTTTGTGTAAACAAAAGAAGAAATCAAGTTCGGCCAAGAAGGAGGCAGGCTGAGAAGGGAGAAAGGGCCAAATAATAGCGCATGGATGTGTTCGGCTAGCCAAAAAGCAGAAAAAAAATTTTAGGTATACAATGAACTATTACAGAGGTTTTATCATATAAATCGTCTATGAAGGATTATCACAGACGGTTCTATGTACCAACTGTTTTTGATACTCGTCAATCATAAACGGATGGTAACTAGAACCGTCTGTGATGTGTGAGTATCATAGACGGTTTTTGGTTCGAGCCGTCTGTAGTAGTTTTTTCACAGACGGTTCTAGTTACAAACCGTCTGTATTGTCTTTATTACAGACGGCTCACAAACCATTTGTAATAACCTCCGATTATCACTGACACATAAATACAGGTAGTTTAGAAAATCGTCTGTAATAACTGTTCCGAATCGTCTATGATAATCTATTTTATATTAGTGTAGGCCTGAGAGACTCCGAGCCCCTCACCAAGCTGCTGGGCGTAATGCTGCATTGGTCTTCCTCGAAGCACACTGCTCCCATGGGTTGACAACGGTGACAATCATCACGATGCAAAATGACCAAAACAATGATGACTTACCAGTCCGAAGCACAAAACGGCATGGGCCCATAGCATAACAAGGCTTCATTGCACTGGGATGCTTCTCTGTGTCTATGATGATTAAGAAAAGTTGGTGTTAATCATTGCTAGTGTCCTAGTATTTTTCATGGTTTTGACAAAGGTTATACATGTACAGCTGATCCGCTAAATTGTTGAAAAGTTGCATGTCATTCGAGTTGACATGTCAATTCTGCAACTGATTTGCTAGCCATGCTTTATTTATTCTTATCAATAGATTGGTGGAACAACATAGAAATATTTGCATGCTGCGTACTACATTTGTAGTTCTTTGTTCCTTGTTCACGGCATTCTAAACTTCGAAGAGAAAAATATGCACTATCAAGTAAAAGGATTGAACACATTATCGGATCTGTTTTTTTTGTTTCGGCTTATGGCTTTGAGCTGTTCGTGAGAGAGGGTACAGAGTAATAAAAACTTATGTGCAGTTTTGACAGATATAAATGAAATCGATACGGTATGTACTACAATTAATCTGTAGACCCTGACTCGAAAAGATATTTCATTTAAAATCTAATTATTTTAGAAAAGCCAAAAGATAATTTTTAGAAACAAAAAAAAACCAATATCACTAGAATTTTATTCACATGTCGTATTTTATGTTCCTTGCTTATTGGATTGCTCCTAAACTGCTGCAGTTCTAGCCACTTGGAGCTGCAAGCATCAGACTGTTAGGGTGTGTTTGGTTGCTGGGATGGGGTGGGATGGAATGGGATGGTCCCTTTGACCAAGTCTATCCATGTGTTTGGTTTGAGGGATGTGGTGGGATGGAATGGTCCAAAGTGGGATGAACCTGTGCAAATTTAGAGAATATTCTTCTTATATGCTGGACCATGTGGTTCCACTTTTTTTGTGGAACCATCTCATCCCATCCCCATCCCATCTCATCCCACTCCATCCTAGCAACTAAACACATCCTTAAAGGATGGTATGGCGCATGCGGTCACGTGCGATGGTGTATTATGGTTTTTCTAGGGCAGGACAAAACCTTTTGGTTTAATTTTTATCCGATACTGTGCGCTTAGGGCAGTCCCAATGGTGTATTGATGATGGTTTCTATCCTCATTAAATGACTTGCCACGTAGGCAAAATGCTGACATGGCAACGTAATTAATGATGAAAGAGAGCACAAATCCTAGAAACGGTTTCCTCATGAAGAAATCAGGTCTTCACTCCACCCAATGCACCAAGAAACTATGAAATCGCCATTGGGAAGAAACCACCAGTTTCTAGGGGGCTCGTGGCACACTCTCATTGGAGGAAGAAGATAGAGTTGGGAGAGAGAAAGAGAAAATAATTATTACTCGAAGACACCTCCATTGTGGAAGATAGTTTCTATAGATGATTTCTTGTGCTATGAAAATCGTGTCAGTTTCTTTCATTGGGACTGCCCTTATGACGTTGATCAATGATGTATGTATACCTCAATTCTGTGGAGTCACAAGCCAGAAAAGTCTTGTACCTCGATCTGCCCCTTGTTCTTCAGCTCCCCAAGGAAGTTTCCAAAGCCAAAAAGAAACTGGAGAATGATGCCGGTTTTGGAGGGAACAAGTACAGCAACCTGGCCCTTTGGTGGTTGTCTGTGATCAGCGAGTTTGTCATATTGCAGGGTTGAGACTGACATCTATGATTTCTTGTCACAGGTAGTTCATGGTTATCTTTGAGCCACATGTCCTGTAGGGTTAATTTTTTTTTTATGAATGAATACCTTTGATTTATTTTATATTTGTGGGTAATTTTGCCCGCTTCGATTGTCTCATTACATACATAACATTATTACATCATTAAGCGAAATAAAGAAGTTAGTAAAAAATGATGGAAGATGTTAGCTTTAAAAAATGATCGGGACGGTCTCAATTTGTTCCCAAGGTTTCCAACAATCGGTAATACTCCTGCCCAGAAAAGCAAAACAACATGTAGATGTAGATGAATGTCGATATACATACGATGCCGTCCGATGTGCTTTGATTTTGGTGCACATTTCATCTATTAAATACGGTCCCCAAAAAACTTTTGTATTTTTGGTGAGTGAAATGCATATGCGCCGGGAACGTTGCTCGCCGCTACGAATCATCACTACACCAGCCAACACGACGGAGCGACCGCGGCAGATGCATGTGGAGGCAATGCGTGGCCAACACGGGGGAAAGCGCAACAGCAGCAGAGGCGCCGGCTATAAAACAAGGGCACGGTTGACGGCGACAGCAAGCACGAACACCAAAAGGAAGAAAAAGGAGCGGGAGGAGCCACGTCTTGTCAAGGACAACGATTTTAAAGGTGCACACCTTTTTCTGTGCGTCTCCGAAAACCAAGTGGCGTGAAACGACAGCGCACGAAGCGCCAATTGCACGCGAGCACGTGTCCCACACTACCGCACAGACGGACGGCGATGGTCAAACTTCAACCCTATGGGCTTTTTGCTCCACAGGCCGAAGGGATGAAGGGGCTAAAAGGTCTGGCGACATGGTTTCGGCCTGCGAAAAACCCTTTACCATTAGAGGCTTCTGTTGTAGAGATGACCCCTACCTAAGTCTATCTAGGTCGTTGGGTTAAAAAAAGGCCCAATAAGACATATAAAAGGATGTGTATATCCCTCGCACAGTATATAACTGTGAGGGGTATTGCTGTAATAAGGCCTTATGACCATATAAATACATAGCCTGGGTAAAAGGAAAAGCCAGCGCAGTCCATTTCTCATACTTATCATATTAGTTCCCTTGTTTACTGTTTAGTCCATAGCCACAACAATGATAACATATCTTTTACACTATGAGCGCCCTTTGAGGGCACTGTGCACCTATGGTTGCGTCACATCGCCCTTTTTGTTAAGTTGTTTAATTGAGATCTAGTTAACTAAATGGGCTAATAAGGTGGTGAACGATGGAAATTCATGTTGGTTCTGCACAATGCACATCTGGCTGGTCAAACAAGGCAGAGGGGGAAGACCTTGACTCTTATAGTGCTTGTATAATTGTATGCTCTATATTTGCTTACCCAACTTATCTTTCACCTAGTGACTGAGCTAAAAAGCATTCAATGAGTGTACACACTTCACGCGCGCCCAACTGTAAAGTTTTGTACAATATATCCGTAATATCATAAGTCTAATAAAGTAAGTTCGAAAATTGGCAAAAGCGCAATGCAAATAGTTTGGGTAAGGTCTTACACGAATACAAGATTACAAAATATCTAATAAAAATTACAATACACATGACATGATTTTATGCTTTGGAGCCAGTAAATTAGGAGACCCAAGGCAAAAACTTAGCATAGTTAAAACTCGATTCAACAATCAACTGCCATAGCTCTAGCATGATTCTGTGCTGATTTCATTGCTCTTACAAAGTTCCTAAAATCATTGAATTCAAAATTCAGGGCTAAATGACTAATGAACTGCTACTCTACTAGACATTGAGATTAGGCACAAGTTAGTAAGTAAAAAGGAGTCTAGCCTGGCGTGCTGGTGATGGAGCATGGAAATCAAGAGCCGCCCTGCTACCTGGCTTGCTGTGCGCCCCTCGCCCGTGAACTGGCCGCACCGCTGCATCCCGCGCTTCTCCGCATGAACCTGGCCGCGAACGCACCGCTCCACCCACAGCCCGCACCCTCGCCACACCTCGCCGTGCGCCCACGCATCTCAATTGACTCAAATCGACACAACATCAACATCACATCAGTAGAGCTTGTTCTTTGACGCCTTCTAAAAACGGTTTTTGGCTTTTAATCTAGTATCTAAGTTTGAAATGAGGTACTTTCTTAAAACAAAGTCTACAAGTTAATTATAGTATACGTTAAAAGCTCAACATCTGTATCAACCAAAATCGCAAGCGACTAACCCTCTCTTCGTAATCTCTATCGTAAACAGTTAAAATTAAAAAATTTCAGCTAAAAGTCATAAGCCGCAGGTATATCAAACAAACTCATAGTCCTGTGTTAGGGTGTGGACGAATGGGTCTTAGTGATGTGGATGCTAGCTAAGCTGGCCCATGTTTCCATTGAATCGCTCTGTTCATGGTCATCCTCCCATCATCCTCTTGCTCGTTGAGTCGTCCTCCATGGCTGACAATTCCTTCGATCTGGCCGTCGGTCACCTCTAGTGGCTGGGTCGCTGACAATATATAAGATCTACTGCATTGCAATGGGTGTACGCCTACAAAATTTCACTGTGGACAGCTAATAAGGTGAAATTCAACTTATTTCATGTTACAAAACCTTTTATCCTACAAGCCCACATTTTCTATATTTATCCACACAAATTATCACAGCCATATCGGCAACACACTATTGACTAAGCAACACTGGTATGTTGTTGAGAAGTTAATAACATTTCTCAAACTCTTTTACAAATCCACTGTTGCTTGATCTGGAGTGTACTATCCAACATCTCTAGTAATTGTCCATCATTTCTTGTGATTGCCGCTCACTTGAAAATTTTTGAAAATGATGTAGTGTTATGAGAATTTGTGTGCACTATGAAAACTAAATATTTAAAATATTAGAATGAGGTTCCGTACTTATATGATTTTGCATTTATTCTAGATCCAAGAGCTAAAATTGTATGATTCACTAATATTCTTTTAATTATAGGTGATTCTAGAGAGATAGATTATTCTAACTACTTTACAGTTGTTCGTTCGCAATTGTCTAAAGTTTACTAGAAATACGAGTAAAAGTTTTAGGGAGTTCGCTTGCAACGACCTCCACCAGCACCCACTAGAGGTAAGAAGACAAAGTGGTGGAACCAGCACCCACCAGCACCAGCACGAGTAACAATCTTTTCCTCCAGAAGATCCTCTGAAAGATTAAGCTCTACATTGTCAAGTGGTGGAACAATCCATACCAGGGCCCGCGTGGAACTATATCTTTCTAGATAGCGATCTCGTGCCTCACCACACAGAGGACTTCAACATTTTGGAGTGGTGGCGCAAGCACAAGCTAACATATCCGGTGCTATCCATATTAACATGGGATGTGTTAACCGACGGTTTCTTCTGAGTTTGCGTTCATTCTTTCTTAAAGAATATTAGAGGAGAGAAGAATAAGACTCACGAGTGAAATGGTGGAAGTACTTCTCATAGTGAAAGTCTAGGAACAAACTGATGCATGAACTCAACACTCCGTAGTGGATACAAAGTTGGAATACATGTTCAATAATCTCTATCTAAATAGCGGCGAAAGCAGTCATGATGCCGATGACACCGCCGACCATTCTTAAAGCATCTATATATATTGTGCTTCTTATGATTTATTTTACTTGTAATGTTGAGCTGCAGGTTGTATTATCTTTTCTTTGCCAAAGTTTTCTCGAGTTAAGTTTTTACTTGACAAAATTTTTAACAAGGCAGCCTTTTAACATCAATAAAGCTCATTATTATATTTCTATAATTTATTGTGTTCTTTTTCATAATTTCTATAAATTAATGTGTCTTTTTTATAAATTCTACAATTTATTACGTCTTTCTCAAATTCCACATATTCTTTTAAATATAAAGTTTTTTCTCGATTTTTCGAGCCAAGTGGACTAGTGGGGCCTCCCTGGCCTAGCCTGTCTTGCTAAACGGACCGCGTATTGGTCCGACATGGCACGAGCCTGCCTAGGTCGTGCCTAACGGTCCGTGCCGTGACGCCACGTCTGATCTGAGTCCATGAACGCCGCGACCAAGGCGCCCACTCGCGTGCGCCCCAGGAGAGGAACGAAACCCTTGCGTGCGTCGTCGTCTCCGCTTCGAAACCCCCGACGCGAAGGAAGCCAGGAAGCCCTCACGAGCCGCCCCCACCACCTCCGCCCCCCTCCAACCCCAGCCCCGCCTCCGCCGCCGCCTCGAATCCGCCCGATTTGTTCGCCCGCGCACCCCCTCCGATCGAATCCCCGAGGTCAGCACCCTCCGGCGCCCACCTCCGAATGTTCCGGAATTTTTCGGCGCTTTGTTTCCGTCCATTCTGGGGGTTTAGCACGTGTTTCTGGCGTGGGCTGTGGGTTTGTTCGACGCGCGAGTTTGGAGGAGTCGTAGTTGACTGTTCGGTGTTTGGTTGAGTGGATTCGGGATTTTTTTTCGTCAGGATTCTGTTTGTTTAACACATTTTTGGGGGATTTGTACTGTGTAAAATAAGCAACAGGTTCCATTTTGTAATGCACCAGTGGGAAATTTACTATTGTTTGACATCTTATATGTGTATTTAGCTTGGTGGATTTGGGGCTAGGGTTTGGGGATTGGCTAAAATTGCGAGAGTACTTGGCCTGATTTAGGGAGCAATGGGCAGCATTTGCTGGTTTGGATGAGGACGTGAGGAAGAAGACGGTGGCGATGGAGGGGAAGGGGGACGCGTCGGTGACGCCGGTGAGGACCAGTGACCGGCTGCGTTCGCGGCCAAAGTACTACGGGCGGGGCTATCGGTACTACAAACCAACGATGCGCAAGAAGATCAAGTCCAAGAAGCGTACGGCTGCATCACAGATTGCCAAGAAGCTGCTTCGCAGGCCAGCTGCACGGGCACCGCCTGCTGATGTAAGCAAGTTTGTGTCTCTATGCTTAATGAGCATGTGATCTCTTTTTTTTTTGTAGTAATTTGTTTGTGTACTTGATTGCATGCATGCAATTGCGATGCCTGCATCTTTGTGGCACAAGGTAATTTTGCACCATTTTGTGTGTGTCAAGCTGGTGCATGTTTTGGTGACATGGTAGCTTTGGAGAGTGCACTTGATGAGGTGATTGAGTGGAGTTGATAAGAGTGATGATGGATTTACTTGGTCTTACTGTTATTGGCAGGTGTAAATTAGATAGATTTCCACTTGACAACCTGCTAAAAATATCAGAGATATCAAGCATGGCTACTTAGATCTGCATGCCTGGTGATTTCGATGCTGTTATGTTGGTCTGTTGGATTATCAATAAATAATTTGGTGCTCTGCATGCTTATGACATGTTGGACCTTTTGTTGAATTCCTCCTATCTTTGTTGTATTTTTGTGCATTTATTTGTATGTGGGATGTTCGATATAATAATGTTGGTGCTGCAGTAAACTGGATAGCTTGGGCATTTGCATGTCTTATGTAGTGAGGTTCCTGCCTGGAAAAAACCTTTTGATTTCTGCTTCATCAACCATCGTTATTTGTTTTGTGGACTAATGTTTTTAAGGAACATTAGCTGTTAGTTGTTTTTTATAAAATAATTTCATTGGGCCATGAAGAGGTGATTACATCACCCTCCCCATGAGGTTACAACAAAGTTCTAAAGTGGTTTATGTATTGCTAGTTGATTTAGATTTGTGTTCTTACCTGAGCCCTTTCTTATCAAGACCATTCCACAAATCACAAATGGTTGATATGCTTAAAATGCGGTTATCTGGTCTACCATCTCTTTTTTTACATAATTTGGCCAGTTTTTCTTAGTATAACAATGATTGAAATTTCTATAAACCCATCTAGCAGTTTTAGCTCTTAGGAATTTGTTTTACTATTATGGAGGCTGCACTATCCTTATATCCCTAAATCTACGTTTCTACTGGATGTTCACAGAAACAGAAATCTCCAATAGTTTAAATGTGGAGCCTACACTCTCATCAAGTTGTTATTGCTAGATTTCACGCTGGTACTCACAAACCAAGCAGATTTGCACACTTTTCGAAATGTATTTCCTGCACATTGTAAAGGTCTTGTTATATTTATACTCAGATAACTTGATTATAAAAATTCCTTAATTCCTTTTGTAGTCTATTGCAGCAAATCTGCGCCGTTCAACGCGAAAGCGAAGAATGTCTGTAAATCTGGAGGACTATGACACAGATAGTTCCAGTATGGAAGATGATGATCTGATGGTGAGTTTCTAGAGTTTCACTAATGGCACTGATTCAGCCTCACTAGTACCCAATCGATAACTAAAATTTTCTGATTATTGTTCAAATAGCTCACTTTTTCCCCTATACTTTTCAGAGACCCAGATATCGGTCTTCAAAGAGTAAAGTGGATGATGAAGTGTCGGCACGACCAAAGCGCAAGAAGATGTCTAACTCTAACTCCATTCCCCATCGTGAAGGTTTACGGCCTAGAAGATCTCTGCGGGGACAAAGACTTCATCCATACCAAGAATCTGAGGATGATCAGGAAAGCTCTGAAGAACATGCACAAGATCAGAGAGAAAATGGTAACGATATCGAAGAGGATGGTGATAATGAGGAGGAGGTCGATGGAGGTGACGAAGCTGAAGCAGATGGAGATGATGAAGATGGCGAGGAAGAGCAAGAAGGAAGGAGGAGATATGATCTAAGGGATCGTTCAGAAGTTCGTAGACCCTCCCCGCGGAAGGAAGGGAAGCACAGACCACAATCTCCCCGCAGAGTACTAGTACATGGAATTGGTCCAAAGAACAGCAAGTATTTAAAAAAAGGTGGGTCACGCATGCATAAGCGCCCTCGTTTCTCATTACCAGATGATTCAGATGATTCTCTTCTTGTGGATGAGCCGGATGAAGGTCCATCCATGCCATGGATGCGTAGTGGGAGAGGCGGTATGCCATGGTTTTTGGGTGGATTGGACATGCATAGTTCAGCAGCATGGGGTCTGAATGTTGGAGCATCTGGATGGAGTCATCAGGGTGACAGTACAATAAGTACTTCTTCACTCATGCCAGGGGTCCAAACTGCTGGACCAAGTTCCAAGGGAGGAGCAGATATTCAGCCTCTGCAGGTTGATGAGAGTGTGAGTTTTAATGATATAGGGGGGCTATCTGAGTACATTGATGCATTAAAGGAAATGGTTTTCTTCCCTTTGCTGTATCCAGATTTTTTTGCAAATTATCACATTACTCCTCCTAGGGGAGTTCTTCTCTGTGGCCCTCCTGGTACTGGGAAGACATTGATTGCCCGTGCCTTAGCTTGTGCTGCCTCTAAAGCTGGCCAGAAGGTCAGCTTTTATATGCGAAAAGGAGCTGATGTTCTTAGTAAATGGGTTGGCGAGGCTGAAAGGCAACTCAAGTTACTTTTTGAGGAAGCTCAAAAGAATCAGCCGTCAATCATATTTTTTGACGAAATAGATGGCCTTGCACCTGTGAGATCTAGCAAGCAAGAGCAGATTCACAATTCTATTGTTTCAACATTGCTTGCTTTGATGGATGGTCTTGACTCACGTGGGCAAGTTGTTTTGATTGGAGCAACCAACCGAATTGATGCCATTGATGGAGCATTGCGTAGACCTGGCCGATTTGATCGTGAGTTCTTTTTTCCTTTACCTGGCTATGAGGCACGAGCTGAAATACTGGATATTCATACACGGAAATGGAAGGATCCTCCACCAAAGGAGCTAAAAATGGAACTTGCTGCAAGCTGTGTGGGATATTGTGGAGCTGATTTGAAAGCATTATGTACAGAAGCTGCTATTCGAGCATTTAGAGAGAAGTATCCTCAGGTCTACACTAGTGACGACAAGTTTGTCATTGATGTTGATTCGGTCAGGGTTGAGAAGTACCACTTCTTGGAAGCTATGTCTACAATAACTCCAGCTGCGCATAGGGGATCGATTGTGCATTCAAGGCCACTGTCATCAGTTATTGCTTCATGTCTAAGGAGGCATCTTGAGAAAATAATGGAACAGATTTCTGATATTTTTCCTTTTCTTTCATTGTTAAATGTTAGCAAATGCTCCGTCCTTTCCTACGGATCTTCTATCCCACTTGTTTATAGACCTCGCCTTTTGCTATGCGGGGGTGAGAGTGTTGGACTGGTAAGGCTTATCCTCTTTTACATAAATATATCGTCACTTTTTCCTTGTTTCCTTACTAATGAGTTTTAAGCTTAGCAGGATCATGTTGGACCAGCAGTCTTGCATGAACTTGAGAAATTTTCTGTTCACTCCTTGGGGCTGCCATCTCTTCTCTCAGATCCAAGTGCAAAGACACCTGAAGAAGCTCTCGTGCATATTTTTGGGGAAGCAAGGAGAACAACCCCGTCCATACTCTACCTGCCTCAGTTTCATCTTTGGTGGGATACGGTTAGTACAAATGCTGCCAAGCTATATAAAATGTGATGCTATGAAATGATTCTTGAGTAAATGTTGAACAATTTATTATATAGCTATTTACTTCATGTTTGATGTAACAGGCACATGAACAACTTAGGGCTGTGTTATTGACTCTGTTGAATGAGTTGCCATCCAACCTTCCAGTTTTGTTGCTAGGAACATCATCGGTGTCCTTCAATGACCTTGAAGAAGAGTGTGCTTCCATATTTTCTTCTCGTAATGTGTATGTCCTGGCCAAATGTTTGTTCTGTTTTTGCCTGGGTTGCTTTGACCTAGTTCTTGTCACGATCTAAGTTACATACGTAGGAAGTCTTGACCTGCTGCCTTGATTGGTATTAGATAATTTATTATTGCTTGGTTCAGTTTTTTTACTCTCTTGAGCTCTGTAAATCCTTGAAAGATGTCATAAACTATTCCATCATTGTTCATTCACCTAGAAACATGGAAGCAATCTGTTTGGCATTAGGCAAGGGAATTGTTGCACTATTGGGTACATAATTGGGAATAAGATTTGTTTTCATTTTGTTGACATGCTAACTGTAGTTCACTGTATATTACTTCATTGTCGGATTAGTGTTTCCTGCTTCACATCTATTCAGTGCATTTCTCCTGTCTGTCTTATCTTTCACCAAGAATTTTTTTTGTTTGATAGATATCAAGTGGACCGACCAAGTGATGATGATAGATTGAGATACTTCAATATACTTTTTGAGTCATTGCTCTCACATCAAATGGAAGAGTCAAGAAGTAAGTTGAAAGACCAGAAGTCTTATATTGATCTTCCCAAAGCACCAAAGGAAGTGGATGGCCCTAAGGTTTCAGAGCTAAAAGCCAAGGCAGATGCTGAGCAACATGCTGTTCGTCGGATGAGAATGTGTCTCCGAGATATTTGTAACCGGTCTGCGATTTACTCCTTTACAAAGTTGCATATATTTTTCGGCTTTGTTCCTTTGTTCTCACCAATTAACTACTGGACGCAGTATGAATAAGCTTGACACTTTTGTTGAATAGTGTGAAAAACTGCCCTTATGTTCCACAGTGAAACACCAGCCAGTCGCTGACTGATCTTTAGCCAATCTATACTTATTCCCAACCTTGGGATCGATGTTTAGTTTACCCAAGGAATGTTAGCATGAGCTTGGTTGGGCAGTTTGATTCCAGCCGAATAAAGCAGTTCAGGACATGGGTTGATATTTCAAAATCACAAATATGCATGTGCATATCTGGGCGCATGAATAAAAAGAGCTAATCTGTTGCTAAAACCTGCATTTTTAGGAAGGGAACTTATCTAGTGCTAACCATTTACAGGTAAAAATGTATGATGGCTCAGCACTGTTCTTAGTTCTAACATTATCTCCATTGATGAGGGACCTAGGTTGATTATAAAGGTCGTTCAGTCGTTGGGAAAGAAAAGGCAGTGAAAACCAATAAGCTAAGCTGATATAAGATATATAAGATGCTGCTGATATATGGGTTACACTTGGAAGGTAATTGCATCTCCACAATATTGCACTGAGCTCTGTTAGAATGAAGAAAACACTGTCAGTTAGGAAGTTGAAATTTTAAATGAAGATTTTGTAGTAAAGCTTATTTATCTTTGAGATACATTTGAATTTTTAACTTTAGATAGCTGAAAGGACGTTCTTTTGAAACACTATTTGAAGCCGGAATTTGTTTAATATATGTTTGGAAAACCACAAATATTTTATCTTCTGTTGCATATGCAAAAATTCGCTAGTATCTTGTCAGACATTATTGTTTCCTTGAGTTTCAAAACCAGATGGAAATAATCAAGGTGTGACTGTTCATCTTTCCAGCATTCTGTACAACAAAAGGTTCAGTGCATTTCACTTCCCAGTATCAGAAGAGGAAGTACCTGACTATCGATCAGTAATTCACAACCCCATGGATATGGCTACTGTCTTGCAGCGGGTGGACTCTGGACAGTACCTCACCCAGGCAGCATTTATGAAGGACATTGATCTTATTGTCTCGAATGCAAAGGTATGATTTTTCTTGATGGGGCATTTAGTTTTTCCACTAACGTTACATATGTTTTGGTCCTACTGCTCATAGGAAGTACATTGCAAATTAATACTAATTTTTCTGCGGATGACAGCTGAAATAATGACCGAACATCCGTAACTACTGTGCCTATAGTTTGCTGCTAACTAATGTACTATTTGTACAGACTTATAACGGGGATGACTACAATGGATCTAGGATTGTCAGTAGAGCATGTGAACTCGGAGATGTGGTATCTTATTTTTTTTCCCATCACTTGTGGCTGTAGTTGATTGTTGACTAGGTTTTTATGTTTTGTGTGTAACTAATTGACCTTTTTGGTCAGGTGCAAGGTATGTTGTCACAGATGGACCCATCTTTGGTGTCCTCCTGTGATAAAATTGCTTCACAGGGGGGGCCTCTGCAGGTTATGGATGATGAAGATAGCTCCATTCTTCAAGCGGCGCCTGTTGCTCAGCTGGTTTCTGGTACTAGAATGAGTGCAAGGCTTCGTAATGTACAACCAGAAGTAAATCTGTCACAAAGTTATGAGGTGCTAAAGCGGCAAAAAAAGAGCACCGAAAATGACCAGGGTAAGTTCCCATGATTTTTCATCCTTGGCACTGAGAATTGTTCTTACATATCATATAATGTGATAGCGATTATACAAAATATTGAACTGGCCATTGTTTCAGGCATGACTAAAGAATCGACAGCAAGAGATGAAAGGTCTCCTGGTGATGTAGATTTGTCAAAGCCAACTTCCCCAGAAGCTCCAAAAGAACCAGATTCAATTGGCGCTTTGGAAGAATCTGAAAATTCACCAGCTGAAGCACTGGTATTACCTGGTGCTGCTCCTGAACCCATGGTGACTGACAACGGTGAAGATGCTGCCATGCCTACCAGCGATGACATGCTTCAACAGCTGGAAGTCGTGAAGCAACGCTTCATGGAGCTAACTGTAGGCTACGGCGTGCCGCAGCTCGAAAGGCTGTACTCCCGGATAATGAAAGGCGCGATAGAGTTGAGAGGTAAGGAAAGCAATGAGGATAATAGGCGGTTAGTTGTTAGGCATTTGTTAACATTTGTTGAGAACAGTGACAATTTTTAACTCGAGCGGTAATAATATTCTTGTTTTCCCTGTGTACATTCTCTTTGGAACGAAAAATAGTGGAACACCATGGGGAGCTGTCAGCCGTTTCCTGTAACAAACTGCCAAATTCTAGTGTCAGTGACACAGATTTGCCCTGAATGTTGTAGTAAGTGCAGTCTGTGTAGATTTATAGATTTATCATGCTAAAATTTCAGCATCGTAGAGCTTAATGGCAGTATGCCAATGTGATGGATTTCTCTCTCAATTCCGAAATGCCATTCATATCTCTCATTGTACTTTATCATGTGGGAAGTATTTCTGCTGTCACCCGGTTTGGTGCTGCTAGTTGCCTTTTATCAACTGCCGGTCCATTTTTTTTGTTCTTTTCCACAAGTGACCTTGATGTTTAGTACAAATGAGATCCTCTGCAGTCGCATACGGACAACTGCAGAGGGAAGTCGCGATCTGAGTCGTCCGATCGGAAAAAGGACAGCAGCCGGCGTTCGTGACGTGAGCCGTGAGGGCAGGGCGACTCCATGACATGAGCGGCAGGCACGACGACCATCTCATCGGCGGGCGGGCTCACCACGGCTTCGGCTTCACTTCCCATCGCTGCCGCGCGCCGTGCTGATCAGCCCGCGATGGGCTGGCCGGCCGCGACGCGAACGAGGGAAGAGGGCGCGGGCATGAACGCCCGTACGCAGCCACTACGGCAGAGGTCGCGCACCGCAGCTGCCACGCCATCGAGGGCTCGCATCTTCGTACGGATAGCTGTGCTGTGCGCCTCGTTTGACTTTTGGTTTTTAATTTACTATTTTTTAATTTTATTTTTTCTGGCTTTTTAGCTTTTTTGTCTTTTTTTCCCTGTATTCATTCGCATTGTCCGTGACGTGCTAATCTGTTTTTTCTATTTTTATTTTTTTTAAATTTAATTACGTCAAATAAGTCACCATCAGCTATAGTAAAAATAAATTAGCTATATTAAAAAAAACCATAATCTATCATCACACTGAGCACCCCCTAGGCTTTTAGAAGTTAGAAGTTGAATGGCATTATTTTTTAAGAAGTTTCTCTAAATAGTTTGTAGGAGTCACTGTAGAATCTGTTTTAAACGTTGTGATGTCTCAATATGAGTATAACTTACTATTTTAGTTTTTCTCATAATCAGAAAAAAAAAAATTTAAAGCCATAAACAAGAACCAAAACGCACGTCATTTTGAACAGGGCCGGATTAATTGCCGTGCGCGCACGAGCCAGCTGCTCCTCCGCGGCGGCGCGTCCACCACGACCGTGCCATGCATGTGCCGATGGCACGCATCCGCACGTTCTGGCCGTGGTGCGGAGACGTTGGGCTGCTGCTCGCTCGTACGTTCCTGCGTCGGCCGGACAACATCATTCACACATCCTTCTTCCTCCTCGCCTTTTCTCCCCATCCCCGTGAGAAATTTCAATATTTGACACTGAATACGTGCACCTCTCAACTTTTAACCCTCAATTCGCACGTCTTTGAAAATTTAACCCTGTCACTGCGAATTCTTTTGATTCAAGGGATTCTCTTCATTTTCGCAATGACAAGTGTCAAAATATAAAATGAGAGAAAATGAGGAGAATCCCTTGAATCAAAAGAATTCGCAGTGACAGGGTTAAATTTCCAAATGCGTGCGAATTGGGGGTTAAAAATTGAGAGGCGCACGTATTCAGTGTCAAATATCGAAATTTCTCCATCCGAGTTCTCATTCCACTGCAATACGTGCGCGCATGGCGTTGCTTGGTCTACACTAACCCATCAATTGCAGCGCAATACAGAATTCAAGGGGCGTTCGGTTAAAAGAAAACAGTGGCCTAACTGTCTCGAAAGTTATTTTCATCTCAAAAAAAGTTAAGTGTCAACTACATCTCACGATGGTGTTGATCTAACCAACAAGGAAGAGCAAACGAATGTAATTTCTTGAAGGTCCGAGATGGGTGCTTTGCTGCACTCCCAACTCTCTCAGTGGTCGTCTGATGTCAAAAAAATACTATTCGGTGATGCTCATCACTTGCCAAGACAGTTAAAGACGTAATTGCACACATCACAGTAGGTATCTTGGCACCATAAGAGGAGAGAACCGTTCCTCTGACAAAAATAACAGAAGGGCACGCAGTATGCCCACATTGGCCAGCATTCCAGATCAATGCAAACAATAAAGGCACCAGAACCGTTGATCATATATAATCCACGCTTAATGTTCACAAAGGCAGAAATTAAACTTGCACGATCAAAATATCATGGCATATAAAGCAAATGTGGAGTTTCGGTGATGTTCAGATCAAACGTTCACAGGGGCTGAAATCATTTCAGCAACAGAGTTTGCTTCGTTCTAGCTCATGGCCTTGCATGTGGCGGGCGTGCAGCATAAATCTACCATGATCCTACAGCGCCCTGGGACGGGTTTTCAAAGGCAGAAAAACCCCAGAAAGTCTTCAAGGAGTATGGTGGGTAGATGGTTGCTCCTTCCGTTGTGATCTTGGCAATCTGTCGTTGAAGTATGTCAATGTAGACTGAAAATCTGGCAAAATGTGTTTCATACACCAGTGAACTAAGCAATTTTACTAAGATCAACAGGTTTGTACCTGGAATTTGTTAATAGATGATCGGTCACGGTACAGCAAGACCAGCAAGCACTTCTCAACCAGCTTAACAGCTTCTTCAAAAGTCATATCCTCACGCCATTCAGCACGAAGTATTGGGATTGCCAGATGGTTCCCAAATCCAGTAGCAACATGGTTTTCCTCAAAGTGTGTACCAATCATGTTAACCTGAACAATCCAAACATTAGGCATAAGCTCTTGACAAACTTACAGCAGTAAAAAAAAGATACTATTCTTTCGAATGAAGAATATACCATGCCAAGATACTTTTCTTCACCCTTTGGGCCCTTTTTCACTCCACCAATTACAAGGGAGTTCCAGAGAGGATCAAACTTATTGCGCCTGTTGTACATTACTCTAGTCAGGTAGCTATGGACCTCTTTGGGACCCAATGAGTTCCCATCATCCCACATATGATCAGACAGACTGAAAAAGAAGGGAGATGAAGATGTCATATGGATTGTCTATAGCAACAAGAAGAAAAACATGAGTAAACCATAAGAGGAACTTACGTTAATTCATCCAAATAGCGCAAAATCTCCTGGAAATCACTGAACTCTCCACTTCCTCCAATAAGGCTATGTTTACCAACTGCCTTCATGCGCTCCACACTCTTGTATCGCAAGGTTGACCCATAGGAGGCTGCAACATAAGTTAAAGATTAAATTCCACATTGCACAAACTATATTTACCAGTGCTGCAGAATTCACAACTAACCTCCAGTGTCACATGCCATGATCACACCATCCTTGTATTTCAGTGCAATTACTGAGGTACCAGTCACATAAGGATACCTGTTGATGTCATACAATGGCAAGCGTTGAATCACATGTATTTAGTATGGATAAATGTATCAAAAGAAGCAAAACAACACCATGAAAAAGTTGAACTCTAATGAACACTAAAAGAAAGCTTAGACACTGATGATATTTTTGAAAAATAACGAGCATACAGTTCGCTATAATCATCTTGAACAACCAGAAAAGACATTAGAACTGTTGGATTGGTTAATTAAGAGTTAAGACTGAGCACATACTTGGATCTTATTTTGCAATATTAACACCAAAAGCATACAAACTAGTTAAAGTTCTGATGGAGAATTTAACTCCCACAAAGGTAGAAATTTGAATTGCTGCTACAATTTGACCTACAATAATACTACTTAGCCCGTTCTTACATCAGAAAGATGATTGAACACAAAGAAACAGCAAAAGTTGTGTCCAAAATATAAAAGTTTCTTAGCACAAACTACCAAAACCCTCAGTTATCCTCTTCACTTTTTTTTGGTATTCAAGCAATTATTCACAAGAACTACCAAGTCAACTTTTGTAGTTTCCTTTAGCTATTTATCACCAATTTAAAACTTGTATGGTGATCCTACAGAATGGTCCATGTCCCCCAAAAGAATTTAGTACTCCTCCATAGTATGAAGTCCATACACAAACGACCAATCACCACCATAAAAGTCATCCGCACTGCCAAAGCCTAAATTTCACAAAGAATGTAAAACAAAGTCACTGCGCTGCTGCCGCAGATAAGCATATAAACACCCATCTTGTTGTGGATGCCTTTGTGGGCAAAACATACCACCGGCGTCGCCATAACCTGTGGGCTTTGGAAGATCAGGCTGCCCAGGTTTCGGAAGTCCAACTGGAGCCATGACGGACTACAGGGAAAGCTGCGGCAATGGAAAGAGTTGCCGGCTGGGTGCAAATGGCAATTAGAGTTAGAGATAAGTAGTTTCTATTCTCAACAGTTTGTTACCAATTATAGCAGAGTTTGTTTAAGAATACATATTATATCTATAGCAAGGATTGTTAGGAGGCGCCGGCCATATATGCAGGCTGCTGAATCACTTGAGAAGGCAATAAAGAATTAATCCCCAGTTCTATTCGGCTAGATCAGAGCCTCTGCCGCAAGGGCAGAGGGCGATCCTTGCCCTAGTTACCTCCCTCCATTCCCAACCATAACAATCTCCCATGATCCCAAACGAAGAAAACTTTAGTAGCTAGCAACCCACAGCACAGAGTACCCAAAATTACAAACCCAACTTTGCAAAATCCACCTAGTTTCACTTGACAAAAGCCCTACTTCTCCCAGGACGATTTCACTAGAAAAAAAAATCACATAGAGAAGCCCATCTCACCACTAGGAGATTAAGGCCCTATTCATATTAGCTTCTAAAAACTATATTTCTACGGGAGATGGTTTTTCTACAGTATCTAGCTTTTAAACGGAGTATCTTTTCAAGACAAGGTCTACTAGTCGATTGTATTACACACTGCAGCGACATTATTTATATCATTTATATCATGTCTCTCTCCACAATATGTTACTGTTCATAAAGCCAAAGCCAAAAGCATACACAAACATGCCCTAATTTCACCATCAGCGTCCAAATTACCAGGACGAACTAACCACCCACAATGCGTCGCTCCCTCTCTTACCCCCAAATAGGGTAAACTTTTGCCCTCACGAATCACGATCTCAACCACCACCGTGAAAATCGAAACAAAGACAAGAAACTAGATCAAAGATTCGAATCTTACTGCGTCCTCTGCGTCCCCGGCCCCGCCGCCGGCGTCGGCGCCTGGCTCCCGCCGGCGTGGGATCCGTCCATCGCTTGCTGCCACTGCGGAATCCCCACAAAGAAGTGTTAAAAACGAAGGGGAAATTAGGGGAAAGAGGATAAACCGCAGCGAGAGATCGGAGAGGATGCACTCGCCTCCATGATTTCCTCGAAAGATTTGATTTTTTTTTCTTCGGGAAAATTGGGTTTACCTCGACACTTCGATCTGGGCTTGAGCCCTGGCTAAGCAGTGTTAGTTTTGTTTCTTGCAGAGCGAGTCGAAGCTAGAGCTGTCCACTGGCCGTGCCGGAACGGTACGGTACAGAACCGGTTTAGATACAACTTTTTTAGACCCAACAAATAAATAGGTCGTATTGTGTCGGCCTATAGGCTATGGTGTGAGTCTAAGCATAATCCACAATCATATCCCGCCGGTATGGGCACTGTAAGGGCTTAATAGGCCGTGCTGGCACGGTTGACCCGTTAAGCTAAGAAAAAATAAAAAAATTTTGAAAAAATTGTAGAAAATTATAAATATTGTTAATCATCAAGATAATTATTTTTAATGATATAATGAGCTTTATTAACTTGTTAAATTACATGAGATGTCTGCCTTGTTAAAAATTTTATCAAGTAAAAACTCAATTTGAGAAAATCTTGATAAAGAAAAAAGAGTACAACCTATAAAGCTCATTAGTGACTACATATTGAAAATTCTATTCATTGCTATCTAGATACAAATTCTCAAAAGATTCTTCTAAGTATCTATTCTCTACAGTATGTTGGAGCCTTGATTCAGCTTGTTCCTAATCTTTGACGGTTAAAAGGATTTCGATCATATCGTTCGAGAGACTTGTTAGCCATTCCTCGATTATTCTTCCAGATAGACTGAAGGCTAACTCCGAGTATATCGTAGAGACAGAAACGGTCAATACATACTATGCTGATATGAATAGCACTAGATATGTTGTTTTCTGGGTTTGCCATCACGAGAGGATGTTCAACTCTTACTCGAAACTGACACTATCACTGTTGAGATAACTTGATAGGTCTCCGGTGCTTTGCCGCCTTCCTCCTCCTGACTGATTTGTATCTGCATGAGAATCTCTAGAGAAAGAACTAAAAATCTTGCCCTATTGTATAGTCCCCATAGAGGTGCGAGTGGCTACCGAGGGTCTTTTCAAATGCACATGCCCAAACTTATTTTCATATTTCTCGTATACCTCATATAATTTATCATTAACTATTCTATAGTATGTACAATAATCTAAATTGGTAGCATCACTTAAAAGTTGTAATACATTTATAAATCCTTAGAGTTTGGCCCTAAGATCTAAAATAAAGGTGAATGTATATAAAATAAGAATTTCTCTCTAATATTTTAAAAACTTAGTTTTCATGGCAACTACAACATCCCGTAGTACAGGATCATTTTCAAAAAGCCTTTAGGTGAGTGGCAATTTCAAGAATGTTATGAACAATTAGAGGAGCGGTTGGGTAGTATACTCCAAAAAGATAAAGTGTAGCTTTATGAAAAAAATTCTAAAAAAGAAAATATTTTTTCACCAACAACCCAATCATCCTCAGTAAGTTCAGGGTCTCTAACTTAGGTTCTACTGGAGGAGCTACGAGATTGATGACCTTGGGTGTGAAGGAAAACAGATAAAGTGCTCTTATATGGCAATAGATATTTAAGTATAAGGTAGGTAGAGTGGGTGTTTAATAGATGTGAAGCTAAGAGAGCTAAGAGTGGGTGTTTAATAGATGTGAAGCTGACATATGGGTCCAGTGGTAGAATAAAATATTATTGTTTTTATTGTGTGGGCTAAGAGACAAGTTGGAATAGTTATCTCTAGTATTGTTGGTAGAATAAAATATTGTTGTGTTTATTGTGTGAGCTAAGAGACAAGTTGGAGTAGCTATCTCTAGTATTGTTCGCTGATGACGTGCATAGGTTTAGAGACAATAAAAGAGACGAATTATTGAACATGCCCTTAACAAAGCTTTATTTTTGTGTGCATTTGGTAAGTGCCTTTGAACGTGGGAAGTGTGAGTTTCGGAGGATTAACACATTGTGTTCCCATAAAATCTATGACATTCCTAGATTCTAATCAGGCCATCGTATTTAGGACTCAACATACATTGGCAAAAGCAGAACATTGGACTAGGGTGCAATCAGAGCGGATACGGACAAATATCGCTCATCCTGTATCTTATTTCATTTTTTTCTCGGAATCAGAGCAGACACGGACGGATTTCTCTGTAAGCCTTCGGACAGTCGGTTGGAAGAAAATTATCTGTTTCTTTTGCACACTTACACAGGATATTGGACAGTAGAGTGGAATCAGAGTAAACATAGAGATACTAATCACCGAGATGTCAAAGGAAGAGCACTCAATATTCTCCGCATGTTTAGATGTGCAATCCGGCTATATATTATCTTATTCAGACTTTCTCATATCACTTGACATTAGGATATATAGGGACGGATATTACTCATCTAATATCTTGTTCTATTTTTTCTCGGAGTTGGAGTCGGACATGGATAGTTTTGGATACCTATTTATCTCTTTCGTGTTCGCTCCGTGAGCCTTCGGTTGGTCGGATAAAAATTATCTGCTCTATTTGCACCCCTACAACGTCTTAGACAGCAGCAACCCTGAATACAGAACACATACAATAGGATGCATCGATCACCACTGAGCATCGGCGGAATACAGTTGTCTCTAATCTCTGCTATAGTACAGACATAACTTTCGATTCGGTCTTGTTGAAAAAGTTGCTACATACCTGACTATCATGATATACTCATCATTGTCTCCTGACTCTCCTCCCTGATACCTCCAGAAAGCTGGCTGAACTGAAATTGCCACAAGTGTGAAGTATCAAGTGACCGTGGATACTTGACCTTGATCTCTATCTTTGAGAGCCCTTCAATTCTCCGATCAAACAGCATATCAACATATAGAACATGTGGCCTTGAGCGGTGCCATGTGAAACAACCAAAATTTTGAAAATGCAAATTTGGATTTGATTTCCTTTTCTCCCTTGCCAATCTCCTCCACAACCATAATCTCCACCAATCTCAAAGCAAAACACCCCTTAATCCCAGTCATCACGGCGTCATAACGGAGGAAACGGGATTTTTCCGCGCGGGCACTGTTCATGTCCGGCAAAAGCGGCGCCGCCCCGATTTTTCCTCTGCCGCCGTCGCTCCTCGCTGCTTCGCGCGCCCGCTCACCTCTGCCAGCTCTTGCCCACCTGCCAGTAGCCGTACCCAGCCATAAATGCGCCCTGACACCGCCCTGACCGGCCGCCAGGCGTGGCAGCGCCGTCGCCGTCCGAGCGCGCCCACCTCTGCCCTTCGCGCCTCTTCCTCTCACGGCCGACCTGAGCGTCGCCAGTACCTTTTGACCGCCGCCTTGTACCTCCTTATCCAGCTGCCTCCATCGGGGAAACCACGAGCTGCCGGCCTCTCCCGAAACCGCCACCGCCATCCCGATATTTTCCCTTCCGCGCCAATCGCCATACCCGCCTATTTAAACGCTCCCGCCTCCATTGGATCCTATGGGCTCCTGACTCACCGAACTCCCAGAGCTCCCTTTCCCCTCCCATTACGGTAATCCCGAAAGCCCCAAATTGAAGCCCTAGAGCAATGTCGACCTTCCCTCCTCCTCATTCCAATTCCTCCGCCTCTAGCATCCCCATGACCATAGAAACCCTCCCAACCTCCACCTTGAGCTCCCAACCATCCTCTTCCCGACCGTGAGCTACCCCATAACCGAAACCGCCACCGTGGCCGACTCAACTGGACATCCCGAGCTTCGGCCGACCCTTCCCCAAGCTCCCCTGAACCCTAGTGATGCTCAAAAGCCATCCCAATTGCCCTAGGAAGCTTCCACTCGCCGCAACTTCAAAAGAACCGTGAGAAGGAGGAGCTCGCCGCCGCGAACGCCGCCTCCGCCGCCTTCCAACCACCCAAAACGGACTCCTCACTCCCGGAACCCGACGGTGCCCTCCTTTTGCGTCGCAAGTCACCAGAGCTCCGCCGCCACAACGCCACCCTTTCCCCTGCTCCTCTGCACGCGCGGGAACGCGAGGAGGAAGAAGAACGATGCCTCGTGCACTGTTCACACCGACCGCCGCCCGACGTGGCTGGACCGAGCCGCCCGATCGCGCCGCCTCGCACCGCCGCGCGCCAGCGCCGCCGCCGCGCCGCCGCCGCGTCGACCCGAGCCGCCGCGCGACTCGGCCAGAACCCATCGGCGCGCGCGTGCGTCGGATCTGAGCCCGACCAACGCGGTTCGACCGAGTCGGCCGCCGAGCCCGAGGAATGCACGAGCCCGAGGAATGCTAGCCCAAAACCCAAAATGCATATTTATACTCCCGGATCCGTTTGAGCCCGCCAACCCAAATCCAAGGCCCAATTCCCATATAGCCCTCCTATAACCCAATATCCTCATTTTAATGGAGTTTTTCGGATTTTCTTTATTATTTTATTTCTTTTATTCATTGCTCAACCCTTCGGGCATGAATTAATTTATTTTGTTTGCTTTGCGATAGCCTCCGGAGTCGACATTCAGCAGGAGCCGGAAGGAGAAGTCCAGGCCCAGGTCCAACCCACTGAAGAGTACGAGTTAGTTGAAATCACCGATCCGCAAGGCAAGTCGCACATATTTTTGAACATATTGATCCTACATTTCCCGAATTATTTATCTACATGTACTTTCATTATGTTATTTTCATTCTGTTATTTTATGTACAATAAATGCTTAGAATGACATGATATTAGCTATGTCCTACCACCCGAAAAGCCCAGTTTAACTTGATGGTCATATTTACCTTGACAAACCTAGTTACATAAAATATAAGATTGATCATATCATTGTAGTTAGGGACATCACATATTTATACTGTTAAGATCTGGTGTTGGTCTAGAGTTTTGGACAGTTGGAAATAGGATAAGTGAGGACCGCAGAGATGGATCCGAGGATCCTTATCCTATGGTGGAGGCTGGTAGTGGATTGGTGGTAGTACAGTGTGTACTGAATATGGATTTGTGTGTGGTTGATGCCTCAGTTAAAATATAAGGACTAGACCCTTATGCTGAGTAACGGACATAGTAATCGCCCAACCACAAGCGTTGATTTGGTCAATCTTGACTTATTCAAACCTGGCTTAGTAGCTGCTCAACTTCAATTGAACCTCTGCAACTGGAAAGGGGGAGTCATAGGGTGAGTCCGTATGGGAGGTGGTTAACCATACAACTGTAGGGCTGCGATGAGTCGGACGAGATCCGTGGGGTCATCCGAGCTCATTGGGATTAACACCTCTTGGGCAGAGTCTATACAAAGAATTAAGCGATGAACATCCTTGTTGTCTTAACTCTTTAGCGGAGTTAAGAGATCTTGTGGGTAAAGCAGGGCAGCTTTGCAAAGTCATGACAAATAGTATTCGAATACGCCGTGCTTCCGGTAAATGAAGCTGTGTTTAGTGGGTGAATCCAGTATCATGGCATAAGTAGTTTTGGAATGGTTTGGTAATATTGAGTAATGATAATTAAGCTTGAGAAACCCCATTTACCTTAATGAAGTCCTTTTTAAAGGCTTTCAAATGGTTCCAACTAAAACTGCATCCACATAAAATAATTGACTTGAATCCCCTTTACTTGATAATCCATGCATGTAGTTATGGATAAGCTCCGTGTGACTTGCTGAGTACGGTAGTTGTACTCATACTTGCTAAAAACATAAACAGAAACAGCTATTATCGAAGAGGCTGGAGAAGACGAGGAGATGATTCTGTACGAGGTTGATGACGCATGGAATTAGGATCGTTCTTCGCTCGAGTGTGCCTGTGGTTTCTTTTGTGTATTGTATCTAAGAGCAGTTGACCCTACTGTGATACTTGGCTTTCACCTTTATATTGTAATAAAGTTCGCTTTTGCTCTTAAGCTTGTGATGGCAATGTTATACACTCGTTGGACATACTCGCAGTTGAACAGTCCTGGGCAGCTGCGAGGGTTTCATAACACTCCCGGAAACGGGGGTGTTACACCATGATTGCCAACTCAGCAGATTTCTTCTAGTAAAATGCTCGTTGATCTGAACTATAACACAATGACCTGCGATTGGCTTTGGAAATACTCAACCTCGAGCCGAATTGATGCCCAGACATGGCCGCATCGCTCGAGCTTCTCATTCATGTGAGCTATGAATGATTTGGCCCACGGTTCTTCATCACGTTTTGCGCTCATGTCACAAGGAACTGGAAAAAGTGGCATACCATATCACGGTTAGTTTATAAGATTACATGCAAAAATCCACTCACAAAGACAAAAGGTGCAGTCCATATACAGAGGATATGATAGTACATGTGTATGCAGATTTCAGCTTACAGAAGTAATTCTGTATATTTTAAACCTCATGCAGTGATGAAGGTGGAAACATAAGCATGTGACAATAACACAGAAACATAATTGAAAGATGTCATAGAAAATATAGTTTACCTCATCAGTTCCTCTTCTGATTGTTTGGCATCTGACTGACGCCCTCTACAGTAAAGATATGACATGTATAAGAGCTACAAGAAATTCCTCCAAAAAAAGTGCAACTTCTATATCGGTAGAAATGCCAAACGTGACCACATATCTCCAATAGATATGCAGTGTGCTTGGAGAGATTCTGTGTAGCTCTCTCAGCACTTCCAATGGAAAACAAATATGTTACAGCATAACCCAAAAGCCACCTACAAACATTGTAACATGAAACAGTCATTGAGAGAGACCAATTCAAATGGCAAACTTCACCAACATAGCAAACATAAGAATGGGCTAGACATGTCCTTTTGATGTTAGAAGAATTAGCAAAAAAAAAAAAAGGTTACCACGTTTTATAATGAGGCTATGCAATACTTTTCACTTCCAAATGTTCAAGTAATGGTTTCAGTGGACTAACATTCCATGGTTGTGGGTTTAATGATACACAGAACCAGAAATTACCCATTCAGAGAAGGCAAGGCAATTAGGGTGATCTCTAGGAAGGCACTCAGATCAACAACCGGTGAGGTCCTGTCACTAATGCGAAAGCCAGTGCACTCCACATCAGTAGTTCTGTCCAGGTTGAATTACAGGCAGATCTACAACTGCATCAACAGGGAATTTGGTTGAAAACAGATATTGGATGGATACAAGCTCCACCGCAGTGCCATCTCTTCTGTGTTTGAAGGCAGCTGCACCAATAGAACAGTCAGTAATATAAAATAGGACAATAGAAAAAAATAGAAAAATATGATTTGAAAAGGTAAAGACTTTGCAACAGCTTTTCTCTAGGTCCACAAAAGCTAGCTGGTGCTGTGACCTTGCATTTGGTGACACATGTTCAGCAAGTCCTTTTACATGAATCAAGTAAAGCATATCTTAAATAACCATCACCCTTAGTGGATTCAACATGCTCGTTTCCTCAAGTCAAACATGATATTAACATGGCTGAATTAGATGCACACGACTACATGAGTATATGGCTGTAGTTGAAAGAATCTCTAGTGCAGATTACAGATTGGTCGATAAAGAAGTTGCAAAGTGAAACAGATCGCAATCACATGTCTAAAGTATGGCAAAAAAAAAAAGATGGAAGAGTGATCAAGAAACATCAATTAAAGGCCAGTAATCAAGATATCTGTCCTGAACGTATCTGTTTGATGGCAAAGCAATATACGAAATTCTAGCCACTTGTTAAGATCCATTGAACTTATGTTTGTTGACATAAGGCCACAACTCTTTTCCATGGGACAACAATGGCTTGCGTGCTGGCTCAAGGAAATAGTCACGTCCAATGCTCACTCCTGTGAAATTTCAACAGTCAGTGGAAACATAACTTCCCAATATGACTTGCAAGTTGTAACTTTGCAAGAAAGTGATGCTAATGACTATTTGTAACAATTGTTCCACAGTGGGATGATGATCACTAGCGACGGAGGATAAAATACTTTAATCTGCCATGCCTGGTTCTATGTGCTATACCAGTACAGAGAATTTAATACATCGAAATCAGGCAATTACCTGCCGAGCATGATGCAGCAGGGTGCAGAGATTCTCTTGTAGTCGAGGCATTGTGCCACCATAGTCCATCAGTATCACAGGCCGCAACCCGGTGCAAAGGAACAGGATATCTGCCAAGAATTCATCATACCATTTTAGTTTGTTTGTCAATGCACTAGTGCCAAATGCAACTCAATATACAAAACATCGGCTCTCCACACAAGCATTTCGTAACATTCCAATCAATCCATTGTCATCAGACCCTAAACTATTTGAACTACTGCCCAAGTGAGCTATAACTAGAGTGGAGAAAAGCCAAAGCTGGACTTGAACCAAGGTACGCCATGTAATGGATGTATTGCCTTGCACAATTCGATGAATTAATCACCCATTTATGATGGATTTAGCAACAAATCAGCAAGATAGTACAGCTGTACAGCACTTGGCAAGAAATGAGGCAACTTAGCCGCATTATCCTAAATCCCCATCACGACATACAGATAGACGAAACGTGAGAGCAGCGAGTGGGCACCGACCGTTGAGGATTCGGCGCCTGGAGTGGGGGCGGAGGCGCCACCGGATGAGGGCGGCGAACGCCTCCACCACCCGCAGCATCTCCCCGTACGCGCCTGCCTCCGCCGTCGTGCCGCGTCCAACGGTGAGGCGGAGGCTTTGGACTCGTAAAGAGTCCAGACTAGTTAAACCACTCTCGGTGAGTTTTGTCCGTCCGATTGGAAACCAACGGTCAGGATGCAAGAGGGAAATGAGATAACTGCTGCCTGGTCTCTTCCCCGTCGAACTGGGAAGCTCTCCCTCTGGCCGCAATGGAGTTATCCGTTTCCATCGGCGGCTCTCTTGCCGAGCCTGCGGCGATGGGCCTCGCGAACCCCGAGGTGATTGACTCTCTCTCTCTCTCATGCCGCCTTCTTTAGCTGTGTTTTCCCAATCATTTCCTGCGGTTTAAGGTTAGCTGATATGAATTCTGTGGCGAAATTTAGTACCCCTTTGCGCAACTTGTTGCAATTCAAGAGAATGGTTCGTGTCAGGCTAATATCTTGCGCATTTCTTGCTCTGCTATAGATGCAAGATTTAATTTTGGTTTGGTTCCTTATTTTCCCTCAAACTTGTGAGGAAATTTTGATTCAGTGAATAGTATACCTGTATGTGTCTATGGAAGAAAGAACAATTATTTAGCTGAGTTCACCTTTCCTTTTGTTATTTTCCCTGCCTTGGCATTAACATAGTTAAACTCAGAAAGAGGTATCATTTTACTCAGCACAATGAATTTTAAACAAGCCAAACAACATGTTCAGAAAGGCAAAAGCTCATGAAAATTTGCTTGAAAATTATACTGAAGAAAAATAAAATAAACAACTTGATAAATGATAATGCATCACTAAACTTTTCATCTCTCAATATTATGATTCCTACTTTACCTCACCTCTTGCGAATTGCAATCCAAATTTGTGGATTGCCCTGCAGATGATCAATCACAGATGCGTCAGGAGGCTGAGACCTCAACTTCGATTTTGTTATAGACTACCATCTGCAGCTTGTTTGATGATGTTCAACAAACAATGTTCAAAAGGGTAGGTTGTTTCTTGTAGCTTATCCCTTTTCATATTGGCATATACAGTTTGTTTTCGCTTAACAAGGATAGTTGGGTACTTGGGGATGACTTAGGAGTTGATCAAATCAGTGACAGTCTACCAAATGCTATTTCTCATATGCTATACTGCGTTGAGGAAGTAATACCTAGAGCTTAATGCTAATGGATTACTTCAGAATTGCTTATGAATTTCTTTTGCAGTACCAACCATAAAGTTTGCAGAGCGCTTCAGGCAGTATCTCCAGTACAATGTACACCTTTATCCTCTTATGATTTTATCCAAACTGTGTTAGTGTGTTCCGATAATATTTTCTTATTGCCTTATTATTTGAGCTATCAGGTACAGAAAATCCCACACAAACATCAGTATCTTTTAAAGATTTTCATGTTTCCGTGTGTACTGAAGAGGATGGAGTGATAAAGGTTGGGTAGCATTTTACTCTCAGTTATATGTGAAAGGTGTCGACAAAGCATCAAACTATTTGACAGATTTCATCTTAATTTGTCTATCTGTCCATTGTGTTTCTTACAAGATGCAGATACGAGTAAATGTTGGTAGTACAATGACAGATTCTATTTTCGAGAAAGTTTTCTCAAAGCATGTTGCCGCGGCACAACCACTTCCTGGCTTTCGACGAATGAAAGGAGGTCCACACTTATATCTTAGCAAGTCTTATTTTCTATCCGTCTCATTGCAGATAGAATCGACTGCAACTGTGGCAACTGGCAACTGTATTTCTGTGATTTGTTCTTGCATCTTCCATAATTCGGAGTCCATCCTGGAAGTACTTTTTAGAACATATGAACTCAATGTTTTATATGTGCAGTTCCACTCAGAACTGGTTGGCTCCATGATATTGTCTTGATGTGTCATATGTATTGATGGACCACTAAAAGAACTATTTAGGTTAATCTACATAAAAGTTGCTAATATTTTATTTTAAGTGTGGATGATACCATTTCTTTATTTAACAGCTTTCGAGCATCTTTGAGTTTTTGCTCAGCTCCTTTAATTTGTGATATGAAACTAACACTGGTCACCTTGCTTGACATTGTTTATCCACATGGTGCTACTTGAATGATTCAGGGAAAACACCAGATGTAAGTTCCTGTTCTTGATGCTAAAATTGATTTGTACAAAGCATGTGATTATTCAAAAGTAGTGCTTCCACTTTATATGTGTAAACGCGTTTGCACATAGCCAGATAGTGTTTTGACTTACTTCATACTCTTTGGTGGTGCTGAAGATACCAAAAGAAGTCGCTCTGCACTTAATTGGACCATCAAAAGTGAAGAAAGCAACCATCAAGAAAATTATTAATTGCACAGTTTCTGAATATGTTCAAAAGGTAACTATTGTTTCATAAGTTTCCTCTTGTGAATATGAAATTATTGGCTCATGGCCACGCTTCATTTTCAGACGTTCTGTATGAGCTTCAGTAAAAAATATGTATATATAAACTCAAAAAAGCTTAACAAGTTCAATATGTAATAGACTAATAGCCTAAGAGGATTCTCTGATGGGTTGCTTCCTTCAAGTAGCCGAGTAGGCATTTTGTTCTCAATTTTGGTGGATAAAAAAAATAATCAGATTCTGCTTCTTACTATCATTGTAGTCATGTGTAGACTTTTTTCAATACTGTAGCATTTATAATAACTTGCTGGAGCAAGCAATTTTAGAAAGCAAGGATTCTGAGGGGAAAATTGCATTACAGCCACAGGTTATAGCATTTGAAGATCTATTCTGTGAGAATGTTCAATCATGGCAATGGTAGGCTATTGAACGTAATACTAAAAAAAAACTATTTACCACTTTTGCATCGCTGTTCTGCAGGAGGACCTGAGCGCATCAAAAAATCTGAAAGTTCTACAAAGCTATGAAGAGCTAGAAGCAGCATTTGAACCTGGAAAAGAGTTTTGCTTTGATGCAGCCATTTTTCTACATTAAGCTCATGCAGTCATGGTAGTGCCATCAGAGATGACATCTGCAAGCTGACTCCTGAACTGCCCCTTGAGTTTCCAGCTGCTGATCACCAGCTCTGCTACGGCTACAGACAGTCTTACTATCTTGATGATCATGCATGCTAGGCTGCTAGCTCTTGTTGGTCGATGCAAAGAGCATCTGGTAATCAATCTTCTTGAAAAGCAACACGTCAGATTTATTTTAGCTTGGCAGGTCTGCTTGCATTCCTTGTCGTGGATAACAGACTCATCAAGAGGAAGAATTGTTTTGAGGAGAATCAGTAGCGGGCAAACTACCATGTTAATTACTGACTGATTAGAGGCATGATATATGCGTGCTGTCATAAACAAAGATACTGTATTATCGATCGTGTGTATGAACAAATCATTCATGTCTGATCTGTTCCAACTGATAAGCTTCAGTCAATCTTGTGAAGAACATGAAAACGAGAAGATAGTACAGTACGCTGTAAAAAGACAGTCTTTTCTCGTCTATGCGTGTGCCATCACAAGAATCATCTGCACCTATGTACAATGCGTACCCAAACGCTCTAGCTTCAGTGTCCCGGGCCACCGGGGCTAGACCCCGCCGGCAGCCTCGCCATGAGCATCGCCACCGTCTCCCTCGCCTCCTCCACCGCCGGAGTCAAGTAGGCCTTGCCTCCGCCGCCGCTGAAGGCCCCCAGCGTCGCCCTCGCCGCGTCGACGGCATGGCACACGTTCGCAGCAACGACGATGACAAGCACAAGAGCAACCACCGGAAGTGCCCGACTCCTCCGCGAGCCCATCGGTGAAGCCATGTATGCACTCTCCCGCCGGCCAGTGATCGCCGGTGTCTGCTGCTCTTGTCTGGTGACTTGCGAGTACACTTGGTGCGCTGTGCGATTGGAATTAATGCTGCTCAATTTGGATGCTATTTATAGAGCCGTGCATCGTGCAAGCACATGTACGAGTACGATACGTCTGGATCAAGTGTTGCTACAGTAGCATAGTCTTATCCTTCTACAATATGGTTTATGGTTTTTTTTTATGGTTTCTTTTGAGCTGGTGACTTATAGTTTATGGGTTTATGGTTTAAATATTTTAATTCTGACTGTTCGCGAGAAGTAATATGCACAGAAAAATAATCACATGTGATTCTGGCAGATACAGCCGAACTCAGTCTTTGTTTGTGTTTTTAAGATGGTGGTAGATAGCAGAAATATCGACGTGGCCAATGCACACAGTTATACGTTTGAAAAACTGTTTATAATGGCTTTAAAATTTTATTTAGAGAAATTGTTTTATTTGCTTCGGCTTCTGAAGAAGTTAAATATAAAAATCACAAAAAAAAGATGTACAGTACAAGAAACAGTGTGAAACGTGTGCGCTGCGCGAGGATATGCATGTAGGCTGTGTAGTGTCTGACCACGATGAGCTAGTGCTACTGCGGCAGATGGTTAGATGCATGAAAGATTGGTCAAAGATTTGTGTGTCACAATTTCTGGACATCTCAGGCGTCAGATTTTGACGTGATGGCGGCGTGGCCCGTTCATTTCAGCTTTTACTTTTGGGTTCTAGTTTTTAATTTTTAATTTTATTTTTTAGATTTTAACTTTTATCTTTTTTTATATTCGTACGTATTGTTCGTGATGAGCTAACATAATCACTATCAGTTACAATGAAAAATAAACGAACTACAGTTACATTGTAAGTTACTATTAGTTACATTGCAAGTTTGCAGCTCCTCTTTGTGTTCTATGGAAAATAGTATGTGGTCGGTCGACACGACCAGACCGTCAAATTGTAGATCCGACGGTCGAGATCGTGCCTGACTCGTTGTATAAGTGGGGCGGCTTTACGTGTGTAGTAGGATTCTGATCACAAGTGGTGTGTCATTGGATCATCACGGCAACATGCATGCTGGCCGGATTTGAAACCTTGGGTTAGTTGTCGGAGGACACGTCAAGCCAGTAAAATGCGTATATGCAGTTAGATCACGGTCTACCATTGGTGGCTGTGGACTCGCACAGATTCCCTTCCTCACACGCACTCATAATTTGCAGTGATTTACGGGTACATATTCTCTCTCGTATAAAAGAAAATATATTCTTGTTTTCATCTCCTCTTCTTCAACAAGGATGCTAGATGATAAGATGGCTATTATTGAAGATGCGCTTGGTTCAAGTGAAATGACAGTGGAATTAAATAGAATTACGCGCGTCTCCTCCCGCACCCTACGAAATTTTTTTGAAGATGTTTACAAAGGCTCTTTCTTTGATCTAACTTCATGTTACTCGCAAAAAAGGAAACTTAACATTCATGCTGATTTATTTTGAATAAGCGCCAAAATCGTTTTCAGGTGGGCCAATGAGACTTAGGTATATGATACCCTTCTCCATATGTGACAGTCAAGAGATCTAGAGAGAGCCGGTGATAAATAAGTGGATCCTCCTCCTCATCCCCTCTCAAGTGATTATATACATGAGTGGGGTAGGATGGAAATTTTCCATCCTACCCCTTAATAATTATCAAAGATAGGAATATATTAATACATTTCTCTAACTATTAGGCCTATTCTATTTTATATATTAGGGCAGTTGCAAGACCCAGTCACGGAGGATTGGATCACTCCTACAACATGACTCTCTCGACAGCAAGCGCGGAGGTTCTGATGGGCGAGATAACGTGACCAAACTATCCACGTAACGCAAGTGCAGAGTGTACCGACAAATCCTGTCAGCGGAGCAGGAGCACTGTTGTCCCTCTGAGGCAACACCTACAAGGCGGTCGGCAAATTCATGCCACCCCACCTAGGCGATGCCTCCTAGGTGGGCGACAAAGTCGTATACGGACGCAACCGACGACGGGTGGTTGCCTACGAGGCGGACGGCGAAGTCGGTGGTGGGGTGAAGCTGACGCGCGCGCAGGACGAAGTTATGACCGTGACACGGTCTGACGGAGTCAACGACCGCAAGGCGGTCGGACAGAGTCAATGACCACGGTGTAGTCGAACGAAGGTGTACGACCATGAGGCGGTCAAACAGAGTCATCTTCGGCGTGCGCGCTCCGTCCCCCCATTCGGACTAGCATTGACGAAGTCAGTGACGGGGCGAAGCTAACGCACGCACCGGACGAAGTCTCCGAAAGCGATGCTTGGTCAGACAAAGTCTATGACCGTAAAGTGGTCGGAAAGAGTATACGACCATGGTGTGGTCGGACGAAGTCTACGACTACGACGTGGTCGAATGAAGTCTACTACTGTACAGCGTTGTCAGACGAAGTCTACGACCATGTCGTGGTCAGACGAAGTCAATGACAGCAAGGTCGTCAGACAGAGTTTACGACCATGGCATTATCGGACGAAGTCTACAACCACGTCGTGGTTAGACGAAGACTACGACCGTGAGGCGGCCGAACAGAGTCTACGGCTATGGCGTGGTCGAACAAAATCTACGACCACGATGTGGTCGAACAAAGTCTACGACCACAACGTGGTCAGACGAAGTTGTACAACGACGCGGTAGTCGGATAGAATGTATAACTATGATGTGATCGGACGAAGTCTACAACGCGAGGCGGTCGGACAGAGTGTTTTTCGTTGCCCTCTTTTTTTTTCTTTTTTCGGGACGTCCTTTGTTCTCGGAGATCCTGAAGCCAGAGATCCGAGCACTGCTATCGTGATGCCATAGATAGGAAGAGCTGCAGAGTACGAGCGAGAGAGAGAGAGAGAGAGAGAGAGAGAGAGAGAGTCCCTTTAATTTGTTCATTTTAAGTTTGCAGCAAGCTACAAGTATTTCAAATAGCTACAAGTATTCATGTGGTCAAGCCGTTTGTGTCTTGTATCAGCAATAAGATGGTCGGAACTGTTGGAACGCTTCCATTATTGTAATGAGATGGTTGGAACCTTACTATGCCATGTTGAGGTTATGCAATCGTTGGTACTAATTCTATCCATGTTCAGATCTTGTTTGTTGCACTGGTATTTTGTATTCTGGAGTTCATGAGCTTTTTTGTATACATGCTGGAGAACATATCCTGTGCTCGCAACAAGTATGGTGCTACCACTCCTTGGAAAACGGTCCAATCGTCATGAAAAATTCTGAAAAAAAATTGCATAGACAGGGTACAATGCAATCTATCATTACACAAAATTTCAAATATTAATTCGATCTACAAATTGAGAAACAAAAAAAGATAAATTCTGCTGAAAAGGAAATCCGAAATAAAATGGAAAAAGATAAAGCTACTATTCACTTAAATTTGTATTTTTGCTTCTAAATGTGTAGATCAAATTTAGATTGAATTTTTGTGGCATGATATATTATGTCATGCCCTACATATGCAAAACTTTTCAGAATTTTTCATGACCACCATTTTCCGAGGAGTGGGAACACCAGTAGCACGAAACTTGTTGGGAGCAGAGGATATGTTCTGCTACTATTTGAGTCTCCATGGACACATCCATGCATTTATCATTCTGGAGCTTCATTTTGGTCCTACATGATGCATTCATCGATTAATTTCTGGAGGGCACACATTTCATCAGAAGATGCATGGGTTTGACAGGTCTCCAGAACTGAAACCAACTTGTGAGCCTGCATTGATTGTCACTCAACGGACAATTCCCTCAAGAATCAACGCGGAAACTGGAAACTGATATCATGGAAGACATACTCTGCACAACTCGCTTTGCTCTGTGCAACCAAAACTGTCCGAACAACCAATGGCATCCTGTTAACACGAGATGCCTTCTTGGGAATGTTTCACCTCTTATCAAGCAGCAAACATACTGATACTTGTTTCTACGTTCTACATGTCACACGCAATAATCATAGAATTGTAATGGTTACTGCGATACTAACGACTGCAATGTCAGTTACATGTATCAGCAGCATTTCAGCAGAACAAGAGAGATGAACAAAGAAGAAACATCAGTTGCAACATAACGATTATATTGACAGCTTGCACAATTATAGGTGATTTCGGGAATTGCGCAACAAAATTTTACTTGCGATCAAATTTGCGGCTGGGATTCGAAAATTTCATATTTGCAATAGTTAACTGACGTTCCCTTTATCTCCATGTTCACTTTTTAAGGACTATCTTAGTTTCTTCTAGAATAAACTATCTTCATGTTTCATGCTCGTCTATTTTACTTTTTTTACGGCAATTAAAGCCAAATTCTTTTTGCTTAGGACTTCTCTCAATAAATAAACAGGATAATTTCTCCATCGCATTTCAAAGCAGCTTATTAGGATAGCCTTTTCGAAACGGTTTATCGGTATTCGTATCATTTACACAAGTGCTCACGTCAGAGCTAAAAACTATAAACTGTAGCAAAAAAACCCACCCTAATTTTACATGGATGGCTTAATTATGGATGGAAAATCTCACTCATAGATGAAGAGTTTTACTTATGGAGCCTAGGCACCATGGTGCCCCTGTTATTTATACTATATATATATATATATATATTCATGTTTTATAATTATTGAATGGCAGGATAGATAATTCTCATCATACTCTATTCATATTTATAAAGTCAGAGGATACAAGGTAAGACCAAACTCATGTTTGTTTTCACTGGCTGTCTTTACGGTGGTCTCTAGTTCTCTCCTTTTCGGTGTCTCCTACGGAGAAAGAATGGGTAGTAAGCATCCACCACTGTGGCCGATGCCACAACAGGGACGATACGAGAACTTATGTGTTTGGTTGGAGGGATAAGATGAGATGAGATAGTTCTACAAAAAAAATAGAACCACATGGTCCAGCATCTAAGAAGAATATTCTCTAAATTTGCACAGGTTCATCCCACTTTGGACTATTCCATCCCACCTTATCCCTCCAACCAAACACACAGATAGCTTGGTTAAAGATGTAATTGGTTGGAGTGATGAAAGTGGAATGGGATGGAATGTAATAGGATGATATGGTTCCACAAAAAAGGTGGAACCACATGGTCCAGCATCTAAGAAGAATATTCTCTAAATTTGCACAGGCTCATCCCACTTTGGACCATTCCAACTCACCCCTATCTCTCAAACCAAACACATAGATAGGCTTGGTCAAATGAACCATCTCATTCCATCCCACCCCATCTCTCAAACCAAATACACCCTAAAAGAACCATCACATCCCTTCAACCAAACACATTTTGGAGCTGAGATGGAATGGAAACGTAAGGAACATTTCTTTCTTCTTTCGTCCCTTTTTTGTTTTTATGGTCTTATCATATGACACTGCTGCCACGATCCGTCACTGGGATGGGGTAGTGCTTGCATACGGTGAGGCGCAATTTGTCGTTGGTTGGTGCGTGCGTGTGGAATTCTGCATCCAGCTGCTGACTACAAGCTGCTGCTATAGCCGAGGCTCTAGCTCGAGCACATTTTTGGCGAGGTGAAACTAAGGTGGTGATCGGTTCGGCTGAAAAATTCATGGTTTATGGCTGAAAACACTGTAGTTGGCTGAAAAAAGTACTATAGCTGATAAAGACTTATTTAACATAATTAAATTTAAAAAAATTTAAAAATATAAAAAAAAATATGTTAGCCCATTACGTATAATACAAACAAATACGGAAAAAAAGAACCGGCAAAAAAGCTCAATAAAAAGCCAAAAGTTCAGAAAAAGACGAAACTTATGAATAGTGAAAAATAAGCCAGAAGCTAGAAACCGAATCCGAGTTGATCAGTGCCTTGTCATTTGGAAGTTGCTTAATTAGGCAGATGGATTTGACCCCTAATTGCAAGAAGGAAAACGGCACCGCCCACACATGAACTTAACACAGCGTGTAGTACATCATACCTGTGACCTCACGGATTTCATTGGTCAACTTTACCTTTCTTGTCATGCGCATGCTTTCATCAACTAGCATGCAACCCCTCACACAAACTTAATATATATTGACAATTGGGCGTCTCACTCTTGTATGCCCTTTAATTTTGAGGAACACAAGAAAAGTAGGCAGCACTTCTAAAGAACCGCACCTTTAATTAATCCATTAAAAACAACATAATACGTACGATCTTGTGTTCTGCGCTAGCTCCTATACAATCTTCACAGTACCAATATCCAAAAGAAAGAAAAAAAAAAGAGGAAGATATCAAAGAATCATGTAAGTATATATACAATTAGAATAATCACCATCGAGACATAAACAAACTATACATGTACATACGCTCACTAGTTCGCCTTAATTTTCGTGTGTCTATAAACCTTTAAAAAGCACGCACGATTCAGATCAATACGCATCGATCGATCATAGCCGTCGTAGCTAGCTAGTGGCCGGGGCCCTTGGGGCTGGGCCCGGCCGGCAACCTCGCCATGAGCATCTCCACCGTCTGCCTCGCCTTCTCCACCATCGCCGGGTACATCGCCAGGTACGCGGCCGCCTCCCCGCCGCTGCCGCTCCCCTCGGCCGGCGCCGGCCTCGCAGCGCCGGCGAGGCCCGTGCTGGCAAGAACGACGATGAACACGGCCAGAACCGTGAGAACGACGCGCTGCCTCGACGAACCCATCAACCAAACGCTAGCTCCGGCCGGCAGGCACGAGGAGGAGGAGAACTGAACAGCAGAACAGGAGGGCGTGTGTGTGTGTGTGTGTGTGTGTGTGTGTGTGTGTGTGTGTGTGTGTGTGTTTGCGCGTCTGAAATGTACGTGAGTTGTGGGTTTCCGACGGTTTGGCTGGCCTTTCATTTATAGGCGTGGTGGTCGGCCGGTGGAGAGGTGCTGATGGGGTTCGCCGTGTTTGCTGACGTCGAATGGTTGGGCGGAAAGGATGGCGCGTAAGCGCATGGATTTGGAGAGGGAATAACACGTCAGCGTCACAGGTAGTTGCGTCGCATGCTGGTGTGTGTTGACCGTGGAAAAGGATGTACAGCTTGGTGTGCAAGCCAAGAACTTGGCTAGACTTGGCAGATTGTACTGGTCCAAACGATTTTACTATTCCACTCTCGGTCATTTAAAATTGCAGTGTACTAAATCCTCCATCTAAAGTTGCACTCTCAGTCACCTAAAGTTACAGTATAAAAAAGTGAGTGAATATAAAGGGAAAAAACAGTTGCTTGTGCAATAGTCACTCCTTTGTTAAAATGGTTGTGCCGTGTCGTCGAGTTGGACGTATAAAATTTCGATTTTGCAATGGGAAAAAATTGTCAAAATTGGGAGTTAACTGATGGATTAGTTTACAGCAGAGGTTCTCATCGTTCTGTTTTTGTGTTCAGTTGATCGCTTCCTCCGTAAAGAAAAGAGGGCGAAGGGCATGTGATCGCTTTGTCATCCGTTTGGTTCGGTTGTTTGGTTTTGCATATTCGCGATCCTTTTCTTCGTGATCGCCTCAGCTCTAAGTGGGCGAATCTAAGAACCAAATGGTGTTTTTTTTTTTTATCAGGAACCGACGGAACCTGAACAAAGGTACCGAAAGTTCCAGGAACCTACGGATGGTCGATCGGAAACTCGGAGTGAAACCGCGGGTTGTCAAAAGGCTTCACTTTTCACGTGTTGCTGCCTGGGTGAAACGTCCCGGATTCTACTTTTGATTTATTTTATTTTTTTAACTTTTTTTTTTGATATTATCTATAATGATATAACAGATTTTTATTTTTTATTTTTCTCATAAAAAGTTAAAAGACGTTACAGTGTACTTTTCAATTATAAGATAAAAATCTCAACCAGACACTTATAAGCCATTTGGAGCAGGCCAGTTAGTTCAATACTACTTCAGAACGACCGATCTAAGAAACGAGCATGTTCTCAGTCAGAATTAGAGATGGCAACGGGTAAATACCCGTCGGGTATAGCTAAACCATACCCGTACCCGATACCCGCACCCGCACCCGCTACAATACCCGTACCCGCACACGGGTATAGAAACTTACCCATACCCGCATTCGCGGGTATTTATACCGACGGTAACCCATACCCGAATTGATAAGGGTATATACGGGCACGTATATACGAGTGTGGGTATTTCCATCGGCTTTGTTTCAATATATATATACGCCACGGTATATGTACTGCTGCTATATCTAATATACACCGATCGGGTATATTTTACCATGGTATGCGGTACGGTAGTATACACCGCACCAGACCGCATACCCGATGGGTAGAGATTTTTGCCCATTAGCATACCCGCGGGTGAAGATATTTTTCCATACTCGCCTCCTTATCGGGTAAAACCCATCGGGTACTCGGGTTTCGGGTACCCATTGCCATCTCTAGTCAGAATCTTGGTTGTACGGTTGGATTTGTAGCTGCACTGATACTACCTTTGTACCATCGATCGATTAAACGTGGTCCTTCTCAATTCTCATAGGATCCAACCAGGCAACAACTCCTCGTCGACAAACTGCCCTGTGCATCGGAGATGTTTGAGTTGGCAGCACATGGGCAGCTAGTGCACACCCTTATCTCCGCCGCCCGTCCGTCTTTGAGATCTGTGCACGTACGTATATACGTACATGCATACAAATACACGTATACTGATACATTGTACTACGCATGGCGCATGGAGTCTGTCTTGCTTCGTTCCTCCTTGCAGTCTGTCAGGTGCTAACTACTGATCTACTAGCTAGTACTAACTGGTAAGCAGATGGCACAGAGATCAACATAAACGACTTGTCCAGTGTTCAAGTCCAACATGGGATTGGGACGGCTAAGAACAGTCAGAAAAGCCGTATTCTTGCCGTGGAATTCTGTTGCACGTTGGCACATGGTGTGAGACTGGGACTGAGAATTCAGACTTCATGGTTTCAGACTGCAATGCCTCAGGAATGTCGGTAGGTTATGTGTCAGATACATGGCCTGGCTGCTGCTTTCCTGGAAGCAACACGGACTGTTAAACATGAAGAGGAAGCACTCAAATTCGTTAATCCAGCATGTTTAATTATGTCCATGGTTGATCAAGAACAGAAGCTCATAGTGCCTCAATTCAATTCCTGAGCTCACCTGACACCATTTCAGGTGGAGGAGACTTGAAACACCCCGAAAAATTCAAAATTTTGAATTTTTCTTGGATTTGCTTGAAATTCCTTTTTCCTTCCCAATTTGGCAAATTCCAGTGAATTTTCGCTTTATTTGGCTTGGCGCCGCGCTCTCATTGGCGTAATTTCTCCTGGCGCCTCCTTTCTTCCCCGGCGCTCCTCACGCGCGCCATCTCACCGCTCAACTCGCTCGCGCGCGCTGCCACCTTTGCGCTAGATATTTCAGCGTTGCTCCCTTACTCGACGCCACCTGCATGCGGTACCGGTCCCGCGTCGCCCACTTCCCTGCCTCGCTTTGCCCCGTGCGCACGCCGTGCGCTTGCTCTTTCGCCGCAGCTTCCTCCTCTCCGATATTTCCCAACTTGAGCACCCAAGTCAAAGGGACCGTACTCTTCACAGATAGCAAGCGCCCCCTCTATTCATTGAGCGCACAGAGGCCGCCTCATTCCTCTCTTCTTGCCCTAGAAGCTCACTCCCGAATCGCCTTCGCCATCGCATTCTCCGGCGTTGTAAGCTCCCGGCCGCCGCAGAGCGCCTCACGACACTCACCAATACCTCCAAGGCCGCCAATTTCAGTCGAGCTTCATCGTATCGCGCGAACGCCACCCCGAGCCCAGTAAACCCTAAAGGCCATCTCCTAAGTTTGTCCATTATTTTTCAATTCCATGCTCCAAGATGGTCCTTACTACATGCAAATCATGATGGCACCTCACTCTAGCAAAGAAGATTAGCCCCGAGCGCCAGAACGAAAGTCGCCGACGGTCAATTGGCCTTCACCGTGGCCACTCACCCGAACCACTCCCGACCTAAACCGCCATTTCCTCATGCTCATTAGGCTCCCTAGATGGTGAAAAGCCTTCCCAATTGGCCGGAGAACCCCTAGGTGCTCATGGTGCCTCCGTGGAGGTCACCGTCTTCCGCCGCCACTAATCGCCATCGTTCCTCCATTCATCCTCCTAAGGCCCAAAATGGAACCATAAGCCATATGCGCAACCTTTGGTGAAACCAATTTCCTTCTAGTGCCTCGCCGCCCGCACCACCGTGGCCCATTTCTCTGCTTCCGCCGGAGTGTCGTCCGAGGTTGAAGATGACCTCCCGGGCGACGTGGCCTAATCGTGGACGCCGGTGTCCATCCATCCGGAGCGTCCGCCTCGGGTTGAATCGCGACCGCCGATGCGATTACGCCTCCTCATCCGGCGTCGGTGCTCGCGAGATCTGCTCCGTCGGTGCCGTCTGCGCGTCGACCATCGGACGGCGCGCGCGCGCGCGCTGCGCCTCACGGCCGCATGAAGTGCAGGCGCGCTCGCCGCCGAGCGCGAGCGTGCCGGTGGGCGGTCCGGCCGCGGCGGAAAAAGGTCGCCGGCTACACTGCATGCGTTAGGGGCGGGCTGCCTTTGTTTAACCAAGCCGCCCAACACTGCTCCCACCTTGTAAAAATTCAAAAAACCCCAAAATCCCAGAAAAATCCACAAATCCCAAAAATACCAAAATACACCAGTTTGACCAGAAAAATATTCTAAGTTTAAATCTGGTCTCTGTTCACAAATTTCAACTCGCTAAAGTTGAATTTGCTCTTTTGCCAAATCTAAACATCATCGATTTCACATCTCCATAAATTCAAATTTCCCAGTTCCCACAAATTGGAGCTTGATAAAATTCAAATCCATCTAACTCAAGAATCGACCACCCAAGTATAGATTACTATGAATTGATCTCCAAATCTGTCCAATCCATATACATCTTTCGCTTGTTCAAACCGATCAAATCCAGCTTATAGCCGTGGCAACTTACTAAGCACCATTGAACTCGGGCGCCTAATCCAAATCGCCTACCCGGTCCATTCTCCCATATCGGATACCAATAATCCATAGAACCTCTAAAAATCCGACCCAAGCTCTAAACCCTAATTCATCAGAACTTTCTCGCCCAACGAAACCCTATTAGCAATTGTGCCCTTTTATTGGCTTAAGCCCGCTCTACGCCCTTTCCAACCTCTCTCTACCGCTAAAGCCCTAAACAAATTTGATAAGCACTCTAAACCGAAGATCCGATGCCATCCATATATTCCTTGTCCGTCGAAATACATGTACACTAGTCATACATTTTCGATCGTCCCAACCCACTATCTAATTTCAATTCCCTTAAGCCAAATCCTTCGCCACCGAACCCCGCCACCCCGCCTATTTTCTTTATGTCCTTTTGGATGGTGTGTTTATATTTTGTTCCCACTTGCATTCTCGCAGCAGAACTAATGTATGTTCGCTTTTCACGCTAGTACTCGGACCACGCAAGTTGGTCAACGAAGGAACTACAAGAGCGCTTAAAGAAATCGATGCTCACCCCAAGATCACGTGAAGATAATCGAGACTAAGGACCAAGAGGCAAGTCACATGTTTTTGATCATATTAAATCCCATTAAATTACATTATTTATTTAATGTATTTTCATTATTGATAGTCTGAACGATAATTGCTTAAAACAAAGATTTAGAATGGCATGCTATCTAGTTAATCCTACCACTGATAAATAGCCCTGTTTACCTTGATGGCCATACTCACCTTGACAACCTTAGTAAGAATTAATATATGATGTAAATGTATACAAGATCATTTCATTCAACATGATACACTACTAAGCGACTTTGGCCGTTGGCCGGTAGGTTTGAAAAACCCGGATCTAGGGTAGGGTGGTATGGGACGCCGTGCCCTAGACCGGAAATGCTGGTGGGCAGTGTGGGGTAAAGGTGTTGCGCGAAATCGTGCGCGGTTTCGCCATCGCTGCACCCTTCGACGTGTCGCACTACTAAGGTGTGGGCCGTTGGCGGTAGAATTGAAAACCCGGAGAGGGTAGGGTGGTATGGGACACCGCACTCTAGGCCGGTGATGCCGTGTGCAAGTTAGGTAAAATGGTATGGAGGTCCGTGTAGGACTTCGTCTCACCGCCTTACCCTAAGTCCGAGGTCGGACCTCGGGAAAAGTATAAGGGCAAGAACCTTGTGCTAAGTAAAGACACGATGATCGCCCAACCACAAGTGTTGATACGTCAACCCTGGTCTAGTAGCTGCTCAAGTTCGATTGAACCTCTACAGGCGCAGTCGGGAGGCACCGTGCGAGTCCATACGGAAGGGGCAGAGTAGGGCCGTATGGAAGTTGGTTATGTTATGTGAACAATCTGACCGATCGATCTGAACCTCGATCATGTGTTATGTGAGCCGCACAATAGTAGGCTGAGATAAGTCAGAGGTATGTTGAGAGTCAGCAGTGGCCTGGGCTTATTGAGGAAGTCTACTAGGTAGAGGCTATATAAAGGATTGAGCAGCGAAAAGCCATGTTTTCTTAATGTCAGACGTGGAATTAAGAAATCTTGTGGGTAAAGCAGGGCAGCTCTGCAGAGTGAAATAAATGGTATTCGAATACGCCGTGCTTCCGGTTAATGAAGCTGTGTTAATTGGGTGATTCCAAAAACAAGGCATAAGTAGTGTTTCTGATGTTGTTAAATTGAGTAATGATGAGATTTTATCTGATAACAGAAAACCCCTGATCTTAAGAAGAAAATGTTTTACTTTTGATTGTTTGCAAATAAAATTGCATCCACCTCATAATAAAACCACTATACACCCTCCACCAGATAACCCTGGCAATTAGTTATATAGTATTTCCACATGTGATTTGCTGAGTACGGGGTGGGAGTACTCAGGCTTGCCGAATTTTCCCCCAACAGATGGCAGAAGAAAAGAAGATGATACAAGTGTTCGTGTTAGGGTTGCGTCCGCACTCAAGTGTTCCTGTGGAGTTTTCTTCAGCTCTTCTGTATGTAAGTTACCTTTTGGGTTTGGACGCCCATATTGTTATTAAATTGGCCATTAGGTCTTTACTTCAATTAAACTAACTTGTTTTAATTGATCGTGAGCAGGCTTAATACACTGTTAGGCTTCAACAGAACTCCTGGGCTGTTGCGAGCCGTACGACGTCCCTGTTCCCAAAAATCGGGGGCGTTACAAGTGGTATCAGAGCTATGCTTGACTGTAGGATGTAACCCTAAGTATAGGTTTGATTTCGATAGGAACACGATTCTACAAAATCTAAATTTATGATACAAAAGAGTTACAAAAATCATAAGTAATATTGCTGCCACACTCTTCCTATGTCTACCTTATCTTTCTTAGACATGCATTAAAAGTTTTGTATTGAATTTGTCAAAACCCCAAAAATACGAGTAGCCGTTTAGACTAACTCCTTACTCTAAGTTTAAACCAAATGGAACGAAAACTAACTTTAGTAGAAGTACTAAGGATGGTGTTATGAAGAATAGCACGAATGTCCCTGACCAAAACTTTCCTTTTGAAAAGTTGAAGTCACCGTCCGAGTAGATAGTACATCATGCCCGTTTAATTCCCTTGATGTAACGGGTAAAACCAATTGAGTAGACGAAGTTTTCTGATTGTAATGAGCCAAATTGCACTACGAGCCCGGTAGGTCGCTACATATAAGCAATTTGTGCAAAGAGTTGAATCTTTGGTTTTAAGAAAATTTATGTGAAAACTTTTCTACTCCTACTTCCTTCGTCTTAGCTTGAATCTATGTTCTTCTGCTTCGATTCTTCTCGCACCTTTTAAAGCTCTAAATCTTGGAGGAACTTAAATGCAAATTCCTGATTGCAATGAATAGATTAAATTCCATCTAAGAGAATCATAAGAGGGAGAAAATAGATAAATCCGGAAAGGATTGAATTATGACGTGAGAGATAGTCTAAAATGTTAGAGAAGTTAGGTTGTTTACTAGACAGAATCAATAGTAGAAATTTAAGTGGATTAAAACCCTAGCCATAATGCTATGCTCAATTCTCGGTGGATACAAAGGATAGTGAATTAATTTAGAAGCAGGTAGTAAGAATTTAGTTGATGATTGAATGAGCCTAACTAGATTGTGGCACAATGGTGGGAGGAGTCAAAACTCTAGAATAGTTTTGGAGTAAGCAGTGTTGACAGACCTAAAATAAAAATGCTGGACTGCGACGAATTTAAGGTCAGATCTGTAGGGTTATGATTGAAATTGCAAATTAGAATGAGGTTAAGTAATCACGAACTGATCAATGAATTTACAATGGAGAAATATACAATGGGAGGATTTAATAAATAAAAATGAATGTGTAGAGGTTAGCCAACAAAGGTGTTAAGAGCAATCAACGGAAAGAAGTAGTGTAGAGGTAGACAAGAAGTGCGGAAAGCAGAATCAGTACAAGTGTTAGAATGTAACTGAGTAAGTAAGAGCAAAATAGGGTTGAATTAATTCCATGAGCGGCGTCGAATGTCAGAAGAAGTTGGATTACCCTTGCAAACATATAGGAAGTGAGAAATAGTATTTTAGGAAGCGATCAGGAAAAATTGTTTGATTTTCTCCCCGATTAATTCCTTTCCTACTTGTTGCTCTTACCTTGATTTCGTCTTACTTTCCCTTGCTAGCCCAAAAATGTCACAGAACTGATTCCTAAGTAATGAGTGCAGAATACTATCAAGAGGATTAAAGTTTAACGGCACGCCAGATGAAGAAAAGAAATTCTGAAGGACAATCTACAGTAATGGAAGCCTAAGCTATCATGAAGCGAGATCAAATTAAAGACCAACACAGGCAAATCGAGAGTGCAGAACAACAGTCTACTGACACAATGTCACCAGAAGAATCAACATCAACGTCAAGTGCAACAGCAATGAAATTTGCAACTTTCCTGGAGACTCAACCACCTACCTTTTCAGCAACAACAGAGCCATTAAGTGCAGATAATTGGCTACAAGATATTGAGCGAAGGATAAAGACTATCCAGTGTACAAACCAGGAGAAAGTTCTTTTTGCCACTTATCAACTCTCAGAGCCAGCCAGTACATGGTGGGATTCCATTCAGTGGATACACCCGAAGAAGAAAGATATCACATGGGAAGAATTTGTAAAGAGATTCCGTAAGACCTATATTTCCCCTAAGGTCATTACGGAAAAATATCAAGAGTTTCTCAATCTTCAACAAGAAGACAAATCTGTTATGGAGTACCTGCAACAGCTTCCATCACCGTCACGGTATGCACAAGAAGATATTAACACTGAAGTCAAACGAATGACATGTTTTATGAAAGGCCTGCAACCAGAGATACAACGTCACACTGCAACTATGGGGATTCCAAACCTTCTAACCTTAGTCGATCAAGCCCTTTTGGTGGAAGAACAAATGTCAGGATATGTCAAAACTAGGAAGGAAAATAATCCTTTGGTTCAGTCCTCTACAGCTTGTTTTCACTGTGAACAACATGGGCATTATCGTTACCAGTGCCCACTGAAGTTCTTACCTAAAGAAGAAGCCAGAAGACAAGCAAGAAAGCAAATATCAACGTCACACCAACCGTACACAAGAGAAGAGAGGCTCTACCCGAAGAGAGCCAGAGTTGAAGAAGAGACAGGTCCACCCTGGAAGAGTGACATGCAGCCAAGGAGCGAGTAATAAGAACCGGAGGGAAAAGGTTTTATATTACCCACTGTTAGGAATAACAAATAAAATTTAAGTCCAGTTAGTACTTTTGTGTAAAATACAAGGCAGTTGGAAGGAATGTCTGTAAATTAGTTTAATCCAGGCCGGCAGCAAAACTACGAAAATATGTGAAATATGTTTGTACAAAGTATGAAGAATAAAAAGATTATATTATGTTAAAGCCAAATACAACAGATTTGAGTCTTAGTATCGGCCAGAAATAGTAAAGGACCAGACAAACGGAACACCAGTGCAATAAAATAGAAATACTTAAGGGTATAATATACAAGGATGATATACAGTACAGGCAGTCAATGGTACAAGGGACCCGGATGTGACCGGACAAGGCAAGGAGGTGTATCAATATAGAATGAAAGAAGAGAGTAATAAAACTCTGCCTGACTAGGGTGGTGCTATGGCATGAGTGTCCAAGTGGAACTATTCCAGACCAAGAAGCATGAATCACCTTCATACCTGGGGAAAAGTCCGTATGAAGTCTTGAGAATCCAGAGAACCAGGAAGGAGCAACACATCAATAAAGACACCACTCACTGATCCCTGTTGAAAGAGTACCCTAAATAAAATCAGAATTATGGAAAGGAATCAGAACTGTAACAGGTTTTATTTTGCACCCCATTATCTGACTGGGTGAATCTCGGGGTCGAGATTCTTTTTAAGGGGGGTAGATTGAAACACCCTGAAAAATTCAAAATTTTGAATTTTTCTTGGATTTGCTTGAAATTCCTTTTCCTTCCCAATTTGGCAAATTCCAGTGAATTTTCGCTTTATTTGGCTTGGCGCCTACGCTCTCATTGGCGTAATTTCTCCTGGCGCCTCCTTTCTTCCCGCGCTCCTCACGCGCGCCATCTCACCGCTCAAACTCGCTCGCGCACGCGCGCCACCTTTGCGCTAGATATTTCAGCGTTGCTCCCTTACTCGACGCCACCTCATGCGGTGGTCCCGCGCGCGACCACTTCCCTGCCTGCCTTGCCCGTGCGGCGCACCGCCGTGCGCTTGCTCTTCGCGCAGCCTTCCTCCTCTCCGATATTTCCCAACTTGAGCACCCAAGTCAAAGGGACCGTACTCTTCACAGGATAGCAGTGCGAGCTCCCCCTCTATTCATTGAGCAGTACCAGAGGCCGCCTCATTCCTCTCTTCTTGCCCTAGAAGCTCACTCCCGAACGCCCCTTCGTTGCCATCGCATTCTCCGCGTTGTAAGCTCCCGATCGCCGCAGAGCGCCTCACGACACTCACCAATACCCTCCAAGGCCGCCAATTTCAGTCGAGCTTCATCGTATCGCCGGCGAACGCCACCCCTGAGCCCGGTAAACCCTAAAGGCCATCTCCTAAGTTTGTCCATTATTTTTCAATTCCATGCTCCAAGATGGTCCTTACTACATGCAAATCATGATGGCACCCTCACTCTAGCAAAGAAGATTAGCCCAGCGCGCGCAGCAACGAAAGTCGCCGACGGTCAATTGGCCTTCACCGTGGCCAGCTCACCCGAACCACTCCCGACCTAAACCGCCATTTCCCTCATGCTCATTAGGCTCCCTAGATGGTGAAAAGCCTTCCCAATTGGCCGGAGAACCCCTAGGTGCTCATGGTGCCTCCGTGGAGGTCACTGTCTTTCCGGCCGCCACTAACTGCCATCGTTCCTCCATTCATCCTCCTAAGGCCCAAAATGGAACCATAAGCCATATGCGCAACCTTTGGTGAAACCAATTTCCTTCTAGTGCCTCGTCGCCGCCGCACCACCGTGGCCCATTTCCTCTGCTTCCCGCCGGGAGTGTCGTCCGGAGGTTGAAGATGACCTCCCGGGGCGACGTGGCCTAATCGTGGACGTCGGTGTCCATCCATCCGGAGCGTCCGCCTCGGGTTGAATCGCGACCGCTGATGCGGTTACGGCTCCTCATCCGAGCGTCGGTGCTCGCGAGATCTGCTCCGTCGGTGCCGTCTGCGCGTCAGCCATCGGACGGGCGCGCGCGCATGCGCCTGGCCTCACGGCCGCGCGTGGCGTGGCCGCGCTGCGCTCGGCGAGCGCGAGCGAGCCGGTGGGCGTCCGGCCGTCGGGGGAAAGGCTGCCGCTACACTGCGGCGTTAGGGGCCGGCCGCATTGCTTAACCAAGCCGCCCAACACTGCTCCCACCTTGTAAAAATTCAGAAAAACCCCAAAAATCCCAGAAAAATCCACAAATCCTAAAAATACCAAAATACACCAGTTTGACCAGAAAAATATTCTAAGTTTAAATCTGGTCTCTGTTTCACAAATTTCAACTCGCTAAAGTTGAATTTGCTCTTTTGCCAAATCTAAACATCATCGATTTCACATCTCCATAAATTCAAATTTCCCAGTTCACAAATTGGAGCTTGATAAAATTCAAATCCATCTAACTCAAGAATCGACCACCCAAGTATAGATTACTATGAATTGATCTCCAAATCTGTCCAATCCATATACATCTTTCAGTTGCCCGAAACCGATCAAATCCAGTTATAGCCGTGGCAACTTACCAAGCACCATTGAACCTGGGCCGCCTAATCCAAATCGCCTACCCGGTCCATTCTCCCATATCGGATACCAATAATCCATAGAACCTCTAAAAATCCGACCCAAGCTCTAAACCCTAATTCAGTCCGAACTTTCTCTCGTCCAACGAAACCCTATTAGCAATTGTGCCCTTTTTATTGGCTTAAGCCCGTCTACGCCCTTTCCAACCTCTCTCTACCGCTAAAGCCCTAAACAAATTTGATAAGCACTCTAAACCGAAGATCCGATGCCATCCATATATTCCTTGTCCGTCGAAATACATGTACAGCCGTCATACATTTTCGACTGTCCCAACCCACTATCTAATTTCAATTCCCTTAAGCCAAATCCTTCGCCACCTGAACCCTGGCCACCCCGCCTATTTTCTTTATGTCCTTTTGGATGGTGTGTTTATATTTTGTTCCCAGCTTGCATTCTGCAAAGCAGGAACTAATGTATGTTCGCTTTTCTACGCTAGTACTCGGACCACGCAAGTTGGTCAACAGAAGGAACTACAAGAGCAGTTAAAGAAATCGATGCTCACCCCGAAGATCACGTGAAGATAATCAGAGACTAAGGACCAAGAGGCAAGTCACATGTTTTTGATCATATTAAATCCCATTAAATTACATTATTTATTTAATGTATTTTCATTATTGATAGTCGCGAATCGATAATTGCTTAAAACAAAGATTTAGAATGGCATGCTATCTAGTTAATCCTACCACCGATAAATAGCCCTGCTTACCTTGATGGCCATACTCACCTTGACAACCTTAGTAAGAATTAATATATGATGTAAATGTATACAAGATCATTTCATTCAACATGATACACTACTAAGCGACTTTGGCCGTTGGCCGGTAGGTTTGAAAAACCCGGATCTAGGGTAGGGTGGTATGGGACGCCGTGCCCTAGACCGGAAATGCTGGTGGGCAGTGTGGGGTAAAGGTGTTGCGCGAAATCGTGCGGCGGTTTCGCCCACTGCTGTACCCTTCGACGTGTCGCACTACTAAGGTGTGGGCCGTTGGCCGGTAGAATTGAAAAACCCGGAGAGGGTAGGGTGGTATGGGACACCGTACCCTAGGCCGGTGATGCTGGTGTGCAAGTTAGGGTAAAAATGGTATGGAGGTCCGTGTAGGACTTCGTCTACCGCCTTACCCTAAGTCTGAGGCTGCGGACCTCAGGAAAAGTATAAGGGCAAGAACCTTGTGCTAAGTAAAAGACACAGTAATCGCCCAACCACAAGTGTTGATACGTCAACCCTGGTCTAGTAGCTGCTCAAGTTCGATTGAACCTCTACAGGCGCAGTCGGGAGGCACCGTGCGAGTCCATACGGAAGGGGCAGAGTAGGGCCGTATGGAAGTTGGTTATGTTATGTGAACAATCTGACCGATCGATCTGAACCTCGATCATGTGTTATGTGAGCCGCACAATAGTAGGCTGAGATAAGTCAGAGGTATGTTGAGAGTCAGCAGTGGCCTGGGCTTATTGAGGAAGTCTACTAGGTAGAGGCTATATAAAGGATTGAGCAGCGAAAAGCCATGTTTTCTTAATGTCAGACGTGGAATTAAGAAATCTTGTGGGTAAAGCAGGGCAGCTCTGCAGAGTGAAATAAATGGTATTCGAATACGCCGTGCTTCCGGTTAATGAAGCTGTGTTAATTGGGTGATTCCAAAAACAAGGCATAAGTAGTGTTTCGATGTTGTTAAATTGAGTAATGATGAGATTTTATCGATAACAAAAACCCCGATCTTAAGAAGAAAATGTTTTACTTTTGATTGTTTGCAAATAAAATTGCATCCACCTCATAATAAAACCACTATACACCCTCCACCGATAACCCGGCAATTAGTTATATAGTATTTCCACATGTGATTTGTTGAGTACGGGTGGGAGTACTCGAGCTTGCGAATTTTCCCCAACGGATGGCGTAAGAAAAGAAGATGATACAAGTGTTCGTGTTAGGGTTGCGTCCGCACTCAAGTGTTCCTGTGGAGTTTTCTTCAGCTCTTCTGTATGTAAGTTACCTTTTGGGCTTGGACGCCCATATTGTTATTAAATTGGCCATTAGGTCTTTACTTCAATTAAACTAACTTGTTTTAATTGATCGTGAGCAGGCTTAATACACTGTTAGGCTTCAACAGAACTCCTGGGCTGTTGCGAGCCGTACGACGTCCCTGTTCCCAAAAATCGGGGGCGTTACAAGACTCCGCCATGTTTTCCGACTGTGGTGCACAGCATGTCTCCAAAGTTCTCCTTTATCATCTGCAGCCTGATCAGACACGATTATGCATGTCATTGTTCAAATTTTGCTCAGACCTTGGCCTGGATTGGAGTGGCGTGATCTTTCAAGGTGTGTCCGGATGATGAGGGTAGGGAGAGGATGCAAAAGCCCTTGATGGGCCGCAAGAATTTGGTGAGGCCTATAGACGATATCCATGTCCTGCAAATCCATCATCAGCGGAGTTAAGGCTCTATTCGCTTTAACTTCTAAAATATGTTTTTCTATAATAAATAGTTTTTTTACAGTATTTAATTTTTAAATAGAGTATCTTTTTAAGACATAGTTTACTAGTCGATTGTAGTATAAATTATAGTGACTTCATTTATACCAACCAAAATCGTACGTAAATATCTCTTTACAAGTTATTACTATTCATAAAACGAAGTTAAAAATCACCAGCAAAAACCAATTACCTGTCTAAATTTATAATTTTATGTTATAATTTTTAAATTTGTAATTATAGTAAATGAGTTCAAAAAATTACAAAATTTTTGATGGAGCTTTTTGAGGTATCTTGGTATGTTGTATACCTTTTTCGTAATTTTTTGAGGCTATTTGCTATCTCTAAAAGTTCTTCGAATGACACATAATTAATCAGACGATTAAGCAATTATACGCTGGTCCAAGAATTTTTAGAGGTAGCAAATAGTTGTGAAAAATTATGAAATATTTTGTGAAGCTTTCTAATGCAGTGTGCTATGTTATGTAATTTTACAAAATTTTTCACACCAATTTGCTACCTCTAAGAATTATTTGGTGGCGTATAATTAAACAGGTGATTAAGCACTAATGACCAGGGGCTAACGGCCTACCGTCTGGCCACTGTGTGGCAGGTCTGGTGCCGCACAGTGGCCTTTACACAACATAGCACACTATATCAGAAAACTCTATAAAAAATTTTGTAGTTTTTTACAACAATTTACAATCTCTAAAAATTCTTAGAGCAACGCATAACTGCTTAATCGTCTAGCTAATTATGTGTTGTTCCAAAAAATTTTAGAGGTAGCAAATAGCCGCAAAAATTGCAAAAAAAATTGCACAATGTACCATGATGTCTCGGAAAGTTCGACAAAAAATGTCGTAATTTTTTAAGCTCATCTGCTATATTTATACATTTAAAAAATTATAACATAAAATTATGAATTTAGACAGGTAATTAAGTCGGCTAATTAGCCAACTTAATCACCTGCTGTCTGCTGGCCAGACGGCAGGTGCCACATGTCAACTGTTGGGCCCTGTTGTCTAATAACCGAATGACAGAAGCGTTATTTTTGTCAATACCATTCGCATACGGCTATTTCTGCAAATACGCATTGAAAAACACTATATATATAGCAAAAACCCTATTTTGGCCCTTGTATAAGACTACAACTAAGGTGATATCCCAATGTAATATTCATTTTGATGAGCTGGCAATATTAAGGCCATGTTTCAAACAACAAACATCGGGCTTGATCTTTGTGGTTGCTGCTTATGATTTTTTGCTGAAATTTTTGAATTTTAGCTGTTCGCGATAGAGATTACGAAGAGAGATATACTCGCATGCGATTTTGGCTGGTGTAGATGATGATCTTTCAATGTGTACTATAATTAACTTATAGACCCGCTTTAAAAAATAGTCCGTTTGAAAGATAAGTATTGTAGCAAAAGCTAAAAGCCGGATAGAACAAGCACAGCGATAGCTTCTGATTTTCGAAAAATCAAAAGCTGTTTAGAATGCATTAGCTTCTTAGCATGTTTTTTCTTTTTTCCTTTTTTTTTCTTTTTCCTATGCATTATCCGGTGTTTTCTATTTTTAATTAATTATTTTAGAAAAAACTAACTGTTGCTATAGCGTTGCCTCAACTAAAAACTATAACACCTTGAAACATGGCCTAATTAGCTCGCAGAAGTGACCGTAGTTGTTTTTTTTTCTTAAGGAGAACTAGCTGGCTACTAGATCGCGTAACTTCGAAGAATGAGCATTAGTCTTTGTAAGTTCGGCAGTTCAGCAGCAGCAGTGTATATATATCTAGTGAGTTGGTCACCGCCTTCTCTCCAATTTCATGGGCACTGATTACACAGATGGAACAAAAAAAAAGAGCTTTTTTACACGAGTCATCTAATCTTTATGATCTAATAATTTAGATTAGTTAAAATTTAATTATATTACTACTTACACTATAGCAGTAAACAAAACAATCTCATACCCACGTCCTTGAGCTGCGTCGCGATCGGACGCGGCATGGTCGAGCCGCAGGTGGAGGTGCGGCTGATGGAGGGGAACGAGTTCTTTCTGCAGGTGCTGTGCGAGAACAAGGCCGGCCGCTTCGTCCAGCCCATGGACGCCATGAACGCGCTCATCCTCAAGGTCACCAACGTCAACGTCACCTCCAACAAGACCCTCGTCCTTAACGTCTTCCGCGTCGTGGTACGTTCTCAACGTTCGCGATTAATTGCTGCGCGCATACGGACGTGCATGCATGCACAGACATGTCTGAATTATGATTGATTTGCAGGAGGGACAACGAGGTGGCGGTGCAGCCGGACAGGGTGAGGGACTCGCTGCTGGAGGTGACACGGGAGACGTACGGCGGCGTGTGGTCGGCGCCGCTGCTGGACGTCAAGCTCGACGGTGTCGACGGGAATGCAGCACCGACGTACTAGCAGAATCATCAGCGCGAAGTACTTGGCGGCTACGATCACCAGCATCTGCGGTACCTTGCGCTTGATTAGTTATATTATTCAATAGCTGGCTCGGTCGATCATCGTTCCAATAATAAAGGGACAGTTTGATAAGTAATTTTGTGATCGATTGTTAAACAAAAGTTTATATACTCTCACAAATCAACGATCAGATTTTATTTCTACTATTATCAAAAATCCAAAAAAAATTTGACACTTGGGATGGAAGGGTGCTTTCGGTACTCCCTTCACCCGTGGGTAACCACAGCAAATTGGAACAGCATTGCATCGTGCTTCTCAATCTCCCCAATTTTGGTAGTATCTCACTTCTCAAACTTTGACATCTTCAAAGAACAGCAGCAGCACACCAGCATCAGCACCCACTCCAAGCTGCAATTGAACACACACACACACACAAGATCAATCAAATCTTTGAAAGCCATTAATCTAAACATAAGGCTAGTAGTGTTCTCATGTATCCTTAGTTACCATGCTCCAAGATCAAACCATCTTCTTGGTGCTGGTGGACACGACGGTTGCCGATCAAACGTGTCCACGGAGAACGCAGAACGCAGCCTCGGCTCCGAGCCGACCGAGCGCACCACCCGTAGCAGCGGCGAGGTCTCCGGAGGAGAGAACGGCGGCGATGGCGATAGCGACGGCGACGGCGTGAAGGCGTACCTGTGGAGCCCCGGCCCGACGCTGACCGGCAGAGGAGACGGCGGCGTCGGAGGAGAGGAGGACGGGGAGGCCGCACTGCTGCTCATGATCTCGGCACGTCACAGCCGCAATTTGGCACGCATGCGTGAGCAGTATCAGGAACTTAAAGCGTAGGAGAGATCAGAGAACAGTGAAGAGTGTGGTAGTTGTGTGCATGGCATGCAAGATTGCAAGTCTCTCTTAGTTCAGGCTTGTATAAGCTTCGGCCAACTACGAGTCAAGATAGTGTCACAACTCACAGCTTGGCTAGTGCAGTAGATTGCCACGTGAAGAGCTAACTTTCCGTTCGCCAATCTTGGCTTCTTGGTCTTGTGTTTTCCTTCGTAAGATGATGCTCCGAAAAACTGGACTTTTGTCTTCCCAGTAGGAATGGGCGATTGGGGATCTTGCGTGTTATCCGAACCGTCCGTTATGCCGATCTATGTGGTCCTGATCAACTCGGCTTCGGCTTCTGGTTTATTTTTCACTATTCATAAGTTTCGTCTTGTTCTGAACTTTTGACCTTTTTTAGCTTTTTTGCCGGTTCTTTTTTTCCCGTATTTGTTTATATTATACGTAATAGGCTAACAAATTTTTTAAATTTAATTATGCTAAATAAGTCTCTGTCAGCTACAGTACTTTTTTCAACCAATTACAGTATTTTCAGCCATAAATCATGAGCTTTTTAGCCGAACCGATCACCACCTAAAGCTGGCATTCGCGGCGTGCCTGCGGTAGAGAAGCAATGTTTGGTTTGGTCTCTCAATGCGACGGATGTGAAGTATCAATTTGTATTGTACTATTTTGTACATGGTTTTGATGTGACGGGAGCATATGAATTAAAATGATGAACCGTCTAATCGACCATGCCCGCGTCAACGGGTTAGGAGTGGCTAGCGCAATAAGGGGATGGTTCGGTCGACGGAAGCATTTTATTCCGGACGATATCTCATCTTTTGTTTGGTTTGGTGAATAAAATTATTCTATCTCAAATAAAATAGTTCTAATTAGGTGGTTTAGTGAAAAATATTTTGTTCAAATATTATACCATCTCATTTGGTTAAATCGAGTGAACCACGCCATCTCAAATAGAATCATCTCATCCACTTTAGGGCCTGTTTGGGAGAGCTCTACCATTGAAAACATGGATCTGGAGCAGCAGCTCCACCATAGATCAGCTCCACCGTGGATCTGGGATCCCACCATGGAGTGTTTGGCTTGTACAGCAGCTCCAGATCCACGAAATTGAGGTTTTGGTGGGAATGGCCACTTTTGATGGGATGGGGTGTGTAATCAGTGGCATTGGTGGGTAATTACCACCCAACTCCACGGTGGAGCACCCCTTAAGGAGCTCCATGAAATCCGTGGATCTGGCCCTCAGATCCAGGATTTTGGTGGATCCAGATTTCGCGGAGTTGGAGCGTTTGGGTAAAATTTCGTGGAGTGGAGCTGTTTTTCGTGGATATAGAGCTGATGAAGCTCTCCCAAACAGACCCTTAGTATCACAACACCAAGAAAAACCACTTGCTACACACACTAGGGCCATGCTTTCATCTTTACTATTATATATAAAAGAAAGAATGAGATGGTGGTTGTATGTCCATTCTCCTTCAACCACTCTATTCTCTTAACTTCTAACCATTTTTCAATTACCAACCGATCAGAGTAACTCTCTTTCTATAGCACAATTCTCTATATATTTAACGAGTTCTGTTGCAACGCATAGGTACGTAACTAGTAACACAAAAGTAAATCTAGTGTAAAAACGATACTCTTTAACTAGTAGCCAGCACATATGTACTCAACAAATCTCTTGTCCAACACCAAAGGAATGTTCACATAAATGACACTGTAGTTATATATTTTTTTAAATTTAATCACCAAACATCCATTTTTATAAATTTTACCATTCCATTGAGCTCGACAAAGCTGCCAAGCAATTGCAACGACCTATCGAGCAGCAGTGGATCGACAGGTCTTCTGCCGAGCAGCCACACTGCGGCAAAAGATTAGGAGGCATGATTAGCACTAATTAATCATGATTAACAATATTTAATTGGTTGGTGTCCTTTCGAGCTAGGGGAGCTCAGCTGTAGCTCAGTAGGTACCTGTTTAGTATAAAGAGAGAGCTAAATTTATAAAAACAGATGTTTAGGAGCTAAACTAAAAAGGTAGGTATGGTACCATTCACACCAAACTAGCTACCCCTGTCGCGTGCTGACATACATAGCTTGCTCATGTGCTACACAGCACACGGCGTATATACCGCGTGCCACGTCTCAACAAGCACACACATGTATATATTCTCACGCGTGCGTATATCACACGAAGCCGTGCAGGTAATACTTGCGGCTAGGGCCGAAGCACCGCAGCAAGGGGTGAGGCCGCGGCGCCCTCCACCCGCGCCACGCCCCGGCCAGCCCAGCGCCGACGCACCACCGCCGCGCCGCGCCGCGCGCGCGGGAGACCGCCCGCGCCACGGCCTCCCGCATCCGCCGCGCCAGGCGCCCGCGCAGCCCCTCCTCCTCCTCGTCCTCCCGGCCGTCCGTCGAGAACCGGTAGCTCTGCAGGAACAGCGCCCGCCTCGCCGTGTACTCCTCGTGCCGCCGCCGCCGCGCCGCCTCCTCCGCCCCAAGCGGCACGTACCGATGCCGCGCGCGCGCCGCCGGCTCGTCTCGTGGCCAGCCGCTTCCCGCCGCCGACGCCATCGCGGCGCGCGTACCACCGCGCAGCGTGAGAGTGAGAGGTGTGACAGTGTAAGCAACAACTACGATGCGATTGCACAAGACCGCGAGTGCAGTACGTTATTATATGCAGGGTGAGTGGATGCGGTCGGGGTGGTGTGATAGGGCTTAGTGGTTGAACCAGAAGCGGTAAAGAAGGGCTTGTTTGGTGCCGATGGTTGCGCCCGGACGCACCAACCCGCGCCAGAATATTTGCTGCTCGTGGCTGTGGCTGGTTTGGTTGGGTGGCTGGCTGGTCTCGCTTGGCCATCACAAGTCAGTATCAGTTCGACACCGCCAATCCGTGTTAAGTGCCGGGGATTAGGCTGCAGTAAATCGAAGTACAAAGACCGCAAATGAACATCGTTAAAAAAAAAAACCAATGCCTAAGTTTGAAGCACCTAACATGTTAACAAAACTCAACAGTACCAGCACAATTTTTAGATTGTTTTTTTTAAAGGAAGCACAAGCTCCAGAGCTGTGAATAGGTATCTGTTTTTTTTTGTCTTCTGGTACTTGTGAAGCTTTTCAGCTTGTTTATTTTTCCTTTATGTTGTGGACACCATTTAACGTGGTGGGCTAACAGCCTGCACCAACATCGCCCCAGCCCAAACATAGACTCCATTTCAATTTTCGCTATGGCTGTCGATGCGATCATGCGAGCGAGGCGAGAGCGAGGCAAGCTTTCTTTGCTCCGTTCATTGGGGCTGTTCTTTTTCCTGAAGTTTATGATTTTTGACTATAACTTGTCATTTTTAAACTATTTGTACAAGAAATTACAGAGTAATAGAAACTCACGTGCGGTTTTTGTCGATATAAATAAAATCGGTACAGTATGTACTACAATTAACTAGTAGACTCTATCTTAAAAAGATACCCTGTTTAAAAGCTAGTTACTGTAAAAAAGCCGAAAAACAGTTTTTAGAAGCTGAAAAGAACATGGACATTGTCCCCTCTTCTCTCTCGTTCTTCAATGCAAACCGCAAAGCGAAGTAGACACCTCAAACTCTAGCCACTCTCATTGCCTCACGTCGTCAACTCCACACAAATTTGGATTCCATTCGATTCGATTTGCTTCACTTGGCCAAATTCGACGCTCCTCCAGATGATGACAACGCGGCGACAACAGAGAAGGCGGCGGTGCGAGGGCTCGGCGCCGTCTTCATCCACAAGAGATTCGGGGCACCGACCTGATATGAGATTGGCCCCGATCAATTCGGCTTGAGCTTCTGGCTTATGGTTTATTTTTCACTATTCATTAATTTCGTCTTTTTTTGAACATTTGGCTTTTTGTTGAGCTTTTTTGCCGGTTCTTTTTTTTTCCGTATTCGTTTGTATTATACGTAATGGGCTAACATATTTTTTTATATTTTTTAATTTTTTAAAATTTAATTATGCTAAATAAGCCTCTGTCAACCACAGTGTTTTCAGCCATAAACCACGAGCTTTTCAGCCGAACCGATCACCATCTAAACCTCACAGCCTCCTCTTTCTCTCCCCCACCCCTTATCCAAGGGACACAAGATTTTTAGATTCTCTTTTCCTTTCTGTTACAGGCACCTGTTTAAGTACTTATGCTCGTATAGCCACCAGTTTAACTACTTATGCTCGTACCAATGAAGGCCTAGGGCATATTCTTTTCGGCTGCGGTTTATGGTTTTTAGCTGTTTACAGTACAGATTACGAAGAGACAGATACTCACTTGTGATTTTGGCTGGTACAGATGTTAGGCGTTTAACGTGTAGATCGTTTAACTTGTAGACCATATCTTGAGAAAATACTCCGTTTGAAAGTTAGGTACTGTAGCAAAAGTCAAAAGCCACTATTTTTTAAGGTAAAGAACATGCTCCTAGTCAAAACCTAGCTTTTCACTTCTCACTAGTCGGTGAACGCGAGATATGCGTTCGGATTCTCTTCTATTTCATCCCCGAATCAAGTCCGGTCCTATCATTTTATAGGCGCTATGACAAATTAGAACACTCATTTATATATATACTTAGAACAACTTCTACTTATATATTTTGGATCATTTCATCTTATACATCTTTCAGTTCCAAATAAATTAATGCTATTTTTTTAACTTTTTAATATTTAGCCCTTTACATATTTCAAGTTACGAGTTAACACCGATATTCATAGCTTCTCTTTCCCTTTCTATTCCAGGCACCTGTTTAACTACTTACACTCGTACCAACAAAGGGCTAGCCAAAACATAGATTTTCACTTCTCACTAGGTCGGTGAATGCGAGATATGCGTTAGATTCTCCTCTTCTATTTCATCCCCGAATCAAATTCGATCCTATCATTTTATAGGTGCTATGGCGAATTAGAACACTCATTTATATATACTCGAACAACTTCTACTTATAAATGTATATTTTGGACCATTTCATTTTATACATCTTTCAGTTCCAAATGAATTAATGCTATTTTTTAACTTTTTAATATTTAGCCCTTTACATATTTCAAGTTATGAGTTAACACTACCACATTCATAGATCAAATACTATCATGTCAAGAGCTGTAATGTTGCCAAACACATCAAATAGAAAGGGGAAGTTTCTTATTTTTTTTCCTCCGTACATATTTTTTCATTTCCTTTGCTCCATTTATAGGATGGGCAGCGAATGGTACAAAAAAAAAAGTAAAAGTGCATGAAATAAAAGCAAATATGTCATAGATATTCTCTTTGTATTAGAGAAAGTAGATATTTTCACCAACGTTCAACAAACATCACAAATATCCTCAAGTGACCATCAATTAAAAAAATTGTTAAAAGTAGCTGTAGATCCAATAAATCACAGCCATAGGTTCTTGTCTATGGTTTCTTACTTGGTTCATTGATGACCATGCCACGTGCTGGGAAGAATGAAGCAATGAAGACGTTGTTGCCTTGAGGGCTCGAGGCCAAAAAAAGCTATTAATATCCTCTTTTCTTAGGCCCATTTGGCACGGCTTCACTTCATAAGTGGAACTGTTTTTTTTTTACTTAACAAGTGGAGCCGGATGAAGCTACTTTTTTCAGCTCCTTGGGTGAAGCTACTTTTGTCTCAGCAGGTTTTAAGGAACTCCTTGGGTGGAGCTATTTTGTTTTACCCCGTTTGGTACAAAACAGCTCCAAGGAGCTGGTGGTGGAGCTGTGTCAAACGGGACCTTAATTGCTCATTGGTGGTAGTAATGCTCATGAAGTTACTATCCAATTATACTAGTCTGTTTGTGTACATAGTATTTTTTGAGTTTTCGAGGAATATCATGGTTTCTCAAAATACCATAGTATCAAATTAATTCAGTCGAACCCGGAAACAACACTTTTAGATCCTCTATATCAATCACACTAGTCTAGAAAAATCTAGTGCACACAGTAATAACAAAGATACATATCATGTATAATGACAAATTTTATTAAATAAAAGAGTGTGGGCCTTATGGCCAAGTTTTGCATCTCCATAATCTATTGGCCAAATATAAAGTGAATAACAGTGGATGATAGTAAATAAAGTGAAGAAGCCCAATAAACCTGCTCACAGGCAAACAACAGTAAGACATGACCCTCTTGTCCTGATCCTCACTGTAGTCAAATTCGTTCTCCTCTGATCAACAGAATTAAGGAAAGGTGAGCATAAAAATGTACTCCACAAGTTACACAAAAAATGTATTATTAATGTAGAGGCAACAAGTGAAGACATATAGCGTTATTTGAGTGTAAAGCTGAATTTGAATAAATACAGTAAATAGATGTCAATTAATAAATTTAATCCAATAAGTAAAAACTATAATTTAAACAAAATTAATAACATTAGTATAGATCCAACCTAACATTGACCTATCCATGAGTATCCACCCAGACCATCTTTCTCCAGAAAGATTCCAACATTTCTATTAAATCAGTTTTTGAAAAACAAAGTCTACTCCATGAAAAACTTTACTCGACGTGCCTTTGACCGTGGGTATAGCTATCTAGGATAGTTTATACACTCTGCAGAGGTGGTACAATTTTACCCACAAGATATGATTAACTCATAATGTCGACCATTACACGCTTTCGAAGGTGTGTGACTAAAAAAATCATAACAAAGTCTTTACAATACAGAGCCATCAAGCTAGCCACGCCTCCGTTAAGATTTTACCCTAATAAATAATCCACTAGATTGGGCCCCCTCTTGTACCATGTAAGACTTCTTGCGGCCTACGCCAGCTCATATTCGATCTACAGCGAGACTCACGTTGGGACCCGTAAATTAGTTAGACAAAACTGTTCCATACCAGTCTTGTGGTAGTACGATAGAGTTTTGTAGCAGTAACTCATAGATAAGTCCTTAATTAACTTAGCCAAATATTTCACATACCCCTTGTGCCAAGAACCCATGTGAGCTACCAAGCAATAACATGTGCCAACAAGCACCCACCACATAACCATTTGCCTAAGTCTAACCATGTTCTATATTTTATTTTGTCAAATATTTTATAGTCCTTATTGACTCACCAAAGTTAAAAAATACATTTTAAAACTCATCATTTTATGTGAAACTGTTATCCCAAGTCTAAGGTTATCTCTAAGCATGCCTAAGCAGATTTGAAAAATATTTCAACTAATACTAGTGTACTAACCAGAGTTCTATTCTAAAGTGACAAAGCTTTAAGTGTTCAATGTCAAATGATGTCATAATAAATAGGTATTAACCAATAACTTAAAACTGGAATTAAAATACATTGAATGAACATAAGCATACCGAATAATTTGAAATAACATAATTTTATTTGCAAACAGAGATCAACATAGTCAATATGTGTAACTTGTCTTGCTTTGTGGATTGGTGAGAGTCGTCGAAGTAGTACTACTCAGAAACGATGTAGTCTACATGTAAAAACAACCAAGCCAACTAAATAAAATTCAAATAAAATTTAAATAAACTCCAAAATTCAAAATGATAGAAGAAATGAATATATTGATATTTTAAATGAATTTAGAAAAAAAGAACGAATTCATTTAGAGTTAGGATGAAAGAGAACGAGCTCTCGGAAGTTTTAAAGCTATGAAAATGAGGCGAAAATAATAAAGTTGATTTTCTAGAATTATTTTTATAAAGAAAAAGGTAATTATGATGTCAACATGGATTTTGGTTTTTGGCTAAATTAATTTTCTAAAGAAAATTCAGAATTATTGCATCATGATGATGTCAGCAAGAATTATTGAATTTCAGTCAAATTATTTTATTAAAAAATAGAATACATAGACTAATAAGTGGGCCCAGGTCTATGGACTGGGTCCACGAACGGCGCCTAGTCCATGGTGGACCAGAACCATGGCTTGCGTGGCATGGGTGGCTGACTGGGCGGCCGTGTTCTGGCATGGCACGCACGTGGTGCCATGTGGCCGCTGCATGCTGCCATATCAGCCCGTGCGTTGATGTGGCATGGTTGGTTAGTGGTGGCGTGGCTTGGTGGTGTGGTCCATGGCGGAGGGTGGCAACAATCGCAAACGCAAGAGGGAGTTGAGAGGGTCCAGTCTTATCCAAATGCGAGGCACGAGCGTGACTAGAGGCAGTTGACGATGAGGAGTGACGGCGGCGAGGAGCTTTCGGCTGAGGGAGGGTTCTGGTAGTGCCCTTGCTAGGTGGAGAGGCGGACAAGGGTTGCGAACGCATGGGGAAGCTTCTGGGGGTGGTGGCGTAGATCGCATAGCTCTAGTGCGACGACGATTGCTCGTCGGAGCTGCACCAAGGCTCAAGAGCGAAGGCACACGATGCTAGGGGACAATTGCATGAGGGGTATGGGTAGTACGGACGTAGGGGGTGCCATGGGAAGCAGGATTCACATGATTGAAGTCTAGCTGTGGATATTTACTTTTGGGTGGGTGGCCAGAAACGGGAAGGGGACATAACTTGGAGCGAAAACATAGGTAGAGACGGTGTCAATCGCACAGGAGAAGAAAGGAAGGCAGGGAAGATGAAAGGAAGGAAGGAGATGCCTATGATAGGTGGGCCTAGGATGCCGTTGATAGGTGGGCCCAGGATGCTAACGGGGCTCGCGTGGTAGCGGGTCAAGGCGCAAGAGAAGGCAGACCGGGCCGAGCGCACGCGAACTAGGCCGGGCAAGTGCGTAGGCCACTTGGGTCAAGGCTAAGTGTCATGCGGAGGAAGTGGGTTTCGGCCCAAGGGAAATAAAGGAGATTTAAATTCATTTTTGAAATAAGTAAAGTTAAGAAATTCAAGAAAGGCCTAGAAAAATAGCAACTAAATGCCAAAACTTCCAAGAAAATTCTCAAAAATACTACAAAGCAAGGGAAACTTAAGAAAAATAAAATTATTCTCATTGGGCTATAATTAAACACATGGAGCATTTTTCCTAGTTCTAGGCTTAAATAAAAGAAAAAGGGAAAAAGAAATTCCAAAAAACTCAAATAAACTTAAATAAATAAAAACTCATTTTTTTGGATGTTACAAATACCTTGTATTGTTTAACTATAACAAACTTTATACCTTATAAAACTGTAGTATGGTAAATACCATGGTATTTTTGGTATTTTTAAATATCCTCTCATGACCTCTATTCTTTAATCCAAAGTCATGCTAACCTCGTAGGTTTTTCATCTCGTTTCATGTACATCTGCATCTACGCAAATTTTTTTAGCTGTAGGATAAGGATAACCGGCTAGAGTAAATCTCATCGATGTTCTCATAAGGCAACATAATAAATGTATCATATTTGATCTTTAGCCTATAAAATTTGGCCTCCTTGACAGTGAATGTACCATCATGGATCGCCGAGAGAGTGGTATAAATATCTTTAGCCTATAAAATTTGGCCTCCTTGACAGTGAATGTATCATGAACTCACAACATTCAAGACTCTAAAAAGAGTATTCATAGCTTGAGTATTGAGATGAGAGTTTCATTCATCTTGTTCAGTTGGATATTCGAGATCAAGAGGCATAACGAAACAATCACCAACAATTCTCCGTATTCTTTAGCTCATAGCTTTAAGATAAATGGTTATACGGACCTTCTAGTAAACATAATTTGTGTTATCGAATAAAGATGCTTTCCTATGGAAATTCTCTCATGAGCCATCCTTACTTTCTAGGAGATGAAGTCTAATAGTGAGAATTAAGCTCTGATATCAATTGTAAGATTAAGGATAACCGATTAGAGGAGGTGAATAAGAGAATTTTTTAAAAAATGGCTAAAAACCAGTTTTGAGCTAGTATGAAATTAATTTTATTTTTGCACAATTTAAAGCTTTAGCCTAAGTCTTAATTTGCTAAGTGCAGCAACAATCTAAGTCTAAACAAGGTTTGTAATCATATGTTAACAACAAATTCAATTACTAGGCCCCCACGAGCGCAGCCACCTCCTCATCCTTCTCGTCGTCGATTTGCATGGATGCGGTGGTGCCGAGATGGCGGCGGAGGCCGTTCTTCTTGGAGGTCAACATGAGAGTTGTGGCTTGATCTTCCTCATTAGAGACGGCACAATGAAGGAGAAGGTGGTAGAAGGAGGGCGTTTTGTGGTAGGGGAGACATGAATAAGATGGTGGGCATCCCGCGGTGGTGGCCGGTGATGATGTCAGCGGCGAGGGTTTTGGGAGGCCGTGACAGGGGAGGGAGGTTAGGGCTAGGGTTTGTGAGGAGGAAAGAGATGGGGAGAGAAACTCACGTGCTTGTGGCCACATGGCAGATGGGTTGGGGTACTCTTTTGCAAAAAAAAAAACAATGGGTAGACACGGAAACCACCGCCCCCGCCACCAAGTGATGCCAGCCCCAAGATGCGGATCCATTAGGTGGTGTTCTTCGTCAGATTTACACTACTGTCCTATTGTACTATTCACTTCACGTTGTGAAAACCAGACACAACGTAGTGGCACATGAACAATGAACGGCTTTCTTCTTTTCAGTTTCTAAAAATTGTCTTTTGACTTTTCTGCAATAACTTTCAAATGAAATATCTTCTCAAGAGGTTTACAAGTTAATTATAGTACACACTATAATGACTTTATTTATATATACCGAAACCACATGCAAGTTTCTCTTACTCTATATTCTCTCTCATGAACAACTATAAACTATAACCATAAGCTCCAGCAAAAAAGAATAGACCTAACATCTGCTAAGCTACATCAAATCAAACCATCAATTTTCACCTTGCAATTAGCTTGTTCATTTCATTTGCTCTAAAATGCTCATCAGCATTCCAAATCCAGAAGTGACCGAGTTAAACAACAACATACCACTAAAAGCTACATAACTGAGTGCAATACATCTTGGTAACGTGCTGCTACCTGACCAAAACGAAAGATTTAACCTGAAATTCTCAAGGATCAGCTACAAACAAACTCCTTCCACGGGACAACGCATGATCATCCAACTGTATAACTGAAGCTGAAGCCAACTTGAACCTATAGATACGGTAACAACACTTGCACAGCATCATTCCCGAAACAAACAATCTCCACACCTAGCCACCACTTGCACCAAAACTTTCGGACCCAGCAATTCAACTGCCACCGCTTCCTGACTTGCCATCACCCCACTGGCTCTGGGCGCCCATCGGCCCTTTCATTTTGAGGTCTCGTGCCGCCTGCTGGAGCTGCTGTGCTTGCAGGGAGTGCAATGGCTGCTGGTGCTGAGGGTGCAGCGGCTGCTGAGGTTGTTGATGGATCTGGAGCTGTTGCAGCTGGTGCGTTGCCAGCAGAGATTGCATGGCTTGGTTGTTGTGAAACATCTGCTGGTTGCCTCCAAATGGGTGTGGCATGCCACCAAAGTTCATCATCATTCCTCCACCATTAGCCATCTGGCCGGTTGCAACCTTCAGCCGCTGAACCTCTGCCTTCAGGGTGTCATTCAAAGCTACACCAAGAACAACCAAGCATAAGTAACACATTAACAATGGTTCCATACAATTGCCTTGCACACAGTGGTATGCATGCAAGAGAGCAAAGTTGCAGTGTTCACAAAAAGATGCCTAGAACACACATAGAAGAGATAAGAAGACAAAATTCATAAAAATGTTAGATGTCCATTCATACAACTAGATGTAGATACAAGAAACATTCCAAGATATTATAAAGCTCATTTTAAAAAGCTACTCAGGTTACAATTAATTGACAACTATATTAACCCTACTTACATTCTATGCATCAGCATGACCTGCAAAAATTGTGCTACTGATGCAGAAGACCTAACTATGTCAAGTTGGACAAGTTAAAATACGGCAAAATCAGGAGTGAAAATGAATATTACCATCTTGTAAGTGGACTTGCTGCTCCATGGTCTGCAAACGTACCTTCAATTCACTATTCTCAGTTGTCAGCCCAGTGGTGTCTCTCTAACATAGCAACATAATGAGCAGAATAATCATTAGCTATCTGAAGTGAATGAAGTGCTTATAATTACATAATCAGATGAGCATAGAGAAACACAAAAATGAAGTTCTTGGGTGCTTTTGACAAGCATTATGTATATGAATTGATAAGGCCAGTAAGGAACACTGCTCGAGATGAATGAAAAGTTCGTAAAATCGGTTCACCTTAGTCTACACTCTGCAGAAATGTAAGAGCAGTTAATTTTCATGGCTTTCCCTGAAAGTTTTATTTATGTAATGAATGGCAAGTTACAAGGACACCCAGTTGTTATTTGTTTCAGCAATTGTTAAGTAGACAATACTTTCATGCAGTGGCGAAACCAGACCTTGGGCTATCTAGGCTGTAGCCCGAGGCTTGACAACCAAAGCCCATGTAAAATTCATAAAAAATTACAAAAAAAAAACAGAGATAGCCTAAGAGTCGGTCCAAGAGCAGCTAACCCAGTCCGAAACTTAGGCTTAGGCTGGTTCCACCCCTGCTTTCATGCTTTGGTTGCAAGAATGCAACGGGGACCTTGATAGAGGTTTGACCAGAGGCAATGGTCCAAAACAAATTTCACTTCATTCAAAATTTAAAAAGTCAAACTTTTGTACCCAAGTATCACAGAAGTATTTTTAAACCGTCTTATATATTGTCATCCACTGGCGGCAGGTGGCATACCATAAACAATTGGTGTTTCTCCAACATTTATAAAAGACCGACACATTTACTATGGGGTTATTCACAGGTTTCTCAACCATCACCATAAGGTGCGGGACCACTAGACCTCTGTTAATAAGTTGTATCATGTTTAACAGGCTAATGCTGCTAAGTGAGATATACCATCTTCTTCTTGGTAGGCATATGGAGGGTATAAGCTTCAGGCTATGGACCTACCGACTAGTGGAAGATGGTTATGTCACTCTATCCCACCAACAAGGAAAGTAATAGTATACAATACTATCAATCCATCCCAATTCCCAAAATATTCATGACAAACAATGGAATTAGATCATTAGTTTCACCACAGGGAGATGAGATGGTGCATTTTGTAACATACAACATGATGCTTCCGACTAACATATCATCATACCAGTGGATGTGCCATATTAGAACTGCATAGTTGATATACATTTTGCGCCCTGCAAGGATATCTTAATACCATTTGCGCCCATACTAGTACACCACACCTTCCATTCTTGGGATGGCTTTCTTGATAATAAAAACAAAAAAACGCAATACTATTTCATTATTATTGAAGATCTGCATAACACAGTAGCATGTGCAGGGAACCATAAACGAAAAATCATGTAATAGATGGTTCTTACTTCATAGAACTTGAAACAATCTGTGGTCAGTTCCTAAACTTATATAAGAAAGAACCCAAGTGGTTTAACAACTTTAGACCAATAAATGCATAGGTACGATTTTCCTTCGCCCCGCCCAAAATGATCTTGTAAAGGATTAGAAAGGGGAAACCTCCAAAGCAGTAGTGCGTACCTGTAGCAATGCCAGCTGGGCAGACAATGTTGTTGCTTCTGTTTGCAGCGTTTGCACCTTGCGCTCAAGTTCAGCAATGTAGCGCATTTTCCTTTCCTTTGATCTTGCTGCGGATTGTCTGTTAGCCCAAATCCTATAAAATGATCCATATCAAGAAGATCAGCATAAGCATGGTATCATGTGCAACATAAATTTGCTTGATCTTCAAGAAAAAATGCTATATAAACGAAGGCAAAAGGGTGCTGAAAATGAGGGATCAGATTCCACTTGCACTTTCTGCCCCCACATGATCTTTTTCTCACTCTTTAACCTGCACAAGATCTCTCTTCTCACAAAATCTACTCTAAGAAGCAACCCTTCAGCAAGTATGCTATTTTGCATTCATTCATACTACATTTTGCATATGCAACCGCTTTATATGAAATGTCAACAAATATTGCAGGCATTTCAACTAAATAACATAACTAATTCACATTAACAAATGCCTACTCTAATAGAACAAATTTCGCAAGAACAAATACAAGCTCTGTAAAACTCACACCTTTTCGCCTTCTTCGGGTCAACAAGAGCAAGTTCGGCCAACTTCGCCGCGGACACTGCCTTCTTGGCCTCTGAAGGCGACATTCCCTCCGTTCCCGGAGCCCCCACCAGCTCCTCCGCCTTAATCGACATCGACTCGTCCATGGACTGGCTGTGCTGGTGCTTCGGTCTCGGCCCATAGCCCAGCCCGACCGCCTCACCCCCGCCAGCCGCGGAAGCCGAGGCGGACGATGGCTCCGCCTCCGACGACGCCCCGCACGACGAGTTGAGCTTCTCCACATCAAGAAACATGGAGAAGAGCTCCTCGTCGTTCTCGTCCGACAGCGACGGCCCGTCGCTGGCGCCCGGGGCGCAGAGGTCGAGGTCGTCGGGGAGGCCAAGGATCTCGGAGTGCGCGCGCCGGTGGCCGGGGATCCTAGTAGGGAAGTCCGGCATGCGGCTGATGTCGTATTCCGGCGGGGGAGTCGACGACGATGGCGGCGGCCCGGCGCGGCGCGAAGACTGCGGCGGCAGGCCATCGCCGGCGCCGCCGTCTCCCGGGATCGGGGACTTGTCCCTGTTCATCTTCTTGGCTCCAACACGCGCAAATCTCCTCAAAAGCACCAAGGAGGAAGCTTTTTACCCCAAGATTCGGCTCGAGGCTGCGCTGCAAAAGAATTGGGGGATCGAAATGTTGAGCGAAAATTGGCGAAAGAACAGAAATTACAGGGGGAAATTGGGTACAAATTCTTGTGGAAGAGTAAGATCTAGGAGTTGGGTTGCAAGGACACGAAGCTGAGCAAAAGGATTTTAGAAGGAATGGGAGGATTTTAGAAACTAGGAGGAGGAATTGGGAAGAAATGGAGGCCGCTTTCTTTTACCTGAGATTTGAGTGCTGTTCACCCCTTCTGTTTAGTTATCCCTTTGGCATTGCTTGCATGGGGCAGACGACAGTACGCAACAGGGAAGAACTCCACACATGAAAGGGAGATTTATATCAATTCTTTTTAAGGAAAAAACTAAAAAGGATAGGAAAAAGGTTGATTCATTTATTTCGTGTGAATAGGGATATCCTGGTACTATACAAGGACCAGTGAGGAAAGAAATTGCTGGTATGACATAAACAGGAATGCTAACAGTGGAGCATTTTATCCAATGATAAGCAATTTAGGGGTGTAATCATGTTTTCTCGTCTTCATAGTGATTTTTTCTTTTTAGCACATGACGTGGTTATTTTTTTTCTTTTTAGCACATGATTATTACATCGCAAAAACTAAATAATGTGTGCTAGAGCGATAGTCTTAAAATGCTACTAATATGGAGGTGTCCGATGCAGCTTCCCCTCTCCTGACAAGCTTGACGTCGGGGCATTGATTAGTGGCGACTCACTAAGTTAGAGTTAGGTTTCTGGTTTTATAAGCCCTCTGCCCATAACTTCGGGCGTTATGTAAGATTGGGAACGAGGATCGAATTAGTTTTGGGCCATTCACAAATGGAGGAAGCAACGACACCAACATGCATGACGAACAACCATGATGTTGACGACGATGCTAAGTGCTACAAATGGGAGGTAGTTTGCTGATGGGGGAGGGATTGAAGGTAGCAAAGATGGTGGTGGAACTAGGGTGATGATGACTAATAAGGGGGGAGGAGGGGTGAGCTCGATTGATAACAATGGAGAGGGGTAATGGAGCTAGGGAGGCCAAAGAGGCAGACAAAGATGGATGGATAGGATAACACACTGGTGGGTGGCACAATAGAAACATCCTTATTATATTATACTACCCTAGACTAAAGTAGAAATTGTTTAATGGAAAAATAAAAGGTTCATTTATACTTTTCCGTAGTAACAATATATGTTATTTAAGGCAATTAGTCATATTATACGTGTTTTTTTTTTTGCAATTCACGTAATTGGGATAAATGAGATGATTTCAACAAACACATTTAGGAAATAATCTATTGTACACAAAACTAGAATCCAACACTCTTAGCACATTTACTATTATGGATAGGCGTACAAAACCCTTTGAATCGTTATCCGTGTATAGCAAATGCCTGTGTCAAGGAAGCAAAATTCATGGAAGGCCTCAACTTGGGACCCCTCCTAATAGCCCGATTTTGATCAAAACCATAAGTAGGCGATGATCTAACAACTAAAGCTCCCCCTTCATGCAGTCAAGTCACCGATTCGTCGTGGATTATACACATGCTATTCGCATGAATTTACTCAGGTCGCATCGCAATATGTCCCGGCTAGAACAACTAGCTAGCTTTATTCACACATTTCACCAAAGTAGCACGGTGCCGATCTATTTCTGCGCTACCACTCGCGGCTAGATGCTCTCCTGTCATGCCTGGTCTGTTCTAACAAACGTTATAGGACGAGGATTCAAGTCACTATGGAGCAGTAGTATGATGTAGGTCCCGCCTTAACTGTCTTACGACTTAAGTTTCTACCTATGCCTTTTGATTTATAATTAAAATTGTACTATAACGACTGTTAGCTTTTTCTAAGAAAAATAAAGAAAAAACCGTTATATCGTCACGGATAATATAAAAGAATAAGGAGAAAAAGAAACAAAAAAATAAAAAAAAGCATAAAAAGCCAAAATAAGTTAAAATTAGAAACTGACACGTTTCAAGTGGCTTCTGGCTTAAATAAGCCAGAAACTCAAACCGTTTAAAGGAGAGCTTTTGGGTTTTTTGGTTTTGACTTATCACTTCCTGCTACAGTAATGAGATTTTAAATGGTACATCTTTTTAAGATAGAGTCTACAGGTAAATTGTAGTAGATAATGGCTTGTTTTAGGGCTTGTTCTTTTCAGCTTTTATACAGTAACTAACTTTTAAACATGATATTTTTTCAAGATAGGGTCTACTAGTTAATTGTAGTACATAATGTACCGACTTTATTTATATCGGCAAAAACCGCACATGGGTTTCTGTTACTCTGTAATTTCTCACACAAATAGCCTAAAAGCCACAAGCCGCAACCAAAAGCCATAAGCTTCAGCCAAAAAGAACAGATCCTTATATGGCTGCGGCTTATGACTTTTGACTGAAAATTTTGAATTTTAGTTGTTTGCGATAGAGATTGCGGAGAGAGATACTCACTTGCGATTTTAGTTGATACATATGTTGATCTTTTAACGTGTACTACAATTAACTTGTAGACCTCATCTTAAGAAAATACTCTGTTTGAAAGTTAGGTACTATAGCAAAAGCCAAAAGCCGCTTTTAGAAACCGTTAAAGAACATGCTCAATATACCGAGTTCTACTATATCGGCTAAAATTGCATGTGACTATTTTCTTCTACGTTCTATCTCTCATGAACAACCATAATTCAAAAATCAAAAACTAAATCCACAGCTTCAAAACCCACCCGTAACGTGCTAGTGTCTCCCATGGGAGACACCGGCCATGCTTCAATTCTGCAAAAGCTTCGTTCGAAAAAACACACTGCATAAGCTTCCGTTCTTGTCGAAATCAGCAAATCACATAAGCACGTAACATCAGGCCAACGAGTATGCAGCACAAACAAACGGCTACAATGGTAAAAGCGGAAACATCTGCCTCAAAAGTACTTCGAAGCCAAAAGAGAGATGTTCTTTTTGCAAAGTTTGGAGCAGTACTGGAGATAACTAAGCATACTTGTCCTTGTCCAGTAGGTACCGACCAACTAGTTCCATATCGAGAGCAGCTTAACACCACCATGGACCACATCCATTCTGCGCTGCAGGAGAGGAGACCAGGTCGTCGAGTGAGATTTGAGAGTACCTACAAACACACGCTTCTGTCAGGGACGGAGTGAGTAGATTGGACGCTTTCTTTTTGACGAATTTGACTTGCAGGTGAACAAAGAACGAACGGAGTAACCAGCGAATTGTATGGTAAGCATATACTCGAGTGCAGCAAAAGCATCAAACGATTTTAACTATCAGTATCAGATCAACCCAGCTTGTCAGCCGTTCTTTATTCGTAAGAGGCAGTTCGAGCTTATGCGACAAGTGTATGCTTTTGGAATCTTGCTCGTATGCGCCACTAGCAGAACTGGGATCTTAAGGTGTGTTTGGTTGGAGGGATAGGGTGGGATGGGATGATTCCTTTGACCAAGTCTATCTGTGTGTTTAGTTGGAGGGATAGGGTGGGATGGAATGGTCTAAAGTGAGATGAGCCTATGCAAATTTAGAGAATATTCTTCTTAGATGCTAGACCATATAGTTCCACTTTTTTTGTGTAACTATCTCATCCCATCCCACCTCATCCCTCCAACCAAACACACCCTTAGAGCAACTCCAGCAGGGCCCCTACTTGAGCCCTCAAACCTCATATTTGAGGGCTTGAGGCAAAAATAGAGGTCCAGCAGGGCCCCTACTAGAGCCCTCAAATTTGAGAAGCCCTCAAATCCCCTTCACCCTCATTCCCGGGCCCCTACTGCTCTCATTCTTCCGTTTTTCCACGCTGGTGAAAAATCCTCCGCCCGTCCCTCCTCCCACTCCCACTCCGCCGTCGCCTCCTGCGCCCGCCTCGCCGACGCCTCCCCGCCCGCCTCCTCCGCTTCCCCGCCTCGCCCGTCACCTCGCCGTCGCCGATGCCTCCGCCCATCGCCGTCACCTCGCCGTCGCCACCAAAATCCCCTACCTCCTTCATTGATCGGGATTTGTCAGGAGTGGGTCCCATGTGTCAGTGTGTGGTGGAATAGATTTGAGGGGTGCTGTTGGAGTAGAAGCAAAAAAATTGGGCCCTCAAAAGTAGAGGGAGCCCTCAAATGAAAAGTAGGGGCTTAGATTTGAGGGCTACTGCTGGAGTTACTCTTACATCGAGAACTACTCTTCCAAAAGAAAAAGAAAAACGTACCGCGAACATAGTAGAAGATAGAAGGGAAGTGCAAATGCGTAATTAACTCTTTTTACTGTAGTTTATTTTCACGGTTTGGCTTTGACGAAGTAAAAAAAATTTGATGGAGAAAAATGGAAAACGAGCACAAAGAAGCTCCGCTACAGCAATGAATCACACTGGTACTCGCCCGTCTACATACGCTATGTATTTCACCGGGAACAGTGATCTTTCCAGCATACGTTTGATGCCGCTAGATTTTGAGAGCTGTGTACGGATAGCTATGCTCTTTTTCTTTTTTTTTCTTCGACTTATTACTTTTAGCTGCGATTTATGATTGTTTGCGAGAGAATACGAAGAAAGAGAAGCTTGCGTGTGATTTTGCCGATATAAATGAAGTCGTTGTAGTATCTACTGCAATCGACTTGTAGACTCCACCTTAAAAAATATTCTGTTTAAATGCTAAATACCATAGAAAAGCAGCTTTTATAAGCTGAAAAGAAGAAACCCACAAGCGAAGTGCATTTGTAACTACCCCTGCATAATGAAGGAGATGGTACGAACAGAGAGAGAGAAAGGAGGGGAGGGAGAGGGATGTCATGTATTCAAACTTTGGGCCACCGAAAATATGAAGACCACTAGCCAAGAACCATGTTACCTTGTTTATTTTAGGAAGAAGCCCACTATACCCCCTCTAACTTATGCTCCGAGTCCGAATCACACTCTCAATTACAAAAAAAATGTTCACTTTCTACTCCCAACTATCAAAATCAATGCAAATTACCCTTTACAGCTGGTTCCATTGATGGTTTTTGTCACATAGCCTCGTTTTGTGTTGACTTAGCACCACGTCACCATCCTCAACCTCGAGAACACAAAGTGATACAAACAGTTTTGGAAGGAGATCACTAGACAGAGAGATCAGAGCGAAGGCACGATGACCGAACTTGGGGAAGAAGACAACGATGCCACATGTTTCAGCCAAACGACAGGAAGATAGAGGCCGCGGTTTGGGGCAAAATGAAGAGGAGGGCTAGGCGGTCTTGCATTGGGTAAGTGCAAAGAGAAAGGGAGCCATGAAGGCCGCCATGGCTAAGGACAGCGGCAGTGATAGCATAGCATAAGAGCATGTGGATCCGACAGAGACAAGCGACAGTGGGCACTAGGAGCATGTGTGATCGGCAGGGCTGAGTGGCGGCGGCGGCAACACAAGGTAAGCTTGGAGAGAGAGAGAGATCGTGGGAGATGGAGAGTAAGCTGAGGGTCTGTTCTTTTCGGCTGCGGTTTATGGCTTTTGGCTGAAATTTTTGAATTTTGGCTGTTTATGGTACAGATTACGAAGAGACAGATACTCACTTGCGATTTTGGCTGGTACAGATGTTGGGCTTTTAACGTGTAGATCGTTTAACTTATAAACCCCGTCTTGAGAAAATAATCCGTTTGAAAGTTAGGTACTGTAGCAGAAGCTAAAAGCCAATTTCAAAAGCCCAAAAGAACAGGCCATGAGGTCGGTTGAGCTCGGAGAGGCAGGCGGAAGTAAGGGAGATAGAGAGGAGAAACAGAGGATGAAGAAGCACGTATGACAAGCAAGCTTATTTTATTTTTCTAATTGAGCTTTGTTGCCCTATGATCTCATGATAGCTAACACCTTTTTTATAAAGAGACAATTCCATTTAATTACCTTTAGCAGTGGTCAGTATTCTAGCCAAATTGATTTTGTCCTTGTCAGAAGGAAGGACAAACAAGTCTGCATAGATTGTAAGGTTATATCTGGAGAGTATATTGTCCAGCAACATAAGTTGGTAGTCTTTTACTTCCGTTTTAGGATACGGGTTCAACAGGCTAAGTTTTTAAAGGGAGTGAGTGATTGAAAATCGTTTAAGAAGAGTGACTAGCGTGACGACAAACTAATTTGGTTTTATACCCAGAAGATCAACCACGAAGGTGATTTCTTGACACGACAGTTGATGGAGAAGTATATGGAGCAAAAGAAAGATCTTTATATAGTGTTTATCAACTTGGAGAAAGCCTATGACAAAGTGTCAAAAAAGGTCATGTGGTGGGCGCTCCAAAGAAAAAAGTCCCAACAAAGTATATTACCCTAATTAAGGGTATGTATGAAGATCTTATGACTAATGTCAGAATATGTGGTAGTGATACTAATGACTTCGCTATTATGATAGGACTACACCAAAGGTCAGCGTTGAGCCCATACATTTTTGCCCTAGTGATGGACAAGGTCACATGACATACATAGAGATATCCCTTGGTGTATACTTTTTGCTGATGATGTAGTGCTAGTTGATGAAAGTAGAATATGGAGTTGTGGAAGAAGACCTTAGAATCAAAGAGCTTTAGACTTAGTAGAATTAAAACTGAATGTATGAGGTATGATTTCAACGGTCTTTGGGTAGATGACAGAGATGTCAGTCTAGACAGACAATTTGTGCCTAGGACGTTTTTCGATATTTATGATCGATGCAATAGTAGGACGACGAGATTGATGAAGACGTGAGCCACAGAATAAAAATGAGGTGGGTGAAATGGCGTCAAATATCAAGTGTCCTGTGTGATAAAAAGTTCTTCAAAAATTAAAGGATATGTTCTATACGACGATCAAACATGCGATGCTATATGGAGCGGAATACTAGGCGACTAAAAGGCAACATATACAGAAAATGTGTAGCGAATATAGGGATGCTACGGTACAAGGCGAGATAGAATCCGCAATGATGATATACGTGATAGGATAAGGGCATCACAAATTGAAAAGAAGCTTATCCAACATTGTTTGAGATGGTTTCGACATCTCCAATGGATGCCTCCTGTGGCACTGGTACGCAGTGAAATTTTAAGACGTAACAAAAACATAAGAGGCAAAGGTCGACCAAGACTTATGTGGGAGGAAATGGTTAAAAGAGATTTGATAGGTTGAAATATATCCAAAAAACTAGCTTTGGATAGGAGCGCATTGAAGTTAGCGATCTACGTACCAGCACCATGACATAAGAAGATTTAGGAATGATATTTTAAACTCTGCTTAGATGGCAGGATACTTAGGGTTTTTGCCTTATAAATTTTATTACAAAGCTCTCGTTTCTTTGATTTTGAGAATATTTTATTTCTAGATTACTTTAACTTGTTTGGGACAAAAAACTTTATTGTTGTTGTTATAATTGAGCTTTGTTAACCAAAAGTAACTATCCACATGAATGCCACATGAGCAAAACTTGTACAAGTGAACGCCATGTAATCTAAAATCGGTTTTGATAATTAAGGGACAATAGTTAAAGATGTAATTCCAACTTGAGACATAAGGATTGTGTTAACTTCTTTTATTTTGATAGTGCTCATTTAGGCTTATGAGTTCAGGCTTTAGGTTTTTTTCACTGTAGCGGCTGAAAATACAGTGTAAATGTTGTTAGCCTTTTCAATGTAATTAAATTTAAAAAATAAAGTTATATCATCACGGACAATGCAAAAGAATAAAAACCTAAAAACAATTAAAAAACTAAAAGTAACAAGCGAAAGGCGAAAGCTCGTTGGAGCAGGGTTGCCCGTCACCCTGCGCCACATGCTACCCCCGTTTTAATGCTACTACGCAAACATGTTCGCATGTGGTTTTGGTTCGAAGTTCCAGGCTCCATTTCCCACGAACAATTTCCACTGAATTTGTGGTTGTCGAAACCCATTTTCGCCACATTTTCTACTACAGAATGCAGTGCTATTTGTTTTTTTTTTTAAAAAAAAAAACGTCTAATTCAACCTGAAGTTGGTGGCATCGCTGCCACGTGCGCACCTCGAAATTTTGTGAATGCAGTGGGACTTACTATTAAATCAACGTACATTCTGTAATTTAAACCCGAATTACCGAGATAGGCAGGGTCACGAAAGCGTACCTCCCGGGCACAGGCGCACTCCACCACGTAAACATGAAAACAATACAGTGAGCCTAAAATTGACAAAGCAAAATCGATGAGTAGTGCACGCCGCTTTCCTCTTTTTTTTTTCCCTTTCATTCGATCGCTACTTGACAGCGTTTTGCACTTTGCTGCATGAGGCAACGAGGATATAGCCGTCCAGGTAATAAAGCTAATTCCATTTACAACAGATGTATGAATGTTGTTTGATCCTATACGACTTGTGTATGTGAATGTTGCTTTCGGTCCTACTCGAATTGTGTTCGTGCAGTCACCCAAGAGCCCCAGAACCAGTAGCTGAGGACGATAGTTAGGCAATTGTTTACTTAAAACGGGGCGATTGCTGCTGTTGCGTTACTAGCTCGTATATAAAATCCCCACCGTAAGTAACTTGTGTCAGCTCATCAGCTATCGGCCACGCCCTCGCCTCTTCCTAGCCACCAGCCCCATCTACTGGCCACAGCCAAGCCTATGACCAGTAGTGCCATCGCCACCACATCACCAGCGGCCAACCATCACTGGTCCCGCCTGCCACCAAAAACTATGCACGAAGGGCATTGCTGCGCCTCACCGTCGAGTTCGTAGTTTTCCGCTTTGGAAATGATTGGTCGCCGTCGAACTCGCCATTCAAAGTTCTCTGGTTCGTGGCCAGTGCGCCTATCAAGCTCACGAGTAAAAACTAGGGGTGCAATCAAAGTGGATACGGACGGATATCGCGTATCCTGTATCCTATTCTGCATTTTTTCCTCAGAGTCGAAGTCGGACACGGATAATGTCGGATATCTATTTCTCCATTCCATATCCTTTCCATAATCTTTCGGACGGTCGGTTGGAAGGAAATTATCCGCTTTTTTGCACAAGACATTGGATAGTATGGTATGATCAGAGCGAACATGACGAGGCTAATTACTAAGATGTTGAAGAAAGAACACTCGATACTCCTGCTTGTGTCGGATACCCATCTACCCCTTCCGTATTCGTTTCGGTCGAACAGACAAAAATTATCCGCTCCGTTTGCACCCCTAGTAAAAACCATACCTATATTAGTCCCAAGAATGAATTAGGCGTTCCAGAAATGAAAAACTCAAGGGCGTCCTAGGCTTAGCTTCTCATCCACTAAATGACTACGAATGCAGTACTTTAGTAGAATAGAATAAACGAGGCCCTCTATTCAAATGTCTATACGTCAGAACATCTCAAAAGAATTTCGTTACTCCAGGAGCTAGGGTTGTCCGTATAGCCCCTCATGCCCCCTTACACGTCGTTAAGAATGTTGTGTTGTGAATTTTTTTTTTTTTGAGGTTAGTTCGGTTCTGATGGCCAGCCCTATATGAGAAATGTGTGCTAAACCGAATTTTGCAGACATCAGCAGGGTTCACGAAGGAAAACGAAGCACCATGCTGAAATTCCCATCGTAGCATGAGAGGTGAATTCTCACTGTACCATGAGAACCAAAAAACTGCAAATTACATGCTGGTGAAAAATGATTTTCGGTTCGTTTTGAATCACCCCAGATTATCATGTTTAGATACCACAGAGCCATTACATGAAAGATGTCAGTACATTTATCGAATTAAAGAACTAAAAATGCCAAGCTATGCGTCATTCTACCATGCCTTTATCTACTTTGTTACTGTAATGTAATGCTGAAACACTCGACTACCAACAGACTCTATGCAGACCAGAATTACTAAGAATTCAATCAAGAAAAAAATATGCAGATATCAGTGTACTATGCAAGCAAAGACTATTAACAGCAAATGCACACGTAATGGTCAGTTAATTAGAAGGATATGAATGTGTGGAATTGTTACTAACAGTTGCGTAGTAAGAGAGACCTAAACACATGATTCCCACCCACAATCATACCCTTGATATGCAGCACATACCTACCCACACTTAATCAAACTGTTGATCTACTGCACCTACCCCTAATCTATACCATTTATTGTAAGTTGCACATATCTTGTACAAAAAAATAAAAGCAGAATAAAGATCGAGTTCAGTTGCAAGGCATTTTTTAACTCCTGTAGTTCAATTCCAATGCGTCAGATGTACATCGTTTCTTACATTCTAAGCTTTATATTCATCTTAGCACTACTGTGAGATGCTTCCCAGGGTTAATTTCAGTAATTAACTCTAATTTTGTTAACAATTGCTTCAAACTAACTAGCAAACATCTCAGGAAACTCATATATGATGGAAATGTGTATAGCCCCATTCTTGGAATACTCAGTGCAAAGTTTGGCAAGTGTTACTTGGCAAACCTACTTTTCCTCACTATTTTCTGCTTTGGCAACATTTCTCAATGTGCTCTGCTCTTCTTAATTCAAGATGAGGAAATGAATGCCTAACAAATATGTTTGAAGGAATTATGGTTTTGATCTTAAAAAATGCATACTGCTGCTAAGGTTAGCTGAACCTATTTCACTAGCTCCTTTTTTTTTAGCAGATAATTTCTTTCAAAAAAAAAAGAGATAAGATATAGCAAACAACATAAAGTAAAAAGAGCAGAAGTGCACATACATGAAGAAGTAACTTAGTCTCAAGGTTGATTTCCAGAACCACGTTGTAGCTGAAGCAATAGGCTGTGAGCAAACTGGAGGGTCGCCTGGTACTTCTTGTTCTTATCTGCCTCATCAGGAGCTTGTGCAGCACCAGAAGCAACATTTTGTTGCTGTTGTCCCTGAGAAGAGAAATCCGGGCTTACCCTATCAGCAGGCAATGCCATTGCATGCTGTAGCTGCGCCAAATTCCCCATCTGATTATTTGCTGGCAAAGGTCCAGGGTTCACTTGGGGTGGGGGAGGGACTAGGACGTTAGCATTGCTGACCTGAAGGTTAGAATGGCTAGCTGTAGCTAATGGACCATAATTGCTTTGAGACACATAATACTGCTCCGGCTGATATTGTTGCTGGCTCATCTGTGTGGCCAAACTGTGTCCATCTATCGATGATAGTATAGCAGAACTAGGTGGTAGTGTAGGAGGTGGTGGTGGCAAGTTCAAAGTAATTTCAGGGTTGTAAGCAGTATGCTGTATTGAGTGCTCCTGAGCACCCACCAAGCTCCCATAGTTTGTCAAATGAGCTGCTGGGGCTTGCTTGCTAAATTGTTGTCCTGACTGCTGAAGATTACCCATCTGCTCAAAGGATGAAGTAGAAGACACAACTTGATTTTCAGGTTTCCATACTTTAGAAAGCATAGATGTATCATGCATTTGTGATGCCACGGGTCTGTCTGTGGAGCTAAGGGGCACCTGACCAGCTACCAGAGCTGATGAATGCACACTTGGTACAAGCTTAGCTAAAGTAGCCATAATATCAGGCTTGAGTGAAGATTGTAGTTGTGGTCCTGCTATTTGGTTTGTAGGAAAACTTGCAAGAGCTGGCTGAATTGCTTGGCTTTCATCCACCCGTGCCCTTGCAGGAATTTGCCCCAAATGATGCAATGAATCCTCATGCAAAGATGCCCAATAATCAGCGTCCCGATGGTGGTTGTTGATACTATAATTTCTTTGCGAAGTAAAAACAGTTTCCCTTTCATCATGGTAAGGTTGTGGTTCTGGTGCAGTTAATTGTGGCCTCTGTACAGCAGCAGCGGACATTTGTGGAATATGCAATACCACACCATAAAGACGCTCCGGACCATCAACTTGCAAAACATTTGTCAAGAAATCTGATGGCGGGACCAAAAATAAAGTAGTTCCTGCATCAACCTTTACAACCCCTGCCCGGCCTTTTGAGCCTAAGTAGCGCAGAAATTCAGTATAAGAAACAAAGTCATCTTCACTATCTGGTAAGAAAAAGACAATGTCAAACCCCGAAGCATCTCCATAGTGCTTTGCCAGCATATCTAATCCCGTTCTAGCAGAACAATTAACAATGTCTGGTCTGCAAAATAGTGGAATATATGTAAGATCAACAAGATATACAATAAAGTTCAGAAAACAACAAGATTTAAGTGGTGATGTTTGTACATACAAAGGTATCTCAATGCCCTTCCTAATAGGCAAACAGCGAGCACGGCAGACAGGAGATCCTCCTTTGGCGATACTACCACGCCAGAAGTGTTCGAGGAATGATGTTTGGTGCACCGTGCCCTGGATTCGAATAACAGGACTTGAGCTCCTCTCGGCATGTACAGCAACGTCCTGGTGAGAAAACCCAACAGGATAAAGACCCTCACTGCCTGCCCTTACATCATACGGGTCCGCACCGGCATCCAGCCTCATCCTTTTGGCTTCTCGTGGATCAAATGCATTATGAGAAGAACGTCCAGTCAAGAAAGGTGGGCCAGGTTCAGGTGATGGAAGGATACCACCAGTAACGGACACACCGCCATAATAATATCTTGATCTTCCATGCCGAGGATCATACCCTTGTAAAGTCCCGTGACTGCTGAGACCAGGAACAGAATAATCAGGAGGGCCATCATTGTAATACATGTCCGATCTAGGAAATCCAGCTGGCGGTGTTGGATTATCCAATTTAATTGGTGCAAGCTCACTGTTAGAGAAAAGAATCTGAATCCTATTATCGTTGAAAAGACGACCATCTAGAAGATTCTTAGCATTAGAAGCTTCCTCAATGGTTGCAAACTCCACAAAAGCATATTGCCTTGTTGGGAAAACTTTTGTGTTTATAACCACACCATGTGCTGCCATGGCTCGCCGAAGCGCCTCCTCATTAATTCTATATGAACCGGGAAAACCTACCCAGAGAACATTGGTAGGCTGCGCTTCTCGCATTCGTACTCCAGAAGAACCCTGACACGCAAACAGAACATGATATGATAGTAGCAACATCAGCAGATAAAAGCGAAAGAAGTAGAACAGGAAAGAACAAAACATCTAAACAAAATTTACCTTTGCAGGTCCAACTCTCATTTCACCAGGTAGCATTGATACTCTGCCATTGAGGTTGCCTGCCTCTGACCATTCCTATAAAAATGAGTACAAATAACTTGCAATAAGAAAACGGCCTTCATAAACTTGTAACCAATAAAGTGCAATTCACTTAGTCAATCAACAACTATGTACACACCGTTCTGCCCCTGGACCTCTGGAAATCAACACACAATTCCTTGCCACCTAAAACTATTCCATTCAAGGTTCTATGTGCAGAAATTGCATCTTCCAGCTTCTCGAAATCAATGTACGCAGAAGTCTGATCATGGGAAAATGCAACACCTTCAATCTTGCCAAACTTTTGGAACTCCTCCTCCAGCTCTTCCTTTGAAATTGATGGACTAATGCCACCAACCCATAGGTTCCTAACAGCTCTAGCCTGTAAAAACCAACCAACAAACGCAATTCATCAGAAGGCATGACATTTATCTCAGCAACAAAATGGAAACATGTAATCCTCATCCAAGTCCAACCAGAAGAGCTAGCCACAGAAACCATGAAATAGCTATAAAAATATTCATTCTAACTTATATTAAACCATATCATACAGACCAGACACTTAACCATCATAGCAAACTACAGCCCGGATAAAATTAAATTGCATCATTAGTGCATAAAACTTTACACAAAACAGGCACAGCAGCAAGTCTTTAGCAATTTCAACCTAGAAACAAGAAACTATCACTAAAAAAGGACTTGTTTAATCTAAATTAAATTAAACCATTTCATACAAACCAGACAATGAATCATCATAGCAAGCTACAGCCCAAATAACATCAATTGCATCATTAGTGCATAAATCTTTACACAGCACCGGCACAGCAGCACATAACTTCATCAATTTCGCCCTAGAAACAAACAACTATCACTAATCAATGACTTATTTAACAACATTGCACGCACGCGCGTATATATATCAGAACCGCCAGCGTCCTCGGTCAACACCACCTAAATCGCATAAATCAACAGCACCAGATGATAATTCGCTCTATTATGCGATGCCAGTACAAAACACACGCACCTAAACCCTAGTTACCGCAAAAATCACATCGCGGAGGGACCAACTGCAACAAAATCATGGGGAAACCTAAGATGAGAGTAGATCAGGCGGGGCAAGGGAGAAGAAATATTACCGGCCGGGCCAACTCGATCCGGATGGAGGCGCCCTTGACCTTGGCGCCCTGGAGTGCTTCGAGGGCCGCTCGGGCCTCCGCAGCGGAGCGGAAGAGGACGAAAGCGTAGCTGCGGGTGCCGGCGCGAGCGATGACGCAGTCGAGTGCACCGTGTGGAGTGAAGGCCGCCATCACATCGGCCTCGCTCGCCTGCTGAGGCAGGTTGCCCACCCACAGCGTGTTCGTCTCCGGGCCCCCCGGTGCGAAGCCGCCTCCACCAGCGGATTCCTTCGGGGGAGAGGCGGACGCCTCGGGGGCCTCTTGGGGCGGCGGCTCCGACGACATCGGCGACGGGAGAGACAGATCGCCGGCACCCTAAGGCTAGGATGGGGATTTTTAGCTTTCTCAGAGAAGGGGGCCGTAATGGGATGAGAGGAGCCGGTGCGGGTCGGGTTAGTATTTATGACTTGTGGGGCCTGGACGCATGTACAGGTGGTCAAACGGGTGACACGGCAAACGGGCCCGTTTAACCCGTTAAGACACTGTGTCATATCGGTCCGCACCGACCAAGCATCATCCAATAGGCTCCATGCCACGCCGGGCCGGGCTGACCACGATTAGCCTATCAGGTCGTGTTGGACTGTTTAGACTATTTGACATGAATTTTTGAAAAATATAAGAAAAATCCTAGAAAATCTATAGAGGCCAGAAAATACAAAATAAAATCATATAAAGTTATAAAATAAACTATATAAAATTTAAAAACAACATAATAAAATTATGTATACTTATAAAATAAACCATATACAATTTAAAAATCATAAAATAAAATTATATAAATATTTAAAAATAAATGAATCTAACGGGCCGTACTGGACTGGCTGTTGGGCCAGGGTCTCTGCCCAGCATGGCACAGGTTATCGAACCGAGCCAGCACGACTCATTTTGTGTGTTTGGTTGTTGGGATGGGGTGGGATGGAATGGGATGGTTCATTTGACCAAGTCTATCCATGTGTTTGGTTTGAGGGATGGGGTGGGATGGAATGGTCCAAAGTGGGATGAGCATGTGCAAATTTAGAGAATATTCTTCTTAGATGCTGAACCATGTGGTTCTACTTTTTTGTGGAACCATCTCATCACATTCTCATCCCATCCCACTCTATCCTAGCAACCAAACAATTGTACCTTGTACGGTTGTACCATATTTTGAACCGGCATGACTAGCGGCCCATTTTGTCACCGTCTAGACGGATCGTCGATGCACGCCGTAGAGGGTCCCGGTTCCAATTGCCTACTGGCAAGGTGTATCCTCTACCGAGTCCACTCTAGAAGAATCATGACGTATCCTACGATATCATCCATAAGTGGAGACAAAGTGTATCTACAACACATAATATTTGAACTTATGGTTTTTTTATATTATATCTATTAATAGCTTGTTCAACGTAATTAAATTTAAAAATAAAAAATTATACTCATTAATGGTATATTCATTTAGACATACAACATTATACTATTAAGTTTATTCTAAGATCCATCAGTTAATTTTAATAGCCAAAGGGACTGGACACCTTCACAACAAGGACCGTTGTTTTTTCATAGGACATGCGGGTTATTAGTTATTTACAACACCATAGTGCGTAACTTATTACGTGGAGGACGATGTTGGTTACACCATTTTAATTTTGCTATTTACGCTTGGTACACGTTGTCCGTAATTAGTTGTTTTCGATGTAACATGTAGTGGCGTAGAGAGGTAATTAGTTGTTGTCGATGTAACATGTAGTGGCGTAGAGAGGAATTTGGGAGGCCCGAGGCAAACTTTTAACTTAAATATAGGAGGCAAACTTTTTAACTTAAATATATGGTAGGACACTATATTGTCGCAAATTTGAAAATAAAAATAACTAAGGTGGTGTTTGGTTCAGCCATTTTACCCTGTAACCTGATTACATGGTAATTAAATACAACTAAATTGTGTACAATTCTTGTTGCTGTACGTAAGCACGAAACCAAGCATTGAGGCGTCCCGAGTGGCCCTTTCTAGTTTGCAAGTGACAATCCATTGTTCTTAAACTCGTTTGTCATGCAGAAATTTCACAAGTATTTTATAGGAATTTTACGGGTAAATACCAAAAATCCTGATAAAATTCCTCCGTTCCAAACTTCTAATAAAATTCCTCGTTCCAAACTGGCTGGGAGCACTCGTGATGTTCTAAGATGCCGACTGGTGATTCAATTACGGACACACAAACCAGCACAACCACGTGCAAACACCGACCTGAACGGCTGAACACTCTGTACGATGCAAGCAGCTATAAGTAAGGTGCAATTTAGCCATCTTGAAAGAAAACGTTAAGACACACGAGGCAGATAGCAAAAATATGCTAACTTGTGAACACGAGTCTCTCAACAGCAGTCAGCAAGGCTTCCCACTTCATCAAAACTTTTTGGAAGAAGAATCTGAGAAGAACATACCAACATTTGGGTAGATTGTACATGACATGTTAGCTGAAAAGTACTAGGCGCTTCTCTAGACAGAAACACAATGACGACAACACCTTCAAGAATCGCAGTCCAAATACAGAAGGTATGTGAAATGAGCATACTACAGTCACAAAGCATCAAGCAGTCATGGTCAACTTTTGCTCTAGGATATATACGCCTTCAAAGATGCCGGCAAATTTCCAACCACTCTGTCCATTAGGGATTTGATTTTGACAGTAGCAATAGTCACTAAACTGTCAATTTCCTCCTCACATTGTTCATAGACAATGAAGACAATGAACAATGATGCCAGTACTGCAGTCGGGAGAGAAGGATATCAGATGATAAATTGATAATATGACAGTAAATGAGCACACTACAGGAAGTGGCGAAGGACTATCCCTTACCAAGAGCCATCAGCATTCTGAATTGAAAGTTCAACATTACTTTGATAGAGTACAAGGAAGCAACTACCTGTAATATAACAAACGAACTTTGGATTAATCATTTATAACATGAAATAATTCTCACCACTGTACCACTCATGCAATCATACTCATGTTTGTCCTGTTATGTATGGATTTACAGTACAAATTTCTGCATTACTTTCGAGTAAAGCCTAGCTTGGGTGAGGACTGAGTAAAAGGTCACAATTAGTTATTTATGTATCCCTCTAAACACTGTTAAATCAAGAAGGTCTGTGTGTACGTGGGGTGAGCTATTCGTAAATTGAGATGGAATAGCTAACATACCAACCAAGCATGATGGAAGTACTAATGTATTGTACATAACCAAGATAGTTTATATTGTACACAACCAAGATAGTTTATATTGTACACAACCAAGATAGTTTATACAATATAAATTATTTATGACTCAAATAAAGCCTAAGGTATATCAAGTAAACCATAGATTTGAATGGCTTAAAATGACTGTAAGGAAATAATCCAGAATAATATAAGTGTGCACTTGATCTAATTTGTTCAAGCTAACTTAAAGTAATCCTACTGGTATCAGTAAAAGAAAAGAAGGTTCATGAATCTACCAGACCACTGCCAACAATCACTGAACTAGATCAAATTCAAATGGCAGGAGTGGAATCAAGGAGCACAAATTTACTGGCAGTGCTTCCAAAAACAAGATTATTCTAAAAACTACTGGAAAATAGCATAGCACATGGGGCATTCTTATATATGAAATCTTCCAAGATCCACTGTCCTCAACTGGCTGAATACAAACCTTTAAAAAGGTACTCCAGTCGTCACCTTCTGCTAGAACCCTCAAAATATGAATGCCTCCATTCCATACAGAAGCCAGGCACATAAGTGAATTCCTCAGTGTTGAGTGTGATACTTCAAAATAATCAGAAGTAACCTTCTCTACTGTAAAACCAAACCTGCAATAGGAGTTCAATACTCAAATATAATATACTAAAAAGTATGTTGTACAAATTGTGGAACACCCACAAGAAGATTTGTCTACTTCTCTATTGCTCAAGCATATCTGCCTAAACAGGTACGAGATTTCATTAAATCATCATTAATCAAAAGATAGCTCAACATCACAGAGTACAAAATAATATACATACACTTGTGGAGGTAGCACACCATGGATGAAAAGAGCCAGGGAGATCACTAGAAGAATTTTGGCAGATGATGAGATAAAAGTTCTGTCTGACACCAGAAACCAGTAGAACAGCAGAAACGATACTGTGACACATGAAAAAGTTTTCTTTTCATCCCTCCAAAGGAGAATATCAGCAGCTGCAGTAGAATGGTAGCAAGTCAACAACAAGGCAAAAATATGAGTATACCACTATGAAGTGATGAGTAAACAACAACGAAAAGCATTTTAGAAAAAATCACATGTCCATATCAGAGAAATTTGGTTTCCAAAGATATAGTTCATACAATTCAGTGGCAAGCGCAGAAGAAAAATGGAGTTATTTGTCTTGAAAAGAGCTTATCTCACCTAATCCACCACCTAGCAGCTTATCTGCTTTTGATGATCCACAAGAGCCTTGTTTCCTCGTCAAACCCAAATTATCTGGCAGTTCCGAAAATGACCCGATGGTTCTCATAATGCCATCCTGCATACGCATCAAACATTTAATCCATTGGATGTCCACGTTTGTGTTTTCAGGAAAAAGTCTCCATAAAAATGTCATATACTTCTATGAGAAGTTATAGAAGAAATCAAGCAATTCTTTCTCCAAGCAATACTTACGAAGAAAGACAAAGACAAAGTATAATTGAGAAAAACAAGCAACAAATATAGTTGTCGATAGTGCAACGTCTAAAAGCAAGCTCACCTCCAATGATACAATTGGGTAGTACCCAAGTAACCTTCTAGCTTTTGAAGTGTTCAAAGTTCTTGTGCATGAGAAGAAGTATACTGTATCAGGATGTAAAAGCGGAGTAGATAACATTCGCAAACCCAACCTATGATGAACCATATTGGAGAACAAAGCTGCGAACAACAACATCTTGGCAGGAAGATTAATCCTGGGCCTAAAAAATAGAAGAGAAACCACAGCCACAACACATGTTAATTTATTGAATAGCCTTCGGCGTGTAGGGGCAGCGCGCACGTGTGAGAGAGAGACCTCTGACAACCCATGGCTTCCATCATGCAAGACATAAACTCCCATGTTTCGACAGGTTCATCATTAGTGACAAAAAATGGCTGCAAAAATTTAATGTGCGAAATTAACTATCAAAGTGAAATGATATATAGTCTTTTAATCTGTAAAAATGTACCTTTCCAGCAACTGAAGCTTCATTTGAACATAAAGCTTGCTCAGCGCAAATATTGGCATGGGCCACATTTTCCACATAGGTAAAGTCACACATGTTACTGCCACTACCTATTACAAACTGAACAGAACTGCGTAAGAAAGCTAGTATTTCATAGATTGCAGAGGCTTCTGGAAACCATTCAGAAAAAGCACAAGCCGCAATTGTGTCAGCTAAATGCAGACAACTAGCTGAATGGAAATAAACCCATATTACATCTGCCAAAATGAAAGTCCAGACTGAACCAGGTTCCAGTCCCAACAATTAAGCATTAATACTGGAGATATCATCTGATTAAGGTAAAGTGGTTGAATCACTAAGAACTATACGCCAGAACCGGCTGGCTGATTAACTAAAGTAGTAGCTTGCAAATGGCAAGCATGACTTCTAGATCTGGAATCACTAATGTCTACTGACCACCAAATCAGATAAATGATAGCAGAGTTACCGCAAGGTATAGGTTTTCTAACATACTCTGTCGTTACCACAAAAATTCAATATGAATTCTACATGTGGAAATTGGGTGACATGATTGACGTCTACAGCAAAGGCCTATGAAAAATCACCATATTATAGCCACATGGGACTACACTATACATAACCTGTGTTGCATCTATATTCTATGCACCCTTAAATCCACTTCACCAATCATATCAAAACGGAAATAGACTCTAAGCTCTTGCAAGTAAAACAGAAACGAGCAAATTTCAGCTTCGAATACCTTGCCGAGCGGAGACGTTGCGTATCCAGCAACAAACCTCGCTAGGCTCGAATCGCCGGGCCCAAATTGATTGCTCGGCCGTAGCACGCACGTCCGCATCCCGTTCTTTCCATCCGCACTCAGCACCATCATCTCCACCTGTGCCCTCAGCTCGCTCAGTGCATTCCCGAACTGCATCCACAGCCAAAACGAAGCAACTTCACTCCACCACCACCACCAAAACCAAGGATCCCAAAGCCGAGCAGAAGCAGACACTAAACGGAACACCAACATCGACCGAACAGCGTCGAGATCAGATCACGACGAGAAAGCACAATGCTCCGCGAGTCCGTACCTTGTCAGGGTAAGACAAGGAGTCCTCGTCGACACTGACCACATCCCGAGCGCCGGCAGCTACCACGTCGGCCGAGCCGGTGTACACCACCCTCCTCACGCCGCTCGCACTGCAGGCGGCGAGGAGGCGCCTTGTTCCCTCGACAGCGAGGCGGTGGAGCGATAGGAAGGACCCGTCGCTGGTGGCGGAGGTGGGGTCCACGTGGAAGACGGTCGCGGCGCCGGCGAGCACGGGGGCGAGGGCCGCAGGGTCGGAGAGGTCGACGGAGAAGTGGGCGAGGGGGGAAGCCGGCGGGGTGGTGGGGCGGGAGGGGTCGAGGACGGCGACGGTGGACCAGCGGCCGGAGGCGGCGAGCGCAGCGGCGAGGTGGCGGCCGAGGAGGGTGGTGCGGCCGAACGTGACGACGCAGGCGGGCTGGGGCCGGGCCTGGGTTGGGCTCGGGCCGGGCTCGGCGATCGCCATCGGGGTGGGAAGGGACAAGCGAGTGGGGGAGAGGTGGGGGACGAGGCGAGGTAGTGGAGACGAGGGGTATTTTGCTCAGAGATAATTCCTTATTTTCGAAGTTATCGAGCTTTTTTGTTTGACATCGAAAAAATATTTTCATGTCTTTAGTCCGAAAAACTTTTGCCCTTTTACTTAGATCCTTTAGTCGTTAGTCTCCTAAAATTAGTCGGATTTTTTAGAAAATACCGAGCTAATCCTCACAATAGGCCACATATCAATTATACTTACCAAATTGCTACCATCTTCTTCCTTCGATCTTCTCTACCATTCTCTCTTATTCTCTCTCTTATGTCCCACCAAATGCCACCACTATCTACCCCTATTCCTCCCTCCCTCCTTGCCTATCCACAACCTTCCGTTCTGAGGTGGATCGAGGCAGTGCTGATATGGGAGGTGGAAATTGAGGTGGCGGCACAGCCATATTATAAGCTGATGTAGCGTGGTGGTAGCCCCCTAGCTCGACGATAGTTTAGGAGCTCAAAGACAGGGAAGAAGCTTAGAGGTGGAAAGAAGCACTGAATTTGGATAAGTTCCTCCAGATCAGTAGTGTCGTCACCTGCCTCTTGACCGGTGAACTCAAGCTCTTCCTCAAATCCTGGTGCTATCACTACTTCTCTTCCACCTTCAGCGACCCTCGACGAACTTGCCACCGCCTACCCTTGTCATGCTCATGTCACGCCGCTCGAGCTCCGATTCTGTGCTCACCAGTTGAATTCGACGGTGGTGGTATCGGGAGGTGGTGGTGGGGTTGGGGATGACCAAATCGGAAGGCAAAAGTGTCGGGGATGATGAGATCCAATGTGAAGGAGGATGACGAGATCAGGTGTGAAGGACGACGAGGATCAAAGGAGAGGACGATAGGGTCAACACATGCTCGCGCGGCCATCTCGTGCGCTCTGTCGACGAGAGGCGAAGCGGGTAGGGGCAAGGGAGGGGAGGCTATTGGATGGGGACCTTATGAGAGAGAATAGAGGAAGGGAGAGAGCACAAGGCTGAGGAAGGGGGGAAGGGTGATTTGGGGGGAGAGGAAGAAGCTTTCGGTAAGGAGCCCATAAGAGACAATAAAGCTAGAGAAAGAGGAAAGGAAGAGGAGGAAAAAGGGTATTTTGGCCTTTTATCATTCAACTTACCAACCCACTCACAGTCAAGCGATGGTAGTGCCAAGAAAGGGTAAAGAAAAATGAGCTAGTGGCATGGGAGGATAGAGTACTTTTTCGATGACAGATCAACGAAGACGGCAACTTCACATGGCAAATAAAGGAATTTTCTCTTAAACAAACGGCTGTGATCTCCTTTTGGCCGTTTCTATTTGCCTTGCTTGGATTTATTTTGCAGGAATGTCTAACATGATTTCTGCCCGCACATATAAGCGCTTGTTTGAAATACGGAAGATTTGACAGATTCGTTCGCGAATCGAACCATTTTCTACAAATTCCCACGATTTTTTTTGTCAAATACATGTATACTCTGATGCACTTACATTTGATCAGCTACTTAGGTGGAAGAAAAAAAGGGGACGACTTTTGTTTTATCACATGTGAATCTAAAGTCTTGGTTGTTTATAAACTCTCAATACATGTGCAGCCTCTCAATGCAATGTTGCATTCGCAAATCACGATTGCTTGCTCAAAAATCATCTCTTTTGTGCGCGCGCGTTTTCTTTCAAAAAAATCTCTTATGAGAAAGATCCGCATCAATGATCAAACCGACCGCGAGTTCAGAGCAGAGCATCGGGCATCCAGGAAAACAACGGCACACTGACATAAATTTCAGCTTATTCGGAGATCAACATGTCAATTCGATCGGTGAGAGGTTTGACCTTTCGTAAGACAACTCAACAGAAATCTAAAAGCCGCTCAGATTGCCACACAAGCTTCCGAAAATCATGACACTTCCTCTCATGCTTCCACTTTCGGTGATGCATCACATGGAGTTTGATTGATGGCTGAACACATCCCAAATTGTAACGTAGAGTATAAGTCTGGCAATTATGCCATCAATGAAAGGACTCATCTAGAAACCTAGAAGCACAAGGTACGATAGTTTAAGCTGTGGTCTATAACTTGTGACTGTTTACGAGAGATAATATAGAGAGATAGACTTGTCTACGATTTTGATCGATATAAATAAAATCACTATAGTATGTATTATAATCGATTTATAGACCTACCTTAAAAAGATATTCCGTTTAAAATTTAGTTACTGTAGAAAAATATTTTACTATAGAAAAGCGGTTTTTAGAAGGAAAAAAAAGTACCACATTTCTATGGTACATTACTTCACCTAGAAGGACGGGAACTATGCTAATGTTGATACATTGGAGTGATCCAGTGACTAGTGTCATTGTGTCAATACATTCTGCAAGTATTCTCCAATGTAAAATAGAGCACAGAGACAATGCCAACTGCCAAGAAAAATGAATAATCGAAGAAGCAAGAACTGAGAGAACTATCAAATAGCTAACTCAGCATTTTTTTACAGAGTAGATGGTAACAGGCACATTTATTTGTAGTAGACAAAAGAATCACTGGCTGCTATCGGATTAACAAGCACTGCCCAAGCTACATACACCGCGACACAATTTTGCCGGTGCATTTTAGAAATAACTAGCTCAAACTTATGTAGTTATATACCTTTCCTTCCTGTGTTTCTTCCGCTTATTCAAAATAACTACTGCAATGACTTGTACAAATAATTTGTAGAAATTATCTTAAAAAGTCACTCCGTTTAAAAATCAACATTATAAAAAAACAAAAATCAGAAGCTCTTTAAACAGAAATCAGAAGTTGCTTAGGGCATACCATTGCTCGAGACAAAACAGGTAAACAGATGCTCCTCAATTACTGGAAGGTCAGAAGGTGCCCTACTTTCTACCATCCCAACGATTTTTTTTGAAGGCTTAAACCGAATTGAACCAATGGACAGCAAAACACGAGCAGTCGATGGTATTTAAAGCACAAAGCACTCTCCAGCATCGAAAAATCGGAGAACCCATCCAATCGAATAAGGCCCCGCCGTTGAGCTGAAAAGCTATAATTTATGATTGAAATTATACTATAGCGATTGAAATTTTACTATAACTGAAGATGACTTATTTAGCGTAATTAAATTTAAAAAAATTTAAAAATAGAAAAAAAAATATATGCTAGCTTATCACGGACAACGCAAACGAATACCAAAAAACCATCAAAAAACTCAAAAAAACTAAAGTTCAGAAAAAGATAAAATTTATAAATAATAAAAAAATAATTCAGAAGCTCAAACGAACAGAGCCTAATAATAGTACTCAAACTTCAGTTACCCAATCAACATCAGTAATAAATACAAAGTCAATTGGCCATCACCTTTTTTTTTCTGTACCCTTCAAGAGAGAGAACCGAAGCCTAAGAAAAGAAAGACCTACATTAGCAAACCAAGCTGATTTCTTGGCACAATCAAATTCCACGGCCCAATTAGGCCTCTCAATCCCCGCGTCAAGATTCGTGCGTACTTATGTGTGATCGCGTCACCCCTTCTTCCCGTTCGCCGGCGCCGGCGCGGCCGCCCCGCCGCCAAGCATTGCGGCGGCTGAGTCGACGTTGGTGAGGAGGTACTCGTAGATCTTCTTCCTTAGCCGGTCGATCGTCTCCTCGGGCACGCCGAAGCCGCCGTTCGCGGTAACTGCGGGGGTGGTGGCCGACGCCTCCCCGTCCGCGTGCGGCTGCGGCGGCGGAGATGCCTCGCCGCGCCTCCCGATCTCGCCGAGCCAGTCGTTGACACGCTTCAGCTGCGGGAGCATCCTGGCCGCGCGCTCGCGGTCCCACGGCACCGCTGCCGCCACGTCGGCGTCCAGGAACCGCTCCACGAACCCGAGGAACCACCCCCTGGACTCCTCCCCGAGCCGCCTCGCCAGCTCGCCCCTCTCCTCCGCGCCTCCTCCCCTCTCCCACTCCGGTGGCGCGGGCGGCGGCGTCGCCGCCGCAGCTGCAGCCCCCGGACCGGTCCTTGCCTTCCCCTTTGCAGGTGACATCCGCGACTTCGCCGGCGGAGACTTCACAGCGGTGCCCGCCGTCGACGGCGGCTTTGCCGACTCGTCGACCACGACCACGGCCAGTGGCGACGAGATCGTGGCGGGGACCGGCTTGAGGTTGTAGAGCCCCAAGGCGGAGAGGTCGGTGGCGAGCGCGGCGCTCACCCAGGACGTAGCTCGGCGGCGCCGCTTGGCCGCGATGGCAGCCGTCTCCTCGTCGGTGACCGAGACCACCGTCCCGGCGTCGCTGGCGGTTGAGCGGTCCGGCGAGGCTACAGAGGCGGCAGACTTGGTGATGGTATCGGTGATCACAGTGGCGCGGGAAAGCGCGGTGTGGAGGGCTAGGAACTGCTCCACGGTCGACTGCGGGTTCTGCTCCTCCGCCGTCGAGCTCAACTCCGCGTACGAGCTGCTCCGACAAACACAAGCAAGCCCAGTAAAGAATCTCACTACATTACTCAAATTTTTACATTAAGTAAATACAAACAAAATTACAATTAAAATTTCATTGTATAGCTCCTGAAGTAACTTTCTAACACAGTTCTGTGACACAAGGCAGTAAAATTTCCCAGCATCTATTGGAAACGTGTAAACATTTTACAGCGAACCTGACATTAGCATTGATGGGATTGAAAGCGGAGAACACCGGAGCCACCGAGGAAAATAAACAGGTGATGTTTTTAGAAGAAAACAATACGCAGGTTGCTAGTACAGTAGGAGAGACTTCTTGTCTATCAAGTGGAAACATAGGAAAGCATCATTATACAATGCAATAAGAGTAGGCCATCCGCTGCATGGCCTGGAGAGAGAGATTACAGAAACATGTCTTATCAATGTCGTGTACCATGCAGATGCCAATAAGCAAACCAACACACGGGCCAATGTCGAGGCCCTAACCGTATGCAAACCTGCATAAAATAGAGCTACAGTACTTGTGCTTCACGTTCTTTGAGCTATACCTGGAGCTAACACCCCCATTTGTACTTTCTAGCATGACCAAATTGTCCAATTGCACATGCTATAGATCACTAAATTTCAGTTATGTTTCAAACTTATCAGTTTATGTAACTTGAGTTTTCACTTCTGCGAGTTAATCTTCATTTGTTAAAAATATGTAGCTAAGTACCACCTGCACTCAGATCACTGAAAAAAGATGGCAAGGATGGACCATGTGTCTAAAAGGGGTGAACCATGCTGGTTGATAGCATTATTGCAACATGAAAGACAGCTAGAACTGAGACATCTGGAGCGTGATACCAACGGGTTATTAATGATCTTGCCCTAGTGAGATGCAAGCACAAAGGAACCATGTGACATGAACAGCAGGCTTTACTAAAAACATTACTGATACCACCTGTCCTGGTGCTGAATCACCATGTTCTGCATTTAGCATGTTTATCAGCACGGGAACAGGCAATCAAGGCTGTCTACGACCACAAGTCATGTGAAACTCTGAGGGTTTTGTAAAGCTTATCAGACAGTACATCTTGGAAGTCTTTGATTCATAGTTAACTCATTTGAGCACTTAAGTGTAAATTCAATGTGGGCCCCCACTAGCAGCTGTCAGCAGAAGATGAATCCATGGCAAAATTTGCTGATTTTGAATTAATAGGCGGAAGCGGACATCAATAGTATTTGCTACCATTTCTTTTCATGCTTGGATAAGCTAGCAAAACATGCTAGGTTATGGTATAACCCTATAACCCAGTCATACCACAAGATTCTCTTGTACTATATTTTAATGGACAAAGCATGTGATTCCATCAAAGTATCAAACATGCGTTCATTATTATCTAGAAAATATGTTTTATCCAAAATAAGTACAAATCATATATTATAGTTGTCTGACCAACAAGAAAATATTCCTGGAAGTAATTTAGCAAACAATCCCGACATACTATAAATTCTGTGACGGTAACATCATAAGGCCAGTATCTGTGGAGAAAAGGTACCTCAAACATCTGAGCAAGCTCTCTGCAGCAGAAGCTTCTTGCATGGCTTCAACAGCAGCCATCTGTGCTGATTCCCTGTACTTCAGAAGCTCCTGTCACGGAAATATGCCATGAAACATACCATCAGTTATTCAATTCCTACATACTAATGCAGTATCTTGAATTCTTGATAGCATGCTAGTACTTTTTTACATCAATATTTCTCCCAAGTAATGGGTGAAATTTGTCAATATTTATAGACACTGGGAGCATAGGGCCTCCACCGGTAAACACAAGGGGAGCTAATCAAGATGCAAATTTTCAGGAATATGGTAACCATGGTATATCTGGTATGCCAATGTAAAAATCAACATGCTCAAATTGCAGTAATCGTAGATCTTTAACAATGTTATACAATAAAACCACATTGTTTGTGTCAATGAACATAGTCATACCTTTCCTAATTTGGCAAGCGATGGAGGAAGTGATGTCCACGAATTGCTAGCATCTGTCAGTTTTTTGCTGTTGGGGGGAATCTTGACTAAATTTGTAACATTTGGGTTGCTTAATACCCCAGATGTCCTCTTTACAGTAGGAGGATGCTTCTTCACTGCTTTGTCAGCGTCATCTGAAGGAGCACTTACAGTGCTCTTCCTAGCAGGGTTCTGAATCTTACTATCGTCTTTATGTGACACCTTCTCATCCACAGGTGGCTTTCGTCTTGGAGTCTGCATATAAGAACCTATTGATTAGCTAAGTAACTTTGGAGTAAAATTAGTGTATGGTACAAATTGAAACAAATAATGACATTGCATTTCCTTGCTTTACGTAATATCATGAAGATATAAACTAATAAGAAGATATGATGAGATACGAATTCTAGCATCACTCCAATCTCCGGAAGCTCGGAAGGCAATAATCATCCTCAAGAGGAAATGGTGATCACATAAATTTAAACACATCAAGTGCATTTACCCATAGCTTAGTCAACATATTACATACCGTTGTGCTCTTGTTCTCGGGCTTTCTATCAGCTTTGGCTCTCTTTGAATCTGAATCGTTTTTTCCTTTTGTATCTACATTTCCTTCCCAGCTTCTTCTCAAGGCCTTGGGTCCTGATCCAATGCTCAACACAGAGCTACTCATTGAGTTACCTGCAGAAGACTTCCTCCCTGCGCTAGTAACCTTTAAAACGGAAGCTGCCTTTTCTATCAAGGAAAGCCTAGACGACGATGCCTTCTCACCTCCTTTTACCTTGTTCCTCTGTTTTAGATCATTAGAGAATCTCTCAAATGTTGCAGGTAGAGAATAGACACTGGTTGGAGATGAAGGTGTTGACCTAGTACTAGTGGGTTTTGTCTTTGATTTAACCGTTTCCTTCTTATCACCAACCCCATTCAAAGCTTGTTTTGACAGCGAAGAGTTTGGTTTGGTCAGCATCGGTTTCTTGTTTTCTGTTCCAATGGTTTTGTGGGAAGCATTTATTTTCTCTAACTTGCTCTTTTCCTTTTCTAGTGACAAACTGCCGGCATCTTTCATTCCATTGGTTGTATTCAATCCATTGGTTGGCTGTGCCTTCTTGCTGCCAAGAAAATTGGAGGAGCTAGCTACCACAAGATCCTCAGGGTTGCCGACACAAGCATGGCGACCAGGAACTGGCCGGACTCCCATAAGGATGGGTACTGGAGTGGCTGCCTGGAGACGGTCTACATGGATGAACTGTCCTAATTGAATCTTGTCGCTTAAGATGAGATCATGTTGTTCCTCTGGAAGGGAAACATAAGTGGCATGGGACGAATCAGACACCTTGAGGTAGAACCCTTGGTTGGTGAAAAGATCACTCCCGGCAAGCGCTGGAACAATGCTGACAACCTGAAGAAGGGACGACCGATGCTCGCCTGCGACTTTAACATCCGTGTTCATATGCTGAAGGAGCTTGACAAGGACACCAGGCACCAACGACGCCATTGCTGTAACTCCTTAAGCGCATTACTCTGCATATGTTCAACACAATTCAACAATGAGATTATCATATGGGGACATGAAGAATTGAAACTGAAAAGTTGTTTAAAAACATGTTATCAGTTCACCAGTAGGCAACCTGACTGCTCCTAGCAAATGTGAAACCAATACCCCTGAATACAATAAAGATTGCAACTTTTCGTAAATGTAATTTACGGAAACCTGTCTCACAAGTCACAAGAAACTAAAGTAGGAACATTGCATTTACAAATAATAAGAGGTTGTTAGTAGGCTGTATGCTGAGGTGGAAGAGAGAGAGGAGGAGAGAGAAGAGAGGTGGGCTGTAAGTTTACAGCCAGCTGAAGTACAAGAATCAATAAACAATGTGAGAGAAAGGGCTGGGTCATACAGCCTTCAGCTGGCTGTAAACTACTATATGAATGGGCTGATAAGTGGGCTGTAAGTGTCCATACAGCCAGCTGAAGGCTGTATTATTAGCCTTGCTCTAATGCTGCTACTATCGTTCAGAGTTAAATCAAAAGAGGTGAGTTCGGAATGCAAACATAAAGAATTGCACGATGTCGACGAATAATTAATAGAATGGACGGTAGCACAAAGAAATTGGTAACTGTAAACCAATAAATTTACCAAAAAAAAGGAGGAAGAAGAAACTCAAGCACACCTATCCAACAGTACCACTAACATGACAAACAGTACACAAGCACATAAATGAGCATGCAAAAACTGCTACTAGGTTGCAAGGTACAGGAAGTAGGAGGGAGGGAGGTGTCTTTGCTTGTAAAGAATTGAATTCAATCCAAAGCAATATGGCGAGCCGAGCAGGGCAGGCTCAACAAACACCACGGCACAAGCAGATACCAGAAGTCTCATCATGGCATCAATGTGGAAGCCATTTTTTCACAGCGAAAAAAGGGAAGAATGAGAAGAACACCACCAACCAAATCTTGTGCAGGAAGTATCTTACAACCTTAAACAATTGCCAATAGGGACCAAAGCAGAGGATTACAAGAAGCAGACACCTTAACAATCATCCAGTTCAGCCTCCTAGCTCATGCTACTAAACCAAGGAAGCGGCAAGCAAAGCAGAAGCATCCATCCCTACCAGGTTCTCACAAACAAATCTTGGGAGAAATCGGGGGGACAAGCGGTGCAAAGCAAGGACATCTCCTGGAAATTTGCTCCCAGGGCAAGGCGAACACTTGAACAAGGAAGGCAAATCTTTAAGCAGGAAAGGAGAAGGAAATTAGTGGCAAGAAACGAACCAACCTCTTGGCGGAAATCCGTGGGCGCAATAATTCCTCTCTCTCCTCTTCTCCCCTTCCTGTGGGCACGTGGAAGATGGAAAGGAAGGCTGGGAATCAGGAGAGGCGTCTCCGGGTTCTTGAGCCCTTCGTTTCCGGCACCCACACCGCTCGTACCACTACTGTGTCTGCGCGGCCGCTGCTCCTTCGCTGCAAGACTGCAGCCTATCTACAATCCCAGAAGGGGCAGCGATTGGTGCAATCCCTGTAGGCTGCAGCACGACGCACGCAGCTCGGGTCAGAGAGGGCACGTCCGCGTCACATCCAAGAACAAGAACCCCCTCCTCTCCTCTCTCTCCTCCCTTTGGCTGGTTCTGGAGCGCTGCATTGGGGCGCCTGGGGGGCAATAACCAGCTCGCGAGAGAGGAATGGAGAGAGAGAGAGAGAGAGAAATGAAATCGGTGCGCTCTCTCCCTTCCTCTGCTTGTTTCTCTCGGCTGGGGGAGGGAGAGTGGCGAGGGGGTAGTGACCGCCCGTAGAGCTGGCACGCAACGACTAGCCTAGCCAGCGAGCGCATCCACTGTGGAAAGCCAACCTATTCTTTCTAGCTTTTTGTTTTTGGAACGGATGGTTTCTCTGGTTGTTTCGCAGCACGTTTCTCCTGATGATTTTTCAATCTCAAAAATCATATACCATATATATCTCTTGTGTCGATGTTTCTATTACCCATCACTATTTCAAAAAGCATATATAAAATCCTTCAGTCGTGGCTCAAAAGAACATGGCCGAATCGAATGGCTTTCGGATTATGGCTATGACTGATGACTTTTGACTCTAGCGTGGTCTTTTATATGAACGAACTGAATATTGATAATTCGTTTCGAAAAAACTATACTAATAAGCTGCTTTGAAAAGATAATAAAAAAGTTATTTTTTTATTTATTTGAAGAAAGATATAAATTGTAAGCTCAATTGAAGAAGACCTGGCCTCGTGTTGGGCAATGGGCAGTGACGAGTTGGTGGGTGGTGCTAGAGAATCCACAGTGTTTAAAAAACTGCATCTAAAGAAAAGAGAGAAGAAGCTTGGAGGCGGCGCTAAACACTGTGGGAGGTTGCCTCCAAGCAAAAATGTTTGGTCCCGTCTCTAGAGCCCTGGAGGCTGTCTCAAAGCAAGAAAATTTGCTAGGCCCACCTGTCATGAGAGAGGCCAATGGAAAATGAAAATTTTATTATAATTATGGGTCTAATTTTAGAGGCAGTAATAGTTTCCATACATTACAGAAAATAGTGATAAAGTTAAAAACTGTTTAAGTCCTAGCTTGGGGGCTATACAATCTCTAAACATTATAGATACCCTTAAGGCGAGGCGCTGCTTTCTTCCTGGGAGTGGGACACAACAGGGGCGTGGTCGGAGCAGGTAGAAAGGGAACTTTTTCCCCCTTAATCAGAGCAGCTTATCCTCTACTTCTTGCTTGCACCATTAGCTAATGCCATGGTCATTTTTGTTGATACATAGTTCTCTTCTACAATAACCCGGAGTATATGTTATTACCTCTACAAAGTCTTTGTAAGCTCTGACCAAAACCGAACATATGATGACCTACGACGAGCAGCACACAAGGTAACATGATCAGTCAGAGCCGATTTTGCCTGCCCTGCAGCTTCTAAAAAAATAACCTGAATCTCGGTCAGCGTTGACACACGTAGCCGCCCGATTGCAAAATTAAAGGCTAAGATTGATTGCTAAACTGCGTTGCTACAGTTCTTGAACTTGGTATGGTGATTTTGCTACTGCTTAATTAGCTGTTAATTAGAATTGGTAACGAAAGGGCGGCACGCTTCAAATGAGAAATATGTCGATTGAACCGTGCAAATGCGGCCTTTTTTCTGTTTATGGTTTATAATTTACTTTAAATAAATAAACGGATGATTTTTCTGTCGTTATTTTTAGATTTGTTTTATTTACATAAATGATGATATTAAGATGAAAAGCTATCGGACTTAGACATAGGAGAAAAAGATCCACGCACAATCCCCTCCGTTTTGGAGTACTCCACTTGACGCCGTCCCCTTTTTCTTGTCTCCTGTGGAAGCATCGTAGGATTGGAACAAATACCAGCGCAGATTAATGATTGAAAGGGCTCTGTGACCTGCTGCCTGACATGATTTTCACTTACTACAGGCAGTGCTAACTAATCCTAGCCCTAAAACCTTCTAATGCTACGCAATAATTATTGTCTTGGCTTACAATACAGCCTTTCCATGCACTAGCACGTACTAGTTCCTGATTACAGAAAATGGTCATGCTTTTGAAAAGATCATATGAAAAGATCTAGAAAAATATTACGATAAATCATTGCAAGATTTATGAAGTGGTCAAATGATTTTGCAAAAAGTGCATGGATTGAGTTGGGATGGCCTGGATTATTGGATTAAGGTTGCATGATGTATGTCTTGGTTAATATAGGTCAAGTTATGAAGAACTTATGCCTAAAAATGATTTTTTTGTCTTTGAATGTGCAAGATCGCTTGGAGTCAACTGTGGTCAACGGTAATGATCAGGGTTAAGCTCATGGAAGAGTTGAGGCTCGAAACGATTGAGAATGTCCGGTAAGATGGTGAGCTCAAGCATGGCACGAGAAAGGCGAAAAAATGTTAAAGGCGAGTTCGAACGACGGGATGGCGTCATGTGGCTTGCACGGACCAAGTGAGCCGTAGTTCGGTGGAATCGGGAAGGGAGAAACTTGGTGATACGTGGCAAATTAGTGGTGTACCTACACGTGGCAAGCATGACGATTGCTTGTAGTAGTTGGTGATGACCTGGTCAAAGAAGGGTATTTTAATAGTTTGACCAAAATACCGGAAACCATCTTGATCAAAATCGCGGCGCATAGGCGATGATGCGTTGGAGAGCGGCTTAGATCAAGGTGAGGCTGCTTTGATCAAGGCGGATCGAGGTTAAAGATTTAGCGGATGCACACTTATGCGCTTTGAAAAGTGTGCACAAGTGAACTTACGTGAGTAAAACCCATGTGTGTAGAGTTAATGAGCTTCCCCCATTATAATAATGGATAGTATCCACTAAGGTGAATATGTAGCTGGTTGCCTACTTATAAAAGGAGGTTGGGATGGAGATATGTAATGTTAACCATCCAACTCGTCTCTTGTACTTTCTTCCCTAGGTTTAGGGTTAGGGTTTGAGAGTGAATATCTTGGGTGCTCTTTGTACTCTAAAGTGGAGTGGCTATAAAACCTACTTTCTCAAGTAAGCAATATATCAACCTTTGCGCAACTCTTGAGTCACTCTTGTGTTTTTTATTGATGTACTCGATTTTTGGTTGGTTTTGATTTCTCTTCTTTCCTTCTTGTGATCTTGTCGTGCCAAGAACGTGTAAGAGATGGAGATAATCCTTAAGAATACATTTCCACCTATCTAGGCACTTTAATAGCAAGATTCACGAGAAAACCTGGTTTTGCCTGACTTTGGCCTCTTTGGTCTATCTTTTGATCCGAGGGTTTTTGGCTTGGTTTCTTTGGTGTTCTAACTTACTGTGACCTGTGGGAATACATCTAGACTCATCTAGGTCATCATCCATCCAGGAGTAAGTTGTATTCACCGGTTTTGGTTTTGACTCGGTTTTGGTGTAACCCTCTAACAAACTGAAAAAGGTCTCAAATTTGACCATATTTTTCATGATCATTTATTGGAATAGATTCACAATACCCTAGAGAAGATCTCTGTAAAGTTTGACATCATTTGGATTTATGGATCAAAAGTTCTCTCGATTTTGGTTTTTGAAATCAGGCTGAAAACACTATTCACTTACCTGATTTTACTGTAGCAGCGGTCAGACCGTTATTGAAGTAGAGGTCAGACCGCTATTTCTATGTCGGTTAAACCGTCGGAAAGTGGTTGCTTCAAGGTTTTGTGTTCTTAAGCTATTTGTCTTTAATTTTTGGATGAAAACTCTATTTTCTGTAACTCTGTAGTTGTGTGAAAATAGAATCTTGAATATTTGAGAGAAAATTCGATATGTTTTGATTTTCAGTTTACATGCTAATGTTTGCTATCTTTTACTCCATGTAAGGATACAACTTCATTTTAGATGGGAAGTTCTTACTGATAGAAAAAGAGCAAAAAAAAGACAGGATTAGCATGGTATACATCTGTCATTAATTTCTATAATTTATTAATTAATTTATACTATTATGTTTACCTTTGTCGTCCATTTCCTCATAAGAAATTATTAATTTTTATAATTTTGTATTTTATTATATCAATATATACATATCGTTGTATCGATATTTTGGAGGAAATAGTGTATTACAGTATCGATATATTGGTATTGATATATCTGAACAATATTCTAATACAGTAGCATTATTCGAGCATATTGTAACCTAGGCGGCTAGGCCAGTACATGATGTACAAACGTCACTGGTGGGCCTAGCAAGCTACATCATCTCAGGACGGACACACTAACAAGCGAATCAAGAAATGGTCGACCGGCCGTATCAGCGCTCCATTGGTCAGTGCAGCCAGGAATTAATAATCATGCTAATCCAGCGTGGTGATGGAGATCTCGTAACAACCATAAGTAATGCTATGCCGGTTGGTTAGTTAATCTACACCAAATTAAAGAATATCTCTTATGGAGTAATCTACCTGCCATCATCGTGTTTTGGAAGCCGGCCTTGTCATTTCTCAATAGCCAAAGACCAATTTTTTTTGGTACGCTACAAATAAATGCAATAGAGATAGTCGTTAATGTCTATCTCACTCTTTTGGTGAAGAAGGATCAGGCTCTCTCTGCGCATATAACTTGAGAATACATAAGTTTTTATAAGGAAAATAAAGCTTCAAATATTAAGTGTACGGCATTAACCACGACTACCTTTTGCTCTACGCCTAGACTAGGCCCTACCGATTAGAGCTTCTACTTCTAACTTCTGACTTCTTATTTTCATCTTTTTCAAGTGATATGGCTTTCTTTTTTCTCTCTCTTTTTCTCTTATTTTTTCATTGTTTTATGATGATATATCTTTTTTATTTTTTAAAAAAATTAATTACATTGAAAAACTATCATTAGTCACAATGCATTTTCAGTCACTACAATGTAAAATAAGTTATAAGTTAGAGCTTTTAAGTCAAAATAAGCACACCTACGGACAGCTGCCTGCAATGGCTAAGGAGACATTCAAATATATCCTAAATCCATGATACTATGGCTTAGAACTAACAGTACTAATGAACTAGTGTTAGTCATAATGCTTTATATTGTAAAATGTCTATAACTAATAATTAGCTATCCACATAGAATAAGAGATGTGTGACAAAGGTTAAAGAATAGAGAGAAAATGTCTTGAATGAGACATTGCTTGAGCACATAAACCAATAAAAAAGACATAGGTGCCGCTCAGTTGGGCTAGAATAAGCTGGCTCATGGCTGAAATTGCACTGTAGCTGGCTGAAATTTTACTACACCTGATAGTGGTTTATTTGGCATAACTAAATTTTAAAAAATTTAAAAATAAAAAAAACATGTTAATCTATCATGGACAATGCAAACGAATACGGAAAAAAGAACCGGCAAAAAAGCTAAAAAAAGTCAAAAAGCCAGAAGAGATGAAATTTAAGAATAGTGAAAAATAAGCCTGAAACAAGAAGTTTAAGCCGAAATGAGCGAGATCATAACTAAAACATGTACTGGGGAGGGGGTTGTGACTACCCATTAAATCTACGGCATAGGTGACTAAGGAGAGGGGAGATTGAAAGATAGAAAAATGTGTAAATTTATTGATTAAATCTATTGGTAGATACTATACGTTAAAAGGGTTATATTTATGATTATTTTTAAGTGATAAAGAGTGCGTAGATGTAGCAAAACATCATCTTGCATTAGAAATTAAATGCCCTAAGTACCTCATCGGAGCTTTGGTCCACGTGGAGAGAACAGGAGTGGTGAGCGTACAGCTGAGAAATTATGGTGAGCATGTGCTTTCACGCTTTCTTCCCGGTCCGTCCAACACCTGCAGGACGGATTCCGACGTTTCCTGTTGACGTTTTTCGATGACAATTCGTGGCTCGTTTTTAAAAATTTGTGCTCGCCGCATCATGGGATGTCGGCATAGGGCATTGGAATGTGTTTCGTAACGCTCCGCTCCATTCGGCTTTTTCTGGTTTTTAGCTTATTTTTATTAGTTTTAAATTTTATCTTTTTAAAAATTTTGAACTTTTTTATCGATTCTTTCTTCGTATTTGTTTGTATCACACGTGCTGGGCTAACCCGTTTTCTATTTTTAATTTTTTTAATTTAATTATGCCAAATAAGCCACCATCATCTATAATGTAATTTTAGTCAGCTACAGTGAAATAAACCATAAGCCACAGCTCAACTAAGCACCACCGTCAAAGTAATAATAAAGGGAATTAACTGACGTCAGACCAAGTTTCTAAGTAGTAATAACTTAGCGGAGCGTTGGTCCACAGAGACAATCAGGAGTGTTGAAGCACCCATAGGGAAGCTGACTCCGAGGCTGATGGCACCGATGACAGAAGCTCAAAACCAGAATCAACGAACGCGATGGATGGCTCATGGCACCTGACGTACATATTAAGTTACATAAACCAGTTAATTCACTAAAAGTTCAGCCTGATGAGAAAAGACGGACAATTCAGACGAGCAATTTACTTATATTTCAATACTCTCTCATGTGTAGATGATGAGGAAAGACAGGCAATTGACAATTCACTTATACTTCAACACCCCTCACATGTAGGCTCCTACAGGTCTAAGATATGGAATAGAAGTGAGCAGTAATTATTTTTTAATTGCGCCAATTGGGTTTTGAATTCAAGAGCTCTTAGCTCCGATACCATATTGAATTGCATACACCAACCAGTTCACCCAAAAGGTTAAACTGATAAGGAAAGGTGGATAATTCACTTATAATTCAACACTCTCTCTCATGTATAGAATTCCTCGGGCCTAAGGCATGAAATAGAAGGTGTTGTAATTTTTTTAATTGCGTCAACCGGGTCTTAAATCTAAGACATTTTAGCTCTTATACCATATTAAGTTAAAATATGGTGGTCTGTCAAAGTGGGCAGAGACCTAAGCGGGCCTGGAATGCAGCGGCCCGTTATCCTTCCATCGTTAGAAGCGGGAGGTGTTCACTGCTCTGTGAAGCCAGCCTTATGCGGTTCCCGCCACTTCAAGTGCTGAGACCGCCAGAGCCTTCGCCCAAGCACCAGCAACCCACTACGCAACTTGGAACGAGCGAGCCGCGAAGTGCAACCACAGGCCCAGGCACAAGCACCACACTTGGTATTCACACCAACTTAATGCCCCCTCGGGTGACAAGCCATTGCTACTTGGCTCTGATACCATATTGAGTTGCATGCACCAGCTAGTTCACCCTAAAAGTTTAAGCTGATGAGGAAAGACGGACAATTCACTTATACTTCAACATTACAGAACACCAGCATGTTCTAGCTCAGGGCTCGAAAAATGCTTGGAAATATCTTCTTAAAACAACCAATAAGCTCGGTAGATCACACCTATAAACATCCGGACTCACCAAATCCCACATAAGAACCAGTTCATAGGCATAGCAACGCCTGTAGCTTGACAGTAGACGTAGGTCCACAGGGACGCGAGGCGATCTAAGCAATGTAGTAGGAGAAAGATACGATCGAGTTGGACCTCGTGGACGTAGGGGATCAGGGTACTACGCTACACTACATGGGGGCGCCCACAATGCTATTGGGTAGGTTTTTTGGCTGTGGTTTTTTGTTTAAATTTTTGAATTTTGGTTGTTTGTGTGAGAGAGAGTATAGAGAGAGATGCTCGCGTACGATTTTGATCGATATAGATGAAGTTGAGATAATATGTAGTACAATCGATTTATAGCCATTGTTTTAAAAAGATACTATGTTTGAAAAGCTAGTTATTATAAAAATATAGAAAGTCAAGTCATAAGTTCAAAATAAAAGAGCCATTGTCAGCATGTACTCTCCCAGCCGTGGGAATGAGATCAATTATGCCACGCACAGGGTGCTAATTATGTAGATAAGTTATTTAGTTCCTTTTATGTGTTGTTTGTTTGTTTGCAGCTGTTCTCGAGTTGTGTATGATTGTATTTAGCCCGCCTCTTATTCTTTCTTAATATGATGACACGCAGATCTCCTGTGGGTTCTCTAAAAAAATATGCCACGCACGGGTGACGAGCTGCTTTCATGCGCGTGCAATGGTACCAGACGTGTGTCTTCCTAGTCAAAAGCTGCACTGGCACGCTGCCAGATTGGTCCGGCTAAGGATGTCATGTGATGTGCGAGATTTTGTTGGAGGATCATGTGATGTGAGGCGAAGGACGAGACAAGATTCGAGCCGTTTTTGACAGGAAGCTCGTCTTGCGTTGTACGTTTGTACCACAACAAGTTGAGTAAATCTCAAGGTAAAAAGGTAAAAAAAAACAAGGGAGGAAACCTTGGCATTTGTCAAGAGCCGATTGTAATGGTTTTGATACAAAAAAAAAATTTGTGGCATTTGGTTGCTGTTGGTTGCGATCTCAAAAACCTAAAGCAATTAAGCGCCACTCGTATCATGCATGTTCGGCACACCACATTGGTAGTTGTACTTGTACCACTGTACGTGTTGTTCATGATGTTCCAACCAACGTTTCAGTTCAGCTGTATCTTGTCGTAGGCATACACAATTACACACTCCATTATGCTTTGTTTTTTGGATAGAGATTATATCATCTTGCTCCAAATAATTTCTGCTTCTAGTTTTTTATTTTTCAATTCATTTAAGTCAAAAGTCACTTAGAATACATCGGCTTTTAATTTTAGCTTATTTTTTTTAGTTTTTTTAACTTTTCTTTCTCCTCTTTATTCCTTTGCATTGTTTGTAATGGTATAATAGTTTTCTCAAAATTTTCTCAATTCTTTTCTACTTTTTTCATATTTTTCTCAGAAAAAACAAACAACTGTTACAACAGTTTTAGCCAAAAAGCTATAGCTAGAAGTTTAACCAAAAAACTAGTTGGATCACCATCTATGCATCTTTTAAGCATTGGCGTATTGGAATTCAGCATTCCAGCACACACAACGGTGACAAAAAACGGCAAGGGATGCTATGTGTGGTATGCATAACCTTACATTCCCGTCAATCTAATATTTTCCTTAATTTGATTATTAGTAAATATATTATCAGTAATATAAGATCCCAACGGTTGGTGGGTCTAAAGAAAACTGCAAAATACTCTTTATAATAGTTCAAACATATCATAATTCGAACCAATAAGTCCACAAATTTAAACCACATGATTTGAAATTTGAAAGCTTGAAAGTTACCATATATAAATTTTAAAATAAAAAATTTAAATTTAAATATTACAATTTAAAATTCTAAAATTTTATTTTTTTAAAGATTCCAATGTTTGAATTTTGGATTTTCAAATTTTAAATTTTTGGAATTTAAATTCTCAGGATTTGAAATTATAAAATTCAAAACCGGAAACTTTCAAATTTTGGATTTTTCAAAATTCAAAGTTCGAATTTCTAAACTGTAGATTCTCATAGTTTGAAATTCTGAAATCCAGAATTTGAGATTTCAGATTTGAAGATTCCAAATTTTGAAAATGGGATTTTCGAAATCATTTCAAAATTCATATTTTGGAAAAATGATTTTTTTATTTCAGAATTTAGGTTCAAACATTAAAATAAATCATGCTTTGGATTTTGAATTCTCGATGTTCAAAATTTGGTCATGAAAAATAAAGCAAATGATAAAAAGCGCAACAACTAAGATTCATTATTTCTCTCAGTAATCTAATATAGACACTATTTTATATGGGAAACATATCCTGTAGTTGGTTCTAATCTGGTTTTCGAAGTAATCTTAGATTTCTGGTTCAGATTCACAAGATTACCGGAGAATTCCTGGTAATCCTCAAAGAATTTCGTCAACCAAACGCACAGGCATGGTAAAATCAGCAACTAATCAGCCTGAGCCCCATGCAATCCACTTAAGCCCCCAACCTTTTCGCTCCTTTTGTTTTGCAAGGCAAATGGTCTTAGCATACCAAAAAAAGGCTCCCTGTACCAGATGCGAAAATGGAGCTCTACTTGCTAGTAGCACAAGCAAACGCCCTGTGCGACATAATTCACGTGAAGATATTGCATTTCAAACACACACACACACACTAATGTGCAGCTGGTCCACGGGAAACTATCGTTGCTTCGACAAAAAAAAAAAGGAGTGCACTGAACTTGCACACATCGTGCAAGCTCAGCAACAATAGCGTCCCCAGCGAGGAAACCTACACGGCAGTCTTGAAGATCATCATAGCCGCTACATATGCAGTACTTAACATATTACATATGCACCAAGGTGAAGGACGGCAAGGACCGAACGTAACTCGGTTGGTGCAACTGCTACATGAGCAGTCCACTCATTCTGGCTTGAGTCCACGGATACCTCATTTTGCGGTACTGCTTATGTAAGTAGTACTATCTGATTATATGTGTATGTGGATACGTTCAGTAATTAAAGTGTATGTTCACACTGTAAGACTCTAGAGTTTTCATCTTATTTTAAATATATGTATTATACATACCTACGTGAGGGTGCAAATGTGTAGCGTCATGGGCGAGTACCAGTACGTGTTTCTTGTACTCCCTTAAAAAAAAGGGCGAAGGACGGCACTCTGCGAGCGGTAGGACACTATGGTTGATATACAGTGGTCCGATAGTGGTGGCTTTCCTCGAGAGGCGGCTGTTTGTTTATGCGAAATGGCAGGGGAGTACTGGGTTGGACTCTGCAGCGGCGGCCGTGAACAGAGTAAACTGCTCGGTGAAAGCCGTGCGTTTCGCCCTTGCCACAGCAACGGCGAGGTGTTTGTCCGTACTTGCTTGGGCACTTGGCAAAGCACGCGATTCCTGAAGAAATGCAATCTGCAATACAAATATACTACCCCCATAGGCTCAGGCTCAGCTGGACGAATCGTAAAAGAGAGCGAGACGGCTCGCCTGTCTACGAGAAGAAAATGCACTGTTTAACCTGTATCATAAACAATAGCATTTTTTTTATCCACGGAGTGTGGAATGCACCAGATGGAAGCTCTATGATCCAACTTTAGCTCGAGATAGGTACGTCTCTATTCAATGCTCATCTCTCATCACCTGACGGCCAAAACATGATCTCTCTCCTCGCTCGTCTGATCTGAGAGCACTGCATTCGTTGGTTGCCCTTCTGATCTGAGAGCACTGCATTCGTTGGTTGCCCTACCTAGCGCTGGAGTCTTCTGAATCTGAGACTACGAGGACCAAAAACATCCGGGCCATCCGGTCGCTTGGAGCACATGGAAAATGGGATCCTGCCTGCGTCGGCGTGTACGCGACCGGGAGCAGCGGCCGCACCTGCGGCTGCCGTGCCGATTAGGGACGCGACTCGACGCTGGAGCCAGTGCATTCATTCGGACCGAAACCTGTAGCGGAATTAGATGATATGGAACGTGGAAATGGATCGATTGCATCATCGCATGTAGGAGATGAATGACAGATAAGGCGATCAAACAATTGTAGCGTCGTGAACCAGCGTTGCTGGGCGAACCCAGCTGAGCAAATCGTGTGATAGCTCATCACACTGTTGAAAGAGAGAGCAATTATCTGAGGCCAAGCTTCTTTCATGTAGGAGCAGGTCTGGGTCAATTATGTTCCTGGGAGAGCTGAGAGGATAGATCTATTTACAGGCGTCTTCTTTTTAACTTTTAAAAGCTATTTTTCTTTTGGCTTCTAAAATCTGTTTTCTTTCTCCTTCTCCAATAATTAACTTTCAAATAGAGTGTCTTTTTAAGATAGAATCTACAAGTTGAGCGTACTACACACTGTCACATTTTATTTATATTAGTCAAAACCATATACAAGTTTTTCTTATTCCGTACTTTGCACTCATGAACAGCCAAAAGTTATAAACCGAATCTAAAAATAACAGACCCATAGCCTCTAGATTCTTGACAAGTGGGAACCGGGGACAAATGCAAGGGTTTCTATGGTCATGTTCTTTTTAGCTTTTAAAAGCTGTTTTTTGGTTTTCTACAGTAACTATCTTTTAAACGGAGTATCTTTTTAAGATAGGATCTACTAGTTAATTGTAGTACATACTATACTGACTTCATTTATATCGGCAAAAATCGCATGTGAATTTTTGTTATTTTGTAATCTTTCGTACGAACAGTCCAAAAGTTACAAGTTGCAGCCAAAAGTTATAAACTTCAGTCAAAAAGAACACACACTATGTGTAGACCCAACGAACAAGAAACATGTATTCTGGAAGTGGAAGATGAAAACGGTACACTTGGGCTCTGCTGAGCAAGATGCGAAGATTTAGATAATCGTATGATCGTATCAGGTTCGCTTCATTTGATTCGCATTAGGGTAGAGATCACAGATTCATGTGTCTGCAGGCCCGGCCCTGGGGGGAGGGGCAAGCGGGGCGGCCGCCCCGGGCCCCCAAAATCCAGGGGCCCCAAAATTTTGCAGGGGAGGTCGGAAAGGAGTGTTCTTAGGCAAGAATGGCAAGCAAAGATTGAGGAGCTGTGTAGTCTGCAGAGTGAAAGCGTGATCTCTTAAAGATCACCGCGAGTTATGGAAGGAGATGGAGGCTCAGTATCGCAAAATTGACGAGTTGAAATCGAGGCGAAGTTCTTGGTTCGACAACTCTCAAAGCTGCAAGAGTCACGACGATCGTTGCAGGTGAGATTATCAAGTCGATAGAAGAGAACTCCTCACCGTCGGGCAAACTATATGACTCGGGGAGAAAGAGAAGTCATTTGAAGATGATTTCAGCACTCTCCTTGGTGAAGCAATCGGAGACAGATATCCTTGGTGTCATTTTGAAGCCTTCATGCTTGAGAGGACATCACAATTGCGCTTTTGCATGATGATTTTGGGTCTCTCCATGCGGCAAGCAATGAGCTTTATCAGGAAATCAGGCTGATGAACAAGAAGCTTGGAGACCTACAACTTGAGAACAACTATCTTGAGAAGGAGCTCAGTAGAACTATGAGTATCTGTTATGGCTCTAGTGGAGAAATTGCCACTAGAAATCTCAAGCACAGGTGACGTTATTACTCCTTTTATGGCAACTTTATGTATTGAGAAGAAATTATTGGATGAGATTGATATCAATACCATCATCAATGGCTTCACATCTAGAAATATTAGAAGAAATTTTTAAGGTAATATCTATAAACTCTTTGATATGAATTTTTCTTTAATACATAACGCATTTTAAGTGTTTGTTGATAAAATTATATATATATATATATATATATATATATATATATATATATATATATATATATATATATATATGTGTGTGTGTGTGTGTGTGTGTGTGTGTGTGTGTGTGTGTAGATTTATATTTAGATATTTATATTAGGACCCCTATTTCTAGTTTCGCTCTGGGCCCCTAAAATCCCAGGACCGGCCCTGTGTGTCTGTAAAGGATTACTGATTTCAAGCAATAAACACGTCACGCACAAGGCATCAGCTGAAATATCATCTCACTCGGTGATTGGTTTTCCCACAAACTGGGGATATAGAAATCCACGACATAAGGCTAAATTGTCTACAGACCATACATTTCAAGATAATTTAGAACACCACATTCTGCTACTGACGAGAAAAGCTTCGCTGCTTGGAGATGTTTACTTGAAGAACTTTTTACCCTCTTTGAAAGGTACCAGCAGTACCAATACCTCTCCATAAAAAAAGAGGTACCGATCAATAATGTCCGTTGATTAAAACATGATATAAAGGAATAGTATGGACATTGCACAGCTCATCCCTTCCCCTTTTCGCCGTCTTCATCGATTGGACGCTGCGCGCATTTGGCTCACATTCGGCTCCTCTTCCTTCCTCACGCCACCTCCTCTCCATCTCTCGCTGGCGCAACCACCTCCGCTATCGACACCGCAGCGGCGTGACCCGGTGGCTGTCTCCTTTGTGTGCCTCCGCACTTCCAGTCCAGCTGAGTCGCAAGCACCCCCCACTCCTAGCCCCGTGGCGGCATGACATGCGACGTGTGGCGAGTTAGCGGCCTACTGGCCAAGACAGGACTGTGTGGCTGCAAGGGTTGTCGGTGCTCGAGGCCTTCCCCCACAACCTCCAGAAGGGCTCACCACAGGCCTTCCCCCCGCAACCTCCAGGAGGGCTCGTCGCAAGACGCCAAGGTGGCCACGGGTGCGCCGGCAACCAGGGCAAATGGTGGTGGCTCGATGCTGGACCAGAAGGTGTGGTTTCGCCCGCTAGAGGACGTCGAGAAGCCCCGTGTCGCCTGACGGTCAGGCTGGGCTGGCAACCCAGAACTAAGACGAGCTTAGTTCTATAGCTCTCTTCGGCTGGGCTCCTTGCTTGTCGGTAGTGTACTAGTGTGGTGGTGCTAATATATCTAGTATCAGCAGACGTGGCATGCATCGGTACTATTAGTAACATGATGTTGGTGCCTAAAATAAGAATAAGCAAAAGATGTGTGCTCATGTTGCTTATGCTTGCGATGTACTTTCATCCTAATCAATTCTACGAGTATATCTGGTCACCAGTGCATCTTTCGTGGGTGTGATGTTACGTCAGGCATTGGTCTGAAGTTTATGTTTATGTTTGGGTTTTGGTTTGAAGTTTGAAATCAGTCTACGTTAGGCATTCAGTGAAATCAGTCTACATCAGGCATTCAGTATTGAGAAGGACCTAAATACCATATGACTGAATTGGAGAGGCCGGTGATTGCTTTATGTGTTTCATGTCATGAATTAATAGATATCCTTTTGATCAAGTGGCTGAGCTGCTTCTACCGGGTTGCTTTTCGGATTAAAGATGATTTTTCAAGATTGAAGAATGGCCTGGACAACAACAGCCATGTGTATACTTCTAATCATATTGTCATATTTGATAGGGAAGTTTTGGCCCAAATGAGTACTCATGAATTTGCCAATTTGATTTTGGTTGACTTGATCCTCCTTGCATGCAGAAGGTCCCAAATCCAGTCATGACATCTGTTCTGAAAGTAGTGGAAGAAACAATCCTTTTGGCATCAATGAACAAATACAAATAAATTAGATCAGAGGTTGGAGAAACCATGGTTTCACAACCTTATACTCGAACAAAACAAACGAGGTATTGGTATTCAGAGCTAGTTATTTCTACGGGTTAATATTACTGCAAATTTATGACTTGTTGTTGCCCATTTCATTCGAATCAACCCACATTCTTGTTCAACCTTTTCATTGCTGTTGCTGTGCAAGAACTGTGACACATCCTCAGCCTCAAACACAGTTTGCTCGCCAGCGATGACATTGTTGGACATGGACTTGGTGACATTGACAAGCATGTTAGGAAACAACAGTGAAGAAATGTGATCACCCAAGTCTCTGGCACTATTGAACTCCAGTGGCATATCACTGTTGCAAACATTCTCATTGCCAACAACCTCGTTGTCTATCACTGAGACATGCAACACGTTCTCAATAGTGACCCCATCCTTGAGTTTCTTCCTCATAGGCAGTAGGCCGGCTCAAATCAGGAAGACATAATTCCTCCCTCTCACCGAGACATCGAGTGGCAACTCGCTAGATCTGGCTGTGCCTAGTTGAGCTACTCGTCGGCCCACCGCCTCCAAGGCGCCTGCCGCTTGCACCAACACTTGCCAATGCCTTGCCATCTACAACCACATGTGGCTAAAGCCTTCGCCGCAGCAGGACTGGGAGTAGGAGGGCATTGCGGAGGAGAGGGCCTCTGGCTCGCGCAGCCGCTGGATCGTCACCAAGGTGGCAGTGTGGAGGCAACTTTCGAGTGGGGACGTAGCACATAAAAAAGAGCCATCGGGTAGACCAACTGAATCACCAAACCATTTACTTGGAAGACAAATTACCGTTTCACCCTCAATCCTCGGTACCTCCAAACATGGTACCATCCGGTACCAACTGTTTGCAGCCATTAGATTGCAATCCAATGGATGGCTCAGGTGGATTTTCAAGGATAGTAAAAATTTCTTTACTTGAATCTTCAGCCTTCTTGGACACTCAAACCTGTAGAGAATTAAAAAGCAACTCAATTGCTGGATTTACTTTCATCTAGAAAACAAAGATTAACATAGTAGCAGAATTGAATTAACAAATAAAGTAGCCATCCTAATCTTAGATTGAAAAAAGAGGGACACAAAAAGGACCGGACATCATGAAAGGAATACAATAAAGGCACAATGGCTAGGTTTAGTGTTCTCCAAAACCACCATACTATTCAGATCCTATTGACATTTGTTTATTGCCCATAGGCCACAATTGATGGTGTAGGATCGATTACTGCAATTAGAAGGGGGTGAATGATTGGCGCCACCTTTTTGAAGTCTCCAGATGATCAATGATGCTTTGAACTACTCGAAGATCAATCGCCTGATCAGATGCCCAGAGTACGACCATTTGATCAATCGATCTATGTGACCTCTTCGCTCAATTGCTTTACTCGTTTTCGTATGATCAAATCACCAGCAATCACCAGCACACTTCAAGCAAATCAAGAACCAGATTGATTCAAAAACTATCTTTATTGTTGAAATTTTATGGATTTACAAAGTACCTTCACAAGCACCCCTAAAAACCTTGTCGATGAAAGTCCTCTCAAAACCGCACTAAAACTTTCTCAAAAGCCACATGTTAGTCCTTAGCCACTCTCTGCTTTTATAGCCTAACATTCCAACTGTGTTTGACTTAAACATGAACACAAAACTCTATCTTTTCCTCAAATCAAGGGACTCAAAACTCTTCATAATACGAGTTTTATTCAAATCTCTCTCTCTTCCAAGTTACAGACTCTATCTGTAACTCTCTCAATCTTCTCAGTTATGGATTTCATCCATAACTCCTAACTCACCACATGACGAAGCCTCCAGGACCGCATCTCCTGTATCTTCATCGCAGAAGCAGAAGGTGATCGCATTATCTTCGTGTGAATCAGAGTACATTGTAGCTTGTGCGGCGGCTTGTCAAGGGGTGTGGCTGGGTCAGTTGTTGGCTGACATATTGAAGACGAAGGTTAAGAAAGTAACCTTGAAGATTAATAATCAATCGCCAATTATGTTGTGCAAAAACCCAGTCTACCATGAGAGAAGCAAACACATCGACACTCGGTTCCATTACATAAGAGAATTTGTAGAGTCGGGGGTGATCAAAGTACAAAATGTTTGCATGGAAGACCAACTTGCAGACATCTTGACCAAATCACTCAGAAGAATGAAGTTCGTGGAGATGAGGGAGAAGATCGGTGTGCGAAACATCAAAGACAGAAGACAAAAAGCTTAAAAAGAAAATTAATAGAGTTAACCTAGTTGTCTTCAGGGTCGGTCGAATTTACGACCATGTTCTACGACCACGTTCAGTTCTGTAATGGTCGTAAGTCTTATGGACTGTAACAGTCTTAAGTCATAAGGAGTCTATAGCAATCGTAAGACGTAAGGGGTCAGGAGTCAGAGTCCGTTTAGATTCAGAGTTGAAAAATCGGGAAGTTTCCATATTAGATTCTAGCATGGTATGCCATGTTGGTTTTAAAGCCGTGCATATTGCTCCTCTATATTAGAAAGAAGAAAAAGATGCAGACACATTGCATTGCATCGCGTTGCAAAATTCGACTTATGTCTACTTATATTTCACATATGTGTGATCATAAGAGGTTGACGACCATCGTTTTAGACTCCTTGGACAATTCCCCCAATAGGAGAAGTAGCTCTTCGTGCTCGATGACCACACGATGGTGCTCCCACGGGAGAAGGTGCAGCACCTCGTTGTCCGTGCACTTGCCGTAGTTAATCGTCCCCTCCAAGATGAGGATGCTGGGAGTGTTGGACCTGGAGGACTGCCTAGGATCGAAGAATGCTGAGGAAAATCAGCATCTCTAAGCTCCCTGAGTCGCTAGGGAAGCTCAAGTTCGTCGAGACGCTGGACATGTGGGACACCAAGGTCAACGATGTGCCGCAAGGCGTCACTAAGCCGCACCTTCTAGCCAGCAACCTATGTTGCACAGCACGACACGGACAATGAAATTCATTATTTTTCTTAAAAAAATCAATATGGAGATATGCTATATATATAGGATGCTGAAATGAGGCACTATGGTGTCTGGACACCAAACCTCCTTGTCTTTGGAATGCTTTTAGATGCGTGCAAGTGTAATGATATATAATATATTAGGCAAACCTGTTAACATTCATTAATTCAAAAAAGCATCAATTTGGAAAGGAAGTTATTAATTTAGTATGCTGAATCAATCATTGATGAAAAGTCTCAATTATATATAAAAACTATGAACTCCCTTGCAATTTTTTCGTGTGGTTCATATTGGAGTATCTTATAACTAGTATACGAGCATACCTAAAATGATAAAGGAGTATTTCAAGTTTGTTTAGGTGGTATATTAGAGATGGGTGTAATTACACCCGGGAGTAAAAGATAGTTTTCCTATATATATATATATATATATATATATATATATATATATATATATATATATATATATATATATATATATATATATACTGAGAAAATTACGTAAGGCACCTTGGTGCCTAGGCACCAACATCAAGAACCGTCCGATACACGTGTATGATTGATAATTTTTTTGAGTTTGGGTATGGAAATGTTTTATACCCTTGATATATTTATGGTAAGTAAGTTTTGAACTCAGTTCAAACTAGTTTGAACTACTTTTGAGTTCAATGCGACTACAGATGAGTATATACCATAAAAATAGTTCAAACTAATTAAACTGAAGTTGAATTTAATTTTTTTGAGTTTCGCATCTCAAATATACTTTTTATGGGTATATGAAGATACCCACATCAAACGTTATAATCTCAAAGCAAATCAACGGGTATTGATATGGGTGCCTAGGCACCATGGTGCATGAAACACTCGTCTATATATATATATATATATATATATATATATATATATATATATATATATATATATATATATATATATATATATATAAATAAATAAAATAGTATAAGGTGAAACAACATCATAATCATACCTATTTGCCATTAATCTGAATAGGAAATAATATAATTAGTGCAGCAAATTTGACATATAGACTTGAACAACCAAACAACAAAATATATGATGGCTGATGAGGAAGCATGAATGACCAATGAGACATTAAAAAAACTGCCACAAACAAGAGACGGAATATTTATTTCTGACATGCCGGAGTGGAGAGGAAGGATCACATGAAGATTATGGGATTCACTGGAATCACCGCAGGTCACCGGAGGATAGAGTTGCCGCCACGGTCTCCCTTTCTGTCGTGCAGAAACTTTCATTTAAATGTCCTCATAAAAAATATAAGTTCTTTTTTTTTGCGTGGCAATATTTAGACATGCGGTAAATACGTGTCTGAAATGAATTTTCTTTTTTGCCCGCTTGACAATTTTCTGACATGCAAAAAATACGTATCCATGTCGGAGCCATGTGTCGCCGTGTCGGAGACGTATCCGACACGGACTCCGGAGGATAGAGTTGTCGCCACGGTCTACCTTTCTATCCTGCAGAAACTTTCATTTAAATGTCCTCATAAAAAAATATAAGTTCTTTTTTTGCATGGCAATATTTAGACATGCGGTAAATACGTGTCTGAAATGAATTTTCTTTTTTGCCCGCTTGACAATTTTCTGACATGCAAAAAATACGTATCCATGTCGGAGACGTATCCGACACGGACTCACTGGCTCCTTGCCGGGTCCATGCATCATAGCCGGCAACAGCATGCGCACAGACGATGAAAAGTCCACTCAGTCGCCAGTGTCATCCCCTCGCAGGACACTGACGACACTCGCATCTTGTTCGTTCTGGCGGCCTGTTGTTGGTGGTAGCACTTTCGCGGGGCAGTGCGGCAACATCAGCATGCGACCCTGCAACGGAGTCAAGTTCCCCATTCCCCAACTGCATCGGGAATCTGAGGACTGGAGCCTGCGCATATTGGGCAAGATCGACGTTAGCCACGACGGGCAATGCGTCATGAAGGACATCAGGGAACTAGCAGCACTGCGTAGCCTAGTAGTCGCAGGGCTCACCGAGAAGGCGAGAAAGATGGCCCTAAGTAGGCGTGAAAACGGGTCAGGTTAATCCCGACCGATCCGGCACCGAATCCGACTAGTACCGAATCCGGAGAAAAAAATATGGGTTAGGATATGGTAATAGCAATATCCGTCCGAATCCGAATATCCGTCCGAATCCGATACATCTTCAAGTTTGATTTCAGGTTAATGCTACTATTTGCCGTTTCATTTTCTTTTGCAATGGTAAAATAAAATCTTCCACATCAGCTATTAAATAGTAACATCAAGTCAGTACGTCCTACTCCATTTACTGCACTGTATGTATTCCTTACAAACAAGTAGGGGTGCAAACGAAATGGGTTAATCCCGACCGATCCGACACCGAATCCGATTGGTACCGAATCCGGAGAAAAAATATGGGTTAAGATACGGTAACAGCAATATCCGTCCAAATCTGACCTATTTTCACCCCTAGCCCTCAGTTCGGCGACATGAACCATGAGCTTCGCAGCCTGGAGCACCTAGAAGTCTGCTCCTCCAACTCCAAGGATGGCAAGCGTGGGGCGTCATCATCGCTTGGTTGGTTGGAGCGGATACCGTCGCAGCCGCCGCATCTTCAAACCCTCCGGTTGTACGGGCACCTCGGCAAGCTGCCCGGATGGGTGGGTGGGATCACTCAAAGAAACCGTCGAGATCAAGCTGCTTGCCACACAGCTGACGCAGCCCGACACCATCGAGCTGCTGGGGGATCTCCCGAGCCTTGACGCGCTGCACCTGTGGAGGAAGTCCTACCTAGGGTAGCGACTGCACCTGGGCGCGAACAAGTTTGAAAGCGGTGGGCTTGTTCATTTAGGTTGTGGCTTATGCCTTTTAGATTGTTTTTGTGAGAGGGTACAGAGTAAGAAAAATTTACGTGTAATTTTAACTGATATAAATAAAGTCCTTATAATGTGTACTACAATCAACTTCTAGACTCTGCTTTGAAAAGACACTTCATTTAAAAGTTAGTTGCTATAAAAAAAGTTAAAAAATAGTTTTTATAAGTTGAAAAGAAAGGCTAAGTGTCGCTGGAGAGGGATATGACGGCCATGCCGCTGCTCGAGTGTCTGCTGGTGTACAGATGCTGCGCTGCGCTGTCAGAGATGAGGAGGATGGCCTCACCGGTGTGCCGCTCCTGGCCAGCCTCCAGGAACTAGGGCTCAAGTACGTTGGCGATAAACGTCGCTTAGAAGCCGTCTTGCAGAGGCAAGTCAGCGAGCACCGCAACAAACAACTCCTACTAACCTCATCGAGTCACGCAGTTGGGCAGCAAAATAATTAGGCTTAGCAAGCGAATCAGTTAGCCGTGTAGATCCATGTCTAGCGGTTTGCTATTTGCAGGAGCACATGCCGCAGCTAATGCAAGCTAGCGCCGGCCGGCACGCTGCGACTGTTCGTTTGTGTTATGTGCTAAGCTTCAGCAAACTCAATTGGATACCAGTTGGATCAGTTAAACTCACAGAAATTTGTATGCACACAAAATTAATTTTACACGAACTAGAGGCTTGCAAATCTAGAATGCCTCACTAGTTGAACATTTGAATGCAGGACTTGCTTGCTGCATGAAGGCTAGAAGACCAGGACATTTTACTGTTTTTTTTCTGTTATCTACACATTTGTCACTTGATTTTGATTTTGTAGCCTTGGATCAAGATCCAATGAATCTCCCCTCCATATATAAGCCTCACCCCAATCGCCAGCCATCTTCCCTCTCCTGCCACTCTCCTCAACGTGAGCCATCTCCCATTGTCGCTCGAATCCAGACCAATACCCTTGCGCCTGAAAATTCGCCAAAATCCTAGCCCCTTGCGAGGTGGGTACGCATATGTAGCACTTCCTTTGAGCTTTTGTCCTTATTTCATCCAAAAGAGTTAACCTAAAAGTACTATGATTTGACCAACAAACAATATATACTAATGTAATGTAATGTAAACTGACAATGTGGTACTAAAGGCTAGGGTGCTACACCTCCTCACTACCATCGCCGCTTAGCTCGAGGTGAATCTGCGAGGAAGAGGGAGCCCAGGTGTTCGCCAGGAATGAGTCGAAGCCAGGCCCGTCCCTGGGCAAGTGCGGCCCGTGCGATCGCACAGGCCCCCAATTTTCAGGGGCCCCCAATACCTTGTGTACAGCCCAATAGTATATAAGTCTGATCTCTATTTTTTGGCCCAAGTCCTATTGATGCCTCTGTTTGACTTCCAGTTGATACTGCCGACTCCTCTCCCTCCTAGTCGTGCGTGTGAGCGTGTCTTCATTCTTCCCGATGAGTCAAGCTCAACGTGCCATGTAGACTACAAGTGAGCTGATCTCTGCTTTCCCTTTTGTTTTGGTTTGCACAGAATCAACTTACTTTGGCGATCCAATCTTCTATTTTGTTTGATGGGAAAATATCCAGAGAAGTTCCAGACTTCCAGCGATTCATCCATCATTTTTTTCTTGGAAATAATTTTTTGTTTTTCTCACTTGATCTTCCATGTTTCAGTGAGGAAATAAGAGGACCTGAGGAAAATCAACCTGCAGAAAACAAGTTTATTCCTTTATCTCAAAGGGTGCTTTCCTGTGCAGCCCATCCACTCAGTCATAACATAATTACGGGTACTCAGGTTAGCTTGCTTACATCTTTGATTAAGAATGGGACACAAAAAATCTGATTCTACAAGTGACAATCCATATTGAATTTATGTATACGTTGAATGCCATTATGTCTTAACTTCCGTATTGAATTGGGAAAATTTTAGTTATTTTTCATTAAGAATTAGATATCACATTTGAGTCAGTTGGAAAATATTGACTAGTCATTCCTCTTCAGTTCTCATGCATCTACTCGTCTAGTGTTTCAAGATCCAAACCATTAGCCATGTCTTCTGCAAATCGATCCAGAAAATATGAGTCGGGTTATCAGAAGTGTAAAAAGAAACAAAGATTAGAGGATTTAGCTCAATCTCAGAAAGGAGCCATTGATAGGTTTATTGTCAAAGAATCACAGGTGTCATCCGGTAATCAGACACTTGATTCGGGCCCTGCAATTGATAGTAATATTGACAATCATCCTATAGATTCTCCAGAGATACAAAATAATGTTGAGGTTGGGGAAGTTCTTGTTGACAACACAAGTGCTGAAATGGATAATAATGACGACAACTTGAATCATTTAGAATCAACTATTTTATACCCATTGTTGATCAAGCTATTTCTTCACTAACAACAAGATTTGAACAGTATCAAGGTTACCAGAGAATTTTTGGTTTCTTATTTACTTCTGATATATTGCAGTCATTGGATAATAATAGCTTGAGATCTTCCTGTGATAATCTTGAGGCCGCTCTTAAAAGAGATGGAAAATCGATATTGATGCTAATGAATCGTATATGGGTGAGGTTTCTTCAAGATTTTATTCCAAAAGAAGATATGGGCCTGTTGATATTCTAAAGTTCTTGAAGCGACATGATTGTTTCCCCAATGCAACTATTGCATATAGAGTTTTGTTGACCATTTACGTGTGTTGCATCGTGAGCGAAGCTTTTCAAAATTGAAGTTATTGAAGAATTATTTGCGTTCTACAATGACGCAAGAAAGGCTTACTGATTTGGCTACAATAGCACTTGAGGGCGACATGCTGGACAAGATTGACTATGAGTCTATCATTGAAGATTTCATTTCGAAGAACACCAAAAGAATGATGATGTTCAAGTAAATATTATGCGACGAAGGGTTGAATAGGTACAATTCATAACATATTACATTTTAATGTAATACATTATTGTTTATATATTATTTATGGTCCTATTTCGCTAGCCACCGAGGCCCCGTTTTAGATTTTGCACAGGGCCTCGGTTTTGGCCGGGACGGCCCTGGTCGAAGCCAACACAGTAAAATCAGGATTGACAGCAGATGATCAGACAAGCTGAGGCGGAGACCGGCCTAGGGCCAAGAGGCGATGTATTTTGGGTGGGTTCTTTTGGGATGTGATTTTTGACTCATGATTTTTGAATTTTGGCTGTTCGCGAGAGATAATACGTAGAGTAAATAGTTGTATGCAATTTTAGCCGATATAACTAAACTCGGTACAGTATTTACTACAATATACATGTAGACCTTATTTTGAAAAACACAATTAAAAAACTAGTTACTGTATCAACAGAAACCAAAACCTAAGCATAACCCCTACCGAACTGAGCTTATATGTGCATCAGCGCATGGAGAAGAGAAGGACGACAAGGTGGAACCTAGGGGGCAAGTTGAGGTGGTTAGGGTCAATGGGGAAGTTTAGCATGGTAGAAGGACGTGGCAACCAAGGATAAAAACATTAGCTGGATCGGTAAAAAAAATATCTATTCAAAAGGTTTTAAATTTAAAACTTAGATGGATGAATAGTAATTCCAGGCAAAAAATGGCTAAATTTAAAATTTTAGTTTAAATTTAACAATTGATAACAGGTACCGGTCAGGTCCGTTTCCTTTTTTGTAACTGATATTTGGATCCTTGGTTTTAACACGTTTTTCTAAAAAAAAAGCCTCCTACTTCAAACGACACCCAAGCATAACAATTGAAATTGACTGGAACCAAATTGCAATTTTACTAAAACCGGAACTGGAATCCAATTCCAATTCCTAGGAGCCAGATGGGGCGTAACTTGTAAGTGGAATTAGACCATCAAGGTTGAGGTACCACCCCCACTTTGATATACAGCAACTTACAAGCTAATGGGAACATATCATGTGAAAATATCCTAAGTGTTGTAAATACTGTGCAAATCGATCTATGAGTTTTAAAAATTCTAAAAAAAAACCCAGAGTTATGGGAGGTGAGGCTATACATCTCCATGAAATTTCAATAGCAAAATCAATCTCGCTTGAGAGAGATGAAAAAGACATACTTAGTGAGCACTGATTATACACTATTCACTAAGTATTTATCTTTTTTGTATCTTGCACATGCAATTGAGTTTGATCTTGAATTTTTGCATGACTGTATAACATGATATACTCTCTGGTATTTTTTGAGATTTTTTTAAAGCTTCTAAACCGATTTCCACGGCATTTGCAACACTTGGGGCATTTGCAGCAAAATTTTGCACCCATACAGAGATTCTACTACTAAACAGTAAATTATAGTACTGATGTATGACATAATTTCCCATTTTTATTCATTACAAAAGCGCACTACACTCATCTTTAACTTTTAAGGGCCTACTTGGAAGGCCGGTTTTAGGCCCAAAATCGGTGTAAAATACCGGCCCGCTAAATTTTTCTGGGCTAAATTGTAAAAACTCGCTTGGATGGGCCATAAAACCAATAATATTACACTTGGTTTGGGCCTTTGCAACCGGATTCTCTTTTATCTCCTGATAAGGCGATTTTTTTTATTCGACAGATCTGGGGCTTGCAGCTCACCTCGCCTCTCGCGAGTCGCGACGCGAAAGGAAACGGCGACATCACCGGCGATGGCGGCGAGATCCCCAACCTCTTGCCCATCGGGAACCTAGGCGACTGCGGCAAGCTCCGAGCTCATCGGGAACCTAGGCGACGGCGTGGCGCCCATCGGGTATAACATGATATACTCTCTGGTATTATTTTTAGGTTTTGATATTAGCACCTTCATTTGTATCAGCTTAACTCTTGGAGGTTTTAACTGACTTCGCATTTCCAGGTGAGACATACTGGAGTGCTTGGCTGTCCTTGCATGGCCACAAGGGTAGCAGCAAGCAGCTGGATGCTTGAACGTGCGGTTAAATGCAAACAATTTTCAAATCCAAAACCAACGCAATTGTTCTGATGCCTGTTCGTTGCGCGGAAGTTCAGTTTTGGAATGAAGATAACGTGTTAATCTAATATGTGTGTGCTTGACCAGAGTAGAATCACAATGTGTGAAGGTGGAGCAGATTACAGTATTACTGTTTCGGGTTCGTATGAATTATAGTAAAAATGGTCTTCTAATCAGCTCGAAGTATGCATTAGTTTGCCAGGCATTTTGTTCTCCTCTGATTTGTTCAGGCTAAAGGGTATCTTGCTTGTGTGAGGTGATCAGTGAGGGTGCCCAAAGGCTATATGGTGCTGTAGTAGTAAATGGTCTCAGGGAAATATGGTCCAACCACCATTGTTAATTTGCTAATTGCCATGATCCCAGTTAGTTACTTTTTGTGAATCGGCCAGCGCCAGTGGCGGATCCAGGAAAAATTTTTGGAGGGGCTAAAGTACCTTCAGCTCGACCTTAGCCCCTTCTACATTATACATCCATGGCTAAAAATTTAGGGGGGGCTCCAAGGGTCCGGTAGCGGTAGGGGGGGCTCGAGCCCCGCCCGCCCCACCGCTAGATCCGCCCCTGGCCAGCGCTGAGTTTTACTAGTTCTGATGCTCCATACATGTTTGTTGCAGATTTGCCACTAGTCATTTCTTTTACAAGTCATGCTAACCACTCATTCCAGAGATAAGATTTAATGCAAAGGAGTTTGTCCATGCTGCTGGAGTTCGAGTAGTTCATGCATTTAATAACTGAGGAACTGAAGCTCGTATTGGTCGAATATGTAGGTCAATAACAGATTCTGTTCTGTAGCTTGTGCTTCAGTTATGTTTGAGAGTTAATGCCTGAAGAGCAACGTTTTGTACTGATGTTTCTCATAACTTTATGAGCTCTCTGTGGTCTATACCATGCATGACCAGACATCACAAATAGTGATTCTGGAGCTTCAGCTATGTTGATAGTTGAGACAATTTCTGACAGCTATACGTTTGTGTGGATACATATTTCTTATTTTGTTTCTCAATTCTCATTGAGATCTATTTGTGCCATGCAACATCATTATGCAAGGCTGCTGAGTTCTCTGCAGTTTTATCCATATAATCACAGGAGTACAAGCTTAGTTTCTGTGCAATTATTGCATCCATGTGATCACACCAGAACAAGCTATTCCAATTACCTTAGTTACTAAACAGAATACCAACTGAAAATAATTATAGACGTATTTTCTTGTGCCCAGAAAAACAAGCAAGGCCTAAGGGAAATTACCAGCCGGACACCTTAAGGGAGTTCTTTTTCATATAATGCAACTGAAAATGAATTTTCTTTTCTATCTCTCTGTTCATCTTGAGAAATATAAACTGACCTGCTTATTGCCAGCACTATATTGGCAGATTTACACATATACATTAGCCAAAATGGATAGACAAATGACAAGGGAAGAAAAGGTTTACACACTAGATCCCCTAAACATTTTTTTAAGGTAGCTAATCATATTAGATGTGGACTAGTTACAGGTCCACCTGGCCTTCTTCTGCGTATAAAATTAATAAACCATTATGAAACGGTCGCTATCCTACATGAGAAGACACAACCTGAAATAATTATTGAACACCTGGCATGGCATCTGGCTCCATGCTATCTTGCGGGGTAAGAGCACTATTATCTTGGTTAGAAGACTTAGCTTTGAGCATATACGATTGTGCAAATTCTAGCATTTCCTGAACTTCCTTCTTGTACTGCAAAATTTCAAAGCATAATCAAGAAAATTTTAAAAGGTAAATGTATCATGTATGCGCTTTCTGAAAGTTGACATGCATCAATTTAAGAACAGTATTCAGAATATTAAAATTTCGCATTTTGACCTGCAAGAGTTACAACTGCAAGTCTGCAACATCCTATGTGTTACAACTAGCAAGTCAGTAAAAGCTACATAACTTGCCAGCCAATGCTATCGTCAACACTGGCTGGATAGGTTAATGAGGTTTTGTCTTCCAGATAATCGAAGCTCTTGTATTTTCAATATCCAAATCAGTGCAGCATTCTATACTGGCAGTGTCACGCCAACTAATGGCAGATGGCAAGGCTTTGACTACTGTCAATACTCAAAACAAGTGTTCCAAAGCTCCAAATCTGGAGACTGCCATGCTGACATACAAGTTACCAAATTGGTTTCTGGTAATTTTCTGCTGGGTAAGATTTTTACCCTAAAAACGCGGCTGGTTCATCTGGAAACCAACCTATTACTGATTGGTTTCCAGGGAAAACCTATCAACTCAAAGATTATGATTAGCAAAAAGAGTCAACTTAATGGATATGTTGCTGTGGAAGAGCAATATGCAAATTGGTTGGCATTGGTGTCAAATGCCAATCACCCATAAATTGGCAAAACCTTGGTCCTTAAGATAGGACTCAACTCCTCTGACATCTCGAGGAAAGGCAAAGTTCTAAGTGCTTGCCATGACTTATATTATCTACCATCCAGTTAGATCCAACATTCCTCGTTTTTAGGCCCCGCTAACCTGAAAGTTATTCTTTTGCCATCCCCAATTCTATTAAACTCCCCTTCCACCAATAGACATCAGAACTGAAACTTCCAATCTTGCTCCATCTCCTCCAACAAAATTTTCGACCTCGCTGCACGAGTCACAGTTTGCAATCCACCACTGGCAGTGTTCCTTTGTTTGTGATCTGCAGGCTTCATATGGGGACCACAGTATGTTGAGATAACTAATCCAGAATCGCAATGGTGGTTGCCACCATAGAGTACATTATAGCCTCGTCTATTGCTATTGTGGTGGCAAAGCCGAAGGAAATATAGGGTGCCTTTGGTTGAGCTTTTGGAAGTTGCTTTTGCTTCCAAAAAGCCAAAAGCCAACCAAAGGGGTGGAAACCAGAAGCTGCTTTTTTAGAAGCAGTTACTTTTGGGTAGTACAGTTTTGAAAGCACCTTGGACCTCCTTTTTTGGCTTTTGGCTTTACGCTTTTGAAATGGTGAAAATAGAGAGCTGTTTCACAGTTGTTTCAAGGAAAATAGAGATAAGAGGTAAGTTTTATACTTGTTTGAACCAAACAGCTTACAGCTTTTCCACAGCCCACAACCTACAGTAGTTTTTCCACAGCCCACAGCTCACAGCAGCTTTTTTAGAAGCCACAGCTCAACCAAACACACCCATAATGTTGAGCTAGTAATATGGTATGTCACTGGAAACCGTTAGACAATTTCTGGCTATGATGATAATCACAACCAATGGTGAGGACAACTCAAATAAGAAAAACTAGTACTAGTGTTGGGCAAGTGCTCAGAAAAATGCTTTAGCAATTCAAATAGCTGTGCAAAAATTTCATGTTTGGAGGACAGTCTCAAATGTTTGAACTTCACAGGTAACAGATTACTATATGACAGTTGCCCATGTTATTAAGTCAGCGACTAATCCACGATTAGCCATCGAGTCAGCACACGAAGGACGACTAGGTTGCTCGACTCGACTGCAGCAACTAGTCGGGCAGCTGGACGACTAGTGAACGACTAGGAGCGATTAGTCGGGCATGTCTAGCCGCCCGACTTGAATTTTCAATTTTCTCATTATTCTGTTTTCCAATTTTTAGAGTGTTGCTTCTAAATTACTTGCTGTCCAGTATGGTGATGGCTCTACAGAAGAACTCAGATCTAAAGGTTTCAATTAATGGAGTGATTACTTAAATGTTTAAATGATGCTTCGGAAAAAGTGATTTTATATGCTACTATAGGTTTATTAATATTGTTATGTCAATAATGTAACCAGAATAATCATATGGCAAAGGAAGTTGACAACCAAAAAATTTATCCTGCAGATAGAGAAGGGCAAGCTTGAGGCAGTTCTCATCAGTATGATGTATGAACACGGGGCTCGGGATCAAAAGAAGTCATCAACTCATCATCATGCTTATGTTGTTCTTCTCTTCATTTCATGCTTTGCAATATTTATATATGTTTAATTGTTGCTACAACTTAATATATGGCATGCCCTATTAACATACTTCCTAGTCTAGGTACTAGTCGACCAAGTCGACAAGTCACCCTCCTGGCGATTCAACTCGACTTTATGACTTAATAACCTTAATAGTTGCATTGATCGGTTCAGCTCCTTTGTAATGTAAGATCTTGACATAGAGAAAATGCTATCTGGTTTGTTCAATGAGTGATCATCTTGGGATGGTAAAGAAACAGCACAGTTTTACGAAAGTGGGGCCAAGACAGTGGCGGTCCCAGGATGGGTGTTCGGAGTTAAAAGAAAATATTGCTCAATGGAAAAATAAAAGGCTCTATAGCAAAAACCAAAGTACAAATTATTCCTACTAAAAATATCTCAAAATAATACAGAAAAATTACAAAATAATTAAATATATATATAATTTTAACTCGGTGGCTCTTCATGCAATCTTAAGGACAGCTATTTCATTTCATTGTTCCTTATGATTACCTTGCTAACTTTTCAAACTTTAAAAGTTTAAGGATATTTCCTTTATTACATGAGTCTAATCAGCATTATCTCACAAAAATTTCAAATCTACAAACTTCTTCATTTTTTGAAGACTATATAATCTACATTTCACAAAGACACAATAGTTCGATCAACTATTTATGATTTGCCGATTTCAGAATTGAGAGGGAGTGGGAGAACGAACAAAACTTACCTTGAGGATGAGACCTGCCACAACGCCAGCTACTCCCTACCTCCCTGCTCGCTCGTGCTGCCTTACCCAGTCACTTCGCTCCTAACGGTGCCTGCTTGTAATTACGTTGAGGCTTTTTCTTCATTTTTCAAAACTCTTAAGATCTAAAATCAGGGATTTCGGATTCACCTATGGTGGTTTTGGCGTCACCGATGGCGCCCGGCCTTAGACCGTCGCGCGCTACCGCACTCCCTCCCCTTCACACTTCGGCCCTTCTTCAACCTCCCAGCCCAGGATGCCGCCGTGCGTGGCCATTGCGGTCTATGGAGTGTGGACTCACGCCACTGGCTGCTGTTGCCACCCTTGCGCTCAGCTCTTACCGCACACCTGCCACCCTGCTTGCCACACGCACACCGTCGGCCGCCCTTACCGCCACTTGCCCGCTTGCCACTTGTCGCCTACGTGCACCATGCATGTGGCCGAGCACCCGATCCGTCGAGTGAGTCGACCGACATGCACAGATAGAGAATAAGGAGGTTAGGTGGTTATGGTTAGGGATGGTCAAATGGGCCAGCTAGAGAGGGTGCCGGATGGGCTCGCTGCTTGCGTGGGCTAAGGGGAAGTTAGAGAAGTGGGTTGGAATTGAACTGATGTGGTACAAATATGACGAATCTGGTCCAACTAAGAGTATGCATATGTATTATACCTAGTATATACTGGATTTTTTACCAAAATTTTTGGGTGTTCAGCTAAACACCCATAAACCATGTAGGATCCGCCCCTAGGCCAAGAGAAATGAGGAACCTTTGGATCAATCATGTTGCATGGTAGATAATAGAAGGCATGTCACATTTTGCCTTTCCTCAGGTACGTCAAAGGAGCTGCATCTAATATGATGAAACAATGTGTTTCCATTAAGGAACAATGTAAGGCAAGCATGACGTGTAAATTGCCCATATCCTGATATATTTCCAGGATAATCATGCTTGCTGATTCTGCACTTTTTAGCACCAAGGGATCTGGACAGGAATTCTAAATGGATACCATGTGCACTGTTACTTTGTGAAAAGATAAAAAAACCTCCAGCAACTAGGTCAGCTATTTTGGATGACTATTTGTATCTGCTCATGTCTAAATTGGAGTGTATCTGGTCCCATGAATTGATAGTACAAACATGCAAAGTTGATTGAATGTAATTTCAATATTAATATTTCACTAGTGTATTAATAAGTTTGTAGACAAATAGGATTAAATTCCCATCAACAGATCATCATCAAAACCAACAAAGTCAATAATAACTAAATGCATACCTCGTCCACAGCACCACTCTTTATCTTAGACTGCATTATGCACCATTTCTTGAAATGTGCACCTGAAAATGCAGTGACCATTGCATTCATAAAACCATAACATTTCTAAGTTGGGAACAGCCATAACAGGATAAACAAATAAGAGAACACACAAGGTAGTCAAAGGGATCAGAAGAAATCACCAACCAGCGCTTATGTTAAGACTGCACGAGCTAGAACTGATAGTTTTCACAGACCACCTACAGTGTATCTGAAAAGTAGCACAATAGTTAATTATAGGACTAAATCATAGTAGGACTGTTGTATTTGTAGCACTGTAAAATAAAAGCAAAATTATGATCAGAATAGCAAGAGATAAAGAAAAAAATGACAGAAAGTGGCTTGCCCGAAGCTGGGATAGCATCAGCTTGCTACTTGATTAACAAAAAATATACAAGTGTATCTGCATTTAAAACTAGGCAACTGAACTAAAAGTACCTCAAAGCAGGAACCAAATGGAACATCATGTACTTGTTGTACAGTCTCAAATACCTAAAAATAACCAGTGAGAAATCAATATTACGCATAATCTAAAGTACATAACATAATTACTATTTACTACATTCATGACATATTATCTGCCATATTGGAATGTTGAGTTGTACATTAGAAACATACCAGATCCGTTTTATCAGCTGAAAGAACCATATGCTGCCACTCTGTCATCGCTGAATACGGAGGGCACATTGGACTATGGCATATGGATTTACAGTTAAGTTCTCTCACCTGACCATCATACTCGTCTGCAAGGTGCCATTGGCCCAGCTGCAGAAAACAACATTTTTTGTCAGACTAGTATCAAGTCAAAACAACCCACAGCCTTTTAACCTGTTGATAAAATAAAGGACAGATATAGCTGTTCTCTGTCATCTTTTCCAGTAGATTCAGCTATTCACTGAATGATTTATGCATTGTATCAAACTTAGGATACAATTCAGAATGTGGAAGCGTACCAATTACAGAAATTCATGGAGGATGGACAACACATATACAACTTTGGATAGATCCGTTAGACTTAGTATATAACATAGGCAAACTTATGGAAAGATGTAATTATCAGATGAAAAATCAATATATGACTGGTTGATACAGGACAGTAACACTATGCCATAGGTTCAGCAGAGCTATAAATTGCCCACCCTAACTTGAAATTTATAAACCCACAATTTTTTTAAGAACCAGGCCCAACACCACCTGATTCCCAGTTACTGACCCCAGTAGTAGGATTAGGAAGGCCTTACTCATAACACAACACAACTTGAAGCAATAGCACAAACAGCAGAACTTAGGGTTATAAGCATGTCGATTTACAATTGTGGGCAGTTTTGGTATAGTGGACTAGCACCACACTGATCGCCTGGAAGAACTGCAAGAAGAATGTCCTACTTAAATTAAAGCATGAAAAACCTCAATGACAATACCCAGGAAATAAAAGGAGCAGTGAGGATGTCTTTAGCCTCATTTGGGCATTAATTTGCCAATTTAGTATGACTATCTACTGGATTCAAGATATCAATGATATCTAGATCAAATCACTTTGTGGAAATTCTCCGATGCTCAATTATCCTTGAACAGCGGGGAACAAAAAATTTTGCCAATTTAGTATGATTACCTACTAGATTCAAGATATCAGCAGTATCTACATCAAATCACTTTGTGGAAATTCTCCTATGCTCAATTATCCTTGAATAGCAGGGAACAAAAAAATGTCCTTTCTTGGGAATAGTTGGCCATGCATTACAAAGGGTAACAAAATCCTATCTGCAAGGGGTGGCACTGTGCTGGATACTTACATTGATATCTTTATCCTTCCGAGCTGTCCGATATTCTGTTATGTAACTTGAGTCATCACTTAACAGAGTACTAAACAACTGCTCTGCAGTACATGGAAAAGTCCCCTGAAATGAGATACAATTAAGGATTAGTTCAGTTGAAATATAAACTACAAAAGCATGAAGCGAAGATACAGTTAGCCATTATTACACTGAATACAGAGACTAGAACTCCTTCTTTGACAAAAGGTTGTAATTGCCCTGTTAAATCAGCACAATCTTCTGGAACATTTATCACCTTGCTACTTTTTCTTGAGCTACTATGTGCACGTAGTGCAGATTGAGCACGTTCCTACAAACCAAATCCAAATATAAATCAAATTATCAATTCTGATAAATGATTTATGGAGATCACATTTATGCAATCTTCCAACTATCATGAACAGCAAAAATGCAGAAAGTTCACTTCAAAACTAAAGCACCAACAGTAAGGCTGCAGATATGCGACATGCATCCTAAAGCTTAATTCAAAGAATAATGTACAAGAAAAGGTTTAAGTGTATAATTACACTGATATACAAGTTCAATACCTGTTTCTCAGCCTCTATCATCGTATAGAAGTTCGTGACAGCTCGTTGCAATGCTCTAAATGTATGGTTTCTGTTCCAAAACGATGCAAATTTATATCTGACTCTTCCTGCAAAAATAATGTAAGAAAAGATGACATAAAGAAATTGGCCATACATCCCATCTTATCTGGATTACCCTTCCCAGTCCTTTTGGCAGCCTCCAGACATGGTTCGATTTTTGTGCTATAAAATTTTGGTTATCAACGCTTTTCATTGTAAGGCTTTTGGTCTATTCTTCTATCATGATCATTCTATCCAACAAACTATTTAATTTTCGCTCATTACCAATTTTATTACGTAAAAAAAACGGCGACTCAATTCATGATATTTGAGTTCTCACTTTTTGAGCAAGCTAGAGCCACATGATAAAGTATCGCAACCTACCTCACAGAACTCAACTTTGCATTACCAAGAACATGTTTGGTGCTGTTCAGAGATGGAAGCATGAATTAAGATCCAACGGCAACTAGTGTAGTTCAAGATTGAACAAGCGCAGAAGACCACATTATATGTATGTAACTAACTTTAGCAGGATGACTCAAAACTGAAAATAGAGACCATACATGATTTATAGTGCTAGGCAGTGGGGTTTGACAGTGGAGTCAGTGTTGTATAATCAGTGGAAGGGCTTTGAGTTTGCATCATTATCCATGTATAGTGCTGAAAAAAGAAAGAGGCAAAAGTGTATTGACTTAAGAACTACACAAGTATTAAAGCTTACCATCGGGAGATCCTAAGGGAGGAACACCATGTCCTCCAGCTCCCATTCGAAGAAATATCGTAATTGCTGGATTAATAACTGCATGCTGGCTTCTCCTTATCTGCGGTACTTGTAGGGAAAGAAAGCAAAGGCACATTAACATGTGTAGCAGGTAAGTGATGAAGAGATCACAGTAAAAAGAGTAGGATAAGAATTACCTCATCAATGTCTCTCAAAGGAAGTACAACCTTCATATATAGGAAAAAGGAATTTTTAGTCACACAAATAAAGAAAAAATGTATCAACCCAATGAATTATTGGAAGATAGAGCCTATTTAGACTTGGTTTCCATACGATCTCAATCAGCAGGACAAGATCACATATTATTTAGCTACGTCAGCATTTAAGAACCACATATAAAGGGATCTAACTTAAACCTACATCAACAAAATAACAAAAATGACTGTCCCTACAAACTGACCAAGTTAGTGTTTCCTCATTCACTCTTGTTACCCTCTTTCTTGACAGTCAATAAAAGAAATTTCAATTTATTGTGACAAAAAGGTAGGCCCTAGTGACTGTTTGGCTCTACTTATAGAGCTTACTAACATTTATTAATATATTTTAAAGATCTCGTGATCATCAAAGTGTCTTTTTAGATGGTAGATGCAGATAAAATCATCAGAACATTCAACATAATTGAATATTTTCTGATAAACACAAAAGGAAATAAAGTGAATTCTACACAAAGAACCTAAAGTAAATGCATCAATCAAAGGATGCCAACTGAAAAATTTTGTATGTGTGCTAACCTTAATCTGCTTAGAAAAGACGTTTGAATGGAAGCAAATGTGCCATGAAGAGACATACATGCGACCATGATACAGAAATGACCTCTCAAGTGCACATGAATAACTGTGTTCAGCAACCTGGAAAAAATGAAGCAATGACACATTAACTCTTGCAAGTTGGGACTGTTGGTATTAGATCTATGCATGAAACCGAGCAAATAGTTGTAGTAGTAGTAGTGTAGTACTTGCCTCGTCTGGAGGAAGTCCAAAAATTGTCTGCAAATGACCTGGCTTTTGATGAACTACAGTGGGGCCTTGTTTATCCAAGGAAATCCTTCTACGAGCATCAGCCTCAGCAGAGTTATTTAGAGCCCTAAAGCACAAAAATGTTTAATATGCCAGAAAAATCTTGACAGTGCTTATCAATTTTATACTACGAGTAAAAAACAAAAGAATTAGGAAGCACAAGGTACTGCATTGGGGCCTAGCATATTGAAATCTTAAATGATAGCTAGCAGCAGGTCAAAAAAGACCTACCAGCTAACCAGCATAATGAACATAACACAAAGGCACTACTGTAGTTTCTCTTATGTTCTCCAAAAGGGACAAAGTGAAATAATGAAGCAAGTGGCCGAAACAAGAAAAGGCTGCTCCAACATGCTAATTTGCACAAGTAACACAATAAAAATTTCACACTTTGCAGTGTTAATAATAAGAAAAAGGCTGTAGAGAAGCCAAAGATGTAATTAATAAAGAAATAGAGCGATATTTTGACCTGGAGGAACTCTCATGAACCTTGATTGCCTTAATATGGAGACACACCTAACAATACAAAAGGCATAACAAGATAATTGAAAATAAAATTTAATTTCGGAAACCAAGTGGTTCTGTAGAGATCACTAACCTGGCCTGATGTGCTGTCAAGCATATACCAAACTGGTCCACTCTGCCCTTCAGAGTCAACTGGAACAGTAACAGAACCAAGAACTGTACTTTTCCATACAATGTCCCAGTCATATATTGTCACCTTTATCTATGGAAGTGCACAGAACAAATGCATGAGAACAAGCAAAGTGAAATGCACAGATCTTCCTGTATTCAGAGGACTTATTTAAAAACGTGGCAGACATCTTTTAATGGGAACAAAAGAGAAAGCACACCATTGCATCAAGGTGATGGTAAACCATCTTGAGATTATAGTCAAATTTGAGCCAGGGTAATCGTATTGAAGCAAAAGAGAAAGTTGCAAAGGCACATAAAAGAACTGATGTGGCAAGCATGAGGTTGTTGTATTAAAACAATGTAGTGTCAAAAGTGGTGCACGAAGGAGTTTGACACTTTGAATAGATAGCAGCTAAAGTAAATGAATTGTGATTTGTCATGTTTTCTAGTAACAGCTATGAACAGGCTGTCATGAACCGGGATAAACACCACCAATAAGATGGCCGGATGGTGTCGGCGTAGAACGAGAGGGAGAGAGACTAGAGATTTAGACGAAGAGAGACTTGATATTACTCTGCTTGATTACAATGACGTGTGGTAGCCCTCTTATATAGACGGCTCCCCCTAACAGATGGAATCTAATCCCAATCATATCTCCAACTCATATCATATCTCTAACTCTATCTCTAATACAAGGCAACTAATATCTAACTCAAATGGAAACCAATCTCTAATTCAAATAGAAACCAATCTCTAATTCCTAATAATAATAACCCGACTGGGCCTTGGGCCCAAGGCCCACACCCCTGACACTACACCTCTCGGACATGCGGCTCGTCCTCGAGCCGCTAGGCAACGACCAATGGAAGACCTTCGCGCCATGTAGAAGACGAACGATGGCGGGTCTTGCGGCGGATGGAGATGGCCGACCAGATCCAATCGGAACAAGGCTAAATAATGCCTGCAAAATAAGTTTTTTTTTTGGATTTTTTTTACGACACCTGCAAAAGAAAATTTTTTTGGGTCCTTTTTTGTGATTTTTTTCTTTTTTTTAATTTTTTAATTTTTTTTTGTCTTCAAACCGACCGCAACTCCCGAATGCATCGCTAGGGTCGGTCGGTGTGACCCGTGGTCGAGTGGCAGCGCGTAAGGAGGAGGCGGCGCGCAACGAACGCGTCGCGATCGGCGGCGGCGAAGCGAGAAGACGGCGGCGGCAACGAGTGGCGACGAGCGGCGGCGGCGAGCGGCGGCGGTCGGCGAAACGTCGCGATCGGTGTGGCGGCGGCGAGGGCTAGCGGGCGGAGCGGCGGCGCGCGGCGCGCGAGCGGGCGGCGGCAAGGCAGCAGCGCGAAGCGAATGCGAGGCGAGCGGCGGCGTGGATAGCGGCGGAGCGGCCGGCCCGATCTCGATCTCGCCGGCCGGGGCGGCGAGCGCGGCGGCGGTTCCCGCGGAGCAGCGGCGGCGGCGCGGCCGAAGCGCGAGGAGGCCGTGGCGTTCGCGGCACGGTGTCTGGCCGGGGCGCGGCCGCCGGCAGCCAGGCTGCGCGGCGAAGATGGCGAGACGAGGCGACTGGAGCGGCGGTGGGCGGCGCGAGGAGCGTGGCCGGCGGATGGGTGGCGGCGTAGCGGCGAGAGGTGGCTCGGCGGGGCGGCGGCACCGACGAGCGACCGAGCGGCGGTGGCACGGATGGAAACGGCGGCGGCGGCGGCGGCGTGGGAGAGAACGACCTCGGCGGTGGCAATGGCGCGGCCGGGCGCCGTGGCCTTACGGCGGCGACGACGAAAAGCAACGGCGACGACCGTGGGTCCAGGCGGCAACGGCTGCGTAGACCCATGGAATGAGCGGCGGTGGTCGGCCGCTGAAACCCTAGTTTCGGTCGGCCGCCCGTTTTCCTCCCGGCCGGCGATCTCAGCGAGGGGGGCGAGAGCGACCTCTTCCTCCCCTTCGTTAGCAGCCGGTGAACCAATGTCTGCCGCCTCTTCTGCTCTACGAGCGGCCTCCTATTTTGCCTTCTCCCGATCCTTCAAGTGCTTCTCGAAGAAGGCATACATGTTAAGGAAGGAGTCCGCCTTCTCTTTGTCGTGGCCGCCACCTTCTCAGCGTTGGCTTTTATTATGGCCATTGATTCGACGAGAGGACGAGTCGCAGGAAACATGGTAGCAGAAGTCGTGGGAAGGGATCGACCGCTCTGATACCAAGTTGTCATGAACCGGGATAAACACCACCAATAAGATGGCCGGATGGTGTCGGCGTAGAACGAGAGGGAGAGAGACTAGAGATTTAGACGAAGAGAGACTTGATATTACTCTGCTTGATTACAATGGCGTGTGGTAGCCCTCTTATATAGACGGCTCCCCCTAACAGATGGAATCTAATCCCAATCATATCTCCAACTCATATCATATCTCTAACTCTATCTCTAATACAAGGCAACTAATCTCTAACTCAAATGGAAACCAATCTCTAATTCAAATAGAAACCAATCTCTAATTCCTAATAATAATAACCCGACTGGGCCTTGGGCCCAAGGCCCACACCCCTGACACAGGCACTGCCTCTTTTTAAGAGAGCACCCAAACTAGCTAGAGGAGAGGGTACTGGGACTAACCTTTACAGGAAGACTGTTGACAAAAAAATTGAATTCCTCTCCCCACATTGGGTTTCTTGAGCCAGGAACCATGGAGCTGTAAGTTGTAAAGAGAGATAAAACAAAGGGGGATAATTAGACTACTCAAACATTGGCTGCTTACAACTATAATGTTTATCAAATAGAATGATATTATGTTATATTAATGAGTGTTCATTTGAAATTGTTTCCATCGGTCCCCCTTCCACCATCACTTTTCCCACAGAAATCTTTTTAGGATGGAATGTGGTCGATTACTTTAGATTTTAGCCTATCACAAATTCACAATCACCTAACATCCATTCTTTCCTCTCCTAATTACCTCCATCTGCCACTGCTAGATCCAAACTCAGCCTCTCATGTTATTGCCCTACGTCAAATCACTCCTACGCACCCAATTCTTGAAAGTTGAAACTATCTTGAACCACCCTTGAACTTTTACAAAAATAAGGTAAGCATTTCCTATTTATAGCTTTTTCCACCCCTTCCATCTCTAGCCTAATGATCTAATGACTAACGAGCAATGACAATGCACAATTTTTACTTGGGTTTCCACGTTCCAACACTGTGTAAATGACAGTGTCACCTGCCAGACAAAACTTTTGGACAAAGAGTTAGGTTGGCTGTTAGGTGAAGCTTGAACCTAGCTTATTTAATACACACGCAGTAATCTGTACAAATTTACAAAAGAAATGAGGTTATTATCCTCTCCTCCATGGTTCGATTCAATCAGTTGACGCTTTTCCCCCAAAACATGGCTTTCTTGAGTAAAGGTTCAGCTTCCACTCCATGTCTTTTCGAAGGAAAAACTTTAATGACTACTATGTCTGTTCTGACGCTCATTAACAAGATAGAATGTGGCAAAGGCTAAACGAATCACAGTCTTCCATATTTTTTTAGTTGCACAAATGCATTACGAACAGAACTCCTACTACACCTATATAGAATAGACGGTAGTTAATGCTGTAAGTATTGAGTCAAATCACAAATCATCCTAATTAACTAGTTGTGGAATTGACAGCATTGCAGAAAAGGATGTACGTAGAAGTATTGAATCACTAAATCGACGTGATCACCTGAAACGCTTCTCTTCACCGCAAGTGATCAATGCATAAGGGTCCGACGTTCCGTTTAAGTTCGCCGCAATCAAATTCTTCGCAGCCAACAATTCCAGCTGGACAGATGCATCCAGGTTACACAAATATTCGCACCAAACAGCCAGCGGCACAACAAAATCGAGACAAAAGTTTGATCACTGGTCACCTTCACCACATACGCCGAGGGGCCACTCGAGCCTCCCTTGTACTGCGCAACCCACACGCAACCAACGAAGCGATTACAGCATTAGCACCAGTGATCAACTGATCATCACACCATATCGCCCAAATTTCGCAAACCCAAGCAGCCGTTACCTTGTCGGCGCCGTCGAGCTCCCGCACGAGGAGGAGGTCGTCGGCGGCGCCCGCCGGGGAGGGGCGCGGGTTGAGGAACTCGTAGGCGGCGTAGAGCGCGACGAGGATCATCGCGGCGGCGAAGGTGACCTCGATCTCCCAGCAGGTCGGAAGGAGGAGCCCGAGCGCCGCCGCCGCCGACGCGGGCGCCCCCGCCTGTGGCGCCATGCCGACCTCGACGAGAGGGTCTAGGGTTTCGCGGAGGAGGGGCGGAATGGGAGGGACAAGCACGCAATGGCCATGGGAGGGCAGGGGAGGGAGAAGGGGAGGAGGTGGTTGTTAACTTATGGAAGAACGGGGCGGCGAAGGTGGGACCGGTCGGGCTCAAGGGACCTTCCAGTACTGGACCGCTCCAGTGGGGTCGCACGGCTGATGTCGCCCGACCGGGAGGTGGCGCGAATCTTGGTGCATAGAAGGAGAGGCGAGCTGGGACGCTAGTCCGGTGGACCCGCGCCGGTGCCGGTGGGGCCGGGCGGATTGACCGCGCTCCAGCATGGGGTCAAAGTTGTTTTTTCTTGGAACTTTCCTCTGGGTCAATGCCGGCGACACGTGAAAATTCTAAAATTTTCACCTTTTTTTAGCCCATCCGAGAGCACACATACTAAGCGTCTGATCCCAAGAATTTAAGTTTCTGATTTATAATTTTTATCTATTATCTTTTAGCTAAAATTATCCTATAACGATTATTAGTTTTTGTAACTCACTCAATTATAAAAAAAATTAAAAAATTAAAAAATATATCACCATGGACTTTTTTAAAATAAGCTAAAATTAGAAATTAGCATATTTTAAATAATTTTTGGTTTAAAGAAGCGAAAACTAAAAAAAATCAGAAAGTGAAACTGTTCGATCTTTAAAAAAGGCCTTTCTCCCATAGAAGCATACGCTGCCGTGTAAAAGCCCATGGAGGCCCATGCAGGGCTTGAAATTCCTCCGACCATCCACGGTTGTCTGATTTGTCTAGAAAGTAATTTGGAAGATTCCGGAGGTGCTTGTATATATCATTATTTTAAAGTTATATAAATATTAAAGTATTAATAAATGGTTGATTATGATTATATACCTTTTTTTGTTTTAAAGTTTATATAGCTTGTATTAAAGGGATGATGCATATAAAGACTGCTCGTTTCTGTTTCATATGCACGTGTTGTTTCTCATGATAGAACTAGAAGGCATAAACTCGGTGGCATATGCTACATGCTGAGGGCTTTATAAGTCTGTTTTTTTAAAACTATAATTTATTAGCCTAATAAATATTGATTACCGGGAAGAAACTAAAAGTAGCTGAAAGATAAAAATGAACAGGTGTTTTGCACAGGCTTGCAGCCAACGGAAATCCGACATGACGCCTTCGTGGGGCAATATCTATCTTCCTCCCTCGGTTGCATCCGCAAGGGAGACATGCGTACGCTCATGGATGGCTAACACCGTACAAGGCACTCCGTTCTGTGGGGGGAGCTCGGCTTGACTGATTCTTATGGCGTCCAGGTCATGCGACGACAGCGGTGATGCTGAAGGCGTCCACTGTGTTTCGCACCAATGTTGACAGCCACGCGGTCCGGATTTGTCTTCTCCGACGTTTCCCGTGCGATTCCTTGAGCCATATTTCTTTGAGACGTGGCTGTGAGGAATTAGTGGGTTTTACCCATGACGACTGAATCCAGTTGGCTCTGTATCAAGTTGAGGGAAGAAGAAATTGAGGCTTGTTGCTTCGTGTTCTTTGGTGCTATTGGGCGGAGCACATCGGTTGGTCTTGTGTGGCATCTTTCCTGTACCTCAACTTCGCTCTTTGGTGTGTCCCGAAGTGCGAAGATCAGCATTGTATCTCCGTCAACCTCGCCTATTTGCGTGACACAGCGAGGCACTTAGTTTTCTGGGACAGCGTCGAGTGCGTGCCTTGCCTTGTGCACATCTCGTTGGCTTTGAGTGCCATCGCATTCGTGAGTATCACAGTGTTTTATTTATGCTCTATCTTTGCATATGTGTTGTGCTAGCTGAAATTTCAATTAATTTGATTAATACTAGCACTAGGAGATATTACAAAGAGATTATGTGGGTTCAATTTGATAGCTCAATGATGATAATTGTCATATGCTGAAATTGAATTGGTCAAACTTGAGCTCTAAAGTATTGCTTTTGCTATCATTTTGATCTTCAGTCTTGCAGTCTGTGACTTTTGAATATGCTTAGATGTTTTGAACTTTTATGTTCTGTGATCTCTAGTAATTCATAGCATATGCTCCTTTTGGTAGCCAATTAGGCTTATTGCTGAACTGGTTAATCTTTGATCTTTTATATTGTGAGTTAATCAAGGCATATGCTCCTTTTGGTAGCCAATTAGGCTTATTGCTGAACTGGTTAATCTTTGATCCTTTATATTGTGAGTTAATCAAGTTTGTTGGCTAATTGGAATACTATCTGGTGATCACTTTGCATTGATTTCCTATTGGCCGAAAGTATAAATTGTTGCCTTGAGTCTGAAATCAATTTTGACATATTAGTAAGGTATTATCTACAGCTCAAAGTTTGAATCTATACTGTCATATTCAATTAGTGAAGAGTATATGGCATAGTAGTGAGAAGGCCAAGATTATATCTTGAGCATCTCTACATCTGAGAAGTGAGAACAATAATCAAAACATAAATCTGAGAATTATGCTGATTTTAATAGCTCACATATTCTATGTTTTAAGCATATTATCTTGTTTAAATGACTTTGAGGATTTACATATCTATATGTTGATTTTATCATTTAAATGTTGCTGGAATTATGCTTTAAATCAATTATATTTTGCTGAAATTAAATATGAACTCATGATAAAACCGCATTATTTACAACAGAGTTCCCCGCCTTGCCTGGGACAGGGAGCCACTTGTTGGCATGCTAGAACACGCTCCTTCCCCTCACGCTGCACCAGCCTCCGTGGCCGATCGCCGGAGCTCCGCCGCCTTAGAGGGGATTCGGCTGGAGGAGGCGCCGAGTAGGGTGCGATCTTTATCTGCTGCGAGCTGGTGATGATGCAATCCTTCCTCATGGAGGCCTCCGTCGTTGAGAGCGGCTGGGGACCAGCTGCCCAATCGACCGGGCTGAACAAGTCTACTCGCTAACTCCACAGTAACTTTTGCTCATGTCCCTCCTTAGTAACAAAAAGAGTTTACCATGTATATATGCAACTTTGGCTATGTTCTTTTGGGTTTATAGGGTCTATTCTTTTCCTCCGAAGCTGACGACTTTTGGCTTTTGCTACAGTACCTAACTTTCAAACGGAGTATTTTCTCAAAACGGGATCTACAAGTTAAACGATGTACACGTTAAAAGCCTAACATCTGTACCGGCCAAAATCGCAAGTGAGTATCTCTCTCCATAATATGTACCGTAAACAGCTAAAATTCAAAAAAAAATCAGCCAAAAGCCAGAAGCCGCAGCCGCAGCCAAACAAGCCCATAGCTTTTAGCTTATATACTACAATATCTAACTTTCAAACGATGTATTTTTTTGGGGGAGATTGGAGGATTTGCCCCATACATAAACATGGAATTTGATGATTTGCCCCATCCCATATGTCAATGAGACATCATGGAGCAAATCATCAAATGCAATGAAAGGTGTGGCAAAAGATCAATTATCTCATTTTTTTAAGACGGTGTCTACAAATTGATTATAATAAATATTGTATTGAATTCATCTACATCGACCAAAATTACATACGAGTGTCTTTCTCCATACTCTCTCTTGTGAACAGTTAGAATTCAAAAATTGAAGTCAAAAATCATAGACCATAGATCAAAAGAATCGACCCAAAGATGTGGAATTCTTGTCATGTTCCATTTGCACGACGGCCATGCCATCAGCTGCGCCGCGCAGCGCCCGGCCGGCGTGCGGTGTTTGGTTTCTTCCTTCTAAAATGCAACAAGGTAGACGAGCATTTTATTTGTAATGGACCTTCTTGCTGATCCACTGGCGTCTCCATGCACTGAAAATGAAATTGCATGCAGAACTACAACTTCAGAAACGCACCACACGTGCAGAACTGTCTTGTACGTGGGAAAGAAAGGCTGCAGAAAGATGGTGTAGTACCGTGAGGTCTATAAGCCGGTGTGCCGATGTGCTTTGGACGAGAGCTGCCATATCTCAGTACGTCATTCTCGCTGCCACTTCCTCCATTTCTGCAATCACGAGGCTGAAAAAACGAACAAGTCAAGAAGGATAACGCAATCCAGTGCAAACAGATTACCAATAGCTCATCCGCGAAAAACAGAACATTTTTTTTGGCCTTTTGGATCGCTGTGACGGAAAGCAGAAGAGAGAATTTTTTTTACGGATAATCCTTTTTTTATTTGAAATTACATAAATATACCTGCGGGAAATTTTTTTTACAAAAATAGGCTCCAGTCGCCTAATGGTTGGGCGACTGGAGCCTTTCGCCCAACTAGACCGCGAGACATAAAGAGTCTACCAAACGTTCAGCGATTAACTGCAGTCGCCCCACCATTGGGCGACTGAAATTCAGTCGCCGAACGGTGGGGCGACTGGAGGTGGGATATAAAACCGCGCTCGGTCACTGTCGCACTGTATTCGGTTCGTTCGGCCGCTCGCAGAAGGGAGAAGAGAAGGGGAAAGAAGGAGAGGGAGAGGAGGAGAGGAGAAGAAGAGGAGGGGAGAGAAAGAGAGGGAGAGGAGGAGAAGAGGAGAGTGAGTGTGTGATTTTCAGGTAATTTTTTGGTGTTATATTTTTTTGTTAGTGTAAAAAATTAGTTTAGAAAATGTAGTGTAGAAAATTAGTTTAGAAAATTAGTTTAGAAAATGTAGTGTAGAAAATTAGTTTAGAAAATGTAGTGTAGAAAATTAGTTTAGAAATATAGTTTAGAAAATGTAGTGTAGAAAATTAGTTTAGAAAATGTAGTGTAGAAAATTAGTTTAGAAATATAGTTTAGAAAATTAGTTTAGAAAATGTAGTGTAGAAAATTAGTTTAGAAATATAGTTTACAAAATTAGTTTAGAAAATGTAGTGTAGAAAATTAGTTTAGAAAATTAGTTTAGAAATTAACTTTAGAAATCTAATTTTCAAATTTTGTTTAGTAAATATAGTTTAGAAATTAAGTTTATAAATTTTGTATACCATTTATAATGCATTATTGTACAAAATATAGTATTAAAATGTACATGTACAAAATTTAATGTTGAAATTATTGTACAAATTTAGATGTAGAAAATTTAATGTACAAAGTTTAGATGTAGAAAATTTAGTGCAGAAAGTTTAGATGTAGAAAGTTTAGTGTAAAAATTTAGATGTAGAAAATTTAATGTTGAAATTATTGTACAAATTTAGATGTAGAAAATTTAATGTTGAAATTATTGTACAAATTTTGCAGGTATGACTCGTCTTTGGGCGTGACTCAGGAGTGCCGTCTGTATTGTTGGGCGAGCACGTGACCGCTCTCATCGCGCTTCCGTCTAGTGCCGCCACCGGGAGCACGGACGAGCCGCCAGTCAGTGGGACTGGTCGGACACGCACACCTCGCTGGCACGGGACTCGACTCGTTGGGTGCGCAGTTTGCACTACTCTAGCGTTTAGTGCGGCCGTAAGTTCGTTCGTCTGACCTTCACTTTGTTTGCAAGCTGCGGGATGCCGGGCTACTCCCTCTTGCCGGATGGTGCGAGCCACGGATCGAGATGGAGCGGGGGGAGGAGGCGGGGGCGAGGTGGGCGGGGAGCAATCACGGCGCTTCCGTTCGACCGTTCCTGGCGACGGTTTTGGTGGACCGTTGGCGGCCGAGACGCACACTTTCCACCTCCCATTCGGGAGATGACGCCGACCTGCGGGATGTGTCCTGCTCCTTGGGCTTCGATCGCGAGACGCCGCCTTCCTACCGGAGGCCCCGCCGATCGGCGCGCACTGCTAGGCGGTTCGAGGTGTCGTTCCACCGCCGATGACCACCACATGTTCGGAGGATCGGACCCATGGGCCGACACCGAGGTGGCTCGCCGCGATCAGCGATGCGTGGTTACAATCGATCGTGTCTTCGAAGCTCTTATTTGTGGTATTACGTACTAATAACAACTTGTTTGCATTCAGGTGGAGCGCATGTATCCACAGGCAGACGATCACCAGGTGTCGCGCCACTTGGAGGCGTATGTGCTGTGGCTGTTTGGTTGGGTGCTTTTCACCACCAGCCACGGCAACTCGGTGGATGCGCGCCTTATCGCGTATGCGAGGGCGATCGCTGATGGCGAGCCCCACCAGGTCAGCTGGGGATCGGTCGTACTTGCCGCGATGTACCGTGCGCTGTGCGATGCGTGCACGAGGATCAAGGCGAACTCGATCCTCACGGGCTGTCCCCTGCTACTGCAGTTGTGGTCGTTCGAGCGCTTAAGCCTCGGACGACCTGTGCTAGACGACATGGATCCGTACGGGCCCGAGATGTATCTAGGAGGAGACGTCGACCGGCCGACGATGGGTTCTATCTGGTGCCGTCGTCGAGTAAGTATTATCACAGTCAACTATTTCTTTCTTATTGACGATCGTCATTCTAAACAACTTGTCTTTCTTGCAGGTATAGTTTGCGCACGTGCAGGTCACGCAGGCGTACCGGATCTTTGTGGAGCAGCTCGACCGCATCACAGCCGACGACGTGCGCTGGGAGCCGTACGACGCTATGGCAGTGGAGGCCCGTGCTCCTGGCGGGCTGTCCTCACTTTGCTGGCGTGACCGGGCTTTCTGGCTCACCCGGCGGAAGCTCGTGTACCTCATCTACGTGGAGGACTACGCACCCCACGGTGATCGGCGATTCGGGCTCTGGCGGCCGGTTCTGTACGATCGGACCATCGCTTCCGCGGCACGTGCACGGGTGAGTGATCATTTCTGCTAAATATGTACATACTTACTACTGCATTCGCAAGTATATCACATTACGTAATGGTTCTATACGCGAGCACAGCGAAGGAGTGAAAAGAGGCGCGGATCGATCGTCGAGGATGCACCACAGGTCGGCGGTGGGTGGGTGCGCTCGGCGACGCGCGTGGAGGAGGACCGCCCGTCACGACGGCAAAGGAGTGCGCGGAGTACTGCGGCTGGTACCACCGCGGACTGTGCAGACTTCGTATATGTGGTAGACCCTTTGCCACACACGTCGCCGCTCCGACGGACACGTACCCAGCGCGCCGCGCGCACGCGCTCACATCGCGATGCGTTACATGTCATTTCAAAGATTTCCAAATGGTAATGTCGTTTGATGATCGACCATTTCATGTCTTTCTGCGCGGTGGCGTCGGTTACGCCTGGGGCGACTCGGCACACTCATCGGAGAGGGTCGCCATCGGTGCCCAGTGACCCATGAGGAGGGTCGGCTTTGCGCGTCGGATGCACAAGGGTGTAGGCGTATTGTTAGCCTCTTGTCTCTGCGAGGCTAACGGCGGTCTCCATGCCCACCGCCGACTACTCGTCCACGGTGCCACCCGACCGGCGTGGCACTACTCGGTGCACCTCGTGGACCGTCCTCCACCACCTCACCGGAGCAGCGGGGGTTCAGCTGGCGGGCCTCCTACACCGGTTCACTTCACGCCTCCTCGCACACCTGTCTTTCCCACCTCGATGGCGCCCGGCTACGGGTATGCAGAGGTCTTATATTGTGTTTATCCGAAGACGACATGCAACGAACTAACGATATTAATATTTTAGGTACTTACCGCGAAGCACGCGTCTCCCGAGCCAGGCGAAGTGGACCGATTTTGCGAGTGGCGGGCGGTTCTCCGACGCAGCACCGGAGGTTCTCTCGCGCGATGCCCTCCCGGTGCAACCGGAGGGCACACACCGAGAGTGCGGTGACTCCACCAGCGCGGGGCGGGATAGACACCCTCCTGCTCGTTTTACTTTTTCGGATCGTCCTAACCCGTTGCACCGGAGGAGGGCCAAGCGAGGCCGTATGGGAGGACGCGGGCGCGGTGACGCGGCACACCAAGGTGGCGACTGAGGCGTGCTGCAGATGCTATATATGTTATACATGTAATGACAAAATATGCCGCATGTTACTCACAGTTATATTATGAAGTTTATTTAAATTTACATAAGTCTATCATCTCTTCTCCGCACATAAACTATCTCACTTAATAGTGTATGTATCGATCGTTCTCTACTCAATCTTTCATAAAAAAAATTTAAAAAACTTTTTACGCACCTACAATATACAATGAACATAAACTTTTATTACAACTTCACCGTATTTTTTACCGGTTCAACATTACAAAATTCACAAAATCTAAAACAATCACGGGGGCTACATGCAGTCGCCTAACGGAATGGCGACTACATGCTAGTCGCTTAACGGAAAGGCGACTACATGTAAGTCGCCGTACGGAAGAGCGACTGGATGCAGTCGCTCTACTGTGTAGCGACACAAATTGTGTCGCTTAATGGTTGGGCGAAAGGTTTTAGTTGCCCAACCATTAGGCGACTGGACCCTATTTTTGTAAAAAAAAATTTCTACAGTATATTTATGTAATTTCGAATAAAAAAGGATTATCCGTACAAAAAAACTCGCAGAAGAGATTGGCTGGGAAGTGACTCGCTACAGGATGTTACCTTCAGATCCTTGGAGAAGCACAGCCTGAGCGCCTGCAACAACCCTTGCTCGCAAAGCAGAAGAGGGGACGCTCCAAAGGAGCTTTTGATGGTGGTAACCAGGCCAGTTACTAGGTACTCCTTAGCATCATTTGTACCTATGCTAATCTTGCTTGCCAGCATAGCCTGGGGTACAAAGTAAAGCCAGCAAAGTCATTATCATTAATCATCAACTGCAGATTCACAACAAAAGAACAAAAGTGTGTACATACATCTACTTAGCAAAGCAGAGGTGTCATGCATGATAAAATGGTCATATTTATATTGACTTCTGCTTCTGACTTTTATTTCTAAAAACTAAAGTCAATACGAACGCATTAATTTTTAGAAGTTGCTTCTTTCAGCTGGTACTATTCATTAGCTACTACTTTTGGCTTTTATATATTGTAACATACTTTATATATTATTATATCACAATTCCGTAAGTCGCATGACGGTCCGAATATCGTAGTGATTTTCGTTGCGTCGTCTTTTTTACGTCATGCACTATTATTCATCAGCCACAGTCAAAAGCCATCAGTAAAAATTAATATGAACAGGCCGTTAACATTACTTACAGTGGCATTGTAGTCGGAGTACAGGTGCAAGGCTGTAGAGAACTAGCTATTCTCATCCTGAATCACAGGGTAAGAGCATGTCCCATGCTTTTCTGTAACACAAATACCACTCTTAGTATCAAAGTTTCAATGATATCAGGATAATATGACAAGCAGAAGTGGATTCTTTCGAGGACAAGGTGCGCATTACCCCACTGCCAAAATCCAGCAATCAGTAGTACGTCCATGGCATGCATTAGAGGATGGAATCTTGAGCAACTCCAGCAGGAGCCCTCAAATCAGAGCCCCTACTTTTGATTTGAGGGCTCCCTCTACTTTTGAGGGCCCAATTTTTTTGCTTCTACTCCAACAGCACCCCTCAAATCAAAGCCCTCAAATCTATTCCACCACACTATGACACATGGGACCCACTCGACAAATCCATTCCACCACATCGACACATGGGACCGGCCGCGCTTGCACCGCGCCGAAGCTCCACTGCGCCACCGGCGACTCGGCGCCACGCGCGGCGCCGGCTCCTCATCCGCACGCTCTCGCCGCGCCGCCCGAGCACACCGCGCCGTCGCGCGACGCCACCGCCCGGCTGGACGGCGCCGCTTCTTCCGCCTCCCACGCCGACGGCTGAAGCGCATCGCGCTGGGCCCGCCGCTCCTCGCGCTCGGGTCGCCGCCGGCAGTGCGAGCGATGGGAAAGCGGAGTCGAAGCGAGGCGAGGCGCGAGGCGCGTGGAGGGGCGAGGCGCCGGGAAGGGGGCGGCGGGGCGGAGGCACCGGGAAGGGAAGGGGCGCGGGGAGGCGAGGCAGCGGAAGGGGAAGTCGGGGGCAGCGGGAAGGGGCGAGGCGGCGGTGGAGGGGTGGAGCGCCGGGAAGGAGGAAGGGGCGGCGCGGCGAGGCAGCAGGGAAGGGGGCGAGGCGCGGAGGGCGGCGCGGGGCACGGCGGGGAGGCGGGCGCGGGAAGGGGGGTGGAGGCGGCGGGAAGGAAGGGCGGCGGGGCCGCGGCGCGGTGGGGCGGCGAGGCGGGGGCAGCGAGGGGGGCGGCGGGGAAGGAGCAAGGAGGAGGCGCCACGCGGAGTGGGAGGAGGGGACGGGCGGAGGAGGCGAGGAAGCGGAGGAGGCGGCGGCGGCGGCCGGAGGCGGGGATTTTTCACCGAGGCGGGAAAAAGCAAAAAAAGAGCAGTAGGGGCCCCAGGAATGAGGGTGGGAGGGGATTTGAGGGCTCCTCAAATTTGAGGGCTCAAGTAGGGGCCTCTGCTGGATCTCTATTTTTGCCTCAAACCCTCAAATATGAGGTTTGAGGGCTCAAGTAGGGGCCCTGCTGGAGTTGCTCTTAGCCCATGGACATGGGCACATAGCCGAACACTACACTAGCAAGACTACTTTTGAGCCGGTCAGTTACCTCATGTGCCCAGAGAGATCCATGGCCCCCAGAGCAAAGCAATGCTGAGCTGCAGTACAATGATGGCCAGTACTTGTCAAGCGCTGCCGTCAGGGATGAGATCTAGGCAGACACACGATAGCATCACCGCATTATTACAGCATTAGGCATGACAATTTGTTTCAAGAAAAATGGGAGTGGCTTCGGCTTTGCATACTTTGCCATGTCGAAATCTGGGTGATTGTAGCAAGTTGCCCGTTCCCCTCAGCACAATATGGCCAGAGCCCATCCGTTAGAAGAATGAAACAGTATTGTTAATGCGTGATATAGATGTACTGCTAGTAAAAAACTTTTTGTGGATGAACACATCAGATAGATGGAATCGAATGGAACATGTGAAGCATTTGCAGATCCGTTTATGTGAGAGCATATGATGGTCGTGCATACTGTTGATGACGAATAATTGATACTTGGTTTTATCATAATTTGCTTTTGTGGAAGTTATGATCGATGCGCTTCTGTGCTTGAATTTTTAAGGCGGCAAAATGATCATGTTTGATGGTCGGTGATCCAAATGGTCTTGTATCGTTGGTCCAAACAGCTCTATACTGAGTGGTCCAAATGGCTTTGTTCAATCAGCAGATTTCAACCACGTCCGGCTTCGACCACGTTGACTATAACCACGTCTGGCTTCGACTACGTTGACTATGACCACGTTTGGCTCCGACCATGTTGACTACAACCATGTCCGACTTTGACCATGGCAATCCGACCATGACATTTCGACCTCATTATTTTTTGATCACAGAACATCATCTACGGTAGAACAATCATACCTGGTCGAAGATGGTAAGTTACAGTACTTTTTGATGGTTGTAGCTACAATGTCCAGTCGATACTCATGAACTTTTCTAGTCGATACTCATTACTCGATACTCGTGGACTTTACTAGTGGTACTTGATAGTCGTAAATTTTACTAGTCGGTAGTCGTAAAATTTATTGGCCAATGATCTTAGACTTTGTGATCGATAGTTCTTAGACTTTGTGATCGATGGTCCTAGACTTTGCGGTCAAAAGTCGAAGACTTTGTACTCGATTATCGTAGGTCTCACGGTTTGTACTCATAGACTTCATGGTCGGTACGAGTGTTTTAATTCTTGCTATCTTCGAATACCTCAAGTACTCGTGTTTGGCCAGCGGTATGACTGGCTGGGTCAGATGGTCGTAGTACTTGATAGTCAAGAAGACTCGGTACTTGATAGTCGTGGTTTTCGTTATCGTGGTCAGCGATTGGTTGTCGGAGATTTATGGTTGGTGCTCTCGTACTGTAGTATGTGCGGTACTCAGTGATCAATGGTGCAGTGAATGGTTAGAGATCAATAGTCGTGGACTTAGCGATCTGGTGCTTTCGCGGTACGATCAGTATTCGGTAGTCGGTACTCGGTGGCTCTATGGTCGGCAGCGATGCGGATGATTTTCCGAGTGTTTTGAGTGGAGTAATGATGATTCCCGAGTACTTGTTATTTTCAAATACTCGTTGAGCTAGCAGTCATAATGAGTTCTCTAAGGCTATTTTCTGGATAGCGATAGAAAGTGTGGTCGTGAATGACTTGGTTGGTGGTTGTGGATGGTTTGGTTCTTGTCTATGGATAGACGAGGGTATGCTTCAAGTGTGTGTGTTGATGTCGGTCAAGTTGTGAAGAACTTGTGCCGGAAAAACGTTCTTTGGTCTTTGCATGTGTAGGTAGGTGTGGAGACGATCATGGTCAATGACAAAGAGGATTAGGACTAGGATGGGAAAGTCTGAGGTCCCGGCGATCTCGGATGTCACGCGAGGTGGTCGGGCTCACACTAGAGCATGTGGAAATCAAAAGTGGTGATTCGTGATGAAGCTACGGACGGTGCGGTCCAGGAGGCTTCGACGCAAGCGATGATGGTGCGTGATGAAGATACAGGAGGTATAGTCCTAGCGGCTTGTCACGTGTTGGGTTATGAGTTATGAATGGAATCCGTAATTGAGAAGATTGAGAGTGTTACATATAGAGTCCGTAACGTGGAAGAGATAAAGATTTGAATAAAATTCGTGTTAAGAAGGGTTTTGGGTTCCTTGATTTGAGGAAGAGATAGAGTTTTGTGTTCGTGTTTGACGCGGACACGGTTTGGACATTAGCTTATAAAAACAAAGAAGGTTAAGGGTTAATGTGTGACTTTTGAAGAAGTTTTTCGTGCAATTCTAGTATGGCTTTCGTCGAGAAGGTTTTTAGGGTTGATTGTGATGGCACTTTGTAACTCCACGAAGATCCTGCAATAAATATAAGTCTTGAATTAATCTGGTTCTTAGTTTGCTTATAGATTGATTGTGTTTGCAGGTACTATGAATCTTACAACAACATTCAAAGCGATCAGGCGATGTGGTTCGGTTTTGAGTGATCAAAATCTTCTCTGACTGCTGAAAGACTAAGAAAACGGTGATAATCATTCCCCTTATCTGATTGCTATCTTTGATCCCACAGTTTCAGTGTTTAAAACTCACGGATTGTGAACCATCTGATGGGATCGGAGCTGCAGAGTTGCAGAGAATCACATTTCAGTACGAGGAGGATTTAAGATTTCTACAAGAGAGAAGGTTGTGCTGAGTACTGACCGGCAACAGGCGTTTGAAGAACGGCAAGGGCCGGAGGTGCTCCGGCAGACGGTGCCCGCCTGCCCGGCCACTGCAACGCCAGCATGAAGTAGTCGAAGTCCGGCGAGGAGGAAGAGTAAGAGGAGGTGAAAAATGATGCCAAGAAGAGCAAAAGGAGCAGCATCCTTCTGGCACTAGTAGAAGTGTAGCACTAGGAAGGCTCCTTCTCCATCACAATGTTTCTTGTTCCATTGGAATACTACAGGTCTCATTAGAAAGTTGTACTCAGGTGGTGGTGGTAGTAGTAGTAGTAGGCCTGGACTCCGGTCTCCGGAAGGTGCTTCCTTGATTAGTGGTGGTTGTTGGTCAGCTTACATCCTCTGCCGCATCTAACCTTTGGTTAAGTTCCTTTCAGACGAGCTAGCTTTCATCTAAGAGATGCTGAAACCCTGAGGCTTCTATGATGTTCTTCAGACGTATTTGTCTCCACATCATAAGGCAGCTCATTGCATCAGAGTTCACACGAAATATATATACAGTTTGTCAGTGTGTTCCTGTGTGATGATTGGAAGAGAAGCGAATCCATCCAGAGTAGAAAGCTGCATTGAAGCCGATACGTGATGCATCTGCGCTAGAACGATCCTGATTCTAAAGAAATGGTGAATTTTCTTTCTCCGCCTTTTTTTTATTTGGCCAAAGTGCTGTAACATCTTTTTCTGTATCTGATTCTTTTGGGGCTTCATGCCCCCTCTTTGGGTGCCACTATACAAAGCAGCCCCCTCTTTCTGTGGCATGCTCACTAACGGAAGCTGGGCATTAACATTTTCGTCCTTTCTTCTTGGCGTATAGATTATAATTTCATCCGAACAAATAAATAAGATATTTTTATCTTCTTTATAAAGTAATTTATCAGAACAATTTTTTCAAAACGATTTATTAGTATTTAATTTATTTATATAAATATTTACACTAAAACTAAAAATCACCGATGCTGGTTATAAGCCTGAAGAAATACACCATTTCGCTTTTGGAATAGATGGATCCGTGCTTGGTTAGTGCCACAATTTACCACAGATGGCGTGTTTCATGAGGCTGGCGTTTGGTTTCCTGTTGAACGTGACGTGTCATCCAGAGAATTTTTTCGCAATATATACTATCAAGCATTATAATATAGGAAGTAAAAATAGTCAGATTTTGAGCCGTTAGATGGAGATTCAATGCCCTAGATTATTTTTTTTGAAGGGGGTCATTTTTTTGGAGGGGGGCTTGTATGAGTGGATTCGTTGGATGAAGATCTAACGTTCTAGATCAATCTGACTGTTTTTGTTCTAAAAAACAGTCGAATGTTGTATAGCAATACTCTATAATATAATAACATAAATTGTCTATAAGTCTATAAGAGGTATCATGTAAAAATTTTGCTGAGATGAATAAAAGAAAAGGAGCAGAGAGAAGGAGGTCGACTATAATTCTAGAGAGATTAAAACGCTACAAAATAGCCTACTATAGATGGCTTTCATACTATTATATCAATATTATCTGTATTTTACATATAATTTATTATAGACAACTTATAAAATACCTATAAAATATGTCTTTAGTATTATCTACATTTAATATAAAAAATATTATAGGTAATAGCTATCTATATCACTGTACATATCCGGAGAGATTTTTGCCACGTCTTGCCACCTGTAACCAACAATTTGCTAGCGACAATTACTGTACATGTTCTTGAGATTTTTGCCACGTCTTGCCACCTATAACCAACAATTTTCTAGCGACAACTCACAAAACTTTTGACACGGGCAAGCGACCAAACAGGCAAACGCAGGATAATCTTCGGAAGCGAGCGTAGTGGCACACTCACACACTACTGACTACAGTCTACTCAAGCTAGCAGCTCTGGAGTATCGGTACGCATGGATGGGTCCCAAAGGCTGCACAGTCAAAGTGCCAAGCACCGCATGTCTTCTGCCAACAATTAAAGCTGCTGAATTACTAACAAAAGAGCCGAATTCTGGACACATGTGGACCCCTAAACACCCCAAATTCCGTTTTTGACCCCCAAACCAAAAAAATTCCATTTCTGGACCCCTCCCGACCGCGCATTTTCGCCCGACCGCGCGACCGCCCTGCCTCGGCGCGGCCGCGCGATCGCGCCGCGCCCGGCGGCGATCGCGCCGCCGGATCGCGCGATCGCGCGCCCGCGCGCGCGCGCCGCTTCGCCGCGTCGCGTCGCCCGCCCGCCCATGCCCGCGCGCGCGCCGCCGTAGCGTCCGGGACACGTGGCACCGGCTCGCGAACGCGCGGTCGGGAGGGGTCCAGAAACGGAATTTTTTTGATTTGGGGGCCAAAAGTGGAATTTGGGATGTTTAGGGGTCCAAATATGTCCAGAATTCAAAAGAGCCAAGGTCTTCTTCATCTGCAGCAGAAAAGTGGGCCCCACCACCCGCTGGCCATGGTTAGGATATCTTCAATGGTCTGAGTCAGCTAGCTATATGTATGTACACATCAGCATATATCCTATGTGGAGAAAAGAGAGTATGTAAAAAAAACCGAGCTAGCTCTTCCTTAAGAGCAAGTCCAATAATAGAGCCAAGTGTTTGGCTATAAGTCAAGTTATAAGAGCCAAGTTATACAATAATTTGTCTTCTATTTGTCTACAAAAGGTTTTTATTATTATGTGATACCATGTCTCACATTCTCTTTCCTATTTCTCCTCACATACATTTATTATCTGAGCCCACCATTGTATAGCCTCCCGTGCCCAGCTTGTTGCTTGCATGAGAGCCAAGCTCTCATCTCTCTCCTCTCTTCTCTCCTCCACATCAGCAAAAATGCTGACTACCTTGGCTATAAGACCATTATTGGACTTGCTCTAAGCACTAGTCTATAACGCAAAACGAGGCAGCATCTATAAATGATAGTCCTTTTCTGTGTGTGCATGTAAGTATCAAATAGCTATTCTTATAGATAGTTCTTTAGAATGCTAACTTTTAGTGTGTATTATATAAATGATGTAGAAATTTTCTAGTTAGTTGCTAGTTAGAACCATTGAAGATGCCCTGTGTAGCCGATCGTTGGTAAAAAAAAATGACAAGCTCCTCGGCTGCTGCCCGCAGTGAGCTGCTCTCTCTCTCTCTCGTCCCCTTTTTTATTGATCTATTACTGTTCTGTTTTGGGACTAATCCGAGTTTAGAAGAGGCTTAGGCCTGTTTGCTTTTGACTTTTAACCTGTAACTTCTTAATTTTATTTTTTCTAGGTTTTTTGCCCTTTTCTTTTTCTGTATTTCTTTGCATTGTGCATGATGAGAGAACATATTTTTCTATTTTAAGATTTTTTTAAAAATTTAATTACGTCGAAAAAGATTACAACAAAACACAGTGAAAAGCCTTAAACAGTACCAAATAAGCCCAAAACCAAAAGCATAAACCTAAATGAGCACCCTCTAATACGGCAAGTCATACTAAGTATTCATACTAGCTATGCGCGGATAACTTTTAATTAGGTGTTATAGTGATTATAAGAAGTGGTTTTTAGAAGAAAGGTACGAACGGAGAAGAAAGTGAGAGAGATGCGTGCGCGAAACTAGAGCGAGAGGAGTGGGATACGTGATGCGCCCGTGACCTCCTGTCTTATCTTTGGAGTGAGGCGGGAGGAAGAGAGTAAAGAAATCGCTTCGAAAAGTTAGATATTTGTATTAACTTTTGGTTTAAGCATAAACCAATATATTTAATGACCTCGTCTAATTGCATCGAACATAAAAGGGTGTGTTCTTTTCGGATATGGCTGACAGTTTATAGCTATAGTTGATGGATTTTGGTTCTAGCGTGAGCGCTTATACGAATAAACTGAATAATAATAAGCTGATTTGAAAAAACTGTCATAATAAGCTATTTTCTTATGATAATAGATAAATTATTATATTTATTTATTAAAAATAATAAATCAATATGTAAGCCGTAAAGAATTGGACCAAGCATTTGAAGAGTTGACAGGTGATAGGTACAGTTGCTGACCCGCAACAATGTTTTTGCTCGTGCTTGAGGATGTAAACGGATCGGATATACAATAGAATAGTTTTAAATATAAATTTGAACTTGAATATAAATACGAATTAAATGTCATAACAGATACGAATTCAAATTGAATATGTACTTAATTCGGTTAAATACGAATATTCTCCTTCAACTTCTGTAACAAATCTCAGTAAAACAAATTTCTAGTGGTTTTGCCCCCTTTTTATCGGTTTTTGATCGGTTACCGGAACGGTTACCGGCTTCAAACCACTCAAATTCAAATTTCGAATCACAAAATTTGTCCGGGTTTTTCCTAAGTTCCGGAAACGAATCAAATAGTCTCGAATATGAATACGAACATTCTCAAATATGGATACAAATATTTTTGAATACGAATACAGACTTTGCTTACTACATTCATATTTTCTTGGATACGAATATTGAATAAAACGGATTATCCGTTACCATTCCCACCCTTAGTAACAAAGGTATTTCCAATTTTGTTGATTCTTTAAAAAGTTCAGCAGCTTCTCTTGCTTGGCTTGTGATGATTTCTCATCCTAATGTTCATAACTTTGTAGCTATTGGAGGGAAAGGAGTTTTGAATATTTGAAGGAAAATTAGAAGCACTATTTACCTTTCGGTTGCTATATTCGGTCTTTCACACTATATGTTTTGTAGTAAAAAAAGCAGTGATAAATTTTTATTACCGCGAGTGTATTACTATGGGCAAAATGTAGCACAGGCTGTTCTTATTTGTGTATATGTTTTACTCTTTCTTTTTTAGAAAAGGGTGTAGATGTTTCACTTAGTTCTATGTATTTAAAAATTCGATGTTTAGTTCCTAAGCTTGCGTTTAGTTGCACAAGAAATCATACTTCCAACCTCAAAAAGAAATCATATTTCTAACTTTATAAGGTCCTTAAAGCTTAGACTTGCAATAACAGGATAAACTAAATTTATACTCTACAATTGCAACACATAAAATTTATATAAAACAATTTAATTCCTATAAGATTTTCATGTTTTAAACGGACCATAAACCGAACACCCGAAATTTTGAGCAACTGTTGCACAACTACAAATTTTTTTCCGTGATCTAAAACACCTAAATTTGAGGACCATTGCACTGTACCCAAATTTCTGTGTTTTTTTGGCTTCGGCTTATAACTTTTGGTTTCGATTTATGGCTTTTGAGCTGTTCGTAAGAAAAAGTACAGAAAAATAGAAACTCACGTACGATTTTAACTGATACAAATAAATTTAATATAGTATATACTACAATTAATTTATATATTTTATTTAAAAAGTAGTTGATGTAGAAAAGTTATGCGCAGTTGGTAAGTGTTGAAGGCTCCAGAGTGAGGACTGGCGAGTAAACAACAGTAGCTCTGCAGTCTGCTTGTCCATGGGCACCAGCACGGAAGGGAGGCGCACGGCAAAGCCAATGCACCGCCATCATTTCCATGAGACAGAAAAAGGTGGAAGAATCCAAAGCACACATTCCCATCACACCACACCGCTCCGCTCCACGGCAATGCACCACTACCCATGCCCAGCCATGCTTCCTCCTTTCCTTTCCCTGCGTTCACAGCTGTTCACAAGTGTTCACTTCTCTCTCTCGCTGTCCTCGTCTCCCACGCTTCGCCTCACTCACAAGCCCATGGTTACCATGAGAGCAGCTCACTTGTTTGTAGACTTGTGACTTGTGAGTGATCGTTAGTTACCTAGTAGGGGCTCATCGAGGTTGCTGTTTCTTGCACGCGCCAATGCTCGCGCAGCTGTTGCTCGTGCACCTCCTCTTCCTCCTCCCTTTTTCCTCTTCTGACCACCATCACCACCACCACGGTCATTACCGACGGTATGGCGGCAGGAGGGCGCTGCACGAGCCGCTGTTCCCTCTGGAGAGCGCGCCCGCGCTGCCGCCGCCGCCTCCCGCGTCGTTCTTCCCATTCTTGCCCGACTCCGCGCCGCCGCTACCGACGGAGACCATCTCCTCCCCCGCCGGCGCCGGCGCCGATGGAGGCACCGGCGACTCGTCTTCCTCCTCGCCGCACCCCACGGCTTCAGCCAACATTTCCTCCTTGGCTCTGCCTATCTCCCATTCCGCGCCGCTCCGTTCCTTCCTCTCCTCCCACCGCCTCCTCACCATCCTCCTGCCGGTCGCCGCCGTCGCCGCGGCCGTGCTCATCGCCGCGCTCGTCTACCTCCTCACCCGCCGCCACCGGCGACGGTCCGAGGCGGAACCCGCGGTGCATACAAAGACCATCTTGCTTTCGCCGGCCAACCCCGCGCTCTACGATGGCGACCAGCATGGCCGGGGTTCCACCCCCACCGTCTCCAGCGCCAGTTCGCCGGAGCTCCGGCCGATGCCGCCTCTGCCCCGGCAGTTCCAGCAGACAAGGATGAGCTTGCCGTCAAGTTCAAAAGCCGTTCTTGAACCCGGAACAGGGGACAAGCGAGCGCCGCATTGTGTTCCGCCTCCACCGCCTCCTCCGCCACCGCCCCCAATGCCACCGAGGAAAGACAACGGGAGCGCGCAAGCGGCACCTACACCTCCGGCGCCGCCCCCTCTGTTGCCGCGGGCCGGCAACGGCAGCGGCTGGCTGCCGAGGCGGCATTCCGGGCGTCCTGCGGCCACGGTGATCAGGGCCTCTGCTGGGGCAGTTCACCCCGACGAGTCACCGGGGCGCGCGCAGCCAGAGGAGAAGGACGCGGACGCCGCTTCTCGCCCGAAGCTGAAGCCGCTGCACTGGGACAAGGTGCGCGCGAGCTCCGGCCGGCCGACGGTGTGGGACCAGCTCAAGGCGAGCTCGTTCCGGTGAGCCCCCGTCGTTCTTGCTTCTTACCATTGCTTGCAGTAGAATTGCTGCCATGATCACTTCGTTCGGAAACTCATACTACCTGTTTGTTTCCTTGTGTGTGGTGTGAGAATAGAGTGAATGAAGAGATGATCGAGACATTGTTCGTCTCCAACTCAACAAGGAGGATATCCAAGAATGGATTCAAGGAAGCAAATGGAGCTTGCGGCAATCAGGAGAACAAGGTGCTCGACCCAAAGAAATCACAGAACATTGCGATCATGCTGAGGGCGCTATACGCGACGAAGGAAGAAGTTTGCAAGGCTCTCCTGGATGGTGAGATGAGAATTCCCATACCCAGTTCAGTTTGTAAACTTGCATTCAGAGAATGCTTTCTCTGATCATTCAGTTTCATGAACATTTGCTTGTGTTGTCATTCTTGGAAGCAGGCCAAGCAGAGAGCCTTGGAACTGAGTTGCTGGAGACACTGCTAAAGATGGCTCCCAGCAGAGAAGAAGAGATCAAGCTGAAAGAATATAGGGATGACGCTCAGGCTCTATCTAAGCTTGGCCCTGCCGAGAGCTTCCTCAAGGCGGTGCTCGCGATACCGTTTGCGTTCAAGAGAGTGGAAGTAATGCTCTACATCACCAACTTCGATTCAGAAATTGACTACCTCAAGACCTCCTTCAAAACACTTGAGGTACCGATTACGTCCTATCTTGTCATATTAACAGTTTTGAATGAAAGGAAGGTACAGACATGCCAAGGCAATGGCTCTGAATTGAATTGAAGGACTATTGTTCATATCTGTGAAGGTGTGTTTGGAGATCTAAAGACCTGTATTTGCCATGTTCGTACAATCCTTCGCCACATTGCCAATTTTACCATGTTACTATCTTCGTGTCGACAACCTTGTGCGTAACCAAGTAGTGTTTAAAAGCTATCGACTTAGGCCCTGTTTGGATGAGGAGTAATTCCTTGTTAGGTTTTGGGATTTAGTTGAAATTTGAATTGAACTAGATCCTAAAACTTTCCGATGAAAAACCCCTAATCCAAACACCCCCTTAGGAGTTTCTTGCCAAATTATGATTTTCCAATTCGCCTAGGACATGAAATGCTTTATTGAAATTCAGCCATTATAGATAAGTCAATTGTTCATTTGGAACCAAACATCATGATTCAAAAAGTGGTAAATAATCTGTTACCATTCATTACCATTTCAGGCAGCGTGTGAAGAGATAAGGGGCAGCAGATTGTTCCACAAGATCTTGGATGCCGTTCTGAAGACCGGTAACCGCATGAACACTGGCACGAATCGTGGTAACGCACGTGCCTTCAAGCTTGACGCACTCCTCAAGTTAGTCGATGTAAAGGGCACAGATGGCAAGACGACCCTTCTGCATTTTGTCGTCGAAGAAATTACCAAATCTGAAGGTGCAACCATTTTAGCCACTGGCCAAATGAACAACCAGGCGAGTGCCATTGCAGATGATTTCCAGTGCAAAAAGGTTGGCCTCAAAATTGTCGCTAGCCTTGGCGGTGAGCTCAGCAACGTCAAGAAGGCGGCTGCAATGGACTCAGACACGCTGGCCAGCTGCGTCTCAAAACTCTCCGCTGGCGTTAGCAAGATCAGCGAGGTCCTGCAGTTGAACCAGCAGCTCGGTTCCGACGACCACTGCAAGAGGTTCCGCGCCTCCATCAGTGAGTTCCTGCAGAAGGCTGAAGCTGAGATCGCTGCAGTGCAGGCTCAGGAGGGCCTCGCCCTCTCCCTTGTCAGGGAGACGACCGAGTTCTTCCACGGCGACTCGGCGAAAGAGGAAGGCCACCCTCTCAGGATCTTCATGGTGGTGCGCGACTTCCTCGCCGTTCTTGATTATGTCTGCAAGGATGTTGGGAGGATGAATGAACGAACAGCAATGCGCTTCGGCTCCTCACGGCGGCCGGAGAATGCGACTGTTCTTCCAAGGTTTAACGCAGTGCAGTCCAGTAGCTCCGAGGAGGAGATTTCGTCGTCCTAACCGTTGGTAGGCATTGATACAGAATGTCTGAGCTTGGAATCTGCATGTTAGTTATTGTCTAGTCCAACGGGAATGCCGGCTCGGACTAAGAATCATAAGTATTTTGTACCTGTAGCAGATAAATGTAGATCTAAGTCTATATATCGTAAATGATTCCGCATGCTAAGCATCATCCAGCAAATGGCCTACAAAAGGTAAAAGTGGCATTGTACATGATTCAGCATGCTAGGAATCACTAGGTGAGCTTTTGAAAAATTCATCGTGCTGAATCTCATGATACTTTGGGGTGTCCTTTTTGAGCTGGGATTTATGTCTTTTTTACTATGGCTTATCTATACTAATATAAAAAGCACCAGTTTGATTAAACCATTTGTCACTTAACCACGTTAATACCCTCATCTCCTGATCGTTAGATCAACATAATCCAATGGATAACATTGTAAGCTGGTCCTGTCTTCTGAATATCTACATCGTTTATTTAGTTCATTCAACATCCACGATTGTAAGTTGACCCTGCCAATCTCGTCTCACGCTACGCGGACCCACCCCTTGGCAATCACGCTCCTGCATCACGCCCGCAACATTTCCATTGGCGTCGTCCCAATGCTCCCCTGCTTCTGCGACGCCCTTGCTCCGCCCTACCCCATGCTCCACCGCTTCTACGATGCCCCTGCTCCGCCCCACCCCATGCTCCACTACTTCGCCCCTCCGCTCTTGCTCCACCACATGCCTCCTTCCCACGTCGCTCCACCCCCGCGCTGCCTCTCCTCCCCCTCCGCTCGTTGACCATGGTGCTTTGACCGCTTCTCCGACCGCGGCATTTCGACCCCGGGACTCCAACCACGGCACCTCGATCGCTTCTTCGACCACGGGACTTCGACCGCTTCTTTGACCATAGTACTTTGACTGCTTCTCTGACCACGGTCCTCCGACCATAGCGCGTCAATCATGACGCTTCAACCACGTCGCCTTGACCACGGGACTTCCAGGATGGCGCCTCGACCACGGGACGTCAACCACGACACTTTGACCATAGGGCATCGACTACAACATCAACCATGGGACTTCAACCATGGTCCTTTGACCATGGCGCTTCGACCGCTTCTTCGACCACGGTACTTTGACCGCTTCTCCGACAAAACTGTAGCTTACAACTACATACAAGTTAATGTAGCTTACGGCTACCGACCGATTACTGTAACTTACTACTATCGACTGCAACTGCATAGGCGTCCACGTGGGGGCCAAAGGGGGGAATTTCACGGGAGGGAGGCAAAAGGGGAATTTCTCTGCCACAGGTGCCAACAATGACCACGCTTCGTTAGGGGTCCAATTTCTCGACCTCTGGTCTAGCATATCTATCCTATTCGTTTAAGAATGTGATATGATTTCTTAGCTGTCTGTTATAAGATGTGTCTGACTATATGATTGATGGTAAATTCAGTCATAAAGTATGGAGCAAAATTTGTATTTTATTTTTAATATATAATCAATGCTTTTGATGTGAATTCTACGTACATACTTACTAGTTAGTCTAATGAATAATAATTACATAAAAAAGCTAAAGCTAAAAGGCCGAAAAGGATGGCCCAAATGGACAAGTATCTAGCAGCAATAGCCACGTTTAATCCGCTTTCAAGGTCTGGCAGGACGATCTTTGCTCCCTTTCTGACAGACTTTTCTGCTCGTTCATTCTTTCTGAGCTGAAGGCATTGGCCTCTACCTTTATCTGGTAGTTCATCTTAGCTTTGGCATCTCTAAGCAGAAATCAAAGCTAATACGGATACTTCAATTTTTATAAGTCACTTCTATCAGTCACTACTGTTGATCAGCTACAATTTTGCATTTTCACATATTATAATGCATTTTATATTTTATTATACCACAATTCCGTAAGTCGCATGGTGATTTGAATGTTGTAGTGTATTTTATTGTATTGTCTTTCTTACATAATACATTACTATTCATTAGCCACTATTAATCATCAGCCGTTTCTATCGGTCACTTTTATCAGTCAATACTATTTATCAGACAAAGTCAAAAGGTATCAGCAAAACCAATACAAACATACCCTTACATACTGAAATGAATGCTACTGTATTGTTCAGGGAAGAAACAAGGCGAATGATCATCAGAGTCCAATGGAACAAGTGTTGGCCAACATGAATTATGCAACATGTCATGAGTGCATACGCAATAAAAAAAATTGCACATTAGACCTGCCATTAGGAATTCAATGGATAGTGCGCTCACGAAAGGGGCATTTGTGTCTCGAGGTGTATGTTATTATACACTACTCCAAATTATTTCCCAAAAGAAATGCCAAATAGTAACATAGAGCTGCATTTTTGCCGTTCTATTGCCAGTACTTATCTGCTAATGTTTAAATCATCGATACATCTCCCATTAGTTGGTATGAACAGTAAAAATAACGACCACATGGCTTAAACAAGAGGCTCTGCAGAAGGTCTAGTCAAACAAACCCTCCGCATCCATGCGCTCTAAGATGCGTCGTGCTTCTTCTTCAGTAGAGGGGACAACATTGCGAATCTTCAATCCATTCTTCAGTGCATCACTACTGACGGTGAAGGTGAAGTGAAATGTGTTGGAGACCTGTCAGTTTGGATGAAATGTTAGCAAACAAGCTCAGTCAGAGCAATATTTCAACAAAAAAAAAGAGGCATAGCTTTGTAAATGATGCAATCAAAGCAGTATAGCATCAACAAGGCACATTTTGTGGGATACCTCGCTTTTCCGGAGCTCAGGCCTTGTTACATGGGCAACAACTTCAACATTGACTAGAGGTTGCTCTGGATTCTCAAGCTGGGTATACAAGACGCATGATTTGAATCGAAGAAAGTCTCCTACATCCACCTGTGCAGGCACAGTAGTGACATGGTTATTCCTATCGCTGATAGGAAACTGAATTCAAAGTTTCTAAAAATACTTACTAACAGATGCTATAATACAAAACATCTTCAATAGCAACTTTAACAAAAGAATATGGCATAGTTTACTCAGGTTAAGGGCTGAAATACTCAGAACTGTCCAAAAAGAATATGCTAGTGACTTACTGGTTTCAAGAAGTCAACATGATCGACTTCAAGAAAACAAGGTCTCTGCCCAACAAAGGCATACGCAGTTGAGAAGGCAAGCTCAAATGCTCGGTGCATCAAGAAACCTCCAAATATTCGCCCGTGCAAGTTTCGTTGTTGAGGCTGGCATATAAGAGAGTTCTCCAGGCGAGTATCCCTCAGCAAGATGCTATCTCTATCAGCCAAAGCAGGCAAATCAGAGAAAACACGGCCCTCTGCCAGTAAAGCATTCAACCTCTCAGCCTCAGCATGAAGTTTAAGAAGCACTCCCTTCTGTTCTTCTCTCTTCCTTTTTCTCAGCTTATCCCATGCTTCTCTCTCTCCAAATAGTTGCTTCTCTCTTTCAGTTTCTGGTGAAAGGCGGTTCACTGGAGCAGACTTTCCAGTCATCGAATCTCGTGCAACGAATGTGAAGTTAGCCGTCAATGCAATTGGATCTGACTGCATATCACTATCTGTTGCAAGATAAACACAATCTAACAGAAGTCAATCGAAGACAGGAAGAAAGTGAAGTCTATTATATACAACAATTATTCAAATATATATTTTTTGAAATGTAAGGCAGGAGCTCTGCTGATCCATCAAGAGGAGGAAAAGAGTACAGAGACACGGGGTTTCGTCTGAGGATCAAGATCTTAAGGATATTGTTCAAATAAATAAACAGGTATAAAATTGACCCTATATCAAGTGTTATTGCTTTACCAAAATTACCTTGATCAACCTGTGTCACTTCAATCTGTATATCAATTGAAGAGCGGCCAACATAAGTAACAGCTCCAGCTATATTTATATCAGTGTCCACACGAAGTGGCTTCTTTAACTCCATCTTATCCACAGAAGCAGTCACTACCAAAAGGGGTCTTGTTGTGCTATCTTCGTCAGAACAGTGCTGCATGGCAAATAAGATATGTAAAAAAGATGACTGCTAGATGTAAAAATAATGCTGCCCCGGTAGCATGCAAAATATGAAAGGAAGGAGTCTCAAAATTGTACACCTGTCATCCATAGCTATTGTTATGTAGTATATGTTCAACTGAAAGTCTGAAATGAATGGTAATAAGGAACTTAACTAGTCAGCACCATTGAGCATTGAGCTAGTTATGGGATGTGTCTACAGTGCAACCTCTGCTACTTCCATTACCAAACTGGCACCATCTTGATTCACTATCGTTAATTACTTGTTCAGACTTGAGACTTGTGACAAAGGAATGTTTTTCTTGCACTAAAGACTACATTGGGAGGAATCACACATCTCAGTTGTTAGTACCTAAACCGTTTGCAAGCTTTATGAGAAGAATCGTACCCATCAAACCACAGTATTTCCATGAGCACCAAGAAGCAACAGATTCCCAAAATCCTGGCTGCTACTTACTGAGGTAATATACAGACAGTGCCGGTTCTGTTGTTCAGTCGACCAATTGTGACACTAACAGTGTCCCAGCTATACTGTTCGGAAGGATACGTTCATCGTTTCTCTGGGGCCCTGAAAGATTTGATCACCGCAACCGCAACATACCAAAAAGGAGTGATAGAAACTGTGTACATCGCTGGACGCAACCAGACTCAGAAAGCCACTACCACCATTACAAGGACATTGTATAGTATCCAGGTAATATTTCCACGTTTTTGACTGATCCAGGTAAAGAACTCACACATCCAGGGAGCGCAACTGCATCAAAAAACTGGACCTACGGGGGGAAGAACCACCCCGGGCATTACCTCTGAAAGAAGAAGATCTTCTCACGTAGATCCAGAAAACCCCCGAACCCCTGCCCACACCCTGACACAGGGGCACCGTAGCCCTTGTGAGAACGACCACGACCAGGGCCGGACCTTAACCTGTGCTTTGGCTTGTGGGGCAGGCGAGGGGTTTTTTTACCCTCAGCCTGAAATTCGCTCCCACTGGGAGTCGAACCCAGGACCTGAGGGATGCTACTAGAGCGTTCTAACCGTTAGGCTAGAGGCCCATTCGCGAGCGCAACTGCATCGCCATCCCGGATGCCATTATACATCCACACAAGAGAGATCGAATATCTGGACATTCCAATACCTTGACGGCGATGGTGCCGGCGAGTGCGTCGAGGTCCTCGAGCAGCTTGCCGATGCGCACCTCGTTCCAGGGGTCCCGGTACTGCTCTCGGAGGATGTCGTCAGTGGCGAACTTATAGACGATGCTGGTCCGGCTCTGCGCGGGCGTCTTGGTGAGCAGCTCCGTCTGCGGCTGCTGCTGCCCCCCGGCGGTGGCCCCCGCGTCCATCATCCGCTCGAAGATGCTGGACCGCGCCTCCCACAGCGCGTTGGTCACCGGCGAGTGGTACATCCCGGGCCACAAACTCAGCGGCTTCCGGGCCGAGCTCCCCGCGTCGATCGCCCCTCCCCCGCCACGGAGGTGGGACACCACCTTGATCGGGGAGTCCATGGACGGCGCCGGCGGTTCTTGGCCCGGATCTCCCGTGCTAGCCGAAGACGCGGTTCTTGATTCGACTCGGGGGATTCGATTTCGAGGCGTGGTTCTTGCGGATGGCTCAAGGGCTCGTGCGGAGGAGGCGGCCCGGAGGAGGAGGGTTCTGGAGAGCAGTGACGTCGCTCTCATCGACCTCAGAACCATGGCTAGTTGGGTGTCACTAATACGGAGGCGGCTCCGGCCATGTGGGAAGGGAAGACGACGAAGGTTTCCTCGCCGTATTCATGTTTGACTAATGAATTCGTGGAGAGGTGATAGGATGTTTCGTGGCCGTCCGATTGATATGTTTCGTGGGGTCTGCCGGTCCGGACCCGTTGGATCGTCTGTTTGGTTGGCATGGCTGCCTTGCGGTGGTGGAAGGCAGCCATCTGCGGATATGAGAGTAGAGGTTGAAGCGGGGCAGCCTTGTCACGAATTCGGCCCACCCACCGGCGGTCAGCAAGGCCCCAAACGAGGCGGCGGCAGGCGGTGTCAAGCTGTGTGCAATCCGGCGCCGTGAAAGCGTCGTACCATCAGATCATTTTCGGCTCAGTCGATTTATATTTATATCATCTACAATAACTAGATTTTAAACAATATAATTTTTTAAAGCGAGATCAACAAGAAGATTATAGTAAAAAAATATACTGAGTTCAGCTGTATCGATCAAAATCACATACAACTATTTTTTTTTGATGCACTATGTCTCACTAACAGTCAGAATTTAAATATTTAAGCCATAAATCATCGGCTCGAAAGAACCTACCCTCATCAGCGCGAGTCATGATGCCATGTCGAATCCCGACGTACTGTCATGCTGTCTATAGTAACTATATTTTAAATGGTATATTTTTAAAGTGGATCAACTAAAAGATTATAGTAAAAAGTATACTAAGTTTAACTGTATCGCCTAAAATCACATGTAACTATTTTCCTATACATACTATTTCTCACTAACAGTTAGAATTTAAATATTTGCGCGAGTCATGCTGCCATGTCGAATCCCGGTTAGGGCTGTAAACGAGCCAAGCTTAAGCGAACTTGGCCTTTCAGGCTCAGGCTTGATAAAAAACTTGAGACGAGCTCGAGTTAGGGTCCAAGCCTAAACCTGGGCTCGAGCTCGGCTCAGCCTAAGCTCGAGTAGGTTCAAGCTCGGCTCGTTGAAGCTCGATAACAATTAAAATAATTTATTATGCACTATTTTTCAGTAATAAGAAAATTTTGAGTTCAAGCTCGGCTCTAGTAAACTCAATAATAGTTAAAATAATTCAAATGTACACTATTTTTTAACAATAAGAAAAGCTCGAGCTCGACTCGAGTAAGCTTGGTAAGAGTTAATATGTATCACTATTTAAACTCGAATCGAGACTCACGAACTATTCAAGTTAGGCTCGGTAAAGCTCGCGAGCTCGAAATCACATTCAAGTTCGACTTATTTAAAATTCGAATCAAACTTAAATCAAACCTAAAACGAGCGGATCCTAATGCGCTTAATCCCGCCGGCCATTTTCACCAGGCTACGAACGGAAGAACCCATTTTCACGCACTTATACCTCGCTGCATGCATGTGTCACAGACGGACCTGCACTGCGGGTCAGGCGGGCGGCTGTCCGAGCTCCGTCGCTGGCCGGACCTCCTCCTCCAGAGCCGACACCGGTAGGGGCCCACCATGGCTGGCGTCTCCGTGTCTGGCGACTTGGCGTGCCACGTGCGTCCTGGCGAGTTTTGACCAACGTGGTGCGGCCCAGGAGCCAGGAGTCGAGGCATCCGACCCACTGGCCCAATAGAAGCAGCGAGCCAACGACTAGTTAGTAATCGAGTAATCGGTGAAGCAGCCCACAAGTCCCGAACCCCAAGAGGCGAGAGCAGCCGAGTGGAACTCTAACCCTAGCCTAGCAAGTCAGGCATATTTCCAGAACCATTCATTTTCAGATGCAATGTCATAGTCACGCACGATTACTATTTTACAGGCTTTGTAGATTCGTCCCAGTACGTAGATCTTTGAATCCGATTCTTTTCAACATTTACTTCCGATCAAGAGATATACTATGTTCTTTTCGGACAACATAGACATGTCACTATGTCAGGCTGGCCTTTCTTGAAAGTTCATACTGTGGGCTGGCTCTGGGACAGCCTAGCTATCCTCATGTTGGCTTTTGATTGAATCATAGAACTCTACACACGAGATCACAGAGGATACAACACGCAAGAACGCAAGTGGAAGAACACTCGAGAGCTTTTTTTGAGATGCGTACACAGCTTGCATCGTTTTCTCTCTCTCAGTTAACAGAAACATGCACCTGAGTATGCAAGGACTCACGGAGTGCGGCCGCACGATCCAGTTTACACGCCAAGATCCATAGGACGGGCCACACACACACGACTCAACGATGAAAGCTGACAAATACAACGGGCACATATGTTACAGGAAAAAAAACAGTTTGCTATTGCACAGGCGGCTGAAATTTTTTTATATTTCAGTCACATAAAATTATACTCTTAATGAACTAAAATTACAGCCCACCTCTAAAAAAACAACTGCAAATTTAGGTGATTCAGAGTGCAACTTCAGGTGACCTGAAATTACACTCTCAATCAACTAAAATTGCAGCCCCCTCCAAAAAAACATGTGTAACTTCAGCTGATTCAAAGTGCAACTTTAGGTGACTAAAAGATAAAAAAATTTCAATCACTTGTGCAATAGTCTATCCCAAAAAAATCCCATGGGAATGGCCTCCCGTGAGACCCATCTGCTGTTGATCTAAGCGAATCAACGATGAATAAGGAGGACCTTATGTGAGGTCCTAAGAGAATTTGTTTCCTGTGTTACATGTACAGTTGTAACCAAACTAATCGTGTAACAAGATTAACTCTACAGTACTAAACATGCATCATGGCCACTGCAGGAGGCGGTGTACATGGCGTCCGCGTGGCACGCCAAGACGATCGGGCCGACAGTGCCCGCCTCCTACCTCGGCGACGACCGCCTGCCGTCGGATACCAAGTGCGGCTTCCACCTCTTCGAGCTTACCACGGGGCGCCCTGCATGGCCGGGCTGGACGCGCACCCGCCGCGCTCCGTCGTGTTCGTCTCCTTCGGCAGCCTCTTCAACCTCGACCTGGCGTCCTGGCGGATATGTGCGAGATTGCGGCCCCAGGGCTGTTCCTGTAATTTAGGAGGCCCTAGGGCGTAATAAAAGTGGAGGCCAATCGTCCGATTTCTACCTCGAAGAAACACGCAAAACCAAAGTAAGCTATCCAGCAAAAAACAGAATAGGTGTGTGTCACGGCTCATGAGCATAATCATACCACCAGGAATCGCACATTAGAATGCAGATTGCAGAATGACTGAATGAGAACATGTGTGGTGGGAAATCGAAAATCGTGTCACCTTGAGCTCGTTGATGAACCGGTCGGGTAGAAGGGACAAAAAGTCGAAGACTCGAAGTGTAGCCTGTGGAGGCAGACGCCGCAGAGGCGCGGAGCAACTCCTCTGCTCTTGGACAAACTCGTTACTCTGGCACTGGTAGTAGGGGATAGGGATGCGAATGACCTCGGACTTCTAACCATAATCTGCCCACGGCCCACACCGGCGTATACAATGGCTATATGAGGGGATTTCGAGTAAAGTCATTGCAAAGTGAAGAAATCAAAGACGAATTGGTTGGGAATCGAAGAAATCGGGCTCTTCCTCTTCTCCTCCATTAATGGCGACACAGTGACAACGGTGGCGTTTTTTGTGCGGAAGAGATCGGAAGAGTCAAGAGTGGTGAAGCCACGGAGAGGAATAGGATACAAGCAGGCGGCGTGCGATTAGGGAATGGGGATCTGGTGAATCGATGCGTCTCTCTGCGAGGGAGCTCATTAGCTCAACACTAGATAATGCCATTATGGATTGGGCCGTTACTTAACTAGTTATCTTCAGCTGGTCCAATCAAAGATACAAAACCCCATGCGGCTATGCCCATGAGAGTATTCAATGACTGAATGACCATAGTATAATACGTAGACTAATCAATTATTCATGTATTAATGTATATATACATAGGCTTGGGCTAAGGACCCCTAATTTTCATGGGCCCTAGGCGGTTGCCTCTGCTGCTTAGGCCCAGGGCCGGCCCTGGGTTGCGCACGGCCTTCTCGACGCCGGGCGCCCCTTCCTTGGGTCGTCCGGTCGTCGGAGTCCCACAAGCTGCCCGCCGGCTACGAGGAGGCCTGCAAGCCACGCGAGCTGATGGTGTCGTGGGGCCCGCAGCTGGAGGTGCTGGTGCACCCGGCCGTGGGGTGCTTCCTGACCCACTACGGGTGGAACTTACGGCCGAGCCGCTGGTCACCGGCGTGCCCATGGTGGCGGTGCCGCAGTGGACGGACCAGCCGATAAACGCCAAGTACGTGAAGGCCGTGTGGCAGGTGGGCGTGCGGGTGCGCCCGGCGGCGGAGGACCGAGGACGGGCTCACGCGGAGGGAGGAGGTCGTCAGGGGGATCCAGGGTGATGGACGGCGAGAAGAGCGCCGAGTACAGGAGGAACGCCGCCGTGTGGATGGAGAAGGCCAAGGCGGCGAGCAGGGAGGGCGGCAGCTCGGACAGGAACATCGCCGAGTTCGTGGCCAAGTTCGCCTCAAAGTGATATATTACGTACAGTGATGGGATGAAGCATGCATGGACAAATTGTTGCACGTACATACGTACCAATTGTAATACATGGATCATATGCGTGGGTGATGTGTTGATGTGACTTCTTTGTTGGGTAGAACGTGCTTTGATGGAATAAATGGTTGGTATATGGAGTACTGCTGTTAATTTGGTTATATGCTATTTCACATATATGCCATTTTCTAGTTATGCGACATTAGAATTTGGCTCGCCAAGTTGGCTTTTGCATGCGCGCTAGTCTGTACGTACTGCGCTATACAGGTGGCGAGGCACAGGCAGATCGACGCATGTTTTAGGCCCACGGTGGCCATTTTAGGCCCAGCTCGATTGCCACCTCTATGGTTGAGTGCAGTCGCTTCTCAAACTGTGGTCAATCCACGTCCAACTTTTAGCATTGAATCAAGTGTACTTTACCTCTAAACTATCACATTTATTTAATATTTAATCTCCAATCACAAAATCAATTATCTAACACTCCTTAACTATTAAAACCGTATATCCCTCGAGATCAAAACCACCCCGATTTTTCTAAGGTGACATTTGCATAGATAAGTTTCATTAACATGGCATCCACATCAACCTTCACGTCTTAGTCTACGTCCTTCTTCCTCCTTCTTTCCCCTTCTCCCATCACTTCATCCTCTTTGCAGATCCAGGTAGTAGCCATGGCATCATTTCATCCTCTCAACAGCCATGGAATGCGGTTGCGGTGAGATCTGATGAGGTCCTGAGATGCATTACACTGTCATCCCCATGGTCCACCGTCCGTCACCTCCCGATTTTAACCACCGCTATCGTCCCATGAGAGAGGCAGCCGTCGTGGGCTTCTGGATCATGAGCGAGAGGGTGAGTAGGCCCATGGGTGGTGCATCGACGATAGGGAGCGCGGAGGTAGCGGCAGTTGAGATTAGGGAGAGGGAGGAAGAGGGCGATGGGGAGCATAGATGCGGTGGCCACCAGGAGTGGGGAGGCGGTGTCGAAGGGTGACGGGAAGTGCGGATGCGGCGGGGCCAGGAGCGGAGAGGATCCTAGGATGAGGACACATCGTTGTTGCACGATTTGCCTCGCTACCCTATGCGCCTCTTCTCAGGGAGAGATACACGGCGGGCTAGCGGAGGAGTGCGAGGGTGCACAGCTTCCATGAGGTGGGAGGAGGAGCCTATGGCGGCTATGGCGCTGAGAATGGTGGCCTCGTAGGCAGCGGCGTTGGTGGCCCATGGCACCAGCTGCTCGAAGAAGGATGGCGATGCTCTGCTCCTTCCCCAATGCCCCTACCTCTGGCCTCCTACCCTTGCTTCGCGCCCGCCTCCCCAGATCTGGACCACCACTTCCCCTCACCGTGAATCGCCTCTAGCTAGGAGATGCGCTGCCGCCTCGGGAAGGGAGAGGAGCATGAGCACGGTAGCGGGAAAGGACGCTAGAGCTAGGTCTTGGGGCAGCGGCGGCCATGGCTTCAGAGATCACAAGCTTTGGGAGCTCGTCACATGGGAGAGATGTGAGGAGGAAGAAAAGGATGAAGATGTGGGCCATGACGCGGGTGCTATGTTAGTAAAACCTATCTACATAGATGCTACGTTAGTAAAAACCGAGGTGGTTTTGTTCTAGGGATAAAATAACTAGTATGAAGAGTTGAGAATTGTAAAACACCTAGCTTTATAGTTCAATGTTGAAACGTAGATAATTGTAAGGGTTGAGGGGGTAAAATAAACTTATTCCTTTTGCATTTAGCTAGCATGCCCTACAGTGAGATGCCAACAAATAATACTGAATCCAAATCTATATAATCTGTATCCGAGTATATCTAGGGTATACATGACTTAAAATTATTACGACCTTTTGTTTGACACGCTTTAATTGGCTGGTAGGTGTTTGCATGTCAACTTGGCCGGAAAGGTACTACCCAATTTTGACTGTGATAGGAGATGGTCGACAGACGCCTCGTTTAAAATGTTTTTTTCCTGTCAACTGGCTTCTAGTTTCTATATATCGAAAGCTATTTTAAATACATTAATTAACTGCTAATACAATATCTGTTTTAATTAAAAGACAACCATTACAGACAAAAGACATCAACAAAAAGCCATTTGAACGGGGCACAATATAAACGCAGGTTACAGCGTCTTGTCCATGAAAATGGTGGATATAATACTGTCATCTATCTAGTTACTGTATAAGATGCTGACACCATAGCATGCGTGTCACTGCTAACAACAAATGCGTCTATTTGAAGCTACGTAAGTGCTGACGACAGAGAAGATCAGGCTTATCACACTCGAAAAACGGTCCAGGCACGCAACGCAGTTTTTCTGCTCCTTTTCTTTCTATCTCCCTCATGTTCCGTCGACAGCGATGGTAACCCACGGAACGGAAAGATGGGACTAGCAGTATTTGTTTGTCTGTTTCCAACGTGTCGACATGCATGTGCGCCTCTTCTCCACTAGTAGTGAACAACAAAAAGTCGAAGCTCTAATGGATTAAATTTTCTAGATCGCGTTGAATTCGCAAGTTTTCGCGTTCTAGATTGAATCTCTACGGTGCAAATCCGCCCTAATCTATCGTGAGCAGACCTGAAGTCGCCGGCACAATGTCGATCAGTAGATTGCGAAACGGGGTAGATGTTGATTGCACTGTAGATTAGAAACGGAAAAAAACGAAAAAAATTTGCATGGTTCGTTTTCTGGACGACCACTGTGCGAGAAAAGAAAAAAGGGGTGCTGGCCGACAGCCTGCTGCCGGCCGTAGGCCTGCCGCCTCCCGCATGGGGCGCCGCCGCCGGCCGCATGGCCACCGCCCGAGGAAGTGCGCTCGAAGCGCCAAGCCGCCGGCCCGACTCCGATCGGCCATAGATTGCCGGCCTGTAGCCGGCGCAGCCCAGAACGGCAACCCGGCCTCAACGCCCAAACGCGCCGCCGGTCTGGCCCCTCGTTGAGCGTTGGCCCGAAGCCAAGCCACCAGCATCGCCTCGGTCACCCCGGTTGGCCGCCGGCCTCACCTGGCCCGAAGACGGCTTCCCGTGCGCGCCACCGACCTCGGACTTGCCGCCAGCGTGCAGCAGCTGCCGTGCCCGAAGTCGGCCTTCCCAAAGCGTGCCGCCGCCCTTGGGCTTGCTGCCGGTCGCAGCCGCCGCCGCGTCGAAGACGGCTCCTCCGCTGCAGCCCGCACGCGCAGCCCGCTCCGCCAGCCTGCCGGTTCGTCGCCGCGCTGCCCGCTGCTGAATCGGCCTCATTGCCCTGCCTCCATGGCCGTGTCGGTCTTGGTCGCTGCCGCCGCCGCTTGCTGAACGCCACTCGCGCGCGCCGCCGCCCAGCTCGCCGGCGCTCACCCGAACGCTGCCTGCATGCGGCCCGGCTCTACCTCCGCTCGCCCCGGACGGCGCACCTATGCCCACTCGGCTCCCGCTCCTCGGGCTGTTGTGCCGCCGCCGCAGTGAAACGGGTGGAGGGGAACCCTATTCCCCTCCGTGGGATAAGTTGTTGGTAGGCCGGCTGGGCCGTGGGCCGAGTGGGCCATACGGTCGGAAGGACCAACGGGCCGAATACGGCCCGGCCGGGGGGGAGGGACTGGCGTTTTTGCGAAGAAAAAACCCTTGAAGCTCTTGAATTTACCGATTGACCCTTAAATATTTCATATGAGTCCCGAATTTTGTAAAGAGGCCTTGGTAATTCCAAAAATTATGAATAGGTCCTAAACTTTACGAGCGGGTCCAGAATTTTGCAGAAAACCCCTCGGTAAATTAGAAAATTGCGCGAATTTTCTCTGAACTAAAAATTTGCGTAGAAACCCCCAGAAATTGAAAAAATCGCTGAAAATTTATATTCTAGCATAAAAGGGCCTCGGGAATCCAAATTTTGAATTATTTTTATCATTTGAAGCTTATTTATTTATGTCATTATTATTCTCTGTATTTTCTGTATTTATTTACTGTTTTGGTTAATTGTAATTGTTTAAATTGCTTTTAATCGCTGAAATTAGCAGTAAAATTATAGAAAATTATGAAATATTATGAGAACCTATTGCACCATTTATTTACTTACAGTAAATTATTCCATGCATGTTTACCTGAAGTAAACTTATTTATTTCGTTCATACACATGTAGATGACTGACATCACGAACCGGGAGTTCGAGGAGCTGGACCAGCATGGCCAAAACTATCTGACATGGGCATCCGATGTCGAGATTGTGCTTCGAGCCAAGAAGCTCCGCGCGGCTATTCGGATTGGCGGACAGAATGACGCCCAACCCACACATGAGGAGAATGATCAGACACTTCATTTTCTCACGTACCACCTCTGCCTCACTCTCAAGAATGAGTATATGGCGGAGAAGAGCGCGCTAGCACTCTGGACCGCACTCAAGAAGCGGTTTGAGAGGCTAAAGTACAACATTCTTCCTCAAGCAGAGCAGGAGTGGATCAGACTGAGGTTTGCCGACTTTAAGACGGTCGTGGAGTACAATTCTATCTTGCACAGGATTTGTACTAATCTTCAACTCTGTGGCTGAAAGATCAAGCTCCAATTAATTGAATGGTTAAGGGGGAGATTGAAAGATCAAGCCCCGATTAAGTTGGTTTTGGTGTTAATGACAAATACCATTATGAGATCTTGATAATAATGACAAATACTTTTATTATGTATTGGTGATAATGACAAATGTATATATGAGACTAATATGTTTGTTCAAGTCTATTTATGTTTAGTCTCATTTGGATGAAAAGGTGAAATCAAAGAGGTATGCATTCGAAATCACTTTCTCATTTACTAATGCATTCCTTAGATCCAAAATATAGATTGAACTTCTAAAATAGTTCAAATGAATACGTGCATATGTTTTTCTTTATATACATTTGTATGCACACATTTAGGGGGAGCTCTCTTTCTATGTTTTGGAGTTTCATAAGTATTGATCCATACTTCTTTCAATATGCATATTTGGGATCTATACATTGAAATACATTTTTGAGTATATATATATCTTGTGTAGTATATATATACTCATGTGCAATCGGGTTGTCATTTAACCTCCCCATTATGTGTTGATGGATGGATGATTTATGACAACCGGATTGGTAAGTTTTGTTTAAAGCTTATCTTAGAGTATACATTTGTTGTGTACATATTGTATACTCGCAAATCAACTTCTATATCTCATTATTTGTTGAGATTGTCATGAATTACCAAAAAGGGAATATTGTTGAAACTAGTCCCTCCATTATGTGTTAATGGTGAAATTTGGTAATTGATGACAATTGTTTTGTGGACTAACATTTTTCATGAGTTAGATGAATAGGTTAGGTTCCACAAATGAGGACGACTTGGGATGACTTCATGTATTGAAGATCATCAAGTCAAGATTGAGAAGAAGATATCTTCATGAGTTGAAGGCTATCAAAGAAGAAGATGAATTCATGTGTTGAAGGCCATCGAGAAGAAGATGCGTCATGAGTTGATGCATGTTCAAATGGAGATGATCATATGTTGATCATCAAGACAAGTGAAGACCATCATGTGTTGATGAAAAGAATGCATCATGAGTTGATGCCTATCAAGACGGTGACCCAAGGTAAAGGTATAACTAGCTAGGGCTAAGGATGTGTTCCTAGTCTTTTACTGGTCTTGGTGTTTGGTTGGAAGACCGGATTGCTAGTGTAGGTTGCCGTAATATTAAGAGGGGCCATGTCTAGTAGTTTGAGTCTCATCATGTGTTGACAGCTCAAACCTCACTTGCGCTAGCTCATCTTGACATGATGCCATTCTTTGCGAATATGTTTTGCAAATAGTTGAGGCTCATGTATTTAATCCTTGTAACATGTGGCTATATTTTAAAAATGTGTTTTGCAAAAGGTTGAAGTCCATGTGCCTAATCCTTGTAGCATGATCTAAGTTTGCAAATGTGTTTGTTGCTCATGCATTATCCCTTGGCATGATCTAAAATTGTTTGTTGCTATTTCCTTTGACATTAGACCGTGGTAATGACTTTTTGGATATCTTATGATTTCTGCATTGATCTAATGTATTTGAGGTAATGAAAATAGATGGGTTGTGTAGCCCTCTGAATAAGCTTTCCATAGAGTCCAAGATCACTAAATTCCGACATCAGAGTCAAAAGTTATGACCGTTTTTCCGAGTGTCGCCTGTGCTGAAAAACTGGAAACGAAAGTTCCGAAATTTGCACTGCGGTAGTTCCGAAAAATCGGAAGTACCGGGGGAAAATCGGAACTTTCGAGATTCCGGAAGTTCACTTCCGAGCGGAGCGTTTTTTCCAGAGAGCGACTTTTTGAATGACTTGGCCTCGAGAAAATCGGAAGTTCCGAAATTTGAACTGCGGTAGTTCCGATTTTGGCTCCAACAGCTATTTTTCTGACCGTAGGCGAGGAAATCGGAAGTTCCGATTTTATAACGGCGGAACTTCCGATTTCCCTGATTTTTCAGAAGTTTGGCTCCAACGGCTAGTTTTCTTGTGTGGGGTATAAATGCCCCCTTGTGGCCGGTTGAAGATGTAGTTGCTTGACCCATTGTTGTGTTCTTGAGCTAGAGTGAGGCCCTCCACTTGATTGTGCATGTGTTGCACTTTGTGAGAAGGGAGAGATGTGCTAGAGTGCATGTGCTGCATCTAGAGGTGGACTTTGTGTCCGAGTTGAGCTTGTGCATTCGTTGCACGTGGTGAGAGTCAAGTGAGGGACTTGACTTGTTACTCTTGGAGTTTTCCGAATCCTAGACGGCGTGGGAGGCGTTGTGCGCGGTGATCTTCTCAAGAAGCTTATGAGAAGACCCGACGAAGTTGTGAAGGTCGGAGCTCACCTACCCGGAGCGGGAAAGAGCTACCACTAGTGGATTGGAGGTGCTTCGGCTTAATTTGTGGAGCCGGTCCGATTTGTTCGGCCTTACCCTAATGTGGACTAGGGAAACCGGTAAATTTCCGAACACCATGGTAAAACATCATTGTGTCATTTGTGGTTTGTTTTTTTGTGCTCTATTTATATTCAAGCAATTTACATTCATAGAATTAAATTGATTGCTTGTATATCTAGAACTGCAAACTTTGACATAGGCTAGAATTATTAGTGCACTTAGGCATTTTTGCTTGACTTAGAAGCTATTTGAGCTAAACCAAATTGAATTTCGCTTCCGCATTATATACTTGGTTTAGGCAAATAGAAAAGGTCTTGAATTGTTAGTATTAATTAGAAGAGAATTTTTAGACCGCCTATTCGCCCCCCTCTAGTCGGCCTCCTCGATCTTACAGTGGCAAGCAGATCACAGATGAGCAGAAGATCGAAAAAACCCTGTCCACCTTTCACCCCAATGCCGTACAATCCGCCAGCAACTATCGTCAAGACGGCTACAAGGAGTACGCCGAATTGATTGATATGATGTAAGTTGCGGAGGCTCAGGACGAACTTCTCCGCAAGAACTACGTCACTCAGCCACCAGGCATCTCCGCTGGCCGTGAGGCCAACGCCGGGAGCTACAAGGTGCGAAAGCCCTTGATGAAGAGAATGGGGAAGAAGGGTAAGTCCATTGCCCAGAAAAGCAAGTCAGATGCTCCAAATGACAAAAAGGTTTAGAAGAGTGGCAAGACCTATGGCCAGCCGAACCAGGGTTGCTACAAGTGTGGCAAGTGGGGGCATTGGTCGCGGATATGCAAAGAACCGCAGAATGTCATTGATGCCCACCAAGATTAGAAAAAGAAGGATGGCAAAGGACAGCCTGAAGCCCACTTTGCAGCAGTCGAGGAGGAGCATCATGAGCAGCTGCCTGAGTTGATGGATGTCGAACCCATCCTAGCAGCAGCACCCCCTTATGACTTAGAGGCAGCCATCGTCATGATCTCTCTTGAAGAGAATATCACTCCTAAAAAGATAGCCGAAGAAGTCGATGATTTTCTAGTTGATTCAGTCTGATGCACGGAATGCATTAGACTTTAATTGTCATTTATTTTGTGTTAAATGGACAAGTTAGAACTTGCATAGATGATGCTTTAGGATTTGTTTTCTCGTGATGGTTGGATGATTTTGGAATGATTCATTCATTTATTCAGTTTATGATGGCATGATATGTTCTGATATTGGCATATTTTATTTATGTGTTGAATGTCTTCTAATACATATTAATTAAATACGTTATATTAGAACACGTGTGGCGCCATATGGAGGAAGTGTGCCTTGCTGACAGCGGCACAACGAATACCATCTTAAGAGAGACTAAGTATTTCCAGTCGATCCGTAAGAGTACTGGCAGCCTTACGACAATCGCCGGAAGCGATGCATGTATAATAGGTTTCGGCAGAGCCACAATTATACTTCCAATGGGCACAACTTTGGTCATTGAAGAAGCCTTATTGTACCCAGAATCGACTAGAACTCTCCTAAGTTTTAAGGATATTCGCGCCAATGGTTTCCACGTTGAGACTGAAGAAGAGTACGGTAAGGAATACCTGCACATCACCAAGCGCGAAGAGAATGACAAAAGGGTATTAGAAAAACTTCCTTCACTAGAAACTGGGCTATATTATACCAACATTAAGACACATGCATCCTACACTGTCCTGAAGACAGTATTTAGAAGCTCTGAACTCTTTTGTCTCTAGCATGATAGATTAGGCCACCCAGGTCATAGAATAATGAGAAACATAATCAATAATTACCAATGGCATAATATTAATGTGAAGAATTTTTCGAATCATGAAGATTTTGTGTGCCCTGCATGTGCCACGGGAAACTAATTACTATACCCTCCACTTTGAAAGTGAAGGATGAAGTCCCTGCATTCCTGGAACGCATCCAGGGAGACATTTGTGGTTCCATTCAGCCCATCTCAGGGCCATTTAAGTACTTCATGGTGCTCATTGACGCTTTCTCGAAGTGATCATATGTAGGTTTGTTGTCCACAAGAAATCATGCTTTCGCAAAATTGATCTCGCAGATCATTCGCATCAGAATTGTGTTCCCTGATCGTCACATCAAGTCCATCAGAATGGACAACGCCAGAGAATTTACTTCAAAGACATTTGATGATTATTGCTGGCGATGGGGATTGCAGTTGAGCACTCGGTACTGCATGTCCATACCCAGAATGGTTTGGCAGAGGTTTTAATCAAGGGAATTAAATTTATTGCCTCACCCCTCTTGCATAATTGTAATTTGCCAGCTACATGTTGGGGACACGTAGTCCTACATGCAGCGAATCTCATCAACTTTAGACCTTCGGCCTACAATATCCATTCACCTATGCAACTAGCACAAGGGTCACCACCGAAAATTTCTCATCTTAGGAGTTTGGATGCAAGGTTTATGTACCTATACACCCTCCGCAGCGTACTGCAATGGCCCACTCCGCAAGACTGGGATATACGTTGGTTATGAGACTGCATCCATAATCAGGTATTTGGAACCCATGTCGGGAGATTTGCACTGCCCGTTTCGCTGACTGTATTTTTGATGAGGATAATTTCCCGTCATTAGGGGGAGGAAATCAACCCCTTGATGAAAAATGTCAGGAAATTATGTGGGAAGCCACGGGAATTCATGCACATGACCCGCGCAATAGTGAAACTGAGAAAGAGGACTAAAAGATCATCGATTTGCAAGCTTTAGCAAACCAACTGCCCGATCACTTTAGTGATTTGAAGAGCGTGACTAAGTCGCATGTGCTTGTACGCAATGCACCGGAGAGGGTTGAAATACCAAAGAAAATTCAAGGTATCCCTAATCCCGTCCAGAGGACTCAGAATAAAAGGACGAGAACTCCGGCTCCTCGAGTCTAAAGTAACTGGGTACGCCCGGCGAAAAAGGATAAAAAGGACTTATCACAGCCGATCACTGAAGTCCCCCAGAATGAGAAGGGGAGCCAGTTGAGACCTGGCACGAGTATGACACCTTCGGAAATGGGCATACCAAATCTGAATATCCGATCGGCATGGTTGTGTGCGCACACATCAGAGCCGAGAAACTAAAAGGACTTGCCACCGCAATTGAAAAAAGCGATGCGTAAGGTGAAGCTCGAGAAGAAGCAATTGCTCCAAAAAAAGCAACTTATGAAGAAATAGCTATAAATTATGTGCACACGGGAGAGTCCATAAATAGGACAACAACCAATATCGATATCTACTTCGCAAAAAAAAAACCACCATCATCGATCTTGATCCTGAGCTCGCTGAATGTAAGAAAAGATCAGATTGGGAAGACTGGAAGAAGGCAATAGCAACTGATTTGCTATCTCTGAACAAAAGAGAGGTGTTTGGACCCGTATACCGCACACCTCCCCATGTGCACCCCGTAGGGCACAAGTGGGTATTTGTTCGAAAGAGAAATGAAAGAAACAAAGTAGTGAGATATAAAGCAAGGCTAGTAGCATAAGGTTTCACTCAACGTCCTGGAGTTGATTTATATGAAAGTCCCTGAAGGAATGCCTCTCCCGAACCAAGACAGAGCAAATAGAAATCTGTACAGTGTGAAACTCAGAAAGTCACTGTATGGACTGAAACAATCTGAAAGAATGTGGTATAATTGCTTGAGCGACTTTCTCTGCAAGAAAGGCTACACGAACAATGAAAACTGTCTCTGTGTATTTATACGACGATCTCAGAATGGATTCTATATAATCTCTGTGTATGTAGATGATCTGAACATCATCGGGACAACCGAAGACATAAAAAAAGAAAGCTCCTACTTGGAGTCAGAATTTGAAATGAAAGATTGGACAAGACCAAGTTCTGCTTAGGCCTACAGCTTGAGCATGTCCCTGAAGGAATCTTAGTGCATCAGTCGACCTACACCCAGAAGGTGCTAGAAAGGTTTGGCTTTGAGAATGCATTCCCATAGAAAGTACCGATGATCGGGAGGTCTTTACAGCAAGAAAAAGATCCTTTCCGACCTAGGGAAGAGGGGGAGGAAGTTCTGGGACTGGAATTCTCATACTTGAGTGCAGTGGGAGCGCTCATGTACTTAGCAAACTGCACTAGACCGAACATTGCATTTGCCGTGAACCTCTTAGCAAGGTACAGTGCAGAACCTACCAAAAGGCATTGGTAGGGCATAAAGGACATTTTCCGATACCTCCAAGGAAGTAAGGACCTTGGATTGTTCTACAGAAAGAATCAAGATCTGAACTTGATTGGCTATACAGATGCTGGGTACCTGTCTGACCCGCATACCGCAAAGTCACAAACAGGTTATGTATTCCTGTGTGGTGGAACTGCAATTTCCTGGAAATCGTCTAAGTAAAGCCTTGTAGCTATTTCGACGAACCACTTAGAAATTATAGCACTGTTTGAAGCCACACGAGAATGCACTTGGCTCCGCCGAATGGTTCACCACATCCATCAGTCATGTGGGATGAACATTGTGCAAACCCCCACGATTATCTATGAAGATAATGCAGCTTGCGTTGCACAAGTGCAAAATGGCTATGTTAAGAGTCATCTCACAAAGTATATCAACCCCAAGTTCTTCTATGCACATGAATTGCAAAAGATGGATGAGATTAAAGTACTACATACTAAGTCTTGTGAAAATCTAGCAGATTTGTTTACTAAGTCACTCCCCGTATCTAGCTTTGAAAGGTGCGTGCGTGGAATTGGAATGATGAGACTTAGAGAAGTGCAGAATTCAGGGGGAGAATTCTCTCCAGCCCGCTATTAAATCTTGATCATGAAGATTAAGTACCCAAAAGAATAAAGTCTTGAAGACCAAATGAAATTGGGTGGATTGTACTCTTTTTCCCTTGACGAGTTTTCCTGAAGTTTCTCGACCAAGGTTTTTAATGAGGCAATTCGTCCATCGCAGCATAACATGTATTATGTACTCTTTCTCCAAATTTTTCCCACTGGAGCTTGAATATATCACGTGACTTGGTAGGTAGCTGCCGAGCGGTTGGAGCTTAGCGGCACCTGAGCCCACCAACTACCGGGCCTATGCCGTGCCCTCCCACGCTCGCTCCGCCTGCCACATGCCAGCTCTTGCCAAGCTTCCCAGACACGATAGATGACATGTGTCGCTTGCTGCGCCTTTCAAGCTCAGGAACAAGGATATTTTTGCAAAAACGGATGTTTAGGGGGCCAAAATTAAAAATAAAGTGCTACAATGCCAAATGCGTGACCAATTCCTCGCTGACTGTTGACACCATCTCGTCTTCATCAACACGCCGATCGAGCTAGCTCTGTGTCCACATCAACAACATAATTGGCGACCTTCATGGCTCTATTCTTTTGGGCTGTAGCTGATGCCTTTTGGGTTTGCTTTTCGAGACGGCAGCAGATGGCGGAGATACCAATACAGACGACAGAGACGGTTTTGGGCTCAGAAAACTATTTGGAGAAGCAGTTTCAAGAAACCGTTTGAAGAAACCACCGTATTTAGTTTGATTTTCAGATAAATCGAAGCTAAAAGTCAAAAAAGGATAAAAAGAACATGCCTATATCACAGCGCCCTCCAAAGTCACTTGATAATCCTCCAGGTTGACTCGACGTCCCTCGACCTCGCCGTGGTCCACCTTTCCCTCTCCTTCCCGTCAGAACGTGGATCCACCAAAATAATGTAGATCTTTATGTTTTCATCGATTAATTATTTGCTTTAATAAGATACACGATGGCTTTTTTCTTTGCTTTAATATATAAGATAGTACGTAGATAGACTGATTCTACTAGTACTAACTCGAATAAGAGCGTATAGCTGGTACGTCATTCTCTCAATCAACGCAGAAAACCAACCTTGTTCTACCTGTGGTGTGCGTCATGGAACACTAGCAAGTAGTACATGCAATGATAGTATCGATTAGTTTCTTCCGTATCTTTGATCTCCGAACAGGAAGATACAGTCCCAGAAAGGAGGATCATCAATCACGGCTCTCCAGCGTTTTCAAAGTGAGTGTCATCGACCTGGCTTGCTGCCTACTTAACCACGCACTAGAGTCAAATTTATCCAAAAACAAAGTGGTGTAGCCAACTTCCACTTGGGAACTTCACTTGACAACCTGCAGCCGGAACATATATATAGTATACTCCATGATTGAAACCTTCCATCTATAATTAAGATTTTCCATCCATTTGTATGCATCTAAAAGCAATCTAAAGACAGGGAGGCCTGGTGCCCAGACACCATGATGCCCTATTTCAGTGTGTGTGTGTGTGTGTAGCTTGTTGGCAGTTCAACAAGTACCCATGGTGGGTCCGTCCATCGGGTTGTCGTCATCGTAGAACCACGGCTCCAACTGGTTCGGGTGCACCTGCACCCGAAAGTACGATCAACCTGTAGGGAAATGCTCCCACAACCATAGCTACAGCAAGATGTAGCAACTAGCGAGATTTGGCTCGCCAATGGCACATTGCGAGCCATCGCACAAACCCCTATAGGTCACGCATAGAATAGCTGAGCCCCAACTGTACAACGAGACTCATTAGGCTTGGCATCGACTAGGGACTCAGCGAGGTGGATATAGCTGGGGTACACCCAGTCTCTCTGAGTAGTAGGAAACATAACCCACCTGAACATGAAGAGCAAGTAAGCAACTAGGTGGGACGTCACAACTAGTGCAGACGCGTCTGTTTGGCATTGCTTGTATCGTCACAACCACAAATGTGGCACTCCATGAATCTTATCCAGAATGGGATGACCAAACTGGTACAATAGATATGCCTTCTAGTCGGGGTGATCTGGGGGGTGGAACTAGGGCTGTAAAAGAAGCTCGAGGCTCGCGAGTTGCTCGAGCTTGGCTCGCTCTAGACTCGATTCGAGCTTGGCTCGAGCTCCAAACGAACCGAATTCGAGCTTCATCTTAAGCTCGCGAGCTTTAACGAGCCGAACTCGAATAGCTCGCGAGCTTAGATTTTTTTACCCTCCCCAATTCCCCCACACCCCCTCCCGCTCCCGCCTCTCCTCTCAAAATCCCCCACTCCATCCCAGATTCCCAGGCGGCCAGCGCGGCGCGGGCCACGCCAGGCCCCCTCCCTCCTCTCCCCTACCCGCCTCCGCTGCCCGGTTGCCCTCGTCGTCGCCCCTCCTGGCCCCCCACCCTCCTCGCGCCCCGCCCCTCGCCCCGCCGGCCGCCCCCCCCGTCCCCCTTGTCGCCCCCCCCCGTCCCCTCGCCGCCCCGCCGCCCTCCCTCCCCCCCGCCTCCTCCCCCGCCCGCCCCATCCCCTCCTCGCCCCGCCGCGGCCGCCCCACCCTCGTCCCCTCGCCGCCCCGCCGCCTCCCCCCGCCGCCACCCCGTCCCTCCTCGCCCCACGCCGCCCCTTCACCCCGCCGCCGCCCCATCCCCTTCCTCTCCTCCGCCACCCCGTCCCCCTCCTCGACCCGCCCGGTCCCCTCTCGTCCCCGCGCGCCTCGTCCCCCGACGCCTCTCTCCCCGCCGCCGCCTCTCTCCCCCGCGCCCTCCATTCCCGCCGCGCCGCCTCCTCGACCCGGATCCGGCCGCCGCAGCCCGCAGGTACTCCCTCAGTCCCTCTCGAGTTTTGTCCTACACGAGCCCGAGCTCGAGCGAGCTCGAGTTTGGTCCGAGCCGAGCTCGAGCCCAGCTTAAAGTTCGATGTCGATCTTAGGCTCGCTCGAGCTCAGCTCGAGTTTCTACCGAGCTCGAGCTTGCTAGGTCAAGCTCGCTCGAACTCGGCTCGTTTACAGCCCTAGGTGGAACCACGGCACAACCCCGTAGTGGCAGATTGCTGAGGCATGCAGTATCCTGCAAGATGATGGTCATCTTCCCCCATCGAAAGTGAAACGTGTGGGTCTCCGGCCTCCACCGGTCAACGAGTGCCGATAGATGCAGTGAGTTTAGCACAAATGACCGTCCAATGTGCATCATCCTCGCTATGGGTAGCAACCCAGCCATCACAAAATTGGAACACAGTGATCGTCGAGAGGCCAGTCCTCTAGAGCTCTCTGGCGAACAAAAAGGGGTGGTCCATCACCGCTCAATCACATTCGACAATGATGTTGCCCATCCTAAGATGGGTCCAACTTCCGTTTGGGAACTTCACTTGTTCTACCTGCGGTGTGCGTTATGGAATACTAGCTATAGTATCGATTAGTTTCTTCCGTATCTTTGATCTCCGAACAAGGATAAGAAGATACAGCCCCAGAAAGGAGGATCATCAATCACGGCTCTCCAGCGATTTCGAAGTGTCATCGACCTGGCTTGCTGCCCACTTAACCACGCACTAGGAGTCAAATTAATCCAAAAACAAAGTGGGCGTAGCCAACTTCCATTTGTGAACTTCACTTGACGACAACCTGCAGCTGGAACATAATTCTCTACTCCCGACACACATGCACTATAAAAACAGTGCATAGCCTATCACTGTTCGGAAGACAGTAAAGCCTAGTAGGGTACGTAGTAGCTGCACCGCCCGCAAACAATTGACCATGGCAGACTCAGAGCATAGCATCCATGTCCTCTTGCTCCCGTACCCGAGCCAAGGCCACATCAACCCGATCCTCCAGTTCGGCAAGCGGCTCGGCGGCCACCGCGGCGTCCGGTGCACCCTCGCCGTGACGCGATACGTCCTCGGCCTGGGCCAGCCGTCCCCCGGCGCCGTCCACATCGCCGCCATCTCGGACGGCTGCGACCGCGGCGGCCCCGCCGAGGCCGGCGAGGTAGATGCCTACCTGGCCCGTCTGGAGTCGGCCGGGTCGGTCACCGTGGACAACCTCCTCCGCTCCGAGTCGAACCAGGGCCGGCCGGTGCACGTGGTGGTCTACGACCCGTTCCTACCGTGGGCGCCGCGCGTGGCGCGGCGGCACGGTGCCTCGTGCGCGGCGTTTTTCACGCAGGCGTGCGCGGTGGATGTGGCGTACGCGCACGCGTGGGCCGGCCGGATTAAGCTGCCGGTCCTCAGCGAGGAGCCGCTAGATCTGCCCGGGCTGCCGGCCAAGCTCAAACCGGGCGACTTGCCAACGTTTTTGACCGAGCAGAGCGACAGCCCCACGAACCTTAACCTGTTGACGAACCAGTTCCAGGGCTTGGACACGGTCGACCACGTCCTTGTCAACTCGTTCTACGAGCTGCAGCCTCAGGTACAAAAGCCTACCAGTCACACGTTACCATTACTACACGGCACACACGCACGAGGATAAGGTACTGAGACGTTGTCATCTTTCAAGGAGTCAGAGTACATGGCGTCTACGTGGAAAGCCAAGACGGTGGGCCCAACTGTGCCGTCAGCCTACCTCGACAACCGCCTCCCGGACGACACGTCCTACGGCTTCCACCTCCACACCCCGATGACGGCTGCGACGAAGGCATGGTTGGACGCCAGGCCGGCGCGCTCCATCGTGTATGTCGCCTTCGGTAGCATCGTCACGCCCAGCCCGGTCCAGATGGCCGAGGTGGCAGAGGGCTTGTACAACAGCGAGAAGGCCTTCTTGTGGGTCGTCAGGGCATCAGAGACTTCAAAGATACCCGAAAGCTTCGCCGACAAGGCCAAGGAAAGGGGCCTCATCGTGACATGGAGCCCTCAGCTCGAGGTCTTGGCTCACCAGGCCGTTGGGTGTTTCGTGACGCACTGCGGGTGGAACTCGACGACGGAGGGACTAAGCGCCGGCGTGCCAATGGTGGCGATGCCTCAGTGGTCGGACCAGACGATGAATGCCAAGTACATCGAGGATGTGTGGCGAGTAGGCGTGCGCGTAAGGCCGGATGAGGAAGGGGTGGTGAGGAAGGAGGAGATTGAGAGGTGCGTAAGGGAGGTGATGGAAGGAGAGAGGAGCAAGGGGTACGGGCAAAATGCTATTGATTGGAAGCAGAAGGCCAAGAGGTCCATGAGTGAAGGTGGCAGCTCAGATAGCAACATCGTTGAGTTCCTCAGCAAACTTGGATTAAAATGAGTGACAAATAGAGAACCGCTACATAGTTTAATGGTATGGTACTTCAGCTCTTTATTTAATAACAGGATCCCACCTACTGTTGGATGATCATAGTTCGATTATCATTAGGGGTGAAAATGGATCAGATACGATTAAATAATCTTAAATATAAATATGAATTCATATTTTTAAAATGAATACGAATATAAATTTGAATATTCTCGAATACGAATCGAATGTCATAACAGATACGAATTCGAATCGAATATGTATTTAATTCAGTCAAATACGAATATCCTCCTATAATTTCTGTAACAAATCTCGGTAGAGCAAATTCTTAGTGGTTTTGCCGGTTTTTAACTGGTTTGAATCGGTTACTGGAACGGTTACCAGTTTCAAACCACCCAAATTCAAATTTCATATCACAAAATTCATCTGGATTTTCCTCGGGATTTCCGCTTGGCCGCTGGGCTGGGCCAATCGGCCGATTGGCATCGAAAATAGATCGAATAGTCTCGAATACGAATATAAATAATCTCGAATACGAATATTCTGAAATACAGATACGAATATTCTCGAATACAAATACAGATATTCTTGAACACGAATATGAATATTTTAGAATACGAATTTTGCTTAATACATTCATGTTTTCTCGAATATGAATATCGGATAAAATAGATTACCCGTCACCGTTTCCCACCCCTAATTATCACCAACATGAGTCCCACCAACTACAAGTTGGTTTGTTATTTTAATGGAATTTTCATTAGGATGTTATGTAATCATTTCTATATTAGAGATAGGGGAGTTCCCGGCCTCCCCTTGCCATGTCATCATTTTTACAAAAAGGCCCTTGGGATTTGTAAAATAGCGTAAGGGTCCTCGATTTTTACAAAAAGGTCCCTACCATGTCATCAGTTTTCGTGAAAAGGCCCTCTATTTTCCAGAAATTACGTATGGACCCTTCGATTTTGTACAAAATGCTCCCCACGAATTGTTGGCTCTTTTACTTTGGTCCACACGGTAGCTAGCGCAGCGTGAACATATAGCATATGGGTTATGAACTACTGCTGCTAGTTTGAACATATAGCATATGGGTTATGAACATATAGCCAACGTGCCCCGATGTACTATAAGAACTCTAAAAAAGAACGCTGGAGGTCAACGTGTCCCAACGTACTCTATAGAGTCTAAACAAAGGGGTGGACTCCATCGCACCCCACGCCACCCTACAGAATATAAAGGATAGCGCGGTCTGAAATCATTGTTGACCAGCCAACGTGCTTCGCCATGCTCTACAGCGCGTGTGACTACAAAGTCTACCGCCATATTCGACAATGCTCATTTGAAGGGTGGGGACGGAGGGCACATGAACCTATGAAATCTACCGCCATCTTTGACGATGCTCATTCGAAGGGTGAGGACAAAGCGCACATGACACTACGAAGTTTGCCGCCGTCTTTGACGATGCTCGTTCAAAGGGTGGGGATCGAGCACACACGACACTATGAAGTCTACCGCCGTCTTCAACGACGCTCGTTTGAAGCGTAGGGATAGAGCACACGCAAACCTACAAAGTCTATCGCCGTCTTTGACATTTGTCATTCGAAGGGTAGGGACAGAGTGTGTGGGACACTACGAAGTCTACTATCGTCTTCGACGATGGTTGTTCACATGGTGGGGACGGAGTGAGCTTAAACCTATGAAGTCTACCTCTGTCTTCGATGATGGTTGTTTGAAGGGTGGGGATAGAGCGCATACGAACCTACAAAGTCTGCTGCTATCTTCGACAATGATCATTCCAACAGTAGGGACAGAGCACATGCGAACCTACAAAGTCTACTATAGTTTTTGACGATGGTCATTCAAAGGGTGGGGATGGAGCACGTGCGATAGTATAAAGTCTACCGCCATCTGCGACGATGCTTGTTCAAAGGGTGGGGATAGAGTAAGCACGACACTACGAAGTCTACTGCTATCTTCGACGATGCTCATTCGAAGGGTGAGGATGGAGCACACACGGACCTATGATGTTTATCGCTGTCTTCGATGACATTTGTTCAAAGGATGGGGACAGAGCACGTCAAACCTATGAGATCAAAACCGTTGGCACGACGTGATGGCCGTTCCAAGCTTGAATGAACAAAAATAAAGATAAGATATATGTTCCAGAAAGCATGGCCGAGTATATATGTTCATCTCAGCCACATCCTAGCACACAACACTCGAACACACGAGTACTCAACACTGACTACACACAACAACAAGATTAGTTCCAACACCCAGCGGCAACCGCTATTTCCTCCTTCTTGTGGACGATTACAGCCGCTTCATGGGGCTCTCGCTTCTCCCCTCCAAGGACGCTGCGCCGGCCGCCATCAAGCGCATCCAAGCTGCGGCCGAAAGGAAGAGTGGTAAGGAGCTCCGTGCGCTGCGCACGGACCGAGGGGATAATTCACCGTCGGTCACTTCGCGGAGTACTACGCCGAGCTCGGGGTGCGGCGCGAGCTCACGGCGCCGTACTCACCACAACAAAATAGCGTCGTCGAGCACCGGAATCAGTCGGTGGTCGGCATTACGCAGAGTATGCTCAAAGCAAAAGGGCTTCCAGGTATGTTCTGGGGGGAGGCGATCAACACAGCTGTGTATCTGCTAAACAGGTCGTCATCCAAGAGCATTGGAGGAAAGACCCCGTATGAGCTTTGGAACGGGAGTCCGCCAGCTATGCACCACCTCCGCACGTTTGGGTATGTGGCACACGTCAAGGTCACCACGCCGAATGCTACGAAGCTTGACGACAGGAGCAAGCCGATGATCTTTGTGGGCTATGAGACAGGGTCAAAGGCGTATCGCGTCTATGATCCTGTCACTCGTCGCGTCCACATCTCCCGTGACATAGTCTTTGATGAGGAGGCACAGTGGAAGTGGGACCGCGAGACGGCTGCCAACATTGACTCTGACTTCATCATCAAGTTCAACACTGTGTACCAGCCGGAGGTCGTGTCCTCAATTCGGCCGAACACAGAGGAGCAGGCGGCACCAGTCACGCCGCCCGTATCGTCACCAAGCGCGAGCAAGTCTGCATCGACCCCGTCGACGCCCACCGTGACGCCAGCAGCCGGTGCCCTGACGGTGGAGTTTGTGTCTCCACCGCCTATTGCAGAGGAGGACCTCGACGCCGATCACGACGATGCCCCGCTCTGGTTTCGGAGCATTGACAACCTGCTCGGCCCCGCGACACCGCGAGTGGCCGATCGCGGCGCGAACTCGACGAGGCGCTCATCGTCGCCGCAGAGGAGCTGGCGTCTTTCGCCGACGCTCAGCAGCATGAGTGCTGGCGCCAGGCAATGCGTGAAGAGATGCGGTCGATTGCGTCCAATGGCACTTGGCGGCTCGTCAATCCTCCACTGCGCCAGCGCCCAATTGGGCTCAAGTGGGTCTTTAAGACCAAGAGGGACGCCGCCGGCAACGTCACCAAGTACAAGGTGCGCCTCATCGCGAAGGGATATATACAACGCAGGGGATCGACTTCGACGAAGTGTTCGCACCCGTGGCGCGGCTCGAGTCTGTTCACTTGCTGCTGGCGCATGCGGCGAGCGTGGGGTGGCCTGTCCATCACATAGACGTGAAGTCCGCTTTCCTCAATGGCGAGCTGCAGGAGGAAGTCTACGTCGTGCAGCCACCGGGCTTCATCGTCGACGGCTACGAGCACAAGGTGCTGCGCCTCGTCAAGGCACTCTACGGACTTTGTCAGGCCCTGCGCGCATGGTATGCCAAGTTGGACGCATCTCTGTTGTCACTTGGGTTCCATCGCAGTGCTTCCGAGCATGCCGTATACATGCGCGGTGTGGGCGTGCATCGCCTGGTGGTCGGCGTATACGTCGACAATCTCATCATCACGGGTGGTGACTCCATCGAGCTCGAGCAATTCAAGGCGGAGATGAAGGGGACATTCCAAATGAGCGACCTCGGCATGCTGCGCTACTATCTTGGCTTAGAGGTGAATCAGACCAGTGATGGCATCACCGTGAGCCAGAGCGCGTACGCCTAGAAGATACTGGAGGCGGCAGGCATGGTTGGGAACAATCCCAGTCTCACCCCCATGGAATCGCGACTCAAACTCAGTAAGTCGAGCACTGCCCCTGTTGTCGATGCCACTTAGTACAGAAGGATCGTGGGTTCGCTGCGCTATCTGGTGAATTCGAGGCCAGACTTGGCGTTCTCGGTGGGCTACATCAGCAGGTTCATGGAGAAGCCCACCAATGAGCATCTGGTTGCCGTGAAGCGAGTGCTGCACTATGTCGCTGGCACCATCAACTACGGCTGTAGCTACAAAAGGAAGACAGAAGCTGTGCAGTTGGTTGGTTATAGCGATAGCGATCTTGCGGGCAACATCGACACTCGCAAGAGCACCTCTGGCGTCTTCTTCTTCCTTGGCGACAACTTGATCACCTGGCAATCGCAGAAACAAAAGGTCGTGGCCCTATCATCATGCGAGGCTGAATACATCGCTGCGACAACCGCTGCCTGCCAGGGTGTGTGGTTGGCGCGCCTTCTAGCTAAGCTCAGAGGAGAGGAGGCTGGCGCCATCACGTTGAAGATTGACAACCAATCCGCAATCTTGCTCAGTAAAAACCCTGTCCCCGATCGCAGTAAACACATCGATACTAGATACCACTACATCAGAGAGTGCATTGAGGAGGGCAGGGTGAAGGTTGAGTTCATCGGCACTAATGAGCAGCTAGCGGACATCCTGACGAAGGCACTTGGGTGCGACAGGTTCATTGAGCTGTGATCCAAGATTGGCCTCGTCGAAATTCTATCAGCACACAAGGTTTAGGGGGAGTTTTGTTGGTTGTTAAATCTTGTATGCATGCATTTAGTTAGTGGTTTACTATTTCAGTTTCTGCATGCAGTGGCCGTTGAGTTTCTGCATGCATTTAGTTTTTGCATTGAGTCATTGAGTCATGAGGCAGTTTCTGCATCTGCATGCATTTAGTTTTTGCATTGAGTCATTGAGTCGTGAGGCATTGAAGCTTCAGTTTCCATTTGCATTGTTTTGCTTTAAAAAAGAGATGAGAAACAGAAAGCGCTGCCGATTCATTGCAGCACAAAAATCTTCAGTGCTCCACGTGTGATTGTGTGCATGTTGAGCTCGGGTCCTTGCGGGTGATTCTTGCCGGAGTCCTGACAGTCAGGGGGATCCAGGAGGTGATGGACGGCGAGAAGAGCGCCGAGTACAGGAGGAACGCCGCCGTGTGGATGGAGAAGGCCAAGGCGGCGAGCAGGGAGGGCGGCAGCTCGGACAGGAACATCGCCGAGTTCGTGGCCAAGTTCGCCTCAAAGTGATATATTACAGTGATGAAATGAAGCATGCATGGACAAATTGTTGCACGTACATACGTACCATTTGTAATACATGGATCATATGCGTGGGTGATGTGTTGATGTGACTTCTTTGTTGGGTAGAACGTGCTTTGATGGAATAAATGGTTGGCATATGGAGTACTGCTGTTAACTTGGTTATATGTTATTTCACATATATGCCATTTTATAGTTATGCGACATTATAATTTGGCTCGCCAAGTTGTTTTTGCATGCGCGTGAGTCTGTACGTACTGCGCAAATCAACTTGTTCGATTCTCAAAAAAAAAAACGACGACACAATCAAGAGAATGACATGGCCAATGGGTTCGTACTGCGCCAAGCACCGATGCGACTAGGGCTGGACGAAAAACTCGAAGTTCATTAGCTCGCTCGACTCGTGGCTGGCTCGGCTCGGCTCGTTAGGATAACGAGCCGAGCCGAGATTTTAGCTCGTTAGCTATAACGAGCCAACTCGAGTCAGCTCGCGAGCCACTCACGAGTCAAACGAGCCATGCTTCCAGGAATTTAGATATGCATATGTTGCTTCCATGGACCTAATTTGTACTCTATTGCATGTGTTAATGTGTAAATTTGTACTCTATTGTACCCAAACGAGCCATGCATGTGTTAATTTGTACTCTATTATACCCAAACGAGACATGCTTCCATGGATGAATATATGATGGAGACATTTTTTGGCTCTGGCTCACGAGCCAAACGAACTAGCTCGAGCTTGTCGCCGAGCCGAGCCGAGCCGAGCTAGCTTTTTAGCTCGTTAGTTATAACAAGCCAGCTCGTTATCCTACCGAGCCAGACCGAGTCGAGCTGAGCCGAGCCAGCACGATATCCAGGCCTAGATGCGACAAATGCGCACGCAGCAAACGCCGTTATGGACCTGTACTTTCATGGGCTGGGTCATGCAGGGCTTTTGGTCGGTCTGTGAGTTTCAATGTAGTCAACTATGGATAATTACAGGTGGCGAGGCAGAGACAGATCGACGCATGTTTTAGGCCCACGGTGGCCATTTTAGGCCCAGCCGGATTGCCGCCTCTATGGTTGAGTGCAGTCGCTTCTCAAACTGTGGTCAATCCACGTCCAACTTTTAGCATTGAATCAAGTCTACTTTACCTCTAAACTATCACATTTATTTAATATTTAATCTCTAATCACAAAACCAATTATCTAACACTCCTTAACTATTAAAACCGTATATCCCTCGAGACCAAAACCACCCTGGTTTTTCTAAGGTGACATTTGCATAGATAAATTTCATTAACATGGCATCCACATCAACTATTAAAACTGTCTAAACTATCACATTTGTTTAATTTTTAAACTCTAATCACGAAACCAGCTATCTAACACTCCTCAACTATTAAAACTGTCTATCCCTCGAGACGAAAACCATCTCGGTTTTGCTAAGGTGATAGGTGTCGAAGGGTGATGGAAAGTGTGGATGCGGCGGGGTCAGGAACGGAGAGGATCCAAGGACGAGGACACGTCGTTGCTGCACGATTTGCCTCGCTACCCATGCACCTCTTCTCAGGGAGAGATACACGATGGCCTAGCGGAGGAGTGCGAGGGTGGATAACTTCCATGAGGTGGGAGGAGCCTATGGCGGCTATGGCGTTGAGAATGGTGGCCTCGTGGGCAGCGGTGTTGGTGGCCTATGGCACCAAGCGCTTAAAGAAGGATGGCGATGCGCTTGAATTCAACATTGTCTCAACAGGCATCTGGCTCACCTAAATCTGTGGGAAAAAATGATCAGTTTAGTGCACATTGAAAGTTTTAACAACAAAACACAGTTCCACCCCACGCTACTAGCTCAGTTTTCTACTGAAAGCTGTGTAAAATGAATAATCTTGTGTTTGTTGACGATCTAAATAGGCAAACAAGCCCTGAATGCATGCCTTCTTAAAAACCTCCTTCATCGTCAAACCAGATGAACCTCTTCATGCTACACACAACTAAGAATATTAAGGAAATATGACAATAAAAGGCTGAACACAGAACACCAAGTATAGTGTGTGTATAAATCAGGTACAACTAAGTACTAAGGAATTGCAACATTAATCTAATGAGGTCATGCATAAAGCAATAGGAATATATCATAATTCATCAAAAGAACTATATTACTAACATGCTTGCCTACGGTTGTTGGAGCCGGAGGCAGGGGCAGAGGACCTTTTCCCTTTACAGTTCTTGGACTCCGTGCTTGCCTTGAGGTCAATGGGGAAGGGGAGGTGGAGGTAGACGGTGATGAGGGGGAGAGGCGACGACAGAGGCAAACGTCGACGAGGTGCGACGCCTATGCAGCCGTGCCGCTTGCTTGGTTGTGTGCGGCGTGGCGCCTCTCCGAGACTTTGCGCCCTCCAACTCCACTCTCGCTAAGAAAGAGAACATTCAAGGGGATGGAATCACACCTTCGTGCTCGCCATTCGCCATCATCATCATATCTGATCTGAGCTCGCCTTCGGACTTCGGTGTCGCCCAACCGTTGCCTCTCTCTAAGGTTCTTTGGGTTTGGTTGGAGGGGAAGAGGATATGGAATGAAATGGATGGGGCGAATGGGTTGGGTGACGGTCACCTCTAGGGTTTCTCTAGGCCAGAGTGCTACTGGGCTGGCCGAATCAGGGAGCGGCTCGATAGGTAGCAGAGCTAAAACCCTGGCTCGGTTCGAGCCAGTGAGTGGCTTGTTAGCGGCAGAGTTAAAATCTTGTCTCGACTCAACTTGCTTATACCACAAACCTTAAATGAGTCCATCCAGCTCAGCTCGTAGGCCTCGAGTTTTCTTTTTTTTTTGCACCCCTAGCCACAGCTGCCTACGCCGTGTACCGAGAGACGAGAGCGTCGTCCGGGCCAACCGGAGCCCTCGCGCGTTCCCCGCCGTCCCAGGCTCCCAGCCGCGCGCGCGGCCCGTCCGTCCCATCACCGCACGGAGACACGGCGCGCCCGCGAAGCCACGGTCCGCTCAAGACAATCATCAGCTGTTCACGGGACACGACCCACCTCTACCAGTACAAAACACACACTACGTGCCCGCCTGCGATCACGTGTGCCGGACAGCCAATTTGGGACTCTCCAGAAATCACAGTCGAGTCGAGCATGCCCATAAGCCCGTAGTAACTTCGCCGTACCTTTCGTCAAAATTTGTCCTGCACCGGGGAAATAATTGAGCCAGTGCCTACGGGCTACCGCATGGACGACAGTAGTACTAGTTGTTGGCCTTTTTCTTTGAGCTATAGTAAGTGATTGTTAGCTATGATCGGTTTTTATTTATATTTTTTTTTGAGATGGCAACGGATATTAGAGACGTCGACACAAACGACATATACGATTTTAGGTTTAAAAAGTATTTTAAAAAATTTACTTTAAAAAATCGCTATATTTACCTTGATTTTTAAAGAAATCAAAAGTATAAGAAAACAAGATCTACAACTTGCAAGAATCTGGCTGCTTTGGTTCTGCTCTATTAGACTCTACTAGTATAGTGCCCGTGCTAACGCCACGGCGGCATTTTATGGATGCACACGAAATCAACAAAACGAATTTTTGAATGGCCATACATGTTTTGTTCCCTGCTGTCAAAGCCAATTTTTGAATGGCCATACATGTTTTGTTTGGATAATTGGGTTGCTGCTGGCAACAAAGTCCATCCATGAATGAAAGCCAGACATATACATCAGATTATTTTGGTCAGTCACTATAAATAATTGAAGACATCCAAATGGCAAAAGTACATCAGATTATTTTGGTCAGTCACTACAAATAATTGAAGACATCCAAATGGCAAAAGTTCAGTTACAAGTCAATGAACGCTGAAATATAGATGACCACATGTGTATGATATGGTGCTTTCACATAATACATGCAACTCAGGCAAAGATCCATTCGTAATGACAATCTAACCCAATGGCGAATGAAGCATATTAGTACAAAGAAGATGGTTTGATGCAAAACCAACTCGAGGAAGATGCAATCACCAATGTTTAAAATCGCAATGCTTTTAAATTATCATATTTAGATGAGAATGCAATCATGACCTTGCTTTGCTATATCCAATGATTAAAAACACTTTAAATTCAATTCCTGTATTGGATTTGGATCCGTAGGAAACTGAAAGCTGCAAATATAAATATAAAGCCGACGAGGACTCAAAACTTGGGTGCTAATGGTGTACACCCACACATCCAGCCAACCGAGCTACGGATTTTAAATTTTTATCATACTACATGTTCTAAAATTAGCGGGTGGTAAAATTTGTTGGAACGTGCATACAAATATGTTCCAATTTTTTCCTAAAAGAAGACCAGATGGTGTAAGCTGCAATGGGATCAACAAGAGAGTTTACCTTTGCCTCAGGAAATTGATTAGTGAAGGTCCGAAAAATTTGAACACAGAAAGTACTTGTTGTACTTGAACCCTCTTCTTGTACTTTCGAAAACTTTCAGACAGATCGACGATAGACTTTGAAGATGCCTGATCATCATCTCCAACCATGACAAGAACATTTTTATGCTGATCATACAGAAACAATAAGTTGTAAATATCATATCGTAATAATCTCTTAGTCTCACCGGACTACTCGTCTCTAATGAAGCGAGAAAGAAATGGACATCAAGAAGTTCAAATCGAGTCTAAAATCGTGCCTTCCTCCTGTTTTATGCATAGAGGATGGGAGTGTGATCTTGAGGTTCTCTGAAATTTTTGGTGTCCAGATCCCGTGAGAAAACCCAAGACAGATCGCCATAAGCGCCCGATGAATAAAGGTATTCTTCATGTTGATTATAAGAAACAAATCGAGAGCAATCCCCATGAACCCCATGGTCCTCCGTAGACCACGGCAGTCTTACATGGATAGTCAGTGGGTGATTGGAGGTATATTACTGAAAGTAATGGTTACATAAAACTTAAAAGTACTTACTTTTTATTCTTATTTGGGTGTTCCATCTGAAGCTTTAGAAATTTTATGGCAAAATTGGCTCTGGACACTACACTTGGTTGGCATTTGCCGAGACACATCTCGTATTTAAGAATTAGTGATGGACACCGCAGATTCTGGTTATTTGCCGGAACATACTCGCCATTATAATATGATTTTTGGAGGATTTGGAGAGAGAAACAATTCAAAATTCCCAAATTGAGTGACTAATGGTCGGCAAGTGACATCTTTGCCGCGATGGGAGGGTCATTTGAACTTTTACACCCAATCTCTCCGAATTTCAAAATAATACTATTATAATGGGTACAGTGTGTTTTGGTAAATGACCACAAATTTGCAATGTCCATAAGCCACTCACGATTATGTGGTGTGTTTTAGCAAATGCCAACCGAGTACGGTGTCTAGGAGCCAATTTTGCCAAATTTTATTAGTACCAACCATGTTGACAAGACATGTTTGTTATCGCATGTATGATCTCTAACCTAGATCATTTTATCCGAGAGCAAGTCTCTAATTTATCTCAGAATAAAATATAGCATACTGCTTTCTTCAAAGATTACCTTTACCTGCAGCCTTTATCAATAGTAGTGTGCCCGTGCTAACGCTATGGTAAAATACAAAATAAGATAAAATTTGTAAAAAATAAGACGAACAATCAGATTCATTAAGATTCACGGTGCTTTTACTGGGGCGCGGGCCGTCTGGGGAGAGGAGCACACGCGAGCAGTCGAGGCGCCGCTCGTAACAGTACCGCCGCTACTCCCTCGCCGTATGTGACATCCCAAGGTTTTTCTGAGTTTTTTTAAAAAGAAGTTATTTAAAAGATTAAAAAGTATTTTGAAGGAAATTAAATTTAAAATTTAATGCAAGAACTGTTGTTGAAAATATTTTATTTAAGTCCAAAACTTACCCAGGAACTTCTGTGAATTTTTCTGGGATTTTTGGAATTTATTTAATATTTTTTCTAAGCTTTATTGAACTTTCTAGCCTCTCTGAAAATCAAAAATCAAAATTAAAACTAAAATTCCTCTCCCCTCCCCTCAGGCCGCCGCATGGACGGCCGGATCTCCCGCCCGATCCCGCCTAGCCCCCTCCCCCGGTTGCCACTTGGCCGGCCCAGGTCAGTCCACCCGACCGCGTCGGCCCATCTCTGCCGTCCGCCTTGCGCCCGCGCCTCCCTCTCTCGCTAACCACCCGGACCCACCTGTCGGGTGCGTCTCACTCCCCGCGCCGCTCGGACGCCGTCCGATCTCCCCGAGCCACTCGGACGCCGTCCGATCTCCTCGAGCCACTCGAACGCCGTCCGATCTCCCTGAGTTCCCCACGCCGCTCGGACGCCATCCGATCTCCCCGAGCCGCTCGAGCACGCCTCTTTCAGTATTGGTGTGGTCGAACGCCTTTCGACCATGTCTATTGACGGTTTGCCGTGGTCACAGCCTTCTTTGATCATGCTCAGCGACTTTACAATGTGGTCGTAGCCTCCTGACGACCATGTTCGAACTTCCCGAGCACGCCTCTTTTAATTTTACCGTGGTCGAACGCCTTTCAACCACGTCTATTGACGGATTGATGTGGTCGTAAGTCTTGTATTTCTCAAAGCAACACCATATCTGACCAGTAGGTGAGGATTGATGACCAATCATTTCATTAGCGATTACACTGAATAGTTCCAGCCTTCTTGGACAAATAATGTTGCTATTATAGTCTTATTACAAGTGAGTACTTAATAATGAGGTGGATCTCAACAAGAAAACGGCGTTACACTACGGCTTAGTTTGATCATTTTTACTAAACCGAGTCACTTTTGATCTTAATCACAAATGAATATCTCAAGAGTGATCAAGGATGGATAAGAACATTAGGTTTCCAAGATCCAACGTAAAAAAAGCAATGAATATAAATAAATAAAATATTTCGTTCCTATCCATGCCTTTCGGACCAAGCAAAAATTTTATCTTTTGTTCCCCTCATAAGACACCATAGTAACATCTCTAACAATCAATGTAGCAACAATTCGGTGGCCACAGAGGAGTGCTCCATAGATGAAAAGGTCTTACGAAAGAAAGTCTTTCTCGCATCAAAATCAAAATACTTTACGGCCATGCAACAGCTTTATTGGCACAATTACATATCAACACACCGAACACCCCCATCTTCTCACATCAAAAGTTGCTTTCATGGTCATTTTGCCAACAGCTTTCTTGCCTAGTCTACAGAGCGAAGCAAACACGTAAATTCCATCTTCCACCGTCAAAATCACATGAGCTCCACCAAATGTTCCTTGGAATTCTCATTCTTTACATTAAAGCATATCCCCACCGAATTTCCAGGTTAGATTCCAGATTTTTAATTGCCATGTCCTTCACACCGACTGAGCTACTTAGCAAGATAAGAAACACAGAGTGATTGTTGTTCACCACAACCTTATCAATCCAGTCCCAATCTGTTTCCTTTCTTCTCCCATCTGAAAATTTACCCTCGAATTGCTATCTGGCCACGAAGGAGAATCAAAGATAAGATCAAACTATAGCCACATTTATAAAATTCATCTCAATGCAAAGTCAATAAAAAACACTGTCTACAACTCCGAATAACTAACCAGCATTGAGTAAAAAAGCATGGCATCAGCAACCACATACTCCAGAGCACACTAACTTGAAAAAGAATCCATATTATGTAACAAGTGACCATAATGTAAAGTACTAAACCACACATGACCATTTCGGCATTTCCAAACATGAAATTCAGATACGACCTCTAAAATCAGAATAGCTGCCTCAAATGTGCACTATCTCATCACCTTTGAGGATCACATGCAATGACATGATTTAGCAGGTCCGAGGAAACAAGATTATTCAGCAAGACTAATGAGGTGAGACAAACAAGCAGCATTTTTAGCAATTTTCAGGGACATGTATTGCTTGAGGTTGGGAACTGGAAGCCAATATGACACCCACTATTAACATATCATAAGTTGGATTGTACAATGCAACAAAGAATCAACTCAAAAATCTTTGTCCCAGCACTTAAACCTGAGTTCTAAGTTACAAAAATATGAGTTCGTGATATTAACAGTGGGTACTTGAAAACAATCAAGATTGGACTATGTCATTGAAGTTTCGAACGAATAAAAGCATGTCTGTCGTACATATATGATCTCACTTGCCATTAAAGAACAAGAAATAAAGATTTGGCTCCCACTAAGCACGGTTGAAGCGCTAGTTCAGTATTCAGCCTGAACAACGTGCTAAAGTGATATAGCAAGGTGCGAGTTCTTCTCACGAGTCAAGAAAACGGATCCCCAACCTAACAAAGAAGCTGAATGTAATATGTACTTGTATGGCTCACATCTCGTCACCAAGCTAAGCTTCACTCTTGCGCTTTGAGACTCGATAGATATGTCGAACCTCCACTTGGTGCCGTGCGCATCCTTGGCCACGAGCTCTGGAAGGCCTCTGCAGTCGTAGTCCCGCACACGCCAAGCAAAACAGAGTGATTACCCGAGCAAACTCCAAATCACCGGAGGTAAAACCGAACAGCTTTATCCCTAAAGCATCTACCAATGCACATGAAAAATTCTGTTGATGAATATCATTAGTCACCATGACAAAAACCAAATTGCCGTGCTCAACCTTCAAAAGGATGAAAAGAACAATATATTTTTGGTGTAAGTGCTGTTTATATTATTAAGATAATAATATTTGGAACTGGAAAGGGATCAGGACGGGCATGTCATTCCAGTGATTGTGCAAACTCAACAATCTACAACATGCATACAAAATGCCAAGAGCTTTTTTCAGACTTGCCAAGCAAACTTCAACCCACCAATTTCTACATATGAACTAATTCAGGGATATGAGCACTTAGGCACACTAATTCAGGGTTATGTAAAACTCTTAAGATATAAATTATTTGTCAAAGGATTGTTTGTCAGTCTAAAATGGGAGTGCCAATCTTTCTGCTCTTATACGCATTATTCCTAACTTTTTTGTGCGTTAAGATCAAACAACACAAACTAAAATAACTTAAATAGCAAAAGAAATATTTCTAAGTGAAGACCCACTGCTTGGCTTCCATTGAATCCATCTTCTCATCCTGCAGTGCAAGAGGGGATTAATGTAAACAACTTGAAAACAACAATTATATTGAGTGGTGTAAAGCGAAATACACTTACTGACCCTGCACCAATTGTTTGATGTTCTTAATTTCTGAACCAATATTCTCAAGCTTCATCGTGCATCAAGAACTGAATAGAAAAGTAGATATTTGAAAACCATATGCAATAATGCACTCTCCATGCACTTTGTTCTAAATGCTAATAGTTACTTCAGTATAATGTAATTAAGAAAGAATAGATTTGCCTCTTAACAGATTATATAGATAGCCACTCTTAACAGATTACATAGATAGCCGCTATTGCACTGTACGCTACTTGGACTTTGAATCGTTGAATTCATATGCACTTTAAGACATGAAGGTATGCAGATTCATATGAAGGTGTTAAGGAGAAAGTACATCATCTCTTATTTGCCCAGAAAGCGCTTTTTGCTGATCCAATTTATCATCCAACTTTTCGATCCGCTGTGTCAAATGCCTTTTAGCAGCCTGCATAATCAAGAAAATGGTTTAACTAATTGAGAATCGCATATGTTGTATAACTATCAAAATATATCAACAATGACAAATCAAACCAGGAGGCACAAATACACAACCAACAATTTGCAAGAAAATTCCCCATACATCTTCTACTGTTTCAAACCAATATCAGTTTAATCATCAAGCATAATTCAGATTGCTGGTGCAAACGGTTAACAAAATAGGATTGCAGCCCTGTCAGACAACTCCCTTTTATGTATCCAACAAACAGTTAAAGTAAGAGAAGTGGTTGCTGTCAACAACTTCCCTTTCTGTAGGCAACAAGACAAAAGTATCAAGGGTGACGTAATCAGGTACAGTCAAATAAGTCTATGCACAAGAATTTATTTATGATGAAAATATTAGCATTAGTTTTTGAAGACAATATAAAGTACAAAACTCAATATCCTAGCATAGTAGTACCATATTAGAGGACATACTGGCAGTCACACAATACCTAGCTTAACTCAGCTCCGTATTCTCAAAAAGAATGGAAAAGGAATACTGAAAATATAACCATGTATTCAGTTTAATCCATACGTGAAAAGGAATACCAGGTTGGAATATAAAACAGTGGTTAAACTGCAGGCAAAATTAGGCTAAATTAGATATAGTATTCAAAGATGCTCACTGGAGACACAAGAACAAAGAATAACTAATTATAATGACTTATGGCGATTATGCTAAAGCAGCTAAACAGATTATCTGGATATACAGAGAACAGTACCATTGATTCTTGAATTTACCATTTCTAACAGTTTTCTACATGAAACATTTATGTCATATTGAGTGCATGAAACAAGTTGATAATAATTAATACATCATCAAGAATTTTAGACTACCAAGTAGACAAGATTTGAAAATCATGGCACACTGTAATTCTACTATTTCATTTAGTTTTACCTCATAATAAGAAATCAAATCTCTAGGCCAGAACGAAAGGAGTTGTAAAAATTAATCTTACACAACACTTTAATAATATTCCAAACTCTAGTTTACATCTTGGAATCACAAACTGCAATGGCAGTACCATGAGCAATAGTTTATTATAGTTCGACTCAATAATAAAACAATGAGAATTTCAGTAAAGAGAAGAGAACAAATAAAAAATATCGACTCAAAGCGCATAATGAAAATGAAAAGAAAAGCACACCTCAAAGCAGAAGGTCATTTCAAAGAAAGATTCACTTCATCCTGTTGATCAGACTACGCATATTTCTCGCTTGAGATCGGCCATTAAATAACGGTGCATCTATCGATCTCTTGGGAAATTCAGCTCCAAAGACGCCGCAAATAGGAAATAATAGCATAATTATGTCAAACTACAAGGTAAATTCTCATAATAAAAATAGAACCATTGCATTCCATGTTCCAGATCTTGAAACCAATTAATAACAAGTTCAAAGAATATTAGTAGTAACATCTTAAAACAGAACAACTGAGCTAAGTGAAAGTTAAGAGCCTAATAAATCGAATTGAGTTACAAAAGTATACCACCAACTCATGGTATGCTGCATAGTATTGCGGATATCTTGCACGTGGTCCCCCAAAACATTCTTGCCATGTATCTATTAGAACCAATACCTTCTCTTTGACACGTGGATCAGACTGTAATGAAAAGAATATACCATCATATAGTCGCAGATTAATAGAAAGCAATTATAGTTTCGAACTACGAATCATGCTTAACCTTTTTCTTCACTATCTTCACCATCTCATGCAACACATCTCTCTCGGCAACATGCATGTGGAGTATATCCCCACGCTTCTTGATTACGCTTTCAAGAGGCTGAAAGAGAAGAATATCATCATCAAGACATTATCCAATGCACATCTGCGTAGTAGCCCGCACAACATACATCTCCAAACCATAACGAATCATAGAATAGTCAAGGAGACGCGTCTGCTCGCCGGAGCCCCACGGCCGGCGATGGGGAGCGAAGCGGCGTCCACAGCGAGGGGCTCGCCGCCGGCGAGCGCGCGATGAAGGCGGGGTGGGGAGAGAAGGAAGCGGCGGCGGGCGGCGGAGAGGAGGAGGCGGGGAGAGGCGGAGCAGGAGGCGAGGACCAGGCTCTCCATGCCGCGCCGCACCAAACCCTAGCTCTGCCGGCCGCGCCAAACCCTAGATCAGATCGGAGCACGAGCGGCGGATCGCCGGGGGGATTTTGGCGTCGGGTGGGGTGGGGAGGAGGAAGAGGAGGCGGCGGTGCGGGGTGGGGGGAGGAGGAGGCGGCGGCGGCGCGGGGTGGTGTGGGGAGGAGAAGACAGCGGCGCGGCGCGGGGTGGGGAGGAGGCGAGCGTAGGGACGCGGGAGGGAGGGGAGGCGCGGGGGAGGCGAAGGGAGCGGAGGAAGCGCGGGGGAGGAGGGGAGGCGCGGGGGAGGCGGAGGGAGTGGAGGAAGCGCGGGGGAGGAGGGGAGGCGCGGGGGAGGAGGGGGAGGCGGAGGGAGCGGAGGAGGCGCGGGGGAGGCGGAGGGAGGGGGCAGCGCAGGTCGAGCGGGGGCGCGGGGTGGAGGGGTACTGCAGATCCATTAAAGGATGATCGTCGGATATGGTTGGGTAAGGAGAGAGAATGGAGGAGAGTTAATTTGGTACGCACGTTTTTATGATGGTGTATTTCTGGGTGCATATTGTGGTGTGGACGTAGTTAAGGTCATGACTGTGGAGCAGGTAATTGTTGGGTGGATGTAAAATAATTTGACTGGTGGATTATTAGTTTAGATAGATTAGACTGTTACGGGGGACAACAAACGCATGGAAGTATGGAACACAGAGACGACGAACAGCCTGTCACGCTCTGCACTGCAGGCATTGATAGTAGCCTTTCTCCAGCATACATAGGACCTATACACATGATCCGTTCTTTTTAGCATTTTGTGTTTTTTACTTTAATTTCTCCGAAAATCAAAATAAATATGACGACTTTTTTAAGCATATTCTCAAAGCTATTTCTTTAAATGGCTTCCTGAATCCAAAATTGTATATGTCATTTGTGTCGACATCTTCGTTGTTCATCATTATCTTGAAAAACACAGCAAAAAGCTATTAGCCGTAGCCAAAAAAAAAACATTAGTCACAGGCTAAAAGAACAGCCTATGCACGCTTCAGTTGTAATTGCTGACGACGCATGCGAGCCGCCCGTGACGATGCCTCGACCTAACGGCGGTCATTACCCAATATATAACTTGCAAGATAGTGGCTGCTTTGGTTTGCCTTGCTCCAGCTCTATCTGACGACGGTCGTAACCCAATATATAACGAGCAGTGGTTCTATACTTTCCTCTCTAACAAGAGTAACACTAATTTCAAAGCAAATAAAAAGATAAGTAACATCTATCTGCTATTCATTATACTTTAAAAATTATATAAATCACTATTAAAAAAAATATGAAAATACCTCCCATATGTAACTTGCAAGACAGTGGCTACTTTGGTCAGCTCTGTTATCTTGAATTCTTGCAAGACAGTGAACAGCAAAAAGACTTGATGGAGCGTGTTATCTTGAATTCTTGATGAGCCTTGCTAACCTTAAAAGGCATGCGATTTTCATGCATGATATGCTTGCCTACGATTGAAACGCAGTTTTCATGGAGATAAAGACAAACTAATAGAGAATTAGCAGATGACCCCGCACATTTGCGGCTAGATTTGTCAAAAATTTAATATCACATGATAAAACTTAGGTAGTTTAGATTTGGGAGATATGGGTGTCTTTTAAGATGATCATTTGGAATGGTTTTTTAAGATACTCATTTGGAATGAAAATAAAGCACATCTAGAGGAAGCATAATTGAATGATAATATTTGATATTAAAAATCATTTTGAGTCTAATACGCATATGGGCCCTTAGCAAAGTATATTCATATAGGTCTTCATGAAAAAAAATACCTCGGCTCACACCCTATAAGCTATGACATTGATCCCGAGCAGTCTGATCTATAGTAAATTCTACTCTGCTACTCTAAAAGCTGAACTCTAGTTGCTGAACAGGCCACGATAAACATAACAACAAAAGAATTAATTCCCTCATCTCACTCTACAATTATACAAAATCATGCAAAACTAAAATAAACGGCAACACATGTATATGGCTTGAGACCTGCAATTTCCAAGCCCTTCAATGATATGTGCATTCTCTACTCTTCGTCTCAATGCAGGCGGACTTCTAAGGAAAACATATGTTCTTTCTTTGTCTCAATTACCACTTTTGAAAAATTGTTCATACCACCTATATGATCTTAAATACTCGTATACTACATGTACATACTCTCCGTTACACGAGATACTACCTATGTTATGAAATACGACATAGGGTGTAGTTACACCGGGGAGTAGAAAAGAGGCTTCATATATATATATATATATATATATATATATATATATATATATATATATATATATATATATATATATATATATATATTCTAATATAGCATAGAAATTAGACATGCATGTACTCGAAGTTCCGTCATATATATGTCTAATATTTGAGACGCTGTCATACCTTGCAAGTTGTTACACGTACTTATGATGCTAGTTATATGTTAACCGAAGGAAAAAGGAAAACAGATTTGCGCTGCCTATTTGATAGAACCAAATTATAACGGTGTATACATATATTAGAGTTGCATAATAAATATAATTTTATTTTCAATCATAGATATTAGAATTGTATAATAAATATAAATCTATCATTAAATATATAATATATGCATTGTAGCATGTAATCATGCACTTGCGCAAGCAAATAAGCTAGTAATACGTTATTAAGTAGAAACAATAAATTAAGTCTTACAACCTAACAAAACCATACAATAGCAACAATAGATTAAGTCGTGCAACCTAAAAAACCATGCAATTGTTGTGAAACTAATGTCCACAGATAATTGTAGCATCACAAAGAATTGGAACATAGTGATCGTCGAGAGGTTAGTACTCCAGAGCTCCCCGGAGAACAAAAAGGGGGTGGTCCATCGCCGCTCGACTACATCCGACAATGATGCTGCCCATCCCAAGATGGGTCCAGCAATGTGCCACGCTAGTGACCGCTACCAACAGCCAATCCCTGCAGTACAGAAATAATGTGTTGGTGTAACGGTGCTAAATACAACTGATCATAACCAAGAATAATCACGCCACATACTTACATATATTTCCTAAATTATGCATGCACTGGGAACACTACAAATAACGGTGCATATTTCTTCAGCTATTTACAAAAAAAATAATCAATATGTACACACAGACACTACAACTAGCAGTGCATACCTAACTAGCATTTTCTATAACTTTCTGTAATCGCATGAGAGTAATAAATATATACATGTGGACATACATAAAAATATTTTAGTTATTTTTTGGCTCGTATTTTTGCAGCTATTTATAATAAATAATCATTACCACCACTAGTATGTCCTAAACATGGCTAATTATAGAAATACATCCATCAAATAAACATGGCTACCTAGCGCATTCCAGATTACAAAACCATAGTTGCACTAATGAAATGTTAATGATATATTAAGCGCGTTGCACACATGCAAATGAAGCATACCCTTCTTCTGAAGGTCTTTACTTGCTCCATAATGCTTTTCAGCTGTAAAGAATCATAAATCAGAGCTAAACAACCTCAAAATTATATTACAAACTCATCTTTGAATCTCTCTAACCTTGAAATTATATTACAAACTAACCTTTCAATCTCTCTTTCCTTCCCCCCTCGCTGCCCTCTTGCTTAGTAGGAAACAAATCGAATGCAGTTTGATTGAGAGGGCAGGCTGAGGCCTCCCATTTTATGCGTTCAAAATGTGTTTACGATGACATTCCCATGCGAGCGTACATGGACATGAACAGTAGCGCAATCACTGGATGAATAAAATAGGAATCTAACATCACGTCGCGTTGCCATGTCATCGGCCACACGACATGGATTCCCTCTATGTCAACAGCCAAGCTAGCTAGCAAAATCGGCCCCTGCCCGCACTTGCCTGCTCGCCAGCCTCGGCCACCTGCTGAGTAAGGGTTGCTCCGTGGCACCTTATCGAGCAGGGGCAGCTTGGCAGGTATTTGCCGAGCAGTTGGAGCTCAGCGACACCCGAGCCCGCCAACTGTCGGGCCTACACCCTGCCCTCCCATGCTCGCTTCGCCTGCCACATGCCGGCTCTTGCCAAGCTTCCCAGACACGATAGGTGACATGTGTTGCTTGCCGCGTCTTTCGAGCTCGGGAACAAAGATATTTTTGCAAAAATGGATGTTCAGGGGGGCCAAAATTAAAAATAAAGTGCTACAATGCCAAACGCGTGGCCAATTCCTCTCTGACTACTGACACCATCTCGTCTTCATCAACTCGCCAATCGAGCTAGCTCTGTGTCCACATCAACAACATAATTGGTGACTTTCTATGGCCCTGTTCTTTTGGGCTGCAGTTGATGCCTTTTGGCTGTACTTTTCTAGATTGCAGCAGAAGGCGGAGATACCAACGCAGATGATAGAGACAGCTTTGGGCTCAGAAAGCCGTTTGAAGAAACAGTTTTAGGAAACCGTTTGAAGAAACCACTCTATTTAGTTCGATTTCCAGAGAAATGGAAGCCAAAAATCACAAAAATGATAAAAAGAACATGCCTATATCACAGCGCCCTCCAAAGTCACTTGATGATCCTCCAGGTTGACTCGACGTCCCTCGACCTCGCCGTGGTCCACCTTTCCCTCTCCTTCCCGTTAGAACGTGGATCCACCAAAATTGATAATGTAAATCTTTATTTTTTTCATCGATTAATTATTTGCTTTAATAAGATACGCGATGGCTTTTTTCTTTGCTTTAATAAGATAGTACGTGGATAGACTGATTCTACTAGTACTAACTCGAATAAGAGCGTATAGCTGGTACGTCATTCTCTCAATCAACGCAGAAAACCAACCAAGGAGGATCATCAATCACGGTTCTCCAGCGTTTTCAAAGTGAGTGTCATCGACCTGGCTTGCTGCCTACTTAACCACGCACTAGAAGTCAAATTAATCCAAAAACAAAGTGGTGTAGCCAACTTCCATTGGGAACTTCACTTGACAACCTGCAGCTGGAACATAATTCTCTACTGCCGAGTAATATAAGCGCGTTTTCAGAGACCATACACTACTACAAAAAGCCTAATACTAGACGTCAAATCACAGACGATTATGTGAAATCGTCTGTGATGTACACTATTACAGACGGTTTTAATTTAGAGGTCGTCTGTGGTATTTGTGGCGGGAAAAAGGAGTATCACAGACGGTTCTTACCGCTGAACCGTATGTGATACTGGAATATCACAGACAGTTTTTAATAAAAAATCGTCTGTGATAATATGAAATTATCACAGTGCCTTGCAATTCCCCAAAATTTCATAATTTCCCGCCTGAGTCCGAGTAGGATTCAGTTTTGACACACATTCAGTAAAACGGGCATAACTTTTGCATACGGTGTCCGTTTTCGACGTTCTTGTACTCGTTGGAAAGCTAATGACGAATCCGATCCAAAAAAACCACTGCTTGTGCCAGTCGCCCTCCAAGACCCCCAAGATCGGCCATCTTTGGACCTAAATCTGCGTCGCAAGTTTTTGGTTTCTGTTTTTGCCCTTTTTCTTGGTCTTCCTTTCGGAATTTGGATTTTGCTTCAACTGAAAAGTTGTAGATCTCATCGAAACCTTTCAAATGAGTATATATAACCTATATAAAACGTTGCTATTTTATCTTTTCAGACTAGTTGTTTATATTGCATCGGTATATAAAATTTTGTGCTCTAATTCAGAGACGGTTCTATATATAGAACCGTCTGTGATATTCATTCATCACAGGCGGTTCTATATAGAATCGTCTGTGATAATCTGTGGGCCCGTCGATTCTCCTCAACCCAATCCTAGCCAATAGAAATCCAGCAGTCCTCACCCCACGGATCGTAGCTCCGCCTCTCCGTCCCCGCGCCTCTTCCTCCCCTATAAATAATAGTCTCCTCCTCTTTGCTCCTTTCTGTTCTCCTCTTTGCTGTTCTCCTTCTCCTTGTTGTTCTACTTCTCTTTGCTGTTCTCCTCCTCCTTGCTGTTTTCCTCCTGCTCCTTAACCCATACCATAAAGGTCTCACGAAGTAGACGATGCACAAGGCAGCGCTCAATCAACACCGACGGTGGTGGGTGTCAAAGACATCCAGCTCGCGCGCTGCATCAGGGGCGAGAAGGCCTAGGCATAGAGAATCTTTGCTTTTCTCTGTTCTTGTTGTGTTAGCTAGATGAGCAACCTGTTTGTTGTTCTCCAACTGTACAATTGTACAACGAGACTCATCAGGCTTGGCATCGACTAGGAACTCAGCGAGGTGGATATAGTTAGGGTACACCTAGTCTTTCTGAGTAACTAGGTGAGATGCCACAACCTATGCAAGCATGTCTGTTGGGCATTGCTTGTATCGTCACAACCATGAACGTGACACTCCATGATTCTTATATAGAATGGGATGACCAAACTGGTACAATAGATATGCCTTCTAGTCAAGTGATCTGGGGGGTGAAACCACGGCACAACCCCGTAGTGGCAGACTACTGAGGCACGCAATATCCTGCAAGGTGATAGTCATCTTCCCCATCGAAAGTGAAACGTGTGGGTCTCCGGTCTCCACCGGTCAACGAGTGCTGATAGAAGCGGTGAGTTTAGCGCAAACAACCGCTCAATGTGCATCATCCTCGCTATGGGTAGCAATCCAGCCCGTCGCAAAATTGGAACACAGTGCTCGTCGAGAGGCCAGTCCTCCAGAGCTCCCCAAAGAACAAAAAAGGGATGGTCCGTCACCGCTCAATCACATCCGACAATAATGCTGTCCACGCACTAGGAGTCAAATTAATCCAAAAACAAAGTTGTGTAGCCAACTTCCATTTGGGAACTTCACTTGACGACAACCTGCAGCTGGAACATAATTTTCTATAATCGCGTTTTCAGAGACCATATGTGATATATATGTAGACCACATTGGCTCAGCAAATCACGTGCTCTCGATCATAGTGTCGACACACAAGCACTATAAAAACAGTCCCAAGAATAGCGGTGCTCGTGTAGTCTATCACAGTTTGCAAGACAGTAAAGCAATTGACCATGGCAGACTCAGAGCATAGCATCCATGTCCTCTTGCTCCCGTACCCGACACAAGGCCACATCAACCCTATCCTCCAGTTCGGCAAGCGGCTCGGCGGCCACCGCGGCGTCCGGTGCACCCTCGCCGTGACGCGATACGTCCTCGGCCTGGGCCAGCCGTCCCCCGGCGCCGTCCACATCGCCGCCATCTCGGACGGCTGCGACCGCGGCGGCTTCGCCGAGGCCGGCGAGGTAGACGCCTACCTGGCCCGTCTGGAGTCGGCCGGGTCGGTCACCGTGGACAATCTCCTCCGCTCCGAGTCGAACCAGGGCCGGCCGGTGCACGTGGTGGTCTACGACCCGTTCCTGTCGTGGGCGCCGCGCGTGGCGCGGCGGCACGGCGCCTCGTGCGCGGCGTTCTTCACGCAGGCGTGCGCGGTGGATGTGGCGTACGCGCACGCGTGGGCCGGCCGGATTAAGCTGCCGCTCCTCAATGAGGAGCCGCTAGAGCTGCCCGGGCTGCCGGCCAAGCTCAAACCGGGCGACTTGCCAACGTTTTTGGCCGAGCAGACCGACAGCCCCACGTACCTTAACCTGTTGACGAAACAGTTCCAGGGCCTGGACACGGCCGACCACGTCCTTGTCAACTCGTTCTACGAGCTGCAGCCTCAGGTACAAAAGCCTATCAGTCTCACGTTACCATTACTACACGGCACACACGCACGAGGATAAGGTACTGAGACGTTGTCATCTTTCAAGGAGTCAGAGTACATGGCATCTAAGTGGAAAGCCAAGACAGTGGGCCCAACCGTGCCGTCAGCCTACCTCGACAACCGCCTCCCGGACGACACGTCCTACGGCTTCAACCTCCACACCCCGATGACGGCCACGACAAAGGCATGGCTGGACGCCAGGCCGGCGCGCTCCGTCGTGTACGTCGCCTTCGGCAGCATCACCACGCCCAGCCCGGTCCAGATGGCCGAGGTGGCAGAGGGCTTGTACAACAGCGGGATGGCCTTCTTGTGGGTCGTCAGGGCATCAGAGACTTCAAAGATACCCGAAAGCTTCGCCGACAAGGCCAAGGAAAGGGGCCTCATCGTGACATGGAGCCCTCAGCTCGAGGTCTTGGCTCACCCGGCCGTTGGGTGCTTCGTGACGCACTGTGGGTGGAACTCGACGACGGAGGGACTAAGCGCCGGCGTGCCAATGGTGGCGATGCCTCAGTGGTCGGACCAGACGATGAACGCCAAGTACATCGAGGATGTGTGGCGAGTCGGCGTGCGCGTGCGGCCGGATGAGGAAGGGGTGGTGAGGAAGGAGGAGATTGAGAGGTGCGTAAGGGAGGTGATGGAAGGAGAGAGGAGCAAGGGGTACGGGCAAAATGCTACTGATTGGAAGCAGAAGGCCAAGAGGTCCATGAGTGAAGGTGGCAGCTCAGATAGCAACATCGTTGAGTTCCTCAGCAAACTTGGATTAAAATGAGTGACAAATAGAGAACTGCTACATAGTTTAATGGCATGGTACTTCAGCTCTTTATTTAATAAGATGATCCCACCTACTGTTGGATGATCAGAGTTCGATTATCATTAGGGATGAAAATGGATCGGATACGATTAAATAGTCTTAAATATAATTATGAATCCGTATTTTTAAAACGAATATGAACATGAATTCGAATATTCTCGAATACGAATCAAATGTCGTAACGGATTCAAATTCGAATCGAATATATACTTAATTCGGTCAAGTATGAATATCCTCCTACAACTTCTGTAACAAATCTCAATAGAAAAAATTTTTAGTGGTTTTGCCAGTTTTTAACTGGTTTGAATCGGTTACTGGAATGGTTACTGGTTTGAATCGGTTACTGGAATGGTTACCGGTTTCAAACTATCCAAATTTAAATTTCAAATCACAAAATTTATCTGGATTTTTCTCAGGATTTCCGCTTGGCCGCAGGGCTGGGCTGATCAGCCGATTGGCATCGAAAATAGATCGAATGGTCTCAAATACGAATCAAATACGGATACAAATATTATCAAATACAAATACAAATATTCTCGAACACGAATATGTTAGAATACGAATTTTACTTAATACATTCAAGTTTTCTCAAATACGAATATCGGATAAAACAGATTATCCGTCACCGTTTCCTACCCCTAATTATCACCAACATGAGTCCCACCAACTACAGGTTGGTGTGTTATTTTTATGGATTTTTCATTAGGATGTTATGTAATCATCGCTATATTAGAGATGGGGGAGTTCCCGGCCTCCCCTTGCCATGTCATCATTTTTACAAAAAGGTCCCCAGCATTTGCAAAATAGCGTAAGGGTCCTCGATTTTTACAAAAAGGTCCCTGCCACATCATCAGTTTTCGTGAAAAGGCCCTCTACTTTCCAGAAATTACGTATGGACCCTTAGATTTTTCAGGGAAGCCCTCCTTTTGCTTGATACTTTTGTTTAACAGACAACAATCGATAGAATGGAGGTATATACTAGAAACCAGTCACTGTTTACAGTAAGATATTGCTAGTTTACTACTGTAGGATTGTGTATGGCGAGTCAGAGGGGTGAATTACTTTTTCAAAATCTTTCCTAAGTATTGACAAGAACACGCAACGGAAAACCAATTCACAAGCTCACAAAACTAAGAGCTAAAATTCACTGAGATTTCCTGTTCTAAATCGGTCTGACTACTTGACGGTTGGACCGCAGGAAGCACTGGTCTAATTGCCCCAATAAGACTGCAACCCAGTCTGATTGCTTAGGTCCTAGCTGTCTGAGCGCTCATCGAAGAACAATGCGATCAACTCTGCACACGATCCTTAACACCAGGAAAGATCAAGAAGACAGAAATCTAAACCAGAAAACCAAGCAAATCAAAAACACAAGAAAGAATCCATGGCATAACTCATTTGGATAAACTTTGAATGTTCATTTCACTTGGAGAGAAATGCTTTATAGCCACTCCCTCAGGAGGACATAGTTTTAAACCTAGAGCACATACACAAAAGGCTCAAACATAAGGAAACCCAAACCCTAATATCTCAAGTGTTCAATACTCTTTCTCTCTTCAGCACAAGTGCTTATATAGTGGAGGCTTCCACCTCACACTTAAGCCTAACAACTAACCACTCAGTGGATCACACCACTTACAAAATAGAAAAACCCAGTAACCTACACACAAATAGATTTTAACACACACTTGCACGTTTTTTAAACTGCAACTTCACAAGGCTCCACAAGCCTGATAACACATTCAATCCACAAAGATGTGATCTAAACTACTTAGATCAATAACGTGGTTTTGCAAACCGCCACTCCACTCGGTATTAGATAATTTCCTAAATTACCACCCACCGGTCTTCATGAAGATGCGATGCCCAATGCTTCGTTACCAAGATTGTACCCATACGCCAAGGCCGTCACCACTTGAAACGCCTGAATCCTATGACACACCGCATTACACGATAGTCAGTGATACCCAACGCCTTGTCGCCAAGATTGTACGCCTGCTCCAAGGAATATTACCACTTGAAACACACAAATCCAATTGGCACACCACATACACATTGTCTCTTCACAACCATTATCTTTCTCCCGTGCTTCTCCACTTGAGATGATACTCCACCCAGATTTACGCGACACGTCATGGCCTTAGGACCCCTTCTGTAGCTCCAGTCTTTCCGCTGGCCATAGAAATCATCAAAACACCTATACACCAAAGAATAAGAAATCAATCTGAGCACAAATAATATGCACTTAACTCTCAATTAACAAACACACATGCATGGACACACCATGACTCACACATGCATGGAAACCTCATGATAAACACTTGCACGGACACCCGCCGTGACTAACACAACCAAAACAACTAAAACCAACTTCACTCAGCAACACCTCAATGGAGTCGGTCTGACCACGGCTACCAAGCTAATCAAACTTCCAGCTCTACACATGCCAAAGCCAGTCAAACCGCTACTCCTCGGTCATACTGCTATTACAACACCGGTACTACCGCATAAGTTCTCAGACCAAAATTCTTCAAAAGACTTCCTTTGAAAAATAGCTACTGCCAACAAAATACTGGTACTACCGTTCATCGGTCTAACCACCAGGCAACAGCCGGTCACACTGCTAGGTTCAGACAGCAACAATTCAAAATTCAAATTCTCAAAATCAAACTCAAGTAATGAAAGTAAGACATAAGCAATATCAAATACCCATCACTCGCATAAGGTTACCTCCACATGGTCTTACAACTACAGATATTGTGTCAATTTTCTTGCTAGATTTATGATAGCCCACAACAACTTCCATAATCTTTCTTAAAGGCACTAAGAATGACTCAGATGTCTCTAGCATATGTCCCGATAAAAGCAAAAATGTGGAGCTCTTTCACGGTACCCTAGAATAAATATGAGACATCCATTCTCTTTGATCCAATGGATCAGATTAATTAGGATTTAGTTCTACTACCACCAATAGTACTAGCAATATAATCCTAAAAAGGGTAAAATTGCCATTTTCCATGAGGCTACGGCTTGACGTGCAACATCGCCTCCGTCCTGACTCCTGAGTGCCCGGCACTGCAATGACTCTGGGCCATTCTTTGAAGGTCGTTTCGTCTTTGAGCCACCTGAGCAGCTTTTCTGTGCACTTCTCGAAGAACATGGGCAGCCTCTCGCTACCGCCACAATCTTGCGCGAATCTTACGCTGCTCTCCAGGTTGATTAGGTCATCTTCTCCCGCTCCGACGCCTGCATCACCTCAATCGCCACCGCCTAGACAACGGTTGGGTGATCCTGCTTCTTCTCATCGCCGTTGGCCTTGGGCTTGGGGGGCTCAACCCTGTACCTCTGTCGCCGCTCGCCCACCTCGCGCGCCCGTTCGTTGAGCTCACGTAGCTGGGAGGCCGTACGGTGCTGAGCGACCAGCAAGCGCACGAACCAAGGCAGCCACATTATGTAGTGCCGGAGGTCAACGGCTCCTCGGGGGTCCTCCCGGACTTGGCACCGCTACGCGTACAAGTCGATGCAGTTGCTGCAGTCGAAGGTGAGGTCCTGGACCTGCTTCATCTGGGTGCAGACCTACTCATCATGGTCGCCGTAGGGGGCCACCGTGTGGTCGAGGTGCAAGAGAAAGCTGTTCATGCTCTCCATCCCCTCCTTGATGAACTGCACCTTAGCCATCATAGTATGTTATGTCCTCTCTTTTCTGACTTTAAAAGATGTTACGTCCTCTCTTCTGACTTCAAAAGATGAAGCTGACTGCGAAAGGGTCTCTAGCCCAATGGTTAGAGGCCTGAGTAGCACCCCCAGGTCCTGGGTTCGACTCCCAGTGGGAGCGAATTTCAGGCTTGGGAAAAAATCCTTCGCCGCTACCACACCAAAGCACGTGTCTAAGGCCCGCCAAGGCGTTGATCCAAAGGATCCGCCGGTAGTCTCACAAGGTCGGGCGATGGTGCCGCTGTGTAAGGGTGGAGCAGGGGTTCGGGGGTTTTCTCGGTCTGCGTGAGAAGACCTTCTTCTTAAGCAATGCTCGGGGGGATTCTTCCCCCCGCAGGTCGAGTTTAAAAGATGAAGCTGACTGGCCTGCACTGCCATGATGTTGATACGCGAACAAACGGTAGTAGAAAAGCTAATATACTACTAACAAGCGGTCGATGCTGTGGCAAAAAAAAAAGGATTTATAAAGAAAAATATATTATTCCCTCATAAATCAATTATTAGATTTAATTTCTACTAACACTCTGTTACTATCAGTAGAATGTATTGTAAAAATTTTCAATATGTGGCATGATAAAGCATTATGAGTTCTTTTCAAAATATACAGCTAGAATTGAATTTTCAAATGCTCCAGTGGTACTAATTACTTGATATCTGAAGAAATGGAGTGTTCTTGTGGAAATTGCCTTTGAACAGTTAAAACATTTGCGTTACTTTCGGGAAAACATTTCTGAATTATTTCAGTGCTAATCTTTTTGGCCTTTCACTGACAGAAAAAATGTTGTCACAATACGGTTTTTAAATATTTTAACAAACGTGATTTTCTGATAATGATACTACTGTTGAAAAAATAGTTTATGCTTACACATCTTCCTATTTGCTTACACTAGTCTGGCTTTCTTGGAAAAACAGCAGGCGTGTACTCTTTTGGATATATATCACTCACGTCTCCAACTGGGAACCGTTCACTAAACGAGTTGATGTCAAATGGAGTAGAACAAGTTTTGCTTTTATGTGACTTGAGTTGGCGAAGGTTTATTTTCTGAGCTTCGGAATCACAACTGGAGAGTGATTGCTGTAGGTAAGCATATATAAATGTCCTTCTCATGCTGTTGGGAGTTCATTCATGGTATTTGATGCTTAATCTGTGTTATTTTACATATTGGAAGAAAGGTGGCCATTTTAAGGTTGATGGAAACTGATATTATTTTCTGATCCAGATAATGAATGCACCACTAAGAATTCTGGAGTTTACTCTAATGAAAAGGGTCAATATTTCCCTGTAATCTACTTACGCATCTTTTTTTGTAATGGTTTACTGTGTTAAATTTGAATATAAACTACCGATGGTTGGCTATGTTATGAAAAATCCCGTGAAGAAGACTTTGCCAGGGCGAGTTTTGTACAATCTTGTAACACACTGCCCAACCTCTGAACCTAGATTGCTAACATTTCAATCCAGCAAACGAAGGTTCAGATCAGCATATAGAGATGCGATCAAACCTTCCAGGTCCTGTTCAGTTCATGCCATAGTTGTGAATCTGATGCTACATGTTTCTACCGAAACTAGTGTTTCTGCAGTCTATTAATATCCAAAAAAGATTATTATTGGAGAGAAAATAAGAGAGCTGGAAACAACTACAGGTGGCCTTCAGGAAAGACCAACACATTAACACATTTGTGCCATATGGAGGCCAAGGAGAAAGAAACACTGCACCAAAGGAATCGGTCATTCTTATAATACTTTCCATTCGGTTGTATGTGTATGTTCCTTTCACCAACATATTTGTTACATTTGTATGGATATTGTGGAGATCCAGGGATAGTTTCAGAATAGCCGGCACATTTTGGTCCTTAGAGTATTCAGGTAACCTTTTGTCACAGCGTAATATATGTGCCTGCTCTCCCTGCATCTCAGCACCTTCGTTGGTTGTTCCGTCCTTGTGATGAACGCCCTGTTCCCTGAGAATGGATCGCATGAAGAGATTTGCTGCCGTGGCAAAGGGCTCATCCACGGTTCGGGTTCGGAAAGACGAAGATGAGAGCTTAGTTCTCTTTGGGGAGTTGTACAAGCATGAGAAAGAGAAGGATTTAAACCTCCTCGAACCAATGTACTCGGTGGAGTTTGAGGCTATTCAAGGTGAGAGGTTACTCTTTTTAGTCCTTCACTGTTCATGTTGGCATGAAATGCAGCCATTTTTCTTTATCAGTGCCTGGAGCTAATTCATCTGACTAAACAAGAATCCGAATGATTGACTCTAGCAAATGCTTAGAAACATCTAGAATTTTGCGTTCATTTGCTTGTAGGATAGATCATCTGATGGAAGTGCTTTGGTTCTTACTATGCCTGAATATAGGAGATGGTCGTATGTCGAAGCTCCCATCAGGGAAGAGAGATTACCTCCTGCCAGAAGGCGAAAAGCATGAGTACGACTGGTAAAGATGGAATTTGTTCATAGTTAAAATCATCTGCACATATTCTTTCAATGCTGTTTTTTAACGAAATAACAGTTCATTTCAGGCTCAAGACTCCTCCAGCCACCCCACTGTTCCCTTCCCTTGAGATGGAAGCGAATTCCTCTCAAATGTTTTTTCAGAGGGAGCTGCCTATCCTTCAACCAGTTAAAACTTCAAGGGTATGGTCACTGTTTGCACTAATACCACCCCTTTCAACGTACATGACAAAGTAGCTCACATTCACCAAGTTGAAATACTCCACCAGGAGTCCAAAACATTCGATTAGTTAACCTGTTGATACGATATGCTGAAACCGGCGTATCTAACATTTTCAGAACAATTCGTGTTCTAATACCACATTCGCGCAAGTCATGTCCAAGCCAAAATAAAATAAAAAAAACAGATTTCTGTAGACAGTAGTAAAAGATTTTCATTGTGATTAAGAACCTTTTTCCTGATCTCACTGTGTCATTGTGAAACTTTGACAGTTCTCAAGCAAGCCTGAGGCAACCAGTACATCAACAAAGTACGAATCGCCTACCTCTAGCTCCTCGAAGTCCATTACTCCAACAGCAAGGCCCAACTCTTCATCAAAGAAAATTCCCATCAGAGGAGATCCTGCCTCCTCTAAAGAGGATAACTCAGCTTACAGAATAGACAAGAAATCAAGCTATACACCTCTGACAAATAGGCAACACAATGCAGTTCCTGCAACTACGACAAATACTACAGAAACCAAGCCAACCAAAAAAATCTCAGGCAAGAAGCCTGCAGTCCTCGGCAGCACAAATGCAGTCAAGAAAGTGAGCAACCAGGAGTTCCCTGACAAGGTACACAAGAACATTACGACGACAAGTGTGCCGAAATCTCGGTCCAAAGATCCTTCTTTGGGTGTAAAGGATCTGAAGATCGACAATGGCATGACAAGAAGACTGTCATGCCCACCTGCTGCAACAGTGGCACCGAAAGAAAAGACTAGAGTTGGTACTGTGCCTGCTACCGGTAACGGTGGCCGTGCTGCCGAGGCAGCGGTGAAGGGAGGGAGAAAAATGGGTGGGGAGAAGGAGCTCAGGCCAAAGCTTGGAAGCCATGCAAAGAAGTTAGGGTAATCGTGTGAGCGTGTCAGTTGACAGACATTGTTGTTTCAGGAAGGTATACACAGAGAGTAGCATCCATTCAGCCTAATTTATGCGAATACATTGGAAAGAACTTTATTAGCCTTAATTTATGCATGTATTAGCATTCTAATTCTATTAGGATTCATCTAGAACTCCCTATAGCACACCTTTTCAAATCCTAAAAGACTAGGATACAACAATGCAAAATATACTTAATTTGAAAGTTCGCAGTTCATGTTTTGTGTTAGAGATTTTCACCATGTAGTTGAATGAACACTCTACATGTTGAATAGAATAACCGTCTTATGACAAAAGACGCTCAAACAACGAAATCGTTCGTGCATGCTGTTTAAAAATCAATTACACTTACAAATATGAAACATCCTAAAATTCAAAAGTTTTGAATTTTTGTTTGAATTTGCTTTTATTTCCTGAACCTTCCCAATTTGGCAGGTCCAGTTGGAAATCCGTTTTACTTTCTTGGCCATCTCCATTTTGTCCATTAGTTGGCGCCTTCGTCTATCCACCATCTCCCCTATATCACTGAACCCATAGCTCCACATCTGCCAACGCCTCCACCACTACCGTGCGAAGCACCCCCATGAGGATAGCCTTGTTGGGAATAATCCCACATTGGTTGTGGAAGAGGAGAAAGCACAACTTATAAGTGTGGGGGAGCCCCCACCCATTGGACTAGTCTTTTGGGGGGAGAAGGTCCAGTACTACTTATAAGGTTGTTGCTCCGTTGCTCCGTGGGCTTGGTTGTGTTCCGCCCATGTGGACCTGTGGCCCGGGGAGTAAAAACCCGGCTGGACCTAGGTATGCGGCCAGGTCCAGATCTAACATTTGGTATCAGAGCTTGTGTTTGTGTACACCTTCATCCATGTCGTCTTCGAGCCCGCCGAGAAACGTCACCGCCGATGGGGGCGTTCAGAAGACCGGCGATGGGAGCGTGCCGAAGGTGTCGGCGCGCGAGGGCAGCATCTCCCTCCCGTATCCCATGCTCACGAGGAGCAACTACACGACGTGGGCCGTGAAGATGAAGGTGTTCATGCGCGCTCAAGGCGTGTGGAACGCAATCGTAGATGAAGAGGTGAACGAGCGGCAAGATCAAATGGCGCTCGCAGCAATCTTCCTCGCGGTGTCGGAAGACGTGCTGCTGCTCCTAGCTGAGAAGGAGACCGCAAAGGAGGCCTGGAACACCTTGAAGGTAATGCATCTCGGTGCCGATCGCGTCAAGGAGGCGCGTGTACAAAACCTCAAAAGCGAGTTTGAGAACTTGCGCATGAGGGACACCGAACAGATTGATGACTTCGCGATGAGGTTGACGACAATCGTCAGCAAGATTCGAGGTCTAGGCGAAAAGATGGAGGAGTCCTACATCGTGCGAAAATTTCTTCGTGCAAAGGTTTAAGAAGTTCTCTCCCGTCGTCACCACGATTGAGCAATTCGGTGACATAAAAAATATGTCGATCGAAGAGCTAATCGGGCGCTTGAAGACGCAGGAAGAGGGAGAACGTCGCTACGGCAACAACGACGACGACGAGGAGCACTTGCTCCTGACGCGCGCAGAATGGGAGGTCCGATCATCGAAACGTGAAGGTGAAGGCTCCTCAGGTGGTTTTGGTGGCGGCGGTGGACGTCCATACCGACGAGTTGACAAGGCAAAAGTAAGGTGTTTCAATTGTAACGATTATGGACACTTTGCTTCAGAATGCAAGAAGCCCAACAAGAGGGAGAAAGCGCAGGCATATCTCATCGAGGCGGATGCCGACGAAGAACCAGCGTTGCTCTAAGCAACAAGATTAAGGAGCTGCTCAAATAACACATGACAAGATTAGGGGGTGATTGTTGGGAAATAATCTTGTCATTAGTATTTTTGTATTCTGATATGTCATGGATTTAGTTTCATGTAGTAGTGCAGGTAGCTAGCTATGCATGTATGACTTGGTGTAGTCCAGATCCATAAAGAGCGGATCAGCAACTAGTCAGCACACGGACGTTGGAGCCATGCAGCTAGTTAGCGGGTGGGCTGAGTCTTTGCATGCATATCTAGTCGTTACATGCATGTTGGGACTGCGCGCTATATATCCTACCATGTTTGGAAGAAGTGGCGAGCAATGAACAATCAAGAAAAGAAGGCAACATTTGTATTAGGAGAGTCCAGTGATAAGAAGTAGTATTCTCCTGTGTGCTTTTCTTTTTGTGTTCATTGTATCCAGCAAGGGAGGCATGTGTAGTTGAGTCCACACGAATTGCAGTGCTTTGTGTTCTTCCGTATTGTTTTTTTTTGCTTGTTCATTTTTCTGGGCTAACATTTGGTATCAGAGTCTAGGTGCCTAACACCTCCTTGGACCTCATGGTTGTAGATGTGTCCAACCAATGTGTGAGGGGGAGATTGTTGGGAATAATCCCACATTGGTTGTGGAAGAGGAGAAAGCACAACTTATAAGTGTGGGGGAGCCCCCACCCATTGGACTAGTCTTTTGGGGAGAAGGCCCGATACCACTTATAAGGTTGTTGCTCCGTTGCTCCGTGGGCTTGGTTGTGTTCCGCCCATGTGGACCTGTGGCCCGGGGAGTAAAAACCCGGCTGGACCTAGGTATGCGGCCAGGTCCAGATCTAACAAGCCTAACCTAAGCTACTTGAGCCCAAATGGCCACGGCCATCCTCATCGTCGAAGACTGTAAATGCTCAAAACCACATAGACCTCACCAGAGAGGATCAGCTAAGTGGTCATGTGTCATGAGAAATACCCGTTGGCCACCATCCTTGATTCTCAAGCCCCACAAAGCACAAAAACGGAACCTCGAGGCGTAGAGGAACTCGACCATGCCCTTGGTTGCCACTAATGAGCTTTGCCGGCGCCTAATTTGGATCACCGCTGTATCGCTCTGTTCGGTGAACAATAGCGCTGAGTGGAGCAGATAGCACTGTGCAGTTAGGGACCAGGTCAGTTTCGACACAAAGCCCAAAAAACCAAGAGTACTGCTATACAACATTCGACTGTTTTTAAAAACAAAAACAGTCAGATTGATCTGGGACGTTAGATCTCTATCCAACAGATCCACCCATACAAGCCCCCCTCCAAAAAAATGATCTAGGACGTTGGATCTCCATCTAACGGCTCAAAATCTGACTGTTTTTGTCCTAAAAAACAGTCGAATGTTGTATACACACCCCCAAAAAAACAATTCAGGCCGAGTCCATCATTGTAGCATACACCGTTCACAAAACCCGATCCACATTCCCTTCAAAACCCAACTCGATTACTATTTTTAGAACCCGATACTGTTTGTAACTCGATCTGCTATGAATAGTACTAAACCTAGTACTGTTCATCAGAAAGCCCAATAACATATTTATATTTATTTTGACCATTTTGAGTACATTTAAACTATTCCCAACTCTGTTTCGCCAACCTAGACTTTGACAAAAACAAAACCTAGCCTTTATTGGATTTTATTGAATTTTACTCCTTTTATTTTATTTATTTTTGTACATTGATTTATCTCAAGCATACTCATATTGTTTTAACTGTTTGCGCTTTCTAACTTCTCCTAGTCAACAATTCAAGGATCAAGTCCAGACACCGAAGACTTTGTGCCAGTAGAGTAGTTTGAGCAGCAAGGCAAATCATATGTCTTTGATCACATTGAACCTACATCACTGAATTATTTAATTATTAGCATTTTCATTATTCTTCATTTATGCACTATTACTTTTTTTTAAAATAATTGTTTAGAATGATAGGATAATTATGTTGGGGAATTTGCCCAAGATCTAGATGAGTGATGAACTTAAACTTTGAGATCACGCATGCAAACATAAGTAAATACAGATAGATCTTTGGCGACATGATACGCCTGTGAACTTTTCACTTTTCTTATATAGAGAAATAATATATAAGACTCTGTAACCAACGTGGCATCCCACGTTGAGAGTTGTACACGGACACACCTTAACATTCCTTTACAAGAGCTCTGAATCCTAGTTACATGCGGACTTTGATTCCTGACCTTTTAAGACTATGATTTCCATAGTACTTTTATGACTACAACTGCTACAGTATCCTTCTCTGACTGCTACTTGCCTTATGACTACTACAGTATACACAAACTGATCGTAAGCTATAGTGGTCGTATAGACTGTTGTGGTCGTAGACATACTCTGGTCATGGACTCAACCAGATTTGAATACAACTAGATTAACTCTATCAATCTCCTTCTTAAGCTTGTTTCTTCTGTCAATATTCCACACACCGATTTTCTCCCTCATCTCCATGAACTTCAATCTTCCAAGTGACTTAGTCACGATATCAGCAAGCTGGTCTTTTGTTCAAACATGCTGAACCTCTATCTTCCCTGATCCCACATATTCTCTTATGTAATGGAAACGAGTATCGATGTGTTTGCTTTTCTCATAGTAGACTGGGTTCTTGCACAATGCAATTGCAGACTGATTATCGATCTTCAGAGTTATCTTCTCAATCTTCGTCTCTAGCCTCGTAACAGAGGCAAAGACTTCATCAAAATCAATGTCTTGTCATTGAACGTACCCCTTTGCAACTAGGCTTGCCTTATGCTTTACGATCATGCCTTAAGTGTCCTTGTTTAACTTATACACCCACTTCAATCTGATCAGTCTGTGGTTGTCTAGCATGGAACAAGCTGCCATGTTCCATTCTCTTGGATAGAGGACATCTCCTCCTCCATAGCTCTTCACCACTCTAATTTCGCCTTGGCTTTTTCAAAGTTTGTAGGCTTCTCCTCTCCAAGCAAGAAGAAATCTGGATCTTCCAACTCTATGAAAGATGTGGCATCATAGAAACTTTTGATGTCACGCTGCTGTCGTGGTCCTTCAATTGAGCTCCATCCTTGGCGGAGCTCTAGGTGAGACCGATGCTCCCAATGTTGCTACAGGAGTACGTAGTGTAGATGATCCAGGCATCCCAGGTCCCATGCTCATACTGGCCGTGGTCATGCCTGGAGTTTCCTTTTCATGGTCATGTCCTCCGACTACGCCTTCCATGGTCAGAGTATCGAATGCCACCACGTGGTCGTTTAAGACCTACAACAGTGTCATGGTCGGGTCCCTCGATTACGCCCTACATGGTCAGTATGTCGGTTGTCCCCACACGATGCATCAGTGTTAGGAGAGTAATATACCATGAAGATGTCTTCAATCAGTTGTACCTCTGCCAAGGGATCTCTACTCCACTCCCACTTCCTCTCCCCCTCAAACACTGCATCACAAGTCACCACAACTTGCCATGTCTTCGGATCAAACAACCGATAACCTTTTGTCCTTAGATCATACCCAATGAGCACCATTGGCTTGCTTTTATCTGCTAGCTTGGAGAGGTGTGGAATGGTTGTCTTCACATGTGCAATGCACCCAAAAGTGCAGAGCTGACCAATAGTTGGCTTGTGGTCGTAATAGGCTTTGTAAGGAGTTTTACCGATAACACTCTTCATTGGTGTCCGATTTAGGAGATAAATGGCAGTCGATACCGCTTCTCCCCAAAATTAGCCTAGGACTCCCATGCTCTTTAACAGATTCCTCGCCATACTGACTACCGTTTGGTTCCTCCTTTCGACCACACCGTTCTGTTGGAGAGAATAAGGCGCTATTAGATAACGCCTAATTCCCAATAGCTCACAGTAGTCCATGAGCACGTCCGAGGTAATCTTGCCACTGCGGTCGATGCACAGAGCTTTCAGCCTTAAATTTGTCTCCATCTCAGCTACAATCTTGATCCTCTTAAATGCCTCGAACACATCATCTTTGCTTCAGAGTAAAGCCAGCCATATAAACATTGTGCAATCATCCACCGATAGTAGAAAGTAATGATTTTCTCCATTCGTAGTTGGAGTGATTGGCCCGCAGATTTTGTCGTGCCACAACTTGAGGGGCATATCTGCTCAGTATAGAGATGTGGTCGGAAATGAGTTCTGATGTTGCTTGCTGACTAGACAACCATCTGTAAGATCGAGGAGGCCGACTAGAGGGGGGGTGAATAGGAGGTTTTAAAATTTTCGTCTAATTCTAATTAGCAATTTTAAACTTGATGGGTTGATAGAGCAAGATAACACTAACACTAGCACAAGTAATCGACTAAGAGCAATAACGAATGGTAGAGAACAACAATTGCTACTCTAACTAGGCAAGCAATCAAATGATATAAATGAAGAGCGTTGCTTGAATGAAAATGATCACAAGAGAGCAAACCACAATTGACACGATTACTTTTTACCGTGGTGATCGGAGACTTGCCGGTCTCCCCTAGTCCACGTTGAGGTAAGCCCGAACGAATCGGACCGGCTCCACGAATGAGCATAAGCACCTCGATCACTATTGGATGCCCTTTCCCTCTCCGGGTAGGCGAGCTCCAAGCCTTCACAATCTTCCGGGCCTTCTCACAATCTTCTTGAGAAGATCACCGAAACTCCGCCAAGCCGTCTAGGTGCCGGCAAGCACCAAGAGAATAGACCACTGCGGCTTGATCTCACCCAAGTGCTCAATGGATCAACTAGAATGCAATGCACTTGAATTTTGGGTCAACTACCTCAAATGAATGCACAAGTGAGTCAATGAGGTGTGAGAGGTTGCACTAGGCTCAAATGTATTCAATGGATGTTCAACAACCTGTCCAAGTTCTGGTGGGGGTGTATTTATACCCTCACCAACCTCAAATAGCCGTTACAAAAAACAATCCTGAAAATTCAGGAAATCCGGTACTACCGCAGGCAAAACTGCGGTACTACCGGACTCTAACTGACCGGTCAGAACGGCTATGTCAGAGTCAGAAGTAACCGTTGGTCAATGAGTGCGGTACTACCGCCGTTAAAGACGCGGTACTTCCGGACATTCGGAAGTTCCGCTCCAAGACCCGGTACTTCCGATCTCAACGAGTCTAAGTCTTATTCTCGGCGCTCTCTGGAAATAACGTTCCGCACAGTATCCGAACTTCGCGACACGCCGTAGTTCCGCAGTGAAACCGCGGTACTTCCGCTTTCAGAGAGGCTAAGTTAAATTCCGGGCGCTCTCTGGAATTAAAGTTCCGCTCGGGTGCCCGGTACTACCGGCCATCCGGTAGTTCCGCAGGTCAACCCGCGGTACTTCCGTTTTCCGAGAGGCTAAGTCTGAGTCCGGGCGCTCTCTGGAAAAAACGTTCCGCCTGGGCACCCGGTACTACCGGACCTGCGGTAGTTCCGCCCAATACACACCGGAACTACCGGATTTTCTGACAATGCACAGATTTGGTTTAATTTTAATTTCTAAGTGCATGCATGATCCTAAATTGATCCAAAGGGCACATTTGAACATGATCAAGCAATCACCATGATCCCTCTTAATAGTACGGCGTCTATCCTCTGAGTCCTCAGATCCGCTCTCATGCGAATCCTCGCTCTCATGCGAGGCCTCAGATCCGCTCTCATGCGAATCCTCTGAGTCACTCTCAGGGTCGGAGGCGGGACCCTTGCCCTTGTGCTCCGCTGTCTGAGATGCAGGAGTAGAGGAGGAGGATTGACCAGCCGTGCCCCCATAGGACTTGTGCGAGACGTTCTTCATCCTCGGCATCTTCAAGGACACAATCAAGGTATGAGGAGAATAAGCAAGAGTAGGTTTTAAATTGAAAGCAATGAATTTTTGCTGTTCCAGGAAAAACGGAAATACCGGCGGCAAAACTGCGGAACTTCCGGGAAATCAGGTAGTTCCGGCTTTAAACATGCGGTACTTCCGGGACCCCGGTAGTTCCGGCCGCTCGTCCGGTAGTTCCGGTTTTTCTGGACATTTCTAGGGCATGATAAAAATTGAATATTTTTGGGGTATTTCTCGGATTGAATCCAGTGCATGCATGTATAAACATTCTAATACCCCAAACAAACTACTTTGCCCAGGAGTATTTCAGCAAAAATCATCACATTTCAATTTTAACCTAAGCTCCACCTAGGGTTCCAAGAACAAGATAAAAAGTGGGTTTTGATCCGATTTACCTTGTGAAGTCGGAGGAGGAGAACCCTGGAAGTGCAAGGAATCACCCAAAAACGAAGAACTCCCCTCGGATTCAAAGATCGGGAGAGGAGAGAGGTTGTTGGGAGAGAGAGGGTGGAGGAGAGGAAGAGGAGAGGAGTAGGCGGCTGCGGTTTGGGAGGAGTGAAGATGAGAGAGAAGAGAGGTAAAGGGTAAAGGAGTAACGGTTGGAGGAGATGGCGGTTTTGGAAACCGCATTGAATCCCGCAGAAAGCGGTAGTACCGCGCGTAACACGCCGGTAGTACCGGATTTTCTGACAATGCACAGATTTGGTTTAATTTTAATTTCTAAGTGCATGCATGATCCTAAATTGATCCAAAGGGCACATTTGAACATGATCAAGCAATCACCATGATCCCTCTTAATAGTACGGCGTCTATCCTATAATCCGGTCTTCCAACCTAACTCCAAGACCGGTAAAACAGAATAGATACCTAAACTATTTACCTTGTCGCCCTAGAGATCTTGAATCTTCATGGGAAATTTTGTGAGCCTCTTTCTTTGCCATTTGAACTTATCCTTTCAAACACTTAATGCACACATTAGTCCCATATTCACATAATTTCATTAATTACCAAAACTAACATTTTTAGGGGCCTAGATGCTTTCAATCTCCCCCTTTTTGGTAATTGATGACAACAAGAGCAATTTATGAGAAGAATTTAAGATTTGGATATACTCCTAGTTGGCAAGATGTATATCACAAGGTCTTTGAAATTTTGGCAATTTTAGAACATGGGGAATTTATGCATTTTAGAAACTAATAAGAAAGAGCTCCCCCTAAACATGTGCATCAAATTTTGCAGGAATTTATTAGGCATGATTACATCATAGCATTTCAGCACATTTACCAAAATTCAAGGATACGCAATAGACAAGTAAACAAGCATTGCATTAAGGACATGACATAGTTGATTACAAGAAATTAAAATACTAAACATCCACAGAGTTTAAACCACACAATAAGCATTACATGGTTCATTTCACCATACTTTATTACAACGATAGATAAGACTTAAAAACTTCTCCTACAATTTCTCCCCCTTTGGCATCGAAGTACCAAAAAGAGGAGCTAGTCCTGAGCTGCACTAGGAGAAGGAGGACCACGGCGACGAGTGCGACGACCATAGCGGACTGGAGAAGGCGGATGAACTGCACTCTCCAAGGCTGATACGCGATCACCGAGGGAAGACACAGTGGAGATCAAGACATCCTGGCGCTCCTCTAGCCTGAGTATGGCAGAGTAAATCTGGGAAAGCGACACATCGCCTCGCCACGGGAGGAGGATCGTGAGTCGCTCGATGCCGAGGCCGAGGCCGAGGCCGAGACCGAGCACGGCACGAGCAGAGCAGAAGGAGGCTCGCACGCGGCTTGTATGGCTTGTGCGGGTGCGAGTGCTCCTGGTACTCGGCCTTCCTAATGATCACAGCCATGATGAATGGAGCAAAGTTGATCCTTTTCTGCTTGTCATTCTTATTGGCGTCGATCCCCCTGATGATAAGATCCACCACATCAAACTTTTGTCCGCGCATAATGTAATCAATTACATTCCACGCATAGCCACGAATAGCATCATAATTCCCACTCTTGGGAAGAATGGTGTGGTTGATGATCCTGTTGACAAGGCTGGGAATAGGAAGTAAGCCATTTGTCGTCCCCAGTGTCCGTTCAGCAGCTTGGTCATAGTACTCTGAATATGCAGCAATAGGAAGAGCTTGCTTGCTGAACACCTTCTCATATGCACTGGTTTTCGTCCCAAGTGCTAGCTCAAACTCGTGCCTGGTGCACTCAATGAACTGGGTCCCTGTCATCCAACTCAGATGCTCAAAGTTGGGAGAGATGTACAGGGTAGCATAAACCGCTCGATCATGTTGTCCATATAGTTGCATTTGAATGCAACAAGTTGATGGATATCACTCATTGAAAAGCGATAAGCACCACTGAACTTGTCGATCTGCGACAAGTGATCCCAGTCCACATACTTATGTGCAGCAAATTTGCGAGCTGGACCATACATCTCCTCGTACACCTTCTCTTGAAACTTTGAATGAAATTGGGGGTTCATTGAGTCTCGAGGGCGTACATCTTGATCTGCGACGACGAAGAATAGCATAATCTTCATTTGTGATCTTGGCGAGGTCCACCTCTTCGTCTGCAGTTACCTCAGGCATCTCCTCATCTGAGATCTCATAATCCTCGCTCTCATGCGAGGCCTCAGATCCGCTCTCATGCGAATCCTCTGAGTCACTCGTGGTCGGAGGCGGGACCCTTGCCCTTGTGCTCCGCTGCCGAGATGCGGGAGTAGAGGAGGAGGATTGACCACCGTGCCCCCATAGGACTTGTGCGAGACGTTCTTCATCCTCGGCATCTTCAAGGACACAATCAAGGTATGAGGAGAATAAGCAAGATTAGGTTTTAAATTGAAAGCAATGAATTTTTGCTGTTCAGAAAAAGCGAAGTACGGCGGCAAAGCTGCGGAACTTCCGGAAATCGTAGTTCCGCTTTAAACATGCGGTACTTCCGACCCGTAGTTCCGCCGCTCGTCCGTAGTTCCGGTTTTTCGGACATTTCTAGGGCATGATAAAAATTGAATATTTTTGGGGTATTTCTCGGATTGAATCCAGTGCATGCATGTATAAACATTCTAATACCCCAAACAAACTACTTTGCCAAGGAGTATTTCAGCAAAAATCATCACATTTCAATTTTAACCTAAGCTCCACCTAGGGTTCCAAGAACAAGATAAAAGTGGGTTTTGATCCGATTTACCTTGTGAAGTCGGAGGAGGAGAACCCTGAAGTGCAAGGAATCACCCAAAACGAAGAACTCCTCGGATTCAAAGATCGGGAGAGGAGAGAGGTTGTTGGGAGAGAGAGGTGGAGGAGAGGAAGAGGAGAGGATTAGGCGGCGCGGTTTGGGAGGAGTGAAGATGAGAGAGAAGAGAGGTAAAGGGTAAAGGAGTAACGGTTGGAGGAGATGGCGGTTTTGGAAACCGCATTGAATCTCGCAGAAGCGGTAGTACCGCACAGAACACGCCAGAGTACCGATTTTCCGACAATGCACGATTTGGTTTAATTTTAATTTCTAAGTGCATGCATGATCCTAAATTGATCCAAAGGGCACATTTGAACATGATCAAGCAATCACCATGATCCCTCTTAATAGTACGGCGTCTATCCTATAATCCGGTCTTCCAACCTAACTCCAAGACCGGTAAAACAGAATAGATACCTAAACTATTTACCTTGTCGCCCTAGAGATCTTGAATCTTCATGGGAAATTTTGTGAGCCTCTTTCTTTGCCATTTGAACTTATCCTTTCAAACACTTAATGCACACATTAGTCCCATATTCACATAATTTCATTAATTACCAAAACTAACATTTTTAGGGGCCTAGATGCTTTCACCATCGCAGATGCGATCTACATGTTCAATCATGGGCATCCCATGCACCATGTTGTGAGCCAGATCCTTCAAAGCATGAAAGCTCACATGCCTGTATCTGGTGTGTCATCACCATGCCTCTTCAGTGTTTCTTGCTAGAAGACACTCTGGGAGAGTAGAATTGATGTGCAACATATACATCTGATTTCTTGAACTACTCACTTTAGCCAACAACCTACAAGTTCTGTCTAAGATCGACATCACTCCTTCTTCGACCACAATCTTGTAGTCATTCTCGTCCAGCTGATCACGATCGATTATATTGCTTCTCAGCTTTGAGATGTAGTAAACATTCGTGAGGATGCGATATTCACCCGTGGAGCACTCCAATAGCACTGAGCCCCTTCCTTGTATCTCCACAACTAAACCATCTCCAAATTTAACTAAGCATTTTACAGTCGTGTCAATCTCAACAAATTTCTCCTTACAGTCGGTCATGTGATTACTTATGCCGGTATCAAGATACCAAGCCTTGTTTTGGGTGCCGCTAAGCTTTGACATCACCTTATCTTCATGCAAGAATACCTCCTCTTCAGGCGTTGGGACAGTATGGATGAGTTCATATACTTCGACCATCAAAAGTTGTGGATATTCATCATTCTGCCTTGCTATGAGATTGGCCTTTTCTCTTCGGTTTGACTTTGACACTCTTTTGCAAAGTGACCATACTCATTGTAATTGAAACACTTGAATTTGGTCTTGTTGGAGTTTGGCGGCATTCATTCAACCTCCACCTTGTCCACGGCCGTGTTCTCGACCTCTTCCGTTATGACCTCCTCTCTTGGCGCTAGAAGTTTTCTCATGCTTCATTGTCTTTGAGCTCCTCTCTTCCTACTCGTTCTGGGTAAAGAGAAATTTATCACTCCCGTCCTTCGAGTGTTGTCAACCCTTGAGTCCTTCCTCATAGGTTCTGAGGTGACTAGTCACCTCCGAGAGCGACATAGCTATGATATTGCCGAACTGTTCGATCATTCTGATAATCTGGAGGAACTGATCTGGTACCGAGCTAAATAGTTTTTCGATGATGTCACCCTCTTCCAGCTTTATACCGAGTGAACGAATCTCTCCCACTAGCGTTGTGAGTTTCATGGAGTACTCGATGATCGTTTCTGAGTCCCCCATCTGCAACTTGATCAGTTGCCATTTCAACACTTGAGCACGTGCCTTCTTGATGCGATCTTCACCTATTCACATCTCTCTGAGTGCAATCCAGACTTCTTTTGTTGTCTTCTTTTCGGCGATTGATATCATCACGTCGTCTAGCACCGCTTGTGAGATGGACACCATCGTGCCTTGATCCTTGTTGTCGTCATCATCTCCATCTTCGACTGTCAACCATACCCCTAGCATATGCAAGATTAATTTCATTTTAATGGATCATATGCCATAATTCGATTCACACAAGATTAACTTCATCTTGACGCCCCATATGCCGTAATTTGTTTCACTTAACATCGGGTATTGAATCAGGATTAAGGCGCTTCTTGTCATCAGTTTGACAAACACATCTGGCTTCGATGGATCGAGCTTGTTACCCATGGTCTTGATGAGCGCTCCTGACTTCGATGGATCAACAGCGTTGCTGGCCATCGCTTTGTCCCCTTAGGCTCCAATACCAATTATTGGGGAATTTGCCCAGGGTCTAGAGGAGCGATGAACTTGAGCTTTGAGATCACGCACGTGAACACGAGTAACACAGATAGATCTTTGGTGATGCGATATGCCTATGTCCTTTTTGTCTTTCTTATATAGAGAAGCAACATACAAAACTCCGTAACTAACGCGACATCCCATGTTGAGAGTCTTACACGAACACACCTTGACTTTCCTTTACAACCTCTCTGAATCCTAGTTACATGCATACTCTGATTCCTGATCTTTTATGACTAGGACTGCTACAGTACTTCTATGACTACAACTGCTACAGTATCCTTCTCCGACTGCTACTTGACTTATGACTACTACAATATACACGAACTGGTCATAAGCTATAGTGGTCGCATAGACTGCCATGGTCATAGACATACTTTGGTCGTGGACTCGACCAGACCTAAAGACAACTAGATTAACTCTATTAAATTAGCTATGTCCCAACACTGAAAGAGCCATATTTTACTTGATGACAATATTCACCTTGACAAGTCTTAGTAATAATAGAACTAATACAAAAATTAATCATGAGTAGATTAGAAACTCAAAAGTTTTACACTACTAAGTGATTCAGCATTTTGCCAATAGAATTACAAAATGATACTAGGGTTAAGGATGAACCGTGGAAAGCCACAAGATGGTTAGATTCATGTCCTTACCCTAGGAAGGAGGCTTGGGTTGGATTGGTGGTAGTGCCATAATGCACTGGGTTATTGGTTTGTGGATGGCTGCCTTGTTGGTGAAAAATAAGGACTAAAACCTTATACAGAGTAAAGGATACATAAATCGTTCAACCATAAGTTTTGACTTGTCAAACCTGGTCTAATAACTACTCAAATCAATTAAATATCTACTAGAGGGTAAACTGTTTTAGGAAGGGAACGGCCCGCAGACAACGAGGTGGTTTGGAAGGGAAGTCTTCCATAGTTAACAACGATAGGTCCAATCAAGAGTCGGATTGCTAATTCTACTTTGGCTCGTGGAATCTCGACACTGTGAGGTCCATGACCTACCGGGTAGAGACTAGAAAGATGAGAGCAGTGAAAGACCTTATTTTCTCAACTCAGTCGCATGCTAGCTGTTGCGTGTCTATTGCATGATAGTGGGAGTTTAAAACATCTTGTGGGTAAAGTTAGGCAACTCTATAGAGTATAACAAATAATATTTGAATACGCCGTGCTTCCGGTAGATGAATATATGTTTAATGGGTGATTCCAATAGTAAGACATAACTAGCTTTAATAATGTTTCAATCTGGTAATCAACTTATTAAAAACTCATTTTTCCTTAAGAAGTTAATACTTTATTGTTTTATGTTAAAAAACATTTTCAAATCAAAAAATTGCATCCACAAACACATTAATAAAACCATTATATTCCCATCTCTTAAGAACCCTGGCAAATAGTTAAATATCGTTTCTCTTATGACTTGCTGAGTACGATTGTACTTATTACTTACTAAACAATTAGCAGAAGAGCCATGGGATGATAATGAGGAACCTGTCGATGAAGAACCTGAAGAATCCTATAGTGTAAATGATCAGTGGTTTTGAGTCTCATCCTCTCTCAGGCATGCATGTGAAGTTTCTTTTGTAATGTAATATAACTTTGGAGCTGGTCGCCCTGCTGTGCTAAAAATCTGGTATTTACGCTGTACCTCTATAATAAAGTTTGGTTCTTATATTGTAAACATGTGTTTGTATGATGCACACTTATGTACAATACTTCGCAGCTAAACAATTCTAGACAGTTGTGGGCATTTCTATCGGTCCCAAAAACGGGGGTGTTACACCATAACACAACCTGATTGAATCAACCAATACGGATTTTCTTCTCTTTCGATGCACTACTAAGCATATAGTAAACAATTTAGAGCATGCGGGTTTGAATTCAAAAGACTTTACTGGGCAACCTATAATTAGTTGACAGATTGGAAACAAAGTATCAACACTGGAATGGACACTTACAAACAAAAGCAGTGAGCAACTCATGCAAGGAAGGAACCACTCTCCAATTCACCACTGCCTTTTTAACCTACGCAAATCTGCAAATGGTCTACTCAACTCATGGTTTCGTCCACATCTTCATCAGGACTTCACTTCCATAGAAGTTTCTGAATGTTCAGTTTTGTCGGTATCTCGTTGCTTGCACACCCGCATCAGAACTCTGAACTCAGAAGTACAAAGGTTGATTAGTAGTACATCGTTGAGCAACGGAGACAGCTACACGAGTAGGCACAGTTGAAACTTGGAACAGATCGAGATATATCGGGTAGACTACGAATGATTTCCACAAAATTCCTCTTTGCTCCTCTTGACATCTGATTTGGCACCATCAGGTTGGTTTTCAGTTTCTCCTTCGATGATTTGTGTCCCGTTTCTGGTACGCCGAGTAGTCTGCAGACATGTAATTGATCGATTGATTGATGGCAATGAAGTCATGCTATGCATGCGGAGTGTTCAATTGCTCTACGTGATTACGGCGAATCATGCAACCATGCGTACGCTTCTGGGATCTGGACTAATGGAGTGGCGTTGACGAGACGGTAGCTTCGTATTCTGATCACCAGCCGAACCGGCTGGAAACGCAACAACAAAGTTCGGAGGTGAAGATCCTGACTACAAGATAAAATTGCTGTTTATTCAGCAGGAAAAGAGTGCGTAGAAATTTCGACACTTTTTTTGTCAAACCTAAACAGGCAAATACCAGCTGCATACATAACGGCTGCAAAAGCCGCATGATCACAACCTTTCTTAAACACCCCAATGGTCAACAAAGTTGTAAATTATCATATTTATGCGTGGCAGCGTTCCGATTTTCTCCAGTCCAAGCCTGTTGTTCCTTGCAAAAAAAAGGGTATATAAAAGTCATATATGATCATTGTTTTTTGGCTTCAGCAATCTTAATGAGACAATGACCATAACCACTAGGGAATATCTAAGTAGATTAAGCGTACATCACTTTCTTTATTTTAGCCCATGTTGCACAAGATGAGCATCGATGACAACATTGACAAAATGGAAATTTATTCTACTATACTAGTATAACTGTATGGTTGTCATCGGCATCCACAGTAGTAAGCATAAGAGTAAAACATCTTGCTTCACAAATACTCCTATAATGCCTAGCAAAAGTGGCTGCTTCAAGTATCATCTGGAATATACACAGCAACTGTATTCATATGGCTACTTTGTTTGTGCAAGGAGGCTTCGGTTGCATACAGCTGCCATGTTCTTAATATACTTCCGAGTCAACTCCGCTGAATGCCATGGAGTTGCGGAGTGGCCTCAGGCAAACGGGCGTCGATATATACAAGGCTCGACTGCAAGTGCCACCGTTATCCTAAAGCGCATACATCTTATATTCACTGTTCAGTAGCTCTGTATCCGAGTCGATTGATATTGACCATGATTGGCTTGTGGAGGACCTCCTAATCCTCCTCATGCTCTTCTCCTCCATCCTGTGAGTAATAATACAATAGCACATGGAACCAAGAGTGGCCAGCATGATCGCCGTGCCAATTGCCATAGTACACCAAGCCAGCCACCGATCATCACGGTCCACAACAACATAGGTCAGTGCTATGAAGGCTGCCGATATGCAGAGGCACGCGAGCCACATCAACTTGTTCATCACAAAGACCATCTTTTTCTTGGCTTTCTGCTCAACAACAATCAGAGAGGTCTGGACAACGACAACAGCAAGCGAGATAAAGAGAGCCAAGGCGTCAAAAACCAAGAAAATTATAAATGCTGGATTGCTCACTACGAATGCTTGCCCTAAGGACATGTTGGGATCAGTTGCATCTTTCATATCCTCCAGAAAATTACCAGGAATAGTGAATATGGCTGCAAAGGCAACGGTGGCAATAAGCACTGCGACAACGGTATTGGAGTTGATGGCATTGTTTAGCCCACCAATGTGGAGCTTTTGAAGTCTCTTCCTGATTTTGTGAAAATGCATCTTGGTCTGACGTGTTTGCTTGATCTGATATTGGACATCATGCCTAATATCGCTGACTGTCTGCTTAAGCTGCTTTGTTGAATTCGGAGGATTTACTTGCTCTTTTGCAGTTACTCCACCAACCTCCCTGAGGATGTTAGCAAGTTCTTCATTACCAAGTTTCTCTGCAATAGCAAAAGCAGTCTCGCCTGCTCTATTAACTGCATTGATATCAATCCCTTCAACTGATATTAGAGCCTGAACTATCTGCAAGGGATTGCACAAATATCAACTCAGGATATGAGTTATGAAGTGAAAAATTCTTTGAAATGCTAAGTACATATAATATTTAAGATCCGGTAACACTCTGGTCAAAACTTCTAAGAACTTCATGCTTTTATTAAGTTCCATGGAAGAAAGTCTTCCCACTCTTTTTGCATATCCTGAATTGTAAGTTTCTTTATTGTCAAGAAAGTTGTGAATTGCCCTTTTAGATTTCTTATATAAAACATCTAACACTGTCAGTATTAGGCGAGCAATGTTTCACAAATGAAAGAGCTGATGAGGTTTTATTTTCATATTTTTCATGACCAACATAGGTCCAACAAGAAATAAGACTGTAACATGAAGACTGAAAGGATGATAGAAAATAGAAGATGTTCCTGAGATATGATCACCTACAATGGTGTTGCCCTTCCGAGTTGCAACATGCAATGGTTTGTTCCCCTTGTTATCTTCCAAATGTATAACTGAGACATCAGGTTTCAACAGCTCAAGCAGAATTTCAGCATTTTGACCTTTTGAAGCCATGTGTAGTGCTGTTTGTCCCTTCTTATCTGTTCTGAAACCAACCAATGGATCCTTATTTAACAATGATGTGACCACCTCCACATGGCCCATTCTTGCTGCTGAATGCAAAACTGTTTTGCCATTATTTCTTGCAATTCTGGCCAGGCTTGCGTCCGTTTCCAGTAGAAGATTGACAATATCAATGTGACCTTGAATGGCAGCAGTGTCCAAAGCTGTAGCATTTACGGAATTTGTTGTCATAGCTAACGCAGGAAATGCCTGCAACATCTCCTTCAAAACATCTGCAAAGCCAAGAAATGGAACTGCGCTATGAGCCAGAAATGCTCTGACAAATCAGGTTAAGCAAAACACCGCGCTAACTGCTAATGTATAAGCATTATTTGGTTAGGACATAGGACAACACAACAGATTCCTTTCTCCACAGCCTACAAATCCAAATATTAAAAATTAAATGGGTTGATTGGTTCAGGGCAGACTGCTGGGCCTGCTGGCAGATCAAACAAGCACTAGGAAGTAATATTTTACAAGTGCTAAGAATTAATATTTTGTTATCTCATCACTAAATCTGTGGTCAGATAAACTACATCTTATGCCCAAAAGGATCGCCGTTGCTTTGTTACACATCAATTCTTTAAGGAAAAGCCTAGAATAATGCAAAACATCCTACATCAAAAATGTTAATCCATACTCTTCGTCAAAACTGTTAATCCATACTCAATTTTTCTGTCAAGCCAAGAAAGATAAACAAGGCAATTTGGAACCAAACCAAATCATCCAAGTAATTCTATCATCGATTTATTGTAGACAGCTAGTGTGTAAATTCTTTACTAATGCATGTTCTTCAGGAAATAAATTGAGGAGAAAGCATTCTTTTGTAATAATAGGGTTTTGCAGAAGTCAATCAGATACAAGTCGTTCTTTATAAACATAGACAACTATGAGTCCAAGCAAACCAAAATGAATGGTTCAACTCAATTCCACATATTAAATCGACTTGGCAAACAGAAGTAATTGGGATCAAATTCACTAATAAATTATCATTCATGATGAACGAAAGAAACTAACCCAGATGGCCCTGCTTCGCTGCAATATGGAATGCATCGAAGCTGTTGTTGGCCTTGATCCCCGCTGAATGCACATCACACATCTTTAATATCTCACGCACAACCTCGACATGCCCCTTCTCAGCAGACACATACAGCGCGGTCTCACCGTCCTGGTTCTGACGGGCAGCCAATTCCCCCACCAGCTCTGGATCAGTCTCCGCAAAGATCTTCTGGACATGGGCAACACTGCCAGCCCTCGCCGCAAGGTGGAACGCGGTGTCACCCTTCTTCCCAGGGCTGTCCTTGTTCCTCCTCTCCTTGAAGCTCTGCTGCTTCTCCATGGACAAGAACTTGAAGCTTCTTTGCTTCTCTATCCCCCGGAAGCTCTTCAACTTTTCAAGAGCACCGAGTCGGACGCTGGATTGCCTCTCCATCTCCCAATTCAAGAACTTGTTAATTTTACAGTTTGATGGTATTGTGAAGTCGGAAAATTGCAAGATCTTGTTCTTGCAAAATCTAAAAAGCCCCTCTCCCCGTACACTTTGGAAAATCCAGCTTTAATGATGGAAAAATATCAAGTGTTCAGATTGCATAAGAATAGGCAAAGATTTGAGCTTGTCCTCACAGAATCCAACAAGCCCCTCTCCTCACTAACTGCTACCACTCCCTTTTATTTGGCTCGATTCTGCTTGGCACACAAAACTACGGAAAGTTCTCAAATTTCTCCATGGAGACCTATCGCTGCAACTAGGCTAAGAGGCGGAGTATGGAATAGCGGCGCTTTGTCCTCCCATCAAAGGCACAAAACCATGAACTGATCACAGATCACCTCAAACTGCAAAAAAGGGTAAACGAAATTAACATATATACCGTCTTTTGCACATGATCCTAACGGGGGAAAACAAACTGAACAAAAATGAAGCAGCTTCAAATCACAGACGAAAATTGGAAGAGAGAATCCTACAACTCTTGTCCCAAAAGGAGTTCCTCACCACAAGAAAACAAATAGCGCACGGAGCAGCCAAGAATTGGCAGGGAGCAGGACCTCCACAGCACAGAAATCAGGGAAGGGAAACGGACGCAATAGGGGGTATCTTGGAAGTTGGACGCCGCCAAACTTTTCTCCCGTCGGTCCCTCTCCCCGACTTCCCGACCTGGAAGCTCGCTTATTAGATTCCAGTACCACCCTTGCCGCGCACTTATCATCGGAGACGACGACTAAACAAAGGAGCCCGCACACGTTTGGTAGTCTTCTGCTCTTGATTTTTTTCCCCGAGGGAATAATTGTGCGACTTACCGTCTTCTTTCTTACTTTAGGATTTCTAAAAATTATTTTTTATAGTAAATAACTTTTTGATAATACCTAGTTTTTAAAAAGTAAGCAGCTTTTTTGTGGCTACAAGACTGTCACTTTTATTTTCTAAGGGGCTATAGTTCTTCTTCTTTTTTACCTTCTCGACAAATTAGCAACAAGCCCGCTCACACAATCCTCTACAAAAGGAAAATGCTGTGATAATATAAAGAGAAAAGTTCATAAAATTAAATGTTTTCTCCTTTACAAAAACCAGATACTACAGTGTAAATGTTTATATATCTATATAAATTTCTAGCTACGAACGTGATGATTTTTTTTGTATTTGTTTCAATAATATAATAAATAAAATCGATTGATAGATGTGCATTTTCTTAGGCTAGCTATGGCCCAAGGCACTCGAATTTTCTTACGGGGCCATTGAATCCGACTTATGGGTGGCTTCTATCTTCTTGCCGGAGAAGCCAGAAGTTGGAGTGAGGATCAGCTTAACACGCAGCTTTTCAAAGTTGCTTATATAGGCACCTTTTTTCCCCTTTCCCTACCCCAAACACTCCCCGCTCTCGTTCGCACTGCGCTCTCGCTTGCTCGCTTTAGGGTTTCATTTGCCACATCGCCTCGTTGTCGATCTTCGCCGCCCTCACTGAATCTAGCTGCTATCCCCTACTCTAGGCCCTCCCCCGCCAGATCCACCTTTTCCAACTCCGCCTTGCCCGCCATCCAAGGCCTCTTGCTACAGCGCAGGGTTTGACGCCGCGTTCGCCTCTTCGGCTGCCTCATTTGTCTCTAGCAAGATCTGCACATTATCCGAGGTTGCCTTCGAGCTGGTGTATCTGTCCACATCTAGATCCCTGTCTAGGTGCCTCCTCCTTGTCCTCGGTCTCCTCCTCTGTCCCCACGTCTGACTATGCATCCAACCTACCGCCGTCGTCGGGCGCTGCCTCCCCCACCGTGTGAGGCCTAGGTGCGCACCACCTCCCTTGTCCTCTCTGAGGCCCTATTGCGCATCGCCTCCCCCAGCGTCGATGAGGCTATGTCCCCTGCTGTCGTTGAGGCCGTCGTGTGCGCCATCTCCCCTACTGCTGCCGAGGCTGTCCTATGTAACACCTCCCCATCCATAGCTAAGCCTAAGGTGCGCGTCACCGCGGTACATCCTCTGCTTCCCGTCTGTGGTTCATTTCACTATTCAATGAACAAGTTCATGATGCACTTACATTATCATTGCTCGATTGTCGCCACTACCTTGTGCCCGATCGGTGTTGTTATTTTGCTATGCAAAACATGAGTCATGTTTCATATTATTGTTGCTGCATTTAGATGGACAAATCGAAGTCGCCATCTGCCGTTTGGGATGATGTTGCACACTTAGCCATGCTGGAATTTGCCATGAGGTCGCAGCAAACAACTAACCAATGGGCTGTCTCAATAGGAGAGGGTATAACAACCTCATTAGAAAGTTCAAAGAACGCACCAGTAGAGAGTACATCAAAAAACTATTGGGGCACACTAAAACACAACTATACGTAATGGAAAATTTTGAAACTTAATGCCTCCAGGTTAGGAATTAATCCTAAAACTGGTTCCATAGCTGCAAGTGACGATTAGTGGGAGTAGTAGAACACAGTATGCAAATATTCGTATTGTTTAGTTTGAACTTGTGTTTATACATGCTATTTGAACTAAAGGTATGTTTGTACTTTCCTTGCAAGCAATGTACAGTTGCCTCAAGTCCAAGAATGCTCCACTGCCTAACGAGGAGCTCATCGACTTCATCTTTCATGATGCGACGTGCACGAATAAACATGTGTTTGTTCTTGGAGCCAATCAGCTTAACCTTATGCTGACGAGCTCTGATGATGACACTGCCGATCAGGACATTGCCTCCGCTAGCACGTTGCGTAAGAAGTCTTCCAAGGGGAGGAGCCACACACCTCTACTTGACACACTGGACGGGAAGAAATCGAAGAGCAACTGGGCGGATGACACAATTGAGCATTTCATTGACTTGTATGAGAAGTCGCAGGCAAGTCATTCATCAATCATGACCTCTTCTCATGTGCAACCTGATCAAGCTTGGCAAGAGGTACGTGACTTGCTTGATTTAGTAAAGGCGAACGACTGCCTCGAGGGTAGCAACAAGCACTTCTATGCCACCATTCTATTCATAAAAAGGAGTGCATGGATGTGTTCCTCATGCTAACCACACCTAAGGCCGTATTAGATGGTTTCGCAAGGTTTGGGCCCACACCCAAGGCCGATTCTGAATGTGCTCTAGTCATTTCATCGCATCATGGAGATTTACTACTTGTTGTATTCTTATCTTGTGAGAGTGCATGAGTTACTATACTACTTGTTGTGTTCTTGTCCTCTCATATTTGTGATTCATTTCTACTGTTGCCTACTTCGTAATGATTTGTGTTGCATTCAGTCGTACTGTTGAAACAATTGTTATCTCCATGTTATTTATGTTGGATTTAATAATGCTCTTATCATGCATGCAATATTTACATGTACGCTATTGTTGTTGCTTGATTCAATGTTCGCATTCCTTGTACAACCTTCTTATTACATGATACATGAACGTCACATTGGCTGCTGGCTTTATCCTCACATGAGCAGAGAACCCATGTCGCAGCCCGGCAATGACAATGATGGCAACGACCCATACGACATGCCTCCTCTTTTTTTGGAAGTAGATATGCTTAAATATATGTGTGATAGGTCCACATCATCGTCCAGAAAGGCCTCGCAGAGAACCAATAATGACAGGACTTGAGTGGATCGAGGAGCAACTACTCTCGTCTCAGCTATGCCATGAGATATTCAAAATGGGGATAATAGTGTTCTGCCTACTGCACAACACTCTAGTAACAAACTATAGTTTGCAGTTCTCACTAGGCATTTTGTTACAAGAAGCGATAGGAATGTTTTTGTCGATGGTGGGTCCTCAATCGAACAGGTAGATAAAAAATCGGGTTGTGCACTCATCTTTGACTATGAGCACATAGTTTCATGAAGTGCTCAAATGTGTGTGCCGCATGTCGGAGGACAATGTCATACCAAGAGAACCTACTTTTAGTACAATGCATCCAAAGCTTGCGGAGCATAGGTTTTATGCACATTTCAATGAATGCATGGGGCCATCGATGGAACACACATTCAATTGACGGTGCGGAAGGAAGATCAACTTACGCACATGAATCGCCATGGTTACACGAGTCAAAATGTGCTGGTGGTGTGTGATTCAACATGAGGTTCACCTTCATGTGCGCAAGTTGGCCTAGATCAGCGTATGACACACGCATTCTCCTGGACACTTAGGTGGGTTTTGTGCACATGTTCCCGCATCCTCCCGAAGGTAAAACACTACATCTATCTATTTGTAAGCAATATTTCGTGCTGATTTTTGTTCTCGTGTGTCTCTGTGTATGTAATTTGTATGACTAGCAAATATTACCTTGTGGACTCTAGATATCTTAACACGACTGGTTAACTGGCGCCATATAGGAACAAGTGCTACCATGTAGCGAAGTTTGCAAGTGATGATCAACTGTGAGGGCGTAAGCTAGGAGACATTCAACTATCACTATTCGTCACTCTGCGACATTATTAAGCGTGCGTTCGGCATTTGGAAGATGAATTGGCGCATACTACGTAATATCTCAAGCTACACAAAGGAGGTACAAAGCAAGATTATTACAGCAACAATGGCCTTGCACAACTTCAAAATAGATAGCAGGTCACAAGATCTGGATGTCAACAATCCGACGTTGGGTGGGGATTATGTAAGTGAGGAAGCATACCTTAGTTCTGATAGAGCACACATTCGATCGAGCGATGTTTATATGAATCATGTACATGATGCTAGCGCGAACGGTTTAGTCGTGTGACGGCATTTCTACTATAATATGGAACATGTATATGTCATGAACGTACGTATGCATGTGAATTTGTACACAACACACACTCTAGAGGACACCAGTTGTGCATTTCAATTCAGTCTGTATGTGTCCACGTCCAATTTAGTGCAATGTAATTCAACGTGATCATTAAATCAGCATAATCATTAAAAAGCCAAAAGCTTCAGTCCAAAAGAACACTATGGCTTCTACTTCATCTGATACTATTTATCAGCTATAGCTAAAAGCCATTAGCCGCAAACAGAAAGAACATCGCCTATCTCAACCCACTGCCGTGCCTTTTTGGATTACATAAGTTTCACAAGAAATAGAACAACTCTTTTAACTTTTTCTGTGCTTTTCCACCATTTTATAAATGGACCTTGTTTGCAACGAGAAGTTCATAGTATACCCTAGCACAGCCTCTGGAGTTCAGTCACAAACGAATAAATTTAGCTAATCCCAAGATCATCTTTTTAGCAACTCCTACTTCCTTGCTATCACTTGAATTTGTTGCTATTACCTTTTTCCGGAAAGAATTTGTTGTTATTGGTCCTGTTCTTTTGGGGTGCGGCTGATAATTTTTATCTACACTTTTTGATACGGCAACAGATGATAAAGGTGTTGACACGAACAATGCACACGATTTTTGAACTTAGAAAGGCATTTGAAGAAATCGTTCTGTTTGTTTTGACTTTCATAGAAACCAAAACCTAAAAAAAGCAGGGCATTAGCTGTGTAAGGACTGAGGACGATCTCTTGGACTTTAATCAGGCCATTGTTTCATCAGAAAGATGCGCTCCAGTCAACTTCTGGAGATTTAAAAACAAGAATTTATCTTTCCTTATGTTTTTTATATTCGATTCGGTGGTGCCATAAGTTATGCATCAGAACCAGCGGTGCATGCACGCTGTTTTTTGTCCTGTGGGTTGTAGGCCTAGAGATGATGAAGCCCATGGCTCTCAACATCAACATCACCAGTGTGAGCGAGCAAAAAGAAAGGCGCATCAAGAACCCCACACGTTAATTTTTGACCCTGACGTTTTGGTTCCAAAAACATCCGGGCCACCAGTAATCGTAACGTACTGATAAATAGTATGAAAAGTTGTCCAGTGGGAGGAACTACACAAAATTAAGGCCCCATTTGGAATGAAAGATCATTTCTCGTAGGAATTTTGCCAAAAACTTCATGCATAGTGAGAGTAATGTTTTGCTTTTCTTCTGTTCTTTTTTTTAGGATCCATGTGTTCCGATTGAAATGGAAGATCGTTTCTCATAGGAATTTCGCCAAAAACTTCATGTATACTGTATAGTGAGAGTAACGTTTAGCTTTTCTCCTCTCTTTTTAATCCATGTGTTCCAAACAAGACGTAGCCCTCAAGGAGCACAGTGCTCGCAAAGATACCACTGGCATCCACTATCCAGTAGAGAGAGCTAGAGAGAAGTGACGCACTGACGCTTGAGACAGAAGAAGAGCTAGCAGCCTAGCAGCAAGTGGCTGTGGCTTTGTTCTGATTTTTAGTGGTGAAGAAAAGATCGGATAATAGGACTAGTGTCGAAACCGCCGAATCCACGTCCAGGTTTTGCGCTGGCCGAGTTAGGTAACTTTTTGGTTTAATTAAGCTCGTTTTCACATCTCTATTGACCTGGTTTTAATCCCCATGATAACTCCTGTTCCATGCACTTATGAGTTTATGGGGCTGTTATTTTGGGCTACAATTATTAGTTGTGATTTATGACTTTTAGTAGTTCATGAGAGAGATTAAGAAGTAAGAGAAATTCGCATATGGTTTTAACTGATATAAATAAGGTTGTTATAGTGTGTACTACAAAGAACTCCGTTTTGAAAAGACACTATTTGAAATCTAATTACAGTAGAAAAGCTAAAAGTAGAAGTCAGAAGTTGAAAAAAAGATACCTTATATTAAATTTTATGCACCAGCCAGTTCACTCAAAAACATAAGCTGATGAACAAATATGGACAATTCACTTATATTTCAACACTCCCATCTTGTATAGGTTCTCTCAGATCTAAGACATAGCATGGAAGTAGGTTGTAATTATTTTTTATTACGCCAACCGAATCTTACCTCAAAACCTCTTCCCTCTAATACTATATTAAATTTCATGCACCAGACAGTTCATCTAAAATACTAAACTGATGAAGAAAGATGGATAATTCACTTGTACTTCAGTAATATACCTTGTCCTATTGTGCAGTTGAGATAGGATCTGTAATTAGCTAGAAAACAATGTTCATCGATTAGTTTGTTCTTTTATGTGAGTTTTTTTTCTCTCACTCAGCTGCTAATCTGAAGAACAGTGTGATCTGGAGAAAATACAGGCAGCTGGTGAATTTGGTTTGATTTTTCAAGAACTATGATATATATGTGCCTGATACATTATTGCCTATAGAATACTGCTGATACATTATTGCCTATAGAATACTGCTACTTCAAGTTCAATTCGTGCATTGGATGACCAAAAGGAGAATGCTTTGCTGATGCTTGAGTTATAGAGTATTAAGCCTCATGGAGATCACCTTCTCCAAAGCTGCTTTTCCAGAACACCTCAAAAGAAAAGGGCTGCTTTTCAAAAGCCAATCAATCATCAGAGTCCCAGAAATAGTTGTTTCAGCATCTTCCTAGATCACATAAACCTAGTCGAATTCCAGATGCACATCAACTGATCTACTCTACAAAGAGAACACTGCAAAAGAAAAGCTTGGACTCCTCTCATCAGTCATCACTGTGTCCACACGTTGGTCAATTCAGCACGACTAACACTGTTTCTTTGTGCTTGCTTTGGCTTTGGTTGTAGTGGAGTGCAGCGCTGGCTCACCTTCTCGTCTTTCCCTTTGTATGACAATGACAAGTGAAATGGTGATTCTTGTTTCTGATGCTTGCACCTATCTGCAACCCAAATATCTTTCCCTCTGACACTTTTTTAAAAAAACTATTTTTTAGGGTAAGCCTTTTTAGTCTTAGATGATGCTAATTTGGGCTTATAAGCTTAGTTGTATGGTTTTTTTATATTATAACGGCTAAAAATATATTGTAGTTGCCATTAGCTTTTCAGTATAATTAAATAAAAAATAAAATAGTTATACCATTACATACAATGTAAAGGAATAAGAAAAAAAGTATAAAAGCTAAAGAAACGAAATTAAAAGGTTAGGAAGCAAAATAGAAACCTCGTTGGCGTAGGCCTTAGTTTAACGGTGCACTTCTATTTCAGAAACATGCATGCCTTTGCACATGAGCTGAGGAAAGAGACAGACGACAGCAGTGATTTTTCAGAAATTCTCCTTACTGTATTGCCAGCTATCTCAGCAGCGTATAATTCTACCTGCCGACGGTATAATACATGATACAACCGACGGGGACAGAGACGGCGATCGATGTCATCTTGTATTTCGCACAGCTTGCTGATACCGATGCGCATGGGCTGATGCAGCCTGCGACCATGCTCGGGATACGGGTCCGTTCTTTTCGGCTGCGGTTTATAATTTTTGATTGAAATTTTTTAATTTTGACTGTTTACGGTATAGATTACGAAGAGACAGATAATTACTTGTGATTTTGGCTGATACAGATATTGGATTTTTAACATGTAGATCGATTAATTTATAGACTCTATCTTGAGAAAATACCCTGTTTAAAAGTTAGATATTATAATAAAAATCAAAAACCATCAACTTTTGACTTAACAGGCCCATAGGCTACAGCACATCAGCCGGTGATGACTTTTCTCCTGCGTAGTAGAGCGAGCTGGGCGCCTGACTTTGGGCTTCCCTTGACCACAAAAGCGGCGTTTTGCTGACTGAAACTGACTAGTCAAAACTCGAGAAAACATCTAGAAGACACAGGTTCATCATTGGGTGTTTCTTCTGGGCTTTACCGGACTTCAGTTTTCGGTCAACGCCTGGTTGAGAAGAATAAAATAAAATGCACGAGGGTCACTAAATTTATTCAGACTATCATCGTTATAATTTAAAAATAGAAAAAATTACACTGTAGTTCTTTAAACTTGTAAAATTGTATCACTTTCGTCCTAAAATTTATATTTTATTTTTTCGGCTTCCTTGATGTTTCCTCCGTTTGCTAATAGAAATGTCTGATATAGTTGCTTAGGGCGTACATGGCTGCTTAGGTGGCCATCCCCTGCTTCGTCCTCCCATGCTTCCTCTCCGACGCCACCTACAAGGTCTTCTAGTACCGCGCAAACCAGCCCTGCCCGCCGTGGTGGTCGACCGCTGTGAGCGCACTCAAGATGGCATCATGGATATACCGCACGGCCATGTTTTTTTATAGTGTGTGTGCTGTTCCGAATCATATGCTACCTGCAGATCCTGCACATGACTGGTTCGCGCGGGACTTCGGCCAGTGCGCTGACATAATTATATCTTAAAAATACATATCTCGGTCACGGATGTGATATAAGCGGTCATTAGTCCATCTTAGGTGTCCACTTTGGTATATTTCGTACGCGTGGCATGACACATAAGATTCACTGCTTTGAAATTAACACAAAACCCCCCAATATTATGTTTTCCTTTTAACACTATCCCTTTGCCTTTATCCTGATTCGATTAAACCGAATCGAATATGTGTAGACAAGGAGGAAAAGCATTTAGAGCCGATGTACCCTTATAACTATCTACCTCCTACTGCCTATGCTCTTGTAGAGCACGGCTTGTGAAAAACCATATGAGAAGGTTTAGAATTATGTTGTGATGAACTATTGCAATTTTGGAAGGTTGAAAATTTGAAATTGCATTGTGTCAGATTTTTGGAATCACCTGTGGCTCAACCAGCAGCTAGGCCGACATGACTGGCCAAGCAGTGGCGGTCAGACCAGAGGCACTCAGTGGTCAGACCAGTGTTGATTTCTGGTAAGACTGATCCCTATCAACGGGTTGACCGGCATGGAGGTCCAATCTAACCGACGAGCAAGGTGAGGCTCTTGAGCAGGTTTTGGTTTTTAGGGATGTAAGGTTTGCGATGAGTTTTGGTGACCTAGGTCAGGGTTTAGATGTTGTATGAGGTATGTTACAGCTAGCGTAGGTCAAGTTGTGAAGAACTTAAACATAGAAATGATTTGTTTATCTTTAAATGTGTAGGGTCACTTGGAGTCAACAATAATCAACAGCAAGGATCGGGGCTACGCTTATGGAGAAGTCGAGGACCAGAACAACGAGGATGTTGAGGGAGATGGCTAAACTCAAGCATAGTACAAGAAAGATAGGAAATATTGAAAGGAAGTTCGAATGATAGGTTGCACCATGTGCCTTGGTTAGTCCAAGTGAGATGTGGTCCGGTGAAACCAGAATGAAAGAGCCTTATCAACATGTGATAATCTAGTAGTGCACCTACACGTAGCAAATATGACGATTACTTGCAATGAAAAGAGAAGACCGAGTCAAGAAAGCGTATTTTGGTACTTTGACTAAAATAACAGAAACTATTTTAGATCAAAACTGTGGCGCTTATGTGATGCTTGGAAGAGTGGTTTAGGTCAAGAAAAACTAAGATCAAGATGGATTAAAGTTAAGGACTTAGCGGATTCAGACTTATGCGCCTTAAAAAGCATGCATAAGAGTAGTGTGTGAGTCAAAATCCATATGCAGTGGGGGTTATCAAGTTTCTCCAAATATGCTAAGTGGCTAGTATCCGCTAAGGGTTAGATAGGGCTAGCTAGCCTATCTATTTAACGGGTTGGGATGGAGACTTGTAGTTAACTATCCAACTATCCTCTCATTGTAACCGAGAGTTCTAGAGTTAGGGTTTGAGAGAATTTGAGTAGCATGGTGTGCTCTCTTGCCCTCCAAGTGGAGTGACTATAAAAGTTTCATTCTCAAATAACAATACATCAATCTTTGTTCATCTCCATTGATTGCTCTTGTGTTGATTGATTTGCACTTGATTTGTTTGGTTTTGGCTCTTCTCTCTCCCTTCTTAATATTGTGCTAAAGGTGTGTAAGAGATGTAGATGACTTTTGAAAATCAGTCTTCACCCATCTAGGCATTTAGTTAACAAGTTTATGAAGAAACCCGGTTTTGTTTGGATTTTACCCTCACAAGTGATTTCTTGATCCAATATTTTTTTTGGCTCGATTTCTTTAGTGTTCTTGCTTGGTGTGATATATAAAAACATATCTGGACCCGTTTTGGCTATAATCTATCCACGAGTAAGTCTTATTCACCTTTTTAGTTTTTGCCCCCTTTTTTGTGCTACCTTCCTTTAAACTAAAAAAGATTATAATTTTGATAACGATTTTCTCGATCATTAGTTGGAATAGATTCGTGACATCCTAGCGAAGGTACATGCCAAATTTTATATCATTTAGATCTACGGATTAAAAGTTTAATGGATTTTTATTTTAAAATAGTGCTAAAGTTACTATTCCTGCATTGAAAACAATGTAGCAGTTTGACCGGCAACTGTTTATCAGGCTGACTGGGGTACTGTTTATCTGGTCTGACTACCAGGCACACAGTGAAGATTGTTTTGATTAGTTTTCGCTAGGATTTTTTGGTGTGGTGATTGATCTATAATCTTTATAGTTTCTCATAACTATTAAAGTGAAAATCGACGAATACTGGGAGATTTCAAAGACACTACTTACCTCTTTCTGTTACTATATCAGTCCTATAACTTGCCCTCTGGGGGAATGGTACAATTGCATTCCATCTCAGGTTTCATCCTGAAGCAGCAGCCCCCGGACAAGATGAAATTACTTAAGCCGTCTCAAGTTCTTGCGGTGTTTTGTGCGTGTGAATAACTTGCCGGAGAGCTGTCGCCCAGAGTAACTTGTCAGGCTATTCAAGCGATTTGGACCAAGGCGGATGTGGCATGTAGCCTTGCATAATTCTGGGGCCAGCAGGGACTTTGGTTATACATCTTTCGGTACCGCGATCATGCAGAGGAGGCTATCGATGCCCTCAATTGCTATTGCTTTGGCGACTGTAAATTGCGAGTCGATTGGGCTTATCCTTGGACCTAGCAGATTCAGACTTTTCCATGTTGATTGGCAATGGTTTATTTGTCTAAAGTCGGTTGTGTGAATTATGCTTAATGCAAAATTTAAGTGTTTTCTGCAAATGAAGATCCATCACGCCTACTTGTTTTACAAAACAATGTAATTTCAAACAGAGCTATAACATACTATTAGATTTTGATATCGATCTTATTTGGGCATACTGTTACATTTTGAACTGTGTGCGTACTATATTTAGAACTGACCATACCCTAACGCTCCATTCATTTAGCGTGTGTTTGGTTCAGAGTCATGGTGGGACGGGACGGATCTAACCTATTTTTTAGGGATAGAACCGATCCTGTTTCGTGTTTGGTTGCAAGGGATAGGACGGTCCCTGTTTTCTGTTTGGTTTAGGGACAAAATGTTTGGGATGACAAATCTGACATGCGGGGTCTACCTGTCAGCCTCTTTTCTAGGATTGCAACAGCTCGTGGGGCCCACTCGTCCCACCTCATCCCTCACCATCCCCTCATTTCTGGGGGACAGGAGCATCCCCAATTTGAGAGTATATTCGCAGAATATTCCCTAGAGGGATATCCCCCATCGCACTCGACTCTGAACCAAACAGCTTTAGAACGAGAACCGCTCCATCCTATCCCCCATAGTCCCATGAACCAAACACATTAATGGACCAACGGTTTTGTGGTTGCGGGGTGCTTCCCTCCCTGCATAACGGTTGACGGTGGCACAGGAGAAAGTGAATCTGGAAGTGGCAAGCAGCAGGTTACCAAAGAGCAATATGCCAGATGAAGACAGAGCAACTTGTCAGATGAAGACAAAGCAATATGCCGAGTCATGGGATTACGACGAAGTTAACCCCTGAGGAACTTACAGCTACAAATGCCAGGCCTGACAATAGACGTCATTCCCAGATTGAACATCCTGTTAATGGGTCACCCAAAGATAATAAAAAGCCGTGCCCCCAAGTTCATGAAAAGGTTTTACACACGTCGACTGAGACCTGTCAGCAGTTTTGTTGTATTGAATTACGACTTACATATGACGAAGCCAAGAAGCCAATTGCGAATGGTGAAATATCTGGCACGAATGCGTCCAGTTTTGGTCTTCCCAGAAGGCCATTTGTAACTGTTTCCAGCTCTGTTCTGTTCTTTCCAACGAGTGTTTGTGTGTGTGTGGGGTTGACGGTTTGCAGAAACATGTAAAGAAGCTCGAGGGCTTCAGCTGTATGCTGATAAACAAGAACAAAACAGATACAAAGGAAAACGAGCCAGCTACATCCATAGGCTTGCTGGTTCATGCAGAGCAGCACGCATATCAGTGTGGCCATATGGCCAAGCGCAGTGCAGTGTCTACAGGGTCACTCGCATTCACATGTAAATGATACAATACAGAACAAAAAGATGAGTTTAGCACGGGAGAATTGCTTTCATATGCTTATTGCGCTACCTATTTTGACTCAATTGAACATCCAGAGTTGAACATTACTTTGTTTTCTCTCCCGGATTATTAGTGTTAGTGTACATCTCTGCCTGCAATGTTTCAAACTATTCTACAATTCCAAGCGACAAGCAACCTCAGCTAGAGGTCGAGTTAATTCAACACACAGGAGTGATCACCCTCAAATGGTATAGATACCGTCGCCTATATTGTATATGAATTGCTTGAAGCCTTGAATTAAGTTTGCACCTTCCCTTTCTTCGACTCATATGTCTGCCTGATTGCATCCCAGAATGCAGGCATCGCCTCAGAGTCAGGAACTTCTTTGAATGATGGAAGATAGTTTAGGTCCACTATGACATGGTCTCCACTGCCCTCTTGAACCTGCATATCCAAACAATATTCACTTGATGGATATCTTATTCTGATGCCCTTTTACAACTCCCAAGTAGAGTGAGTAACAGCAAACACAATGGCAACCAGAAGTGTTCCAGACTCTCTTTGTAGCTGTACTGAACTCTAAAAGCATAATCCATACAAGACCAGAAGAAATACTTACAACAACATCAAATCCAAAAATTGTAAGTCCAAGTGATTCCTTCAGCAATTTTGCAGCCTCTTCTACTAGATTAATGTCCAAAGATTTGCTATCGTGTGCCCTGTTTTGCAGTAGCTGCTCCTTAGTAGCCACTGGAAGAGTCTTCAAACTGAGAAAAGCCAACTTGAATTATAACTCATTCGCAGTGTTAAAATCTAACAGCTGAAAGAGGAAAAGGCAATCCAACACACTGCCGATATATATACTTTCTCAGGTGTACCTATTAAATGTAAGAGGTCTGTCTTCTGATGACGATTTTAGAAAACTTGCATTGGGCATCGAGTTCTTGATGGCATGGAAAACCTTATCTCCAATTACATAAAATTTGAATATCTTGGATCCATGATCGATGTATTCCTACATCACATAAATAAAATGTACAAATTTGAGCAGGTGAATCACTGTGAACCGTAGTTAATAGGTATAGAGCTGCAGAGTTCCTCGTAATGTTGATGACAGAGCTCAACAAGACAGGAAGTCAACATGGATGCCTCAGAATGTTAAAATTGCACTACACAATGATGAGAACAGTTAGGAACATACTGTTGCAGAGTGCACATGCAAGAAGCGATTAATAGTCAGAACAGAAAATGCATCAAGAGCATATCAGAGATGCCTATGTCCCTCCAAGGCATCATTGAAAGGAGATTCAAGAAAAGGCAGAAAATTGTACCTGCAGAATAGCGGGAAGAGGCACACTAAGGTTGCTAAATTCTTCAATTTTGAAAACTAATGCCTGCAGATAACAAAATTTGTAATTCAAATGCAAAAGAAAAACCAACAAAACTCTGAATTAAGAATTATGATAGGACAATGAGTATGCTTAACCATCTTCATGACAATGGTGGCAAATGGGTATGATTGGGAAAAATAATGCATAACATAACATTCAATTGATACAGAACTGTAAAAGCAAAGACAAGCTACCATATTGTGCGCATCAGCAACTCCACATGCTACTTGTGGCTTCACAATGAGTGGAAATGATAAATTAGCTTCTGCTAGTTCCTTTTGTAATTCATCACCACAGAAGTTTTTGACCTGTTTTACAAAATAGCTAGTCAAGCAAATAATACTCTTCAATAGACAACACAGAGTCATAAGTAAAATCAAGCAAGCCAAAGCACATAAATGCTCATCAGAAGTGCAGCAAGACCACAGGAGCGTCCAAAGGTGGGAGATATCAATAACATACAGTACATGAAGCACAACTAAGTACTAACAATAATCATGCAACGGCTGATCACTAACAGGAGCTAAAGAATTTGTATCACACAAGCACTGAAACATATGGATTGGAAAGCATGAGTACAAACGTGTCATTTTCAGGAAAACAATTACTGAAAGATGAGGGCCACAAGAGGTGTTGACACCATGAAAGCATACAAAAAGAGAATAATAGGACACAATCTTCCGAAAATAGTAATGCACTAACTATTCCTTGAATCTGGAGTTCCGGACTCTCAAAAGTGGGAAAACACCACCATCCCAAAGTATGATATAGTTAAAAGTCCTGGTATAAAATAAAAAATAAGTCATAAAGAACTGAATTGCCTCCAGGTGACATGTAAGTGGAGAAAGAACTTAGCAAGCTCATAGTCCATACACTATTACACTAAGACAAAAAAAAAGGTGGAGGAAAAGTTGGTCCAACAGAGAATTTCCTTACATCAAGATAAGAATGTTAGGTCAGCACAAAGTTTGTGGCGGAGAATGAAATTCCATAAGGCATGGCCCGGTGTAATAATTTCTAAGGATACAGGCATAATGATGATAGAAATAGAACATATGTTCTATGCTCAAGAGAGAATGTGCACAATCCGCTTTAAGCAGTTCATGGTGCAATTATGTTGAAAAAGATTGATCTAAGCACTCATGGAACATATAAAACAGAAGAAAAAAAGATGACAAGTGGCAAATAAATAGTTTCAAATAATGGCAAGGGAACATATATATGTACTGCAAGTATTTTATTGCTTTCTGGCAAAAAAGTAAAGTCATATTTTTGCATAAGTATAATTCAACTAAAAGGACCTTTAAAGAATGTGGTGCTCGGAGTTTGGGCCTTCCTTCGGTGCCATGTTCTTGCAATCTAACTAGAATTTCTTGAATTTGAAGACGATCCAGCAATGGGTAAATATTTTTGAATGGATCGATGACGCAAAAATCGGGGTGTTCTTCCATAAACCTGCTTAAAGCAAGTTTTCAAATACTTATGCTCATGCAGCAAAAGGGTTTAGTATTAGATTTGGTTGCTACTTGTTGTTTCGGTATCCCGTATACGGATATCCATATCAAACTTCTATTACATATGGTCCTTCAAAAATAACCTCAAGTAGCAAGCTTTTTTCTTACATTGTTTCTGTTTTTGGGAAACACAAGAATAATTAGCAAGACCAATGGAAATTTCCACATTCAGATTGGTCAAAACACAAACAGTTGCATCGATCTTAGTTGGGTCTTGTTATGTACCTTATAATTTCAGACATTCCTGAAGAAAATGAAATCCCCTTTGGAAAATCAATGGAGCAATTTGGATCAATGTTGATAATCTCATCAGTCATTTTGTGAAGGACCATATCAACTTCTTGCAGCTGAGAAGCTAAAGGAGGTTCAAATGAGAGTGGAACAAAGATAAGCCCGTTTTTACTAGGATAAAGGGGGAATGCTCCTCTCTGCAAGCAACATAAGAAGAAAAAATTATGTTCCAGCAGAGATCCAATACTAAGTAGTCAGTAACACACTGTAGAAAACTTGCCTTGGCAAAGTCTTCCTCACGGGATTGTTTCATTGCATAGCCAACCATCAAAACAGATGAGCTACCTATTTCCTGGATGATAGAAATGGGACAAAAAATAGTTTACAATTAAAATTTAGTGCACAACACCATTACACACCAAGGACAAATTAACCTTTTTTATTAAAGTAGTCAAAGTGAGAAGCAACTCTTGAAGCTTGCCAATATTTACAACTCCATAATCCTTTGTGCCACATTCATTATCTGGATCAAAAGAAGAATATCAGTAGCCCTCGACTTTAATACTGGTGCCTACTTCCAATATGTAAAACATCATAAGTTACGCAGCAGTGATATCATGAATGAACTCCAAATGCAAAGCGACTCGTTGGAAACAGCATGAGAAGGACAATTATCATCTCATTCCTGATATATGCTTACCTAGAGTAATAACTCTCCAACCATAATTCTGAAGTTCCGAAAATAAATCTTCGTCAACTCTGAAAGTCACATAAAAACAAGAACTTGTTCTGCTCCATTCTAACATCAACTCGCTCAATGAATGGTTCCCACTTGGAGCTGGAAGTGGTATATATCCAAAGGAGTACATGTTTGCTGTCTTTTCAAGAAAGCCTGACTAATAGAAGCAAAAAGAGGACCTGTGTAAGAATACACTACTGTTCAACAACTGTAATGTTTTACAAAACCATGCTTGTTAGAAGAATGAGAAAATAGTGTTTCGATAGCAGTTATTTTATGTCATAGGGGAGGATAAAAAAGATTAGCATACTAAATTAAGAGTTCAGAAATGTTTTGACTGAAAGTAACGCACGTTTTAACTGCTAAAAGCACTTTCCAAAAGAAAAGAACACTCTTTGACCACTGGAGCATGTGAAAAATTCAATTCTAGCTGGATATTTTGCAAAGAACATAATCAAGAATTATACTCTGGAATCTGGATAGCCATCACAAACAGTATAACTGAGACGAAGCAAACACAATAGCTTCAAAAAAAAGTTTAAAAAGGGTGGTATACAGAGCACCTCATTAGTTGGCATGCCCTCTGGATGACAAATTGCCTGAAAAAGAGCAAGAGGATGCAATCAGTTGCCTATCCATTTTATACATGTTCACGAGTCATGACTTAATGAAATCTACATCAACCCACAATAACATCACAAAGAGGCAATCCACCTACACTATATGCACATAGCAATGGGGGCGTGTTACCGTCATAAACATCTCAACAAGCTGTGCTCAAAGCATTGCATTTGATAGTAAAATTAGCCACGTGCAATTGGCCATGGATTCTACTCAGAGCCAAGAACTTGAACAGTCGAACTGCAACTTGAATACAGTGGACAGCCAACCCCAACTGATCAGCCAAAACATGCCGACCTCCTAAATAGAATCCTAATCAACTCAAGGAACCGCATAATACTAAGCACCACAAAATCATACGACATCATAATCATCATTGAAACAAAATGGAAAAGGTTGCGCGTTTAGCCAATTTAAAGATGCATTCCGTCCAACAGAGAGTGTTTCATCAAACAGTAGAACACTAGTACGTTGTAAACAAATTGAGGCCGCACCCAACCCATCGGACACTAATAAACAACACCGCAGGCTAGTATTAACCGCAAATCGCACGGAAAGATCAAGAACTGATCCCATACCACGCCCAGATTGGAGTAGCGCAGCCGCCGCAGCAGCGCCTCCGCCCCAGGCCGCAACGCCGCCGTCACCGCCTCCTTCTCCCATATACCGCCGCTTCCGACGCGGGCGGAGGGCTCGAGGAGGAGAGAGGCATCCAGCACCAGCCGTACAGGTCGCCCCATGGCCATGGCTGCGAGCGAGGAAGTGGAAGGGCTCGGTTTCTGTTCGTTGCTGGGTGTTGGGGCCGGGCATGGGAAAGGAGGAGTTCCTGAGCGGTGGGGCCAGGTGTCAACAGGTTGAGGTGGGCCCCGCAGACGCATGGCAGGCAGGTGGCAGGAGGATGGCAAACGGCGATAGATGCAGACCAACATTTTTTTTTCCTTCTTCTCAAAAAAAAAACATTTTTTTCCTTTCCTTTTAAAGATTGAGCAGATCCAATTGCCTTCAGAAAAAAAAAGTTATCTTTTTCTTCTTTTAATTCTGTTTTGGATTGATTGTTCAATGGAACGATAATAAATTTCTAAAACAAAACCGTACCTCAAAAGCAATTCGAATTCTTCCTTGAATTTGATTTCTTATTAATCTTGGCCAAATCCCGCACCAATCTCAACCATCTACATCGTGATTTCACTACAGAGCCATCTCCTTGGTCCCTCCTTGTGTGTCATCTGTTCATCGTCCGAAAAATATCACCGCCGCCTGATCTTTTCACCGCCGCTCCTTCCCGTTACTTCCCGCTGCTGCCACACCTCTGCAAAATGGTTAGAGCCCGTCCACCTCTAACACCCTCTTAAATGCTCCGGCTGTGCGTCAAAGCAGCCACCGCCATTCCTGCTTTTCCTGCCACCGCCTCTGCTCTCCCCTGTCTCACGGCCGACAATCCCGTGCCGCAAATTCGAGCACCCTGGAACCCACCTCTGCCAGTAAGAGCCACCGTACGCCCCTCACTCGTGTCGTGACCCTTACCTAGACTAGCATCGTAGTCATCTCACATCTCACCGCCTCGCCGACCTCCCTACTCTCTCTCTCTCTCTCAGCTCTCACTCTCTCACAACCGACCTGACGCATTGTACCACGTTGCACCCTCCCGTACATTCCCGACCCTAGCCACGCACCATTGCGGCCTTGATCTATTCCCTGTGCCAAACCGCCTCCTTGCCCTATTTAAGGCCCTGAACCCCTTCAAAGCAATGCACCGGTGTCCAGTAAGCCACCCACACACCCAATAGAGCCCTCAACCTGAGCTTCACCGACGATCACCCGAAGACCCTGTTATAAACCAAATTCTAATTTCCGTTTTCTAGTCAATTACTTTTCAATTGCATTTGCCCGTAGCATCCTCATGCTCCCAGGAATACCACCGAATCATTGACTTAGCATCTTGAGCCCTTATCATCTTTGTCACCAAAGCTCACCGCTCGACAGTAGAGCCTCGCCATGGGCAGCTCAACTCAACCAACCCCGATTCGAACCACCACTCCCCTAAGCTTCGTCTAACACCTGAGATGCCCAAACCCTAATGCTACTGTCCCATTAACCCCTATTACTCCCTGTGCCATTCAAAAGTACCGAGAAAGGAAAACCTCACTGCCGACGATTGCCTGCTTTGCAGCCACCTCCGACCCCAAAAATGGAACCCTCGTGGCCCTAGGAACCCAACCATGGCCTCAGATGCTGCAACAAAATACCCTAGTCCTACCAATCACTGCCGCATCTCTCCCTTGTTTCTCGATCGCTATAGTAGCACCGACGGGGAAGATGAACAGAGGAAGCTAAGTCGAACAGTAAATGGGCCGATTCTGTTAGCAGGCTGGGCCGACCGAATCAATGTGCATTACTATAGCTTTTAAATTCAGCATGAACAGTACCAGACATGGTTTGAACAGTACCAACCCGCGATGAACAGTAACCCTACCCGTTACTGTTCACAAAACCCTAAAATGTGTATATACATCTATTTCAAGTGTTTTGAGCATGTCTACCCATTATTTAGCTTCATTTTCCCATACCAAACTCCTATAAACCCTAAACCTAATTTATTGATTTTTCTGGATTTTCTTTATTTTTATTTCTAGCTCAACCCTTCGATCACATAATTGAATTATTTCTTTTGCTTTGCGCTAGCACATGAGGTCATAGATCAGCCAGTCTAGAAGAAGAAGCTCAAATTCAAGCGCAAGACTTGGAAGAACACAAAATCGTAGAATACATTGATCCGCAAGGCAAGTCACATATCTTTGATCATGTTATACCTACATTCCTTGAATTGTTTAGTTACCAGTATTTTCGTTATGTTATTTACGCACTGTATTTTATGTACATTAAATGTTTAGAATGATATGATATTAGTTATGTCCTACCACTTGAAAACGCCATGTTTAATTTGATGTTCATGCTACGAGTGGTCGAAGAGTCGACTACATGAAGTTATCTATCACTAGATCGGGAAAGATTAAACAACCCATGGATGACACATTTCTTACCTAGAGTTCCATCAGGTATCGTGAGGCAAAAGGAAAATACACAAATAGGTCATTTAGTCCGATCAGATGCGAACTGGTCGTATGGGTATACTGACTGATCGTGAGCTGGTCAGACATATCACAAACTGGTTTGCGAGCTAGTCGTACGAGGATACGGACTAGTCATAACCAAATATGATCCAATCATAAGGAGTTATGAACTGATCGTGAGTGACTAAAACCTAGTTGCAGATCATATTGCATAAGGTTTATCTAGTTTGATCTTTGTGTATATTTGGGGATCGATATGTCCTACTAGGTACCGCTACTGACTAGAGATGGGAAAGGTGTTTCCAGGTTACAACCAAGTATACATAAACCTATAGAATCACACACTTAACAGGTTGAAATAGTAAAGAATTAGGTCGGAGGTTTTTCGAGTGAGATACAATCTCTACTCATGTTAGATTAGGATTTGGTTGGAGGCTCTATATAAAGGAGAGCATTGGGCTACAATTTTAAATGACACAAAGAGAGAGAGATCACACCACCTACGGAAACTCTAGCCGTCTCCTTTCTAAAGGCCCTACTATTCGCATTAGTGCTACCACACCAGTGCACAACATTCCATCTCTAAACATGTAGATTTGAGTAGAACTGCTACGACTACGGTACTGATCGAGACGATCCGAGAAGAAGACAATCAGCTCATGGAGATCGACTACCACTAGAGAATGACCGGCTTCCAAGGATCATTTTTCAGAGACATTGGATGATCAAGTATTTTCATTACATTGACGCACGCTATGGTAAACCGGGCTGCTTCAACTCTTCTTTCGCTGAACTACGCGTCTATTGGTAATGATGCATAATCCTTTATTCATATAGCTTCTTGATTTACATGATATAATTTTTAATATACGCTAATATAGTCTACCCATATGCCATAGGTACATACGACTAAAGATATTACTATGATGCTATCTCAACTATATATCCTTGCTTGCAGCATTAATTAATCCTAGTTACCATTGCATTTTCGGCTCCAGCTAGCTAGGGAGGTGTGGGCCGTTCAAATAGAAATTGTTGGGCCGACCCATCAACCATATGTATCGGACAGATCCCAATATAGGCTGGGCCGATTCTAGGTGGGAAAATGCGGGCCGAAGTAACATTTATCGGGCCGGCAAAGGAAGACGGGCCAGAAGCCCTCCCGACCCGACCTGTTACGCCGGCCGCCGGGCGGAGAGACGCCGCCGTTTCGCCTCTTTCTTTCCCCTCCCGCAAGTCGCAGCCGCGCGGGGAACACGCGGAGAGAGAGAGAGAGATGGCGAAGTCGTGCAAGGGGTTGGCCATGGAGCTCGTCAAGTGTCTCAGCGAGACCGACTGCGTCAAGGTCGGTTGGTTCCTCCCTCTCTCCTCCTCCTCTCTCCCCACGGCTCGCTGTGCCGCCGCTTGTTTCCATCCGATTTGCGACTGGAGGTTCCTCTGCCACTCGCAAGTACGGGGGAGGGAGCCGCGAATTGATGGTCCCACCTGTTTCGCCTTCAGAGAGTTTTGGATGCTGTTTGAGATGGTCGATTTGTGTTCTTCCGTGATGTGGTTCTGCGCAGGTGCAGAAGAGACCGTACAAGGAGTGCGCGGGGGAGAAGGTGCCCAACATCACCAGCGAGTGCGTCGGCCTGCGAGAGACCTACTTCAACTGCAAAAGGGGCCAGGCATGTCTTCATTTTGCTGTAAATCACTGTAAAGTAGTTGCGCCGGTTCCCTTTTGATAAGTTTGCTGCTGCGGTTGTGGTTTGTACTTTGAGTAGCTTGCTGATTTCTAGTTCACGAATATGTTTTCACCTGTAAACGATCTGGCATTCGGCATTCCTGGGGTAATTCGATGGTCAGGTCATTCATTCCCCTTTTGCTTGTTGTTTGCGTGAATTATGAATCAATATGCAGTTAGTGACTGTTGTTTCTTGTGAACTGGATGCAGTGTTACGGTGTATTTACGTGCTGAATAACTCACAATTGAACATGGTTTGGGCCGGACACAAAAACATGCTCTGATGCTCTCACAGCCAAAATTTGGTGGTGCTACTGTCACTTTCTTAGATCTCGGTCCCATATTCTACAGATCGATACAATGTGAATGCAACTGTGACATATGATAGGTTTTGATTCGATAGGTGTGCATTGTCGGTTACATTTAAATGAAAAAAGCATGAGCTTTTTGTATGCAGTTAAACAGGGTTGAGTAAGCTAATAGTAGCTGCAGTGTGTGTAAATCCCTATAAGCTCCTTCCTTTGTTCTGTTGCATTTAAGTACTTGGTCTTCTCATGTTTGATAGAGGCTGCTTGGTTTTGCTTTAGTTGCTGTTGTTTTAGTTGCTGCATAGTGTAACTCTTTTTAATATACCTTTATCTTTTGAATTTCTATGCATGCAGCACTCTTGCAAGAGAACTTACAAGACACAAATTACAGGCTGTGTACAAAATGTGTGATAGTATGAGAAACAAATTACAGGCTGTCTACAGCATATGTGACAGTATGAGAAACAAATTACAAGTGAAAAAAAATTGTTGACAGGAATTGAAGAGATGCTAATCTTTTCCTTTGACCTTGCTTGTAAAACAAGTAAAACTAGAAATTGGAATGGTGGTCGAAATCAGGCTCTTCCTGTAACTACTATTTGAGCCACATATTCTATAATGGTATCCATGTTGTAGATGACAGAAGTCGGTTGAACTGGAAAAGCCTGTAGTATGGTAACATGATGTTTTCCTGAAATCATAGTAGCATGGATGCGTACCTTCAATTACTATACAATTTTGATTCTTTTCTCTTTGATTTGTTTTATACAATAAACTTAATGCAATAGGGTCACTGTTGTATGCATCTTTTTATAGTATGACAGCAACAGAGAGCTAAAAACTCCAACCTGAAATCCCTGCTAGTCCTTTTCTATCTAAATTTATATGCAGCTTCTGTGTGCGCATTATGTAATCATAATACTTCTCATTTTGACAGCTCATTTTATTTCTTCCTATGGAAATATAATCATATGCCTCACTATTATGAAAACCCTATTTCTTATGTGCACAAATCTGAATGCGACATACAACCCAGCTTAGGGATATTTTGACTAATTTGGCCAAGTATTATTGCGTCAGGTGTTGTTGTTGCTTTATCCATCATACTGATATATATGTTTAACATCCTTGGGTACCATCTTTCCTGTATATATTTTCCCATGTTCTTCCTTGTTAATCATTGTTCTCCTTTGGTCTTCCCTACTCTTATTTTGCTGTTTTCCATTGTGTATGGAAGTGCTAACTTTGTTAATCGTTGCAACAGGTCGACATGCGAGCCCGGATTCGCGGGAACAAGGGGTATTAATGGTGTGACTGGAACTCCCCATCCAGTTTCAGCTTCTAGCCAAGTTGCGACTTCGAGGCATTTGTGTTCTGTAGTTACTTTTGTTCTTAATGGAATCATATTGTAGATCATCTGCATTTTCTTTGTGATTGGAGAAAGGAACCAACTCGCAGCACACGAGTAGTTTCAGTTTATTCGAGGTGCATCTCTATGTTGCTGTCCAACCTTTGTCTTTTGGTAAAGTTATTATTTGATTATAGGGTAGTTCTTCTGCATTTTCTTTGTCATAGAACAGAGGAACAAACTAGAAGCACACGACTAGTTTCAACTTTCAACTGATGAGAGGTGGGTCTCTGTTGCTGTCAAGCCTTTTTTTTTTTGAAAAGCTGTTTCATCATCCCACATATGTTCAGGTGGTGACCTGTTGTATTTTTTTGGCCGCTTGTGTTCAATTCAGAAAAAAGTTTAGAATTGTTTACCTACTTCGTTTCTTAATTTGAGAACAGAAATAAAGATTTCACTTTCTTTTTTTGAAAAAACCCTCTGAGTTATGTTAATAACTCAATGAAAAAACATACTTATTCAACTTTTATATTGAAGATTCTAGACGACCACCAATATCCTACCATTAAGTCCTTGAATCAGTGAATATGTTAGTTTGGTTTTTTTTTTCCTCTTCCTTGCGGTATACTTCCTATTTTGCAATAGTGCCATAATTACCGATGATCACGGTAGTGGGAAGTAGATTGTTAATGATCTCCGTTGATGTGTACGATCTACGTTTTTATAGCAGTGTTGTTTGATGGAAGCAAATCAAAGGTGATTTATTTGCATCCAGCTCGGTCCAGTGTTGATCTCTGGTGCAAATGTCACCATTGTCATCTAGGTGAGGTGAGTCAGTTTGACAAATCTCGTAAAGGGTAATGAAAATCCATCCTGGAACTTATCGGAGAAGAATAAAATTAGAAAATTGATCTAGTAACAAAAGTAAAATTACTTCTAGAAATCAACGGGTCCTCTACCTAATCAACACTGATGAGCATGCTGAAGAAAAGGGGGATGGGCCGAACTGACAGAGTTGCGGCTAGTGGCTAGGGTTACTGGGCGGTGGCGGCGGCACCGTGAGATAGGAGCCGGCATTGCTCGGGACTAGAAATAAAGATTTCACTTGGGCTGAACGTTTAGCTTCTTGAAATAAAGCGTGTAATCGGCTAAAATGCCAACACTTGTCTGCTAAAATGCCCTTCCTTAGAAGGAAGAAGCAGATTGCAGGTTGCATCAACTTCACAATGTATTGCTGACAACACTTAAAATGCATGTCAAGCACCCTAGTCATGCAGCATGCATATATGTTCCATCCTGTGTAATCGGCTGCATTGACCTTTGTTATCCTTGAATGATTCCTGAGATATTAGCCGCTTCTTCTTCCTCTTTTTTTAACTTATTCTAGATATCATCATCAGATATTTTCTGCTATTTCCTCTTCCCTGAATGATGATATGATGCGTGTGGCCCTGCCCGGCGCAAAAAAAAAAGGAGGATAGTACTCGGCGATTGAGGCTAATGAACCACCAATGAATAGACCGGACCGGACGGCGATCCCAACAATTACAAAGCCGATTGATTCCTTGTGCGCCAATGCGAGGCGTCCGAATGCCGCAAAGCGAAACCTAACGTTGCCGGCGGAAGCGGCGCAATACCAAGACCTCTCGCTCATCGTCTGAGAGCAAGTATAATAAGAGGCTGTTAGTAGGCTGTATGCTAAGATGAAGGAGAGAGAGAAGAGAGGTGGGCTGTAAGAAACTTTGTGAGAGAAAGGGGTGGGTCATACAGCCTTCAGCTGGCTGTAAATTACTATATGAATGGGCTGATAAGTGGGCTGTAAGTGTCCATACAGTCAGCTGAAGGCTATATTATTAGCCTTGCTCTGATAAGTGCATTTCGCGTCCTGCTCCCGTCGGCCAGACACCGTCCACTCCTCTCCTGCTGCCCCGGTAACCCACCCGCCGGTCTCAGCCGACTTATTAACTCGCTCGGTTGGATTGAAAAACTATGATTTATGACTGAAATTGTATTGTAGCGGCTGAAATTTCACTGTACCTGAAGGTGGCTTATTTGATGTAATTAAATTTTAAAAAAATGTAAAAATAGAAAAAAAAATATGCTAGCTCATCACGAACAACGCAAACGAATACGGGAAAAAGGGGCAAAAAAACTCAAAAAAAGATGAAATTTATAAATAGTAAAAAATAAACCAAAAGTTGAAGCCAAAACGAGCGGGGACGTTTAAGCTTAGTGAATTACTTTTATCATTTCGTGTAACCTGTGGAGCATTGTGACTGTTCTTGGCTTATCGCACGGGAGACATCTTCAGAAATTCCAGGTCTATTTTGGCAAAGTTGGCACACATATTCTTTTTAGGCAGTAGTGGAGAACACATGGATTTTGCAAGGTACAATGTAATCCCAATAGGAATTCTGTACAATTCTCACGGTTACAGACTGGTACTATTGCGATGGATATGCCATCCTCATCTTCAGTAAATCTGTTGCGTCTATTATTTGATTAATATAGTGATCGATGGAGCATTTTGGTGAGTTGTCATTGAAGATTGACCTATCGCCGATAATGATCGTTGGTTGGTTTTGAATGCTTGTGGGGTGCTTGAGACTCATCAAATACGGAGATTTGTGCTACCATCTACAGTACTCAGCCTCTAATGTTGACCGCCGGAAAGGCTAGTTAATGGTTGAGTTTTTTTTACCTTGTTGCTTAGGGCATCTCCAATGGGTCTATAGCAGCTATCTACAAGAGAGTCCATATCATCAACTGTCCTATGTGGAAGATATTAAATGAAGAAAGAGAACGCAGCTCTCTACAGCTCTAGAGATAGTCTATAACGCCAAACGAGGCAGCCTCCATAAATTCTATGTGTGCATGTAAGCATCAAATAGCTATCCTTATAGATAGTTCTTTAGAATGCTAACTTTAGTGTGTACTATATAGATGATGTGGAAGTTTTATAGTTAGTTGCTAGCTATAACCATTGGAGATGCCCTTATAGCTACGATACAGTAACTAACTTTCAAACGAGATATTTTCTCAAGACAGAGTCTACAAATTGATTGTAGTAGATAATATACCGAATTCATCTATATCGATTAAAATCACACACATTTCTTTTTCCGTACTCTCTTATAAATATGCAAAATTCAAATATTTAAACTAAAAGTTATAAATCATAGTCCTAAAGAGCCCACCAATTAATGTTCCTGATATGGGAACGGAATTCGTCCATCGTCCACATCCAAAGTTGATGACATACGCATGGAAGACTTCGAAAGGATATGTAACCACCCAAATTCAATGTGCCATCCGCCTGCAGATTTTTACAAGTTCATCGTGGAGTACAGTCATGGATTGACCGATTCGGCTAACAGCCGCTGCGAAACAGCCAAGCCAGAAAGGAATGGATTTTCAATTCTGACTTTCTCTGCGTATCACAGAAGAAAAAGGTGGCAAGAAATGTAGGAACAAAGTGCAAGCACCTCTTGATATCGATAGTTAAAAGATTCAGAGACGCATGCCTTTCATGACTCACAATCAAAGTGTGCAGCAAATGCCAAAATTACCTACATCCATCCAATAATCCATCCACAAGTCTAAAAAAACATCCACGCTCATCCGTACTTACTCCATTGACCCGATCATCTCGGGGACGGTTACCTTGTAAATTACTCTACAATGACACTCGACCATCTCGGGGACGATTACCTTGTAAATCACTCTACAATGATGATGAATCAAACGAACTAATTAGCAATCTATTGGCCACTGCTCAGGGTGTTCCATTCTTTTTAGCTTTTCAATCATCTTTATCTTTTAATTTCTCTCAATAATCACTACTCATTAAATTAGTAAATTATAGTTAGAAACTATAAATCATAGAAAAGACAGACCATACTTTAAGTCAAAAGTTGGCGGCTTTTGACTTTTGCTACAGTACCTAACTTTCAAACGAAGTATTTTTTCAAGACGAGATTTATAAGTTAAACGATCTATACGTTAAAAGCCCAACATCTATACTAGCCAAAATCTTAAGTGAGTATTTGTCTCTTCGTAATCTATACCGTAAACAGCCAAAATTCAAATATTTCAGTTAAAAGTCATAAATCGCAGCAGAAAACAACATGCCCTAATCCGGTTGCACCTGTTTGTTTTTGCTGCGGCTTTTGGCTGAAATTTTTGAATTTTGGTTGTTTACGGTACAGATTACGGAGAGACCGATATTCACTTACAATTTTGACTGGTACAAATGTTGGGCTTTTAACATGTACAATGTTTAACTTGTAAATCCCATTTTGAAAAAATACTCCGTTTGAAAGTTAGGTATTGTAGTAAAAAATCAAAAGCCGTCCGACTTGTTGCTTGCCAAGCAGGCCCGTAGTCTTTTAAGACTTCCGTGACACCACCATCCTTTTCCTCCGTCCGGTACGCAAACCGCATCATCCTCCACTCCCGAACGTCACCTCACAACCATCGGCACCAAGTCGCCATCTCGAGTCTAGGCCGCACACGGCACACCCTTCATTTCACTATCCCCATATAAAAAGAACCCTACTTTTTTTTTCTTTGCCAATATACATAGATAAATAATCTCCTCTTCGATCAATAAATAACCAAACAAAAAAAAGCTTCAAACCAACACCGGCAACATGTGATCTACCTAAGTGTACACTGACCGTGTAATCGTGTCTATACCTATACGTAGATATCTACTTAGTAAAGAAACCTAGCTCCTTCCAGAGAAGAGCACGTAGCATTCTTAAGCTTGATTCTTGTGTAAGAATGTGACTGAAGAAAAAAGAATGGTGGTTGAGACGAACACTTCAGAGACCAGGGGTAACGCACGTAACCTTTTCGTCAGCTTTGGGGTGCCGCGCGCAAGCACGTACGCGCGGGGAGGTGAGGCCGGTGCAACGGGACACGTAAGATTCCGCGCTTCCACTGGACGCCAAGTGCGTGGCCCGCCGGTGATGGTGACAAGCACCGGAGGGAGCACGGGGCAGTCACCGGGCGTCGCCGTGCGGCTTCTGGGAGAGGACCCAGTGCTGGCCGTGGGGCCGGACGGTGAGCCCCTTGACCCTCGCGAACAGCGTCACCGCGCGCCGGACGCCGCGGCCGTCGGCGGAGGTGAAGTAGTCGTGGCCGAACATGACGCCGCCGGGCCGGAGCACGGCCCAGGCCAGGTTGATGTCCGCCCACGCAGAGTGGAAGTCGTGCCCGGCGTCCACCTCGATCAGGTCGGCGTAGATGCCCCACTCGCACAGCGCGGTGAGGGTGGACGCCGTGGAGAAGGGCAGCGGCAAGACGCGCGCGGTGGCGTCGGGCCCCGCTGCGGCCACGTTGGACATGAACTGCGGCAGCAGCAGCGCGTCGCCGTGGCGCTGCGGCGGGACGTCGCGGCGGAAGCGGTCGCGGAAGGCCGGCCAGCCGCGGAAGTCGTCGATGCAGAGGATGGCAGGGGAGAGCGAGAGGTTCTTGGACACGGCCGCCATGTGCAGCGCCGACGCGCCCAGGAACGCGCCGAGCTCGATGATGGTGTCCGGGCGCACCGCCTCGATGAGCTCCGCGAACACCGCACCCGTCGAGCCCCAACCGCGCGGTCGCGCCGCCGCAGGGTGCAGCAGCGCCGGGGTGTGCGGCGGTGGGAAGTTCGCGTACGGGCTCTGGCCGTCGAAGAGCTTCTCAAGAAGAGTCGGCACGACGGCGTCGCTGGGTATCGGATCCCCGCACTCTTCCTTAAACCGGAACAGGTCGTGCGGCGGCGAGCGCGGGTAGTTCGTCGTAGCAGCGGCGGCGGTGCCGTTCGACGCCGGGACGGCGGTCGAGGCGGTGAGGTGCGCGGCGTGCGGCCGTATGATCGTCTGAGACGGCTTCGGCGACGGCCGGGTGGACGATGACAGGATGCCAAGCGAGTATCCGACGGCGAAGACGATCAGGAAGGCGGTGAGTCTCCCGAGGTGCGGCCGGAGCCTGGCCGGCACGCCGGAAGACGACGGCGCCGGTGGTGGACGCGGCTTCATGTTCACGTCCCAAAGGCTCTCCTCTCTCTGCCTCCGTTTGTGCTCGTGTGGACTCTTGACTAACCAATATATCTCCCCTTCGATTCCGTGGATTAGATAGGGAGAGGCGCAGCAGTGGTTGCTAAGTAGGTTCTGTTCTTTTTAGCTTTTAAAATTTATTTTTCAGTTTTTTTATAGTAATTAGTTTTTAAATAAAGTATTTTTTAAAAATAAGATCTACTAGTTAATTGTAGTACATACTGTACCGACTTTATTTATATCGGCAAAAATCATATATAAGTTTCTGTTACTCTGTAATCTCTCACACAAACAGCTCAAAAGTCATAAGTTAAGTCATAAGATTAAGTCAAAAAGAATAAGGCCCTGTTTGGATACGCTTAAAATCCGATTCTGGGTAGAATTAAACGAGAATCCCACCTAAACGCTTTGATTATTTTTTGATTCTTTCAACCGCCGCGGTGGGAAAAATCAGCATTTGCACTGAAAATCCAAAATCCTGTACCGCAAGCCCCATCAGGATTATTCAGATCGCGACTTATCAAAAAATCTTGATCAAATTAAAATCGATTCTCAGATAAGCGTATCCAAACAGGGCCTAAATCACAAGCCATAAGCCTCACGTCACACTTGCAGTTTGTTTAGAGGAAAGAGAGAAATAAAAAAAAAGGAGGGAAAGAAGGGAGAAACCGAGCAAGGTGTTGGTGAGGGGTGGTGCTCCGGTTGGTGAGTTGTGGGTGGTGAATCAGATTCTGATCACAGTTAGCAGCAGCAGCGGCAGCAGAAAGTACTAGTACTAGAATTTGTGCATGTGCACGATGAGAGCGGCAGAGATTTTTGCAGCAGGGTTTGTTTGCATGTCAGTGTGGCTGCTCTACTCTGTCTCTCCCCTGGTCCTGGAGAATGTTCTTCACTCACCTCACTGCCTCAGTGGTGCAGCTACCTGTGTGTGAGGACATTGATTCATCTGCTAGTCACTGGTCTGTGGGGCCAGTTCACAAGTGTCGTGGGAGCTCTGAATTCTGGTGAGTTGAAGTGGAAGCTACCTGCTATTCAGATGGGTTCCTTGGTACACAAGCAGGGAGCAGCTGACGTTCAACAGGACAATGGAAATTCACCCTGTGGGGAGGGCCAAATCTTGAACAGTTGAGATTTTTCCTGATTACTTTATGAATTGAATTGTTTCATGTGAATTTTGTACATAAAGTTAATGCGAAGTTCGTTCGAAACAGGGCTGTAGTTTGGGAACACCCGTGACACCAGTCCTCGAGCATGGACTAATCGTCAGACTTTCAAGTGCAGAAAAAATTCGTTAAGGAAGACGACAAATTTGGTCAGTACTGTCCTACATATGGATGCCATGATTAAGAATTGAGTAACCACTGTGTCGGTAAGTGGAAGCGTTCGTTCCAACTGAGTTGTCAGGTGATCAGTGAGCGCACTGCAACCGCAAGCACGGAGAAGACTGAAGAGCAGGACATGGTAGCCTGCCTTAGCCCTAGCACGTTACTCTATGGGTAGCCCTAGCTCGTTACTCTATGGGTAAATTAATGGTTAATGGTTTACGACTAACTGATAGTTTTTTATCTTAGCATGAGTATTTATACAAATAAATTGATGCCGATAAACTGCTTTGAAAATATTATCCCGATAAACCGCTTCGAAAAGACGTTAAAAAAAGTCATCATATTTATTTGTTCAAATAAAACTATAAGTTATAAATAATTTTTTAGATAAAGGATATAAAATCCGGCCTCTATATCCACGAGGGATATACACAGCCAACAGATACACGAGCTCTTAGGCTCAATTCCTCAAAACCTGAGGAGCATACAACAACAAGAAATAAAGCTTAAGGACTATAAAAAAGCTAGAAAGACTAAGCTTTATAACTTCTTCTCCGTCCTTATTTTCAACCAATCCCCTATCCTTTTCCGATCGTGCCTCTAACCTTCTGGTCTCATCAGTGCGTGAAGAAGAACCTCCGAGACGACGCCTCCAAAGAGGCGACGAGAGTCGCCGACGCCGCCCGCCTCACCGAGGCAAGGTTTTCACCTGGAGATCAAGTAAACATGAGTGCTAAAGGGCACCATGACAACACCTCCAGGAAGGAAAATGGCATCCGAAGACGTCATCGTTGTCGAGACCGGTAAGATCACCGGTAAGGCTTTCGCCAAAGACCCAAGACCCCACGTACTACCCACTCACAAAATAGACCGCCACCAACCCACGGGGATCGCACGCCTCAAGGCCATGGCATAGCCACCTTGAACTCTACGACGAGTCGCTCCCTACAATGACCGCCATCAAGAAACCACAAAGCGACGCCTATGCGCCACCACGATCAATTCGTTGCCTCGTCCGGCGGCACCCTTCTCCTTCCATGACCGCATCATCCGCCCGGCGTCCTCCAACTTCCTCGCTTTACGGGGGCGAGCGGATCTGCGAAGAGCTTCACACCGGGCACGATCTCTTCTTGAGCGTTGTCGAACATCTTGAGCGCATCCCCGACATGCCGCGCTTGCTCACCCGCCATGATCACACCAGACGTGACCACATGCGCATAACCGGCGCCATCCATCCGATTCTACGCGCTGCATCGAGAGGAGGACCTTGAGGACGCCCGCCGGCCGCAACACTGCCGGATCGCGCGCGCGCGCGCTGCTGTGCGGTGCGCCGCCGCCGCCGTCGCGCAGCGCCGGCCGCATCTTGCGCCGCCGTCGCGGGATCCGCCGCTTTCGCGCGTCGCGCGCCGTCCGCTGCCGAGCACGCGTGGAGCCGCCATCGCCGCCTCCTGCCGACGCTGTGCCGCGCTCATGGGGTCGCCGCGCTGTCTCGGGCAGCCGCCAAGCGCCGCCGCTAGGCCGCCGCCGCCGCTGCTCCGTGGGAGCAGTCGCCATCCATCTCCGTCGCGCGGGCGCTGCCGCCACGCCGCAGCCGCGCTTGCGCCTCGTCCCGCCGTCGCTCCATGCGGTGCCGCCGCCGATCCGAAATTTCGGGTGGGACCCCTCCCAGGGCGCCGCGAGCCCGCCGGAGAAGGGGGAGGGGGGCCAGATCTGGAGGAGGAGGCGAAGACGAGGAGGCGAGGTCTGGAGGAGGAGACAAGAAGACGAGGAGGCGAGGACCACAATTGGCTTTTGCCAAGCACCTAAGTTATAAATAATAAGCTAAAAAAGGGGCTATCGGGATACTTCTTGCTTGCCAGCTGGTCAGGGAGGGTCCCAGAGTTTGGTACATGTTCCTGGAAGAATCAGATAGTCAGTGCAACACTCGGGCGAACTATTTACCCGTTCATCAGGCCTATTCTTCTGGACTACGATCTCTTAGTCTAATGAATAGCAATTGCTCAGTGAAATTAAAAAATAAAAACCACTGAAAAACAATAAGAAAAACATGATCATCATGAAGGAACCTGCTGATATGCTTGCATAGTGCAATCATGCATAGGTATCACTGTATCGCAAGGTTTCGGGAACCGAATGTAGGACGGAGTAGGCGACACTATAAGTCTGTACATATTAGCTATAACTGATAATTTTTTGTTAAAAATAAATAGTAGTAATTGAAAAAAGTAACTTTTAAAACGGGGACACGAGCGGTGAGTAAAATGACAGAAAAATATGTGTGCAAGATAGTAGCAAGAGAAGTGCGATACGTGGTGCACTCATAACATTTTGCCTTATCTTCTGAGTGAGAGGAGTGAAGAAATCGTTTTATAAAACTGATTATTTATCTTAGTTTTTAGCTTCTTTAAACAGGAATTGGAATTAGAAGCAGAAGATCACGGTCGGTAGCCGGTCCCTCGCTAAATCATTGCATTGCACGCACCGAAACGCAGCTGAGCTCGATCGGCCGGCCTTAAAAGAGTGTCCATTGCAGCAGAAACCGACCGACAAACATCGACGGCGGTTTTTGATTGCTACGATTCTAAGGTTTTTTTTTTGGCAGATTTATTTGATCCATCACGGCAGCGCACTGACTACAAAATTTGATGATACACACACAAAGTTCTGACTACAAATTTTGATGAATTTCAGCCGGCAGTAGTGATAGAATTTCTATCGTGCTGCTACCGAATACTAGTTACACGCGTGCTACAAAGATGCAAAAGATCGTGACGCCAATGTTAGAGAGAGAGAGAGAGGGGCCGGCGGACATGTCAGAAGGAAATGGGCCTTTGGGGGAGGAGGGACACGGGGTGGGTCAGATCAGCCGGTCCTACGGCCGGTTGGACTATGCAACCATGTTGGGCTCAGGCCTCACTGGAATTGGCATGCTTATCTCTTTTTGCAACCTTATTTATCTGGAAACGAATCCTCTGACGTTGCGTAAGGCAACGTCAGAGTGCAGTTGCAAATCTGAACCGCCCGATGAGAAATGAACGGCTAGCAAAATCAGATCTGAGCCGTTCATTTCTCATCGGGCGGTTCAGATTTGCAACTGCACTCTGACGTTGCCTTACGCAACGTCAGAGGACCCGTTACTATTTATCTGCCGTTGAGTGTTGTAAGAACGAGAATAAATGGGAGGAACCCTGTATCTTCGATATTAAGGAGAGTGGAGATCTGAACGCATGATCTTAACAACCAAAACACATGGGTGTCTCAGCCGTAGTGTGTTGTGAAATGGCTTTCCTTGCCATGTGAAGCATGTTAGTTAACCATCACGCATGCCATTGCAAGTTGCAACTTCTTATAAGGTGCGCTAAACATAGATCATCATGCGGTTGTAATTTACCACTCCACTCCTTAGTAAAATGATTAGTAAATACTGGGCGCAAGATGTAGCGTCGGAGCTCATCCAGATCAGTTACGAGCAATCTTCTAGTCGACAAAGAGCGGAGGAGGAGCGCCGGACATGTCCTCCACAAGGCTCGTCGACGGTGCTTTCAGCTCGGAGAAGATGGAAGGTGCTGCAGGTATGGTGATTCGTGATGACGAGGGTTCCTTCTGTGTGGCGAGAGCAAGATGGTATCCCCGATATGCTGATGTGTTGACGGCTGAAGCCTCTGCTTGTCCAGAGGGTGTAAAATTGGCTATGGAATGGAATTATGAAGCGGTAATTATCGAAACTGACTCTCTCGCTTTGGTCAATTTGTGGAATGCTCAGGGCCAGCACCGAGCGGCGATTATGCCAATCCTTGAAGAAACACAAGAACTTACTAGGGGTTTCGTTAATTTCAAGTTACGTTTTGTTCATCGAAATGCAAGCTTGGTGGCTCATCTTTGTGCCAAGCAAGCATCCTCTTAGGCCTGTTTGGTTGCCTGCATGAGCTGATGCAGCTGCATGAGCGTGACCAGGCTGAGTAGAGAAGGTCCTCAGTCGCATTTCTCCTCAGCCTGACTCCAGTTGATTTTTTGCATCCGCTCGTGCAGGCTCTCACCCAATGCAAGCAACCAAACACCATCTCCCTGCATGCGCTGGTGCGAGCCACCTCGATGCAGGCAACCAAACAGCCCCTTAGTAGTAGGGGTGATGTTAATTTCTAGTTATGTTTTGTTTGTCGAGATGCAAACTTTGCGGCTCATCTTTGTGCTAAGCAAGCATCCTCGAGTAGGCAATGGTTTACATGGTTAAACCAAATACCAGACTTCTTATGTAATTGTCTACTACGAGATTGTAGCCCTATTTATGAGTAATAAAATGTTGCACCTATTTCCTGCAAAAAAAAAAAGAGTAAGGCACCGCTCGGTTGGCTGAAAAGCTATGGTTTATGACTAAAATTGCACTATAGCGGTTGAAAATTCACTGTAGCTGAAGGTGGCTTATTTGACGTAATTAAATTAAAAAATTTTAAAATAGAAAAAATATGCTAGCTCATCACGGACAACGCAAACGAATACGGGAAAAAAGAACCGGCAAAAAAGCTCAAAAAAACCAAAAGTTTAGAAAAAGACAATTTATAAATAGTGAAAAATAAGCCAGAAGCCAGTGCCGAAACAAGTGTGGCCTAAAAATGCTTGTGTTGGTGATCATTATCATGCCATTTACCGCAAATTTATACGTGCAAGAGACCAAGACCAACCAACTTCCCAAATAACTACCTTATAATTGCACCCGAAGGATGACCCACTGGAACCGATAAAGCGTCTCTCCATCACCCAAAACTGCTAACCCTTCAGCGCTCTAGAAGTACAATAATGGTCTTATAGCCAAGTTAGTCAGCATTTTTGCTGATGTGGAGAAGAGAAGAGAGGAGAGAGATGAGAGCTTGGCTCTCATGCAAGCAACAAGCTGGGCACAGGAGCCTATGCAATGGTGGACCAAGATAATAAATGTATGTGAGGAGGAATAAGAAAGAGAATATGAGACATGGTACCACATAATAATAATAAAATCTTTTATAGACAAATAGAAGACAAATTATTGTATAAATTGGCTCTTATAACTTGATTTATAGCCAAATACTTGGCTCTATTATTGGACTTGTAGTTCAGAAGCATTGACAGGACAGCACATTGTAGCACATTTACGCTCACTGCTCTTAATGACCATTGAGCACCCCCTTTAAATACATTTAAAGTAATAAAGACACTTTGTCTGTTTCCGTGTAGCTTCGATCGTTGCCTTTCTCCATTTATTTCTTAAGATCGAGGAGGCTGGGGAGGTCTAGGCTGGTCACTATCTTTAGCGATGCACTATTTTTAACATGTGGCGTGTTTACTATTTTTTCGTTTGTGTACAGGTTGAGTGGACGGACCGGACGCCAACGAGTACCAGGTGTCATGGCACCTCGAGGTGTACATATTTTGGCTGTTCGACTGGATACTGTTTACCAGCAACAACGGTGACTTTGTCAATGCTCGCCTCGTGCGGTATGCGAGGGTCATCGCAGACGGGGATGAGGTGCACTATAGCTAGGGATCAACCGGATGTGTTGTGATGTATCGCGGTATGTGCAACACTTGCCACAAGACAAGGACTACCCCTATCCTCACAGACTACCCCTCCTACTGCAGTTGTGGTCGTTCGAGCGCTTCCCCTTGGATGGCCAAGGCAGCTCGACAGAGGTCCGTACCACGCGGGCCTATTGCAGGGTCCCTTTGGTACCATACTGCCACGTCTAGACGACAATATGTAGTCGCCCAATAGTTGGGCGACTTGTCCATGTGTCACTCAACTGTTGGGCGACTACCTTAAGTCGCTCAACCGTGAAATGACATATAGTCAAAACTGCAAAGAATAAAATAAAATACGAGTATATTGGTGTAATTCAGAAATAAAAATTAGCTATTTAAAAAGAAATTCTAGGGCCTAGGACCTTCCTGCCTTCAGAAAAAAGAAGTTTGGACTAGTGGGATTTGGGAAGCTGACTTCAGCCTTCAGCCTGCAGTACTTGTCCTTGCTACATTGATATAACTAGACTTACTACATTGATATAACAAGCCTTACTGCATCAGAAATCATTTGATCATGGGAAGTTAGTCACACCAGTCTTCCTCCCTAGCGGAGTTAATAAAACAGAGCTTTTTTCCTAAGAAAAAGGCTGAAGTTAAAACATATTGTCACTTTGTCAGTGCAGTTCACTGTGTACAAACTGGTAGCATTCTTTGTAGTTGTCGTTCCAAGTTTTTTTTTTCTTTGCCAATATGTAACCATCTTTATGTATAGGTACTTAACTACAAACATCATGTGGGCCCTCTAATCCGCATGGGGGGCCAACGTACAGGCCAGTGGCCCCACCCCAATCCCTGAGACTGAAATGATTCGCGTACCCCTGCCTTCTGAAAGAGACGATGCGGAGAAACCGGTGTCGGTGGTAGCGTGGCCAAAGAGGAATTGTTGCCAACCAGGATTATATATTGGAGGATCAATCATCTTGCTGAAATCTTCAACAACTTCACTCACAATAGGTAGCAACACAACACATCGCACTCCAAGCATCAACCATTCTCAACTTAACTAGTTGCATAGTTTATCTGTAAGTGCTCTTGGAAGAGCACCACATCGAACATGTACTTGATTTGCCATTCCTCAATCTTTCTAACTCATATTAGGGGCTGTTATTTCCGGGATCCTTGTCTTATCCTCTCACCATTCGATGCATAAATGAAAGAGGGTGTATATATATATAGTGTGGGGTTAAAGGAAAAGGTCCATTTGATTGATCTTAGGAACTCATGCCCTCATGGGTAAGTTGTCTTCAACCACGCATTCATCCAAGCAGAAGCTGGGTCCATACGGACATATACTACCAACATAAGTACAAAGTTGGCATGGGCGGCCAACACAAGCCTCACAATATATGCGCAATAATTTAAGAGTGTGTATAGGTATCATCTGGATGTTTTATTCCTAACAATCATCTAAATTTTGGATCACTGGATTAGAGATCCAATGGCCTCTTATTTTTGGAGGGGGCGGGAAGAATTTGTGACCGTTAGATCTCTAATCCAACGGTCACAAATCTAGATGATAGTTAGAAAGAAAATATTCAGATGATGTGTATCAATACCCATAATTTAACAAGCACAGTCACACACCACACCCCATTGGACATTGTTTGGATGGGTCTTGGAACCAAGAGAACACCTATAGCTAGCGCCGTTTATTCCGTGGACAACAACGGCACAGCGGATTAACCATGGTATTATTGCCATTAATTTCTTGATTTGATCCCCTTAACCCGGCCGCCCGTATGATAACATTAGCATGCATATACCTACCTCGATCTGTGCCACGTTAAGCTCAGGAATGGCGCGTACGTACGTACGTAAGCATAGGGAGGAACTCTAGCTAGCTAGCTAACCGCTGTCCTGCAGCCTCTGGAGCAGCGCCAAGCGGAGGCCGTTGTCGTCCTGCAGCACGGTGGCCGCGGCGGGCACGTCGACGACGACGTCTTGCACGGTCACGCCGTGCACGCGGCCCACGCAGGCGTGCTGCACCTGCAGCTCCAGCGACCGGAGCGCGCCCATCAGCCGCGCGGGCGCGTGCCGGGCCGCGGTCGTCACGCGCACCGCGGCCGTGTCCCGCCCCATCATCCGCACTTCCACCGCCTCGTCGAGCAAGGGGGTGCCGGATGAGCCGCGGGAGGCGGCGGCGGCTGCGGAGTTGCTATGGTCCCACCTCACCGCGGCCGCCTGCCTCGCCTCGGCCTCGAGACGCGCCGCTTGGGCGCGCAGCTCCGCTATGTAGGCGGCGGCATCGGCGAGGAGGGAGGCCTTGTCCATGCGGGACACGGTGGGGATGGCGGCGCGAAGGTCGCAGAACCGGCGGTTCAGCTTCTCGCGTCGCTGCCGCTCGGCCTCCACGTGGCTGACGGTGGGGCCGTCGGGGCGTGGGCCGGGCTTCCGTCCCCGCCGCTTCGCTGGGCGCTGCGTCGCAGCCGGGAGGCTCGGCGGCAGCTCGGAGAGCTCAGAGTCCGGGGAGAGGGAGCTCCCCACGGGCCACAGTCCTCCGTCGTCCTCGTTCTTGGCCACGACGACGTCGCCGAGCACCCATTGCTCGGGGACCTCGCAAGAGGTGAACTCGGGTACCTGGTGTCCGATGGGGGAGAAAAGGGACGGCGAAAAGGGCGGGGAGAGTAGCTCGTCCATGGCCGGCGCTGCAGTGGTCGTCGCTCCTCTAGCTCACTAATTCAAAATGGCAAGCGGAGATGGATCTGGTAATGTGGTTAACTGTGGGTGTGCTTTTATACTGGTGGCACATTTGCGATTAGGACCTCGCACAACCGTTTATGTCGCGAAGAAGGGGTCCGTCCTTTTTGGGGTTCTGGTGGTCAGGGAAGCGCTGCTCTCTTGGAAGTAGAAAGTTGTAACCAATAGCTAATTTGTCCAGAATCTAGACAGGTGATGAACGACAATTTTTAAGATCACACATACGAATACGAGTAAACTCAGATTGATTTCGTTTCTTTACGATGCGATACAGTGTGATGCGTCTACATCCTTTTCTTCTTTCTCATATAGAGAAGTAACATACAAGACTTTAAAACCAACGTATCATACCACGCTGAGAATCCAATACAAAAACATCCCAACTTTCTATTTACAACCACTCTAAATCCTAAACAGGCTTTGACTCCTAACCCCTTATGACTATGACTGCTACAGTGTTTTTACGATCACTACAATACCTTCAGTCCTTCACGACTTATGACCGCTACAGTACCTTCACGACTTATAATCGCTATAGTACTTGAATATGGTCGTAGATTTGATCACATCTGAAGACAACTAGATTAACTCTATCAATTAATATGTGTAGATATGGAAAACCAAAGTGACAGTGACATGAGTTGGTTAATAAATTAAACTAACTTACGTATAAAGGACATAAGAAATCGGGACAAAATCAGGTCAAGTTACAAGGAATGTTATTTTGACGATATAGGTTTGACCATGAGAAAGGTATTGATATGGGTACGTGATCGCATAACCATAGCCATTATTATTTTTCCTTTCTGAGAAGTACTACGTCAAATGCTCTTGTGTGTTGGCGCTTTTCATCGTCACGTGCCACGTTAGGGTGGTTGTTTGCATTTCGGGTTTTACGTTAGAATTCAACTGGAGGAGTTTTGAAAAACACTTAGGCATCTGGAACACGGTAATTTCACAAGAATCAATTCACTTCCTACGTTTCAAACGGGGCCAAGTCTTATTTTTCGAAAGTGAGAAATGCAATCAATATGAAGATGAGACATACAGTAAAAACCACCACTACTACAGAAAGGCTAATAGTAGACGGCAAATCACAGACGGTTTTGTGAAACCGTCTGTAATGTAAACTATTACAGACGGTTTTAATTTGAAGGCCGTCTGTCGTATTTGTGGCGGGAAAAAGGAGTATCACAGACGGTTCTTACGTCTGAACCGTCTGTGATACTAGAATATCACGAGCGGTTTTTATTAAAACCGCTGCGTGATAATCTGATTATCACACCGATTTTTATTAAAACCGTCTGTGTTGTGTCGACTATCACAAATGGTTGTTGTTAAGAACCGTCAGGAATGTTCACTGACGGTTTTTACAAGAACCATTGTGATGTCCCTTTCTCTGTCATATTCTAGATCGAGGTTAATATATAAGTACACATTGCTTCTAATAACTTAACTACGAACTACTGAGACAAGAGATCACAAATTAAAGGCAAATTTATTACAAAAGTCGCACAGTGCAGAGTTTCCCAGATTGTATTCTTTTGGGCTTCGTAGCTTCTTCTTCAACTTGGGGACTTGGAGGATCACCGCTAAATTCTCGAACGCCGTTAAGATTGCTCTTGTCCTTAGCACTTCCTCGTGCGGCTGGGCAAATGATCGCAAAGATCCATAATGTCGTAGAGGATAGCATGAAAGATTCCTCGAATCGCCGTTTCGCTGATCGGCAAGGCTATCCATCCGCTCTCGCAATGCGTGTAGAGCTTCTTCCGCATTGCGCACATTGTGGAGAAGAACCGGGTGAGGCGTTTCCTTTCTTGAGCGGCGAGACGCCTCGTCGACGGCGGAGGATCAGTCAAGCGACGGATGCAAGAAAGTCGGGAAGGAGAGCGGCGCGGTGCGGAGAAGCCGCTCGGATGCAAATTGCTGGCCGCTGTGTAAGGTTCCTACGAACAATTCGTGATGAACAGATGAGAGGAAGGAGATGATCACAAGAACGATGGTAGAAGCCATGTTGTATTGTATATTGTAATATTGTACGTGCGTAGAAGAGACTGGATTAGGAGCGCATATTTAACCTTTAGCACAAACGGTTCGTATACCCAAACATTAATGATATAGACGCTCAGATAACGATCGAGAGCGTTAATTAGACGATCGAAACATGAAGCGTTCGCATCGAAACACGCGCGGCGCTTCGTATGAAGCTTATGACGACGGTTCTAAGTGTAGAACCGCTCGTGATAGTTTTCTATCACACCGGTTGAAGTGTAGAACCGTCAGTGATATGTTATCACGCACGGTTCTAAGTTTAGAACCGGCCGTGATAATCGCCTACATATATACCCTCTCCCAAGGGTTTTCGTGTGCGCTGTAGTTATTCGATTCGATCTAAATCCCGAGCCCGTCGTCGCGCCGCCTCCCGAGCCTCGCCGGCCGCCTCCCGCAGCCTCGGTGGCCGCCTCCCGGACGAAGACGCCGCCGCAGCCTCCTCCTCCTCCGCCGCCTCCCGAGCCCGCCGCCTCCTCCTCCGCCGCCGCCGCGCGAGCCCGCCTCCTCGTCCCCCCCGCCGCCGCCTCCTCCTCGTCGCCGCCTCCTCCTCCTCCGTCGCCGCCTCGCCGAGCCTCGCCTCCTCGTCCTCTCGTCGCCGCCGCCTTCTCCACCTCCTCCGCCGCCGCCTCCTCCTCCTCTGCGTCGCCGCCTCCTCCTCGTCCGCCGTCCCTAAGGTCACCAAAACCCTAAGGTTGATGCTTGATCTTTGTTATGCTTTATGCTTGATACATTGGTACATAGTACAATATTTAGGTTGATGCTTCTCGTTAGTGTTATGGTTGATGCTTCATCGTTAGTGTTTAGGGTTGATGCCATACTGTTAATGATATGCTATTTGGTACATACTACATTGGTACATTGTTTACTGCAGTTGCTTAGTTTACATTGGTACATATTACATTGATGCTTGATGCTTCATACTGTTATGCTTGATGCTTGATGTTGTTATGCTTTATGCTTGATACATTGGTACATAGTACATATTTATGCTTGATACTGCAGTTGATTAGTCTACGTTGGTACATCTTACATTGATGCTTGATGCTTCATACTGTTATGCTTGATGCTTGATGCTGTTATTTGGCATAACCAATCAAGGAAGAGTATATGATTTAGTTGCGGGACGGCCAAGATTAATCTTGTGCAACCCTACAATTTGAGAGCACAAATTAACCAATCAAGGAAGATTAATCTTGTGCCTCGGATGTGCCTCGCAGCTGTGTCTTGAAGACACAACAGCATGCCTCGGATGTGCCTCGGATGCTATGGTATGCTTCGAATTGGCAGTCATGCGCCTGACGAAACAGTTGATCTTTCCACCCAAATGATCCATGTATCTACACATCACCCCTACAATTTGAGAGAACACATTAAGCAATCAAGGACCACTCTAGTGTATATGCCACACAGACCTTCAAGGAGCATGAACATGTATATGCCACACAGACCACAGCAACATACACCGGTGCTATCTCCACAGGTGCTATTCTCGCCAGAGCAACTTGCACTGGTGACATCTCCACACGGGCAGTGCGAACCACAGCTACCTGCACCGGTGCTATCTCCACGGGAGCTATTCTCGCGAGAGCAACTTGCACCGTCTATACCATTACAGTCGACTAGCATAAAGTCGAGCGACAATCGAGGCAGTGGCCGGGGCAAATCAAAGATGAAGGACGATGACGATATCCCGTACATGCCATTGGCCCGCAAATTCGTGCTAGGCGACCCGATGGTACTCAAGAAAGAGCTCCTAGAACTAGGACTTGGTTGCCAAAGATTCCACACTTGGTATATGGAACAGTCCAATAAGCCAGAGGGAGAACGGCGCTCAGGTATCACTGTCAAATTCAAGCAGGAACATTTCATTCACGAAGTTCAGGAATGTGTCTTCGCGGTGACCTTCGACGATATATTTGAACTTTTCACGCTCAACGCTCTCGACGCCTCACTCGTTCGATGCTGGACGCTGTAAGTCTGTACAATCACAGTCTCTATTCACGTAATACCGATATATGTCACAATTTGTTGCTTTTCTGTGCTATATATAGATTCATGCTGACCGAAGCTAGATCATCGAAATCACGAATTGGTTTCCTTGACCCACGCTTGGTCGCCATTGATACCATCATCGAGAATGCATCCTTCGTCGAGGACTATATTGTAAAAGCAACGCGGCTCACCAAGATAAGGAATTTGTTCTTATGCCATACAATGAGGAATTCCATTGGATTTTAATTGTAATTATACCAAAATGCAACAAGGCTATATACCTTGATTCTCTAAGTAAGAACAAATCCAAGTACACACTATCGCCCGAATACTGATAGGTACATACATTGTACATTGTACTCTTTCTTTCCTTTCAATGACTAATCTAACTTTTCGAATAACGAAGGTCGTTCACTACATACGTTAAACAAACACGTGACTCGACGACGGGGGCCAAGCCCTTGAAACATGATCGCAAGTTTCCGGTATTCCCTAGCTACATATTAATTAATCATATACAACACATAGTAGTAATGCCATTTGATTTAACACATTCTATTTTTTGCAGTGCCACCAGCAGGAGCCGGGCAACACGTGTGGATACTACGTGTGCCACCATATGAGACTACTCCTCGATTCCACCAAGATCACTAATGCTAAGGTTTGTCAATCTTCCCACAATTATTTCATACATGTCACGTGTTATATGTGCGCGCGTTGATATTCCTATCTACAGGTTGCGCCCATCTCTAAATCTGCTTTGGAACAATGGACTTAGCAAAAATTCGAGGAGAGTTGCTTTGGTTTTGTGGGCTAAAGTCATCAAATCAGATGGAGAGTTCCATCTGCAGATTGATTTTTATTGCTCTTATCACTCTGTAATTCTGAATTTGTAAATGGATATTTTATTTCATTTCAATTAATTCATTTGCGAAATGGATGCCTTATGTCTGTGAATGAAATGTGATGTGAATTGGATGTTTGTCAAATGAATTGAGATGTGAATTGGATGTTTGTCAAATGAATTGAGATGTGAATTGTATCTATACTTGTTTATCCGCTTGTTTGAGAGGGCATGGCTAGCATTTTCTCGAGGCTAGCCAATAAACGTAAATAGATTCGTTAGGGGAGGAATATCACGAGCGGTTTTCATCACAAACCGCTCGTGATAATCGATATCACGACGGTTTTTATAAAACCGTCGCGATTATCCGATATCACGACGGTTTGAAAATCGCTCGTGATAACTGAATTATCATCGACCCATAATTTCAGACGGTTCAGATAACCGTCTGTGATGACGATTTCGAACCGTCTGTGATGACCTTTTCTGTAGTAGTGCACTTTGGAAACTGTTAGAAGTAATCTTGTTTCCATTACTTAGTCGTATCCGAGTCTGTATCTGTGTACACATCATTGTCGTATACGTAGAAGTCGAGTCCATATTAGAGTCTGTAGTTGAGATCGATTCCAGTCTGTTTCCGAGTTACATTCTTTTTCCATTTCTTAATTGTTGTGTTGGGTATAAAAGGAGAGTCATGTAATAAGAGAGGTACACACAGAGAGCGAGATGATGTGATCGGTGTGATCGAAACAAGAGGGAGAGAAATAAAGAAAAGCAGGGTGCTTTGTCTCCCGGAAATTATCGAGTTCGACGTATTTGCAGACATAGTACTAAACGAGTTACAACCATGGTGATCGAGCGGAGGTGTCCGCAGGAGCAGAAGACGTGGTCGTAAACGAGTTACGACCACGGTCACAGAGCAGAAGATGTAGTCATAAGCTTTACGACCATAGCGGTCGATAGAGCCTTTAACGTGGTCGTAAGTCACAGCGTGGTCGTAATCGAGTTATGCCTACGGTAATCGAGCGTTACTACGTGGTTGAAGAAGTGGTTACGAGAACGAGTAGCACAGTGTGAACGTGGTCGTAACTATCATCAGCTGAAGTTACGAGTGTGTGGTCGAAGTACGAAGGTGTGGTCGGAGTAGCCACAATATGGTCATAGCCAGACTCAGAATGATCGTAAATCGACCCTGTGTGATTGTAGCAACTGTAGAGAGAGGCGAAACCGCAGTAGAAACACTAAGGCCAATGTTAAGGACTGTTTTGGATGAGTAGGATGGTGTATGTCGGCTCAGCTGTGATGATAGCTCGGCCAAGCCGTATAACGTGTGTGCGCGCCATCGTCAATTAATATATAACAAGATCAGTAGTTCTCATCAACAGTACATTTTAGTTCGCGCCAACAGTACAATTCGTCTATACCTTTTCTGAATTTATTTGGTCGTTGGTCGCTACGTAACCGTCTTGATTCCAAATTGGGAAGGATTCTAGCCCAGCTTATACCCTACATGGACAAAAATACAAACAATATCACCAAAAAGGCCTGTAACACTAGAGTAGATGAGAAGAATGAAAGAACACTGAATTGAATTTCAGATAACGATAGGTTTCCCAAACACTGAATTGTGACTGTAGAACACTGATACTTTTTTTTAAGGAAAACACTGATACATATTACAATGCTAATATCATAGCATTTCAAACCTTGACCTCTTTGAAACCTCAGAAAGAACAGAACAAAAATGAAAAAAAAAACGCTACATCCATAAGAGCTAGACAATGAAGTGCGCTAGCTACTGGGTCACAGACTACGCAGGATTAAGCTTTTTCCTGGAAAAACACTACACGAGCCAAACAGAGGCACCGATGTCTACTGTGGAACATGTACAGCAAGATAAGATGCAACGCGAAGTACAGATCCCACCCAATCCGAAGGCCAAAGCATATCCAGATATATACAACGTTGTGGTGCCTCTCTCTGGGCGCTGACCTGACGAGTGACGAGACCCCCTTTTGTGGCCTGTCTCTAGTACGTACCAGCGTGGCGTCTGGCCCCCGGCCTGGTCTGAGACTCTGAATCGTCCGATCGAGCTGAGTCGACGGCCCTTTCCTGGCACATTTGCATGTATGGCAGCTTGCAGGCAGTGAAAGAATAACGCCTGGATCGAGTGAAAGAATCCAAGGCTGGGAGCCACTTTGTCGCGCGAATGGCAAGCCGGCAGGCATGCATCGGACATGGTGAATGGAGACTGGAGAGGACGGCTGCCTTGCCGCTTGTCCGGCCGATCGGCCGGGCACCATATCCAAAGGCAGCACAGCCCGTGTGCCCACCATCACCATGCACGCCGGTAGTGGCATGCGTGATATCGATCGGCGCCCCGGCCGGCGGCCGCGCGCACTCGGCAGGCAGCCGCACATGCCACCGTACGTTGTTTTTATGTCCGTGACGGCGTCCGTCCGGCCGGGCGCGCGGTCCAAGCTGCTTGGCTTGATGGCTTCGCGGAACCGGACGGCGTCCCCCCGCCCGCGCGCGCGCGCGTACGAGGTCTGCGCACGTCATGATCAGCGCAGCGGAGATCGATCACGATACGATAGCCCATTAGTTTGGAATCAATCATGTCAGTAAAGCAACTTTTGAAGGTTACAAGTCTCGAGAACTAGTGACTGAGAAGCCGATATTCATTTGTTTCGGGCCTGTTTGGTATAGCTGTATTTTATGATTTTGATCAATTCGGTTTCGGTTTCTGGTTTTTGGTTTATTTTTCACTATTTATAAGTTTCATCTTTTTCTGAACTTTTGGCTTTTCGTTGAGCTTTTTTGCCGGTTCTTTTTTTTCCCGTATTTGTTTGTATTATACGTAATAGGCTAACATATTTTTTTATTTTTAAATTTTTTTAAATTTAATTATGCTAAATAAGCCTCTGTCAATTCTGATGCTTTTTCAACAAATACAAGATGTTTTCAGCTATAAACCACGAGCTTTTCAGCCGAACCGATCACCACCATATGATTTTTAGTTGAAATTTTTAAATTTTAACTGTTTACGATAGTGATTTTAAAGAGAGATACTTGCTTGCGATTTTTGTTGATACAGATATTGGGTTTTTAACGTATACTACAATTAACTTATAGACATCTGGTCTTGAGAAAATACTATATTTAAAAATTACGTACTATAGCAAAAATCAAAAACTATTTTTAGAAGCTGCTAAAAAACAAACCCTTCCTCCTTCTTCTGAACTAGTAACTGAGAAGCTGTTATTCATTTTCTTCTTCTTCTTCTTGAAAAACGCCCTGCAAATGTCTCGGTCGATCATGCATATAGCCGAGGGTCAGAGCACCACACATATGGCCCAAGTATTTCTAGTCTAGGACCGGCCGGCAAGTCTCCTGTAAGTCTTTTGCAGGTACTAACAAAAAAGAAGTTAATTTTAGCAAATATATGTACTTACGTTTTCGTGCGGTTCTGGTATTTTCGCATGGGGTTCGCAATTTCAGTGTGCATGTACGGTGGAGCTAACATTGACATGGCTCTTGACCGGAACAAGTTAAACAATACATCATAGTCGATCGTGTCCAACAATTCGAAACCATATGTTGACACTATCGGCTCGCCTCCATCACAAAAAGAGAAAAAAATGTATCAGCATTGACGAGTGACGACCAAACTTTGGCTTCTATGTCACCGGCCAGGCAACTCCTGGACACGGTTGGTCTTCCCATGGTCAGTACTTCTCATTTGGTCACATGGTCCTGTACACACCGGCTGGTCAGATGACGAACGGCGCCGTGTCTTGAACTGATGGACTTAGTATAGACCACCCCCATGGGGCGGTGAAGGGAACGTCAATGGCAGGACGTCCATTGTCCACATTCTAAGGCCAGTCTCAGTAGAGATTTTATGTCCCAGTTTCCAACACATCTATATTTTGAAAACAGTGCAGAAGAGTTTCATCCCCATGAGGGCACTCCCAACCTGAAACTAGAGGTAGTTTCCATAACATTAAATACTATGCCACCTAAGCAATTTTGGTGATGTGGCAACTGAGTTAAGGAAGAGAGAGAAGAAACAGTAGACGTCGTTTCAAAGATTAGCAGAATCGAAGTCCTCTCGTGTCCCAAGGCTGAAGGAAACGATGTTTATCGCGTTGGGGGCGTTCCCTTTGTTTCCTCCGCTCTGTCCCCACCTCCCTCCCGGATCCCCTGCGCGGACTCCTTCCTCCTCTCGCGCCGCTTTGCGCGCGCCCCGCTGCGTTCCCCCCCGCGCCCCCGCTCGCTGCCGCTCGATTCCTCCCGCGCCCGCTGGCTCCCGCGTGCGCGCCTGCTCCGCCCTCGCTCGTTTCCTCCCCCGCGCGCGCCCTGCTCGGCCCCCTCTCGTTTCCCTCCCGCACGCGCGCCCTGCTCGCTCCCCGCGCAAGATTTCCCACTTTGTTGCTACCACAGCTGATCTATCTCTTTTTTTAGTGTATTTAAGTTGTTCTTTATATAGAAACTGCTATAGAAATCATGGGTTGGGAGGGATAGTTTCTAAGGATCATTAATTGTGCTCTCTCCCTCTTGGAAACTGTCCATGGAAACCATGGGTTGGGAGTGCCCTGAAACTCTCTCTACTCCTATGAAACTTTTATCATCTCTCTCTTCATCAATACAGTGCCATATCAGCGTATTTAATGCCCATGAAACTCCATGAAACCCCACTGAGACTGACCTAATAATGCCTTGCTTATTTACATGCATGCACCGTTGGGGCATGAAAAATGCACTTGCATTTTAAAAAAAAACAAGGGCAGTAGCCCTGCTTTATTCCATTAACTAATGCTACACATGTGCATTGCAACAGAATCATAAAAAGAGTCATACAAAAATATACAAAAATATATATTAGGATTACTATACTCTTTTGAATCCAGACGGGTGACTTCGCAGTAAAATTATTTACGATTGGCAGTAAAAAATACTTACGACTTAGCTACTGGCGGTAAAATTACTTATGACTAATAGTAAAATCAACAGCCCATTAATGACTTGTTTGCCTAAGTGTGCCCGAATCAGCCTAGTATAGCCTAACCCACGGCATGATAATTTATTTGGACCAACCGTGCTAGATCTAATTAGATCGTGTCTTATCCAGACCTGTATTGTGTCACGTCAGATGGTCTATTTGGCCAGGTCGGCAGGCACCCAGCTAGCCCAAGCGCGCGCGGTACAGTGCCCACACTGCCCCGTGCCGGAAAGTCCCCGTCGGGCCATGACTGCGCGGCATGGTGCCCGCGCACGGCCGGGCGGCTCGAGCAGGCCCCGCCGACCGCGACGCAACGCACGGCCGGTCGACGGCCGAGCGCCGGCAGGATACGTCCCCAAACGGACGGACGGACGAACGAGCTACGTACACTGCCTGCAAACGTCAACGACGACATTGCAGGAAAGCAGCAGCTCAGTATCGCTTCCTCCATGTCCCTGGACAAGCAGTGATGTGCCGCCACACCACATCAAACTGAAGACGAGATGGGCTCTACAAGACGAGCAAGGTAACACAGTCACGAGAAATTATTTTTTGCCAAAGGAAACCGTGATAAACTATTAACACTGCTTGAATATTTGTCCCCTTAATACCCAATAAAGCAAGCTCATTGACGAAGAGTGGGTTCATTTAGACTGTGATTTATGGCTTAAGATTTTAAATTCTGCCTGTTCGCGAGAGACAGTACACAGGGAAAAATAGTCGCGTACGATTTTAGCCGGTACAGCTGAACTCAGTATATTTTTTACTGCAATCTTCCTGCTGACTCTGTCTTAAAAAAGCATCATTTAAAAACTAATTACTGTAGCACGTATAAGCCAAAGCCGGTTGAAAGTCCATTCGAACCCACCCGAAAACAACATGTGCTGCTATTTTGCGTGAGGAGGTTGGAAAAGTTTAATATTATGAGCATGTTAGACTGCGATTTATGACTTTCAGCAACAACTTATTAGCCTAACAAACAGTTATTTTTAAGAGAAACCAAAAACAAAAACTCAAAGAATAGGACCTACGACGACAGGCTAAGCGTCCATGCTGTATTTATTTTCATCCGAACAGATAAGGATTGGAAACATGTCAGTGACAATAGCAGATACAGGACGCAGCAATGTGCCAGCTCTACACAGTTCCAATGACAACCATAGTTTCCAAGTGTTACGTAAAGCACAGGCAAGAACAGTAACCATGAAAGATTAGCAGATACTTGAATACTTCATTTTTCCCATGCTCCTATTAACAAGGAGCTCACAGTAAGGGCAATCGATTCTGCTGTCCACAAAGCTAAAGTATACCGACAAAACTTTGCCCAGAGCAAACATGGTCATAGTTTTAAATTGTGTAAATTATATCACGGGTCCCTTAACTTGTCATGTTAGTTCGCTTATGCCTCTAAACTTTGAAACTACTTTTTCACGTTCTTAAACTTATTTAAGTAGATCATCACAGATCCCAAAGACGATTTGCTGGGCTTGATCGCTGCCATCTTGGCATATGTGTATCTGCTACTTCACGGATGAGCTTTTTTACTTAGGTCCTCATAGGACATTGAATTGTGTTGTCTAGCATGGTTTATATAAAAAAATTTCCCAACTACTGTATCTCTATGGTCCCTATTTCCCAAATTCCTCAACTCCTTCCTTCCCCCGCTATTATGTGAATCCATCTCTCACTCGTGTCGTCCATGGCCACGGCGTCGAGTTCATCCATGACTAATCACCGCAAGGGAAAAGTGCCACACTTCGATCCATCGCTTGCCCGCATCGTACATGGTCTCACATCAAGCTCATCCACAACCAATTGCTTTAGGGGAAAACACATGCTGTCATTGCCACTTCTCTGCAACTTGTTCTTAATAAGGAGTTTATTACAAATTTCAATGCCTAGTAAGCCCATCATGCGAAACGCACGTAGGGTACATGCCGGGATGGCAGTCCACATCAGCGGTAGCCCACGAACCGTCCTTGAGACTTGTGATGACACACTTAAATAAGTTTAAAGGTACAAAACTACACTTTCAAAGTTTGGGAACCTAAATGAACCGACGTTACAAGGGACCAGCAATGTTATTTACTATTTTAATTTTTTTTGGCTTTCACCATCACAGCCCATATAGTGGTTCTCCCAACAAAACTAACTGTATCCTGGGTTGCCTAACTTCCATATGCCTCTTAGGTCATGTTTTTCTTGCCTCAATCAGAGGCATTTAATTAATATTTCAACTAAATTAGTTTTCTAAAATCACAGCACCTAGATAATGAACTAAAATGCAACAACAGCTAACCGGAAATGTTTCATGTGCATGGACAGAACACTCAGTACATATAATCAGGCAAGGTCAAGAATTTTGATCGAAGAATCAAGAACACAAACCAGAGATTAAAATGAGACAAGAAAATTCAAACAGCAAAGGTAATGACAAACAACTTAAGACGAGGGGCAAGCTGAAGATACACTGGCAAAAAGGAAGCAGTATCATCTGAAAAGAAAAGAAAATAAAGGAGGATTGGTACAACAACAAGAGGTTTCATGGTAAAAGTGTCTTGAGTCTTTGACAAACTACTAGGTCCAGACTATGAAGCAGTAGAGCGAGTAAATAAATTAAGGTGGTTGATGGGCAAGATACAGTACAAAATAAACCATAAATCAGCTTATTTCAGTCGAACTGAGCGGCCTCTAAGTCACACTAGATTGCCACGAACAAGGCAGTACTTACTGTAGAAGAAATTTGCTTCTAGACTTTACCATTCCAGAGGCACTCAGGGGAGGGACTACCATTATTGCGATTGTTTATGGATGCAGTACGCAGTTAGAGATCCTGAACATGAGGTGGTGGGTGGAGGCCCATGGCAGAAGCACGCTCCCAACACTGAAGCTGAGTAACACCAATGCAGGGACCAAACTTCAAGTCCATGTCAAACTGTCGCAACTGCTCCTCTGGCTCACTAAAATCATCTGCAGCAACATCATCACGAACAAAGAAAATTATGGTTAAAAAAATCTACAGGAGGCTCTCAATCATGATTACAATAATCTCTCCAGAAATTAGTGCTGATGTCTGAGCAGGATCTGAGGCCCCAACAGAGGCCCCTCCGGTCTACTGCTGTGTTTTCTTCTTGGAAGATGACGATGTTTTGGTGGCACCTCCTTTCTTTTTCTGCTGGTAAAAATCCTTCATGCCACCAGAAGCCATATTTACCTACTCTTCAGTTCTACCTGTGTTTTCCTGTCAAGGCCTTCCAGCAGAAACTTAAAATCACTTCCACTCTGGCTTTTGGATTTCGTTTGCATTTTTTTCACTTATGTTGCAAGTAATGCTATGAACTATAGTAAGTAAAATACAGATGTGGTAACATCAGAAACCTATAGGTCCAGAGTCCCAAGTCCAGGGCACTATTTAGATTGCCAGTCTATTTTAATAAAGGAATCCCCGGCTGACGCTATTCAGTCTAAGACGAGTAGTACTTCTACGCTATCTCAAAAAAAGATAGTTTCAAACCACGAAAAACTTGGTACAAGGAACATATTGCAAGATCCAGCAGGCTGTAAAACAATTACCTAGTAATGTCTCATTTACTAGTAAGTATGTGTCCGTAGGCTGTAAAACAATTACCTAGTAATTGTCCATAAAGCTGCTACTCTGCTAGCTTCATTGCATATATAGTCGGTTTGCCTACGTGGGGGAAAAATGGAGCAGACATCTGATAAAAGCATCATATGTCATGGAACATAAACAGGAAACTGGATTGCATAGAATACATACAACAAGGCAGATATCAGAGCTCCACACCAGCATGGCCACCCAGTTCGGTTGAAATAAACTATTTTATAGCTTACTTTGCACTGTAGATAGTTTATTTTGCACTATAGCTAATGGTGGTTTTTTTAGTATAATTAAAATTAAAAATTGAAAAATAGAAAAAACGGATTAGCCTATCACAAACAATGCAAACGAATACAAGAAAAAGATAGAAAAAACCAGAAAAATATGAAATCAAATAATAGTGAACTAGAAGACATAAATCTAAAACCGAAACCAGCGGAGCTACCAAACCGTACAAGGCATACCCAAACTCTAGTAATTTTAAGCTTTTTACATGCATCCTCTAAGCAAAATCCTAAAAATCGGTGTATATTTCTACGCTAAACACTAAGTCTGAGGCAAGGAAATACATTCGCACAGTAGTGTAATGCCTGAAACAAGAAAATAAGGAAAACAAGGGAGCATAATCATCTTGTAGTTCCAGCTCTCCACAGTCCACACCAAAAGGCATTTTTGCTATGCTCAACTCCTGAACACGACCTCTAGAAAAGCAGAACTAGTAGAAATGTTCGTCGTGGATTCCTCTACAGTGCAGCTCAGGGATTAAAATCTCAGAACATAGACATGCGGTGTCTCCAGCCGGAGCATATTCCCATTCCAAAGTGCAAATACACACAAAAATCTGAAACAAAAGGCTACCGATTTTACCCTTCCTCTCACCACGACGCTCTACCTCCGAGCGCTTGCCAAACCTATTTATTCCCAAAGAAACCTAAAGCTTCTCTACGTGAGTGGTACTGGAGGCCCATTTAGCCCAGTTATAAGGACATTATCTGGCTACTTCAATTTGGGCCCATAGTTTGCTCCTCGATGGCTGTGTGGCCCATAGTGGAGCCTGCACTTTCCCGGAATGAAAGTCCACACGTTTTTCTTTTACAATCCGAAAGTTTAAAATAACCGTATTCTTTTAAACCAAGTGTCTAATTCATGATCCATTTAAACTATCGTGTTCTTTACAATAAGATCTTCAAAACTAGTCTCTTACCATGTGTTTGGTTGCAAGGAATAGGTGGGACGGGATGGGATGGACCCGTTTTTGTAGGTGTTTGGATGGGAGACAAGCAGAGTCAATGACATCCCACTAGGAATATTCCTTGTAGATCCGGGACCAAGTAATCCTCTTTTTTTTATGGGACAGAGTCATCCCACATGGGATAGAGTCATCCCACCTCTTTGTTTTTTTAAGTACTGTTTTTTTATTTTTTTAAAAAAAAACTCAAAAGCTTATGTGTAGAAACATATCAACAATATCCTTCAATTTTTTTTTAAAAAAAACTCAAATGCCACACATGTCCCACCTTCATCCTTCCATCCAAACAAAGGATGGGACCATTCCATCCCACTTTATCCTTCCAACCAAACAAAAAACAGGGATGACTCTATCCCCCCAACCAAACAAAAAATAGGATCATCCCATCCCAAAATCAGTGATAGAACCATCCTATCCCACCTTGTCCCTAAACCAAACACAACCTTATATTTTGACTCAGTAATGATATCATATTACAAGTCTAGTAGATAAAATAAGATGTTCCATACATTATTACTTCCTAATGTTTCAATAGTTCATGAATAATGTTCCGGTCTTTGTCTTTTCTAATTGAGTAGGGGATGAATTGGGTAGGTGTTGGATGTTTCAGTAGGTAAAACGAAATGTTCTACTAATTTGATTTCGATGTTCCATAATTCATCAACAGTATTTCACATATTAAGTTATAAAAGAGTATGGGACAATGTTCCATTGTGAATATGTACTACGTAGCACCTATATCTGAGAAACTAATTGCCATCATGCTTGTTGAAGTCGTTGGAATATTCATCGGCCAAACACAAAGAAAAGGCCAGACACACGGTGGCCTATCAAAAATAGGGAATTAAATCCTCTGACGTAACTTCCCTCTGACGTAAGTCACTGTGCATAGGCCCCTCGCCGCGTGGACCCACACGTCCGTGACGAGAAGTTATGTCAGATGATCTCGTTTGCAAAAATAGATAGCCCAGAAGGATATCAAACCCACGAAACAGATGGATCTCAACGGGCGGGGGACACTCGTTAACGGGCCGTGGGCTGAAGGGTTGAGCGGCGGATTCCTATATGCCGCGCGCGCGGCATATAGCAAAATCCGCCTAGTTTGCTGCTCATGGGATGTGTAGATAGATACTCACCGTCCTTGTAGAACTTCAGGCGCGACTCAAACAACGCGAATACACGATCCTCTAAAAGGGAAAGGAAACATCACAAAAGAGTTAAAAATCATGAGCTAGCTCTCTCCAGAAAACTCGTAGAACTAATTCATTTCAACATCTGAACTCCAATATATGCTGGAATTTGGATTGCCATTGCCTGCCCGGCTAACCACCACGCATTGCCATTGCCGTCAGCCCGTCACCACCTGCGCACCCATGCCGGCCGGGCACCAGTCTGGCAGCGGCCGATATTGGGCTTTATCCTATTGACCGCGACAGATTACTTTTAACTAATATTAATAATTTTAACTAAAAATAAATACTAGTGATTAAAAGAAGTGGCTCTCGAAAGAAGGGAACGCGCAGCGGAGAAAGTGAAGTAAAGATACGTGCACTAGACGGAAAGATGAGAAATATATAACACTTCTATGACCCTACCTTATTTATAGGAAAAGACTAAAGCAAGGTAAATAAAAAACTTTACAAAAACCATATATTTATACTAGCTTCGAGTTTCCCACCGCCACATCCGAATCCGAACCGTAGACGAGCCATACGTTTATTCTCGTGCCGCCAGGTAAGATCGAGCAAGTAATAGCCGCGTCGGAGGCAGAGGCCAACCCGACTTCCAGAAGGCGGGCGGGGCGGCCGCGCCGCGCGGTCAGGTCAACGGCCTCGCCACTCTTGCTTGCACTCCAGCCAATAACCTCACCGCGGGCGCAGCACGCACGCAAGCTCTTACGTAACGAGGCAACGTGCGGTCCGCGGGCTCGGCGCGGACGCGAGACCGTGCGCTTTTCCCCATAAAAACTCGACCGAAGCCTGCCCGATCCTCCGTCAGCCGCGCAGCAGCAACCTCCCAGAACCGAACACACGACGCTGGGATACCGTAGGGAGGGGGGAAAAAGGCTCGTGCCGTGCGCCCGCGTCGCATGCGCCGCGCCGCCGCCGCGACCAGGATGGCAGCAGAGGAGATGAGAAGGGCCTCCACAGCCGCGGTGGCGGCCGAGTCGGCGGCGCCGCCCGCTCGGTCGAGGTGGGCGCGGGTGTGGCCGCCCGCGCTCCGCTGGATCCCCACCTCCACCGACCGCATCATCGCCGCCGAGAAGCGCCTCCTCTCGATAGTCAAGTACCACCCTCCACCCCTTCCCCCCTTTCGCACCTCTTCAATTAATTCATCGACTGGTGTCTAAATCCGCTCGGAAATTCGAGCCTTTTGCAATCTAGCTCGTGAAGATTAAGGTCTTGTTGTAGCCAAAACTTGGGCTTTTGGAACTGCAGAGCGGTTGGTCGTCCCCTTTCATGATGACTGGTTGGGGCGTTGGGCGACGGCTAGTGCTACAGCCGTGCCCGTTCAGCAGCTGGCTGTTTGTGTTGTAGCTAAGAATCTCGCTAATTACGATTCTCGAGCCAATTATGATCTCAATTGTACTAACTTTATGCTGGGGATCACATCAGAATGGTTTGTCACTAGGTCATAACGTAGGCCTTGCTCAAACCTGGTTGTTTTCTCCTCTTAATGAAATGACACGCAACTAAAAAAAAGAATCACTAAAGCCTGGATTTAGTTTCTTTAAGTGGTTCGGTTGTTCTTGTTGTGCTTGCTGGGACGAGCTTGTGCCTCGTTTCTTAAGTATGTAAGGGCTATTTTGTCTGGTGGTAATCTGTTTCGTCTCTTCGAGATCATACAGTCGCACAATGTTAGAGATTTTTTTTCTGGACCAATGGGCAAATCCAGTAGAATTATAAAATGATTCCATGTCATGTTCGATATGGTGTTATTTGTGGACGTTTTGGCCTTTGTTCCTTCTGTATATGGAACTCCTTGGTCGTTGGTTGGGTTTTGTCCATCAGGTCTTTTTGTACCGTGGAAAAGATGTTCATGAACTTCATTGCAAATGGAAGAGAAAACTTTGTTCATTCTTGATCTAGTTGTTGCATAGGAATGCATGATAGCTCGGTCAATATATTGTTCTGTTTCTATTTATGTAAAAAGGTATTTAAAAACCATTTCCATCCCCTACCTTAACACTCCAAAGGGCTAATAACTTGTGTTAATTCCAAGATATAGCCTTCCATTATATTTTTAGCATGGGGCTTCACTTTCCTTGTTTCACACCCAGTTGTGTTTTTCATAAATACTTTAGGTCTTTCTTCGTTTCATTCTAGACTTTTCTGAATTATTATTATTTTGTATTGTTCTGATACCTGATGCATTTTTCTTTCTATCTGTCTGTACAGAACTGGGTACGTCCAAGAACAAGTTAACATTGGCTCTGCCCCACCTGGGTCAAAAGTTAGATGGTTTAGATCATCAAGTGATGAACCAAGGTTCATCAATACTGTAACATTTGATAGCAAGGAGAATGCTCCGACCCTTGTCATGGTCCACGGTTATGGTGCTTCGCAGGGGTTCTTCTTTCGAAACTTTGATGCCCTTGCAAGCCGTTTCAGGGTGATTGCCATCGATCAGCTTGGGTAAGTTTTGAGAAAACAAAAAAAATTGTATTCTGACTTATATTCCTGTATATGGTCATTCAAGTATTTCTATTTCCATTCCTCTGCTCAGTGTTTCTCAATTGTTAAAACAGTCCATGACACTTGCACTAAAGGAAGATTGATTTAAATAATTTTCTGCATTACAATATTTGTGCAAAATGTATTTATGTACTCATGCCGGCATATAATTCCTAACGTGTTGCCAAGCCACAGATCTAATTCTGATTATCGATCAATATCAGTATTGATGTTGCTAGTTCTAGTAATTTATTAAAAGAAACAAGAAAGTTAATGTACATGTGTTGATCTTGGAGTTCATGATTTATGCTAAAATTTGAAATTTTATCATGGAATGTCGTTTAAGAGGAGGAATCAATTGCCTCTTTTTACCTTTTACCTTTTCCTTTCTTTTGTGTGATATATGAACCTAGACATAGAAAATACAACCTATACGACATTCATGCAAGGTTCTAAAAGCGGTAAGCGGTATTCGTTCGAACACCCACCTAGTAGCGATTATGCAGCCTGATTACGCAGCCTAACCGGCGATTATGCGGTTACAGGTAGGGGCACCTGTTCCTTGTATATGGCCTAGTAGACCCGCTTTAGAACATTGTTCACAAAGGGGGAGGGGGGGATCCACCCTCATCTCAAATTAGGAAATGGAAAATTGGCCTGATGACACTCGGAAGTGTTTGTCTATTGTTACAGAAATGTGTCATGCATGTCTAACAATGCTTTATGCTGTCCTTTCAGTTATTCCACATTCTGTCGTGTTGCATAGCATTGAATTTTCCTCTTCCTTTTGCAGTTGGGGTGGATCAAGCAGACCTGACTTCACCTGTAAAAGTACTGAAGGTTAGATACAGATACCTTGGATACTTTATTTGTTGCATGACTTTGTAAGATGTTGTATCGTTGTTAGATATTTTATTTATTATGCTGCTGGTGACCCTTAGCTGTCATTAGCTATTATTCATGTTGGTGAGCATGCCATGGACTCTAATTTTATGACGAAGCATCTCGAGATGCTCCCTTTTCTATTGAGTTTTAGGTGATTTTGTAAACAATTAGTACTAAGACAAACCCACATAGATCTGTTCTATCGTATTTTCTTTGCGATTTAGTTCTTGGCACATGCTTATTTGAAACAGTACAGTAATATGTTTCTTTTGATCAATTTTGTAAACAGAAACTGAGGCATGGTTCATAGATTCTTTTGAGGAATGGCGCAAAGCAAAAAACCTCAGTAATTTTATATTGCTTGGTCATTCTTTTGGAGGATATGTTGCAGCAAAGTATGCCTTACAGGTACTTTCATAATACATTTAGTGAGTGAATCTTGTCCACTGGTGCCTATGATTGTACTAAAAATTCAGTTTTATTTCAGCATCCTGAACACGTCCAACACTTGATTTTGGTTGGTTCTGCTGGCTTTTCATCAGAAACAGACCATAGCTCTGAGTGGTTAACCAAGTTTCGAGCAACATGGAAAGGCATGCTATTGAATCATCTTTGGGAGTCCAATTTTACTCCTCAAAGAGTTGTTAGGTAAGGCTAGAGTTTCTTGCACTGCATCATTCAGAATTCGAATTTACTCTATTTGTATTTTTATTCTACCTAAAATGTAAAAAAGAAGGCAAGATTGCAATGGAAGCTCCTCCACTTGACATTTAGGAGCGATCAGACACCTCTACTTAAATTCGAATAGTATAGGTACTTTAACAAGTAGAGCAATCCATCCACCCCTTCCGTCTATGTTAACTGATGGAAGTGTGATGTGGCAAGTATTTATGCCAGCATAGTAGAAGTGGCAGTCACAGCTGGTGCATTTAGTATCCACATCATACTTCAGTCAGTTAAAATGGACAGAAGGGGTTTTCCTCGTTAAAAATAGAAGGATGGAAGAGGCGGTTGCTCCTTTTTGCACAATATTCAAATTTATGTATAGAGATCTCCTCCGGTGTGGAAAGCAAGGGGGTTTCTGCTGCGATTTTGCCGTAAAAACAATGAAAACTGCATTTCTTTCTTTCTTTCGAGCTACCCCTTAGTACCTTTTCTCCTGACATCTATTTGTTTTGCTCAAACAGAGGATTGGGTCCTTGGGGCCCAGATTTAGTTCGGAGATATACCACTGCCAGGTTTGGCTCATATTCAACAGGTGAATTACTAACAGAACATGAATCCACATTGCTGACAGGTGAATTTTTGTTGTTACATTAAACCCGCAAATGGATTTTCTTAAATGATACTTGCACCTGAACTTTATCGTTGTTTTCTCATGTATGAAGATTACATTTACCATACTCTAGCTGCCAAAGCTAGTGGAGAGCTGTGCTTGAAATATATATTTTCCTTCGGGGCATTTGCAAGGAAACCTCTTCTGCAGTGGTCAGCTCCTCTTTCTGATCTACTTAGTACTTATGAACTGTTTGCTCTGGTGATCTTGACAGCATGTACAGTAGTTACGTTTCCCAGACCCACTCATCATCCAGATAACATTTCTTTTTTTTATTATTTATTTAGAGAGTTTGGTGCTCCTTTCTAGCAGGGGAATCTACAAAGACTACAATTCATTACTTTCTCCGCAGAATTACCTCCTTTATTGATTGTTGCCTTTGAAATCTCATATGGACAGGATAGGATGTCATTTGTTTTGTTCTTCCCTAGCATAGTTGATAATTTTCCTTCTCTTAAAAGCCTCAGTAGTGAGTTCAGATACACCTATTGCTGCCAATAACCACTTGTTTATTACCTTGAATGTACTCCAGCATTGCTGACCAATAACGAAAAATGGAACATCTGACTCTGAAATTATCATCTATTCTGATATCAGTTTCTTAATATCATTGATTCTGGATCCAAAAAAAATGTTTACCAGATTATGGTTTAAAAAGCTTAAACTATTCTTCACATGGTGCGTGCTTGATAGGAATTAAAACCAAGTATATACAGAAATTGCTTTTGCAGAATAGTTGTTACTATTTCTCCCTGACACACACAATCGTATTTGTTGAAGAGATCCTCCCAATCTGCACATTATTGTGTCATCTGCCACTCTCATTTCAAGAGAGTATTGAGTTTATGACTGTACTGTTAGTGTTTATTTACATATTAAATATGTATGATGTCATTATTTTTGTAGATGTAATTTTATCCAAAAAAATCTAGATGCAAGAGAATTATGTTGCAAGAATGGGTTTGTGATGTTTCAGTGTCTCACTGTCCTATAACTTGCAACAGTGCGTCTGATTGGAAAGTGCCGACTACTTTCATATATGGCGAGCAAGATTGGATGAATTACCAAGGGGCACAGCAAGCACGCAAGGACATGAAAGTTCCTTCTGAAATAATCAGAGTCCCACAGGTCAGTCTTCCTCTCTGGCAAGATATATAGTACGAGCTACAAGAATGGTACTGACCGCGGAGACCTCAATGGTTTATGCAGGGAGGACATTTTGTGTTTATAGACAACCCTTCGGGGTTCCACTCGGCGGTCTTCTACGCATGTCGTAAAATGTTAGCCGGAGAGGAGGGTCTCTCTCTTCCTGATGGACTCATATCTGCATGAGGTGGCATCTCGTGCAATCTCATGCCGAATAGAGGTAAACATAAAGCAAAACTATATGATGGTGGCAATATTGTGACCATTGTCACCAATTTGTTTATGTATGTATGAATTGTGTCAGTTTGTATCATATACACTCCTGTACAACAGTACAAGTAGTGAGACGTGAGATTTCTCTAGCCGATTTTCAAGTCGCATTATTGTGAACAATAATCCTTTTTTTATTATTTCAGGGGCAACTTGTGTTTGCCTGTGCCTGTGTTGCAAAAACATCATTTTCACAGGACCAACTACCATTGCACCACATGTAAAGCAAAAACAAAAAATAGCTAGCATTGCACCAGGTAGTTGGTACATTAGCATCAGTTCGGGCCAAAGCCACAGTTTTGGTATGGTCCAGACTCGTTGCGATGGTACGTACAGTTGTAGGTTTCTATGCAGATGTGAAATGCTGCAATAATTCATGTACCACTTGACGTGTGCTCCCAATACGGCATTATGGCCTTCGTCGGAACCGGAAGTGTGTATCCCTTTGGAAAGGCAGAGATCAACAGTGTCGTTCCTTAAGGCACTTTGAGGCCATTGGTTCACGCTAAAAACAGCCTAGATTGAATTGGACGAGATGCTTTCTACTTAATTCTCGTGGCATACTGAATTTCTCTCTCTTTGATCTTGACAGACGATTTTGGATCGAATGGCTCCCAATGCTATGCATATGTGATGTCTGTGATAATAGCAGTGTATCACATGCGGCTTATGGTTATTAATGAGAACTGTCTGTGATAATTATCTATCACAGACGATTCGCAGTTAGACGTGTCTGGGATACGTTGCATTATTAAATGCGTAGCCAGCGGAAACCCGACAGATCTGTCTTCATTGCGCTGCATTGAAGCAGGTGGCTGGCTTTGTGGAGTTTTGTGAAATCATACCGCTTGTAGATTGATTTGTTCTTAGTGATTAGAGGTTAGTATTTGTTTCTAATTATATACCTTGTAATAGAGAGAGATAATAACTAGGTTTAGATCTAGCTAGCTTTAATTCTTAGTAGTTTGCTCCAATTTAAGAATGGGTCACTACTCCTAGTTTATTTTAATTTAGAGGGAAATGTGTTGCCGAGAATCACTTACCAAGTCAAGAAGGTTTTTTATCCATTGAGAATAAAAGTAAAAAGAATACATGCATATCCGAATGATTGTATTCTCTACCGTACAAAGTATGCAAACTTACATGTTTATCCGGTGTGCAAAGCATCCCGATACAAGTATAAAAATGATTCCAATGACTTATTTACATTATCACCTTCGGAATATTTCTCATCAAGTTCATCCAGAGTTGCTTGGCATCTTTAAAATTAATGTACATATCGAACAGCCAATTGGATAAGATATCTAACAAACGAGTTAAGACTGAATTGTTTGCATTCTCTCATCGCATCATTTCATGGATTTCCAATGGAAACATTGGAGGATTTGAAATGACCCAAAAGAGTTTAAGATCAGTCAACCATAGCTTAGTTTTAGCCTACTAACGTTTAAAGTTGGCACTGTCAAACATTTTTGGCTTAACGACATCAGACAAAGAAGGCATTTCTTTAAAGTTTGGTTTTCTGCATTATTGTAAAATGTGCAGTTTCAGCAACTTTTTAGAGTTAATTCTAGCCTAATTAAGAGTAATTAAAGTATGGGCTTGTTTGGCAACGGCTACGGCTTATGTCTTTTGACTGTTTACGGTACAGATTACGAAGAGAGATACTCACTTGTGATTTTGGATGGTACATATATTAGGCTTTTAACGTGTACATCGTTTATGGTACGTGAGCTAAGGCCTTGAGCTTGAGTTTGGGCGGAGCGGCACTAGACCTTCCGGTGGCCGGGACGGCTGCTCACTTGGGCAGTTTGACAGAGCTTAACCTCTCGATGTTGCAGCTGCCGGGCGGCACGCCACCCTTCCACGGGTTCATGTCATGTCGTCGTGCTGCCCGTGGCTGAGGAGGCTGCGCCTATGCCGCGTGCAAGGGGAGGCCGTGCGCCGGCTGGTCCTTCACTGGAACGTCCTCGAGGTTCTCAATCTCGACGACGTCGACGACTTGGAGAGGGTGGATCGGACGTGGTGGCCGCCAATCTTCGGTCGCTGAGGGTGCGCTCCTGCTTCCGGTTTCCAAGCGGCGGCGGCGACGATGACGTCACCGAGACCGAGGTGGTGGTCTCGGCGCCGAGGATAAAGGCCATCTGTTGGTACCGTAGCTACCCGAAGCGGCTCAACTTCCTCACCGACCTGACGCACGTTCGTCGGCTTTCCGGCCTGAAGCTCCCAGCGCTTGGGCGAAGCTACCAGTTCGACTTCCCTTACACCATACAGTTCCTGCAGGCCTGCTCCCTCACAGAACATCTCGATCTGGACTTCATAATGCCAGACGAGATGACCCTCCTCAACTGGTTAGGTCCGGAGGTAAGATAATCCTTGCATATATCAGTGTTGCTGCCGCATGTGGCGTGTGTGGGGATAGGTTTAGGATTTGGGTTGGTTGAGTTTATATGGGTGAGAGGGAGATAATCTAGATCACATATAAGATGTTGATTTAATGGTAAAAAACTAGCTGATTTATGAGTAGGAAAACAGTCGGCAAATCTATACGTGCCGCATGCACACGTGCTTAACTATGAAGTAACTGTACTGTGTTGCCCTAAGCGAGTGAGTCTTTTGTAGGGTTCGTGCGAGGACTTGATGGGCTACGTACCGCAACTGCCTCATGTCAGCGTGCTCTGGCTGAAGATCAGGTGGGGTTTTGGTGGCAATATTGGCCCGAGCCTAGCCTCCCTCCTCTCGCGAGTCCCAGGTGTAACAAGGCTTTACATTGCCTCAAGCCCTTACTGCCTCACGGTTTTGGTACGTATACAACTTGCATTTTCTATTGAAGATCGAAGTAGCAAGCTGATCACAATATGTACAGTAGCAATTAGCTAGTAATGTGTAAATGTCTCCTCCCATCTCAGGAGAGCCAAGAGGCTGTGCTACCGCGAGGACAGTACCAGTGGGGTCGCGTTCGCATAGACGCAAAGCTTCGTCTGGATTCTCTCCGAGAAATCAGTGTCGATGGGCTCAAGGGAACGGACAGCGAAGAGTGCAGAGTCATCGAGCTTTTGCTTGGAGCTGTGCCGCCGTCGCTCGAGAGGATATCTCTGACGTTTCGCGACACGGCCGTGTCGATCGTCGACGAGATCGCCACGGAGGTGCGAGCGCACTTCCCTATGGCGACAGGGTGTTGGACCAAGACGGCCTGCTCGAGCGTGCTCAGATGGACCAAACGCCTTTGCCCTGAGGGGTAGAGACGGACGCTTCTGCCTGCCGAAGCTAGGGCAGAAGGACCCCATACGTACTACTAGCCTGGTGGATATATGTCTGCAGCTGGGAATTCGACGACCACTCCACGTACTGCCGCTAGATAAGTTCATCGCCAAAGTCTGTCATATTTGTGGAGGCAGCGTACAAAGTTTGAACTTGTTTAAAAAGTCAGTGCCATTTTAAATATTTTCATATGATATTTTCTTTCAGTGCCATTTTAAATATTTTCATATGATATTTCCTTTCAAACAATCATCCAAATTCTGTCTCTTAGATTAAGAACCAAAGATTATCATCCTTTCCCCTTACTATATAATCCATCTAACCCTAACCCTATCCCCCAACCCTATTGTCTCCCAGCCCGCGCCGCCCCCTCTACGCCCCCTCCCATCCTACGATGCTCCCTCCACGCCACCTCCTCCCACGGTCTCCTTCTCCTTTCTCGCCGGAGCAGCTCTGCGCGCCTCCTAACCCCTCCTCCACCACCTGTGACCGGTGATGCCCCCGCCGTCTCGTGCAGCCCCCTACTCCTCCCCGCCGTGCCGTCTCTGTCCAACCTAATAGTTAGTACCTTTCGCTACCCGTCGCCCTCTGGCACCGCCCATCACCCTCCTACCCCGCTCGTCGCCTCCGCTACCACCCACCACCGGGCCACCGTCTCCCGACCTTTCTCTATGTCTGGGGAAACGGTGAACCCTAGGCGTGGGGACGGGATTCTCCCCTTGGGCTCGCCGGTGAAGAAGAAGAAGAAGGGCTCATCAGAGAAGAAGGTGAAGGTAGCGGCGTATGAGTCTACACACGCATATAAAGGTTATAAATTTAGATGATTATTTGGAAAAAAATTGCAGGTGATATTTATCAAAACCTTCTCCATATTGCGCACTAGAGAATAAAGATAGGAGTAGACGTTCTTATTTTGCCTTTCTAGGTGTTAACCAGCTGATTTCTTGAAAAATCGTGAATTTTTTCGCACCGAGCTTGAAATTCGCGCGAGGCACGACCCTCCGCTTCCATTCCCACCCTTCTATCCACCGACTTGCCTTGCCAATTCCCACGCCCACGCGCACGCGCCTTTCCATTTCCGCGCGCCGCCCGTGGCCTTTCACGTTTTGCTCGATGCATCCCCACTCGCGTTCGCCCGACGGCTCCTCGCCGCCGGCATGCCGCGTTCCGCTTCCGCCTCGCCTTATTAGTACCCTCCCAAACCCTAGCGGCTTCCGTCCTTCCTTCCCCCCTCCGCATGGACGACGATCCCGCTTGCCGCCGCGGCCTCTCGCTGCCGGGCGGCCAGCCCCCTACCGTGCCGCGCCCCGACCTCTCCTCCCACCGCCGCTTCTCGCCCTCGCTCCTCCTCCCACGGGTCCACCCCGCCGCCGCCCGTTTCGCCTCCCCCGTCCCATGCTCCGGCTACTATCAGGTGCCATCGCCGCCGGCTCCCACGTTGGGCGGTGGCAGAGGCAGCGGGTCCCATCACGCGCGCTCGCTCTCGCAGCCCCCGTTCCTTTCCATGGACTCCCTCGCCCCGCCTCCGTACGCCGATCTGGCTGCGCCGGCGGCGATCCTGCTCTCCTTGCCGCCGCCGTCGAGCTCCGACCGGGGGCCGTCAGGCCTGCCACCGCTGCGGGCGGGGCATCGGCGGTCGCAGAGCGACATCTTCCTGGGGTTCTCGCAGCCGAACCTGCACATGCCACCTCCGGCGCCGGTGAAGCGGGAGGCCGCTGCGGCCGAGGGCTGCGAATCGGTGGACAAGAACACCCTCGACGGGCTTGTCGGCTCATACATGAACCCGAAGGGCTTCCGCGTGCTCGGCTCCTCCTGGGACGGCACCCGTGAGCGGCGTGACCACCTGGGCAGCGACCCGCGCGCGTGGAGCCCCGCTGACAGCAGCAAGAACGAAGCCGAGAGCGAGGGCGGAAGCATGTCCCGGCATTGCCGCAGCTTATCGGTGGGCAGCTTCATAGGGAAGTTCAACTTTGGAGCCGCGGGCCAGGAGTCGTCCAACCTGCCACTGCCATCTCTAGGAGCGGGTGGTACTGGCAGCCTATCGCGCAGTGGAAGTGGGTCCATTGGCGGTGCCGCTGCTCTCTTTGCTACGGAGTTTGCCAATGGGGAGTTCAGTGAGGCTGAGAAGAAGAAGATCATGGCGAATGAGCGCCTCACAGAGATTGTGTTGACAGATCCTAAGAGGGTTAAGAGGTGTGAATTTCTTTGTAGTGTCGGGGGTCCATTTGGGAGGGTAGACAATGTGGTTTGGTTACTGAAATTGAGCATCTTCTGGTTTGGTTACTGAAATTGAGCATCTTCTTATAAAATTTTCAGGATTCTAAATAATCGGGTATCTGCTGCGAAGTCAAAGGAGCGCAAGGTAAGATACATGTCGGAGCTTGAGCGCAAGGTTCAGGTGCTGCAGATGGAGGCTACTACATTATCTGCACAAGTGACAATGGAGCAGGTGTGTTCTCTGAAGGCGGTGAGCATTTTTTATTTGGGCTTTAAGTTTTGACCATCTTTAGTTATTGTTGTAGTATCTGTCTGCAGAGGGACTATGCTGGGCTTGCAACTCAGAACAAGGAGATGAAAATCAGGCTGCAAGCAATGGAGCAGCAAGCACAACTGATAGCTGGTGTGTTTGCTTCGCTATTTTCAGCATTTATGTTCATTTGTTGAACTGGTGATACAAATAGATGATGTATTGCAGTATAATTCAGCAAAATTTATGTATGTAGCGAGTTGATGCACGATGCCATACGTTCTGTGCATGTGTAACTTGCCGTATTAGAAAAGTTGTGATGACTTCTACATTAAGAACTTTGCTTTAGGAGTGTACATGAAGTGGTCACCAGATTAGCCATGTAGGGTCAACTGGAATTGGATTGTCAATAACTGGAATTGAACATGTAGTTCAGAAATCGAACTGGTATGACTTATGGGCAGTTGGAAGCTGGACATAATACTGAAAACATTATGTTAAATTCCAATGCAGCATTGCCAAAATGGCACATGTGTGCTTGCCTGGATAGGTTACTGCACTTGTTATTGCAAAATGTGTTGAATGTTCCATCCAAATTGATGTTATTTGCTGATGGCTCTTCTTTCCCAGCGACTGAATGCAAATGGGCCCTGCATGTACTGCTTTATCTCTTCATAATGTACTTACTTTTTGGTCATGTGGTATATTTATTCTCTTTATTCACTGACACGGTGCACGAATCTTCCATTGATTTGCTGCAAGTTGTGTCGATGTGTTTATTTCAATAATTGAATGTAGAATACCAATGTTTTGCACTACGACTTTGTTTACTTTTGTGTAGCACCCCGCCCACTCTCTGGGCCAAGATGCTACCAGCTCTGCATACTCTTACCAATTCATTATCACTGAAAGAATTTAAACCAACAATAAATTTATTCATTTTGCTGCGTTCAGATACAACATAGTATTTTTAGTGATTACTTTAGCCTAATAAAGCTAAAGTACACTGACAAAAGGTGATACAAAAGTGCTGCTAGTTCGTGCCGTTATTTCATGTGCTACTCCCGCCCGTGCTTGACCTTCTCAACGATCACCTAAAAACAACAACGAAGCAAGGGTGAGTCCACCGACTCAGCAAATACAAAGCAAAACAGCAAATAACAGGTTCATTCGTTAGACCATATTCATTCCAGTTTCATTAACCACTTTTCCATTTAACCACTTTACGTCTCTTATCTCTTTAGGTTCTCATCAACCGATCATTATGCATATGCCCATGCACATGCTCATGCACTTCTTTCTCAACTCTTTAGCCCATACCGGTATAGCAGAGTGTGCACCCGTCGATGCTAATCCAAGCCCGCCCTATTTCATGCGGGGACCTCAAGCCCGTCCTGTTTCATACGGGGATCTCAGTAGCCCGTAGTTTCTCATACGGGGACCTCAGCTCCACTCCCGTGGAGCGTCCAATCAATGTGGATCAATGCTATCTCTTTTCATGACATGCATGCAATGCAAGTTCTCCGACTACGCATATCAATATGACATGTCTCAACATTTACCGTGCATCATCTCTCAATATGCATTCCAAATATAATCGTCTTACCCCAACATGGTAAGCAAGGCTTTATCCGAAAATATTTAACTTACCTCAACACGGTAAGCAGTGCATCATTATTTAATTTACCCGAAATCACTACCCGAATTCACCGCTTTATAATGCACTTGCCTGGTTAGCCTCGGGAATGACGCGTGGATGGCTTCGACCCGGGACCTCCACCTGCGTACACATCAACCTGACTCAACGGCAAAACAAAAATCCAAAGCTTAAACGGAGAACAACGTCCCTAAGCTCGTATCCCGATCTCGGGTGTAAACGCACGGGTTTTGAGGGACCTGTCGCTCAGGTGCCGAACCCATTTCTTTTTCTCTCTCTTTCTTTTTCTCCTCTTTTCTTTTTCTCCTCTTTTCTTTTCTTTTTCTCCTCTCTTTTTTTTTCCTTCCTCTTCTTTTCTTTTCTTTCCTTTCCCTATTTTCTTTGCTTTCCTTCTTTATCTACCAATTCGGTCGAATGGCCTTTACCCCCTTCCTTTTTTTGCCTTTCCCCTCACCTAACACTCTCTCTCTCCCATGCTCAGATCGGCCGAATGGGGCCTGCTCCTCCCCCATTCAATCCGACCGGGTGGCGCACTGTGCACGGGCGCGCCGGCCTCCTCCCCCCTTGCCAGGCCTGCGGTTTCACCGGCCCCGGCCCTCTCTCTCCGCCGGCCCCCTCCTACCTTCTTCCCTCGCTTAATGCCCATGCCCCTCTCACACACTTGGCTACCCAAGGGCATTTTGGTCCACGGCCGTTGGTTTTGGGGTCTTTACCGTAGCGGTAAGTCGGTAAAAGGTAAGATAGAATTTGCCGGATGATGAACACCCGAACCGCGAGACGGTGCCGACTATCCCTAGGCAGTCTGGGAACCTCTGCGTGCGATACCAAATCGACATTCTAAAAGGTCGATGGGTCTAACGGCAAACCTCGCTCTTTATCCCTAATTTTTCCCTTTATGCAGAATTTGGGGTATTATTATTTTTTCACGAACACGCAGGAGAACTGCGTATCATTATATTAAGAAGAATAAAAAGGGGGAAAGAAAACCCCAAACAACACCACACACTCACGCCTTGGACTCTTAAAAAAATGGAAACAGATTACAAAGACCCCTGACCTACAAAAAACAATCACTCGGGCAGCAGGCCAGTCAGGTAAGAATTTGGGGTATTACATTTTGAGATTCATGCACTAGGTTCCCACTGGTCATTCTTTTAATGAGCTTGATGCCTCTGTTTTGGCCATGTTCATTGTTATTTTGTGTGTATGCCTTTGGCTTATTCAATCACTAATTTAACTTGGTTATCTCATTATTTTGGTGTTCAGCTCTGAATGAGGCATTGAGTGCTGAGGTCCAGCGCCTAAAACTTGCTGCCGGTGAGATCAGCAATCCTCATGCGCCCAACGGTTTCATACCAACAAATGAGCTCCCAAGTGATTCAACTGCAGCAGCTGCAAATGCAGAGGCAACCATCACAGCCTCAGCAAGCTCAGCAACAACAGCCACAACAATCAGCGAGGCTCGAGGCCCAACAACAGTGGAACTTCTAGGATGATTTCACAAAGGAGATTTTCAAAGGGAAATTTCATATCAGAGTTTCATGTAGGAACACCGTATGTCCTGGATAATATTTCGCTTAGGTTGCAGGGTAAAATGATAGGATAATTTCATCTTTTGTGTTTTGTTCGGAAGTTATTTTGTTAAATGTTCGGTAATACTTGGGTTGTCCTTGTATTGTACAAAGTGCCGTCTTGACAGTTTTGTGTTAGATTTATTAAAATTCCTTTTGGGTACATTTGTGCTTCGCTTTAAAGTGGATAACTTTAGGGAAATTTGCAACATATTCTTTATGGGGGTAATTCCTGTAGCATACTTTAGCGTCCGTAGCTTACATATCCTTATGTTTCCATGAGCTGTTTTGAGGGGGTGCATAATGGTATTAATATTTTAGCTTTAGTTGTAGAATTATTCATGAAGCTGCAAGATGACTTTGTTCTTTTTTACCCACCGTTGCAACTTGCGTCTAATAGCTGTTGTGGGTTCTGGTTCTGAAGCAGGGTTGAGTTCAGGCTTCATTTTCTGCGTTACAATTTTGCTGCCATGAGATGCATGTTTTAGATACAAGGTTCTGCATGTGCATGTTTTTTCAACAACACTACACAAAATAGTGGCACATATCATGCATTACCAAAAAAATTTATCAAAGAGAAGGGGGTGACAAGGGAAAAGAGAGATCACTAGGATATGTTGTCCTGCTGCCTAGATATGGTAACTCTCATGGCTTTTGAGCAGAATGAGAAGGATAGAAAGATTTCTTGCTTACCGACACCTGTGAGAGTGGCAGAGTTTATCGTTTTTGGTATTCGGCAATCAGGACTGTAATCTTCTTTGCTTTAATTTTTATTTTTAGCAAAAAAAGAAAGTTGAATTGACATTTCTGTCCTGATCAAAGCTGCTTTTGTTCCCTCTTCTTCCAAAAGAGCTAGCCGAACAAAATCTAGTTAATTCCTGCACTTCAAACTTAGAATGTACAGAGCATCATGCCACAAATCATACAAAAAGCTCCAAAAACCTAGCGATTGATAAGCACAGATCAAACATGGTAGAGCCAGTCATCCATCCATCCCCAAGAGGCCAAGAAGCTATCATCATACCTAGGCAAACTTACACAAACACCACAGAAGTACTAAGGAGAACGCCGAGACGCCACTCCATGTTCAGCAGCCAGAGGCGGCCCCTGCCCCTGCCGCCGGCAGCACGGCCGCCGTCTTGGACAGGTTTGCGCGCAGCGCGAGGTTCTCGCGGCCGAGCGCGCGGGCCCTCTCCCGGAGCCTCTCGTTCTCCGCTAGGATGCACCTGTTCTCAAGGTAGAGTTTCAGGTTCACCATCTCCATCTCTGCTCCAGCTCTCCACAGCTCCCTCCTCAGCCTTAACCTGCATATGTATAGGTGTAAGCATGCAGCATCATGTTCTTCAATGCATCAGAAAAACTATTCACACAAGACACAAAACTCTATTACTGCTGCTGCTATAAATTAGAACAGAAACAAGTTTGGATCTTACCTCTTCCTCCTAAGAGTCATTGAAACATGAGGCTTCTGCTGCCTGATGACAACAGAAGACGGGTGTTTTTTGCTGTTCCAGGAACCAGAGCACATGTTGCTGGATAGTGTGTGTTTGCTCCTAGATTCCAGTCATTTGTGGAGCTCAAGGACTTTGAAATGAACCGTTTGCCGGCAACACTATATAGAATGGCTTTGGTGCCGTACGTGAGTCGTGCTGCTTTAGGTTTTCGTTTGGTGGTGCATGCACGCATTGACATGACGCATGTGAAGGAGAACGAGACAGGCAGCCTCTCCATCATGGTGCATGGACTATGGGCCAATGGATCTTCCAAGCATTAATCATTTACGAGCATATTTCACAAAAAGAAAAGGTAAAGTGGGGAAAAAAATTAACTGTGATTCTGGAATTTTGATACTAGAAAACCATGGGCACATTGCTGATGAGACAGCAATATCTTTTGACATGAGGAGGTCGGAGAACAGAAGATAACAAAGGGAATCATTTCAGTTCAGTAGGAAGTTCCTGGATTTAAAATTAGCTGAACATTTGCGTTGTCTGTATTATGTTAACCATTTTTCTTCTAAAGTTGATTAAAAAATGGCAACATACTTCATTTAAAAGCATATGGCTGAACTGTTATGTAGAGCATTATTGATTCTTGGGCGGGGGTGTGTTTTCTTGGTACTCCATGCAAGGCACGAGAAGTCAAAATGCTTTCAAACATATCATTCTTTTTTGCTCATGTAGTTTCTTCACTAAAATGATACTCCTACCTCGACGGCTTTTCTGCTCTCCATGGTGAACCCCGCCCCGCCCCGCCCCAAAATATGGTAAGCAATGCTGTCTTCGTTACCGTTCCAACACAACAGGTATGCCTATCAGCCTATTGGGAATTCCATTCGCTGTGATCTGCAGATCTGCTGCATTGCAAGCCTGAAAGTGGTCGGTCGCCACTATTTCTGCCAACTTGGGAGGCCAAATGTAACGACCCACGTCATCAATTAACCTTAACCAGCGAATTAGGACGTTAAGTAGGATTAATTACATAAAGGATAATCTAAAAATACGGGGGAATTTAAAATTTTCTACATAGTCGTATAAATTGAAATCAACGAACGGTAAACGAATACGCTATTACCGTAATTTTATCGACGAGGGCGAATATTCAACTATATAGAATCAAGCGAGAAAGAAAATTTAGTTGCGCAGCTAGTATAGTATTCAACTCAATTAAATTATATATATAACAGTCCGTAGTATAACAGTAATTTATTACAATCTGTAGATGGTAAAATCAATAACATCCATTGAACCACAATTAGGACTTATATCAAGTCAAATAAAAGTATTACAAATTGCATTGCATGATAGCGACAATCTGAATTACAACAAATATACAATTCCATATCTCAACCAAATAACCATCTCAACAATTAAGAGTTTGCAATACAATAGTATTCCGTCAGAAAGAATATGATTCAATTTACATCAAGTCCATCTTTTACATAATTATTACAATAGGGAAATGAAGAATAGAAATTACATTAAATTATATACCTCAATATTAAGAGGAAGCCCTATTACAATTTAGATCATTTCATACATTAGAAGATGTCGTCGAGTTGCCACCACACCACTATTCTAATTGTGAACAAACCAGTAGTTATAATGCCGAAAAAGACCAAACAAAAGAGTAATTAAAAATAAGGCAATATAAAATAAGGATTGCCGTCAGAGCCCTAGCGATTAACTTCGGGCGGGGTAATCCGTTCACGGAGATACCTGACCGTCCGGGGGCCAGTCGGCACCTCTCACAACCATAGGCTCATCACACGGCATTATATATATATACAAACCTGTTCTGAACATAGGAATCCAACCAAGGCAAAGACCAGATGCGCACAAATCATTCCAGCCAAACCCACAACAGAGAAACCACCTGTCAAAGCCCTCACCATGCAAATATCCACCGCAGTGAACCAGATAGCACCGGGCCAGAGCAGCCACGCCCAGGGAGCATCGACAGCCAGCAAAGCCTCACGGGCAAGCCATCCACCAAAATATCCCACATTGCATACCAGTAGCCAAACCGGGAGGAAAGAGCACAGAGGGACAAGCAAGGTAAGGCAACATTCCCCAACCCTCAAACCATCCAACCACGAGAGACCGAAGACCGGGCGAGCCACCAGAGAGCAAGGCGACGGCGACGGCAGGAGGTCAACCCGCAAGCCGAACCCATCAACCCTAGGGGGGGCCGCCCCAAGCAACCGGCAGCACCAAGCCGAAGAAGAAGATGGCCGTGACCATCACCAACCATCAACCGTAGGAGGAGGAGGAGGTCACCATCAGACGGCATCCACACAACCAAAATGGCGACAACCGCAAGCCAACTCTGAATCCCCTCAAAGCAACCCACCAAATGGTGGTGGAGGTAACCCACGATTTGTTCCCAACCGTAGCATCCACTCCTCAATAGTAGATAATGTATAACTAAAGACAATAAGCCACCCAACACTAGTAGAGCACCATGGGACAAACTCGAGCATGTCAACCGGAGGTAGAAGAGAGTAGAGGGGATAAAGGGGCTCACCAGAGATGAAGGCGGCGGCCGTGGTTCGCCGTAAGGCGCAGCGGCGGACGGCACAATGAGGCCGACCCGAGGGGTTGGCGGCAGGTGGAGGCGCGCACCGTGGAGCGCGCGAGGCGCCGAGCGGCGCGCGGTGACGGCGTCGGAGAGACGAACAGGCGGCGCGAGAGGAGGCACGCCGGCGGAGCGGCGTGAGGAGGCGTCGGCACGGGCCGGCACGAGGAGGAGGCGTGAGGGGAGCGAACCGAGAGGAGGCGCGGCGACCGGGGTGGAAGATCGAGGCGCGCGCATGCGGAGAGCGGCGGCGGGCGCCAGCCGGATCGGTCCGGGCGAGAGGAGAGAGAACCAGGCGAAGGGGGAAACGGGGAGGAGGAGCTGAGGCGGCGGTGAGAAAAAGCAAACGGGGGAGGCAGCAAGGAGGCGTCGGTGGAAGGAAAAGAAGAAGAAAAAAGAAAAGGGAAAAGAAGAGGAAAAAGAGAGAAGAAAATGGGAAAATAATAATAATAAAAGATTATAGACTGGAGTTGATTAATTTAGAAATGCTCGTAAAGGTGCTTCATAGAAAAATTGTTATGAAAGAATTGTTACAACTAAATAAACTATATAGAACTAGAATTGGTAGCCATGTCCACATTATAGAAATTCTTTTAGGAGTTAAACGAAAACCTAGAAATCCCGCGATCACATTTTGTAGAATTCGCTTAATTAATTAGGCTATAGTATCGCTTCAACGTCAGGGATTAAAGCATATACATGTGTATATGAAAATTGTATATCGTCGTTTAAACCATTCTATGGCATATTTAACTACGCAGACAAGTTGATTAGTAGCATCTAAATTATAGAAATCCACCCTTGAATATTTAGAATTATTAGAACAAGTTAATTGAGTCCGAGGGTTTAAAAGATACAAGTCGAGTAAACTTATACGTGTACGGATTAAATTAAAGTACGTTAGTCTAAGACCATTTTGTTGTAGGTTTGAATACACAGATAAATTGGTTAAGCTCATCTAAATATTAGAAACCCACTAATCAGTATTTGCAATGGTTAGAATTCATGAATTGCCATCTGTAGGATAAAAACGTAGCATGTACCGATTTCATGGATGTATCGCTAATTAAATCATTCGGGATCGTAACTAAAATACCTAATTAATCCGGATAGTGTTAAATCATATAACTGTCGTAATAAATATTATAGGTTATGAAAGATGAGTCAAATGATGCCCGTAGGCTGGAATTGTATATACGCAGTAAGTGTTATAATATAAATTGAACTACTCTATTGCACATTTAAATACCAGTTAACTTTTATTAGTCAGTTATAAACTATAGAAATCCACTAACAAGTATTCTGAATCATAAAAGTAAATTCATAACTATTAGAAGATTTAAAACTGTAGGCGACGATTAGAATAGCGAGCTAAGTTAAAATAGTAATAGTCAAGTTAAGAATCTGAATAATAATTAAAATTTGCAAGTGGTGATTTAGATAGCAGATAAGCTATAAAAATATGCTCAGGACTACATTAGATTGTATGAATCCTATAAGGACACCAAAATATAGTTTAATCAGAAATTAAGTAATTGATACATGAGACCATTTTATTCTGGATTTATAATTCAACTCGTTGCGCGTATTAGTATGAGAAAATGCATTGAATAATCTTAAGATCTAAAATGAATTAGAGGGGTGAATAAATATATACGAACATTTAAGAAATTAAATGGACTTAATTACATATGCAAGGTTGACTAGAATAATATTCGCCATGATAATTCTACCTGCATTTAGTTATCCTGTGTAATTGAAAAATTGCTAGGAATATTAATAAAATACCGAGCATACCTACTAAATTAACCATATATCCTAACGTTAGTACGATAATGTCGAACGACGAGTAGTGTACCGAAATTTACCTCAATTGCCGTGATCGGAGTAAAAGGGAGTGACATCTTACCTTAGGAGCACAAACACATCGATACCTTGTATTTTATTATGTTCTCGTAAATTAAGTCGTAGCCAACGTATTTAATTGCAGGCGACAATCCAAGCTACAGGGGTGATTTCACCTGATCCTACTTGAATCCGAATTTATGGTTGAAATCCAGGCAAGCATCCGTTGATCAAACCTTTAGCGTATATTGCTCAAAACAAGTATTTTTGTATGAATCTAATATCACTCTGCATGAAATAAATAAAAGAAGATTTAAATCAAGAAATGGCAAGAAATAAGAGATAGATGGCAACTGATGGAGCAGTTGGCCATTAAAGTTAATAAAAAGGTGGGCAGAGGTTGCCGGGATAGGAAATGAATGGGCGAGGGCGGGACCTCTGCATAAGAATAGAATATAAAGGACTACAAACTTCATTTGTATGAACAGACCGTACCAACCGTATCAACCATCGTTCCGTCTTCACGGGCAGTCGGTACTCTAGTGAGGTGTTATGTTCTCCACAGAGTGATTTTATTTAGGCATAGGCCCAAAGACCGGTGAGGTATCCGGCGTAAGAACCCACAAAGGGTTACGCTTTAGCGTTATATGACGCCGGTGGGGTGGGTGAGGCGTACACCCTACCGACCAACGGTTATGTTGTTTTCGTGGGTGCGTGTAGGTCGCGATTGTGAATAACCGGGTGGAGATATAATTCTTGAACTAGAGATAATTGTATCGCACTGCATCGGCGCCGCTTCAAAGGAATTGCGGATAATCCCAAGAGCCAACACGATCAGAGTGATGATGGGTAAAGTGATACAAGCTTGCGCAATGCTATTAAAAATCATGAATTCATGCCTGTCTCTGGGAAAGGAGAATTACGGAAACTTATGGGGGTTTTTGCTGTTCATGCGTATGTTCAGTAGTTTTCTAAATTAATAAATCGGACTTCTTTCAAAACCAACAAACTTTATTTTCTATGTCATGGGAAGGAAATTGAGAAAGGAAAAGAGTATAAAAAGAGTAAGGAATTGAGAATAGGAATTGAGATTCCTAAATGTGGAAAGGATAAGCATGTTGTGCATTTTTGTTAATAACGCTTGCTGAGTACTTCTGTACTCACCCTTGCTATAAATCTCCCTTGCTTAGGAGCATGTCGGTCGAGAATAGCCATCAAGTGGAAATTGCTTGGATCGAAGACCGTGGACTCGGATTGCAATAGGTGCAAGGTGGGCCTCCCGTGCGAAGGTTGTGTTGAGAATGAGATATTCAAGCCTTTGAGGCTTTGTAATAAAATGTAACCCTGCGTGGCGATAATATTGTAATATCGTGTTTTGTCTCTAATTATTGTTCTGCTGCAACACTCTGGTGGCTTATTATTCGTTAGAGCGATATTTTATCTGCTAAAACGAATAATAATCTGTTGACTGGCGTTATTACCCCACGGTAATAATGCGGGTCGTCACACCAAATTTCCATGAGTGATGCCCTTCCTTGCATACCATTCAGAGACACCAAGCAGTCATTCATCGCCATTACAAACCATCATGGAGGAAAGAATCTTTTGAGAAAAACCTGGAGCCGGGAAGACACTTTGGCTACTGACCCACTGCCAAAAGTTGCACTCATTGCTCACACACAGTAGCTAGGCAGGACGAGGCCACACACACAATGACACAAACACTTAGCAGCACCTCACGAACCACAGCACTTGTGCTTTGGAGCTGCTCCGGCCATCTGATGCCAGTCCGGTGGTTCGGATGCATGACACGTGGCCCTGCGCTTCGGGGGTCCTGCATCCACTGCTTTGATCCATAGCTACCCAAGTGGTGGTTTCATTCCGATGCTTGACCTCCCTGCGCATTGACAACGCACCATTGATCATTGCTGCAACTTTGGCCATTGACACTGCCCCGTGCATGAACCTGGTTCACCGGTGAAAGTTTCGCCACCAATGCATATGTGAATCATGGATCATATTGGCTAAGATGTGTCATGATTCACGAACACACAGACCTCGTCCAGCAGCAACAGGGAGTGTGATCTTGGTTCAAGATTAACATCATGAGGCCACATGACATGCCCAAGGACATCTCGAGGTGAAGGACAGGTACCTTGATACCTTTTGGAGTAGGATTGGTTGATGGCCATGAGCAAATGAAGCTTGCACCAACAGAGAGCTTGCACAAGTGGCGCTGGTACTAACATTCAGTGCTCAGAACTGTTGCAGACCAGGCATGGCAGGCTTGCATGACATATCTTCTTATCTAAGGAGTTAGCTAAATTTCTTCTTATCTAAGTTGGTCAACAAATTTCAGGGTGCTCTTTTGATGGCATTTGCAGGATATGTACAAAATCACGTCTCATTCAGTCTGGTGGCAATCATCATTACGGAAGTAGTGTTGAGCGGTTGAGCCCTTTGAGCAGCTTTCTTCGTCTGCCTTCTCAGCATCGTATTAGAACTAGGTTCTTTAGGGTCCCTAGATTAGATCTAGCGGGCTATCCTTTCTCTAGGGTTCTTGAGGTAATCCGAGAGGGAGAGAGAGAGGTACCAACCTTCCGGTGTAGAGGATGAAGATCCGGCCATCGAGGTTCGTCGGTGAAGCTCTGCGCACGGCAGCGGCGGGTCGGGAAGAGGAGCGGCGGTGGCGTCTCGCGGTGGCGGCGATCTCCCGCCGGTGGTGACTTCCCGTCGGCTCAGCGCCCCTTCAACAGATCGGGTTTAGGGTTTGTCGGTGGGGTGGGCGGCGCGGTCAACCTCGTGATGCGTGCGCCCGCCCCACCTCTGTATTTATAAGCGGCGGCGACAGGCCCACCACCAACGGCCGGCGCCCCGATCGTAGCGCGATCAAGGGTTGGGCTTTGGCGTTGGGCCAAAGCCCGAGATCACTCTAACATTCTCCCTTGATCTCGGTCTATACTTTATCTTTAATTACTTTTGACTTTACACATTCCATCACAGTTAGTGCATAGAACATGTCTCATCGTCACGGTCAATCGCCGATAGATTCAACAGATTACAATACACCTCTCGCTCAAACGATTACTTTAAACTTTGGGCCATCTTTTAGTCCAGATTCATAGGCTTTCCTTAAACCCATGCCGCTACATGTTCTCTGAACACGTTGGGTGGTAAGCCTTTGGTAGCGGATCCGCTAACATCTTTGCGGTACTTATGTGCTCAAGACTTATAATTTGATCCCGAACTTTATCTTTCACAACATAGTACTTTATGTCAATGTGTTTGGCAGCTCCACTTGACTTATTGTTGTGGGCATACGTTCTGCGGGTTCGTTATCGCAGTACAACTTAAGTGGTCTATTGATGTCGTCAACCACTTTTAAACGGGTATGAACTTCTTTAGCCGTTCACCGCCCCGTAGCCTCATAACATGCTACAAACTCGGCATACATTGTGGACGATGTAGTGACGGTTTGTTTTGAGCTTTTCCACGATATAGCTCCTTTAGCGAGTGAATACATATCCGGATGTAGACTTTCTATCATCTCCCGCAAAATCGAATCAGTATACCCCACTATGTGGAGTGTATCCGATCTTACGTATGTCATCATGAGGCCTTTTGTTCCTTGCAAATAACGCAAGACTTTCTTTATCAATTTCAATGTTCTATTCGAGATTGCTCGAATCGCCAAGTAACCCGGTAACAAATGCTAAGTCGTATGCGTGTGCACACTTGAGCATCTTGTAAGCTTCCGACAATGAAGCATATGGAACCGCTTTCATTTGATCGATCTCATCTTGGTTCTGGGGCATTGAAAATCCCCATATCATCGCCCTTGACTATAGGTGCAGGTGATGGACTACATTTATGCATACCAAATTTCTTTAAGACTTTCTCTATGTATGCCTTTTGTGACAGTCCCAATACCCTTTGTTTCTATCTCGGTGAATTTCGATCCTAGAACGAATGAAGCTTCACCAAGATCTTTCATATCGAAGTTTGAGGACAAAACTTCTTTGTTTCCAGATGTGATTAACATCACTACTAGCTAGTAGGATATCATCCACATACTGAGATTAGGAAGATAAACTTCCCATCTTTAAACTTTGCATAAACACGCTTGTCCTCTACATTCTCTTTAAACCCAAATTTTCTTATTGTCTTGTCAAACTTCAAGTACCACTGTCTTGAAGCTTGCTTTAACCCATATATTGATTTCTTTAGGCGGCATCCCATTCTCTCATTTCCTTCCACAACAAAACCTTTCGGTTGTGCCATGTAAACATTTTCCTCCAAATCCCCATTAAGAAATGCCGTCTTTACATCCATCGATGTAACTCTAAATCATAATGTGCTACTAATGCCATTATGATTCTGAAGGAATCTTTACATGAGACCGGAGAAAATGTCTCATTGTAATCAATCCCTTCTCTTTGCGTAAAGCCTTTTGCCACAAGTCGCGCTTTATGTCTTTCTACATTCCTTGGGAGTCATGTTTAGTCTTGTAGACCCATTTACACCTCTTGTTTTGGCTCCTTTAGGAATAATTTCCAAGTCCCGCACTTTATTAGTCTTCATGGACCTCATCTCCTCTTCCATGGCCTCAAGCCATTTTGAGGAATTTTCGCTTCATGGCTTCTTCAAATGAGGTGGGATCATCCTCCATTTGAAATTCCTCTGTATGATAAATCTGATAATCATCGAAATAGCCGATCTTCTTACTCTTTGAGACCTCCTCGGGCCTCCTCATTTGGTACATCTATGTTTGAGGTCTGCTGTTGCTCCCCTCATCTGTGGCAATAGGTTCTATATGATCTGAAGAACAGGTTCTTCATTCTCATTCATTGTTGCCACAGAGGAACAATAACAGTCTTGGCACCACATGTCTTGCACCGGTGCGGCAATGACAATGAGGTAGTGTGAAGAATGACTCTTGAATCATCGGAGTGGGCGCATACACCGCTTCTCTTCAAGGTCAATCTCACGAGCTACCATGCTCCCCTCATCATTTCATCCTCTAAGAAGACAGCGTGTCTCGTTTCTACAAACTTTGTGTATCCGTGCGACAAAGAGAAACGATAACCTTTTGACTTTTCGGGTAGCCAATGAAATGGCAACTTACTGCTTTGGGATCAAGTTTCCCAAGGTTTGGGTTAAATACTTTAGCCTCAAAGAGACTCCCCACACACGTAAGTGCTTTAGTGAGGAACTCTTCCTGTCCACAACTCGCATGCGGTGTTTTGGGCACCGACTTACCAGAGCACTCTGTTGAGAATATGAATGGCGGTTTTCAACGCCTCCATCCATAAACTCAATGGGAGTGTGGAGTAGCTCATCATGCTTCGCACCATATCCATCGAGTGCAGTTGCGTCTTTCACTACTCCATTTTGTTGAGGTTCGCCGGCATAGAATATTTGGCCACTATTCCATTTTCCTGTAAAACCTCGCAAAGGTCCAGAACTTGTCCATATGGGGTATGTCGATCGTAGTACTCCCCCACGATCGATCGGACTATCTTAATCTTTAAATCGTGTTGGTTTTCAATTTCAGCCTTAAATATCTTGAATTTATCCAAGGCTTCATTTCTTTCTTTGATTGGATAAATATATCCATAACGGAGTAATCATCTGTGAATGTTATGAACGAGTCATATCCATCCACACTTTTCACGGAAAAGGACCACAAATATCTGTGTGAATAATTTGTAGAACTCTGTGCTTCTTTTAGCGTCTTTCTTTATTTTCTTTACATATTTTCCTTTAATGCATTCTCTGCATTGTTCTAAGTCCGAGAACTCTAATGGAGGAAGAATATCATTCTTTACTAGTCTTTCTATTCTCCCCTCGAAATATGGCCTAAACGCAGCGATTGCCATAATTTCGACGACTCATCTAGAGTTCTCTTTCGTTTCTGTTTACATTCGTAGACGAGGATTCAATCACTTTCTCGCAACGTTCTCATTATCGCATACGACATTCACATCATCACACAATGATAACAAATAAAGCTCATTCTGTAATATGGCAATACCAACACATTCTTTATTAAACATTATTTCGCACTTGCCATTTCCAAAATTGCAATCATAACCATCTTTGTCCAAATTTGACACACTAATCAAATTCCTCTGTAAAGAGGGTACAAAAAGGACATCTCTAAGTAAAAGAGTGGAGCCATTAGCTAATTCTAATGAAAGATCGCCAACGGCTTCAACTTCACCTTCGACTCCATTAGCGACTTTAACGCATCTTTCTTTTCTTTGCGTAGTCCTCGTCGAACGGAATCCCTGTAATGAATTAGCAACATGAACAGTTGCTCCTGAGTCAATCCACCAAGTGGATTTCGAATATTTCACATACAGGCATTCATTAATAAAGGTAATAATGTTCTCACCTTTCTTAGCCATTATCATCTTTAAATAGTCAGGACAATCCTTCTTGTAGTGTCCCGTCTTCTTGCAGATGAAGGCACCGGTCTTTGTCTCAAAGAAATTTGTTCTGTTGAGGTGATGTCTGAGGCTTTGGCCTTGTTCTTTGAGAAGGGTTCTTGTTGTAATTCTTTTCTTGTTTTCCCTCACAAAGTTGATAGCACCACCATGTGAAGATTTGATTCTTTCCTCCTCTTGCACGCACATGGCTATGCACTTTTCCATATCCCATTTTTCGGCTGCATATTATAGTTGACAACAAAAGTGTCAAACTCTTTTGGCAAAGAAGCAAAACCAAATGAATAAGGAACTCATCCTTGAGAGCCAAATCCATCGGTTTCAGTTTAGATGCCAAGTTGCTCATTCTAAGAATGTGCTCTCTTATGCCATTGCCACCGCTGAAATACCTCTCTCACAATTTGCTTAATCACCGTAGCATAAGTCTTTGAAGAGCCAGTGAACCGACTCTTTATTTTATCAAGGTATTCGATGTGATGTCACACTCTGCAATTGAGCCCGAATAGCGAGCTCAATTGTGTTCTTTATCACAGACCATACATTTCTTGTTGGTCGTGGTCCATTCTTATGATCAAGATCATAAGACATCCGCAAGGAGCATGATCCTCTGTCTTTTCTCGCCATGCGATGTCATCCTCATTCTGTTCCTCACCGTGGTGCCAAAGGCTCGGTGGGGCGTCTTGTAGTGAGGACCCAGTCCACCTCACCAAGATAAAAGCTAAATCTAACTTTTTCTTCCACTCTCCATAATTATCACCTTTGAGAGTGGGATTTCTCTAATACAACTCATCAAGTTGTATCCTCCGAAAAAATATTTCAAATACAAGTGAGAACGTAACATCAAAATCATATGCCTTATTTCCAACGTTGGTCAAAAATCGACATACAATTCAAAAACAATTCTATCATACATTAAATCTACATCACCGTTGGGCGAAATAGAAATAATGCATGAAATCAACATTAAAAATTTATAATACTGATATTAACAACGTTGGTCGAAAATAACGATATCATAAATCTGAATTTTTATCTATTTTCCAAAATTAAATTCTCCGTTGGTTCGAATTTAATAATGAAAAATCAATCAATATTAACTTTGCGTGAAATCGTAATTATTTAAAAATAATTCAATATTCGAAGCATTATATTGTAAACATCAATCTCGGAAAAATTAACACGTTGGTGCAAAATTACGAGATATTGGTGCAAATTTCATTGAAATTCATCAAAAATGCTTCAAAAACATTAAATCCAAAATTCAGATTTTCTCGTTCATAACGCCATTCGCTGCTCCTCCGCGTCGCGCCCGCCCAGCCTCTCTCTCCATGCGCGACGCGACGCGCCATGCCCACGGCGGCTGCTCGGCGTCTCTCTCGTGCGCGCCGCGCTCTCGGCCTCACGCTGCGCGCGCGCGCCTCGCGCTCCTCACGCGCGCGCGCGTACCGGACACTGCATCGCCCGCGCCCGCCGTCGGCCGTCGGATTCGCATCCGACGGCTCGCTCCTCAGCGGCGCCGCGATCTCGCGCGCAACCCGGCTGGCCGGGATTTCTTCGCCGCTGGCGAAAGTCGCCGCGGCGTTTGGTTCGATCTCGGCGCCGATGCGATCCGACGGCTCGGCGCCTCTTCGCCGATCAAAGCGGTCGCGGCGACGCCCGAAACCCTAGCCTCGCTCCGTCCTCTCCTCTCTCTCGCGCCCGAGCGAACTTCGGTAGGCGGCGGCGGTGGCGGCTGCGTTCACCGCCGGAGAAGGAGAAGACGGCGCCGCCGCGAGCCTACGCCGGCGTCGCGCGCTCCGAGAGGAGCGCGCGCGCCAGCGGCTCCGTCGGCGCCGTTCGCCGCTGCGTCGGCGATGGCGTCGTGGAGCGCCGGTGAGCCCGAGACTCGACCGACCTCCCGCACGCCGGCCGACGACGACGGCGACCGGCGACCACGCCGGTAAGACTCTTTTCGGATCTAGGGTTAGGTTTCGCCCGTTCCCTTCTCTGTTCTTTTCGTTTTCTAGGGTTCGGGGGGGGTCGTCCTCTTTTCTTTCTTCGCTCCGTCTAGATCTAAAACTAGGATGGCTCTGATACCAATATTAGAACTAGGTTCTTTAGGGTCCCTAGATTAGATCTAGCGGGCTATCCTTTCTCTAGGGTTCTTGAGGTAATCCGAGAGGGAGAGAGAGAGGTACCAACCTTCCGGTGTAGAGGATGAAGATCCGGCCATCGAGGTTCGTCGGTGAAGCTCTGCGCACGGCAATGACGGTCGGGAAGAGGAGCGGCGGTGGCGTCTCGCGGTGGCGGCGATCTCCTGGCCGGTGGTGACTTCCGTCGGCTCGCGCCTTCAACGGTCGGGTTTAGGGTTTGTCGGTGGGGTGGCGGCGCGCGGTCAACCTCGTGATGCGTGCCGCCCGCCCCACCTCTGTATTTATAAGCGGCGGCGACAGGGCCCACCACCAAGCGGTGGCGCCCGATCGTAGCGATCAAGGGTTGGGCTTTGGCCGTTGGGCCAAAGCCCTGAGATCACTCTAACACATCGATCTTGCATTCTTCAAATCAGGTGTGTAACCGCTTTACAAATTAAGAGCATTATTATTCGAATTTACAGAAAAATTACAGTAGGAGAATGCCATTCTCAAGAAGCTTCTACCTGACAGATGATGTTTCAACTAGAAGTAATCCATTTGCAATAATGTCAAGAAAAGGCAGGACCATACCACTTATTTATATTGTCAGAACCAGTTACAACAACATAAGCATACAGGTTGTGACCTATGAACTTTTAGATCCTTCCTGGGACGCTTTGAAGATGCGAAATGCAGCTATGCACATTGTTATGTTACCAATCACTGTCAGAGCACCTTGAAGTGCTACAAGTACCTACAGATAGAGCAAGAAAAACAGCATCAGAGAGGGGAAGAACATGAGATTTTGCTTGTCTATTTTTACAATAACAGCTCAAGGGCTGCCGTATCTCAATAATTCTGTCGAAAAACTCCACAAGTATGAAGACTTCAGCAAAGAATTGCCGAGAACAGTTACCAGTGTCTAACCATCTAAGATTCAAGTGCATTGCTTTTATGGCAACGGACACATCAAAATTTCAGGGTAGACCAAGTGCACAGTGACATTGGACAGATGAGACAGTTACAAAACTCGGGACAAGTAAACGATAATCATTTTGGTGAACAATAAAAAAGGAACTAGTGTTTTAACTTGAGGGAAATATCTTACCTCAAGAGACTCTGAATTATAGAAGAAATGCCACGTGCAAGCGCACATCGCTCCACCGAGAAGTGGAACCTATTGGACAAAAATGCAAATTTGTTAAGAGTAGTCAACAAATATAAAATAAGCTGTGACAAAAACCAGTTGAAAATTTGTGAACATATGAACTGTCATCATTCATCAACAAGACTTTGTTATTTGTATATAGCCATCTCCATTCATAACTATGTAGATATCAAACAGTAAAGAGGGTTCCTGAAGAGATAGCTTCTTCTGATGGGAAGAAAACATTGAGTGAAGTGAACCATTCCTACCTCAGAATCTTAATACATATATGAATCTCGCAATGTTCCACATAAATTGATATTAACCACCACAAATTTCGTCGGCAAATTATAACTTAGCAAATATCGAATCTTTATCCAAATTTACACTCACCATCCCCCAAGAAAGGCCCTTCCAGCCCATTAGCCCGGTCCTCTCCCCGTAGTCCCAAACCAGCGCCATGGCCGTGACCCTGCAATGCAATTCCCCTCCAAGATTTGATATTCACAGGCACCGATCGAGATGGAACAAATCACTTGGAGCTAACCTAACAGTAACGATGGTAGAGGCAGTACCACTCAACAACGCTGGAGACGTGGACGGTCCAGGTGGGCAGCGAGAGCGCGTTCGCCGGCTCGGTCAGCGCGGCGAGCGCCGGCGGCGCGGCCGCAGCCACGGCAGCCGCCGCGAAGGCGACGCCGCTCGCCAGGTGGACGGCGGATGGTGGCCTCCGTGACTCCCATCGAGGTGGAGTAGGAGAGGGTGCTAGTGCTGCTATGAGCCGGAGGGAAGATGCCATGGGAGCTTGCTTCCGGTTCACAGAAACACGAGTCGCTGAGGATTTTGCAGGACAACTGAACATGCGTAGTATATCTGTATCCGTATATGTACGGTACGTCGTCGTGTACTCCTGTACTGCCAGGTATAAAAGCCTTAGGGTTTGTTTGTAAGGTAAACAATTTTTACAGCAATTTCATAAAAAATATTTCAGTTCCATAGAGATATAGAAAAAAAATCCGTATTTTAAATAGGGCGTTAGAGTGCTCTTGTTGGGATGGACTTAAAGGTTGTGATCAAAATGGCTGAAAAGCCCGTGGCTTATAATTTGAAACATCAGAATTTGGAAAAAAAAGATCATGGTGACAGAGGCTTATTTACTATAATTAAATTTAAAAAAATTTAAAAATAGAAAAAACATATTAGCCCATCACGTATAATGTAAACAAATACGAGGAAAAAAAGAACCGGTAAAAAAACTCAAAAAAAAGCCAAAAGTTCAGAAAAAGACGAAATTTATGAATAGTGCAAAAATAAGCTGAAGCCAAAAGCTCAAGCCATATTGATCACAACCAAAGAGTCAGGATAAGATACAATCCAGAAATGGACTAGTTAGATGAGCAAAGGGCAGAAGTTAAGAAGAATTGGACCGATAAAGCAACTAGGCGTCAAATCCTTTTCGACCTGAAGTGACCATGGCTGAACAAGGCGTTAGATTTTTCTTTCCTTCTCTGAGAGGATGCATTTTTTTTAAGAATCAGAGGGCAAAGCCCCCGTTTCATTTTTATTGAAAGCACAGATTCACACGCATTGCATCGTCTCAACAATTTAACTCTCAACTTATTTTCTAAACCAAAACATTCCGTCGCTACTTATTCTCTATTGATGTATTGTCTATCTCTTCATTAAGCAAACACGAATGATCGATGTTTTATACAGCATATATCCCGTTTGGAAGTGCCTACATTCAGTTCATGCTACACTATGAAAAGATGCAACGATGTGTCTTTGTGTATAATAAAAGTTGGTGTTTTTGCTTTACAGAGGATGTGTCGAACAAGGATTTTATTCTTCTTTCGAAGTGAGAGGATCGAAACTTATGATCTAAACTGTCCGATCATGTGAGAAAAAATTCATCCTATTGAACTTAGGGAAGATAACGTCGCTAGTATCCAACGACAAGCAGACAATTCAGTGACATCGTGTGAGAAAACTCTGAGATGCCAATTCAGTGGTTGATCAAACGAGTGTCGTATAGTTAGAAGTAGTTTCGACATTGTACACCGTACATACATGATTCCAGCAAATGTCATTTTCATCCTAAAATATTAATCTTACTTGTGGTCTTTTGATCTATTATTTTTGCCTCTGGTTCTTACTTGAAAAAAAAAACCAAAAGTCAATAAAAACATCCTGTTTTTCGAAGCGAATTTCCTACTCCTCTAGTTCTCGTCTTGCTCCGAGGATAAGATAACATATCACGGACACATCACATCCCACTCCTCTCGTTGCTGTGTCTCGCACACATCGCTCTATCACTTCCCCACTGCTCGCCTATTATTCTAAAAGTCACTTCTTTCGACTATTACTATTTATTTTCAGTCAAAAACTATCAACCACAGCTAAAAGACTTGTCACAACCAATATGAACACCCTTATGTAGCATGGTGGATGATGGTAGGACTAGGACCTAACCATCCCCAAAAATGCTCTTTTTATTTTATTCTCTTTTTTAGATGTTTTTATTATTTTATTCAGTGTTTTTTAAGAGGTACAAGATAGACCCACGCACACATACTCATATATCACACGCATAGATACGTGTGCGCGTCTCTTATACACGCTTGTATGTAAATAGAGGCTAAACCTGAGCGCGGAATATATGGGCCTGTTTGGTTGCTCGCACCGCGCCACGCGCTTGCATCTGACGGGCCAGGCTGAGGAGCGAAAGTCCCTCTCTTCGTTTCCCTCGGGCCTGGCTCAGGATAGAAATTTGCATGGAATGGACCTGCCTCCGAGAGCCAACCAGGCAACCAAACACATGCCCATTGCATGAGCTGATGCAAGCCAAGATACATGCAGGCAACCAAACAGCCCTTATGGGCCTGTTTGGGAGAGCTCCACCAGCTCCAGATCCACGAAAAATAGCTCCGCTCCACGAAATTTTACCCAAACGCTCCAGCTCCGCAAAATCTGGATCCACCAAAATCCTGGATCTGAGGGCCAGATCCATGGATTTCATAGAGCTCCTCAAGGGGTGCTCCACCGTGGAGTTGGGTGGTAATTACTAATTACCTACCAATGCCACTGGTTACACACCCCATCTCACCAAAAGTGACTATTCCCACCAAAACCTCAATTTCGTGGATCTGGAGCTACTGTACAAGACAAACACTCCATGGTGGGATTCCAGATCCACGTTTTCAGTGGTGAAGCTCTCCCAAATAGGGCCTATGTGTTTCCCAGCGAACACGGGGTGAGTTGGGAGCGATGCCGCGCTCCAACTGAGCTAGCTCAGTCCTCTTCAGTGTTTAGAAAAGTGTATCCACCTAAAATAAACTAGCCACGTAGGCGTGGCGGGACGCCACGCCAGCCACCGTATGGGCCGAAGTAAAAGAGGCGAAAATTCGTGAGAAGCTTTTTAAAAAAATCGAGGACACATGTGTATTTTCGGAAAAGCCAAAGGGTTTTTTCGTAAAAAATTGAGGGCCTGTACGTAAATAAACGAGGACCCGTACGTAATTTAGAAAGGATACAAAATTTCGGTGAAGTGAAGGGGTGTTTTTAAAAAAACAAAACTGGTAGGGACTTTTTTGCGAGGGAAAAGGACTTTTTTGCGAGGGAAAAGGACCTTTACGTAATTTCAGAAAAACGCGGGGACTTTTTCGCAAAACCGCTCCCTCGACCGTACGCAAATTCTGCCGCCACACGCCGGCCGAGGGAGCGCTGGGGGCGACGTGGAGGGGCTCGGCTGCCGGGAACCCCCGGTAATATGGCTCGGATGATGCATTCCATGGCCTACGTGGCCCGGCGCCCTTCGTAGGCCCAAAAGAATTCCTGGCCGTTGTCAGCTGGCCCATCCATTGCTGGCCGTCCGATCTGGTTCATGACAGGTCGACGCTTTACACGGTGGACGAAACGTCACCGCCACGGAATCTCTCATTCACCCCACCTGGCAGTCACCAAAATATCAAGCGCCACGTCGGCATCGCCGCTTAGCCGTTAATCCTCCCCCCATCACGTGCCCCTCACGCGCTAGGGTTTCCGCCACATACCTACAAATACCTCGAAACCCCAACTTCTCCTCCCCTCTTTCCCGGCTGCGCCCCCTTGCAGCCGCCCAACCCTACGCGCCGCCGCCACTTACCCCTCCTCCTCCTGATGCCTTCCCTCCTCGCCGCCGCCTCCTCCGCCGAGCCCATGGCCGTCGACGACTCCGCCTCCAAGAAGGCCAAGCGCAATCTCAAGGCCGCCTCCAGCAGGAAGGAAAAGAAGGAGAAGAAGCGCAAGGCGAGGGAGCCGTCCCCTCCTGCGGCGTCCTCCTCAGACGAGGACAGGAGCAGCACGAGCTCCGAGGAGCCGGCCGCATCGGCGCCCGCCGCGAAGAAGGCAAAGAAGGAGAGTGATAAGAGGAAGGGGAAGGCTGTGGCTGATGAGGAGGACGACGATGGCGAGCTCACGGCCAGCGGCGACGAGGATCCCGCCGACCCGGATGCTCTCTGCAACTTCCGGATTTCGGAGGCGCTCAGGCAGAGCCTCAAGTCCAAGGGGATCAAGGCGCTGTTCCCCATCCAGGCCACCACCTTCGACCTCGTGCTCGACGGCAACGACTTGGTCGGCCGCGCACGCACTGGCCAGGTGAGAGTTCCTTTCGACTTGTGTGGCTCATTTGATAGAAAATTGTAGAGTAGGAACTGTACTTGTTCGACTTACTATCCTGCACGTTTGCTGTTAATAGCAAGCTTGCTGCACGACACGGCTACTGGTTTGACAGGAATTCCGTCTAATCTATAGCACTTGACCCAATTCGAGATACGGATTGCAACATTGTGTACTAATTACGCTGCTTGCACAATTTGAGTATGATCATCACCGCACATACGTGGGTTTAAAAGAGATTTTCTGTTTCTGTACATTCATGCGCTGCTTGCAGAATTTAAACGTCTTCATAGTGATGGATTTTGGTGTGGTGACCCTGAATTCCTTATTTTCGACTATGGAGGACTGGCTATGAGGAATATAATTATTTATTTTTATCGCGTTTGTCTCTGGAAACTAGGTATGGCCTAATTAAATATGTTGTTTCTTATTTTAGGGAAAAACATTGGCTTTTGTTCTGCCCATATTGGAGTCATTAGTTAATGGGACACACAAAACATCCAGAAGGACTGATCATGGCAGACCTCCAAGTGTTTTGGTTTTACTACCAACCAGAGAGCTAGCTAAGCAGGTAAGATTGTGCTACTTTCTGATTATCAAGAAAGAAAACCCTTTATATTTGTTTTGATCTTGCCAAAATGAATATCAGGTGCACACTGAATTTGCGTTTTATGGTGCAACATTTGGGCTTTCTTCATGTTGTGTATATGGGGGTTCTGATTATCGCCATCAAGAAGTATCAATCAGAAGGGGGGTTGACATTATAGTTGGGACTCCTGGCCGTGTCAAGGTAATTATTTTCATTTGTTGATATTTCTGGTTGATTCGGCCCAAAATCTCATAATTTTATTCTAATGTTTGCTGCATGACTTTCTTGCCCAGGATTTTATTGTAAAGGGAACTCTCAATTTGAAGTCTTTGAAATTCCGTGTCCTTGATGAAGCAGATGAGATGCTTAATATGGGCTTTGTTGACGATGTTGAGCTTATTCTTGGTATGCCCACATATTCTATTACAGATGTTCTTCAGTTTATGAGTCTCATGTAGTCATGATGATTGACTTTTTTCAATTAAGCCAATTGTTCTCTTTATGGCTGGTGTTATTGACCTTTTTCTGGGTCCGAACATATGGAATAATCAACATTTTGACAATGTCACTTGCAGTATTTCTCTATTTGATGTAAATTCTGATGTAACCGGATCCTTTATTATATAAACAGGCAAGGTTGAAGATGTTACCAAAGTACAGACACTACTGTTCAGTGCTACAATACCAGCTTGGGTGAAGAAGGTATGATTCACTTTGACACATAGCATTACTATCGTTGATAATTTTTTTCATAAATCATGTGAGCTGACAATGCAATGGTATGGGCTACTTTGGAATGATTGTAGCTCTCTTTGAAATTTCTGAAAGATAACAAGAAAACAGTTGATCTTGTTGGTGATGAGAAACTGAAAGCTAGTGCATCCGTCAAGCATCTTGCTCTTCCTTGTGGCCGTGTCGCGAGGGCACAAATTATTCCAGACATCATCCGATGCTATAGCCAGTATGTACTTCCACCAAATGGTCCTCATTTATGAGAATACTGTGATTTTCATCAAATTTTGTACTAATCTTTTATTTCTGGGTTCAGTGGAGGCCGGACCATTATTTTCACCGAGACAAAAGAATCTGCATCAGAGCTCTCTGGTTTGATTGCTGGATCCCGTGCCTTGCATGGAGATGTTGTGCAAGCTCAGCGTGAAGTAAGTTCTTTTACTGACCATCTCTTATCTTACGGTGCCTGTGTCCGATGCACTCAAGAGCGAAATAATGTGTCATCCTGTTTTTGAAAATTCTACTGACATGTCTAGGTTTCAATTTTTTTATTGTGCTATTATAATGTGTCATATAATTGTTGATGACATATGAATATATTGTACCGATTTAAATAATCTGGGAATGATGTTCTACTTTTGAGTTTTGATGCAGTTGACTTGAACCTCATTGTTTAAATTACTGTCTGCTAGTTTGATGTATTTTTTCTTTTGTGAATCCTTATTTCAGTAGTTTCTCCACGACTCCAACCATTTGTAATGCTCTGGCTATTTGAAGTGTACTGAATGATTTTTGTAGGTCATTCTTGCTGGATTCAGGAGCGGGAAGTTTCTAGTTTTGGTTGCTACAAATGTGGCAGCACGAGGGCTGGATATTAATGATGTGCAGCTTATCATTCAGGTATGACATGTTCTGCAGTTGATAACTTTGCTAGGCCTTGTCCACTCATTGATAATATTCCAAACCTCCAGTGCGAACCTCCACGTGATGTGGAAGCTTACATACACCGGTCAGGTCGGACAGGGAGAGCAGGTAGGTTAAATAGAATTACCATTTTTTAGTTTGCGGTTTACAATGATTACCTTTTAAGGAATGCCCCTGTTGATTTTCAGGTAATACTGGCGTTGCTGTCATGCTTTTTGAACCCAGATATAAGCACAACGTGAGCAGAATAGAAAGGGAGTCTGGGGTGAAGTTTGAACATATCTCTGCACCGCAGCCAACTGATGTGGCACAATCTGCTGGCACTGAAGCAGCAGAAGCCATTGCTAGTGTGTCAGACAGGTAAGATATTCGAATTAAAATTTGAGGCAAGCATATTTTGCAGTAGACTTATTTGTTCCATTAACTTTGTGGTTGGATGTGCTGCAGTGTTATTCCTGTTTTCCGGCAGCAAGCAGAGCAACTGTTAAGCTCTTCCAGTATGTCTGCAGTTGATCTAGTAGCCAAAGCACTTGCAAAGGCAGTTGTAAGTTGGTTTCTACTTTCTAGTTATATATCTCTGCTGTTATACTGGCTGTAATAATTAACAGAAATGTTTTTTAGGGCTACACTGACATAAAGAAGCGATCTTTGCTTTCTTCTATGGAGAACTATACTACATTACTTCTTCAAGCTGGCAAATCGATGTATACACCATTGTGAGTGACTGTGCTATTTAGTATTTGCTCCTTTTGGGTCATGAGCGGCCTCATATGTTAAATTGATTGGGAAACTTATGCATGCAGGTTTGTTATTACTACATTGAAAAGGTTCATGCCAGAAGATAGACTTGCCGATGTAAAGGGTGTGACCCTCACTGCTGATGGGACAGGTGCTGTATTTGATGTTCCTGCAGCAGAAGTTGACGACTATATTCAAGGTATACATTTGATGCAGGGTTTCACTTATTTTTATAATGGAAAACTAATGTAATTTTGTAAATGTGTTACTACTGCATATGTACAATCGCAGAGTTTTTTTTATCTTATTTTGTGATTCTTGCATTTGTGTATTTTGGGATACTACTGCACCACTCAAATTTGCTGTATGATTCCTGCAGGTGCAGAGAACGCCGCCATGGTGACAATTGAGGAAGTGACACAACTGCCACCCTTGCAAGAGAGGGACCAGTCAAGAGGTAACTCTGGCGGAGGTAGGTTTGGCCGTGGTGGCGGTGGCAGGAGATTCTCAGGTGGTGGTGGCCGAGGCGGCGGTGGGAGAAGGTTTTCTGGTAGGGGAGGCGGCGGCAATAGGTTTAACAGGAGGTATTAGAGGGCTGCTCTAGGGGTAGCGAACACTTCAAAGCTTATGTTATTTTTGACGTGGTTTGAGAAAGGCGCAGGGAATTGTCAGCTTTCTTGACTGCGCCGTGTATCGGTGTTTATTTATTTGTTAAATGTGCTGTCCCCAAGATTATGACGATCAATTTTGCCAACGACAGTATGTACAATTTTGATCTGATTCTCCATAACAACCTTTATGAATGAAGCTATATGTGTTGTTTTGAAACGACTGAAGTCCTCTTGTTTGGTGCGTAAACTTGTTGCGCAGGCACCTGCTGTTGCCTGTTTCCCTCTTTTGTTTGTGTGCGGACGCTGGTTTGATGCATTTTCTAGAGAGGAAGCGGGGACTATTCCCATGATTCTGCAATGCTGATGGATACATAATTAAATCCTTGTTAAAGATTCGGTAGTCGTCGGTGCTGACGTAGAGATCAATCGCATAAACACATGTACACAATGAACAGTAGAACACAAGATATGAATGTACACGAAATGAACAATAGAACACAGGATACCAGGGGCGGAGCTAAGGCCTGGCGAGTGGCGACCCTAGATGGTTGTACGGGCTCGTCGATAAGCAACCGCTGAACCTTTGCCGTCATCCATAATGATTCCAGCGGTGATTCTCAGATAAGCCACAGATCAACCTAGCCGATTAGCCCATCTGTCCGGGCTCTTAAAATTGGCTGGCTCTGCCCTTACCAGAGAGCAGGCGCTTTATTAGACCATCATCAGCATCTCTCAATACATAAAAGTCCTATTTATAGATTCTTAGGGTGGACCCCTTCCAGGAGCATTTTGGTCTTTTGGGTGTTTCTTAACACTCCTTTCTGCGCAACACACCACGCTATACATATGCTTTATCAAAAACTCCTAAAAACTAATAAAAAAGAAATAGATAAAAGAATGCATATTATGCTTTAAATTGCACTGCACTTATTGACTCGTTAAAAACCTTAGTGTAAGAAACCCAATGGAAAAACTCACCAAGAGAAAAAAAAAAGAGAACAACGCTTATCTTCAGAAGATTATGTTTTGTGACCTCAACACATTGGAGCCCGCCCAGAAGACATATATGATAGCAATGAGGGCTCAAATTGCAGCTGAAAAGATGGTGACCTTCAACAGTGCTTTCGGTGGTAGCAGTGAAGGACATGATGCTAGATTGCTAGTGGAGGGCACGGTGGCGGAGAAGGAATTTGATAGATGTTTCATTGTGACTTGCATGTTTTATTTTGGTTTAGGACTATGTTTCAATGTGATATGCATGTTTTATTTTGGTTGTGCACTATGTTGCATTATGACTATGTTTCTTTTGATTTGCTGAGATGAATTATGATTTGACATGAAAGTTTTAAAGTGGATTGTGCTCTGTTTGAGATATGACTATACTGTACTTGACTATGTTGCATTATAAATTAATATTTGACAACGATACTGCAGATGGTGTTTACCGATGATGAAAACGATTTGCTTGATCAATGGTGGGAGGAAAAAGAATAGGATGACGATGATTTGGTTGCGGCCATGCTAATTATTGCTGATGCTGAAGAAAGGAATCATAAGAAGCTTCGGCGTGGCAATTGAGTATACGGTGAATGGCAAAAAATACACCATGGGTTATTATTTGGCAGATGGGATATATCCTTCTTGGGCTACATTTGTGAAGAGCTACAGAAACCCACAAGGTAACAAGAAGTCTCACTTCACACAAGCTCAAAAAGCGGCTAGGAAGGGTGTTGAGAGAGCATTTGGTGTTTTGCAGTCACGCTTTGCCATGATTAGGGGTCCTGCAAGATTTTGGGGCAAGGATATGCTATGATACATATTGACATCATGTGTGATCATGCATAATATGATAATTGAGAACGAGAGAGATGACGACGATGTTGGGGGATATGACTATGATCAAGATGGGGGTGAGGAGCTGAGGCAGGAGGAATACCAACGCTGTAATCCAAATGTGTTGTCCGAGTTTCTCAGGATACACAATGAGATTGAAGATAAAGAGGGACATTAGAAACTCCGAAACGATCTTGTGGAGCATTTGTGGGCGCGACATGGCGCACGTTAGTTGTTTAATTGTTTTGTCGGACTATATGTTTGATGATTATGTCATTTGATTTGCAGAGATGTTATGAACTATGTTGTGATCGACTATCATTAAATTCGGACCAAATTTGTCTTTGAATTTAAATTTGAATATTCGTATTTTCATTCATAATTTTAAGTATAGTGCTTTAGAGTTATAGTTTAAATAAATTATTATATAATGTGATGTTCTCAAATACATATGCATATAGTGTGTGAGGAAATAGAGGGAATTGAGAAGTAGGGGCCCTGTTTTGAGAACTCCTGCTGGAGTGCAGCCCAAAAAACAGGGCCCTCAAAAGTAGGGGGAGCCCTCAAATGAAAAGTAGGGGCCCTGTTTTGAGGGTTACTGCTGGAGTTGCTTTGAGTGTTTCTTAACACTCCTTTCTGCGCAACAGACCACGCTATACATATGCTTTATCAAAAACTCCTAAAAACTAATAAAAAAGAAATAGATAAAAGAATGCATATCATGCTTTAAATTGCACTGCACTTATTGACTAGTTAAAAACCTTAGTGTAAGAAACCCAATGGAAAAACTCACCAAGGGAAAAAAAGAGAACAACGCTTATCTTCAGGATTTAGAAATGATCATCGCAATCTAGCATGATCTTCATGGTCTTTGTAATTTTGATCAACTAGATTTATGTCGTTGTGTGGTAAAACATTTAAGGTAGTGACCGTTAAGTCGATACCTTCTAGGTTTGACAAAAGAGGAGATTGTCAAAATCTCAAGTATAATATCAATGTTTAGCATACACTCCCCCTGAAGACGACAATCATTGAAGTCTTTTTATTGTAGTGCCTTCAATACATTTTTCAGAAACGAACGTAGGCAAGGATATTGAGAGTAAATAAACTAATTATCATAATATTTAGTCTTCTAGACACTTATCCTACTATCCAACTAGAAAGTATGAGGATAAAATAATTTAGGCGTAATGTGTTTAACTTTCCAAAAACCACATCCATTTGTGGAACACAAGTAAAAAAACCCTAACCAATATAGGGGTAAAATTAATTGCAATATCATATACTTTCTGGATATGACTTATCAAAACCATTTGAGTCTTAATATTTTGCAAACATCTCTAAGTGGTTAAACATACAACCAAATAGACTGTCCTGTAGATCTAAAGATATGGCCGTACTACTGTAGAGTAAAGTATAATCAATCTTAGTTTTGGCATTTAGGGGATTAATCAATTTGCCATTATCACCAATGTATATCGTACCTTCGTGGTACTAGAGGATACTGCCACTCCACTAACTTCTTGTGGAAGATGCATTTTATAAGTGCCTATGTGGTGCATTACTGGTCTTTAGGTTCTTTATTATATTCTTTCGGGTTTTGATGGGTCCTTGTCCACTATGGGTCCATGTCCACTTCTAGAGACCATATAACCATTGGGGGCAATTTAGAGGTTGACTAGTAAGTAACTTCCCTTCAGGAAGATGCTCTGTTTTTTAGGAGATGCACTTTCTTTAGGTTGAGGCTATAAGGTATGATTTTCATATATATGTTACAATTTTATTTTTTTTCTTGTTACAAATTCTGATTCCTTCAAGGATCTCTATATGGACTTTCATAATTCAATTACCACATATTTTCACTCAAGACATTTGCCAGAGTTATTATGTAATGAGATATTATTTTATTCATAATGGGAGAGTATCGGTCTCTATAAGGACATTTGAACCATAGCTTTCACTATCTTATTATAGTAATAATAACTCATCAAGTTTGAACTAGCTTGTTCCAAGACTTTCATTTAGTGATTATGGTTCAACTTCTGTTGCTTCCTTTATATGACCCGATATAAGCGCTCCTCGACCATTGACGTTGGTTCTAGATCCGTGTTCTCGTAAGAGAAATTTTAGCAATAGTAGAGGTAAAATGGTTGTCGACAACTTTTCTCCCATATCCTCATGATTGAGGGTATCACATTTTTAACCAAATCTTCATCATTTCCCAAACAAAAGATTCTTGGTTGTTTTGCATTCCTAGCACTGTAATATGTGTACATCAAGTTGCTGGGGTTTTCATCTTCATGGCAAGCCTCTTCGTGAGGTATTTCACCTTCAAGGTGAGCTCTCTTCAGGACTATTTAAGGAGTAATTAAACAATTGTTTTAACTAGTGTCATTAGACCGTAGACCTGTAGGCGTCCCCACAGATTTTAGATCATGCGCCAATAAGTCGATTTCGCATAGGTGGATATACTATTCAACCCAGAGTATTCCACTCTTAGCAACACATTTACTACAAGCAAATAATATGATAACTCCTCCATAAATTGGAAAATATCTGGTAGACTCTCTGCTTCTAGTGTATAGAAGCATTAACTAAACTTAAGTTTACCATGACTAGTACATGAATCTTAATAATAAAGATCATTTCCTCTCGGAAAAATATCATGACATTCAAATTTTGGGCATCCCCCCATTACCGAGATTCAATCTTTATTAATAGTGTATCTAGAAAAATTTCCAATAATAGGTACATGATTGATAGAATTTCATATCCAACATAAATCCCCAACAATTGGTGGGGCCCAAAGGTGTATGCTACGGTGATGATATTATGTAGGAAATATTTGATTTGTTCAACATGTACTAATTTCAATTAGGGGTTTAAAAATTATATACAATGAACTAAACTTGTATTAATGTAGTGGCATGAAAAATTGCAAAACCCTACGACTGACGGGTTATCGCAAACAACTAGTTGCTTATGTGTTTGCGACTAGGAGCCCAAATGGTATTTGTTATAACATTTAATTTGTATCTGTATTTGTATTTGAACATATTCGAATTCATATGCATTTAAAAACGGACATGTTTTCATTACTATTCGATTGATATTTCATCCCTACGGCTACCATTAGTACCTTAATCAGGACCTATAAGGCTGAAACGGAGAGCCGAACCAGAAACAGTAATGCACATGTTTTTTTTTGAAAGCTCCTGTCAGTGGCTCACGTTTGTTGCGATTTGCGAATATAATTACTTCCGTAGACCACGTCACGTGCGCTGCATCTGTCAGCAAACGAGCCAGGACAATCTCTACTGTTCGGTGGGCCCAGAGTGCCAGTGAATGACACAATTTCTACTGTATGGTGGGCCCAGAGTGACAGTCACGTGACGGTCAATCACGCAGGCTGTGGCCTACCTCATTCTAGCACGGTCAGCGAGGCCACCCTTTGACTCAACGCGAGTGCCGCTTTTATTGGGCCCACGTCATACTTCCCGCAAACCACGGCCCACGAAAACCTCCTAGGCTCAAACCTTGGCCCGCCTCTCTAACCAAAAAGCTTGCAATCCAAATACTTAGGCCTGTTTAGATCAGTTTCAGATTCTTAAAAATCAGCTATTACTTTTAGTTTTTAAAAGCTGGTTTCTAAGCAAAAACTGATAGGGTGTTTGGATCCTCTAGTTTTTAAAAGCTGGTTTCATTTATGATTGATGCTAATAGAATATTATACCCTTACATTTATTGCTCTTGAACATCACATTAAACAACCATACGTGGTCTTTAATGAGGGTAAATGGGTATTTGTGCAAAAAAAACTGGCAAAAGCTGGGTATCAACAGCTTCTTGGTTTTTAAGAATCTGGGTAGGTAGATTTTAAAAACTGCCTCAAAAACTGGTCTGTTTGGATCCCACCCAGTTTCCAAAAACCAGATTCTTAAAATCTGGGTGGATCCAAACAGGCCCTTACTAGTACTCCACTAGCATTAATAAGCAGTCAAGCACTCAAGCACAAAGAAAACTAGAAGTAAAGAAAATATGTGCACGGTATACTAGCGGAGAAAGCGGAGAATTAGTAAAAACTTTTGGTTATACTAGTTAACTAGCCTCATAGGCGCGGCGACACGCCGCGCCAGCCACCGTGTGTACCGAAGTAAAAGAAGCGATGATCCGCGAGGAGTTTTTTTAAAAAAAAATCGAGGGCACATGGGTATTTTCGAAAAAGCTAAAAGGCTTTTTCGTAAAAAATTAAGGACCCGTATGTAACGAAACGAGGACCGTACGCAATTTAGAAAACCGCGGGGCGCAATCCTGCAAATTGGAGGGGTGTTTCCAGAAAAAATCGCTGCAAAAAAACCCACAAGGGTCCTTTTCGCGAGAAAAAAGGATCTCTACGTAATTTCCGGAAAACACGAGGAAAGTGCCTCCCGTGCGTCTGGAAATCCCGCATACCACGCCGCCGCGGCAGCAAGCGCGAGTGGTGGGCGTGGTGGCCTCCTCGCGCGAATCCCCCGGGGAATAAGGGGATTATTTGCTCGATCTTGTTGATACTTGATACTCCAACTTTTTAAGTTTATAAGGTATATTTTCTCTTAATATGTTGATATGTAAGACTAGTTACTATAAAAAAACCAAATGTATAAGCTAAAAGCTGAAAAATAACATGGTCATAGGCTAAAGAGATAATAAAAATGACTAAATTACCTTTAATTGTTATTTTTAAACACTATATTTAATATATATAGAAAATAGTAAATAAAGTTATATATTTATTAAGGGTATAAAAACATCACACTAATCTTATATTAAAATATAAAATATATTTTATATTTATAAACAAAGTTACCTAAAAATACGTTCAATAAACATGATGGAGAGATTACCCCTCTACACCAGTTTACCACTAAACCGAAACGACCACCACTAAATCACACTAAATCACTAGTTCGAATTAGCACAAGAAAGATGAAAGATGAAGCAAAAGTTTTAACCCAATCCTTGGAAATTTGTCTGGACTGTGAGATTGTAGCGTAGCGTTGCCCTGCCCTGCTACTCTTCGGAACTGGAATCCGTCACTGCCTCGCCGTCGTAGTCGTCCTCCTCCCCTTGGGGCTGGTCGACGATGCTCACCTTCTGGCCACCGGCATGCTGGTCCTGTGACTCCCCGTCGGCGACGAGACGCTCCGCGCTGTAGAACGCTTGATGCTGGAAGTTGGCGACGTTGATGGGTTGTGCGCCGGCGAAGTTGACGAGTTCAGGGTTGGTTTGGAATCCCCAATAATGAGTCGGCTGGTTGGCCGCGCCTGCGCCGCCGGGCGGCTGCGGAACCATCCACACGGCTGCCGGTGGCATGATCTGCTTGCCATCGCCGGCAGCGCCGGAGCCGGGTGCCGGTATGGCGATGAACGGGATGGCGCCTCCTGTGGGCGCCGTGGGGGCCGAGACGGGGGCGAGGCCACTGGACATTGAAATCGCGCCACCGCCGTTGCCTTGAAGGAGGGGGTCGGTGACGACGGGGTAGTAGACCACGGGGGACGCCGTGGCGAGCGGTGCCGCGCCGGCAGCCGCGCGCGTCGGCTGGAGCTTGCGCCGCCGCTTGGGGGCCCGCTCCTCGCCGTCGGCCCCGGCAGCGGAGGGCAACTCGGTGGGGATGCGGAGCACGCCGTCGACGGTGGTGGCGATCGCAGGCACGGTGCCCGTGCCCGTGGCAGTGACGATGGCCGGCTCCGACTGCTGCAGCAGCCAGCGGATGGTCTCGCCGTCGGACTTGTGACCCAGGTCGCGCGTGAGCTGGGCGACCCTCGCGGCGCACGCCGCCGCCATGCGGATGCGCCGCCCGCGGCCCTCCACCTTCGTGTGCCGGTCGCGGTTCCGCGGCGGGGGAGCGACGGCGAGCCCGCCCAAGAACTCCACCGGCACAGGTTCCGGCTTTGGCACGACGGACCCGTGCGAGACCGTCGGGCCCATTGTTGCCATGGCCAACGCTGCATTGCAGGAAGCCGCCGCCGCCGCCGCGTGGTAGCGCGCGTCCGCGTCCTCCTCGCCCCTGTCCTGCCGCTGCGATTCCATGGGAGATCAGATTGGCGAGCTGTGTTTCTTCGCTTGGATGCCTCGGTTATGACTTGGCGGCGACGTCCTGGGCGAGTGCTTCGGCTGAGAACCTCAAGTCTATCAGGGGTCTGTCTCGCTGAGCGGTGGGTCCCGAGGGGTAGGGTTAAGGGGCCACCGCCCCACCGGGCATGGTGGAGACTGGACGATGCGGCCCACAAAAAAAAATACGAGTAAAACCCCCTCGTATTAGTAGCGATTAGTTAATTGATTAATAATTACTGTATTTCTGTAAAAGATTAATAATTACTGTATTAGTAGCGTCTTTTAAGGTTCCGGCTACTTGTCTATCTGTCATACGGCCATGTCGGCCTTTCTCTCGAGGTAGTAGTCAAGAAACTGTCATATGCATCTTTCTGTTTGAGCAAACTAACTAGGTCATTTTGATTTCCCTAAAAAAACACTAGGTCATTTTTTTTCCCAATTTGTACATACAAAATTAATTTACCAAGAAGTTTTCGATAAATTGTAATGGACAATAGTTGAAGAGTATGTTCTTTTCAGTTGCAGCTGATAGTTTATGACTGTGGCATATGGTTTTTGTCTCTAGAGAGAGTGCTTGCACAAACAACCCGAGTACTGATAAATCACTTTAAAAAAATTATCCTGAGAAACTATTTTAAAAAGACAACGAATAAATTATTCTATTTGTTTATTTGGTGAAACTATAAACCATAAGTCATATATAAAAACAATAGGGCCGAAGAGTCTTGCATGTCCACAAGGCCAACCTTAGCCTAAAATTCGGCAGATGATGCATCTTAAACAAGCGAAGCCGCAGCAATTCATGTGGGTAGACTCCACCTAAAGTCCCCTCCACCTTTTGTCTTACCTCTTTGTCCTCTGAGATGTCTACACGACATGCATACTAATCAAAATTCGTGTGCTTAGCAGCTCTCCTAGCTTGGAGACCGATGCCAACAAATAAGAAAGAACGAATTCATGTTGGACAAATATTCTTTGCTGCCGTGCCCCCTTTGTCGCCTTACTCGTCGTCATCAAAACCGCTTCACCTTTGCTAAATATATGCCACCACTGAGACGTGATCGTTTAGAATTTAGTATCTGTCTCTCCATAATCTATACCGTAAACAGCCAAAATTCAAAAATTTTAACCATAAACTATAAGATGCAGCCGCAGCCGCAGCCGCAGCCAAACAGGCCGATGTCTTACCGCCAGATCTCACTGCCAGGATGAAAAGCTATAAAAGATTTGCCATCACCGCTCCATGCTCATTCTCCTCGGCTCCTCCTTTCCGCCACTGACGACAAAATGGGCACGTGGCAACAAGATCAATCGTAGACTGTGTCGAATCAAGTGACAACAATGGCTACTGCATCTATATGAATATGCAGTGGCGCATCCAGGGCAGCATATTGCTTCTGCATGCAGAAAGTAAATTTAACTAATTAATCCTTGGTAATCAGCAAAGGATAGCCTCAAACAGTCAGACAATAATGCAATCTACAAAATGATATTGTCCTCTATTGGATAGAGTACCTATAACCTATTTCTCTGCTTCTCCGATAGTGCTTGCCATAATCTCTGCACTCCAAATTGGTATGATTTCAAACTTTGTTTTCATTAGAAATCAGTTTTGGCATCGTGGTGACAGCTACCTTTTGTGTCTTTTCAACTCTTTCCCATAAAGAATTCAAATCTACAGGCTTTTTCATTTTTTTTTAAAGCTCAAAGATCTACAAAATTGTAAAATCCAAGATTCATGAGTTGAAGTAATACAGACAGCTCGTGACTAGAAATGCTAGCAAAATGTTTCTAAGCATCTCCAAAATGGAATTTGTGGTTATTTCCTACGCATCTGGAGGCTCTGCCGAGAGGAGGGGAGTTCGTCACGCACCTGTGGGCGCTGCTCACGCACGCCGGCGTGTTGGAGCGAGGCCCTGCTGGGCCACAGGCTGCCGTCTGATCGCTAGCTCCAATCAGTGCATGCAGCTATGTCATGTGTTACTTCTACCTAGCTAGTGGCCCAACTGGCCGTGCATCTATGCAGTACGTACTGAGATATATAGGGCCTGTTTGGTTGCCTACATCAGCTCATGCACCTGTATGCGCGTGACCAGGCTGAGGAGGGAAGCTCCTCAGCCGCGTACGAGCTCAGCCTGGCTCCAGTTACTTTTTTGCATCCACTCGTGCAGGCTCTCACCCCGCTGCAGCCAACCAAACACCATCTCCCTGCATGAGCGGATGCGAGCTACCTTGATGCAGGCAACCAAACAGACCTATAGCTATGTGTACTGACTAGCCCTTGGAGTAGCAGTAGCTAGTTCTTCTGCTATGTATCTACCAAGGCTTGTGATGCCACACACTGAAGTTTCCCAACCTTCAACCGCAGGGCTTCAGAACTGGGCAGGGAAGCATTATGGTTCTGTTCAGACGACGTGTATCATCCATAAACGTCAGTAACCAAGTTGCCGAACTTTCGTAGTTTCTCCAGAGTCCACACACCTATTTGACAAACCCAATGCGAACTGTTGCTTTTACATAAATTTGGTTAAATTATTGCTCCGGGATCTCCAAAGTTACACTTAACCAGATACAACATTGTGGGGAACGGTCTCCTAGATAATGCGATTCAGCCAGCTTACTGTAAAACCGTATGCAACCACAATCCCAGCACCCAACCAAACCCAGAGTTTACCACTCCTAAACCTTCATCCCAAGACCAGGCAGTCACTAGTCAGGACTCAGCAAAACCAGTTCGCTGGGGAACGGAAACCACTTAACAGACGATTCTCAAATCAAACTGCCTAATAAAATGGGCGAAAAAACCACGCCTATATATATCCCTTGCTAGTAATAAATAAACCTCTCTTCCAATAGCTATAACAAATCTAAATATTTCAATTGAGGAAACAGGAAATGGAGGAAATCAACCAGAGTATGTAATGACATGAAAAATTGGGTGGTTCTCTATAATTCCATGTTCTCCATGGTGCCTGCCGAGTGCCATCACTGCCATGCACCATCACATGTGAATAAGGCTCATGCTACCTGCTTCCCTTTCCTAACTCTATCAAGTTCTGGCTCAGCTTCTTGCAGTGCCGATTTCAGTATAGATACTCTCTCTTCTAGCTCCTCCACCGAGCCCCTTTTCAGAGCAGGCTTGTACGGTGTAAGAAAGTGCCGGGAAAATTTTTGTAGAGCTTGAACACCACATACCTGAAGAATTACAGAAGCCAGGTATCTTAAGCTCAAACAAATAATGCATGCTTAAAAAGGTGAAGTTGCAGATTCCTTACCTCTTCCGGAAGCAAGGGCAACTTCGTGATGTTGAAGTCATCATACAACATATGGAACTGATCGATATATTTTTGTTGCATTTTTATACGTGCTTTTAGCAGTTTCGACTCAACAGCTGCAATGAATAAGAGTAAATTGAAGTGCATAAAGGAATTGAAGGGTGTTAAAAATGAATCAATATGCAGAGTCTCTGTTTTGTCTTGCATTCAAAAGGCTTCTTTTGTAATACAAAATCTATTTTCAGCCAAAGTTCATAAGAACATGATTGCTTGAACAATAGGTGCTTATGAAATTCAAAGGTGAATATGGTGCGTTTACATTTTCAATAATGCTTCAGGACACTAACCTTCCTCATCAAAAAGAACTTGATTGATAATAATATTGTGTGCATCAATCTCGAACTTTGCTAACTCTTGCACCAATCTCTCCGTTTCATATAACGAAAGAAATTCAGGAATACAAACACATACAAAAGTTGTCAAGTCCTGAGAAGAAAACCAAAAAACTAATCAGAAGGGAATAACATCTTTAATATTAGGTGCTTTAAATAATGCAGAGAAATACTGAAAAGACAATCAAGGGCAAAATGATCAGCAAATCCAGGATGGTTGGTAATTTTATGTTAATCCAGTAGTACTCTCATGTACCTAAGTTGGATGAGTGAAGAAGTCATTTGACTGTGGCTTGCGCAGCAGGCAACTAATATGCTGATTGTATATATTGCGAGATGCCAAAAGCTACAATTGCCAGGGCACTTCCTCAGGTTACAGTTGTGCCCTCTACAACTAATTTGATCAAATATTAAGAATACTAATACATTGTCATGACTTCAAATCTCAAGCCATAATTTCCTATAGGCTATAGCTGATTATTAGTAGAAAGTCATGAGTTGTGGCAGAGGTCCCTTCTCCCATGTGTTCTCTAATTTTTGACATAACACATAAGTATAGTTCTGCCAATGGCACTTGGTCATGTTTCTACTATGTCTTTTAATATCCTTTGCATATAGGGAGTTGCCTAGCATCACATAATAAACAGCCTATCTTGTTTAGTAGATAAAAGATATATGCTGCTCTAAAAGGTTGGTAATCTTACCGGATCTTTAAATTGTCTGTTCACTTGCTCAATCACATCCTTCATACCTTCGAGTCTCCCAAGCATTGCATCCTCATTCAGTTCATCGCCAAAACCAAACAATCGACTGGCCTGTTACAGGCATACGTTGTTGTATTAGCTACTTGCTGGTTTTCATCTCAGTGAGTCCAATTACAAATTTGTCCATGACTACATGTGAAAGCGCACATCAAGTACATACTACCATTTAACTTCAATATGAACTGTTATCATTCATCATAATATTTTTGTCTTCGAAAGAGAACTCATCGCATCATTTTCAAACAATTAAACAACCATTATTTATTTGGAATGTCACTAGTTCCTCTACAGCTTGATGGTTCATGCTCTATTGAGCAGAACACAGGCTTCCTGTTGTTTGTTTTGTTATAATTTATACAAGGTATAGCCATGATGATATGAACTTATACGATAACATTTTGTTTCCCAGAAAAGCGAATTAACATCAGTAGAAAAGCAACATGGACATCTGCATACATGAGTGTCTGACATGACAACAATTATAGTTTTCCAGTAGCTTGAAATGTATAAAGAATACCTGATTCAACAGACCGCCAAATCTATTTTTCAAGGCCATCATTTTCTCTAGACCCTTCTCGAGTGTTGATGGGAACTGCAGCAACCGTAAAGTATGCCCTGTAGGAGCAGTATCAAAAACTACAACAGAGTAATCCATTGTTTGGACTAATCTGCAGCAAGCGAAAAACATGAAACTCAAATAATTGCTAGAAATCGAGAAGTGGGTTGAATAAGAAAGTTCAATTGCAAAGGGAAGAATGACAAACACCAGAATGTAGGCAAAAATTACTTTAGCATTTCAGCAAAACTCATAGCTTCATCAACTCCTGGAATTGCGTTTGTTAGTTCTGAAAGGAATCCTTCCATTCCTTCATTTGCGAGATCATCATTTTCTACCTTCGGATCAATTTCCTGCAAATTACGCATTGAAGAAGAAGTGGTTGAGCCAAAAGACCATTTCTAATTAAAGAGGTCAAGTTGTCTTATATGGAAAGAGTCAGATTGATGAAAGTAGCAAATTCAAATAGTATAATAACAAAACTAAAAAAAACAGAACAAACTCAAGCCAGCAGGTTGCAAAAGAATCGGCAACAATCTGCAAAAGAAATGACACTTGACCAGAACCAGTTTTACCTTGTTTATTGTGCATTACAATAAATGACTAACCATCTTGTTGGAAAAGGGTTTCTAACAAAATCATATTTAACATGTACTAAAAGTTACAACAACTGAACAAACAATAAGGAATTCACTGAACAACAGCCCTGTTTCCTATCATTTTATTTTCTATTTCCCACAGTGGAGCGTATTAAAAAGGAATTGCTAGACAATGGGTACATCTTTTCTACAAGTCAGCCACCTTATGTTCTATTAAACCTCTGAAACATATAAAAAAGGAATTGCTCAGCCACCTTATGTTCTATTAAACCTCTGAAACATATAAAAAAGGAATTGCTAAACAATAGATACTTATTTTCTAATTCACCCACCTTATCTTCAACTGCCATCCTGAACGGAACATATTAAGAGGAATCACCACCGTATTATTCAAGCACAGGCAAAATCTCCATTCGGAAACGTTCATGAGCATACAGGTCCCATCACAAAGCAGCTGCTCACATACCAGAAGTAGCACCACAAACTCAAAACCAACCCAAAATTGGGAATTTTCCGGTTTGAGGAGCACCCGTGGTATAGATACTACATGACAAATAGGGGCAATGTGCGAATTTTCTACCTGCCATACTTTCTCTCCTCTTCCACGGTACCATCCCACCCACCCCTCCCAAAATTCGGTGAAACTACCATCCTATCCAATCACCAGGCCATGCCCATGCAATCTATCCTATCCAATCCTCGCAAAAACCACCCAATTGGGCCGAATCAAGAGACAACCACGGGAAAAGGCGCGGGTTGGGTCTTGGAACCAACGAGACGGGAAAGGAGGAAATTTTCGTTACCATGGCGTAGAGATTGGAGAAGCCGCGGACGAGGGTGGGGAACTTGGTGAAGCGCTGCTGGAAGGCGTCGCTGAGGTTGTGAGCGGGGTCGGTGGAGATGACGAGCACGGACTGGCGGACGGAGGCGAGAAGGATGGAGAGGATGGAGCTGCACGTGGTCTTGCCCACGCCGCCCTTGCCGCCGACGAAGACCCACTTGAGGCTGTCCTGCTCCAGGAGGTTCCGCACCGTCGGGTCCGGCGCGTCGCCGGCGTCCACCGCCGCAGCGGACGCCATCCTCGCCTCCTCCGATCCCGCGGGGGCGTGTTCGGGGCGAGAGAGATCTGGAGGAGGGGAGAAGTGGGGAGGCCGGAGGCGGACGGCGGTGGCGGTGGGACAGGACGGGCAGGTGGTACAGGCCAGGAATCGTCTAGGTGGAAATTCTTTTCCCTTTCTGAATGTTTTCACCTTGGGTTCTTGCTTGCAGGAGGATGGGCTAAAAAGGTATATTCGTGCTCGAATGTATTTAGAGGGGGTTTTTTAATAGAATGTATTTGGAGGTAAGAATACGATTTTACCGATATCTGATTGTAATTTAATCAGTGTACGTTTCTGATTAGAGATGTGCAATGACTCGTGTGCCTTGGAGGAGCAAGGTCACATTTAAAACACAAAAAATTGCACGAAATTTCTATAAAACCATTGGTTTCACTAGTTTCAATAAGTGATTATACCACGCTATATCGTTGCGAGGGGAATGAACGGATCTTCGATCATGCGGCTCGTGTGACCTCCGCTCTTCCCTGCATTTCGTCTGCTCCTTCCTCCTCACCTAGTAGCTAGCCTCTTCACGTGCCTCTACACACTCGTCGTCGACTACATCATCCTCCATTCGCGTGGAGCATGGGTGAAACCTCGCAGCCAGCCTCTTCCTTACACTCTTGTGCACGCTCGTCGTTGGCTCCAACTCCTTTGATGCCAGCCTGAAACCTCACTGGTACGTCTTTTTCCTTCATGACCTCGCCATGGAATCCTCCATCGCATGCGGGAGAGCGGACGAGGCCTTGCCACCTTACTCCGCTATGCCCATGAGACCTCATCGCCAGCCTCGTCCACACGTGAAACCTCATCATCAGCCTGCAACTCATGCACAGAGCACACAAGAAAGCTCTTCGCTATCCACCTTTGCACGAGCATGTGGCCATCCACCTCCACATGCATTGGAACCGTACAACTGTTCTATAGTCTTCTCTTAGTTTAGTTGTCTGCTGGAGAAGTGGAATGTCATTAAGTCTTGCCCTTCGTTTCCCTAAATCTTCAAGTCTTGCTGCTACGTCCTTGTTGTTTTATCATGAATAGCACTACCTTTTCAATCTGAAAGAAAGAAAACTACTTCCTCCAGTTCACAAAAACAAGTTGTTTTGGACATCGACACGGTCTCCAAAATATAACTTTGTCCACTAATTACTATTATAATATATTTATAAAACCCAATAAAATTATAATATTATGAAATATTTTTGAGACGAATCTATACATATGATTTTCATGTATCTAATCTAAATATTTAAAAAGATATCGGTAGTTAAAGTTTTCAAAGTTTGACTACACGTATTCCAAAACGACTTGTTTTTGTGAACTGAAGGGAGTACATGAGATCATCATAAATGCATAATTTAAGATGTGCGAAGCTAAAAGGACTATTTAGAACCGTTGGCCACTCAATGGAATATTTTGAACTATAATCCACCTCATCATCAATCTGTTAGTGGTATATCATGGACATAATTGTATCGCTTCGATGTTAATTATGTTTTGAATAATATGTTATCGATTGATCAACAAGTGCATGACTTGTTCATTCAAATCTTTATTTATGTTTTAATGTCATTCTAAATTATCTTTGATCTTATGTTATTTTGTGAGATAATTATTATTTATATATCAGTACATGTATTGATTGATGATTATATTTTAAGATCATGGATATAGGAATGTCACATCAATAATATAGACATATTAGAGAACATGTGTTGGATTGATCCCCCTTGAGATATTGTTGAGATTGTTATATTTTTATGTGTCATCAGTTGGTCTCAAGCAATGATGATGTATAATCCTTGTACATGAGATCAGCATAGTTTTCTACATGTGTAATAGTATACTTATCGGCTGTCAAATGCTACTTTGTAACTGGGTAGTTATAAAGGTAGCTTTGAGATATGCTATGAAACATGCAGAGGAATGTGACTGGTCGGATATGAGATTTGCCACTTCTACGTAACAAGAGAGATATATCTAGCTCCTTGATGTAGTCACATAAAAGAAGTACATGGTCATGACATGAGTGATCAAAGAGTCGACCATATAAAGTTATCTATCACTAGATCATGAAAAGATTGAACAATCTATGGATAACATGTTTCTCACTTGAAGTCCGATCAAGTATCGTGAGGCAAAAGAAGAATACATAAACAAATCGATTAAGTCCGACTAGATATGAACTGGTCATATGGGTATAGTGACTAGCCATGAGCTAGTCGGACATATCATAAACTAATTTACGAACTGTCATATAGAGATACAGATGTCATAACCAGATATGAACTGGTCATAACGAGTTATGAATTGATCGTGGGTGACTAAGACATGGTTGTAGATCATACTATATAAGATTCGTTCAATTTGATATTTGTGTATATTTAGGGTTGATATGTCTTACTAGAGACCACTACCTACTAATAATTGGAAAAGTATTTCCGGATTACAACCAAGTATACATGAACTTATAGGGTCACACACTTAATAAGTTGGAACAATAAGGATTCGAATGATAGACTCTGAGTGGAATACGATCTCTACTCGTATTGGATAAAGATTCAGTCTGAGGTTCTCTTAGTGGGATACGATCTTTATTCATATTGGATAAGAATTCAATTAGAGGCTCTATAAAAAGGAGTGCATTAGGATTATGAGTTAGAAGTGCATTAAGGCTATGGGTTAGAGATAGACATTTCGCCACTCGCTGGTACCCTAACCGCCTCCTTACAAAACCTCTGTTGTGCACGTTGTGTGAACTTTAGTAAAGGCGTTGCTGCGACTGCGGCATTGATCGGGGCGATCCGAGGAGAAGACAATTGGCTCGTGAAGGTCGACTACCGCTAGAAGACGATCGGCTTTCAAGGATTGCTTTCAAAAAGATGTTAGACGATCGACTATTTCCACTACACCAATGTGTGCTACGTTGAATCAAGCTGTTTCAACTCCTATTCCGTCGCATTGCGCGTCTAATGGTAATGATACATAATCTCTTACTCGTATGACTTCTTAATTTACGTGGTAAAAATTTTAATTTGAGCTAATATAGCCTACCTATTATCCCAACACAAGCAACTTTGAGAAGTTCTTCAGAACATGTCTTCGATCGCGATTGCCTTCCTTTGTCTGCTCTGTGTATTCCTTTACTCTTCCCTTCAACAGCTTGTAGTTAAAGTAGTACCCACAACAAGCAGGAAATGTGGCTGGCATCATATTCAAAAGGAGCTGACAGTTGAGTTATAGTCAGGATCATGGAGCAACTGGCGTACAGAAGAATAATTGTAGGATTAAAACAAATTAGATTAACAGATGAGGAAAGTGTCCATACTCCTCCCATCCTGGAATTTGGTCTGCTGTAAGTTTTTTTGGGGAAGTTCGCCATTTTTCTTCCCAGTGTATGACCTGCAGGAAAACACTCCGAGTAATTATACCAAGTATCAAGCTCAGAAGTGAGAACATTTGATCTATCGGTATCGTCTTAAAAGCCAATCGATCAAACATCAGACTTGAACAAACTACAATGAAATCAAAATGAGGTGAAAAAAGAACAGGATGTGAATCGGATAAGCACCTAGAAACGTTGGGTAATGAGGTGGACTAGGATGCAACAAGAACAACTGATTAGTTCTAGGACTCCACCCTGGACCAATTCTTGGTTTATTGACGTGAATGCTTGTGGTAATAGAATGGATGGGCCATGTGCTATATCTGTCTACTATATATTGCTTTGGTCTGGGGTAGGACTTTAGCAAGTTGAATGAACTGATTAATTATCAAGGTTGAAAAAATCGTTGCTGAAACAAGATCGAAATCAATTTTGATAAGCACAGTTGGATATCAGATAATTATAAATCCTTTTTTCTCAACGGTCATAACCACCTAACTTTTCTTTTGATTAAATCATATCCATCTACTTAATCAGAAATAAAAGAAAAATGAAAATCTCCGTGTCCGACTTTTGTCCTATTATATGATCGAGCTACCCTACATTTACATGTATACCTGTTTGTATGATTCTGGAATGTTCATTTATGTATTTTTTTTATGTGATTTCAAGGGCCCGTAGTGTGTTAGTCCTGAAATTCTCAACACCTGTTTGACGTGGTGACAAAGAGAAATAAGAACACTACATGCTTTTGTTCAACAACAGATCTAAAATACAGTACCCAGATCATCCTCTTCAAGGACATCAAGAATTGACCTTTATATGCGTGCTGGAAGTCTGGAACAGTAATACCATATCGCTGCGAATGGATAGTATTTGTCCAACGTTTGTCTGATTCCATTGAACAATCATCAAGAGACAAGAAACATATTACAGATATGTTTGTTTTGACTTTTCTTTGGCAACAATAGATAATGTAGAGGGCTACGACATGCCTCCTCTCCATACACCTAATTTTGTGGGGTTGACAATACATAATTTAATCTTTCAGGGGAGAAAAAACAACAAAAGTCAGTTGCTTCCTTTTGCAGGGAAGAACAGAAATATACATATACAGCGAGTGATACAGTTAGGAGCAAGCTTCACACTTTCCTCTTAATGACAAAGATTTATACATCTTTTTTTCTCTTTTTTTAGACTAAGAATGATGCGAGTCATACAATCAATGCAGCACACTTGTTGTATCATCGAGATTGAAACGAACTAATATTTTAGTGTGCGTGTGCAACTGCAATTACCTGGCAGAATACATTTCAATTCTGCGAAGACCAGTTTTATTTCAGAAGGATTCTTAAATTAGCCCCTCTTACAAAAGTCAGAAAACGAACACAATGCGCTAGTGCTTCCATAGCACTACAATTCTAGGGAAACGAAAGTCAAATCTCCAACTAAATCGTATGCAAATTGAATGTTTCAGTAACCGTAAAGCACGTCGTTTCTCCATCTCAATACCAATAACCAAATGGATATCTCTGGCTCCGACGAAAAGCTGCATTTCACACACACTTGATGTTTCCTTTCGCCGCAGACACGTTCCTTCGAAGACGCGATCGCTTCAGTTGTTGAGAGCGAACAGGCGCAAACTCAATCGCAATCGCTTCAGTTGTTGAGAGCGAACAGGCGCAACGCTTGATCTCTCCGCTGTAGTTAGTCCCAACCTTACGCCTGATCTGATCTCCATATATTCGCAAGAAGAATTTCTCTCAAGCCATAATTAATCTCTTCGGGAAAAAAGAAGAGAAAAGGACTAGACAGAGCATGCGGTATGGAGCTGGATAAATGGGCCGAGCTAATTATATGGGTCTGAAGTACGATACTGCTGCCCTATCAAGGTACGGCATGGTCCAAGCCTAAACGGGCCATGCCGCCCTAGCCCAACCAATCCTGTTGTGTTTGGGTCAACACATTGGCCCAATGAGTTAACCTAACGCGACACGTAAATTATCGTATAGTGCTAGACACAACTCAAGCATGACTCAGCCCAGGATTTATGCTCCAACGAGGCAGTGGGGAGGTGGCGGCGAGCGCCAAAGGCGAGACGAAAGACGGTGGTGTGGCGAGACGAGAGACGATGTCGGGGAGGTGGTGGGAGGCAGCGTGCGTGGAGGGGGTGGAGGCTGACACCGGAGGCTAGGCGGAAAGCAATGCGCCGACGTGGGTTGGGGCGGTGACGGCTGACTGTGAGTTAGATTGGGTTTTATACATGGGCTGGGAATTGTCAAGGATAGTTGGATTTGATCCAATAGTTGAAAAAATATGATTGAAATGGGTCAATGGTCTAAATGGCCGACACTATGCCTAGGCCAGTACAAAACGACTCATGACCTCATTAGGTCGTGCCTAGGTACGAGCCTAAGCCCATGAGCCAGCATGATATAGAGTCTATTTATATTGGCTTCTGCTTCTGCAAGCTAAAGCCAATACGAACATCTCAGTTTCTATAAGCTGCATCTATCAGCCATTACTATTCGTTAGCCACTATAATATATGATTTCACATATTGTAACGTACTTTGCATTTATTATATCATAATTCCGTAAGTCGCATGGCAGACTGAATGTTGTAGTGTCTTCCGTTGCTTCGTTTTTCTTACATAATATACTACTATTCATCAGCCACTTCTATCGGCCACTACTATTCATCAATTGCAGGCAAAAGCCATTAGCAGAAGTAAATATGAACATGCTCATAATTCATTTAGTTAACAACTAGGCTGTGTTTAAATAGGCCGTGCCTAATCGGCCATTGTTGGTCGTGCCGTATCACCCATTTGGACACGTATCGTTGTGGTATAACTGCTAGGCCCACTTGCATAGGCACGGAGACCCGACCCAACGGGAAGCAGCAGCCCATCATTACCCATTACCCGCGAGCCCCAGTTGCCGAGGAGGAGGGCACGAACCGGAACGCCCCAAAGCCTCCGACTCCGCCGTGGCCGCCACCGGCGGCGGCGAAGAGAAGAGATGGGCGTGGGAGGTAGTTTCTGGGACCTCCTCAAACCGTACGCGCGCCACGAGGGCGCGGGGTACCTCCGCGGCCGCCGCGTCGCCGTCGACCTCTCCTTCTGGGTTGTCTCCCACAGCACCGCCATCCGGGCACGATCCCCGCGCGCGCGGCACCCCCACCTCCGCACCACTTTCTTCCGGACGCTCGCCCTCTTCTCCAAGGTCGGTTCCCCCTCCCCTCCTCTCCCTCCTGCTCCGCTGGGTTCCCCAACCCCTTTCTGTTGTCTCTGGCTCAGCCTTGTTCCTCGTCGCTTTCGCCCGTTTCTTGATCACCCCAGTGTGTAGTATTCTGTCGCGCGCCTGTGACAGTCTGCATTCTGCAGTCGTCTTTTTGTGCTCTTCAATATTCAATCTTGGATATGCAACCTCTGCACAATCTTGTGTCATGGGATTATTGTCATGTTTTAGCTCCTCAATTTCGTTAGTGCTTGTCTTTGGAACTGTTGCAGATGGGTGCTTTTCCGGTATTCGTGGTGGACGGCGAGCCGTCGCCGCTCAAGGCGCACGCTAGGGCTGCGCGCTTCTTCAGAGGCTCTGGGATGGATTTGGCTGCGTTGCCGAGCACAGAGGCGGAGGGGGAGGCCAGTGCCGCTGCGCCGGTGAAAGGGAGAAATGCTGCGTTCACGCGATACGTCGAGGAGTGCGTGGTGAGCACCCATGTCTTGGCAATGTTGTGCTCCTTTTTCACGATTTAGGACTTCATTTGGTTAAGAAAGGTGGATTGAAGTACCATGTATTAACTCTGCTTGATTAAACATGATTTCTTTGATTTTTCTCTGTGTATATAAGCTTTATAACCCTTTGTTTTTAGGTTGCGCTGGCATTTCTGAGTTTTCCCAGTCTTGTTTGCTGTGTTCTGGGGTTGCTATAGAAAACTGATAAAGGCCCCGTCTTTGACAATGCTAATTTTCTGTAATGTATAGGAACTGCTTGAATATTTTGGAATGCCTGTAATGCGGGCAAACGGTGAAGCTGAAGCACTTTGCGCTCAGTTGAACAATGAAGGTCATGTGGATGCTTGCATCACTTCAGACAGTGATGCTTTCCTCTTTGGAGCTAAGACTGTCATAAAGGTCTTCGGATCAAACTGTAAGGTAAGCAGTCTATTGTAGTTCTGTTACCACAGCAAATGATTTTTTTTTTGACTTCCCTGTACCATGGTAGTATGGTACGATGATCACTGATCGATGAATTCCCTTCAGGAACCTTTTGAGTGCTACAATATATCAGACATTGAGTCTGGTCTTGGATTGAAGAGGAAACAAATGGTAGCCATGGCACTTCTTATTGGCAGTGACCATGATTTGCATGGAGTGCCTGGTTTTGGTGTTGAGACTGCACTTCGGTTTGTGCAGTTATTTGATGAAGATCATGTGTTAGATAAGTATGTTTCGTACTTTCATGAGAATTTCTTGTCAGTTTTTAGCAGAATGAGCTGCCCAACATTGCATTTCTGAAGCTAATCATATTTATATTTCTCCAGATTATATGAAATTGGTAAAGGGATCTATCCATTCCTAGAAGGATCTGACATGCTCCATATTGATGATCTCCCATCACCCTCCACGAAGAGCTTACCAATTGTGAGATCACGACACTGCTCACATTGTGGTCACCCTGGCAGCAAGAAAAATCATGGCAAGGTTGGGTGCAATTATTGCTTGGTGGAATCATTAGAAAATTGCATGGAAAAACCAGCTGGGTTCATTTGTGAATGTCCTAGCTGTGAGAAGGTAGTCTCGTACTCTCGTTTGCTTTGTAGTTAGCATGATTTTGTATTCTTTTGTCAAAGACGCTCTCATTTTTCTTACTGTTAATTGCTGCATGTATTCCATAGTATAAACACACTTACAATATATAATTTACAATGCCTGATTTGGAGAATATCTGCTGTTTAAGCCTGTCAAAGTAGTTTGCTAGTGTCACCTTCTGCTCTTATAGTCACACAAATACACAATATGTTCTCTTACTCTCGTATCCATATCAAATTTTGTTCACTGTCATAATGCTTCTAGTTCAATCAAATTATGAGATATTATGTTGTACCTGTTCTTTTACACTTGAGTGGTTCATGGAGCTTAATTCTCTCTATATTAATATTATCTTTGATGTTATCAATGTCAGGCACGCAATCTGAAGGAACAGAGAAGACATGAAAATTGGCAAATCAAGGTCTGCAAAAGAATAGCTGCTGAGTCAAATTTTCCAAATGAGGAGATCATTAAATTGTATCTAAGTGATAACAATTTGGATAAAGGTGAAATTTAATAGCACTGCTTTTGATATTTCTCACTGTCGTGTAGTTTAAGAATGAAGATTTCAAACTTAATATTTTTGCTCGTTGTATCTTCATTTTGCTCCTCGGTATTTTCTTGAGAAAAAAATGATGTTTGCACTCATCAATATCTTCTGACACAGACCTCATTGTCCTGTTATGCAGAAAACAGTGTTCTGCTTAGTTGGAATAAGCCTAATGTTGAGGCTTTGGTTGACTTCTTAACTTATAAGCAGAACTGGGAGCCATCTTATATTCGACAACGGATGCTTCCTATGCTATCGACCATATATTTACGTGAGGCAGCTTCATCTCCATCTAAATCATTGCTTCTTTATGATCAATATGAATTCCACTCAATTCAACGGATTAAGATAAGACATGGTCACCCTTATTACTTGGTCAAATGGAAGAGAGCCACCCGTGGCATGATTTCCAATGGCACATCTAGCAAGAATCCAGAATTGGCGGGAAAGAGTGCTGAGGCGGTGATTTTGAATGGAGATGAGGAGGATGCTACGGTGATGAGTGAATCTACTGACTTGTTAGATGAGCCAGATATTCCACAAGTACTCACTGATGATAAGTGCTGCTTTCTGTTGACTGATGAAGACATTCAGCTTGTGAGTGCTGCATTTCCTAATGAAGCACAAAGATTTCAGGAAGAACAGGTGTGTACTGGTTGCTTTCTTCACTATGATGATTTACAATATGCATAATGCTACCACGACATTTTGATCAGCTACTGAACTAGAAATATGTGGATCCAGAAATCATAAGGATTGCAATAGTTATTCAAATTCCATGGGTCCTACTTTCAATTTCATCTTAGTTCATTTTTAATTTAGGTTCTTAGACTACGCAAGGATGTCACCTTTATTTTAGATTGCAAATAACTTAAATGATGGCTCCACTGTGGTTAATAAATCCACTGAATTTGTTGCAGAGGCTCAAAGAAGCAAACTCAAGAGCACGAAAATCCAAGTTGAACTTGGCAAATAGCACTTACGAAACACCAAAAAGTCCAAGACCTAGCGGAGTTCAGCTTAGCATCAAGGAGTTCTACCGATCGAAGAAGCTGCCTGGAGAAGGCCAGACGACAAAGGATGGCTCGAGAAAATCCTCAGATGTGGACCTCAGCAAGAACCTACCCAAGTCTGCTCGACGACGCCTCCTCTTCGACTGACAAACGGTCTGCCTTTCGTTTTCATAGCAGTCTTGCTGCCACTGTTGTACATGCTCCAGTGAACGTGTTAAAATTTTTCTTTTGGCCCCTGGATGTAAATTATACGGCCCCATTTTGTACAGGGAACAAACACATCTTTATCTGAGATAAAAAAAAAAGCAACATTTTTTGTTCAACTTGATTGAATGAACCTCGCGTTGTAAATAAGGGTTGCTGCCGTTTAGAGTTCAGCTAGAGTCGGGTGTTTCGCTATTTTTAGTTATGTTCAGCCTGAATTCATCTAAAGAGGATAATTGTACATTTTCTCTGTATCTTATCCTACTTGATGAATACAAGAAGCTTGAGATACTGTCTAGGGCACAGAATTCTCTGCACCGAAATGGACAGGTGAGTACGTGACGTTTCCAGGTTCTGAAAACCACGAATGCACGTAAGCTGCACTCAGGGCCCGGTCCAGTGCCCCGTAGGGTCAACTAGGCTCGGATGCACGGTGGAGGGGAGACGGTGGCGTCGCCCATACGAGGAAAGACGAAGGCCGCGACGCCGCGACCCAGAAGACGAAGGCCGCAATCGGAAGGCAAAGGTGGCGACCAGGACTACGGCACCGGGATCTGCTCAGGGCGGTGGCAACCGGATTTGGTCGCCGGTGCCCAAATCCGACGGAGGTCCAGATCCGGCCACCGATGACCCTCTGGGCAGCGGCAGGGAGCTTTACGGGGCGGTGGTGGCAATGCAGAGCCCTGGCGGCAGCACAAGCCTTGGCCACCGGCGACGTGAGCCCTGGCACCGGAGGCTAAGGATGACGAGCTACCACGGCGGTGGAGGTGGAGGATGATGAGCTCCGATCTGGCCGGTGTGGAGAGGGAGGGAAAAAGAAATGGCATGGATTGCTCGTACGAGAGGGAGGGGGTAGGGTGTGGTTGCCCTGTGGGCCAAGGGTTATTGGATAATTTTTTCTATCCTTAGGGTTTTATGTGCAAATATTTGGTCTCACTTATAAATTAGAATAATACAAAGGCTGCAATACAAAAAGTTTTGAGCCATGAAATACAAATAACCCAAGCCACCTATTGCAGCCACCATGCCTTGTGGATAAATTTTCTTTGACATGGCTTGTGCTGATGTGGAATACCTTTTTTTTCATGGGGCTATCATTTGAGGCTACCATACATTGTATATGCCCTCGTGCGGGGAGAACTTGGCGAATTTTGGACGTTTTTGACACTGTTGCTACCCGAAAATACCAAAAATGACGTTGAGGAGAACAAAATTCCAATTCTAGCACCCTGTTGACCGCACCACTTAACAGGAGTGTGACACGTGTCAATGGTGCGGTCGGGGACCGCACCACACCGGAGTGGTGCGCTCCCCGACCGCACCACATGGTCACATCAGAGTGAGTGGTGCGGTCGGGGACCGCACCACTCAGGTGTGGTGCGCTCCCCGGCCGCACCATTGGACACGTGTCGCGACGCGGTTAAATGGTGCGGTCAGGTGGGGGTTAGAGTTGGAATTTCGTTTCCGAAGAGGCTATTTTCGGAATTTCGGGTAGCAACAGTGTCAAAAGCGTCCAAAATTCGAACTTGGCGTCTCTGATTGCCATGGACGTCACTGCATGCGTAGCTCACTGGAGTCAATGCAGGAAGCGACCTAGCTCATGCTGCAATACCTTGTTTTGACCATATAGGCCAAACTCTGACTTCTAGCCGCTCTTAGCTCTATCTGTATTGCTTGTGCATCTTCGACTCTGCACGTACGTGTGACATCCTTTTCACCATTGTATGTTTTGGTCAGATACGGAGATACCAACCTGATGATCAGTTAACACACATCATTCGGTCTACCTCAATGAAGAGTCAAGAGTTCATCGAAGTGTGGACAAGTTTTTGCAGGGAAGTTTTTAGGACTCTATCTCCAATTCCAAAGGAGCTGACTTTGAGCTTGTGGAGAAGCTTGTGTGTGCAGCTGATATATCCGAGTGTCTGTTCTGTTAGCCCCGATATATGTTCTGACCTGACCGGCCTGATGTCAACCTGACGAGAGCAGATCATGGATTGTAGGCTCGTAGCCTTCAAGAGACGAAAAATACCACCTTTTCAGCGGCAAAGCAGCTTGATCAACCCTGCCTTTTGCTACGACATGTTCTTACCTGACAACTGCAAAAGCAGTACAGTACTCTAGTCATCATTCAGTCCACCAACTCGAATCAGATATTCCCGAATGATTGGTCTGATCCGCTGAGTCAACAGCGTAACCGAAGCGAACTCAACTCGGCAGCTGCGCGCATGCACACCTAGATTCAATGGATAAACAGAGAACATTGCTTTCTCTCTCCCGCTCGTCCTATCCTACTGCATGCAACTTGCAGGGGCTTGCAAGTAGCACGTGCAAGCAATTCTGCTTGGACTAGTCGTGTCCTTGATGACGATGAACTACCTTTCTACACGAGCTAGTAGCCTAGTACAAAATGCTATTAGTACTCTCACAAATGGGAAAAGAGCGTGAGCCGGTGCAAGAAAGACAGAGAGAGACGATCAGACGAACCATTCGCAGTGCACCACGACGAGAGTCTCTTTTCGTGGGAGGCTGTCTGGTCGCTGTTGCACGCTCAAGCAATCAGGCAAGTGGAGAGAGTAGGGTTTCGCCGCGTTGGGGACGATGCAACTTGCGGCTTTGCAAGCGCGACAGTGTGAACTTCCTCCTCCCTGCAAAGCCCGGCCCAGCCGTGCCGATGTTGAACCGCTGATGCTGCCGTCTGTCTTGTTTTTACGGATTTACCTGCTTCATCAGTGGGATCACGTCCATTTGACAGCATCTCCGCATGGACATTTCGACGCCCAGAAGATGGCAAATTGACCAGTCTCCAAGCCCATCATCTTCCGAAGTAATGCCTGACGGATGATTCTATCCTTTTTCTGTCTTGTTGTTTCTGGTTGGTGTTTCTGTTAATTTCCTTCGGCGAGTATGAATGCGCTGCCGGGGCCTGTAAGCGTTTGGCTTCAATCAAGTAGTGTCACGATCAGTAAACAGAAAAGCAAAACGATAAACCAACTTGGTTCCTGAGACTTGTGAGAGCATGTCTGAACATCGGGATTGACTGATTTTGAGTCATCCAATAACCTCAAAGATAGTGCTGGAAAAAAAGGTCTTTTAGTTCAGCTTAAAAGTGAAGTTTCAGTCTTTTCATGAGGACTTCACAGCAAGTCATGAAGTGAATTGCCAGGTCCATGGAGTTGTTTCCTCTGAGAAGTTAATCGCCAGGTGTACACACTCAAGTTCAGTTGAAATAATTCTGTTAGAGTTGTAATATTATTTTTCTAGTCGTGGTCGTAGTTCTGGTCATGTACGAGTTTGGCCATGGTCGTATACGAGTCCAAGTCGTGATCGTATACGAGTTCGGGTCATGGTCGTATACGAGTCCACTTCATAGTCGTAGTCGAGTTCGAGTTTGTTTCAAAGTTGTAGCCGAGTTCGAGTAATAGTCGTGGTCGTAACCGAGTCGGAGTCATAGAGTAGAGTATAAAAGACAGAGTTATGTAACCAAGAGAGCAAGGCGAGAAAGGCGAGACAAGCGAGAGAGGCCAAGACGATCTGGTGTGATCGAGAGGCAAGAGAGAGCGAACTGTGTGATCGAGAAAAAGAAACAAAGAAGAGAAGAGCGGTTTGGCTTTGGAAAATCTATCGAGTTCTTTGTGCTTCCAGACGTGGTCGTAAACGACTTACGACCACGGTGAGCAGGAGATCGCAGACGTGATCGTAAAGGAGCTACGACCACGGCAATCGAGTGGCGGCGTGCATAGCAGCAGACGTGGTTGTAAAGGAGTTACGACCACGGTCACAGAGTCGAAGATGTGGTCGTAAGTCGTTATAACCACAGCGAGAAGACGTGGTCGTAAGTCGTTATGACCACAGCGGTTGACAGAATCACTGTGTGGTCATAAGGAGCTACGACTACGATGATCGACCGTGGTCGAAAAGAAGTGCAACGCAGAGGCGGTGAACATGGTCGTAACTTCAGCTGAAGTTTATGAGTACGTGGTCGGAGCAGCAAGGCGTGATCGGAGAGGTCACAACGTGGTCATAACAACTGTCAGCGTGGTCGAAGAACCAGCAGAGCGGTCGTAGCGACACAGGAGGTGGTCGTAGCCACTACAACGTAATCGTACGGCTATAGGAGGTAATCGTAGCGGCCAGAATGTGATCGTAAAGATCCTGGAGCAGTCGTAAAAGCTATAACAAATTCAAGTGCTACTCATTCTTCATTGCTTAAATAAGTACAAATCAGCCTTCCCAAAATAGAAATTGGAAGATTTCACACTGAACCATAAACAAAACAGAGAGAAATGCATCACATGTGGAAAGTCCCAAAATTGCCCTCGCGGCTTACTCTGTTCCATTGCTCTGTTTCTCTCCCATGTTTGGAGAATCAAAACTATATAAAACTTCCCACTGCTTAGTCGAATTAGTAGCTCCATAGCGCCGTCTCCGCGCCGCCGTACTCGCAGTCCTCCCACCACGCTCCGGCGGGCGGCGGCTCCACGAGCAGCCCCTGCGCCAAGCTCGCGTAGTACGACCCGACATCCATGTCGTCGAACTCGAACACGTTGATGGACTTGGACGGCGCGCCCGGCGAGCCATCGTCATCCTTCTCGTCGTCGGCCGTCTCCGCGGGCGACGAAGGCGCCGTCGACGCGACCGAGCGCCGTTGGAACGCCTCGACGGCCTCGGCGACGGCACTCTTGACATCCTGCGCGCTGGAGAGCGACGGCACGGGCAGCCTCCAAGCGGAGTCGGCGAAGTTGAGGCACGCGGCGCGGCCGGAGAGAGCGATCGCTGCGGCGTCGTGCGCGCGCGCCGCCATCTCGGCGGTGGCGAAGGTACCGAGCCAGAGCCTGCACCCCCTCCTCCCTGGGACGCGCACCTCGCACACCCACCGCCCCGCCGGGCCCCGGCGCCGCACGCCGCGGTACATCGGGTGGCGCGTCTCCCGGAATTTGGTCCGCCCCGCCGGCCGCTTGGGCGGTTCCGACCACACCGTCCTGTACTCCCGCTCGTCCGACAGCGGCGATGAGGCATCGGTGTCCATCGATCGCAGCGTCTAGAGCGGATATGCGTGTGGAGTAGCCAGGAGTGTGTTCTGAGATGGAGCGGTGGAGTCTGGACGAGACAGATGGAGGGGAAGGAGGCGGGAAGTATATATAGTTAAAGTGTTAAAGTATGGTCTGACCTCTGCGTGTTTTGTTTTAGTTTTCAACACGGAGTTTTGTTTTTATCTTAAACTTTTTTTATAATACTATAAATATATATATATCTGTAAACCATAGAAAAGATGAGAGACTTATTATAAAAATCTTCTCGTGCAGTGAATTATGTTTTCGTGTGTCCGTGGTTTTCACCGTAAGAGTTTTTTTCTATTAAATTCATGTATTTTTTCCATTTTATTATATATTTTATAACAAGTGATATTAAAATCAAACCGCTGCTCCTGGAAGGAGGGGTTCTTGGGCGGCCACCTATACGGCGACAGGCGATGACCTAAGGGCATCTGGAGCGTATGAAATTAGAGGGTCATAAGTCACCTTAAGGTCAACCTTATACATTACAGGATTAATGTTAAGCAGGCCATAACCATCGAAGAAGCTTATCGGCAAGTCCAGGACGGCACTTGCACACCATCCAAGGAACGTCATGCAAGATATCTTCGGTGTCATCAACCCTACAACCATCGAAGAAGCTTATCGGCAAGTTGTTTGCGACATGACAAATCTCAGCAATTTTTGGGCGATTCGATAACTTTTAAGGTGTCGATAAATATCCTAAAAGTTATCGAGTCACTCAAAATTTGCTGAGTTTCGTCAACTCGAGTTGGCTCGACTGAGTTCGTGAGGAAAAAGATCTCTTATCAGCTGTCATCTTGCTTCCGCGTGATTCGTCCAAAGTCAACACTGAGGGATTCAACCGTGCCGATTAAAGTCGCCTGCAACGTCAAATTCCGAAGAACAAGCGTCCAGTAATTGCTTCGTGACTTCATTCGCATAAAAGTATAATTGGGCCTACATTGCTAGTGCACCCATTATGTACCAGACATCCCAGGAAAATTTAGCTACATACACACGAAGACATACCAGAAAAATTGTAGCCTCAATTGCTTCACGTGCGCAAAGATGCCCTGTGCGTCAACCCTGGCAACTGTCACCGCCGGTTCTGTCGTAGACTTTGACTCGGTAACTTTAGCATCCTCAATTCAACTCGCCTCAACTCTATTCTGCGTCTCGACATTAACCTAGTGCTGCCATACCGAGCGTCAATTGGCGCTCTACCTCGGCAACTATTCCAGCACTAGGTTTGCTAGCATTATTGTCTACGTCGCCTAACACCATGCTCTCGTATCATACTGCGCTATCTCCGTCGATGATCTTCTATCTCAGTCAGTCGTCATCTTATATCAAGAGACTGTATTGTCAGCTCTGCATGCTTTTTTTTTTGTTAAATATAGAGTTCATTACAATTCATGATGTTGTGCTTATTATTAGTGGTATCCATGTGGAATTGATCATTGGTGATTTTTTCGATAATTCATCGTCTACTACAAGTTACTATGGCAAGATCCGCCCACATAGAATCTAAGATGGAGTTGCAGGTTTTTCAACATAATAAGTTAATTTGGGCTACGCTCCATTGAGAAGACTTAAAAAATCAATGTCAATTATGGGGACAACTGAATGTTGTGTTTAATCAACGTTTAGATATGTTGCGACTTGGATCATTTTCCGACTATTATGGGGGCTTTGATAATATTCAATTTTAGAAGTTTTAATGACACCCAGACGACAGCTAGCATGATACTCTCCGAAGTTCTACTATTTGAAATTGAAGATTTTGCTCTAATTTTAGTTCGAGATGAAAGATTTAAATATAAAAAGTAATTTATTTTTGTGTGGATACTACAACGTTTGTCCAGTTGTCATAGCTCGACATGAGGGGTCTACTGTATTTTATACTCTACTGACGGCGTGAGAGTTCCTTTCATCCTGATAATTTTACAGGAGCAGTTTTCAACCATGTCATGGAATTTAATTGTCTTTGAAGTCGGCAATTTAATGTGTGTGATAGCCACACATGTAAGTTGCTCTTTCAGCGAGCATTGTTTGTTGAGTTTTGTGTTCTAGGTGGAGCATGTCACATTTCATTATATGAGTTCTTTGCTATGTATGTAGTGACACAGGTGATGTTTTAGCTTATGCCATTTAATGATTGAGTATTTATTTCAGGAGGTCAGTTGCATAGATTCAGACTTTGTAGGGTTATGAATTATTGAAGACCCAGCATTGTTTGCCGAGTTTTGTATTCTAAATGGAGCATGTCACATTCCATGATATGAGTTATTCTGTCTATCTTGCATCACAAGTGATATTTTGGCTTATGCCATTTGATGATTGAGAATTTATTTCAAGAGGTTAGTTGCACAGACTCAGAGTTTGTTGAAGTTTTGAATGATGGAAGATCTAGATTTGTTTGTCTGTTTTGTTGATAATTATATGTTCGGACCTGCTGGTTGTTTGCTTAATTTTATTTACGAGAAGCGTTTGTATAAGACTATTCCCGTTTTTTATTGGAGAATAGTCCGATGGACTTTTGAGGCACAAGATTTAGTGATGAAGACTTAATTTGAGGAGATTTAGTATTTCGGCTACAAGAGCGAATCCATCTTAAGGTGGAGATTGTTAAAGTGTGATCTGAATTTTATTCAGTTTGTATCTATTTCCAATATGAGATTCTACTCTTACATGAAGTTCCTTTGTAAATATTATAAATATACTTTTGTAGACTATAGAAAAAGGCAAGACTCTCATGGTAAACATCTTGTTCTATAGTGAATTTTGATTTTATGTATCCGTGATTTTTAAGCAAGAATTTTTTACGATAAATCTATCTCCTATTTTTCTATTTTATGGTGCATTTTACAACAGTAAGTGATCGTTACTCGGTCTCGGTGCAGGTGGTCAGTGCCACGGGAGAGCTAGCGGGAAGTGGAAAGGGGACAGCACGAAGTGGGGTTGCATCTTCCCTTAGGGTGTCACTCACTGACCACCACTACTAGCTAGCAGCAGCACGCAGCTGCGTGGATGCGGACCATGCGGTGGGGTTATTGTTTTTGCATTTTCTTTACTTGTTTAGTCATTTGATATGAAGTACTTTTGTTGTTGTGGGGATGGTCCTCTATTGTGTCTATTCGGTCTGTTGAGCTGAAAGGTTCAGTGAATGATATAAAAAGATGAAAACACCCTTATAATAGTATCCTAGGATGGAGTAAAATTGTAATAAGATATTATGGTCATGTATAAATATCTCCTAGGAGGAATAGGGAAATAGACAGATCCATTCTCACACTATCCTTAGTCCTCTCATATACTGTTTGGTCTGTAACCACAACAGTTGGCATCGTCCGTGGGACGACGAGAGAGCTGCGAGTTCACGATGACCATGGCTCCTAAGAAAGCGGTGGCGACACCTAAGCAGAAGAGAAGTGCTTTGGTGCGGGGGCCCATCGAGCGAGAACCTGTTTCCCTCGTGGCAGCGACGTTCAGCCGTTGTAGGGGGTGAACGGGGTACCAGTGCGATCAGGACTATCGGCCACGACTCCGACACAGTATCGACCCCGGTACTCATGTCAACGCGACCGTCGACCACAGCCTCCGAGTGGACACGTCCGTCGACCCTGGCACTCGCGTTGACACAACCGTCGACCTCGGCTTCTGTGTGGATGCATCTATTGACTTCCCCAACTCTAGCCCCACCTCGAGTGATCCTCCGCGTCGCGCGACTACTGGAGCCCAAGTTGTTTTCACCAACAACCTCGCGACTGGCACACTCACGTTAGTAGGCCCTATCGGATGTATGACAGAGGATAGTCTCGTGGCAGTCCTCGGCACGTTACAGCGCGAGTTGACCGATCTTTAGAATGCCATGCGAGAGATGCAAGAGGCTCGAGGTCAGCCAATGCCCACGGCAATGGTAGTGGAGGTCACAGCTGAGCGGGCGGATAGCCGTGAAGTCTTTGTCTCCGGGCCCCCGGCGGATAGACCCGAAGTCTTCGCTCTCTGCTGACTTGCAGCAGTCCCTGTGGCCAGAAGATTTCAAGTTCTCTACCGTCGAACCGTACAAGGGTGATACAAACCCTCGAAAGTTCGTATGGGTATACAAGACGGCCATTGAGGCTGCCGGTGAACACGACTCCACAAAAGTGAAGGGTCTGCCACTGGTCCTCTAAGGGATAGCATTTTCTTGGTTATTCACCATTGCGCTGAACTCCATATATGCATGGGAACAAATTTGGGACCGCATATACAACAATTTCTAGGGCAACTACATTGAGCGGGTCCATGCAAACCAGCTCTTCGCCATCAAGCAAAAGCCCTCAGAGAGGCTCTAAGACTATTTCAAGCGCTTCGCCAAGGTCCGTTGCCAAGTGAAGGACGTAAATAAGACGACCATCATCAACGTGGCGGTGCAAAGTCTTCTCCTAGGGCCGTTAGCTGAGTACAACGCGTGCGTAAATGAGACGACCATCATCAACATGGCGGTGCGAGGCTCCAAGACTATTGCAAGTGTTTTGCCAAGGTCCGTTGGCAAGTGAATGACGTAAATGAGACGACCATCATCAACGTGGCGGTGCAAGATCATGTTTTCAAAATTGACTAGTCGCATTATCTTGACATGTCTTAAGTCTTGAATTTGATTTCTTTTTTTTTATGAAAGGGCATGCTTGAATCTGAACTAGAGTAGTCACTTTTCATCATCCCTCTTTCTCACCAAATCAGCATATTCGAAAGTTGAATATGAACTGGAGTAGTCATGATAGACAGTAGTACCGTCACAACTATTTGAGCAGGGCACCATCACCAAAGGAGGGGGAGCGGGGAGTGCAAGGGGGAAGGGTGGCCAGAGAACAAACCTTCGAGGGTGATGGAATCCGGGCTGGCCGAGAGGGATTCGGGGCGGGGGTGATAGGTGCCGTGGAGAGGAGGGCGGGGCCAAGAGCACGACAATGTAGAGGTGAGATTCGGGTGGGGTCGAGACGATGCAGAGAGGGGGCTGAGATCTAGGCGACGGAGAAAGATCTAGCGGCAGCGAAGAGAGAGCTTGAGCGGAGGTGATGGCCGAGGAGGGCTGAGAGGATGGCGGGGCCTAGGGATACAGGAGGGCGGAGTCGAGAGCAGCCATGGTGGGGGCGAGAGGGGCACGCGTGAGAGAAAGGTGTAGCGTCTAGTGCGCGTGCGAGAGAGATGGCCTGCGACCGATAGGATTGGGGGTATACTTCAGTGGCATTTGCGGGTAATATCACTGAACTTCAAAGGGCAATTTCGTTCTGAGGGTGCTAGCTCCCCACGAGAATCTAGTAAAACCTACTTCTCCTTCCTAATTCATTTTCTATCCTACTCCTCATGAGAATCCAAATATGCTCCTCTTACGAAGCTGAGTGTTTGGCATAGCTCCACTAGATTCGAACAAGAAGCTGGGAGCAGGAGTTGCACCAAACAGGCCCTATATGAGGAGGAGAGGCAGGTGATCAAAAGATTCTAGAGTTTAGATTTTTGTTTTACCACATTGTCTCCTTCTATGGTTGTGAGAGAACTTAAGAGAGAAAAGAATGATGCTTTGGTTACACTTTGTAATCATCTATGGACATGTAAATTCCATCCTTTACTAGAAATATATCAAAGTTTTATGTCAATCATGTTCTTGTTTGTGTTCTTGCTTGGTTTTGCTTATTTTTGAGCTCAATTTATGATTTCATGTTCGTGGATTAACCGCTGAAGGTGTAACGGATTGAGTCTTATAAATTTGTTGAGAAGCGTGCGTGAGTGTGTAAAACATGTGTTAGTGGGGTTGACGAGTTCCCTGTGTGCTTAGCGGATTGAAATCCACTAAGTGGTGCTGATTATATGAGGGAGGACATGTAAGAGATAGGGTTGAGGTGGTGAGAGAGACATAGAGATGTTGTTTCTTTGGTAGTTTCTTTTCTCCCTCCCTATGTGTGAAAACTTAAGTAAGGATGGTACTTTTGAAACACCTTGTAACCATCTCATGTACTCATGAATCTACTCGATCAACTCTTTGATCTATTATTGGTGTTTCACTTGTTCTTTGCTTAGTTTTTCATGTTTTTGAGCAAGAAACTTGGAATCATGATCTAGATGGTTTTTACCCTGACTCTTTGCCTTGATTATATTGCTAGGACATATGAGAGTAGATCTGACAGACCTCATATCATAGATCCCCACGAGCAAGAAGTAATCTGGGTTTTAAGGTTTTTGGGTGTTCTTAAGATCCAAATTTAATCTTCTTCAATTTAGTGTTCACGTCCAAGAATCTTATGATTCTTAATTGTTTAGATTTTTAATATCTTGAACAAGTCTTATACAAAATTTAGAAATGTTTAGATAATATTTGAGCAATATCTTGGTATTCGAGTTTTGACTCAAGAGGTTTTTAAGTTTAGAAATAGGGGACCGTTAAGACCGACCCTAGACTTACGATCAGACCAGAGTGGTGGTCATACCAGCCTTAGACCTATAGTATGACTAGTCCATCTATGGTGGTCTGATTGGCCTTGTGTTGAAGATTGTTGAATTTGTTAGTTTAGGCCTCTAGCTTTGTTTTGTTCGGAAAAGTTGGTGTAATCTAAATTTGGTTACTATCACAATCACTTGAGTGAAGATTTTAATTATCATCGGAGGAAAAAGCTCTAAGAATCATTCACTCCTCTCTGGTGGCAGATCCAAGACTAAAACAAAGGAGGTGCTTATGGACCTAGTATTCTTCTACCTTCAGACTTGATGGCTTACTTCCTCCTTAGATGGATGCAGTGCTTGAGGGGGTATTCACTGTCTGACTAGTAATAGGGTGGGCTGGCTGACCCACCGTTGGGTCCGTCTCTATTCCTCTCTAGTTCCTACGCATTTGGTGGGTCTTTTCTTGTTTCTTCTTATAGCATGAGATTGCATGTACGTCGGGTGTGGAGGAAGACAAGAACCGATAACCAGTGAGCATATCAGTGGTAAACTTTGATGAGATTGAAAGTGTTTCACAATGTTATCGTGCTTGGAAGAACAGAGTCAAAACAGAGTACGTTCTAGTGAAGATTATCAGTATTAGTAGCTCCAGAGCGCGACATCAGCTCCGCCGTCGCCGTTATCCCAGTACGCCCCGGTGGTCGGCGGCTCCATGAGCAGCCCCTGCGCAAGGCTTGCGTAGTACATATCCAAGTCCATTTCCTCGAACAAGTCAAGCTCGAACATGTCGCTGTCCCGTGTTGCCGGCATGTCAAGCGTTGCAGAGGAAGGGTTCCCCGACGTCGCCGGCGAGCCGGCATTGTCCGCCAGCGACGGCGTCGACACGCTGGAGGTGACTTCGTCGACGGCTGTGGAGCCGGCGCCGTTCGCGGGCTCCCGGCGCAGGAACTCGGCGACGGCGTCGGCGGCCGCGCGCCGGACGTCGGCCAGGCTGGCGAGCGCGGGCGGCACGGCGAGCAGCCACGCGGAGTCCGGGAAGTTGAGGCACGCGACGGAGCGGCCGTGCAGCGCGAGCATGGCGGCATCGTGCGCGCGAGCGGCCGCCTCGGCGGTGACATAGGTCCCTAGCCAGAGCCGCGCGCCGCGTTTGCCGGGGACCCGCACTTCGCACACCCACCGGCCCAAGCTGCCCCGGCGCCGCACGCCGCGGAACACCGGGTGCCGCGTCTCCCGGAACTTGGTGCGCCCCGCGGGGCGCTTCGGCGGCGACGACCACACCGTCTTGTGCCCGGGCGAGGACGACGCCGACGCCGACGAGGAGGACGAGCTCGAGATCTCGTGGCCCATGTCCATGGCTGCCGATCCCTTGGCGCTGGCTCTAGGTTAGCGTGTACTGCGAAGTGTGAGATGCTCGAGCTTGAGTGTCTGTGTGGAGTGTGCGTGTTTGTGTGAGATGCATTTATAGGTACGCCTTGCGGCGTTGGGTTCGGACGCGGGGAAGACATGGGTGCGCGGCCGGTGCCCGTAGGCGAGGAAACAGCTGGTGACGATGGATTCGATTTCCACCCTTTCTAGGGATTAAAGTAAGTGTTTTTCTAGCTGGTGGGACACGTTCTCCGGGCGGGCGTGAAAAGGCAGCTTGCTGCTTAACAGTGGTGATTGGGCCCCACAGCCATGGCCTGTGGAGGCACACACGGTGAGATTCTCTGTTTCCCCGAGTTTTCTCCGGAGGCAAGTGCGTGCCACTCCCAAGGTAATAAACAGCAACAGCGGTTAGTAGCAAATTGTCATCTACTGTGGACGATGTTGTGTACGATATATTTTAATAGCATAATCTAAACAACACTCATAATTTTGAAATACTTATACATATATACATATATATCATAATTTATGGCTTACTTGAATTACACTATCATTTTTCATGCTTAATTACTTGACTGCCCAAGCACATAAAGGCAGTTATTTCATACTCAACATGAATCTCTCTATTGCAATGCAATATGCCAATATGCCAATATACCAGTATCAGAATACTGGCCACACAAACAAGATCGCAAAAAAAAAAAGTGTGGCAAGTGCCATGTAGAAATATTGGCTACAGCCCATACAAACAAGAATGGGTCTCTCTACTGCTCCCATCTAGAAATGCGCAGGTTGCTGCTCACTGTAATTAATGACATGATGTTGCAATGTAGTAGATGTGATGCTAAATTAAACTACAAACAAACAAAGCTATGTCATAGGGTTCCAAAATACATTAGTAGAAATAAATGAAATTGATCATCACTGCCTCCACCACCACAAGAAACAATCAACATACTACAGAACTATATTACAAGATTTACAACATACTACTTTAGCATCAAACTGCTCAGGCAGCTCAGCTCAACATTCAACAGAGGAAAAAGGCAATGTTAGAGCCAATATCAACCATGATTCAGAGTTTCATAATTCAAACAACAATAGTCAACAACATAACAAAAGTACATATGAATATGATAGGTACCAGTAGGTCCAGCTGTCCAGCATAGGCACAAGAGCACAACATCACTCCAGTCTCCAGTAGACAGCAGTATATTCTTAGTTACATAACAAAAGTATACATATGATAGAATGACATATGAAATAAAGGAACCAATACATGAAGGGAACAAGAAACATCAGTTGTCACCGTCGGCATCCAAACCAATCTCTTCCTCTTTCTATTCCTCTTCATCTTCCTCTTCACCCTTAGAAGATTGAAACTCTTCTTCCTCTTCCTCCTACGCCTCTTCTTGAATAAACAAAGTGTGAGATTTCTTTGCTTTAGATGTTGGTGCCCAGTTTTTATAGTGTATTTCCATTACACTAAATTTAACTAATGCACACCAATACAACGCATATTGTGGTGCTGAGCATTATTCCCATCAAGGCAAGATCTGTTAGAAACTTAGAATACCTCAAAATGCATATTAGTAGCCTTTGTACTATGTTATAACTTATAACTACTAATGTTGTCATAGTGGTTAGTGATTTAGGTGTGCTAGTATAAGGGAAACATAGGATGGTAACTCACAGTTGAAATTTTAAGGGCATTCATTTGACATGAATGCTAAAAACTTTGTAGCTAGCAAAGATACAAATCAATGAATACAAAGGATGTGCCACAACTACAAGAACCGATCATTTCAGGAAACACTTCAACTTGCATAGAGCAATTGAGTAGTGGTGGAGAGTGGAGGTGGAGATCAAAGCGTTGCGGTCGTCGATCCGTGGTAGAATCGAAGAAGATAACCACCGTCTGTCATCGAGGTTGTGCCGCCGCCATGTCGAGTACAGCAACAGTGGGGGCGGCGCCCAACAGATTCCGCACGCTATCACACACGGCCAAAAGGATGAAGGCGTGAAGCCATGGAGCTGTTGTGTCTGGTACTCTGGTCAGAGTTAGAGGAGGAGAGGGAGGGGAGGGCCGAAGGAGACGAGGATTGTGGTGGTGGGTGGGGGGATCGGTTAGAGTGGGCTCCGCCGGCGTCAGAGTCAGGGTGGGAGTGTGGTACTGTGGAGGGGGATTGTGCTGGTCTTCGGTAACATGGAGGAGCCGAGGAGGAGATGATACGTTGGGGGAAGGACCGAAGGAATCGTTGATTGGGCATACGTAATGCGGATGACTAGGGTTTGCACATTAGTCATCCATGAATTTTCACTCGCCTTCACCTGGGAAGGATGCGGACGTAGCGAGCCGCTATATCGGCCTGACATCCGCAATTACAGCTATAAAATTCATGACCGCTATTTTTCATCTCTATTTCTTTATGATAGCACTCGCCTACCGCTATCGCAATCGTGGCCGCTATAAATGCTATTTATAACTACGTTGGCTACTGCCCACTGGTGGTGAACACCTATGGCCTCTGGGGTCAAAATGGTGGACTTGCCTCGTGCATGTCACTTTTTTGAGCGGACAATGGAAGTATGTCACACCAAAAATAGGCAGCTTAGTTTGGTGCAATACACTGAGAAAATGGTCTTTCTATTGTAATTTGTGTGAAAATCATGTGTAGAAGTTTTTTTAAAAAAACTCAAATCACGTGTGGTTTCGAAATTTCGACCATTTGGTTCGCTGCGACATGGCAAACTTTTTTACCACCATGCCCACACGAAACTAGCACGAATACGCTACTCATGATTTCACAGGTTGGATTATACTCCTTCCTTTCATCCAATCTCACCTTTTGGATCTTCATTGGAACGATCAATGGCGTTCGGACTTCCGAGCACTGTAACACCGCTACATCGTTTGACATCAGAAGCGGAATCACACCTCAAACAAAGTAGGTTTCAGTCTAAGGTGTGAAAAAATATCTAGTGTACATGTTAGATAAATTGAGTCTAGTCTAGGTAACATTTTTATAGTCCAGTCCAAATAGTTTAGATCATTTCATCATTGAGACCGGAGTGTAATCAAATTCTGGTTTCATCGCTATTTGACATACTAACAGAAATAAAGATACGGCAAATTAGTCTGTACAAAACCATGCGGCGGAAGGAAATTCCTTTCCAAATAAACTAATGCAACCAGTTCCGAACAAACAGGATACAGACACATACAGTAAAGCCCCGGCCAACACACATGCCAGAAATGCTAAAACCGGGTGCAATGATCCCCGGATAGAAAAACCAGTGACAGCCGTTTCCTCGGCCGTATCCATCCCGCGGCGGACGCGAACGCGATCGTTAGACGACTAGTTTGTCGATCGCCGATGGCGAGACGTGACGACGCGGGACAGCGACGGGACGACGGCGACGTCCGGGGCCTGCCCGATCTTCGATTGCCCGGTAGTGCGGCGCCGGTGCCCACCCGCGGGCGCTTTCCCAAGTCTCCCGTCTCGCCTTTGTTTATTCCTCTTGCGGCTGCCGTTTTGCCCCTTGGGGTCTGAGAGGAGGCGACTTTTGTGGACGGAGGACGGACGGGGGAGAAGCGCCGAGGCAGCTTCCGTTCTTGTTGCTGCTCGCTCGCTCGTTCACGGTGGCGTACAGCTAACCGCTGCCCGTTCACCATGCTCTGTGAAAAGGGAGAAACCAGACAGGGGAATACGCCAAATTGGACAGCAATGCGATCATGGTATCTGTGGCATCTTTTTCTCTCTCTCTCTCTTTTTATAATGCTTCCTGATCAAGTCGTGGCCCCGTGACACTCCTAGATCTTTTTTGGAGACGTCTACCTTTTTTTTGTTGTTGTTGTTATCGCGGCGACCTGGAGACGTCTACATGGAACTGCTCCAGAAAGTGTGGGCAAGGAAGCCTGAACGCAGAATTTTGAAGGGGTAAGGAGTCTACAGTGGCAGGAAGTCTGGGAAAGGGTGTTACTAGGATTTTTTTTCACTTAAGCGTATCGAAGGAAATAATTTTACAGTGCATATCGATTTGGGCTCTGGCTCTGTAATTAGGTCAAGGGGTGAACCCCGTCGAAGCGCGCAAGGGCTGAGGACTATTGGTCAAGCCAATGAGCATCAAGTCAGCAAAATCAGCATGGGAGCTGTATGTGGGCCTTCTGAATTCGACCTGGTTCGTTTTTTAGAGTTTAACCTTAGTTGGGATTGCATGAAAGCGGCTGACAAAACCAGAACAAATCAAGTGCAACCATTAGCTTGGGAATTGTTCGAGTAGCAGAGATGAATTAGATGCCACTTAACTTTCAATTGCCCTCAAAATGTTACTGTATGTGGCTAAGACGAACATCATTCGGCGAACTAGAGTCCAGGGACGTTTGGTGGGGCATGGACTGTCACCTGTGCCGTTATACTGTATTTGCCTATGCGAAGTCCCTTTAGAATCTGTTTTTATGTAAAGAGCTCTGAGACGATTTTGGAAAGTCAACGGACATGCTCTGTTTTCCCAACTTGCTCCATCACATTATCAAAAGTAGTAACCGTACAGTAGCAAAATCTGGCATCGGAAGCCAGGAGAAAGAGGCAAAATTCGAAGTACAACCGCATCAGCTCTAGTAGCTCCAGAGTGGAACATCAGCGAGGTTAGCGTCGCCGTCGTCGCCGAACGCCACGGCTGCGGACGGGGGCTCCATGAGCATCCCCTGCGCCAAGCTCGCGTAGTACAAGTCCCACCCCATGTCCCTGAGGACATCCAAATCGAACGGCGTGTCGTCGGCCGGAGAAGAGGACTCGTCGGCGGTTGTGGCATCGTCGTCTGTGGGCGAGGACGGCGTCCACGACGTGGCCGACAACGCGTCCTCGGCAAGCGCCTCGCGCCGCTGGAAGTTCTCGACGGCCTCGGCGACCGCGTGGCGGACGTCGGCGAGGCTGCAGTAGGAGGCCGGCACGGCGAGGAGCCAGGCGGAGTCGGCGAAGTTGAGGCAGGCGCCCTTGCCGGCGATGGCGAGCATGGCGGCGTCGTGCGCGCGCGCGGCCGCCTCGGCGGTGTCGAACGTGCCGAGCCAGAGCCTGCACCCTCGCCGCCCGGGGACGCGCACCTCGCACACCCACCGCGCGGCATTGCCCCGGCGCCGCACGCCGCGGAACACCGGGTGCCGCGTCTCCCGGAACTTGGTCCGCCCCGCCGGCCGCTTCGGCGGCGACGTCCACACCGTCTGGTGCTCCGACGACGAGGTCGAGGCCGGGCTGCACGGCGAGCCCGACTCCCCGCTCATCTCCTTCTTGATCTGGCACATCTGAGCTCCCGGAGGTTTTGATTGCCTTGTTGGTTCCGAAGCGATGGAGTTGCGCGTGGTTTTGCGACGGGGAGACGGTGGTATATAAGTATATTTATAGGTGGTGGCGGGCGAGGGGGACGCAGCTGCAGTGCAGGGGATAAACAGCGGGGAGTTAGCTGGGCGCGGGAGGAAAATCCAACGGGGGAGTGGCTCAGGCGAGGGCCCCATCCGCTACTGGATCGAGACGATGATGTAGACACAGCTGGATACGGCAATGCGGGCGGATGCATCCGGTGAAGGCGCAAGGGGAAGGAACAGTGATACTTCGAGAGTGACCTGATCCTTTCTTTATTGGATTCGTTCGGGCTGGACTAGTCTTTCCTTTTGCTTCCTCCATCGTTTTCTTATTATTCTAGTGACTTGCGTCCTCGCGTTCCTTCGGCCGTTGGTGGCCTCGTGTTTGCTTTGCCTTCTGCCTGAAATTAAAAACAAAGAGTCGCAGTTTGCGATTTCGATTTTTATTGTAACAGTGAAATTGTGTTCGTGTGGAACTCTTGGTACTTAGACCCTGTTTATTTCCACTTAAGATTATTATAATCTAACTTATAAATCATAAATGGAAACAAACAGCACAGATTATAAGGTAACTTATTATAATCTAATAGCCCAGATTATTGTAATCTAATAAGCTCAAAAAAGAAGCTTATTTCAGCTTATAGATCCACCTTTTATCTTAATGACCATAAAACTTTAGGAATATTACCCACCTTTGCCATTCATCCAACCCCCAACTCCCGTGCCTCTCTCCCAGGGCATTGTAGTCTTTCAACATTCGAATACAACAATCCATAACTCTAATAATCCAGGCTGTCAAACACCTGACAGCTTATTTCCCACCAGTTTATTATAAACTAGCTTATATAATCCCCACCTATAAGTTAGATTATAATAATCTTAAGTGGAAACAAACAGGGCCTTAGTCGTGCATGTTGGCTTCTACTTTTTTACTTCTACTCGGAGAACATATGCTTTTTCAAAGCAACTTACTTATCTTGCTCTTATCTCGTTCTAGAGATCATGGACGGATCACACGTCCTATTTCTCTCACTTCTATCTTATACATATATCTCTTTTCTACTTTTTCAACCGCTCGTTATTTTCTTCTAAAAATAATTTTTCAAAAACTACTATTCATTTTAGCCAAAAATAATTTACTATAATAAAAAATTATTAGCTACAGCTAATATTAACCAGTGCTAGATGGCCGGTTCCTCCGTGGTCAGCATGGCGAACATGAGCTGCGGTTTGGCGTCAGTTTATTAACAACGAATCTGTTTATTTCGGGAAGCTAGCGGGATTATTGTGGGCTGTATTAACATCTCCGTACAGCTAACTTTTTACGCATCCAGTACGAGACTTCGGTTAGGGAACACTTTAGAAAACAGATTTGTTCTAGAGGTGGTCTAACCTTTTATGATTGTGTCTTTTAACTAATTCAATGTAAATGTATTAATATATTCTTATTTTTTGTAATTATCAAAGAATATGATGAGAATTTTCTATACTACTCCTATCATATATATAAACCATCAAGAGGGGTGCAAAATAGTCAAGTCCACTTATTTTACATATAAGCACTCTCTCTCATGTTGCTGGCTCTCTTTAGTTAGACCCTTCATATGTTGTTTGGTCAGTAGCCACAATAGATGGCGCCGCTCGTGGGGATTGTGTAAGAAGCTGCGCGAGAGAATGCGTTAGAGAAGGCTACCGCCAAAATGCTCGTGCCGCGAACACCCAGATGCTGCCATATACGAGGCTACTTCCGGTGGCTACCCCATCGCACCTGCAGAGGTGGATCAGTGTTTCTCGTCGCCGGACACCAGGGTGTAGGCCTCCGTGCGTGATGTAAACTGGCTTTGACCTGCAGAAGTGGAGTGGTCGTAGACGCTTAAGGCTTCATCTATGACCATGGCCCGACGCTTAAGGCTTCATCTATGACCATGTCGTGGCCAACTCTTCGCTGATAGTTACGATCTTCTTGTGGTTGAAACTTCGTCGACGCTAGTCCGAAGCGTGGTCGTAGACATTTTGTCCAACCACCTTGGGATCACAAACGTCTTGTCTGACAGCCTCGCGGTCGTAGACGCTTTATTTGACCGCCTCGTGGTTGTAGATATTTTGTCCGACCACCTCGGGATCATAAACGCCTTGTCTAACCGCCTCGCGGTTGAGACTTCGTCCAACCGCCCCGCGGCTGTGACTTCGTCCGACCGTCTCGTGGTCGTAGACGCTTCGTTTGACCACCTCGTGGTCGTAGATATTTCGTCCGATCGCTTCACGGTTGTGACTTCGTTTGACCACCTCGTAGTTGTAGACATTTTGTCCGGCCGCACGTGGGAGCATCGGCTTTCATCCGTGTTCGGAGTCCAGATGTCATTTTCTGACGTGGCTGGGCGTCGACTCGCCGTTTGGTGCTGGTCCTGTTTGCTCGGGCCTCAAAGTCTTCGTTATTTTGTTTTCGTCACGCACTTGACTCAGAAGCACTCCAAATTAGTCGTTTTGCATTGGTAAAAGGCATGACGGTCTTTTTTTGATGTATAAAAACAATTTTTTAATTTTTATAGTAATTAATTTTTAAATAGAGTATTTTTCAAGATAAAATCTATAAATTAATTATAGTATATACTACTCTATTTATATGAATCACGATAAGAGTAGATTTGGTTTAGAGCCTAGGTAGAAAAGGTTTACTTGGGACGGCCATTCAATCACTCCCTTAATCGAGTTACGAGAGGAAGTCCTTCCAAAAATCAACAACATCGAGACCACAGGACGCCCATCCATCCATCCATCCATCCATCCATCCCACTGATAGCGCCGTGAGCGAGCCGCGAAACCGAAACCAGCCACCGTCCCGGCCGGGCACCCCGGTATCGCCGGACGAAACACCACCTTTTGGCGTTCAAGAGTCACACCCCCCGCCTGCCCAGCTCGTGGGAGGTCGCGGGTTTTCCTCTTTTTCGCGTCGTCGTACGGTGCGCGTCCATTTCGCGCCCGCGCTGGCCGTGACGCGAGGTTTCGCTCGTGCTCGGGGGGGATAATACCATGCTATAGCACAATATTTTAGTGGGGGCGCAGAAGAGGGGGCGTGCACGCGCTGATGCGCGCGGGGCGTAGCGATGGCGACGTCGTGACAGTTGCCTACACCGCAGCAGTGACGAGGGCGGTCTGGCCTTATCCATCCCCCGCTCCGTGCACGCGCTTTTGGCGTTGTTTTGTGGCTGCTGGACCTGGTCAAGCTGGTAGGGCAATCATATCGCCTAAGATAGGGTAATATTGATCTAGAGACATAAACGAGTAGAATTTGAATAGATGTCTTTATCATATTTATTTATATATTTTTTCTTGAACATAGATACGAATACGAATAACTCAGATACAAATATAAATACGAATAATATCGAATATAGATACGGAGCAAATACAAATCGAAACGAATACGGTCACGGATATTTTTCAGAACATAAAAAAAACCCCTTAAATTGTATGACAAAAATTAACGAAAACATATAACTAGTTTATTTGATGCAAACATCCATTAATTATTCATATTTTCAATAACCACACATAACATTGGCACTAGCAAGCTGCATTAATTAGTTCATCGCAAACATAACACTTAGTATCAGGGATTCTTGGTTGGCATTAACTCTATGTTCTATTTGAAAGTCGAATACTGAGACTAACTATCTGATGCTTCTTTTGGCCTCTATAGTATCCCATGTTGCCTAGACGCCCATAGCGCACACATTTAGGGCCTGTTTGGATATACCTCTCATCCAACACCCCCTTAAGCTGAAAGAAATATTTTCTATAGGAAAAACATACCTATACAAAATGAAACTAGAAAATTTTCATGTCTTAATATTAAAATCTATTACTAAAAATGCAAATAAATACAGGTAAAATTTATCTAATATGGCAAACATTTCATGTATGTAAAAACAATCCTTGAAATGAATGGATTTGGGCCAGAACCGATGAGTAAAACCAAAATATCTTATGATCCAATGAGGATAAGATATGAACTAGGTTTACAAATAGACCAAACTCAGGAGCTACATAACACAATATGATAAAAACGCATCCTTCTTTGAACCTTAAGAAAGTCTGCTATAAAACTTTATAGAGAAGGATAAAACATAATGCTCAAAACTGCAATCGGGCTCATGGCATGGATGATAGTACGATGAGTCATGGGCTCATGGCAATGATGGGCCGTAAACTGCTATTGCCTATCAGGCTAAAATCCCGGATATCTGGCTTTGTATTATTCAGATAATCCGTATTTATATCCGTATTCGATGGATACTAGGCTTACTATATTCGTATTCGTTTCTGACAAAAAAAATCCATATTCGTTTCTGATCCGAGAATTATCCCAAGAAAATCCGACCCGAGACAATTCAAATTCGTTTTCGTCCAGATCAGTCGGAAATTATCCGATCCATTTTCACTCCTATATATATATATATATATATATATATATATATATATATATATATATATATATATATATATATATATATATATATATATATATATATATATATATATATATATATATATATATATATATATATATGATATGGTATTTAAAGTATGGTATTGTTAATCCGGCCCAAATACGATATGGTATAATTAGTAAACGAATCGTGCCGGTTTTGATCAAACTGTGTGTATCGTGTTTGGACCAGCACCTCGTTATGGTGGACCGGCTCGACACGGTACGAACAATAACTCTTTTATAGTAATGTAATAAAATTGCTTGTAGTGGTAGTAAAATTACTTATGTTAGAGGTTACTGCCCTCTTCCGAGTGTAGATGGGTGACTTAACAGTAAAATTACTTGTGACTCAATGACTAGCAGTAAAATTACTTATGACTAGTAGTAAAATTATTTACGACTGACGGTAAAATTACTTACGACCGACAGCAAAATTACTTGCAACTGATAGTAAAATCAATAGCCTATCGATGGGCATGTATGTCTAAGCATATCTAAACCAGTCCGACATAGTTTGACTTCTTTTTATATCATGACTAAATTAAAAGATAAGTATATAAACCAATATAATATATAATGGTAACTTATTTAGGTTGGTCTAATTTTGCCGTGCGCGCCGTGCCGTGCCGGATGGACTTTTGTGGCGGCTGCGGATGTGGTCTGATTCCGACCGGCCGGTTAAAATAAGTAGCATTTCATTCGTGTCACGTCCGTCCAGCTGCTGCTGACTGGCCCGGGAAGACCGGAAGAATGCCCAGCTTAGCATGTTACCATGTTTTTTTTTATTCTTCACTGCTGATGCATGATGCTAATCTCGTGGGAGCCAGCTAAACGTGGGAGGCACAGAGGGGAAAGTATCGTAGTATTTCTTTTGAGAAAAAGTTTTGCTTGATTGGGTTTTTTTGATGATCGCTTGTCGATAGTGTTCTTTTTTCTTCATATCATGAAATTGTTTATTCAAAATATAGTGTTCCAAAACGATTGTCAACAAGTTGCAGACTAATTGGTTTGGTGCTAACTTGTCGTGATAAATATTAGGGTTTAGATCGCACCAATGGTAAAATCTATATACTACGGACTCTTATCCATTAGGATAATAGGACTTGATCTTGGGTTTGCTCTCGATTGCATCCATTTCTGGGTACTCCCAAACTCTAATCATCTCCTCCTACTCTAAAGAATGGTACTACACTTTCCGAATAACAGTGTTATGGCCCGCTCGGTTGGGCTAAAAAATTATGACTTATGGTTGAAATTGTACTGTAGCAGCTGAAATTTTATTATAACTGAAGGTGGCTTATTTAGCGTAATTAAATTTAAAAAATTTTAAAAATAGAAAAAAATATGTTAGCTTATTATGGACAACACGAACGAATACGGGAAAAACGAATCGGCAAAAAAGCTTAGAAAAGATAAAAGTTTAGAAAAGGATAAAATTTATAAATAGTGAAAAATAAGCCAGAAGCCGGAAGAATACTGTCCCCCGGAGCCGCAACTAAAAAATAATCACTGTACAAGCTGTAATCAAAGATGTTACAGCTGTATAGATTGGAGTCCGTGATTGTTGCACTGCAGATTAAGCAAACTTTGACGTCATGATCACGGATCACGATGGACATCGACCGCCCGTAATAACCACTTAACCAGAGAGCATTCCAGGAAAGCGATATACTCCCGGAAATTGACAGGGCTCTGTCCACTCCATACTACTTGCACAAAACGCATTGGAAAATCACTTAGTTTTGCAGCCTAGCTTGATGCCTGATCTAGCGAACAGATATATTCAGAAGAATCAAGCTTATTCTATACGTAGATTTTATGATTAATGGTTGTGCCAACCTATGTATAAAGTGGGATGACACGGCAGATTAATCCTACGGTAGTAGTGTAGGTCTGTTCAAGTTTGCCTTGTCAACAGTTTACAATGCTAGAGTATATTGACATATCTCTATATTTGATAGTTTAGGATTTGTAATCCCGTAAAACCTGTATTATTTCTAGGATCTTCCTATATGGTATCAGAGCGGCGCCGCTCCTGAGTCGCCGCCTCCACAACTTCCGCCACGCCGCCTCTGAGAGATGATCTCGTCTCCATGATCTCTCCCAGGGGCCGCGCAACCCGTAGTTTAAGTCGGGTCGCTACCAATTAGAGTTTTTCCCGGTCATCTTCAGATCAGTTTTTTTTTGTACTTTTTTGATCATAGATCGATTTATGTCGCCCTACCAACCCATCGACATTCCTTAGCTCCGGACATCACCGCCTGGCTTCGACCTCTCCGGCGCCTCCTCTCCTTTGATGACATCGTGGTGTGACGCGGCGTGCTTGTCAACATAGCCCTCCCTCTACGGTCTTCCGAGCGCCCCGTCTACAATCATCATCATGTCGGATCATCATCGCCGGCCTGTCGTCCGCGAGTATGAGCCGTCGCACCACTGAGAGCTCGTGGTCACCATTGCCATCGCTGCCTTCTAACGTCTTCATCAACTCTGATCAGGTCCTTCTTCGCCCAAATCTAGAGCCGGCTCTCTCCATCGCTCATCTCCACGGCCCCAAATTCGGGCTCCCAGGCCGACGTCGCCGCTTCCTCCAGCTCGCCCCAGCCTTCTCTGATGTCACCGCTCCTAGATCCGGCCTCCTCTGTGCCAGATCCGGCGGTCTCTCGCCCAGATTCGGCCATCTCGCTCTGCGGTCAACCTCTCCCCTGACGGGTGGCCCCTTCTACTTCATCTTTGACCACGCTTGGACGACCTGCTCCCCAGATCTGGTCGGCCCCCTCTGCTTCATTTTCGACCACGCTCGTTCGACCACGGCCGATTCAACCATAGTTGTTCGACCCCAACCGTGCCTTCTCCCGGTCGCCTCCTTCTGCCTCTCCTACGACCTTGTATACGACCGAGTCCACAACCACGTCTACGACCGCAACTACGACCACGTCTACAACCGCGCCTCCAACCACGCCTTCGGCCGCACCTTCGACCACGCCTCCTCCTCGGCAGATCCGGTCGGCCCCTCTCTGCTTCATCTATGACCATGGCCGACCGACCTCCTCCTCAGATTCGACAGGCCCTTTCTGCTTCATCTTCGACCATGTCCAGACGACATCCTCCCCAGATCCGCTTGGCCCCCTCTACTTCATCTTCGATCACGGCCGGACGTTGGCAACCTCTTCACTGACCTCGGCCACGACCTCCTTTGCATCAACTCCACTACCTGACCACAGCAACGACCTTGGCACCAGCTACCTCGACATGGCTCCCTCCTCCACGGCTACAACCATGGTCACCACGCTCTCGGCTACCTCGGTAGCAAAGGGCTATCATTAACTTGAGCAAAACTTGTCGGTTCCCTTTACAATCACCGCGTCCGCAACGCCACAGCAGTCCCCGATTCTCCCGCTGCAATTGCGAGGGGTGTCAGTCCGACGGTTCCCCACCTTCGGCCTCCTCTACCTTTGGCTTCCTCTTCAATCTGATCATCCGCGACGCTCCTGCTGTCCGCGACGATTTTCTCTCCAGTCTGATCGTCCAGAGACCGTCCGCACCTGCTCCTGCTATCCACGAAGCTACCGCTACGACTGCGGGGAGATGTTAGAGTATAGTTTAGCATATCTCTATATTTGATAGTTAAGGATTTGTAATGTTACGATACCTGTTTTATCTCTAGAAAAAAGCTTCTTGCCCTCTAAGTCTTGTACTCTATATAAACCACCATCGAGACTCAATATAATTATTAATCCATTTATAGTATATTCATCTTCCTACGTAAAGTTGACATGTATGCCCAGCATCTTTGTGGTGAAACCAAAAGCTTATGTCCTTGGAACGGTACGTACCATCAGTGCTGACATAAGAGTTTTCAGATGGACGGTCAACGAAGCAAGGGCAAGGCCAGGGTCGCCCCCTGTTTCAGCTGAACAGGCAGGGCGGCCTTTCTTGGCCTCTGAAGTGCGAGTAACACCTTGACTCTCCCTGATGGGACACGACCTCAAAAAAACGCACGCCTTTGACTGACAAGGGAGAGCCTCGCAATTCAACAACTATAAAATCATATGCCGCTGACCAACTCGTGGCTCTCCCAAAGTCAAAATTTTCTCGGTCAAACTTGCATGCCCCTTCGCCTGATCGATCTCGGTTTTTGCAGGGAGATGCAGGGCGCAGATGTCAACGGTGACGGCTTAGACTGGAGCAGAGCATGCGTCACGCCTTACACCGAGTGTTCGTCTGCTAGTTCGGAGCATCGCGGCGGCACGCGAGGTAGGCGACCCCATCGGCATGACGAGCGTACCGCGAGATCACTATCCCTTGCGTATGGTACATGAACGGCTCGCTGATTTCTGGCCGGAGTGCAGGGAGACGTGAGACTATGCTCATCAGCCTGAAGCGTCAAAACGCGTCGCCGGCCCGCCTGAACTGTGTGCCGCAGGCCTGACCCAATTTTACAAATGCTGGGCCGGAATGTCTTGGGATCGGTCTCCAGAAGTAGCGGTTAACTAGACGTCTTGGTTTCTGCCTTGGACTGAAGGCTTAGACCGAAAACGAGTTGGTCTCAGGTTCCTCTCCTCTGTTTCACTGACTGACGTCTTGTGTTGGCCGAGTCCTTGACAAACAATTGCCATACGGTTGTTTTCTGCAATCATCTTTCATTGACAATAACTGACAATTAGACGTCCTCTCTCTGACAATCACTGTCTTCCTGATCAGAAGCGTTAATTCCATAAGCGTCTTCTTTGGTGAATAATTGACGCATCTCTATTGGTATTTAAAGCTAGAAGAGAGAAGACAGAAGGACAATCGAATTGAACAAATTTTAGAAGACAAATCAGATGAAGCAATTAGACAATACAATTCCCATTTAATTTAGTGTAATTAGGGCTAGTCTCATGCCTTATTAAAGGACCCTGTAACCGGTTCATAGCAATAAAGAGCATCCCTGTTCTTTCCCAAGGATTTTAGCTGTCTTTCTCATATTATTTTGTTATATCAACGACTTGATCATCGACACTTATTCTCTTTTTATTTTGCTAAATTGGTTACAAACCTCCTCATTTTGGGCCTATTCTTTGGGCCACGGTTTATGGTTTTTGGTTGTTCACAAGAGAGTATGGAGAGAGAAATATTCGCATATGATTTTGACCGATCTGGATGAAGTCACTACAACGTCTATTATAACTGACTTGTAGATACTGCTCTGAAAAAACAATCTATTTGAAAGGTAACTACTGTAGAAAAATCAAAAGACAAAAGTAAGAAGATGAAAAGAACATACCTTACATAGACTAGTACTTTTGGACTAACATACATACTCAAACTTCGAGTTATATTCTAACATATCAACTAAACTTGGCAAGTTTTCCAACAGAGCTGGCCGGCGCCGAGGAGACGGCCGGAGAGAAGTCGTTGAATGTGTCCTTGTCTTTTGGTCGTGCCATCCACGTTTGGAGCAGCGTCGTCGGAGTCGTTTGGAATCGAGGATTTCTAGCTAAGGGGAACGTATTTAACGTCGTGTTGATTTCATTTGCATGCATGGTGTGCTTGTGCGAGCGAACAGTGTAGACATAGCTTGAGCAAATGTGCTGTCCTTCTTAAGGAAAAGAGATGCTTAGGCTTGTTTTTTTTTTTACTGAAGCTTATAGTTTTTAGCTGGCTTGTGGTTTTTAGATTATTCTTGTGAGAGATTACAGAGTAACAGAAACTCATGTGCGATTTTTACCGATATAAATGAAGTCAGTACAGTATGTACTACAATTTACTAGTAAATCCTATCCTCCGTTTAAAAGTTAGCTGCTATAGAAAAGCTAAAAAATAGTTTTTAAAAGTTGAAAAGAACATGCCTTAGTTTGTTCTACTTAACGTAATGCTGTGTCTCAACTGTTAGAATTTCGCAATCAATATTTCGTTTGAATTGCTGAGGTATTATCAGTTCTGTTACAACTTCGTAATCGAAGTATAATTAAAGTAACGCATGGCATCAACATCAGTAGATCACTGACATTTTCTTTCGAGAGGAAAGGCGTCGTTTACATGAAAATCGAAGAACATAGTAGATTCATTTTCTTCAAGGTGAAAGTACAGACCAGAAGGGAGCACATGGCATGCATGACCGCCCTGCGTTTCACGGCCAGACTCGTGGAGAATAACAGCAGGCCGCTTCCGTTTCTCAGTATTAAAGCTTTGACGGGCTCATCTAGGCCGACTGGGCTTACTTTCTGGTGAGACTTCCTGGCAAAACAAACAGCCCACAAGTAGGACCGGCCTACCGCTATTAAACATTCGATTTGGAGTAAAATACACAGAGGGCCACTAAACTTGTTTGGATGTGTTATCTGGGTTATTATACTTTAAAAATATACATCTAGTTTACTGATATGATATAAGTGGGTCATTAATCTATCCTAATTGGCCATATTTCGTATGTGTGGCATGACACGTAAGATTCAATGTTTTAAAATTAACACAAAACTCCTCGAATACTATATTTTTTATTTTAACCTTATCCTTTTGCCCTTATCCTGATCTGGTCAAACTAGACCGAATCCATCCGCACTAATCACTCAAGGCCTTATCCTCTTCATCCATCTGCATTCGCTTACGACGAAACCCTTGAGGCAACGATGATGGAGTGTGGCGCTGGTAGCGAAGTATGGCTTCATCCTCATGGCACTTGTTGCGCTCTAGCTAATGAAGTTATGATGTATGAACCATGATCTTCTCGATGGGTCATCTAGAAGTTGAACAAAAAGTAACGATAAGGCATAGAATGCAATCTGGTTCAGGTAAAGGCACATGAGTAGGGCTAAATAAACAAAATTGCACCGGGGTTTTCTGTAAATGTTTTGCCAACTATTTTGAATCCTACATGTCTTGCCATACGTAAGAACTATGCCAGCATAAACAGATAGGATAGACTAATAATCTACTTATATCACATCAATAATCTAGATATGTATTTTAAAAGTTTTGTGACTTAGATGATACACTCGGACAAGTTGAATACCTTCATGCATTTTACTCTTCGATTTTGCTACTACCTGTCTCAACTTTCAATAGTGGAAACAAGAAGAACAACTGATCATGACTACTAAAAGCAGGAAATCATGGTCGTGCAATTAAATCCATAATACCAACAAAAACAGTCCACCCAGCCCAGGTTGATGGACCTCGAATTCGACCTCTAGGCAGAAACCCTGGTGTCTTTTGGTGAATTATGAACTTTTTTAACATCGCGTATTCTTGTACATTTTGAGCAGCGAGTATATATCTACATTCTACAAAAAATATCTCTGTGTCTGCAACTGAAGAAGGTACAAAACCGCAAGAGTTGCAGTACAATAGCACTCATCGTTTTAAGGTCCGCAGCGTCCATGAATACGACCTGGAGCTATGGCTATACTGTAGCACGGTACGGTCTTCTTCACTCGTCACTGCCATGTTTCTGACGCGCAGGGACGGATCCAGCGGTGGGGTGGGGGGCTCGAGCCCCCTACTGCTATCGGACCCTTGGAGCCCTCTAGAGCCCCCCTAAATTTTTAGCCATGGATGTATAATGTAGAAGGGGCTGAGGTCGAGCTGAAAGTACTTCAGCCCCTCCAAAAATTTTTCCTGGATCCGCCACTGCTGACGCGGCCTACACGATCACTTCCAATCTGCGACGGCAGCGACATCCCAATCTATGGTTCCGTACGAGGGCAGTTTGCTTTAGGAAAGATCAATTAAGCATGTAGAGTTGTAGATAACCACGCAAAAATTAGGTTGGCTTCATCAGCAAGAACAAAATCAACTAAATTCAGTGTGTCTATATGAATGATGTATCCTAAAATCTATGAATGGTTTGCTGTATAAAATCGTCACAAACCACTGTGTCAATGAAGGTTGTATCATTGACACGCGGGCTGTGTCGAAGAGTGAATTCACTTTTTGAGTCCTGTGCCTTAGGTGAATGTCAAAGAGTGAATTCACAAGTTCAACGTTAGTCGTAGATTCGTAGTAGTAGTATTGCACAATAGCAGTCATCGATTGGCGTACAAAAGTAGTAACAAAAGGTCACCTACATTAAAGCGAAGGAGCTACACGATGAATTGAGAAGTGTCCGGAACTGAGATGGCGCAAGTTTTCCAGGGGAACGGCAGTTGTTTACAAGATCATGGGATCGATCATGGCTCTTCTGCTCCAAGCTCATTGGCAGGACTGAATTATATTGGATTCAGGAGATCATCTTCGAAATTCAAATTAGGAGAGCAAAGTCAAGACGAGATACTCAATCGCCAGCGATCAATTACATACTTCGAGTCGCTCAAGATAATTGGCACGTACCTACCTAGGTCAACACCACGTATATGTTCAGCAAATACCGTAGACTGTATGAATAATCTACCAGAAGCATCCAACTTATCAGGAACTAACTAGAAAGGCGAGTTACTGTACAACGTTATACTAGGAGTTTAGGAGGTTCCTGCGAGAGTATAATATGACCAGAGTCAAGCGATCGAGATTACTATTACTAACGTGTCACAAAGAACGTCAGACAATAGTGTCACAAAGTACGATGTCTAATATATATTTATGATAAATATTTTAGTGTCACAAAGAACGTCAGACACTAGTGGCACAAAGTACGATGTCTAATATATATTTATGATAAACATTTTATAAAATATTTTTCTGTTTTTAGTGATAACCCACATTTTCCATTGCTATGTAATGCTTCAAGCATTTATTGGCAACATTTGTGTTGCATTTTAATTTACCACTAATGTATTTATAAGCATAATTGTTGTTTATCAAAGTTTAACCAAGGTGAAGGATTATTATAATAAGTATCCTAGAATGACATGGTAAAGATAATATCAACAATCAATGAAGGGAATAATACACATCAACGGTATGGTACAACTAAGCATTAATATTTAACATAACCTTTAATTGAATAATATTAATAATAGTAAGCATTACAATTTGAAAGTCTAGTAATTATATTTGAAAACTAGGTCCAAATGATTAATTATAAGAACTTGTCTTGGTAAATAGTAGATAGCGTAGGATATTGCTCGTTAGTGATGGGAGTGTCTGAAGCGTCAAATTCTATAAACGCGCAGATAACCACATTCAATATAAATTCAAATAAAGTTCAAATAAAATTCAAATAAACTCCAAACATTATGATTTTGGTGTTGTTGAAAAGATTTTGAATTTGGATAAATTTAGAAATAAAAATCAAGTCATTTGAGTTTAGAACGAGGGAAAATGAGCTCTCCAAAGTTTGAACCAAGAAGAAATTTGAGAAATCCTTAAAATTCTAACAGGTGGGGTCGTCCGGGATTTCTTCTTTTTTTTAATTATTTTTCTTAAGAAAAAGACTAGTGGCTGAAAAGCGGGGTCTAGCCAAGTTTTAATTTCTTTTCTATTTATTTTCTTTAAGGGAAAACAACAAAGAATGATAGGTGGGGCCATGATCCATATGAACTAGACCCACGCAGCGGTCTGCGGGAAATGGGACCGACGTGTTAGTGGCTCAGGTCCACAAATCGGGTCTACATGTTGGTTTTATCAACGTTGGGCCACATATGAACGACTCACAACTTAAACAGGGTTTAATTACATTTTCTGATCAATCTAGGACTTCATGTCACACTGATATTAATTAACTAATTAACCACCAACTAATTATCGATTAAATTAACCTAATCTACCGACGGGCCCACTGGTCAGCAACATATTGTTCTCTTCCTCGCTTGGCCAAGCAAACAAACAAGGGCACGACAACTCATTTTTGGGCTCGGCTCTAGTGGGCACAGCTGCCATCTGTGACCCCCAAAATGGAATGCGGCAGTTTTGACGAAGCTATTGGTGGTAGCAGTGTGGTGGGAGATGGCCTGAGGTGGTGGTGATGTCGGTAGCGACTTTATTGTGCATGAGGAGCACTGCAAAACACCAGCTATTCGACTAAATTGGAAGGGGCTTATACTTCTACGCCGCCAGGTGAAGCTCGGGGAGCACTTGGCGCTAAGGATGCGATGATGAGTAACGCTCTCTATGGCAGTTTGCGGCAGTGCGGCGGGAAGGTATGGCACGGTGCACGATGGGCAACTACTCAGGTCATCGACTATCCTACTGGGTTTGCAACACAAAGGAACACAAGGGAACAGAAGAACTCACTGGGAAACCAAGAGGAGAGGGAGATTGCTAGCGGCGGTGAGGTTTGTGTGTGCTCCAGTTGGCAAAAGGGATGAAGGCGTGTTATGGCAATTCTAGTGCACTGTAATGAAGAAAGAGAGGTGTGTTAGCGAGAGGGGACTGAGGCAATCACGGCGGGCATGACTTTCACGGTCGAGACTCATTGGAGGGAAAAGGACAGGGTGGCCACAACGGCGGTGGCATTGTGCATTAGAAAGAGGGGAGCAAGGGGATCAAGATGCATAAGATGATGATGGAGAAAGCTCAACAAAGTGGCAGGAATCTCCCAGTGAAGCCATTGGCCAGATTGGGGAAGGCACCCGAATTCTCCTCCACCAAAGGCAGAGAGGAGACGAGAGCTTATGGAAAATGAAGAGTGGGATAGGGTGACCATTTTGATGCGCTCAGTGTGGTTTAAATAGAGGAAAGGAGGGAGAAAGTGAGCGGTGTCAGGGCTTGGCTTCGAGTGCAAGGGATGGCAAGCTACGCGATGCATGCAGAAAGGAAGAGAGAGGGCGAGTGGTGATGTGACAAGGTCATGGTGGCTTGGCGCTCTAGATGGTTGTGCTGGCGTGGCTCTAGCGTGAGCGGCGCATGCATACGACAGCATAAGCTCTGGCGTGAGTGGCGTGTGCATATGACAACACAAATGGGCAAGTGAGAGAGATGCATGAGAGAAGAAGATTAGGGAAGAAGCACAGCGCTTCGCATTGATAGGTGGGCTAGAGCTCACATGGTGTGACTGTGAAAGAGAAAGAGAGAGAGGTTGGGTTGTAGGAAAGCGAGCGGGCTGACCGACTAGGTCACGACGGGGAAGGAACAAGAGAGAGAGAGAGAGAGAGAGAGAGGAGAGAATGCACGTGTGGGCCGACTCGGGCGGTCGGCTTGCGTGCGAGCACAAGGAGAAGAAGGAAACGACATGGGCTGGTGGGCCACGGGAAAATAGAAGGGAAAGAGAGGGGAGAGAAAGGAGTGGGCTGGAAGGGAAGAACAAGGAAAGATGGGCTAGGCTGGTGACTTGATTTCAGCCTGAAGGCTAGGGAGGAAGAAAGTAGATTTAAATTTTATTTCAAGATTTCAATTCAATTTTAAATTTGTAATTGGAGATTTAGAGGGTTATGCACAGAAATTCTACGAAAATTTGATTAGCACACAAATAACTTTTAAAAATCTTCAAAGGTTCCCGAAAGCTTTGTTGAGTATATTTTGGTAGTTGACCAAATACCAGATTGGTGCCTTTATCAAAACCATGGTGTAGAGAGGCGTAAAGGAGAAGTGATCTAGGTCAAGAAGAGCTAAAATCGATACGTGGATTGATCACTAAAAAGTTAGTGAGTTGAGCCTTGTAAACGTTTTGAAAAGCATGAGTGAGTGCGTAAAATCGTGTTAGTGGGGTTGACAAGTTTCCTCAGTAGGCTTAATGGGTTGAACCCATTAGGGTTGTTACTGGCTATTAAAAGAGGATGAGACAAAGTGGTAGATACAAGGATTTCTACCATCTTGTCTCTTTTTATGGTTGTGAGAGAAAGAACTTGAGAGAGGAAAGAGTGGTATTCTGGCTGCACTTTGTAATCGTCTATGAGTATGTAAGCCTCACCCTCCATTGAAAATAGATCGAAATTTTATCTCAATCATATTTTTATTTGTGTTTTTGCTTGGTTTTGCTTGTTCTTAAGCTAGATATGTGGTTTCAGGTTTGTGGGAGTTCTAGCCTAATCTCTTGCTTAAATTACCTTGCTAGGACATATGAGAATAGATCTGGAAGACCTTATTTCTTAGATCCTCATGAGCAAAAAGTGATTTGAATTTTTGGGTTTTTTATATTCTTGTGAACTGGATTCGATTCTCTTTAATTGGGTGAGCTCAAGCCAAAAACTAGTGGTAATTGATTACTTCATGTTCCTATTTCCTTGAATACGTCTGATGCAAAACTTGAAAAATATTTGGATGAGAATTGGGAAAGTTCGTAATATTTGAGTTTTTGATCCGAGAAGTTTTTAGATCTAGAAACAAGTGTCTGGTTGGACTGGCCCCTCAATGACGGTCTGACAACCGGCCCTTTACAGGAGGTTGTAGATTTTGTTGGCTCTTGTCTTTAACTTTATTTTGCTTAGGGGGCATTTTGCTGATGGCTTTTGGTTGTGCATTATAGCTTTTAGCTGAAAATAAATAGTAGTAACTGAAAGAACTGGCTTTTAAAAGGACGGGACGAGTGGTGCAAAAAGTAAGAAAGAGATACCTGTGCTTGATGGGAAGGAGAGGAGAAGGGTGGGTGATACACCCATGATGACCCCCTGTTTTATCTCTAGAGCGAGACGGTAGTGAGAGGAGTGGAGAAGCTACTTCGAGAATTCAAATGTTCATATTGACTTTTAGCTTTTTTAAGCAGAAATGAATACGAACATGACCTTAGTCTAGTTGTTGTTATCTAGACTTGGTGATTATCATTGTACTTGACTGAAGATTTTAACTAACTCATGAGAAAAAAGTTTTAAAAATCATTTATCCCTTTAATTGTCGATATCGGTTCTACACATAATTATCAGTGTGATCCGAGTTGAAAGCACTCGATCGAAGGGCCAAATCTGGCCGTCGAAATCATTGCGGATCGATGGCCTAAGAATGAACGTTAATATAATTGTGGGTGGTAGGCGTTCGTTGAGCACAATGTTAGCAGTGGTTATGTTTCGTAGCACTCCATACTGATTTGGAGCTAGCTAGCTAGTTTGTACATTCATTCAGATCACAATAAGTGCACCACTACACATTTGGAAAGGAGAAGGATCGCCAAGCAGCTATGGATCAGCAGTGAGCAGAGCAGAACGTACACTCGTGATCGATGTCTTAAGTGTTCGTTGGTGACAGATACTCGAACAGATGAGACGGACGGCACTGCGAAAGTGAGGAGGAGAGGAGCCAGGCCGGGCGGCCGGTCGCTGGTTTTGATGCAGCCGGGGCGGCAGGCGACACGGCTGCCGGTCAAATCACCCCATGCTCCTCTCCCTCAAGGCATGGCCTCCTTTAAGAGCATCTTCAACAGTATGAGCTAGTTAGCTCTAAGACAACTTCTCCAATAGTATTAACTTTTAGCACATAGCTCATAACATAAATAGCCTCACATGACACTCTCACATAATCTTGGAATATGTATATGAGACTAGTTCTTGATCAAGAGATAGTTTTTCTCTCTCTTCTATTAAAATATGAAATAATATGCTTAGAGCTAGCTCATAAATCACTATTGGAGATGCTCTTAGTGACAGTGCCGCACTAATTAACCAGCTGCCATTAACTCCGAATCGATCGACAGGTCCCTAAAACCTTAATTAACCCTTGTAACCACCGCCACTGATGCGTCGTGTCATGGTCCCTCGGAGCCAGGAAGTCCTACGTTTCCAGCACGCCCGATCCGATCAATGTAGACAGGCTAGCTAGGTACCACGAAACAAGAGTCCAAAGCGAACTGAACTCAGTACGTACGTAGCAGTACATAATGTACTGTACATTATGGTCTAGGGACCTTGCATGACAGGGTGTCGAGTCGGGCTGCAGGCCACCAACAGCAAACAGAAAGTGTTAGACCATGCAAATAATTGTAAATAAAGTGACAATAAATATTTGATGTTTGAATTACTTTGGATTTTGTATTCGTGAAAGTTTTGATCGATCGCGGTCTAAGGTTTCAAGTTCAAGTAATTTCAGTCTGCTCCGAGTGGTTTTTGTTATTTCCAAATGTTTTTGGTTGCTCTGAGTAGTTTCAGACCAGTCCGATCAGGTCCGAGTGGCATCAGACGGTGTTCGAGTAGCAATGAGGAATCGGACGATATTCAAGTAGCTCTGGAGCATCGGACGACTTTCGAGACTCATCAGAACATCGGACGGCACTCGAGTGGCATCAGAGGATTGAACGGCTGAACGATCATTGTAGACTTCGACCATGGTGGCTTTTGACCACGGCAGACTTCGACCACGGCGGCTTTCGATCACGGCAGACTTTGACCACGTTAGTTATAACTCAGAGTCATTTACGATCACGTTCGATTACGACCATGTTTTATTTCGACCACGTCTGACGTCGACCACGGAATATCGACTACGACAGTTCGACCACTGAAGGTAATCTTAGCTATAGTACATTTCATGGTCGTAGCTACCTGGTCGGTACTCTATAGTCATAGATTTTATTGATCGATAGTCAAAGGTTTTGCAGTCGATGGTCGTAGACTTTGCGGACTGCTATTATAGTTGTAGACTTCGCAGTCCTGTTTTCATAGTCGTAGACTTTGTAGTGTGTTGTCGTTGCCTTCGGTAGTCGAAGGCTTTGCGATCGGTTGCTGTAGGCTTCGTGGTCAATACTTGTAGACTTCATGGTTGGTACGAGTGCTTTAATTCCTATGATCTTCGAGTACCTCGAGTACTCGTGTTGGGTCAGTGGTTAACTGATCTGGTCGGAGTAGTTGTCGGTGATACTCGGTGCTCGGTGATCGATGGGGCGCTGATTGGTTGATAATCGGTAGTCATAGACTTGGCGCTCGGTACTCAATGGTTTTGGTTGGTAGCGATGCGTAATATCCTTGAGTGTTTGGAGCGGAGCGATAGTATTTCCCGAGTACTTATGGTTTTCGACTACTCGTTGAGCTAGCGGTCGTAAGAAGTTGTCTGGAGCTGATTTACGGTAAGTAATAGAATATGTGGTCGTAGACGATCTGATTGATGGTCGTGGATGGTTTTGTTCTTGTCTATGGATGGACAAGGGTGGTGTGAGTGTGTGTGCTGTTGACGGTCAAGTTGTGGAGAATTTGTTCCGGTAAATGTTTATTTGGTCTAGAACTAGAGATTTGGTAAAATACGTGTTAGGAAGTGTTTTGGGTATATTGATTTGAGGAAGAGATAGGATTTTGTATTCGTATTTGAGTCGAACATGGTTTAGAGCTCTAGCATATAAAAGCAGCGGAAGGCCAAGTGTTTTGGCCGTTGTTTTACGTGGCTTTTTTGTGCTAGGGTTTTTAGGGTGCTTTTGAGGGCACTTTGTAACTCTACGAAAATTCAGCAATAAAGAACATTTTGAATCAATCTTATTCGTAATTTTTGGTGATTGCTGTTTAGGCGATGCGTACGACTACGAGCAAAGCTGAGCATTAAATATTTGTTCGAACGGTCGGATTCTACATGAAGTACATAAAGATTTTAAAAAATAAAAGTAATTATTTACGCATCTTTAATTAAGTGATACGATCCTTGAGAAAGGAAGAAGCAGGGACGGGGCCGTGCGTGCATGCGCATGTGTTAGATGCTGCGTCACACTCGTTGGGCGGGGCGTCCTTCGGTTGGCTTTGCGAGTCCCCTACACCATCTTTTCGTGCATGTGCGGATCCCTGGCTCGCCGGATCTCGGCCGGCCGGGCCGGGCTGGGCTAGCCAGCCAGCCCGCCCCGGCACGCATTTATCAGCCGATCGACCGACCACCCATTGGTCCGTCGGTACGTCCGCGCGGTTCGCCTGTCGCCGCGCCATTGTCTGGAGACGGCCTCCGCACCGCCCGCGCGCGCATGGTCCTCCTCCTCCGTAGCGCCGTTGAGCTGCGCCCGCCGCACGTTTGCTCGCTCGGCCGCGCCCGCGCGCCGTAGATCGATGCGTTGTGCCACCGATCCGGTCGCGCGATCTGCATGCTCCCCGGCACGGCACCTCGGGGCTCGCTCGGCCGTTTGGCGCGCGCGCGCGCGCGGCAGCTGGTCCATACGTGCACGCACGCACGCTCGGCTAGGGGCTTTTGCCGTGGGCGACGGCGTAGCTAGCTCCCGACAGAGATGGCCTAGCTAACTCTGAACACGAGCAGTACACGACCGAATTGGCCGCCAGCTTAGCGCTAACTTCGTTCGTTGTACGTGGACTAATAATGCCATGCACTGATCCAGGAGCACTCAAGTGCTAGCTAGCTTAGCTGCTGCTTGATTATTTTCTGATTGCTGCTTCATTATTCCGCAAGGCTGGTCGATCGGGTTTATGCATCGACCCGTGGCTGATCGACGAGCATCGTTGATTACCATGCAGAGCAACTAGTTTATCTGCAAGTTGCTGGAACAACAAGTTCATTAACATATACTACTAAAAATAAGTTAAACTTATATTAGATGTCTCATCACAGACCGTTGATTAAAATCGACAGAGTTAAATCACAGGAAAAAAAAGAATCTCCGAACATATACTACTAAAAAAAGCTTTGAGCATGCCGCTCAAAGCTTTGGCAAGCCGCTGAATCTCCGAACATGAACAAATGGGGATTGGTAGATCAGTGGCGGATCCAGGAAAATTTTTTAGATGAGCTGAAGTACCTTCAGCTCGATCTCAGCCCCTTCTACATTATACATCCATGGCTAAAAATTTAGAGGGGGCTCCAGGGGGGCTCCAAGGGTCCGGTAGCGGTAGGGGGGCTCGAGCCTCCCCCCCGCCCCACCGCTGGATCCGCCCCTGTGGTAGATGTATTTTCGTTCAGTAGCTAAGTTGTCGTGTTTTGTTGTGGGTGTGTCTAGGTATCATCCATATATTTTCCTAATAATTATCTAAATTTAGGATCGTTGGATTAAACATCCAACGGTCTTTTTCTTTATGGAGGGTGAGATTTTTTTTGAGGGGGGTGGAAGAGAATTCGTGATCATTGGATTTCTGATTTAACGATCACAAATCTGAAAGATATTAAAAAAACATATGTTTATCAACACTATTGGCTGATTCCTGTGGCGTGAATGGTTAGTGTTTCTGTGTGTAGCAGTTTCAGTCAGCTAAGACTAATTCCCTTGCCGTCTATGAAGTCTAGTAGGTGTCTCTGGGAACTTGTTCGGTGGATTTAGAGTTTTTTTTTGTGATTTACCTTGTAAGCAGGAAACCCAGCAGAACCATACAATTTCTAGCTTTCTGAATAAAAAGTGGGCTACTGAATTTTATCTAAAATTGGAAGCCCTACCTATACCCTATCTAAAATTATCGGACAAGTAGTGCATACAAAAGACACTTTTTAATATTTAGGATCGATGATACAGTGCGATGACATGAGCCACAACCTAAGAGCGGGATGGGTGAAATGACGCTAAGCGTCGGGTGTCCTATGTAATAAAAAAGTCCATCAAAAATTAAAGAGTAAGTTCTATAGGATGACGATCAGACATACGATGCTATATGGAGTAGAATGTTGGGCTACTTAAAGACAACATTGCACTGTAGTGACTGTTAACTTTTTCTGAAAAAATAATAAAAATCGCTATATCGTCATAAACAATACAACATAATACAAAAAAAAGAAAAGTGAAAAAAAATAAACTAGAAGCTAAAAAAGTCATAAGCTAAAACTATTTAAAAACGGAATCAAAGCGAATGCGGTACATATGGGCCAGCCGGCGAGCTGAGCTCGAGACCGACAAAGTTGTCGTACACCGACAAAGTTGTAGTACATTAACTTAGTGTGAATTATACATGTGTCATCCTTGGCCTACATTCGATCGTTGCATGAACGTACACGAGCCAAATAAGGCCCCGCTCTACACGGATTATGGCTTCTTAATTTCTTTTTTTTTTGTCTTTTTGGTATTTTTGGATTTTTTTTCTTTTTTTATTGTTCGTGATGATTTAATATTTTTTAAAATTTAATTATTTAGAAAAACTAACAGTTAGTATATTGTATTTTTAGCCGTTACAGTATAAAAAAATTGTAAGAAACCACCATTTATAAGCCACTAAATCACTCAAAATTCTAAGTGAAGGGAAAGAAGTTTAAGAGAGAAGATATCGTGCCTGTTTGATATGGTTGTGGTTTATAGCTAAAATTTTTGAATTCTAGCTGTTTGCGACAGAGATTACGGAAAGAGATACTCACTTACGATTTCGATTGATACAAATATTGGGCTTTTAACATGTACTGTAATTAACTTGTAGATCCCGTCTAGAGAAAATACTCTATTTGAAAGTTAAGTACAATAGTAAAAACCAAAAATCACTTTAGAAGCTATTAAAGAACAGACCCATCGTCTCTTCCTCAAGAAAGAACCTGGTCAATGATCTAGTACCTTACCAACATTTTAAGTTGGCAGGGCTTTTAAATTTGAGAGGGGTAGTGGTTGTAGGCTTCTCCGGTAGATAACCTACATAATTCTTTGTATAGTAGAGAAATTTAATTGGTTTTCATTCTGACACGCCTACTTACATGTCACAGCCTTGTATTTGATATTTGAACGCATGGACCATTATCTCCCTACAGTAATCTAAAAATGGTTTGGCTTTGAAAATTAGAGAGAAAAAACGTGACAACATTTAAAATGTTAAACAAAGAGAGAAATGACACGCCCACTTACAAGCTTACGGCCTTGTGTTTCACTTTTAGTATTCAAATTCATGAACCATCACATCTATAATATTCTAAAAAGTGCATGGCTTGCAAATTAGAGAAAAATGTGACAACATTACAATGGTAGGTTTTCTTCTTCTTGTTTTTTTTTTGATAAATGACACGCCCACTTACACGCTCGCTGCCTCGTATTTCACTTTCACTATTTAAATGCATGGACCATTACCTATACAATATTCTAAAAGTGGTTTGGCTTTCAAAATTAGAGAGAAAAATGTGCAACATTACAATACTAGATTTTTTAAAAAAAAAAGTAAGTGGAACACCCACATATTGGCTTACAGCCTTGTGTTTAATATTTGATATTTAAATGTATGCAACATTACCTCTACAATATTCTAAAAATGGTATATCTTTCGAAGTTAGACAAAAATACAATGTTAGATTCCTTTTTTTTAAACAAAAGAGAAATATGCATGATGCTTACAGCCATATGTGCATTACAGTTTTGTACAGAAATGCAGAAGCCATTACCTATGAAATATTTCAAAAGATGTTGTGCTTTCAAATTCTAGAGGGTGACACTTTCGATATTCTGAAAACAAGCCCCTTAGCTTGCAGCCACACGCGCGCACCTGCTCATTTCAGCTTAGTCTTTTAACTTCTGTCTTATTTTTCACTATTCATAAATTTCGTTTTTTTCTTATTTTTTGGCTTTTTATGAGCTTTTTTGCCGGTTCTTTTTTCCCATATTCATTTGTATTGATCGTGATGGGCTAACCTGTTTTTCTATTTTTAATTTTTTAAAATTTAGTTAAGTCAAATAAGCCACAATCAGCTATAGTGTAATTTTAGTCAGCTACAGTAAAATTTCAGCCATAAGTTACTTTTTTCAGCCCAACCGAGCACCACATTGCCTACGCATTTTAAAAGATGCCAAGCTTTAAAATTTTAGTGAGAGAGAAGTGGTACTTTTATCTCAAAGTGCTCGAATCATTTACACCTGAGTGTTTTTGAGCATAGCTACATTTTCCAAATATATACTAACGGGAAAAACATTACATGCTAGCTTCACCAGCAGATAACCTACAAAATGTTTCGAGAGGTAACACACACAAAACAAGATCAAAAGTCCGTCGGACACCCCAAAACGGTGCCACATATGTGAAACCACTATGCTTTAAGTGAACACAAAATAAGCCAGAAGCCACACAAAATAAGCCGGAAGTCAGGCTCCACTCGTTTCGGCTTCAGTTTCTGGCTTATTTTTCACTATTCATAAATTTCATCTTTTTCTGAAATTTTGGTTTTTTGTTGAGTTTTTTTTGCTGGTTCTTATTTTCCCCGTATTTATTTGTATTATACATAATGGGCTAACATATTTTTTATATTTTTAAATTTTTTAAATTTAATTATGCTAAATAAGCCTCTGTCAGCTACAGTGTTTTTTCAACCAGCTACAGTGCTTTTCAGCCATAAGCCACCCAAAAAAAGCCCAAATGAGCACCACAATAAAATTAGGAGGTCAAAATACCTGATTTAGAAGTTCGGGGTGTGAGGCGAACTTTTGGTCAAGTTCGGGAGAGAGTTAATTGGACTTTTTACTAGATCACTCATATTGGTCTGTTCATTCTGACATTCTTACTTCCAGCCATAAGATACACATTTTGATATCCAAATGCACGAACGAACCGTTGCCTTTTTTGCAATATGTTCAAAAATGGTTGAGCTTTCAATATTTACAGAGAGAACGTGACAATGTTGATCTTGAGAAACACATGAACTGCTACGTCCACAAAATGTTGGAAATGGTTGGGATTTCAAATTTTAGAGTGGGAAAAAAAGATAATGGCATGGATTAGAACTTATACTGATTCAGCAAATTATCAGGAGTAAACAAGACAAAGTTATGTAGATTGTGGGGAGAGCCCAACGCGAAACTTGTTCATTAGTGAAGAATATCGTAAGCATTTGTCTCTCTTATGGGTAACCAAAGTGACTAGCTGGTGTCATGAATTAGGTAACGATTTATTTCTGAAAAGCTTGATATCCCCTTTCGTAATATAAAATGTTGACCCAAATTTGACCAAGAGTTTACTATACTATTACAATTTAGCGCGTGGGATCAAACAAATCTTTCAGTTCCAAGGATCCACATTAATGTTATTAATAGGTCAAGTGCAGAACCGTCTCTGTACTGGGTAGTGATATTTATATTCCTACTATTAGTTCCCAGAATTCCTGAAAACCACACTTTGAAAACTGGCAGTGCTAATTGTAATCCGTGCAAATTAGGCGCATGGAACAAAAGTCACTGCTCCATCTTGTAATACATGCAAAATTTACCCCCTAAAAGTCATATTTGGAATTGGATTTCTGTAGCAATATCTACTAAGATGAGAATGTAAACCATGCACAAGATGAATAGCATTGTCCATGAAAAGAGAGAAATTCTAAGAAAAGAAGGTACTGATAAAGAAGCAATGTAACATTGTTTCTGCTCTTACGGACACAGAGCATCACTAGGACAAATAAGCTGAGACAAGGCAGTACACCACTTATCTATGACCAAAATTTTTTTGTTTGCACATGGCAGATATAATGACAGTTAAATCATGCAACATTAATAATGAAAATCTAAGATTAAAGAAGTATAATTTCCACTATTAGAGATCAGCACATTCAGTTCCCATAGATCACTTTGAGGCCAAAAAAAAAAAATGTTTGGCATTGTTCTAAAATCTGAAGGCAACATTCCCTACCTTAATTTGTACACCGGACCACTCTCTTCACTGTAAATATTCTCATCTCTTCACAACCTCAATTCATAGAGGGAAAAAAAAGAAAATAAAATGTAGGGAGTTTGCATTGCTTGAAATCCCTAAAAAAGTTCGGTAAGATTACAAAACTAAAGAAAAATCCTATAACTAAAAGAATCAAGGATTCAATCATCCAAGAATCGAGACTTGCACCATCATTGTCCGCTCGTGGTGACCCATGCTATTACTACCTTAGGCAATAGTATCAGTCTATAGTTACTACTCGATAAAACAGAATAAATTCTTGTTTTATCTACTAATAAGCGACATTAGAGTGTTGCAGCAGAACAATAATTAAAAATTGTTTCATAACATTACAATAACATTGCCACGCAGGGCTAAAGTCTTTATGAGTCTAAATAGTTGTATGATTATTACAATACCACTAAGAACAGGACTACTTCTAGCTAATAATTATACAAGTATTAAAATTACGGCTACAAGCATGCTATTATACCATGGGTTCTGCATACGATCTACTAGTAGCTGGTTACCCATCCCACGTCTCATATAGGGCATCCACCTCGTACGTGTAGTACTTAATTAAGGTCAACTCCATCCCACTTGGCATGGCTGTCCTCCGGGTATGCATCGTCCGTACCATGGAAAATTCTAGATTGACTAGTCTCTAACAAAAAAGAATAATAACAAGGATGAGTACAAGAGTACTCAGTAAATATTAATAGCAAATATGCAACTTTATGAACGTTAATCAACATCTTAATAGAACCTATCTCACCTCACATCATATCAAAAATAAGTGTCTTTATGTTGGATGAAACTTTATGTTTTAATTTAGAAATCTACTAATCACTCACATGACAAGATAGAACCCCCATTTGGTTCTTGTAGCCTCCAATCTAGGAGACATGCATGAATCATGATTTATATAGCACTAGGCAAGCTTGTACCACTTCGCCCATAGCTACTCTAACTTTTATTGTGAATGGTCCTTTGTATTTTCTAAGAGCGATGCCCAAACCAGAGTACACAACTTTTTCCTCTATTTTCGTATATTATACCTCCACTCAATTGAGGTATCTCTAGTTATTGGTCAGGCTAGGAAAACTTTCACCCGATATTCCACCTTGCTAAATATAGGCATCGCCTGTGAAACTCCCTAGATAATCTACATACCCGTTGTGGAGTGTATAATAACATGATAGAGTTACTAGTTCTACCCGTCTTAAACGGGACCATGGTTGATACGACAATTATGACACATTATATGAGTGAAAGCAAGTAAGTCCTTAAATTATATCGATATGCAAAGGATCCCAATCTTCCTCGCTACACTGTCCCAAAGGCACCCTCTGCCCACTAGATTGTTACACTGCAAGTCAACTGCTCCTTCAGTTGAGCTCACTAATTTCCCATCATTCATCCAAATTTAGTAGAGATTCATTCAATGCAATTGATGATCATATTGTAGCAAGGGAATAACTTGTTTTAAGTGAAGTTACTTTAGTCAAGATGATCAAAGGCATGCTTGCATGGAATCAGGTAGTAGTTCCTAGGTTCAGATGCATTTAGGTGGAGTCTTTTCTCTTGACTCGGATCGCAGCCTACATTTAATACGTAGGTTACAACTTAACATACGAAAATATAAAAATGTGCTACGTAGAAGTATCTCTATGGTGAGTATTTGGTCACTTACTCCACTCGCAGTGTTTATAATTAAATTTTATCTTGTACCCATCGTTCATTGTTATTTTACCGATGTGAGAGTATGTTGGCTTATCAACTTAGTGTATTTGATAGTTTGTTGTTGTTGGCCAAATACTGCCTATGCATGATCATATATATGTATGTATGTGTATACATTTACATATATACGCATACACCCTCATGTATGTGTTTATGTATACACACACACATTCTTATATCCCAATTGGCCCAATCCTCTTAGCCCACAACTTGCCCGGTGGTCCCCTTATCTACTACTCTCTCTCTCGCTCTCTTGCGCTCGGCTACACTTCCCAATACCTTCCCCGCAGCCATACGCTTTCGCCCCACTGGTCCTCGGCCGACGGGTTGCCAGCCTCTTGGTGGGATGCTGCTGCTCTTCTCCATGTGCTCCACTCTTTCTTGCTTTCCCTCTACTATGCCGCTCCCCTGGTTCTTCCCCCGTTGTTGATGTCTTTGGCTCTCGGTCCATATCGGTCGTCACTGCCCTCTGGTTCATCGCCTGAACTCCCCACCAGCCAGATCTGCACCCTGAAGCTATAGTTCCATCTCTGGTTACCAGGATTCACTCTCCTCTACCCCCCTCTCTATTCCCCTCTTGATTTACTTTCTATTTCATCTTTCCCTTTTGATTTTATTTTCAATTTAGGGATTTACTTCTTGATCTATTATGATTTGTGGTGGATTTGTGTGCTCAAGCGTGGCATGCCCTGACAGGGCTCAAGATCTCCTCATGCGTCTTGGAGCATGTGGAGGTTGTCAAGTGCACGCGGTTGGTTGACGGTGAGTATTATCGATGCCATGGTTGGCTCTCCCTCTGGTATATTCTACCCCCTCTATCCCTTTTCTCTTATATTCTATCCTAGTTGTGGATACTACTTGTTCTATTATGGTGCATGTGCGTGTGGTTCTACAATCTGATGTCAACCGTGGTGGGGATAAATATGGGGTACCTTGGTTGATCTTGTTGGGCTTGATTTGGTGTGGTTCATGTTCCTCCCATTTCTCCTGGGTGCGTGCAGTTGCGTCTCCTCCTTGGCTACTCCTAGTTCCGGCTCTTTTGTTCTTTGGCGTTGGCTTCTCCTCTTAGTCTAGTCATTGCAGTTCACTCCCCATCATCTCGTTCCCTTGCTTCGATGGGTTGGATTTGGGGTGGGAAATGTGGGTGGATCTAGGTGATGGCAGTGTGGTTCTTGTCTTGGTTGCGCTATGGTACAAGGTGGTTACTACTCTCTCTCTCTCTCGGTTCCTCGTTAGTCCTTATCCCTACGATTGCAAGAGGTGCCGACTGGTTCCGGACGGTCTAGTATATCAATAAGCGAATTGCCCATTACTATTATGCTAAAAAGGGTTCTGACGTAATGTTGACTTTACTAATTTAGTTGATTTGGTTTTTCTCTATTTTTGGTTATTGATTCTCCTTGCAGATGCATGATTTGACCACTACAGGTCGTGCCAATGCTACCGGTTTCGAAGAAACTCATCAATTGTAATTATATTGAGTTGTATGTAATCATATGTATGGATACGTATGTGTAGTCTTTTATATGCACTTGCGTGTATGGAGTTACAGTGTTTGTGAATTGCAGTGTATTATTTCACTAGGATAAGACTTGTAAATATATTTTATTTATTCAAGGTTTTTATACTGTAATTTGGTCTTGTATATATTTATAGAAACTTCCCTGTAATTCAGTCATTAGGCGTTAAATAAATTTCATCCTAACTCTGCGGGTCGTTTCACCGCTACACACAATCAGCCACCGTGAGCAATGTGTCGTTGACCTCTGCTTTGGCCGTTTCTGCATGGTTTGATTTGTCCTCGTCGGCTTCGTCGACAATGCCGACAACGGTGTAGCCGTCGCGCCCGCCGGTGAGCTCGCGCGCGCGCTCCGTCTGCTCCGCCCAGTCGGTGCCAAGCACGGCGCGCAGCATCAGCGCGGCGCAGACAAGCTGTGCGGTGAGCATGCCGCCCCACATCCCGCGGAAGTCGAGCCCGGCGGGCCAGAACGACAGCGCCAGCGCTACGGGCATGCCGACGCCGTAGAACGCCGATACGTTGATCCTCGCCGCCTTCTCGGGCCGCGCGCTGCCGCGCAGCACGCCGCACCCGGTCGTCTGCGGGCAATTGCCCAGCTCGGCAGCGCCGAGCAGCGGCAGCGTGGCGGCCGCGAGCTTCAGGATGGCATCGTCGGTCGTGAACATTCGCGTCCACACGCCCCTCACGGACACTGCGAATGCGCAGGCCACGAGGCCGAGCGCTGCGCCGAGGCCGAGCCCGACGCGCGCCACGAGGCGCGCGTGCTCCGGCCGCCCGGCGCCGAGCTCGTGGCCAACGCGCGTGGACACGGCACAGCCGAGCGAGTGCGGGAAGATGTATATCAGCGAGGTGGTCTGAATCAGCAACCCCATCGCCGCCACCGCCGCCTTCGGGTCGGCGAGCACGCCGCAGAGGAGCACCATGATCTCGTACCACCACCACTCCAAGCAGACCGACATGCAGCTATGCACGGACAGCCTCACCAGGCTCCACCACTCCTTCACGCCCTCCTCCTCAGCCGGCGCAGCGCACGCTTTCGTCTTGCCCTCGCCATCATGGCCGTACATTCCGAAGAAGCACACGTACCCCACAAGGAACAGCAGGAAGTTGAGGTTGGTGCAGACCGCGCCGAGTGCGATGCCGCGGATGCCGAGGCCGAGGACGTCCACGAGGAGGAGGTTGATGGGCACGTGGAGGAGGAGCGCGGTGGCAGCGGCGTAGGTGAGCGGGAGCGTGACGGACTGCGCGCGGAGGTAGATGCGGAGCGGGTGGAGGAAGCACTGCACGACGAGGTCGGGGAGGGAGCACTGGATGTAGGCGTACGCCGTGGCGGCTATGTCCGGGTCCTGGCCCGTGGCGACGAGGACGCGGTGCATGGCCACCCAGAGCATGCTGATGGGGACGGACGCGACCAGGAGCAGCACGACGGTGCGCCGGAGCGCGGCGCGGAGGAGGTCCGTGCGCCCGGTGCCGAACGCCTGGCCGCATACGGGGTCCATCCCTCCAGCGAGGCCGGAGAGCACGGAGTAGCCGGTGATGTTGGCGACGCCGAGCGCGAGGGAGCCGCCGGCGAGGGGGAGCTGGCCGAGGCGGCCAAGAAAAACCATAGACACGAGGGAGCGCAGGTAGAGGAGGATCCCCGCGCCGACCATTGGTCCGGTGAGGCAGAGGATGGACGCCACCTCGCCAAGAACACCGCCGCCGGCCGCCGGCCTCGGGCGGTCATGCAGCTTGGGGTAGCCCTTCGCCGGAAGGAGGACGGTCCGGTGGTGGCATTGCACTGGCTCCGAGCAGTGGCACGTCGCCATGGCTGGACGCTGCGTCTGGTTTGTGCGTGCTCTCTGCTCTGGGAAGTGTTCGTGCCGGGCCTCTGGTTTGTTTGCTGCAGAGGAGAGAGGCCGGCTTGTGTTTGTGGGGGCGATGGGCAAGGGAGTGAGCAGTATATATACAAACGGTTGGCCCCCTGACACCCTTAGATTTCGCCGGGCCTCTATCTAAGGTGAAGAGATTGCTCACCTGGCCCACAGGTCAGCGATCCAGCTAGGACGCGAAAAAAAGGTATGTTCTTGATTAACCGGAAAGTTATAGCAAGGTGTCGAGTGATACTTGTCTGAGTATGATGTATGAAAATAAAAAAAGTTTAGATTGTCGGAAACTAAAAATTCCGTCGCATTCGGAAGACGTAAGCTTCGAATTGCGTCACCGCACGCTACAAAACATTTACCTTTCACAGCTTGGAACTTTGTTATGAATTCACTGCTGCACTTTAGAGTCGAGCGGAGCTACTGAAATGAAAAAAAGGTGGAAGTAGAGAAGCAATGTATATTTACTGCCTCGTACTGCTGCTTTCTCACGTGCGGGGAGCGAGGAAGAGAGCAAAAACACGCGACTTGCTGCTGCCCCAGGGAGTCTGCCTTGCGTGTCGTCTGCTCTAACTGAGATCAACTTGGCTTCTCTGGTCTGCACAAGGAAATTAATTCCCTTGCACAACTCTGTTGTCTCGCATGCTCCTGATGGACCTTGATGCCGTGCTGCGCTCTGGCCGCGGGATGGCTTTTTGACCAAGGGACTGAAGGAAACAGAGGAACTGCTGAAGCCTGCTGATGATTTGATTTGAACCACAGGCGATGCTCGCCTTTGGAACTCTGTGCGCGGAGGACTCGGGACGCGGCGGGAACGGGAGATCTGAGAGAGCCAACGCTCTGCATTTCTTCTCTATCTGCATGTGGATAATCGTTTAGGTTCTCATACTAATTATTAGATTTACCTTAGGAGGAAACATATATATCACAAATAAACTAAGAGAACACAGGAGAATTTCTAAATTTCTAAATTCTCTTGCTTCTTTACACTTATTTCAAAATTAGTTATAAGTCTCCTTAATATATATAGGCTAATAATCTTCTGCTAGTTCAACTGAGCACGCATTGCAGGACGTCCCAGCGAGAAGGATGAAGCGGGCTCCACAGCTGCTCTCGAAGCCATAGCGGAGGGCAGAACGGCGTCCATGATACCGCCTTCCTCATCGCCCAACATGCACACATCAGTCGTCCATTTGGCGCATTTCGCGGTTGTCCGCTTCGCGCCCTTCGTCATCACCCACTTGGAGCCCATCGCCATCATCCGCTTGCCATCCTCCGTCATCGTCCACTTGGCACCCTTCGTTGCCACTTTCTACACCGCCCCCATCGTCCTCCTCTGCCTCAATGTCTTCGCCTCTGCTGAGTTCATCTAGGCTTGCCTTGGTGTCAAGCAGAGCGGGGGGGATAGAGGGATGACGGCGATGGTTGAAGGCGAGTCTTGACGTCCATCGGGGTTGTTGCAGCCTCTGCTATCCTCGCCATTGCTTCCACATGAGCCGCGAGCCCGATTGCCTCTCACGGCAGGAATAGGCCGATCAGGCACAAGGAGCCCTGGGGCCTCGAATAGGCGATTAATGTGTGGCCTATTCGATGTCATGGCAGCCTAAAGGTTGTGCTCCTTTACGATGTAAGGCCCCAGGAACACCGCTACCGCCCTCTCAGCCTCCACCATTGATAGCATTATAATAGTTACGATCGACAGACATCAAAACCATACCAAGCCAGAGGGCCACACAACATAGACACAAAATACAAATCCTACAAAGCTTACCAGGATCAACGGACTTGACCAGGCGCGTCAGGGCGTGCGGATGTTGTCATCCTAGGTGGACCCGGTCTTCAGCTCCTAGTGACGGGTCAAAGGGGACACATGGAGCATGCATAACTCCTTTGCAAGATCGTGTATGTTCATGCGGCATGTGATCGCATGAAGCCTCCTCGCGCATCCCTCATCGTCCCGATCGAGCGTCACATGCGGAGACAAAATGAAGTCTAGGAGGCACTCGGTTTGTGAAGGCTATTCCCTAGATCGATTCCCACTTTATCTGTGTTGAGTTCGAAGGAAAGTCCTTCGAGCAGTCAGAGCGCACTTGGAAATTCACGTTGACTAGGTTGGAATACTGTTTGTTACCCATTCGCTTCTGTTGGCATTGCATGTCGTGTAGAGAAACGAAGAGCAGCACACTAGGTATGGTGACCTTAGACCGGGATGCCCAGGAGAAAACCGTCACATGCACGACGGCATTCGCCATAAGTTGTGTGAGCTCTAGGTCGTATGTACGGAGTACTTCGCCCACAAAGCACACGATAGGATGCAAAGTCCGACGTCGAAGTACACAACGAAGACGAGCATATGATACAGGGATGCCCGATCGTCATGACGTATGATCGATGTTAATAATTTGGATTCGTGTAACCTAACGAACCGATAGCGCCAATCACTTTCAGAACAGTAACATGCGATAAAAGAATCTACCCAACCACATGTTTGTGATTTTGTCTACTCGACCATACCAAATAGACGTGTTGCCGCTCCTACAAAATACAAGGAATTATAAGAATATTGGGATTGAGAATGCTCAATTCCTCTTTAGGTTGTAACTATGTATCAAAACCTAAAAAGAACAAGCATATAACTTTATATAAAAATAGGTTGATTCAAAATGGTCCGACCTTTACCCAAAGTACGTATGAAAAATATGTAGACAAGGTTAGCCGACTCGACTAGAGCCGAAGCCCATTTGTACACGGTCCCACCAAAATTCAAAACAAAGTTCCTAATGTAACTCGTTCTCTTCATTAACCAGTTATAGACCGACTCGATTGAGTTCGGCCGAAGAATAGGTGCACAGGCCCAATCCATCTCACGTGAATGGAAGGCCTCATGCTGGTTAATTTTGTAGAGTCCCTATCAAAACCAGTTCAGCTTCACTGAGGAAGTAAAAACCGATCCTACTCCTATGCAGACTGCTCCTCCTCCTCCTCCTCCTCCTCCTCCTCCTCCTCCTCCTCTTCTTCTTCTTCTTCTTCTTCTTCTTCTTCTTCTTCTTATCCACGCCAGGTAGCAGACGTCCTTTTTCTTCCCTTATCTCCGAAACGGTTTGGGCCAGCTCATCACGCATTTTTGGGCGCATGCAATAGCTCCCCACGCGTAGGACGCGGACTCTTCTCACGGGCTTTCCAAATCTGAATGGCATGCAGATTTCTCCCTTCCGTTTCTTTCGTTTGGCACACCGAAAACAACAGCCGTGCCTTTTTATCATGCGCGCACCCAGCACGCACGCATGCATTCAATTCCGTTTCCTTCTCCATGCATGCATGGCACTGAGATGTCTTTCTTTTCTAGCGCAAATTGCATTAGTTCTTCTTTTAGCGTTCCCATCCTCCGGCACCTTCTGCTGGCCTCATACTCGTAGACAACAAATAATCTTTTCAAGTCCTGAAATCTTCTCACGCATAAACCTAAAAATAATTAAAATATTAGCATTAGGTAGTAACCAGTTCTTATGTCAATGGTATCGTTTGTCACCATAGACGGCCCAAGAGTATTGACGCGCAGATGCGTTCCATTGCCTGTCAGTGGTGGGCTTAGACTGTGCGTCCCCGTCGTCGCGGCTTGACAAGGCAGCTGATGTACCGCCGCGCTCACTCCCTTGACCCATTGTGACCGACGAGTGCACGATATGCATGAATGAAGCGTGGAGGCAAGCAAGGCAGCCACAATGGTGATGGGCAAGAGCGGGAACGAAGAAGGAGATAGGTTCAACTACAGCATCATAGCGTTTAACTATGGATGGGACACCTGTATTTACGATGATAGAACGTGTGCGCCTTTTCAAGAGGCATGCACACGCCTGTAACTAGCGCAACAGCCCATGCCGCATGTCCTAGGCTTGGATTGCCACCACGTGTACGGCATAAGGCATTCCAAGCAACCGCCAATGGCAACACTTTGAAACCAGCCAACAAGCAGCATGACTTCGACCCACTGGTCACGCGGGCCTTAACTACAAGAGGCTATTGTTGGGGGAGTGGCCTCACCTTGGCCTAATCGGCTCATTGCGCTAAAGGCCCATAGAATGTGTAATTTATATGGCCAGCCCAAAATGGCTGTACGAAGGAAAGGACATATTTTTTCTTACTGTTATCGACCCCAACAGGAGCATTTATATAAACAATCTCCTCATAACTATAAATATGGTCTTTAGGGTGCTATAGAGGGAGAGCTCATTTTAATAAGGACAAGCTTAAGTAATAATAGTGATGTGGTACACATCCTTTATACTACTCCCTACTGTGTCTCAGGCTTTAAACAGCCTCTCTTTGGTTTTTTATAGCCCCTTATCTACTGTTTGGTATGTAATTATAACAATCATCTTTACTATTATAAAAATGTGAGTTGGTGGTCATCGGTCCGTTCTCCCTCTTCTCAACCTTCTGATCAAAGATCAACCGTCCAGATCAGCATATAGGTGGTTCTTCCGCTCCTCGTAAAAAAGCTCAGGCCGACGCGTGGGCCACGCTCCTCCTCTTCTCTTCCCCTGCAACCACTCCACCTCCTGCAACCGCCTCCTCCTTCTCTCCCCGAACCCTCGTGCCGCGCCGCCTCCTTCTCTCCCCCGAACCCGCATGTCACGCCTCCTCCTCCTCAGCGCCACCACCAATTCTTTCCCCGTATGCCAGCGTCTGGTCGCAGTCCCCAACTTCCCCCAGTAACGTCGCATCCCCTCGTTGCCGTCTCTCCAATGAATTTACCTGCTGCCTCCTCTCCCCATCTGCCCGTTGCCGCCTACTCACCACCACATCCCGCAACCACCTCATCCTTCTCTCCCTCGAACCCTCATGTTGTGCCTCCTCCTCCTCCTCGGCGCCGCCACCAATTCCTTCCCTACGCGGCAGCGTTTGGTCGCAGCCCCCAACTTTCCCCAGGGCGCCACCACCAATTCCATCTCCCATCGCCCCTCTAACCAGCGGCACAACGCTCGGTGACATCGGTTAGTGGATCAGAGAGAATGATGCTTGACGACAGTGGCCGAAGGATCAGAGAGAAGGGCACTCAGCGATGGCAGCAGCTTCCTCTTACTACGCCCACCAACGTGGCACTCTCCCCGCTGCAACCGCCCAACGGTCGCTCGCCCGGTGAGCCTCTTTACCTCCTCCTGCTCTTCGCTCAGAGCCCGTCACACTGTCTGGCGATTTTGGTTTCCCAAACTGGTCGTCAAAGTCAGTGCCGTAATCAAATGAGGCCATGGTCGAGGGCCATGGCCGAAGTCGAGGGGCCGTGGTCAAAGTTGAAGCCATGGTTGAAGGGGGCTGTGGCCGAAGTCAAAGATCCATGGTCGAAGTCGAAGCCGTGGCCGAAGGGGCGGTGGTCGAAGTCGAAGGGCCATAGTCGAAGTCAGGCCGTGGTCGAAGTCGAAGGGCCGTGGTCAAAGTCCAAACCGTGGTCGAAGTCCAAATAGTGGTCGAAGGGGGCAGTGGTCAGCCGTGGACGAAGTCAGTCCGTGGTCGAAGTCGAAGGACTGTGGTTGAAGTTAGGCCATGGTCGGAGTCAAAGGGTCATGGTCGAAGTCCAAACCGTGGTCGAAGGGGATTGTGATCGAAGGGGCAGCGGTCGAAGTCGAAGGGCCATGGATGAAGTCGATCTGCGGCTGAAGTCGAAGGGCCGTAGTCAAAGTCGAAGGGTTGTGGTCGAAGTCCAAGCCGTGGTCAAAGCGGATAGTGGTCGAAGGGGCAGTGGTTGACGTCGAAGGGCCATGGATGAAGTTGGTCTGCAGTAGAAGTCAAAGGGCCATGGCTGATGTCGGGGCTGTGGTCGAAGGGGGTCGTGGTCGACGTCGAGGCTATGGTCGAAGGGGACCGTAGTTGAGGGGCCGTGGCCGAAGTTGAAGATCCATGGTCGAAGTCGATGCCGTGGTCGAAGGGGACGGTGGTCGAAAGGGGAAGTGGTCAACATCGAAGGGTCGTGGTCATCGAAGGGGACAGTGGTCGAAGTCGAAGCCGTGGTCGACGTCGAAAGGCCGTAGTCAAAGGGGACAATGATCGACATTGAAGGTCCATGGTGGAAGGGGATAGTGGTCAAAGGGGGCAGTGGTTGAAGTCAAAGATCCATGGTCGAAGTCAAAGCCATAGTCGAAAGGAGCCGTGGTCGAAAAGGAAAGTGATCGACGTCGAAGGGCTGTGGTCGAAGGGGATAGTGGTTGAAGGGCAGTGGTCGGAGGGGGAAGTGGTCGACGTCGAAGGGCCGTGGTCGAAGGGGATAGTTGTCGAAGGGGGCAATGGTCGAAGTCGCAGATCCGTGGTTGAAGTCGAAGATCCGTGGTCGAAGGGGGAAGTGGTCGATGTCGAAGGGGACAATGGTCGAAGGGGATAGTGGTCGAGGTCGAAGATCCGTGATCAAAGTTGATAATCCTTAGTCGAAGTCGAAGGCGTGATCGAAGGGGGCTGTAGTCGAAGGGGAAGTGGTCAGCGTCGAAAGGACGTGGTTGTCAAAGGGCCGTGGTCGAAGGGGATAGTGGTCGATAGGGCTGTGGTCGAAGTTGAAGATCCGTGGTCATCGTCGAAGCCGTGGTCTAAGAGGAAAGTGGTCGACATCGAAGGGCCATGGTCAAAGGGGGACAATGGTTGAAGGGGGCAGTGGTCGAAGTCGAAGGGGTCAGTGCTCGAAATCGAAGAGGGCAATGGTCGAAGTCGCGGTCATGGTCGTAGTCGTAGCGCTCGTGGACATGGTCGTAGTCGTAGCGCCAACCCGGAGGGCACCTGTTGGTTCGTCCACGACCTCCACCACCACAAGTTCCCCTTCAATTGGACATCCTCGTCGCCTACCCCTAGGTTACTCCTGAGAACAAGCTCCCCATCCTCGACAACAACACCCACAAGGTGGTCGAAGTCAAAGTCATGGTCGAAGGGGGCCGTGGTCAAAGAGGGAAAAGGTCGACGTCGAAGGGGATAATGGTTGAAGGGGGTAGTGGTCGAAGTTAAAGGGGGTAGTGGTCGAAGTCAAAGGGGGCAGTGGTCAAAGTCGGGGGCCGTGGTCGAAGTTGGGGCTAAGTAGGCTGGCGCAGGCAGTCGGGCGACAGGGTACAAGCGCACCGGAGGCCTTCCAACGTACGAGCACCAGCGATGGTCGACCGCTCCTGACTTACGATCACGCGCGATAGTCGACGACTTCTAACTTACGATCACAAGGTGTGATCAACGGCTTCTAATTTACTACCATGAGCACTGGTCGATGGGTTTCAACATACGACCATGACTTACAACTACAAGCGCTGGTCAATGTGTTCCAACTTACAACCACGAGGTATCCTCGATGGTTTCCGACTTAAGACCACAAATGATGGTCGTTGGCTTCCGATGTACGATCATGAGTCATTGTCAAAGGCTCCCGATTTAGGATCACATCGATCGTCGACCACTGCCAACTGACGACCACTAGCGATGGTCGACCGCTCTCGACCTACGATCACACGCGATGGTCGATGGCTTCCGACTTATGACGACAAGGTGTGCTCAAGGCCTCTCGACTTACGAACACAAGGTGTGATCGATATCTTCTGACTTATGACCACAAGGTGTTACTTATGACCACGAGGTGTGATCGACGACTTTCGACTTACTTGACGGATTTAAAAACTTTTAGAACATGTTTGTATGCATATTCTAAAATTTTTTATCATCCGTAAGTTTTAAAACATATAGTATGATAAATTTGAAAAATTCATAGCGATAAATTTTAAAAATTCGTAGCAATGTACGAGCATTCAGCTAGCATCGAGAAAAAAAAAAGAAAGAACAAGAGACGTGAGACGTGGATGGATAAGGTTTATGTGACAGTCGTTGAGACACCTGGGCTAGGGGTGTCCGACTTTTTCTGCCACATCGGACGTCCGGGCATAATCAAAATCCAAAAAACTTGACTTCTCTCTGCCATGTGTGATTCCGATGTTTAGGTGTGTGTGACATTGATGACGACCGGGACATTGCAGTGTGATAGCGAAACCACTTCAACGACTTCATCTTTTCTCCAAACAAGTCATTCTTTCGGAGTTCGGGTCACCTTTCCCACACTGGGGTTTACCTTTTACTGTAAAAATTATTAGTTCTTCCAAAATAGGAAATTATTGTCTTTAGAATGATCATCAGTGTTGATCTCAGCAAGACAGTCATTGTTTTGCTGCAACGATGAAACTTTATTTCTTTTGCCACTTTTTTAGAGGAGCCATTTCTATAACTTTTCAACGATGAAGCTTCAACCCAACATATTCTATCATCTAAGTAAAGTTGTTACTTACAAACAAGAGAGCTCTATTTCAACTAGTAACATGACTATAAAAGCTTTTATTAGCATCTGTCATTGAAATAGACACAGAAGACCTTCTTTGCTGGTTACTTCAACGACCTGATCCTTTCTCCAAACACGTCGTTCTTTCGGAATTCTGGTCACCTATCCCACACTAGGTGCGCTCCGAGCTTCGTTCTCGCACATGCATGTTCTCTACAAGTAATTGTCACGACCATTCTTTGTGGTGAACTGATGATGACATTTGGATCACTCCTGCAGAAGCCAGAAAGCAGGCAGGCACAACTGCCCAAGGTTCGTCTCCAACTTTGTCGGCTATCATCCTTGCAGAAAGAGAAACTACACACATACATGCTGACTATGCAAACTACAAGACATCCTAAAGTGTGAAGCTTTTGTTATTTCAGCATCCTTCATTCTTGGCTCAGGGTGATCAGATCGACATATGAGCCTACCTGAGCCAAGATTGCAAATGCCATACAGTCAGCTAGTGTAATTCAAACCGCACTAACCTCATATTGGCAATGCAACGCTCGATTTCGCAACCGTGAGTTTTGTCAGCTACTGAAAAGAACCAGTTGATAACGGTGCGTTCTTCCCACGTCTCTTCGCTGACATTCAATCTAACTACAAAGAATCGCACATCGCATGTTCCATTTGATCGCACAACTCCACGTTCCTTTCCCCACTCTAGCAGCCGCACGCCATCTCCTCCGTGCCACCTTCTCCCGCTCCTCCACGCTCACGGAGACTCTCTCTCTCCTCGCTGCCCACCACAATGCTTAAGTTCTAAATGACTACTAGCTAGGAATCAGAAATTTCTATATATATTTGATGGTTCTGCAGTGACTACAAAATCCTAGTAGGAAGATGTCTAGGCACATATTATAGAGCATACTCATATCTAATTAAGGAGGTTGGGGTTTACCCTTTACTGAAAAAACTATTAGTTCTTCCAAACCAGAAAATTATTGTTTTTAGCATGATCATTAGTGTTGATCTCATCAAGACAGTGATTGTTTTGCTGCAACGATGAAACTTTATTTCTTTTGCCCCTTTTCTTAGAGGAGCCAGCTCTATAACTTTTCAATGATGAAGCTTCAACCAACATATTCCATCATCTAAGTAGAGTTGTTACTTACAAGCAAGAGAGCTCTGTTTCAACTAGTAACACGACTATTGACACTCTTGATGTGCATCTATTAACACATCGGAGGGCATAGGCAATCTCTCTCAGCCTCAGAAACACATCGAGTGAAAAGTTTTTGTCAGCATCTGTCATCAGAATGGACATAGAAGACCTTCTTTTCTGGTTACTTCTTTTTCCGATGATGTTTATTCTTTTGGTTCTCCATGAGATTTATATATATGTTCATTAAATTATACCTTCTACAAATTTTACAAGGCAGATATCAAGATAATACCAGCAGCTATTGATACTAAAAGTTACGATGCTTGGCCATGTATATATGCGGTATTTCCGTACGATGTTTTCTAATAAAGGTATATGCAACAACTTTGCTGTCATCTTTTCTGAAATTTTAGTGTGTTGTGCTACCGTAAACATCTTTGCAACTTGTAATGTATATTTTTCTTTCTTATTTTTCCATTTTCTTGGAACTATAAATATGATATCTCCTTTTATTTCAGAAATTACCATTTTATTATCCTATCAGCAAAATTGGGCCAATGGATGTTATAATACGTGTGATGTAAATTTTGAATCCCTTTCTAGAAAAAATATTTGTTCTTTTATGTAAAAAATATTTATTCATTTATGTGTGCTGTTGAATCCATATGTATTTTTAATCTATACTTTCACGTACTAGATTGATTAATAATTAATGTCAGTTCTTTTCATCCTCTTGTGGGATAATTAATAAAGGACTTTTACTCCATCCAGATGTTACAAGTGATGCTCCCTATCCAAGTACACCATGTTTTTTTATGAGCCAAATCCTTTGGCTAAACTATATAATAAATATCAAATACAACACAAGAGCAAATTACAAGTGATATATATATATATATATATATATATATATATATATATATATATATATATATATATATATATATATATATATATATATATATATATATGTGTGTGTGTGTGTGTGTGTGTGTGTGTGTGTGTGTGTGTGTGTGTGTGTGTGTGTGTGTGTGTGTGTGTGTGTGTGTGTCACAATCTTTTAATTGGTTGATTTGCTTTATGTGTTAAAGAAAAATATTGTTATTTGTGTAAAGTTTAGGATTCTGTTGTGATACTTGACTAGTAACAAATAATTGTTAAGTTGACATAATTGAAGATAGAATTATCATGGCGGTTAGAGAATGCTAAGTTTTGCTGGAAGAATTGATAACCAGAAAGGGCAAAACCTGCTTATCCTATTCTTGTGGCTGTCGAAAGAAAGTTTCTTTCCGATCTTCGTGAAAGCAACTCCGGTGACCTTGTTAGGTGATGCTTGTCTCGTAGCTAGCTAGGCCTAGGTTTCTGTTCTACCTTCATATAGAGTTAGTGTAACCAATCAAAATCTACATATCTATCAACGCAGCAATAATAAGGATTTGGTTGATTTCCTTTGCGCCATACGACGAGGATCGCCGTGTCAATCAAATCACTTGGGCCTGTTCTTTTCAGCTTTTGAAAGCTGCATTTTGATTTTTCTACAGTAATTAACTTTTAAACGGAGTATTTTTTCAACATAGGATCTACTAGTTAATTGTAGTACATACTTTACTGACTTCATTTATATCGGTAAAAATTGCATGTAAGTTTCTGTTACTCTGTAATCTCTCGTACAAATAGCTCCAAAACCACAAGCCGCACCCAAAAAGAACAGGCCCTTGGCAAGTTGGCATATTTCTATATGTTATCTCCATTGGTAAAGAGCAATCCTTGGTGTATATCTTATTGATTAGAACACAATATCGCTACGGCTTAAAAGAACCAGTTGATAATGGTGCGTTCTCCCCTCACGTCTTTGCTGCAGTTCAGTCTATCTATGAAGGATCTAGGCCATCCTTTCCTACCCGCGCAGTGTCAGACCCCAGATTATACCATCCGGAATCTTCTGTGATTACTGCACTATTCCCTGGATCAGTAGATAGTGCTCACAGTTACAGTAATGAATATCAAAATACATATCATGCGGAAGCGTAAAATTTAATAGTAGACTTACTCATGAGCCGATTAGGCCGAAATCATTAAATTGCAGCAGCGGAAGAACGAAGCACACAGGTGGGACCTTCAGGACATGCCCACAGGCAGCCAACTGGAGGTACGCGACCTAGCCCTTGACATCTTCATCTTCTCGGCCAGCTTGTCCAATCTTGTTGCTGAGGCGAGGTGATTTGATTTCCTGTTTCTGAATTTTGTCGCAAAAGCGAGCGTGAGCACTCCGACCCCGTGCTCCGCGAGCCAATACACAGAATGCAAATAATAATATGCATGGCTTAACAATTGAGAGGCTCAGGTTATTTTGTTTTGCGTAGAGTGCTTTTGAATACAATTAATTAAAAAGCCCTATGACTTAGCAATTTTGGAACAAATCATAATGTACAAGGAAATGCATTATTAATATCGATTCAGATTCCATCCACCGTTACATGGCATCTGCACCATATAGCAATTTCTTCAGCGTTATAGCCGCTTAACTTACCACTGGGACGACACCCAGGACAATTTCCAAACTAGGGCCTTTCACTGCCCTCCACTTTTCCATCCCACCCACAAAACATTTTGAAATAGAACTATATCTGGTTAAGTTCCCATGTCCGCCCTTGACCGTGGGCACGGCTATTCGAATAGTTTTGACTCTGCAGAGTTTGTACACTTTCACCACAAGAGACAATCAACTCGTTGCCCCACACGATTCCTTAGTCATGTGGTTGAGCATACCATCACAGTGACTTTTCAAAGTATCTAGACCCTTTTGTCATCTCACTTTTATGGGCTTCTCCCACTTGCGGTGGGTTCCATCTGTGCGCGGGATGTTTCCCACAGCCACTAACGCAGCCGGGCTCCCCTCCCCGCAACGTTAGGACAGCTGGGAAACTTCACCCTACCTGGTGTCCCTTCAGGCCCCCTTGCCATAGCGTAGCCCCTTCAACCCACTACCAGTGAGATGAGTCCGGGATTTCGATAAGTCTACTTAGCCAAGTTGTACTTTACAGACTTGTGGTTGTACTGTTTTACACAGGAGGTCATGACAAGATTCAGTCCTTATTGGTATCTGGGCGGTCTACCACTAACCCACTGTGTGCTTCCCGCACCACACCCTCGAACCAATCCGCCCAGATATTTAAGCAAGTTGAGGATTTTGGAAGCATAAAATAACAATGTCAACATATATCAGTCATTCCCACTATGACTGCCCAACCAATTTTTCTCAGAGTTAAAAGTGATGCTTGGGCGCTCTCGCGCCCATGATTATCTAAGCAATACTAAGCATGGCATATATTTAGGGACTTATTTTCGAAAGGTTACTATTATAATTTTGCTACGGCGACAAGGTTCACACATTCAAATATTCCAAAGGAGGTGTAATATTAATCAAGCAACAATGGGCATATAACTAAGATCTTAAGTTAAACATGGATTTGCATATAAAATAACAGCATGCAATTTGATAATTTAAACAGAAATAATTTGCGGAAAATGTAGGTTCAACATGATCAAAGTATTAACTCGCCTTGCGCGGTTTACCGCGGTCTTGAGCTCACACAAAGTTGCTTCATGCGATGATCTTTGATTTCTGGTCTTCATTGATCTCGTTCCCGCTTGATCCGTAGAATCTTCAGGCTCCAATTTCTAATTACGCGATAAACGACTGAATCCAAATAAAAGCAAATAACTCAAGAGATCCAAATAAATCCGAATAAACTCAACTTTGGTGTTATTATGAGTTAGTGGGTGATTCGCGTGTTTTGAGGCAAGGCCGGTGGTAGAAACGAAGGCTTGATCTTTTATTAATAGTTTCTTTTATTTATTTTTATATTTATTAAGGAAGTTCCATGAGTTAGGCTGGGCATATGAATCAGTGTGCAAGATTAGCGGAGCATTATTTTGTCGAGTGCTAATATTCAGGACATATGCTATATGAGGTGATATATACAATTTTTAGCTTAACGAATAAATTTTAGAATCCGGGTTGACAACATTTTGTGGTGCGATATTTTATGTACACTTACTTATTACTAGGTATAACCTATTTTGAATTAGTATCCATTGGTTCGGGTCCTGGCTTGCTACACTTATTCTTAGCCAACACTATTATTTACTAAATCTAACGTTAAGATTTAATCATTGGCACCTTTACCACTTTGTCCACACCTTTGTTATTATTAAGCTTAGCGTTATTTTTAGTCAAATTGATTTACCAAGGCCTGCCATACGGGTTCATATATTAATATAGCTACTTACTTAAATCGGCCTTGGAGATCTGTTTAATGACGGTATGTTAAATATTAGGGCGTGCATCATAATTAAGTGAAATCTTTATTAAGTTTGAATATTTAACCATAGTCATATTTCTTTACTATCGCTTGGAGTTAGAAATTAGCCTCTTAGGTGATTGCTCAGCCCATATTAATTATGCCTACATGAACTAGTCCAAATATAAACATTAAGTAGTCCCATCTACATCCTAGTGTATTTTTATTAAATTCTCTAAATTATCCTTTAATTTACTTTGAGTATTATAATCGACAAAGGATTCTCATTTTTGCTAGGACATAGGGTTATGTTTTAACTATGTGGTGACTAGTTCTACAACCTTACTATCATGTAAGGGTTTAGGATTCATTCCTTACAAAATTTTCATTAGTTAAATCGTCATTTCAAATTTTAGTTTATACTTAGCTATCTGAGCAAGGCTTGGGTATGTACCATTTTATGTGACCTTAATTACCCATGCTAGTGGTTACTTGTTCAGTTTAGGATAGTTATATGTCCATGATATCATTTTGAATCTTGATGACTTAGGGCTATTATATTAAAATATATCACTGAGGCTTATTTAAGGGTGGCATGATAACCAGTGGGCATATATGCTTATATGCTAATTAACGACCTTCTTTATTAAGTATAGACAATTATCCAAAGCCACTTCTCCTCCTTAATGCTTTTAATAAATAATTAAACTTACAACTTAAATATTAAAGTCACATTATCTACTTATTATGATAACTAATCCGAATTTAAATCCTACCTAAATTCTCTAAAGCCTCATTTAAATTTTACTAGCTTCCCAAATTTTCTAAGTTTTTCCTTTAATTTAGGATTGGACTTAAACTATATGCTAAGGGCATACTAATCATATAGGCATGATAATAACTAATCCATGATTAAACATCTATTAAGCTCAGGTATATCCTAATAAATTTCGTACCTTCTATGGATGTATTTTTAATTAGAATTTTTATTAATTTTGGGTCTTAAGCTAAACCACGTTTTATTCATGCCTTTAATTGGTAATTAAACCTCAATTGACTATTGAAGCTATATTAGTTGTTCATACAACAAATAATCAAATATTAATTCTTAAGTAACCTTACTTTATATCCTAATTAAACTTAGTAGCTTCACTAAACTATTCTCAAATTTTATAAAATTTTTCTTACCTAAAATGGACTGCAGAAATCAAATCCAAAAGAAATGGCAAAAGGTGCCTTCTCTGGGATTGAACACGGGATCTATTATCTTAACCCGCAGCTCAACTGGGCTAACCAACCGGGCGGTGGACGTGTTGTGACATGTATGGGGTTTCAATTTAGAAGAGCTGAACAGCAGCTGGGGGAAAAACAGATGACACTGCTAGCCGAGAACAGGGGATGGTGCGGCGGGCGGCAGGCGGCGGCGTCGCCGGCGAGGGGCGGCCGTGAGGACGTCGGAGACCAGCAAAATGGGGCCCCGCAAGAATGAGGAAGCTCCTGGCAATGTCTACGCGGTTACTGTTGGTGTCGGAAGCGGTTGGCGGTGGCTTGAATGGCCGGAGGCAGGGATGAAACGGGGCGCCGGCGCCGGCGAGGTGAAGGGGAAAATCCATCGTGCGCGCAAGCATTATAAGGTACTAGGGATGCTCACCTTGCGGTTGCTCGGGCAGGAGAGAGTCTGTGGCGGGCCGGCGGCGGAGGTCATAGGCGACGCGGGGAGGTCGCCGTGGCCGGGGAGCTCGGGCGGCAAAGAGCTCCGGCCGAGGGTTGGGACAGCTCCGGGGTGCCGAGTAGTTGCTCCCACCGCGTGGAATCGAAAAGAGATAGCCCGAGGAGGAGGTGGCGGTGTGGATGGCGGCGCGCCGTGTTGGGGAAGATGGGCGTCGCGCGAGCTCGGCGCACCGAGTCCGATGAACGCGACGGGGAGGTACAAAGGGAGCAGGGACACACTTTGACGCACTTGAGGTGGTTGGACGTCGCCGGAAGGCCGGGAGCGGCATGGGGGCGCTGCGGCCGGCGTATGGGTAGAGGCGGGCTCTCGGGTGCCGGGCGGAAGAGAGGACAAGGGAGAAAGGAGTGGCGCGGAGGTGCTTGTGGGCACGGAAGGGGGACTGCGGAGACAGTGGGCAGCTTTGCGCTGCGCAAGCAGGGTGGTGGCAGCGGGTTCACGGTGCTTGGCGGGAGGAGGAGCAGGGAGAGGAAGGGGAGCTGCGTGCGCGAGGGGACGGCTCGGCGAACGGGAGAAAAAGAGAGGAGCGGCAGAGGATAAGGGCGCGCACGAGAGAATCAAGGCGGAGACGACGAGGAACCGCGGAGGACGCGCGAGGCTCAGCGCCTCTGGTAGGGCGAAGCGGTAGCGCGAGGGGACGGGACGAGCGACGCAGCGCAGAGGGCGAGGAGGCAGCGCAGAGCGCAGAGCGAGCGGAGAAGAAAGGGAGTGACGCGAGCAAGCTTGGCCACGCGACGGGAAGAAAGAAGGAGGCGACGGATGGCTTCACACCGCAGAAGGGAGGAGGAAGGAGGTAAAAGAAAGGAGGAGGGGCGCCTGCGTGGGGAGGTCTGGACGGCGTGGTCGGCAAGGGAAAAGGCGGGGCCCTCTGGCAGTGAAAGAGATTCAGGGTGGGAGAAAAGAAAGGGAAGGAGAGAGAAAGAAGAGGAGTGGGGCCCACATGTAATAGAGAGGGGTTTTGAAAAGGAATGGAAGAAATTGAGAAGTTTTAGCAGTTTTGAAATTTGAATCTTAAATTGAATTTCCAAGTTTTGGCTCAATTATCTTGATACCAAATTTAATAGCCTTCTATTTTAGATTTTATTTAATTTTTGCTATGAATTGTATGTATAAATTTTTGAATGTCCAACTTAGGTTTTTGTATGCCATTTAAATTAAAAGATGAAATTCTTGGTTTCCCTTTTTATTGACTTGGATTTGAATCCAAGATTTTTGGTATTTTGATTCTTAGAATTTTCAACTCCAAAAGAATATTTCGTATCTTTTATTACCACAATTTCCATTTGTACTTGGGATTTATTTCCAGTTATTTATTTTGCTCAGCGCAAAACTCAGTGAAACCCAAATAAGAAGTTTAATCAAAATTCAAATACCATTAAGATGCAAATAAAAATTTTAATTTACTCCAAATTTTAAACATCAAAATTTTAGGATGTTACACGCAGCTAGCCTCACAACGCACATCGCGCATTCCCTTTGACCGCACAACCCCGCGTTCCCTTCCCTACACCCTTGCCCACCACAGCCGTCGCACGCCATCTCCTCCACGCCGCCTTCTCCCGCTCCTCCGCGCTCGCGGAGACCCTCTCCCCACCGCCCACCACAACGCTTAAGTTCTAAATGACTACTAGGAATCAGAAATTTCTATATATATTTGATGGTTCTGCAGTGACTACAGAATCTTAATAGGAAGATGTCTAGGCACAGATTCGGGAGCATATATCTACTACAAAAGAGGCTATACTGAATGGCTACATCACAGACGAATGGCCGATCATACCGCTATTGAAATTTTCAGCAAAGATAGAGTGCATGTACTTCCACATATTTGCAAAACACATTTGTAAATCACAGTACCATGCACATAAAGATCAAACTGTAATTCTTAACAAGTTGCAAAACACATTCACATATTTTAGAATCATGACAATGTGTACATACATGGACTCGAACTGTTTGTAAAATATATTTGCAAACATAAGTCATATGCTACAAGGTTTGTGCATAAGTTTTAACTATTTGCAAAATACATTCACAAATCTAAGAATCATGTTACAAGGAGTAGGAAACATGGACTTCAACTATTTGCAAAATAAATTTACAAATCTTAGTCACATGTCATAAGGATTATGCATGAGCTACAATTATTTGTAAAATACATTCGTAAATACTTGCATCATGCTACGGAGAGCTAGAGCAAGTGAGATTGAGTTATCAACTTATGATGGGCCTCAAGCTACTAACCATGACCCCTCTTAATAGGACGGCAATCTATACTAACAACCCAGTTTTCAAACCAAACACTAAGATCAGTAAAAGACTAAGAACGCATCCTTAGTCTAGCTATATATAACTTTTTTTTACAAGAGCTAGATATAAATTTGCCTTGTGTATTCTCTTGAAGCTTAATGATGAGCATCTTTACTTTAAACATGGGTCTTTGTCTTGATATGCATCAACATATGATGCATTCTTTAGTTGACTTTCATCAACACATGATGGTTTTCACTTGGCTTGATGATCAACTCATGATTATCTCCTCTTTGGGATTTTGACTTGATGCTTATTAACTCATGATGCCATCTTCCATCCCAAACCATGACTAGACGACGACCAACATGATACCATTCACAAGCCAGCCTCATCATGGAACCTAACTTATTTCACAACCTTAAGGACAATGTTCCATAATATGATTGTCATTAATTACCAAACTATGTCATTAACTCATAATGACTGGTCCAAATTCTTCAATCTCCCTCCTTTTGGTAATTGATGACAACCATAATAATTACAAATAATTGAATTTAAGGGTCTATTCATTTTGGCTTTTGTTGATTCCTTTTAGCTATGGCTGATGAATAGAAGTGATTGATAGAATCAGCTGATGAATAGTGGTACATTGTGTAAGAAAGACAGTGCAATGAAAGGCACTACAACATTCGGACCACCATGTGACTTACGGAATCAACAGAGTTTATTTTGCCCCTCAAGAATTTCTTAGTTCACCAAGAGGAAAACTAAACAAAGTTCATTGGAATGCATAATTTTGTTTGACAAGGGTGGGCCTGGCATGGTTTATGGGTGTTCAGCTGAACACCCAAAATTTTAGGCAAAAAAACAGTATGTACAAAATATAATACATATGTATACATTTAGTTGGGCCAAATTTGTCATGAGGCTACTCAATCAGCCCAATATATCCACCGACATTTTTTGGCCCATTCCCCCATTCCTACTAGGCCATTTTCATGTGGCTGGCGTGGTGGCTCTCTAGCCCATTTGCAAATTTCCTTGGACCTGGCCATGAGCCATCCCCAATTCCCCATTCGGGCTTCAGCCATTTCTTGCTACTAACCCTAACTAGTAACTACACCTGACAATAAGGACCAGCAGAGGCATCAGGAAGTCGTGGCGAACACCTCGCCTCCTTCACCTCCGCCTCTGCCATTAGCGCCGACAAGTGCACCGCCTCCGCCTGCACTGCAAGGCCGTTTCTACTTGCTGTCAGTTCCTCTCTCTCTCTCTCTCTTTCTCTCTCTCTCTCTCTCTCTCATTCTTTCAGCAATTTGAATGCCAAATGCACAAGTCAGGTTGGACATTTGAACCAAAAAGCTGTCCAGATGGTGAAGCATTTGGTCCCTCTGCTATGGCCTATGGGCCTCTCTCTTTTGAACCATGGTTAGATCTTTTATCCCTGAATATGTTATCACCATATAAGCTATAGGGTACTTAAGAACTACCTTTTAATGTATTATTTGTCTGCTAATTGAAATTTTTTAGGTAACCCTTTTCCACTTTGAGGATGAACCCATCCTGGTGTCTGTGAAGTTATATCTACCTTAAGAGAAAAGAGGCTAAACTTCGCATCATGATGCTTACTAGAGATCATGAATCAAGTGCTTTGAGAGATGCTGAAGCTGTTTGTATTGATGAAGTCCACTGCTGTTTAAAGCCAGATGACAAGTTGAATAAAGTAAAAGCAGTTTCAAGGGGGAATGTAGTTGTCTTATGACTATCAAATTTCAATTTTATGATTGTGTTAGTTTAGCCTCTGCTTTTTTCGTTCTTTCTAATTGATACCGTACAAAAATATAATTTTTGCCTTGGGCAATAGGCAATTAGTTGTCCCATTGTTACATATGTTTACATATTAATGTTTGCTATCTTTTGCTCCATGGAAGATACAACTTCCTCTTAGATTGGGGTTCTTGCTGACAGAGAAAAGAGAAAAAAAAGGACAGAATTAGCAAGGTACGCAACTGTCATTAATCTATATATTTGATGTTTAATTTATGCCATTATATTCGTCTTATGTTGCCCATTTCTTCATAAGAAATCGTTAATTTCTATATTTTTTATATTTTTATTATATCTATATACATGTATAGTTATATCTGTGTTTTCGGAGAAATGGTGTGTCGTGGTATCGGTATATTAGTATCGACATATATAAGCAATCTAGCTCTAAAGTCCAAACACTCGTCCTAAAAATCCTGGTTCTGTCATTGTTGTCCGAAGCAGTTCAGTGGCAAAAACCAGCCCAAAAGATAGCCTATGGACAGCTTCATAGTCTACACGTATATCTCTAGTAATATAAAATGCCAATCTGCCCGTCGTCCAGTTCAAGCACGCACGCAGCCCAGCCCTTCTGCATGCAAGCCGACCCCTTCCCCACCCCAGGCGAATCCTCTTCCGCCGCGCCTCCTGCCTCTCTGCCCTGACCCCCTCCCTCTCCGACATCGACCACACCCCGACCCTGTCGCCCTCCACCCTCTACATCTTTGCCTCCGGCCAATCCTCCCTCTCCCACCCCCTCCATCACTTGGGGTCCTACGCAGGGAAGGGGATCGGCCGGGGAGCTCCGATAATCCCTACCGAGGCACAAAAGGGTGTGGAGGCACACGTGGTTCGACTGCGATAGCCTCCTCTTCGATCACACCTCCCGCCGCTCCACCTCGACCCACCTCGGCTCCATCGCTCCCCACCCTCTACATCTCCGCCTTTAGCTGACAGTTGACGAAGCTCTGGGGTGGACCTCCATGAGGCAGTTGGCGGAGCTTCGGGTTCCGAACTCGCCGGAAGACAGACCTCCATGAGGCTTGAGGCAGTTGGCAATAGCTTCAGGGGTGGACCTCCATGAGGTAGTTGGCGGAGCTTCATGATCCACACTTGCCGGAGGACAAACCTCCACGAGGCATGAGGCAGTTGGTGATAGCTCCGGGGCAGACCTCCATTTGGCAGTTGGCTGAGATTTGGGAGGACGGACCTCGACGAGGCATGAGGCAGTTGGCGGCCACGGCAGTTGGAAGAAACGAACGAGTCGTGCGCACACTGTGATTTCCTCCTTAGTCCTTCCACCTCTCCCACTCCTCCACAAAAAAAGGAACAGGTGAATACTTCCATCCCCTATCTTTTTCCCTGGTAAATAATTTTCTTTGTCCAGTAAATAATTTTCCCTGTTGAAATTGTTTTGATTCCCTTCAATTCAAGTTGTTGTAGGTGTTTTCACGTTCTAATTTTTATTGGGTGTTCAACCAAATGTCAAATTGTCCCTAGATGCAAATTGCTACATGGCTTGCACTTTCTTATTAGTACAGATTTGGTGTGCATTTTCTGTTTAAAAATAAGCCTTGTTGCTTGGTGTTACCTTTCTGCCTTTTTATAAACTACTGCGTGCCCATTTTATAAGTGCTGTTAAATGTTTAGGAATTACATGAGCCCTCGACTGTTCAAGAGCTCTAACTTGTAGTAGGTTAAATTTGTGGTAAGTTTATTAAGCGTTGTAGTCCTGGTGGCTGATGTGTGCTTTTCCAAATGTCTTCTTTTTTTCCTTTCATGATCAATCCAGGCCTCCATGTTTTTCAGTTCCCTGCAATTATAACTTAATTGTTGTCGCCCATCTGTCGTAACGCAGCTGTATTTGCATCTTGATCATTATCATGATCGACAGCTTGACAACAAGTGTGGTAATGTAATCTCTGTTGGGCAATGAATTTACATGTTACATGGTTCTGGGGAAGTTGAGCTACAACGAGAGCAGCGTATGCAAACCATTTGTTGCCTGGTGAAAAGAGTAGCCATAAGCCCTTAATTAGCTTGATGCCAGAGCCAGGTGTAACTGCAGAATAGCGTAAACTGGGCAAATGGTTAATTAGCAGTGAGGCTATTGTGTGCTACTGATTAATGTTCATGACATGCACCTACTGCATGTCTGCATTTGGCATCGTCTGACTTGCATTAACCAGAAGAAAAGTGTGTCCAAACATGATACTAGCACATTCTAAGGTAAAACCACGAGTGTTCAAGGCTGTGAGAGATGAGAATTGGAGAAGACAGCTCAAGTTCCATTATACTCAGTGGAGGTACATATACAAGAGCAAAGCTCTGGCCAGCCAGTCGTTCATAACAATCGATCCTATAATCTAGGGAGCGTGAGAACGTGGCTAGCCTGTTACAACAGAAACGCTGAAAGCGTGAAGAGCTATCTTGTACTTTGAGCATCGGTTGATCGAATGCACAAGCTGTTTCTGAACTCTTGGAACAATGGCGTAGGTAACCCCTTGGTCATAATGTCAGCTAGCTGATGACGAGTAGGAATGTGCATTACTCTGAATTGACCAAGTGCTACCTTTTCTCTGACGAAATGAATGTCAAGCTCCACATGCTTCGTTCGGCGATGATGGACAGGGTCGTGAGAGAGATAGACCGCTGATATGTTATCGCAGTAGATAACAGTGGCCTTGTCGACGTTGACATGAAGCTCCCGAAGGAGATTGCGCAACCAACAGCATTCAGCAGTGGCATTGGCTACCGCCCTGTACTCAGCTTCAGCGCTCGACCGAGAGACAGTCGGTTGTCTCTTTGATGACCAGGAGACAAGTGAATCGCCGAGGAACACACAATATCCCGACGTCGAGCATCGTGTGTCCGGGCATCTTGCCCAATCGGCATCGGAATAGGCCTTGAGCTTAGTTGATGGAGAAGTTGAGATGAAGAGATCGTCCTCGAGTGAACCGCGAAGATACCGGAGAATCCGCTTGACGAGGTTCTAGTGAGCAGCAGGGGGGAGTGCATGTACAGGCAGGCCTGGTTGACTGCATATGCGATGTCCGGGCGTGTAAGGGTCAGATACTACAGTGCCCCCGTGATGCTGCGATAGAACGTGCCGTCGGTAGCCAGTTCACCACCAGTGGCGGACAGCTTCTACTTGACGTCGACCGGTGTTGATGCAGGCTTGCAATTGGACATGCCAGCATGTTCGAGGATGTCCTCAGTGTACTGAGCCTGGGAGAGGAAGAAGCCATTGTCATCCCGACGCACCTGAACGCCGAGGAAGAATCGGAGGACGCCGAGGTCCTTGATGGCGAACTCACGACAAAGCGCCTGGACGACATATTGGAGCAGCGACGTCGTGGACGCGGTTAGGATGATGTTGTCCACATAGACAAGGAGATAGGCGATGGCATTCCCTTGCTTGTAGACGAACAGCGACGTGTCGGAGCCAGTCGAGGTGAAGCCGATGGAGCGCAGCTAGTTGCCTAGCCGTTGAAACCACGCCCGCGGCGCTTGTTTCAGTCCGTAGAGGGACTTAACAAGAAGGCAGACATGATCCGGCTGCGACGCGTCGACGAACCCAGTAGGTTGGTGACAGTACACGCGCTCAGCCAAATCGCCATATAAGAAGGCGTTCTTGACGTCGAGCTGATGCACGGGCCACCGGCGCGTGGCGGCAAGGTGAAGCACCGTGCGAATGGTAGACGGCTTGACCACCGGGGAGAAGGTTTGGTGAAAATCAATCCCTGGGTGTTGAGAGAACCCATGGACGACCCACCGTGCTTTTCGCCGTTCCAGCGTTCCGTCGGGATTCAACTTGTTCTTGAAGATCCATTTGCCGGTGATGACGTTGGCGTTCGGCAATCTCAGAACGAGCGTCCAAGTGCCATTTCCCTGCAGCGCATTGAACTCCTCCTGCATCGCCGCACGCCACTCAGGATCACAGAGTGCAGCGCGGACGGAAGTCGGCGTGGTTGTTGGTGTGGATGCCGGTGTTGAGGTTGTCGCGACGTTCGCGTACCGTGGGTTCGGCACGCGAATACCGTCACGCCCGCGTGTAACCATGTGGTGTCGAGGAGGAACCGGTGGTGGGGTTACCAATGCAGGTGCTGGCGATGCAGATGCTGGGAACGCCAGTGTCTCCAGAGGCGGTGCTGGTGACGCTGAAGCTGGTTGCGCACTGGTGGATGGAGCCTCAGTTGGTTGAGGACCCAGCTGTGAATTCGTAGGCGACGTCGAGGCTGGCGGCGTGCGCGGATGTCGTTGCCGTGGTGTGCGTGGACGACGAACCACAGGCAGTGGGAGCACATCAGGCACGCAGGGTGGGCACTGGTGCGCCGTTGCTGGAGCTGGTGCAGAAATCTGCGCAAAAGGAAAACAGGTTTCGTCGAAGTAGACATGACGGGAGATGATCACTCGCTTCGTCTCTGGGTTGTAACACTTGTAGCCGCGCTGGTCCATGGGATATCCCAGGAAAACACATCGAGCAGAGTGCGGCACGAGCTTGTGTGGAGCGGTGGCTTCAGTGTTAGGGTAGCAGAGGCAGCCGAAGATGCGCAGATGAGCATAGTCAGGTGGAGCACCAAACAAGAGGGCAAAGGGTGTCTCATTGCCGCGAGGCCTACAAGGACGCCGGTTGAGCAGATACATGGACGCAGCGAGAGCATCAGGCCAGAACGAAGGAGGTAAAGCAGCCTGAAACAAGAGAGCGCGAACGTCGTCGTTTAGTGTGCGAAGGACACGTTCGGCTCGACCATTTTGCTGCGACGTATACGGGCATGTCAGTCGCAGCACAATGCCATGCTTAGCGAAGAACGCACGAGAGGCGGAGTTATCGAACTCCTTGCCATTGTTAGTCTGAAAACACATGACGGGGCACTGAAACTGTGTGTTAACAAACGCATGAAAGGAGATGATAGTGGGCAGCACATCAGATTTATGGCGCAAAGGGAAAGTCCACGCAAAATGACAGAAATCATCAAGAATCACAAGATAATACTTGAAACCTGAGTTGCTCATAATGGGCGAGGTCCATACATCACAATGTAAGAGTTGGAAAGGAAAAATAGAAACATTATTGGACTCATGAAATGGCAGCCTCATGTGCTTACCAAGTTGGCAGGCATGACAAGTATGTGGACTGGACTTTGAACAGGTGAAACCAATCGAATGAGACAGGTACTGGAGAGCATCCCGGCCGGGATGACCAAGCTTGGCATGCCAAAGTGGAGCATCTGTCGATGAAAGGAGAACCTGCGCTGAACCGGAGGAAGTAGTGCCCGAGGGAGCACGCAGAGGATATAGCTCACCAGATGAATCACATCGGAGGATAGCCATCCTGGTGCGAAGATCCTTGATGGAGAAACCCCAGGGATCGAATTCAACAGACACAGAATTGTCACGGGTTAGTGCACGAACAGAAATGAGATTCTTCACCAATTGAGGAGCAATCAAAATATTATTGAGTCGCAAAGGGGAAGAATTAGTAGAGACTGAAGTACTGCCAGTGCATGAAGCGGATAACAGATTACCGTTGCCGACAACAATGTGACGGGGAATAGGAGACAGGGAATGGGAGGAAAGAATACCAGGGTCGAGGCCATATGAGACGTGGTGCCGGTATCCAGGAACCAGTCGCTGCCGCCGCCGTTGGAGGTGTTGGGCAACATCCCATTGAGCACCGAGTAGAGTCCTGGCGGTAGGGAAGCCGGATCGTGTTGCAGCGGTGGCGCGGCAAGAGCCGCCATGGCCGAGGGTGGGTTCACGCCAGGACGTGGCACAAGGACGCCCGGGCGCCAGGTGTTGAGTGGCCACGCCTGAACCACCCCCTGCCATGGATTGTGCGCCGACGTCCACTGTGGCGGCGGTGGGGCGTTGTGGCCGGGGATGGACGTAGTGCCACTGGGCGCGGACTGGCGGTTGCGGTTGTCTCCCTTGCGTTTTTTTCGACGGTCACCACCACCAGGCGATGTCCAGGACACGAGTGCAGACGAGGGCGACGAAGGAGCCGGTGCAGTCTTGGCGGCGAAGGAGGATCCGGTGTCATGAGCCGCAAGAAGAGCCGTCTGGGCCCATCTGAAGTGAGTGCTTGATGCGGTGTTCCTCCTGCATCAGATAGGACTTGGTGTAGAGGAACGTCGGTGGCGGCGTCATGGTGGAGAGCACGGCGATGGCCTGACTGAATTTGTTGTTCAGGCCGCGCAGAGTGTTGATGACGAGTGCTGGATCGGAGACGGCGCGCGGCTGCCGTAGAGGTGTCGCGAGGCGCTGAGGCGCCGCAGATGCTCGCCGATGGACATGTCGCCCTGGAAGAGACTGTGAAACTCCTGCTGGGCATACACGGCGTGTTGAAGGCTGTTGTCTAGGAACTGCCTGGTGATGGCGGACCATGCGGTGTAGGCGGAGCTGCGCGGCTTATAGACATCGTTCCAGATGTCTTTGGACACCGTGGAGTAGAGCCACGCAACGATGCAGGAATCAATCTGCAGCCACTCCGGATCATCAATCGTGGCAGCGGCGTCGACTGTGCCATCGATATGATTAACCAGACCAAACTTCTTGAATGTGAGCTCGAAGAAGGAACGCCACTGACGGAAATTGCCTTCGTCTGTGGCGAGAATTACAGGGACGTGGCTGTGGATGTTGATGAGAACAAGCGTGGAGGCTGGGGGAGGAGCAGGTTCATTGGCCACGGCGAATGGGTTGGTGCCAACAGAGGAGATGGAGCCGGTGGGACTCGCCATGGCCAGGAGCAGCAGAAGGTGGAGAAGTGGATCAATAATAATCTGATACCATGTGAGAGATGAGAATTGGAGAAGACAGCTCAAGTTCCATTATACTCAGTGGAGGTACATATACAAGAGCAAAGCTCTGGCCAGCCAGTCGTTCATAACAATCGATCCTATAATCTACTAGGGAGCGTGAGAATGTGGCTAGCCTGTTACAACAGAAACGCTGAAAGCATGAAGAGCTATCCTGTACATGGTCGTTGACAAAGGCTAAACAAGCTAGATTCTGAAACAAAGGGTTAAACAAGCTAAGCAATTTTTTGGAAACCAGGCTGACCACTAGTAAATGATGAAGCCTTGACATATTAGAAGCTTTATAATACCCTAGAGAAACAAGGCCCAAACACAGAACAGCGTGGAGGCTGCAGCCGCAGTAATGAGCCTGACGCGCAAGGAGCTGGCTGCACCAGATGATGTTCGACGACTGGGACTGCGAGTCTACTATGTTTAGTATTTTAAATTTTTATGAGCCTTCTTCTCTTAGATATTCAATTGCATGGTCCTATTGAGATTCTATTGCATCGTATAAGCATTTCGCTAAATCCCCTAGGCATGAGGCTGTCTTCTGATGTATCACTCTCTTGGGATGAGGTATCACCTATTTTGATCATTCCTTTGAATTCTAGGATTCCGGCCCGTGGTGGTGCCGCTGATGCGAGGAGGGGCCACGACTGCGTGATTCTGGTCGCCACGGCGGCGCGGATGAGAGGATAGCAAGCGGCGTCATACCATCGGCGGCGACGCTAATGCAAGATGGATGCAGGACGCGCCAAAATATTTGATAATATATATATATATCAATTCTTTGAGACTGTTGTAACACACGAACACCTTATAGCTGGACGATACAGTTTTTTTCCCCCGTTGTCGCGTAGGTTGGCAAAGGGTTGGCCTCTGTGGTGCTTACTTACGTTAGAAGGACAGCATAAAAGAAGCCACTACCAGCCGGTGGACTCCTCCCAACTGTCCCCAGAATGAAAGAACCGATGGCCATCCAGTTCATCACTTGCACAAAAAGCTGCAAGGAGAAACAGCAGATACAAGAGAGAGAAAGAAAAGTTAGTACTAACTCCGTCCTACTACTCGATCCCCACATCTGGAAACTACCAGCATCGACATCGATCTGATCAAAGATGCTGAGAAAGCCAGTACATTGCAGTGTTATGTGCAGGAATGCATATCTCCAGATCCCAACCAACTCGTCACGGTCGCCAACTGCACACAATTCCATTCATTCCCTTCCCTGGACGCGAGACTCCCGTGACGATCTCGATCGCATGCTGAACACTGTGCAGAAGGGTTGGCGAGGGCTACTGGGTCACAGGAGCACTTCCTCGTACTACTAATAATTGCCCGTTTCAAGCACAGAAATTTCACCGTCCGTTTAATTCCGATAGGCGTGAATATAAGTAATTTATGCCTTCTAAACAAAAGGAATTTCTACGTTGTAAACAGGACATATAGTTTTTTTTGCCAAACTAACTAATCAAGTCCATAAGGAATTTTAACGTTCTAAACAGGGCACAGAGTTTTTTTTTTTTTTGCCAAACCAACTAATCGAGTGCACACATGTATGCTCTATTCTTTTTAGCCTTTTTTTAGTTTTTGATTTCGATTTCTTTGAAAACTGAAATAAATAGGGTGATTTTTCGAAATCGCTTCTTTAAATGGCTTCCTAAGGGCATCTCCAGCAGGAGCCCTCAAAACAGGCCTCCTATTTTTAATTTGAGGGCTTTCTACTTTGAGGCCTGTTTTCTGATCAGACTCCGTGAGCCCTCAAAACAGGGCCCCTACTTCTCAATTCCCTCTATTTCCTCATACACTATATGCATATGTATGAGACAAAAGCACAATACACAATAAAATATTTATGATTTAAAAATGAGGGACAATATTTAAATTTATGAATTCAAATACGAATATTCAAAATTAAATTCAAATTTGTTTCAAATTTTATTGTTCCAAATTTAAATTCAAATTTATTCCGAATATTCAAATTTGTTCCGAATATTCAAATTTCAATTCAAATTTGTTTCGAATATCCAAATTTGAATTTAAATTTGTTCCGAATATCCAAATTTGAATTTAAATTTGTTCCGAATATTCAAATTTAAATTCAAATTTGTTTCGAATATTCAAATTTAAATTCAAATTTGTTCCGAATATTCAAATTTAAATTTAAATTTGTTTGAATATTCAAATTTGTTCGAATATCCAAATTTGAATTTAAATTTGTTCGAATATTCAAATTTAAATTCAAATTTATTCGAATATTCGAATTTGTTTGAATATTCAAATTTAAATTCAAATTTATTCCGAATATTCAAATGTGTTCAGAATTTAAATTTGTTTCACTCGTATGGGAAAAACGAGGAAATTGAAAAATGAGGGTTTATAGGGGCCCCTAGGAATGAGGGTGAAGGGGATTTAAGGGCCCTCAAATTTGAGGTTCTAGAGGGCCTCTTTGACTCTATTTTTGCCTCAAACCCTCAAATTTGGTTTTGAGGGCTCAAGTAGGGGCCCTGCTGGAGATGCTCTAAGTTTAAAATTATGTATGCTATCTGTATCGACATCTCCATCATCTGTCACCATCACACAAAAAAACATAATCAAAAGCTATTAACCACGAAAAAACCAAGACCAGACCATAGTACAAATGGTATTACTAAAACTACCCCTCCGGCTATTTCGCTCCAATTATTTGGAGGGTCGTCGTCATGTGGCATGTTTCTCTCGCCCGGCTCCAGCTAACACGTACGTAGGTAAGGAATACACTGCCATTAGCGACGACATATACGCGGCCAGGACGGGCGGACGGACGCGCCGCCCAAGTGGAATCGCAACTAGAAAAACGCACACGCCCTGTCCTCACCTCGCCTCTCCCTGATCATCACCTAGCTGCAGCTCCTTTCCAGCAACAACAACCACCACAAGTACTACTACTAGATCTTGCAATGCATGCACGCAACTGCTCTCAACTAACTCCACGCAATAATGGGCCGGAGAAATGCACGCAAAAAGTAGCAGCGATCGAGAGGCTAGCGCCTCTGTATTTTTATGCAGATGAATGTCAGTCGGGGTATGGATGCATGCATGGTTTTGATCTCTGTACGGGGAGCTGGTGTGTGAATGTGCAGGGAGGTTTGGGTTCCTCTCTCTTTTGGTTGGTCATGTGGGAGCAGAGCAGAGCAGAGCAGCATCCTCAAGTGATCGATCAGTGGGTTGGTTGCGCGCGAAGGTTAAGAAGGCGCTGCCGGTGCATGGCCGCGTACCGGTGGATGGAATCTAGGGAGACCTTAGCTCGCACTTCATGTGGTTCTAGGGCGATGCAAAGAGGAGGAGACGGTGATCCCAAACGTGCGTGCCCTACTAACATGGCATGCCACATGGTGTGAAAATTCTTCGAAATCCTTTTGCGTGGTCGCAGTCCGAGTCGTCACTCGTGAATAAATAGTGGAAGCCTTGCTTATGAAGTTCTTCGTCGTCGAGCTAGCTAGCCATGTAAATTATGAAGCCATGTCGATTACAGGTAGTCACATTTGATGGCTGACAACGACCACCCGTCTGCACTACATAGTGACAAGAACAACACGAACGGAGACGGATGAGGAACGAATTAAGGCAGCAAAATTATAGGCCGGAATTCTTGCTCTCTCTCTCTCTCTCTCTTTCCCCAGAGCCGAAAAGACCCGCATCTATGCATGGGCCTGAAGCTTCCAAAAGTCCACTGCGACCTCATGATTGCCCACATTTTGCCAACTCATCCCCCCTCTCTTTCCGTGCCCACGCACACAGTCTTCCACACCACCCTTCGGTTCTTCTCCGCTCAAGAAACGCATCTCTCTCCCTCTCTCTCTCTCTCTCGTGCAGTGCACAGATATTCTACACGCCCATAGGGAGCTCTTGTCCGGCCAAAACGACGAATTCTCTCCCCAGATGATGAGCTTTTAATTACTACTGTACTGGTCGGCCACTTGCGTTAAGCTCTGGCTAGCTCGTAACGACTTGTAGCTAGCTGCAGCCTAGAATAGATAGCTGCTATCTCCAATATATTTTCATGTCATCAAAAGATAAGATGCAGCCAACTCATATAATAAGCTGGCTATAAGTTATCTCTACAAGAGCTCTCAATCATTTAATACATACATGGGTATTGGTCATTTAATACATGCATGGGTATAGCAGTTAGTTCTATTTGTACATGCATGGATAACGTCTTTTTTCCTGTGCTATAGCCTGACTCTTGCATGGGAGCCGGCTTGGCTCTCTCTCTCCTTTTCTCTCCCCTCCACATAGGACTATGCTGATATGGATTCCCTTATAGCTAGCACAGTCAACTTTATTAAACTTGCTCTAAGGGGCTGGCCTCTGGGCACTTAGCACAGGCATCGGCGCCGATTGGACCCGGAAAAGTGTCTTCCAACGTGTCGTCTTCGCTTCTTCCATTGCGATCGAGCAGGAAAAGAAACCTGCTGACCAGATCCAGCGGTTGAATTTTGTATTGGCACAGATTTGTAAGTAACTAAGTGGTTAGAGGGAATAGAAGGTGTGGAATAAGGCCCGCTCCAAATTATTTCAGTTTTTTTTATTTTTTTTAGATTTTTTTGCTTTTTTCTCCTTATTTCTTTTTTTCTTCAACCGCTATAGTGCAAAAAAAAAAAGCCGAGCGACAGCTTATAAGCCACATTGAGCAGGTGGAATTTGGGAGCAGGATGCTAGCTTGGTTGAGCTTTTGCCGCTTTGTAGTCTAGATACTTTGGCTTTCTTCTTTTCACTTTATGTCTTATGGTTTATAATTTTTTTCTGAATAAAAATATAGGATGATTTCACTGTCATTTTTTCAAAGCGGTTTATCGGGACAAAATTTTCAAAATGTATTATTGGTATTTTGTTCGTTCATACAAACGCTCACGCTGAGACTAAAAGCCAACCATAAACCATCAGCCGTAGTAAAAAAACCCACCCCAGGTGAATCCTCTTCGGCCGCACCTCCTGCCTCCTGCCTCTTTGCCCTAACCCCCTCCCTCTCCGACATCGACCACACCCTGACCCTGTCGCCCTCCACCCTCTACATCTTTGCCTCCGGCCAATCCTCCCTCTCCCACCTCTCCATCACTTGGGGTCATACGCAGGGAGGGGGATCGGGGAGCTTCGATAATCCCGACCGAGGCACAAAAGGGCTTTGTTTGTTTAGCCTTTAAGCTTTTTAGCTTTTAGTTTAAAGTTTTTTTTAACTTAAAACAACTTATAAGTATTATGCTTTTAACACAAGTCCGTGTGTTTGGTAACCTCGCTTTTCCGACCTTTTGAGCTATGGCTTAAAGTTGAAAAGTTTGTAATACCTTTGATACAAGTTACCACTTCATTCAATGATAAAGTTATTATCATGTATTTCAAACTTTTCATTTGTGTTGTATTCCTATCCATCTTACTGTGTTCCTTACTACTCATCAAAATCCAATACAAATCGTATTTGTTCATGAACAACAAATGAGTGAATTAACCAGCGTATTCATGAACAAAAAAACAAGTGAATTAACCAGTGTATTTGTTCATGAACAACAAACAAAGAATTGATTTCATTGATGAAAAACAAGAATTTGGGGAACAGCAAGAACTGAAACCAATTGTCGAATAGCAAACATTATCCACAAGAACAGAGCCAACACCATCCACAAGCATCATCCATTGGATCCAAGCATCCTCAACAAGAATTCTTGGGCATATCTCCATAAATTTTGGTTGAGTGCTACCGAAATACATCACACTACACTCTTCTTCTCTCTTACATCATTGAAAAAAATCATTGGGTACATAAATTCCATTTTCTCAAGAAATTCATTGGGTGCAAGAAAATTCATCCTCAAGAAATTTCAAGAAAACTTTGAAAAATCAGAAAAGAATGAAATGATCCCCATCTGGTACAAGAATTCTGGGAAAGGTGCAAGAAATTGAACGACGATGACATGGTCGTAGGAGCCTGGGGACAACTAGATCTGAGGCCATGCTCGCCATGGCAGGGAGGTAACGATGACGGGATAGAGGACGCCTGATCCCCAAACGACGAACCTGGGGCCGGTCGAAATCTGAGGTCGTGCTCGCTATTGCAGGTAGTGACAATGGCGGCAAGGTCGAGGCATTGGAGGCAGCCTGCGGTCCATGGAACGACCAGATTTGGGGCCATGGTGGGATGCGGAGAGAGGGGTGTGAATGGGAGATGGCGAGGCGATGAGGGAGAGGAAGTCGATAGTGTGGGGGAGACAGGGTCGCCGTCAGTGAGGAGGCGAGTAGACCGGCACACCAAAATACTAGGAGGTGTGTTGCCCTCCCTCCCCATGAGAGGCTGCAAAAGGTTCCTATGGGGGAGGGGAGGAAAAACTGGGGAAAACGAATGAGTGTGACCTTATATATGATGGTATTTGGTAGGTAATTTTTGATGAACTTTGATGGCAAATGCCTAAATCTAACCCACAGAAAGCCAAAAAAACATCATTAGACTGGCTTATGGTTTTTAGTTATATGAAGCCTTATGGCTTTTGAAAAAGCACAGTTAAAATTTATCCATTTGTTTAGGTTTTGATTTTTGGCTTTTAAATCGAAGAAAAAAACCTAAATAAACAAGGCGTTATACTGAATCACGCCCTAATTTAGCTACGTGTGTATTTTTTTTTTCTGCACAAACATGCTTATGCAGAGTACTAGAGTATCCACCCCCAGCCATATGCACATCGCGGTCAAAAGTTTGGATAAAAGAAAATGCAGGTCAGTGCTGGTATCGAAGCGGCTGGAGCAAGGGCAAACAAACAGGCATGCACGCCTAATAAAACCGAGCCTTGTAATTAATCAGACCGACGAACCCGGCCGACCAAACGGAACGAAACGATTAAGCGGTTGGCTTTACTGCGAGCCAAAGCCAAGAAGAGCTCAGTGGCACGGCGAGTGCATCCAAACACGAACCACCCCCACTCCCTCTTCCAGGCCCCAGCCTCGCCTGGACTCAGCGAGCTCAGCCTCATCCCCTGGCACGCAGATTGCCAACAATTATGGTGCTCCGCGCCCACAAAACACAAGCCCCCCAACCCCAATCAATCAGTGATGCGTTTGGATGGATTGCACAGCAAATCTCACTCCCCCTCTCTCTCCAAAGAGTACTGCTACAGTGCTACTGCTCCCAATTGGGATGTTGATCAAGCAAAGCAATCATGCATCATACAGAAATTAATCAATGTATGAATCACATATACATGCTATGTATATTGTCATGAAAAATTCATCATCATAAGACCACCACTTATTTGCTGTGACCATGCATGGATGGATCCTCATGAGGAGTAATCTGACTGACTGACTGAACACACTCGATCACCAGGGTCTTTCTTCCTCTGTAGATATACACTCAAATGAAAAATAAAAGCGACGATGAAGAGAAACGAAAAGGAAAGAATGAACAGAAGAAGGAAACAATGGCACTAATGATCAGAGGAGATCGATGGATGGATGGATGAGCTGCTGAGATCGATGAACAAGAAAGGTGTACCATCACGGAGCTAGCTAGCTCCCTAGAAGAGCTCCCAGTCGAACCGCGGGATCGGCGAGGTGGTGGTCGCGGCTGCCATGGTGGTCACGGTGGCCGAGGACGTCGACGGCACTGACGACAGCAGGTCGAACGTCTCCCAGTTCGCTGTGGGCGCCGCCGCCGCCGTGGCGGTCGCCGGCGCAAGCGGCGGGAACTGCCGCCGCTGCGACACGGGGGGCGGGCGTGGCGGGAGGTGCGGCGCCCGACCGGCCTTGGCGTGGCCGTGGCCGTTGCCGTTGGCCTTGGGCGCCGCCGCCGCCGCGTTCTTGGAGCGGATGGCGTCCAGCGTCTCCACGTACTTCTGCACCCGCTTCTCCTGCACCGGATTTGCAGCGAATTCAGCTCCCCGCGCTGCGAAATTAATGGCCAAATAAATGGCGAGAAATTAATCTGGCGTGTACGTGCTGACCTGCATTCGCCGCTGCACCTTGACCTCGCCCTCGGCGGCGATGGCGTCCAGCTTGACCAGCTCGTTCATTAGCGCCTCGGTGAGCGTGACCACGTCGGCGTCCACCACCTTCCCGCCCTTGTCCACGATGATCTCCAGCGCCGACACCTGCATCCACCCCAGTTGACCACCCAAATTCGATCAACGCCCAATTCGACGACGATGACGAAAATAACACAACCAAAGTCATCGCAAGTTAGTACCTTGGTGGCGAGCTTGTCGACGTCGAGGCTGACGCGGGAGATGGACTTGGCGGCGCGCTCCGCCTTGTCGGTGCGGCGCTGCTCGAGGAGGCGCTTGGCCTGCGCGGTGGGGTCCTCGAGCAGCACCATCTTGGAGCGGTCCCTGACGCCGGCCATGTCCAAGAACGCCTTGGAGTCCCTCTCCTTGTCCTTGTACACCACCTTTTGGTCCTCCGGGTGCAGCCCCGTCCGCGCCGACATCATCTTCTTCAGCTCACCTGCAACAAACAGTTCGCCACTCCGCCATCTCAATCAGCAGCTCGAAACCAGAACAAACCGACCCAATCCACCAATCCAAGGCCAGGTTCATGGACGCGTAGTACAGGCACGTGCATTACCGAAGGATGCCTGGGAGTTGATGTAGATCTCGTGGTAGATGCCGTTGAACTTGACCTTGACGCGGATGGTGGGGACGGGCGCGGCGGGGGCGTCGGAGTCCGGGCTCCGCTTCTGCACCAGCATGCCGCCGGGCCGCACCTCCCACTCGTCCTCCTTCACCGCCGCCCCCGAGGCCGGGGGAGGAGGAGAGGCCTCCTTCATCGCTGCCGCCGGGAATGTACCTTTGGCCTTGGCGCGCATCATCTTCTCATGGTACGTGGATGCACCCCCCGCAAGCGCAAAGAATCAACCACTCCTGTACTCTGGGCAACAACAAGAACCAAGAACGAACAAACTCTCCCCTCCTTTTCTTCCCACCCCTAAAAATCTCTTCTTGGCCGGCGCGGACGATTCCCTCTGCCGCCGCCGCTGCTGCAAGAAGGGGTAAATTCGGAGGAGCTGGATGTGGGCAAAGACCAGAGATACGATTCTTGCTGCAGTGCAGGTGCTTCCTGGCCTCAATTGGGGAAATTAGTATCAGGGAGGGGCAGCCGGCCGTCAGAGAGGTAGGTGGGGGGCGAGGGGGAAGAAAGAGATGAGAGAGAAAAGGAGAAGGGGGGAAAAAGAGGGTACGACTCAGGGACAGGGCAGCAGAATATTTATACTGATAAAACTAGGCATCGAAGTGAGTAGCAACATGCAGTTAAACAAACAGGGTAAACAGCCGGTGGGCGGAGCCGGTGCTAACGGCCGAATGGAACGGAAATGCGTCAGCAAAAGCATCGGCGCATCGCCATTTCGGCCGCAGTTTCCCTTCTCTTTTCTCTCCATGGGGAGGGGAGGGAAGGGGAGCGTGGACGGCTCTGCTCCGCGCGCGTTGTGCTCTGTTTTCGTGCCGTGCCGTTAATCGTCGGTGCAAGCGAGAAGAAACCGCGCGAGCGGAGGGAGGCTTGCTCGAGACGGCTCGGCCGGTGCCGGCCTTAGCCTCCAAGCAACCGCCTCGGCCAAAATCGGCACTTAATTCGTGGGCAATTAGGCATTGGCAGCAACCCCTTTTCCTTTCCCTCGCGCCCTTTCTCCCCTCTTGCTTTTCTTTCCTTTCCTTTTCGGTGGATTTTTTATATACTTTATACCTTAAATTTTTAGATTTTTACTGTTCGTGAGAGATAATATATAGAGAAAAATAATTGTATATAATTTTAGCTGGTACAACTAAACTCAATACACTTTTTACTATAATCTTCCTACTGATCTCGCTTTGAAAATATACCATTTAAAAAATAACTATTATAGCATAACCTATAAATCATAAGTGAAAAAAAACTCAACCGATTCTTTCCCCTCTCACTGTGGAAGAAAAAGAAAGGGCCTCACGCACACTGCAAAGACGCGCTTTTAGTCCTTTACCTCGACGTGTTGCCGGGAGTACTAATCGGAGAAGTGAACCTTAGTACGATAGTATTATATTCCGTCACCATGAATCACCGGAAGAATTCGCTAACGTATCAGTCAGCAAAAAAACACAAAGGTGAAGTAGTTCTGTTTACATGTACCACACTGCCGGTGACCTCATTCTAGACGTCGCAAGGGCTGAATTTACCCTGCTGCCCCAAGCCCATTATGGTGCTGGACAATGTCGCAAGAGTGACGTGCTCGAGTGGATGGCAATGGCCGTATACGGTAACAGCCTCACTTCCCCGATGGGGTAGCTTAGCTCCCTGCGCGACAGAGGGAATGGGAGCGGCAACGAAAGCATGTCTCTCTCATCGTGTTCCTTCATTCCATCGGCTGCGCTTTTACAGATGCAATGCACTGCAGTAGTACCAGCAGCATGCCAGCATCACATGGATACGCTGTGCACTGTAGTCAAACAGAGTAACCACTCGTGCGGTAAAAAAACCTTCTTTGTAGCCTATTCTTTTCCCTTTTTTATAGCTTAGGATTTCTTTCGAACGGACAAAAAAGATAGTTTTTCTGTTGTCTTTTTGCAAAATAATTTATCATAATAATTTTTTAGAAATAATTTATTAATATTTAATTTGTTTTACAGATTATTATACTAAAATTAAAAACGTCAAACCGTAGCCAGGAACCTACGCAAAATACCGCGAGTCATTCCGAGAAATTGACCGGTGAAGCTGAGGTAGAAACTTTGTCCCCACGCGCGAAGCCACCAAAAGGGCGTGGGCCCCACCCAACGGTGTCATCACACACGCGGTGGCCAGAAAGACAGCGCAGCCAAACGGACGCTTCCGAGTGCGCTCGTGCCCCACCTGTCACCGGGCCGGGGCATCCACCGCTCGCCGGGGAGACGCACCGACAGCAGGTCCACGTGTCGGTCCGTCAGCCCCTCCACGTTGGCCGCGCGCCCACTGGCTTTGGCTACGTGATCGGAAAGTGACCGTATAACCTACGGCCCTCGTCACCACCCGCGGCCGCACACGCGCGCGCGCATAATAAGCGTGAAGAATGGAGCAAAAAAATTTCACTGTACGGCCGCAACGGTAACATCTGCTCAGGACGGCTTGTGCCTTGTAGTAATAAAATAAACGGTTTTGTGTTACTAACCGAAACGGACAAGAGATGTATGGATGGAAGCTGAAAGTGTCAGCTTGACCAGAGTTGCACGGTTTTGTCATCACAGCGCATCCGGCCGAAGCAGCCTGGCCGCTTTTGCGGTGCAGCCACTGCAAGTTGCCGATGCTACTATAACTAACTTTGGATCCCTGAGTGAGAGAGAGAGAACTTTCTGGGTGATGACGACGATTCAGGACAGAAGTCACTCTAATCTAGGTGGGACTTGGGCCGGGCTTCTTTGGGTCAGCCCGAAGCACGGCCGGCACGGTCCGGCCCAAGCACGGCCCGGCCCGACACGTGACGGGTCGTGCCGGCACGGCACGAACGGTGGGCGGGCCGGCTTCAAAATCCGACGCGACGACGACAAGACGACAGATCGGGCGTGCTTTGGCAAGACGCACACGAAGAGTACGGTTGGCCAGAAACTATTTAAAATTGATTTCTTAACTATAGTAAATTGTACTCATAACTCTCCTTGAGCTTTTCTATTTGACTAGTTGGGTAGGCCTATGCTAGATTGTCGGGCGATGTCCACGTACGTCATAGTCTAATTTGCACCAAGATATGCATTCCATTGGACTAGATGACCAAGTTCGAAGGTGAAATGGCATGAGACAATAGAATCGAATTTTAAGTAGATTTTTAATAAGGCGGATACAAGAGAAAGGAAGATAGCGCCACCATACCATTGTCATTGCCGCTTTATCGTGTATAGTTACTTTGGTGGGCTTGGTGGCACGCACGCACGAACGCCAGACGCTGGCTTTGGGTCGTGCTTGGGCTCGCCAAGACGAAGGCGCCGGCACGGCATGGCACGACGGATAATCGGCCGAACCGCACGCGACGGCGAAGTGGCGAAGCACGCTGGCCTAGGCACGCACACCCCATTCCCACCTCTACTCAAGATATACATATCAGCTTAACAGCACAGACACATACAATATATATATAGTAAAAACAAACTGCTCTTATAAAGTCTTTACAACCAAGTTATATTACACTATCTTAGAATTAGTATTTAAATATTTCAAAAATAATAAAGAGTTATAATATATTTGTTTAAGTGATATATTCAAAGTAAGATAATGTAATCCTAGAAATATGGAAAAGGGTTCATATCCAATGAAAATAGAGCCTATTGTGCAACCCATGCAACACGCGAGGTCATCCCTCCGATCTACCCTCGACGGATAGGATCAAGGCAGGATCTATCCCGCACCACTTATGATGTTTTTGCAGAAACCCCTGTGCACTCTCAAAAAATTACCCACCGAGGCCCCCCGAATTCCCTCCCAATCCCTAACCATATCCCTATCCTTCGTTCCTCCTCCCGAGTTGGTCGTGCCGTTGCCACCGCTCCTCAAGCCCAGATCTAAGGAAGAAGGCGAGATCCCTTCCCCCAACACTCTCCCGAGCCCTCCGTGTGCGGTGGCGACGATGACTAAGGCGAGATCTGCCACACGATTAAGGATGTTGTCACGGTGATGGAGGAGGTCATTGCTGTGAGGGCGGAGGAGGTCACCAGCAAGGGGTGGTGCGGTGGCGATGAATTAGGGAGAGGAGAGGGAGACATGGAGGCAGGGAGTTTTGTGCAAATAGGCTTGGCTTGGCGAGAGGGTGCTGCAAGATTGCAGTTAAGCAATGCAGGATGGATCCCTCCTTAATCTTGCCCATCAAGGGTAGATCGGATAGATGAGCTTGTGTGTTGCATAGGTTGCACAATAGGTTCTGTTTCATTGGATATGTTACCATGTGTGTGTGTATAAATATAATAGGGGGTACCATAGTGCCTGGACACTGTGATCTAAAAAAGTATTTCCCCTAGGTATAAAATTTTAAAATTTTTTAGATAATGAGTTTAATTTGTTTACTAACTAGTTCAAACAAGTTCGAACTAAAATTCAAACTAGACTTACTTTTTTTATGATAGTTTGATTGTAGGTATATGTTGATTATATATACAAATCAGCAAAGTATGTGATAGACGATTGTTGAAAACTTTTGAATTCAAGTATATTTTTTAAAGGTATGTATTTATTTAAATTGTTGTATATGGGTATATACCCTAAAAATGAATTTTTTGAAAAAATATACCTAAATTTGGGTTGAATTTGAGCCTTTGAAATCATGGTACCCAGACACAATGGTTCCCCATTTTGGTGTAAATGAATTGAATACACGCACACACATACGTATGCATATATGTATATGTATATGTATGTATGTACGTATATACATACGTATGTATGTATATACATATGTACACACGTATGTCTGTACATACGTATGTACGTATGTATATATGTATGTACGTATGTATATATGTATGTACGTATGTATATATGTATGTATGGGTAAATTACATAAAACACTTGGGTGCCTACGTACGTACGTAGTATGTATGTATGGGTAAATTACATAAAACACTTGGGTGCCTAGGCACCCACACCATGAATCGTCTGATAAACGCGTATGATCTATATGAAATTTGGAGTTTGGGTATGAAATATTTATACCCTTGATATACTTATGATAAGTGAGTTTTGAACTCTGTTCAAATTAATTTGAACTACTTTTGAATGTAATGCGATGATAGTGATTACATACGATGAAACTTGCTCAAACTAGTTAAACTGGAGATGAATTTAATTTTTTAGAAGTTTGATATCTCAAATACACTTTTTTATTGGTATGTAAAGATACCCACGTTAAACGTCACGAATCTCAAAACACATTGACATGTATTAATTTGGGTGCCTAAGCACCAAATAGCACGAAACACTTGTCCTATATATCCATACAGTAAGCATTTTTTCTACTCATAGGTGTAGTTAATTCAACCCATGATATACCACTTAAACGAGCTTAACATACTCTTTTATCATATTAGATATACATATGTAGTAATTCTACGATACTCCAATACCAACCACATGAAAAAATTACAAGGATTATGTAGTTTTTGGCACATTTTGCTAGTACCTTTGTATTCGTACATAAAAAGAGTATGTTTCAAAAAACTATACATACCACCTAAAAGGTCTTATATACTTATATACTATACATACATACCCTCCTTACATGAGATACTCTATACTTTGCAAGATACAGCATAGAGAGTAACTACGCCAAGAGTAGAAAAAAAAGCTTCCATATTACTTTTCCATATATATAGGAAGCCTTTGCCATACTCCTAGAGAACATACTCCCACTTTCTAATATATCACTTAAACGAACATGTTATAGCTCTTTATTACTTTTGGTATACTTAAATACTAATTCTAAGATACTCCAATGCGACATGGTTGAAAAATTTTCATTAGCCCTTTATTTTTGCTATATACCATTTTCTATATGTAAAAGGAGTATATACATAAATTATGCTATAAAAGTGAACTTTGATGAAATTTTTTATAAAACTCATTTTAGAGTATTTTATAATCATTATAAAAGTATGCTAAAAAAGGTAAAGAAGTATAAATTATTCATTTAAGCAGTATATGAGAAATAGAAGTCCATACTCCTAGGAGTATGGAACCATTTTCCTATACGGGTATGTATATATGTGTATGTGTGTATGGATACACACACACACATCCCTCTCCTACCTCTATCAACCCCTATGTTGTTCTCTACCCACCTTCTCCGTACTCAGACGATGCAGTAATTAACTAGCTTAGATATAGTCAATTCGAACTTTCGATGCAATAATCTTTTTTTACAAAATTGAAACATATTCATCATGGATATCTTTTTGTTAAGCACAATTTTCTCCAGTAAAATGCTTCAAACAGATTGTAAGTAGGATAAATAGTTTAAGAGATATCGTCGTTCAAAGTTTGCAATCAACCCATATTTCTCTCTCCATCCACCCCTTACGCTCAACATGGTAGTAAATCTTCGATGAAAAAAATGCATTAAAGTCATAAGGAGTGCAGTATACTAAGTATGATATTATCTATCTTGTAAAGGTGCAGTAAACAAACAAGAAGATCACAATATTTTTTCTAAAAAAAGAAGATCGCAATAAATATGCGCTGTAGTAAAAGCACAAGGGGTCACAACAAGTCTGTTGCATAGGTTTATTAAAGGCACAATAAGGTCGTAGTAAATATCTTGTAATGGTGATGTAAACGCAGAAAGGGGTTGTAGTAAATCTATTGTGCAGGTTTGGTAAACACACAATGAGATTGTAAAAATCTTTTGTAATAGTGCAGTAAACATATATTGAGGTCACAATAAATTTGTTTTAGTGATACAGTAAACATTAGGAGGTTGTAGTACACATATGATAGAGGTGCAATAAGAACACAAAGAGGCCACGATAATTTTGTTGCAATGACACAGTAAACACATAGAAAGGTTTTACTACATTGGGATATGCCCAGTGCTTTTATTGCACCCTTTTGACGTGTTACTACATCCTCCTTTAGTTTTTATTATAGCACACATGCATTTATTGTTGTTGGCGAGACTTATATCATTATGTTCCTCTCGTCATTAGTAAGCTATACGTCTAAATTGTCTATGAATCGGAGCTACCATCAAAAGTTATGGCTAAAATAAGAAAAGAAACATTGTAGTACTAATAAAGAACACATATTTATTAGTTGGTTGGCTATATATCACTAGTTGGCTTGGTCCCCGTACGAAATGGGTGCATGTGGGATGGGTTAGATGTGCTCATCTGGCCAGCGCATAGAATAAGCTATTCTACACTTGAGAGTATAATAGTGCCACCGTATACATACATACATACATACATACATACATACATACATACATACATACATACATACATACATACATACATACATACATACATACATACATACATACATACATACATACATACATACAGGGTACATACCTAATGCTAATGGCTATTTTAGTGCTAAGGTGCTAATGGCGATGTAGACCATCCAATCTAGATTGTGTGGCTCAGATTGAGATGGATGGGAACCCCATTCCATTTGATGGATTTTTTGTGTGAAAAGTGTAGTTCTCACCCACCTCCATTTGAACCACACAATTTAGATTGACTGGTCTATGTTGCTATTAGAGATATATATATATATATATATATATATATATATATATATATATATATATATATATATATATATATATATATATATATATATATATATATATATATATATATATATATATATATAGAGTACAAAGGGTTTTAGTGCTAAAAGCTCAGTAGAGCCATCCAATCCGGTCCGTACGGCTCAGATCGAGGAGGGTGGAAGGCTCCCAACTTACTTAATTCATCTTTCAAAAACCCCGACGTGGATGATTTTTTTCATGAATAAGCCCCTCAACCATTCGCCTCTCACTCTGTTTGTTCCCTAATCCCCCACTGTTGCCTCCCTCTCCCTCTCGCCTCCCTCCTCGGCCTTGCCCTCCCCGGCCTCCCTCCCTAACCTTTGGTGCCGCCCTCCATCACCGCGCCACCGCCTCCAACCCCGCTTTGCTGCCGCCCTCTTTGGCTAGGGTTTGAGCCAATGGCACGACCTCCCTCCACTACCGCCGCTGCCCTCCTCGCTGCATCGCCACCTCTGTCCATGTCAATGATGTCATAGTGGGAGAGCTCACGGAACAACGGCCAGTACTTCTCGACCCATCATGGTAGGGCGTAGTGAAACTAACCGATGGTGATGAACAGTGGAACAAGGACATCGGTGAAGTCGTGGAACATGTTACCCGCGTAGCTGCCAACCGAGAAGACAACCGCAAGGGTGACGTGCTTGGCCGTGCATTCAGAGGCGTTCTCGGTGAGAGGTGATGAGGCGATTGACACCTCCGTGACGCGGGCGAGCGCATGGCGGTCGTTCTTCCTCGGGTGTGGCTTGATCCTCCATGACTGGTGTTTCACGGAGGGATGTAGGGCGACGACGGTGGCATTGCAGAGGATTATCCGGACGTCACCTTTCAGCTCGCATATGTATGTATGTATGTATGTATGTATGTATGTATGTATGTATGTATGTATGTATGTATGTCAGCTTCACGTACGAATTGAATGGCGCTCACCATTGTTCGGTGATCACTCGCTCGATCACCGCCTATAGTTGTCTTGCCAATAAATTAGCCGCAACTCTCCTTCTCTCGCTGGTACTACTACTACACTGCTAGTACCACTGGTACTTTAATTAATTATAGTTGCTGTATAGTTGACTTAACCAGATGTAAGATCACAAGAAAAAAGATGGTACTTGTAGGGTTCCTAACATGCATGGACAAAGAATAAAGTTATGATTCTGATCTTTGTGTGCTTTCTTTATCATGAAAGTAATACGGGTCTCCACTTTAACCGGGTCAACTTCTTGACCGATCGCGATCCATGAATTTACAATCTCTATGGTCTATACATATCTCAATAGTTCAGTTCAGAAAATCAGTGATCATTTGTGGACATTTCGGCAAAATGTGAAGATTAAAACATTAGCCACAAAGTGTGCCAAAGTGGACGCAACAAGAAGAGGAAAGTACAAGAACAAGGCATGGAGCAAGAATATTTTGATAGGCTTTAGCACTTAGGAGCAATCATAGTGCCGATCTCGATTGATCCTTAGGCTTTAGCTAGCCAATGATATGATATAGCTATTTTCCTGCCATAATGTGTGCCTGCCTTTGCTTTTGTTTTTGGGATCATATACTATCATGAGCCCATAATGTAGTATTCGCAAGCGCATGCACTTTGCGAGCGTGGTGGATCGATTAAGATATGCGCATCTAGTATGTGCCAAAGCATCATCAGATTCTTCTGAAGCTTCGCCTCCAAAAAAGAAAGAAAAGAGATTCCCCTGAAGCTAATATATCAATTGGAAATATCTAATCAGTGCGTTAAAATGTTTAAATGTTGCAAATTTGAGAGCCCTCACGTTGCATTAGGCTGATAGAATAGCTAGTGCACATGGGAGAATCAGAATGCACTGGTACGTTTAGACCATAGAAACTAATGTACTAATGTTCAAGTGTAAAGAACAAGTGGTTGTGTGCGTACACAAATTATGCTACTTTTTTAGGTGAGATCACTTTCTAATGACAATTTTTCACTTTCTAAATCTATTCCAAAATGAAAAGGGTGATATTTTAGATAGAGAAATTGCAGTATTTTTGATCTGTCGGTTGCACTAGCACAATTGCCTAAACCACTGCCTACCATCTTCTTCCCCTTTTCCATCCCCATTATCTGAACGCAATCCAACATCATCAAAAATAGCAGAGGATAGCTTATCTGTGTCGAATTCTCCATAAGTTCCCAACACAAAAAAGCATTCACTTTTATTTAGTGATGTGAGGGTTTAACAAAGAGAAATTTGTACGTTAGTTTTCGACAATCCGCCAAGAAAGTGAGTTGAAGTCACTTGCAGGGCACTTGATCATGTTGTATCAGCCAAGAAAGTAAGGTAATATGTTTCAGTGCTGTACCTGGACACTTAAAGGAAAAGAATTAAATAGCCCCATACTATAAATCTTGTCGAAAAATATAGAGATGCTTGCAAGTTTCAACTAACTTGTGAAACTAGAAGCACATGAAGAAGATGCATGTATGATGAGTACGTCTCCCTTCACTGACAATTAATCTTTGCCGCACTCTTGTCATTGTTCATCTGTTGGTAAGCACAACTTATCTCTCTCTTAGAAGAGGTAATGAAACATCCATAAAAGACTAGTTAAGCAGAGCCAACGCCCCACAAATCATACTAGCTGCCAACATTAATTAAAGTAAGCAGGTGTCAATTAAGCCAGGCCCCCTTAGCCAGGATCAGACCAGCTAAGCTAGACTGGACCTGGCTGCTAGTTCTCTGATTTGAACATGTCACTGCTCAGTGTAGAATCACAACTCATACCCACTCATCCATTTACCAATGCACACATTACACCACATGGATCAAGCACCAGCAGCAGAAGATGAGTTCTCATATTCAGTTCTGCAGTTCGATGAAGCAGAGAAGCAAAACTAGCATACTACAAGTAATATTTCCCATAATTCTCATGCCTGATGTCTACTCTGCACCAATACAATTATGCAAGAGATGAAGAAAGAGTGAAGCATTTGTACTGTAAGCAATGCTGGTGGTAGGTCACGTTGAGCGTCATCATCCAGCATCAGGGGTGTCCAAGTCCAACTCCAACCATCCTTTTATGTTCATGGAGACGCAAAGGGAAGACCACGAAATTCGCAGCACCTTGGAGGAGGACAGATTGACGAGTGAGCGAGTGAATCTCCCATTTTCCTTCTCGAAACCGTTCCGATCTCGACCGGCTAACGGAAGAATCATCGGTGTCTTTCTGAACTAGAACCACTAGCTTCAAACTGGAGCACCTGTGCCAAAATGCTCGCTTGCTTCCTGAATCCAACTTTCTTCAGGTACCGTACATAAGTACACACACGACTCTTTTTTGTACAGGTTCCTAATCGTAAAAGGAACCCTAAATAACATCTCAACAACAACCATTGTACTGTAGTACCGAGCTTACACTGCTATGCCCTTAAGGCATTTGCTTGACCGATTCTACTCCATGTTGTCTGAAAGCGATACTTCATGATTATCAGAAACCGATGAATTGCATCAAGTAGTATGAATCATCAAATGTAACTTATTAATTCAAGCAGTAGAACAGCTGGCCGGATGGTGCAGGCTTGTGGGGGAGGAAACAAAGCACAATAAAACAACCGGGCAAGTCATTTCCTGGCACTGGTTTTGTTTGTTCAGTTGGTCTGTCAGTAGCAGCAGGGCTAGCTAGCTGCCTGGCAAACTTGACCTTGTTGGAGATTATTTTGTTCAAATCCATGGATGTATTACGTTATCTTGCGTATATGTAGAAATGGAATCGGTGGTATCGGTAAGGAGAGCAACTGGGTAAATTCTTCAGAGAGAGAGAGAGAGAGCGTGAAGGTGTTGGCCGGTCGCGTCTTGCTTCTGCTGGACGGTTATAGTCGCCAATCGTTTTCATCAGAAGCCAACAAAACGTCTGGACTCTGGACTTTCGCTGGCGTATGGAAAGGAACTGCCTGTACAGATTTTCACGTATTAATGACGAACGAAAAAAAATCAGATAACTTGACAGAGACCGGGTTTGTTTCTGGAATCTTTTCGGTAAGAACACTTCATCTTTTTTCTAAGGATGAACTGAAAAGAATAATATGGTATTGGCAGAAAGGGCCGGAGAAAAATCCAATTTTCTTTGGGCCGGATCCGCCTAGTCCAGTAGTAGTCGGGCCGGCCTTCTAGGTCGAGCCGAAATGGTCCGGGCACATTGCAAGTTGGCAACCTGCAGTCACGAAACGGTCCGAACCAAGTCCGTTTGGGAAATCCAAACCCTGAGGCCGCTGCTCACCCCTAGGGGTGCAATCGGATCAGATTCAAACAGATATTACTTAAATCGTATCCTAATCCATATTTTTCCCTTGGATTCAAAGTCGAATACGGTAAGACCAGATACGAATACTAATTCAGAATATTTGGAGTTTCGAATATGATATCATCGGGGCGGATATATATCGGTTACGGATCGGAAGAGGATAATACAGGCAGATAACACGAACGTAGAAAAAGGAACATTTTCAATAGTGTCTTCTCATTAAAATTAAGGAAGAGCTTGGAATAGGATAGCTAGCAAATTTATCTTTTCAAGGTCATAGATTGCCATAGAGCGGTCCAAACATAACAAAAATTACAGTTAGCTTGTGATTGATCACCCTGTTGAGGCCCTTAATATAGCTACAAAAATTGCATGGAAGGCTCATAACTGCATACAACATACCATATGGCTGATGAGCACCATGTTCAAACATGCCTTAGATTGGTGGGAACTGGGAACATGACGGATATGGGGAGGACAAGATGATATTATAAGTAGAAACAAAGTAACGCAAGCTGGGTAGTGCTCCCATCGTTCGTAATTTGTTGGTAATTAAAACAGAATCTGTACCCCAAAATACAAGGTTGTGGCACTAGTGCCATCACAACCGAGTAAGAAACTAATGGCACATTTGGAACATACATGGCCTAGCCGTTGGTGGTGTTCTTCTTTTTATTCCGGGGACCACCCAGATTTACACAGATCCAAGCCGGGAAATCTAAGCGGCAAGCATATCGTCATTTAAGTTGTGGGACAGGTTGCCGGATATCCGGCGGGTTATTTTCCGAACATCCGAATACCTAAGTAATTCGGTCGGATATTTGTTGTCCCGATTCCGGTACCTAATCTGACACGTAATATCCGGTACCGTTATCTGATCCATCCGAAATTTCTATTTTCTTCTCGAATTCGGTACCGGATCGATCGGGATTAAAACCCATTTGCACCTCTACTCACCTCGCCGCCGCGCGAACCAGGCCACGCCGCCGCCGTCATGAGAGGCCGCAACAGCCGCCGTCCTGCGGCCGCTTCCACCCCCGCCGCTGCTTCGGCTTCTAGACAGCGCCACCCTGAGGACGACCCCGCCACCGCCGCCGAAGAATCGGGCGACGAGGAGGTAGCCCAAGTCCTTGCGTTTTCCTTTCCCGCCCCACGAATCACAGAACCCTCACGGGAATTCGTTGGCTCCGCAGGTGGTTTCCTCGTCGTCGGGGTCGGAATCGGAGAGCGACGGCGACGCGGAGCGGGAGCTGGAGCGCGCGCTCGCCGACGTGCCCTTCGGGGAGCTGCAGCGCGCGCGGGCCGACGGGTCGCTCGCCGCGCGGAAGAAGGCTCGCAGGGAGAACAGGAAGAGGTCCGGTTCGACCCCGAGCTGGTTCCTTTTTTATGGGTTCTCCTGTTCCTGGTGAACGTTTGTACTGATGGGTTCATGTGGTTTTCGAACAGGCCAATGGAGATAAGCACTAATGTGCGGCCGCCGAGGTTCAGGGAGGTGATCCAGGTTCCCAAGAAGGTGAGTTGCTTGTGCAATTCAGTTCAACTGTAGTGTATTGCAGGAAGGAGTAGAGTTCGGTTCGATCGGTGTACTATATGGTAGTGGAAAGTAGAGGATATGCGCATTGCTAGTAAAGTCTTGCTGCTTCAATTTGGATGTGTCTAAATGCTATTGTATATGGAAACTTCACAAATAAAATAACCTGAGAAATGCTATTGTGGAATTTTCATGAATCCATTGATGCTATCTGAGTAAAAGGTAATTTTACTGTAGTTCGAGTTGATTTTTGTATCAGTTTCATTGGTTGAAGCTCTGCTGCATAGATGGAATTCATAATGTAATGGGTTCCTCCCTTGGTACTTAGTCCAATTAAATGATTATTTTTTGGGCAATAGAAAGATCACTTTAAAATTGCCTTTAGCTTTCTTAATCTATTTTTAAAAATATTTTTTATACAGAGATAAAAGGCAGTCTCTGTGCATTATGACACTGGGTTTAAAAACACCAATTGACATTGACATGTTTTGCTGCTTCAATTTGACTGTCTAAATGCTATTGTGTATGCATTCTTTTCACTAATAAAGTAGCCTCAGAAATGCTATTGTGGAATTTTCATGAATCCCTTTATACTATGTGCAGCAAAAGATGATTTTTGTGTTTGAAGTTCGGGTGCATAGGTGTAATTCATAATGTAATGAGTTCCTCCCTTGGTACTTAGTCCAATTAAATGAGTTTTTAGGCAAAACCTATGTAAAAGATCACTTTAAATCTGTCTTTAGCTTTCTTAGTCTAATTTTCTTACCCATAGTATGCCAAACTTCAGGTTGTTGGTTTACATGTAATGGACTGCTTGGTGTAATTATGCTCTAGCTTGGTCTCCAGTGGCTGTAGCATATATCTATTTGCTAAATTGCTCTTTTCATTAGGTTGTAAGGGATCCAAGATTTGAACCTATATATGGACCTCTTGACAAAGAAGGGTAAGAGTTGAACGCACTTGTGCCCTTGCACCACATTCTTTAAACTATTTTTTTAGTTAAGTTCTACCTTGCTTTTATAGCATGTGTCTTTTTGCTTCATATCATTTAGAAGCTCTGGATTGTGCACTTTTTAGTCTTAGCATGTCCTATTTGAATCCTATTGAAAAAGTGGACAAACAACTGGTGTCCCATTTCTCCTAAGGTTTAATCCTCTAACGGTGTTGTTCTGTTGCTTAATCTGGTATTAAGTAGGTTAGGTGTCTATTTTCATTATAGTGTGTTGACATTTTGATCAATTTTGTTGCCACGCAGATTCAGGAAAAGATACAATTTCTTATTTGATGATGAACTCCCTACAGAAAAAGAGGTGTGTTCTATGCCTTTATGCAAATTCAACTGTTCATAGATGCTTCTATAATTCTATTCGTCAAAATTAAATGTGCATCCTGCCTGTGTTAATGTGTCTCGCCAGAAACTCCAAAAGACAATTAAGAAATTGAGGGACCCTAATTCTATTGAAGAAATGAGGAGTCGTATCACTTGGATTGTAAGTTTTTTACCTGTTTATATTTTGTAATTATGTCCGTGAAAAGTAAAAAAAAGGTTTTGGTATTTTCCTATTGATGTTATTTTTGTGGTACTTGGTGAGCGAAACTTTCAAATATCTTGGTAGGTCTAGGTCATTGTACTGACCATTTACTGGTAGCAAATTTGAGTTGATTTTTGACTGAATTTCTGACATTTGACTATAGGGCATTTTACTTCAGCTGTTCAGCGTCTTTGTGAAACTTAATGCCAATTAAGTAGGCACTGTCCGCTATGCTGCATGATTAAACTTATTATATTTTACACAACTCAATTAGGAATTAGGATCAGGCAACTTTCATTTTTGGAAGCTGTCAGGATAGCACAATCAGAAACTACAGTAGGAAACTAGGTGCACCCATCCAATAAGCAAATGGTCACAGCAATTTGATAGTGATACTGTTAGAGAGCCTACAGTAGAAAATACTTCTTTAATCTTAATCTAATAGAGTGATTATGCTACCTGTGTATATAAATTTGATGTAATTATTTCAGGACTTAGTTTTTTAAGCTTGTATGAGCAATGCTGTCAGGCTACTCTATTTTGTTGGTTGGTTGATGCCTTGACAGAACACATACATCTACAGGATAAGCAGTTGAGGTCTCATCCTCGGAAGAACATTGAATCAGAAATTCTGCGCGTACATATTAAGAAAGAGAAGGAAGCAGCAAAGACTGGAAAACGACCATATTATCTGAAGAAATGTTTGTCCCTCAATCACAAGCCCTCCTTCCTCCCCTAACTCTGTCTATCTGCAAATCTAAAACTTACTTTCATTTTCTTGATCAGCTGAAATTTGTGAAAGGAAGTTGATGAAAAAGTACAATGAGCTCAAGGTAACATGCTCATGATTCATAACTGCTAATTTTCCACACTTCTGGATATGTTTATCATTTACAGGAAGCAGGAAAGCTTGATACCTTTATGGAGAAGCGACGGAGGAAGAATGCCTCCAAAGATCATCGCTACATGCCATACCGCAGGAATGGGGATGGTGCATAACAATGTCACTCAAGCTTCTTTTAGGGTGATTCTAGGCTGGTCTTTTTTCTGCTTGAGTTATCAGCATTGTCCCAGAGATTCATCAGCAACCAAGAGTAAAAGTTATCCATAGACCAAATTTATAGCTGAGCTCACTCAGATCATGGATATAATATTTTGTTTTGTTTACTGCTTCATTTCATTCGTTTTCTACGATCAAGTAAAAAACCGGGGTGGAACTTCCAAAATTGAGCAGAGCTGCAGAAGCATGTTGTGCCCTTGCTGTTTTTGCCAAGGTTGTTGCACTCTGTTACATGTAAATTGGAATCATTATTTTCCCCTCTTGTTTATACCACTAAAAATTCAGATGGCAGAATTCCAGCTGCGCTCTTCAATCACTGGAAAAATGTGAAATATGCAGTGACATGTACCAGCTCCCATCTGCCAGTGATTCATCCTCATCTCACGTTAACTGTGACAGTTTCATAAACAAGGACAGTACTATCTGATCTTGAGATGTTATTTCCACAAAATTAAGCACATTAGTCCATGGGTGCACACTTGTTCTTTGCACCTGAACTGGTCATTAACTTCATTCCACCGTAAGAAAAGAATGATCTCATTTCTGTCTTAAACTAACATCTCTTTCGTCCATTTGCATGTCTAGCTGACATACAACTGGAGGCGTCAACTGCGAAACGCTTGGTGATGACTCGGATAATTGCCATCAAGACGTCCATTGAACCGACACATGGAAACAGACAGCTTCAACTATTGCTGCAACAAATTCATTTGTATCAGGAAATGCCTAGTGACAGCTATTACTGGCATGTTATCCTGCATCTCCTTTTGGCTGAACTGGCCGAACTCCCTTTTGTTTTAATGAACTGTCCGGCCAAGATGAAGCAAACTGACACAAAACAGTTTAGATAGAGAAAACACATCAATGAGTAATTGCTCAGTCAAGTAGGTTGCCAGATCTATGTGGTATACCTTGAAGCACAGTGGCCATGGTAGGTTGGTTAGGTGTGTGCATAGCACTAGAGTGCTGTTTGATTGGATTAAAATAAGTTGGTTTATAATTAAAATTATACGATAGCTAATTAAAATTACATTGTAATAGACGGTGATTTATTTGATGTAACTAAATTTAAAAAAATTAAAATAGAAAAAACAGATTATCCTATATGGACAATGCAAACGAAAATGCAAACGAATATGGAAAAAAGAACCGTAAAAAAAGCTAAAAAATAAAAAAAAGATAAAATTTAGAAATAATAAAAATAAGCTAAAATAATAATTCAAACCGAAATAAATGGACCTAAATCTTATCCAGAATCTATGTCAACTCCACGAGGACTTTCATGGTTAGCTTTACACAGAAACAAACTAGGAAGTCAACAGCACGAACAGGCTGGGCTAAAGTGAGGCTATTGCAGTTAGCATAATGAACAAGGAGATAAAGATCTTTTTATTTCGATTTGAGATTCTAGTTTTTGAATTTTTTTTACTATTTTGAATTTTGTCTTTTTCATTTGTATTATTTATGATAGGCTAACTTATTTTTGTATTTTTTAAATTTTTAATTTTATTTATACCAAATAAACCATTATCAACTATATTATAATTTTAATTAGTTATAATATAATTTTAATTATAAGCTATTTTTTAGTCCAACTGAGCGGCTGGAAAAGGCAGACATTCTTTCAAGTCATGTTCATGTACAGGAAAAGAAACATCTAGTGGTTCTTTTCTTTTCTTTTCACGAGACAAAACTCTGCCCGTCGGGAGATGAGATGACGGCGAGATGCTTGAGTTTAGACCCAACTTTTCTAGAATGCCTTAATCCACATCGCTATCGGATAATGATCTGATCCGCAAACCCAAAAAAAGAGAGAAAAATCTCCATGCACAATGAACGCAAGCAAATGCCGCGTCCTTCCCTTCAGTTGGAATTTGGAAAGCGATGTGTATTCCATGTTGCATAAGCTGCACCCTCTATTTTATTTTTAGTTTTTGCCTCTAGCCAAATGCTAACCGTGGTTGGATGCTGTGTTGTGGTGTAGGATCAATAAAGCGAGTCAAAGTGGGACGAATGATTCTTTCAAAATATTTTCTCAAGTATCATCAAAGACAAATGATTCTTTCAAAATATTTTTCTCAAGTATCTCAATACTACGTAGAGAAAACTCAAACTCACAAGCTCATTAAAACCAAGAGCCAAAGATTATAAACTCACAGCCAACTTCACTGCCAAATTAGTCTGACCGCCAGCCAACAATTGTTCTGACCATTGGTTGGACTGACTGCACCAGTCTGACCGCTTAAGTCCTTGCGGTCTGATTGCTCGCTGAGAAACAATTCAGACATCACTGCATACAATCTAAGAAAAGAGTCAATTCTCAAACCACTGGTCTAAATACAGTGAAATTTGACACAAGCTTCCCCTAGGATGTTAAAGGTTTATTCCAATCATAGATCATGAAGATCAATACCAAAGTTTCGACCTTTATCCAAAACATGAAGAGTTGCACCAAAACCGGATAAAATAGGAAACTTTGATCTACTCTTACTCGCAAGTTTTAGATGGTCTAGATGATCTTAGATAGGTTCTCACATACCATAGCAAGTTACATCACAATATGAACTCAAACCAAAACCCTCACAAAAGCAAAACCCTAAAATAACCACTTTCTTAAAGAAAGCTGGGCAAATTCAAGAACTTCCTTTAAAAGATACCTAAATAAATGGAATCTGATCTCTAAGAAACATCACCACCTATTACACATCCTTGGCACCAAGAAAGATCAAGAAGAGAGAAATACAAACAAGAAAGACAAGCAAATCAAAAGCACAAGGAATGATCCATGGTATAACACACTTGGGCAAAATTTAGATGTTCATTTCACTTAAAGAGGAATGTTTTATAGCAACTCCCTCATGATGGCAGAGTTCTAACCCTAGAGCACACACAAAAGATTCCAACACAAGAAAATATTAATCCTATTTCTCAAAGTGTTATGTGTCTCTTCAACACACATGGCTTATATAGTGGATGCTTTCACCACACACCAAACTCTAAACAACCAATCACTCTTTAGTGGATCACACCATTACAAATGGAGAAACTCGAAAACCTACACATAAATGGGTTTTACTCTCACACACACTTGCATGTTTTTCAAAGCACGACTTCAACATAGCCGCACAAGCTCGATAAGGCACTCTTTTCTCAAAAACGTGATCTAAACTACTTAGGCCAGTACCATGGTTTTGCAAATTGCCGCTCCACCCAGTATTGGTGTTAGACCATATGGATGATTTGTAAATAAAGTGATGATGAATAATTGACATTTGGCTTACTTTATATTTTACATTTGTGAAGGTTTTGGTCGATCACGGTCGAAGGTTTCAAGTTCAAGTAGTTTCAGCCTGTTCCGAATGGTTTTTTTCCATCTTCGAGTGTTTTTGGTTGCTCTGAGTAGTTTCGGACCAATCCGATCGGGTCTGAGTGGCATCGGGCAGTATTCGAGTAGCTTTGGAGCATCGGATGGCTTCCACTGGTTTTGGTTGATCTGAGTAGTTTTGGACCAGTCCAATTGGGTTTACTTCAACCATGTCTAGCGTCGACCACGAAACAACAACTACGTCCCTAATAGCCCTTAATGACCCCCTGGCCGCACGTCAGATCAGCCAAGACCCAATTGGCCGTCACCTCCCCTAGTTCGTCTCACCGTCGACAGGAAACACCGCAAACGGCCTTGCCCGCCCTGCCAGCTACTGCCAAGCCAAAGTACAGCCTCCCTGACATCTTACACCCTCATTAATGACCGTGGCCCTCACTTGGCCAGCTGCCATGGCCAAATTCGCACCCCGTTTCACTGCCATTTTGCTCTCTCAGCTCACTCTCAGTCGACATGACATCTTTTGACCGTCGCAATGTCAAGCCCGAGGAAGCACAAAAATCCCCTCAACCAGTTGCACCGCGCCCTCCCGCGCTTTCCTGACTTGGCCAGCGCTATTACCACCCTAACCTATTCCTATGCCGAACCGCCTTCCCTGCCCTATATAAACCCCCCAGCTCCTCCATTGAGATGCACCAGTGCCCAAGATGAGCCATCCACCCCCAATTGCTCCGACGACCACCACATCGCTAGCAATTACCGGAAGGCCCTGAAGTAAGACAATTTTCAATTCTAGCTATCCAGTCCATCCTTTGTCAATTACCTGCACCTACAGCTTCCTCTCATCCCTACTAACACCACCAAAGCACTGCCTTAGCTTCCTGAGCCCCCATCTTCTCGGTCACCGAAGCTTGCCACCCGACTGAGGACCCAACTCAGTGATCCCCGACCCGAGCCGCCACTTCTCTAGGCCTCCCTTACTCCCAATAACGCTCGAACACTAATGCTATTGTCCTATTAGCCCACCTATATTCCCTATGCCATTTAAATGTCCTAAGGAGAAAGAACCTCGTCGTCAGCCATTGCGTGACTTCCAGCTGTCCCTGACCCCATAAATGGATTCCCCACACTCCCAGGAACCCGTCCATGCCCTCAGATTTCCCCGGAGATCACCCTAGCAGCCGGTTGCTATAGTGCCACTCAAGAGGATGAAGATGAACAGTAGCCACCCAACACTGTAGCAGATAGACCCACAGTGAATAGTATCAGACCTGCAGTGAACAGTAGCCACCCATTACTGTTCTCTCAAAACCCAAAATGCATATTTATATCCACTTTGACCGTGTTGACCCCATGAAGCCCATTTTCAATTCTGTTTAACCAAATTAGACACCGATAAAATCCTAGATCACCTAAACACCATTCTAAAACCTAAACTGAATACGATCCAAACCTTTACAATTCTCTGAAACCTATTAGACATATATATGTCGTCCTGGCATTTTGAGCCATGAAGTCTATTTTTAACTCTGTTTAGCCTAAATACGCTCTGATGAAACCCTAGCTAGCCCAGAAGTCATTCCAAACCCATGTCAAGCACTATTTCGACCAAAAGCCCAAAAACATATACGTAGCCATTTCAACTGCCTTGAACCCATCTAGCCCAATTCCAACTCAGATCAGACAAACCACACACCACCTAAACCCTGACCACCCAAACCTATTTTCCTTGTGCCTTTTTAGTTATTTTATTGTGTTTTATTCCCAGCTTGCATTCTGCAAAGTAGAAACTTATTTGCATTTATTTTTCGCGATAGTATTCGAACCCGGCGAGTGGGTCAACAGAAGAACTAAAGAAGCAATTAAAGAAGTCGGTATCTTATCAACAAAGAGGCAAATCACATGTTTTTTTATTATATTGAATCTACATTTTTTTAATTATTTAATTACCAGCATTTTCATTATATTATTTACGTACTATTATTTAATGTACAATAAATATTTAGAATGGCATGATATTTAGTTATGTCCTACCATCTGAAAAAGCTTAGTTTAATTTGATGGCCATATTCACCTTGGCAAGATTTAGTATTATTAAAAATACTACTTAAATAATCATGGTAGATCAGGAACTCAACTGTTTTATACTACTAAGAGACTTGGCACTTTGCCGGTAAAATTTTAAAAGTGGTTCTAGGGTAAGGACAGTTTTATGACTCTATCCTAAGGTGGAGCCTTGGACAGAAGAGATGACAGTGCAGATGGACACTGAAATAAGGGTTTTTGGATGCAAGTTACCTCAGTGAAAATATAAGAACTAGAACCTTATGCCAAGTAAAGAATATAGTAATCGCTCAACCACAAGCGTTGATTCATCAAACTTGGTTTACTAGCTACTCAAATTAATGCAACTTGCCTTGCATGGCAGGCAGCCGAAATTAATGCAACTTGCATGGGCACGAGGCTAGGGAATCTCACGAAAGCTCATCCGTGCATGGTTAATTACACGATGTGATGTGGTGACACGACACGCCGTTATATTCTCATTTAATTAACACGTTAATTATGTCGTGTTCGTGTGTGCGTATAGAATGCAACCCGCGGTCGCATTGCTGCCAAGCGAGAGAATGTGCAGGCAAGGGAAGGAAAGAAAAGAGTTGCATTGCTGTCGAGTGAGAGTGCAGCTCATCGTTGGAAAGATTGTGGACCTGGTGAATACCTTTAAAAAAGTATACTAAAATAATTTTATGATGTCCACACGTGTATATTTATTGTTCTCATGTGATTAGAAAATCTATAAAAAAAATAATGGGTTTGTACGCACAACACATGCCTAATTAGCGTTGTAATTATAGCTAATCACAATTAGTTAGTAGTAATAATAATTAATTAGCACTACTTGCAATAAATTAGTATGAGTGTGCATTTAATCAAAACAGCAAGCTAGCATAAGAACAAAAATACAATTTAGGCAATATGTATGTATGTATGCGGCGTGATTATTCTTAGTTGTGGTTAGTTGTATGTTACACCATTTTACGCCAACATATTATTTTATGTACTATAGGGAATGGCTGGTGGTGGTGGTATCTTGTTGGGCGTGGTCGAGTGGTGAAGGACTGGCCCCCTTTATTCTCCAAGGACCTTAGGAGGACTGGCCCCTTGACGAGCAGTATGTCCATTTCTGCGGTGAGCTAGGTTGTTGCCCCTGGTGAGAATGATAGACATTGGGCGATCCTTTGCTCTTGTTGCTTCTGTTGGCACTCATTGACTGGTGGAGGCTGAAGACCCACACATTTCACTTCTGATGGGAGGAGATGACCATCACCTTGCAAGATGTTGCGTACCTCACTAGTCTTCCAATACGGGGTCATCCTGTGATTTCACCTGCTAGATCACCCAATTGGAAGGCATGTATGGTGCACCAGTTTGGTCGTCCCATTCCAGACAAGTCCTCTAGAGTGCCACATTTGTGGCTGCGGCTGTTCAGACAATGCCCAGTAGACACACCTACACATGTCGTAGGGTCCTACCTAGTGGCTTACTTGCTATTCATGTTTGGGTGGGTCATGCTTTCTATGACTCAGGGAGACTCGGTGTACGTTGGCTACATCCACATCGCTAAGTCCCTAGTCGACGTCGAGGATGATGATAATGTCCCGATGTACAGCTGGGGCTCAGCTGTTCTATGCGTGTCCTACAGGGCTTTGTGCAAGGCTCGTAGTGTCCCAAACCTCGTCAGCTACTACATTTTGTTATAGCTATGGTCGTGGGAGTACTTCCCTATTAGTCGGTCCTACTTTCGAGTGCAGGTGTACTCGTACCAATTGGAGGCGCGCTTCTACGGTAATAGGGATGGCGGCGACATGGTGGATAGACCCACCATGGGTACTCTCTGGACTATTAGCGAACTAGGATGGTCCAGGGAGACCTTGGATTTCCACAACACATTTGAGACCTTGGACAAGGGTAGCATTGTGTGGACGGTGTGGACCACATAATTCATCTCTGAGACAACTCCTTTCGGACTATCAAAGTAGTGTGAGTAGGACAGGGAGTACTGGCTCACGACCTACTAGCACATCTTCTCCCATATGGTGGAGTCGTATGCACAATGAGTCATGAGACAATTCGAGCTTCACCAGCATTTGCCACCAGCACCATGTCAATCACTACCCGACCACATGCACTTGTAAGTAAATTTATTTGTTACCCCATATTCGCTTTATTTCCACATTGAAGTAACAGTTGCGTACCCCCTTTTTTTCATAGGCACTCGAGGAAGGGACAAAAGAGTGATGAGTAGAGGCCGACACAATCTCAATGGATGAACGCCTGGGAGTAGTCGGTGAGGACAGTGGTCGAGAAGGAGCAATGTGCATACGACCCAGACACATACCGCTTATACTTGGAGTGGTACATCCAGCAAACCTATTGCAGACTCACGCATCTCCCTGTGCAGCCCCCTACATAAGCCATGTACACCAACAGGTTGGCACTTGGCCCGGACTGACACCGTAAGGCACGTCAAGACAAAGCGGTACAAGACTTAAAATTCATATTTGCATCCTACTGTTCAGTCATACACACCTAACATGTTTCATCTGTTGTTACAGGTTGACTGGCTACGCCGCATCATGTTCGAAAGTGGAGCTGCACTGCACCACAGACGGTCCAGCACGATGGAATGACTGCTGGGGTCCTTTCACAACATATACGAGGACACCAAACACACACTAGGGGCTATTAGCTGTAGCCGTTCTAGCGACATGTTTATTTCGGGGGTCGATGAGCCACTGCATCGTCTATCGATAGTTTCGTCCGCACGTCCTAGCTCGTCGACACACCTCCCTAGCCTCGACCGCTCCTAGAGTCCTAGTCCACACATCCTAGCTCGTCTGCTCAGGTTTGACAATTTCAAAATATGTTGCAATCGGTAGGATACCTTATTTTCATTATTTTTCATACATGTCGTTTTTGTACAGGACGTTCGCACCGACACTACTCTACTCCTGTCTTTGTCGCGGAGGTAGCCTGACCCCAGAACATCCTTGCCACTGGGATGAGGACTGGGATGGGGATGTGGGAGCACTCTACTTCCGTCATCATCACAGAGATAGCCTGACACACAGGACACCACAAGCACTAACATAGACTCCCCTGTCCGAGACAGGAAGGTACAGTACGTCACGTACACACCCGCAACTCTAGGAGCATGATGAGTGGTATGATCGGACATACGATAGGTACACGGTCCACTAGTACATCACAGGCTACACAACATCGGGCTTCACTTCAGCCGACTACCGTGGACCAGAGTACCCGGGAGGTTCATCGTCCACATAACACACGACCGCAGTGCTTACAATTACGGGTTTCATTTCAATTCTACCTTATGTCAGCCTAATGAAATATGTTTCCATCCACAGGACGCCAGCAATACGTGAATGACTGGATACAACAGATGTTTAGCATGCAAAAGATTGGGTCCAGTCAATTGTAAGATGCACCCGCTCCTACTTGGCTACTAGCACAATACGAGTTGCGCGACATATAGCGCTCTCCTGATAGGCTGACATTCCCTCAAGACTAACTTCACCGCCAAAGGAAGCGAACAACAGGCAACCCTTGACCTGCTACTATGTTTAGTGCCAGCTCTTTAGTTCAGTCATTTTACATTACAAATTTTCATAAGACAAATCCACTGACAATTTATTGCCTCTCATCTTATTATATGGAGTTTGTTGTATTAATAATGATCTCAACTTAAGGCATGTACATAGAGAACTTCATAAACTAATAAGTAACAGCCATGATATGGTATCTAGCTAGTAGAAATCAAGCCAGATAGCATCGATCAAGTAGATAAAATTAACACAGAGTGGTAATTATACACAAGTAAAATACATGTACACTAACTAACTGCACTTCTAATTGGCATGCATCTTCATCATCATGCACATCTCATATATGTACAAACAGATCATGCATGACCACAAGTCGTCCAAACTTTAGCCGGAATTTTTAACAAAACACATACACATATATGTAGAGATAGCTAAACACAAGTCAAATAAGTAGCAGATATGACACATGCATGCATGCATGCATTCTCTAGCCCTGTGCCCATGTGTGGTTGTCAGCAAGGTTGCCTGCCGCGCAAGGCTAGCTCGGCTGGCCTGCTGCCACGTCCCACCACCTTGACTAGCCTACCAGCGGCGCCTTGTCATCTGCCTATTGCATCACCTCGCCCAGCCACATGTCACCCCTCCTGGCGAGCTAGGGTGACACGGTAGGTAACACGTGTTACTTATCGTCCCTTTCGAGCTTCGGAAGAGATCTAGTTTTGCAAAAAAAAATGATAGGATGGCAAAATTAAAGAAAAAGCATTCTATATGTGTATACATTTTTAAGAATCGGACCGGTCTTTATGATAACAACCACTTCCCTCGGCAGACCGAAAAAAAAACCCAGCGATACACGGCCAGTGAGAGCGACGACTCGTACCACCGCGCCTTGAAAAAAGAAGGAAAATTCTTGCATCTTCCCATGGGCGAAAACTAAACCTCTTCCCATCACAGAATCCGCTTGTAGGTTTGTACATGCTTTCTATCGTCTTCTTCCACGGCCTCCATTTACTCTCCCCAGTACCAGCCTAACCAGGAAGCAAACACCGAAACCAAGCAACCAACACATCAAACTACTCGAAACCCAGGGCATACGCAAAGCCACTCAACTCCTCTCATCGTCTCCATCACATCGAAGTCTGCAAAAGATCAAGAGGAACAGAGGAAAGAACCCCTTCTTTGATCAAGAACAGTCGGGCTCAGCCGAAAGCTGCAATTTTTTCAGTTTGCTTGGATTCGATCCGTGGCAAGAACTCGCTGGGACAAGCAAGGGAGGAAGCAAGAAGGAAGCGACTTGGTGGTGGTTGCCTTCGGGTAGCAAACGACGACAACACCGAGAGCTTTCCCCTTATCCGACGGCACGGCCACCGAGGCGGCGTCGACGCGATGGGCTCTTTCGCGCTAAGGCGTAGCCCGCCGCCCTTCTCCAAGTCGCCGGCGTCCCTGCTCCTGCTCTCCAAGTCGCTCACCCTGTACTGTTGTTGAGCCCCCGGCGGCTGTTTCTTGGTTCATGGGCACCGTGGCCTCGTCGGCGGGAGGGGGAAGTGGGCGGACGGTGCTGGGGGACTTGCCGGAGAACTGTGTCGCTGAGGTGCTGCTCAGGCTAGACCCGCCGGAGATCTGCCGGATGGCGCGGCTCAGCCGCACGTTCCACGGCGCCGCATCCGGGGACGGCGTCTGGGAGGCCAAGCTGCCGCACAACTACGCGCGCCTCCTCGCCGCAGCCACCGCCCCTGGCGACAAGGAAGGCCGCCAGGCAGCTACCGCGTTTGAGGCGGAGGCGATCCCCAAGAAGGAGGTGTACGCACGGCTCTGCCGCCGGAACCGCTTCGACGGCGACACCAAGGTGTGTGCTTTGTCCGACACTTGTCCTTAGGATAAAGGTGTGCTTTGTCCGAGACTTGGGACAAAGGTGCCATCTTTTTTGGTTAATAACTAGACCACTATGAATCGTACTGTGTTTGATTAAAACACACTGAAAATGTATTGTTTTCGTATGTTCGTGTGAACTGTTTACTTTGTAATACAACAATGTCTTGTGCGCGAAACACCTGTAAGTGACCAAAAAGGTAGGAATTTGGGTTTGTTTTGGGGTAAAGGTTGTGCCTTTGTTTGGATTTTAGAGTCTGATTAGCTTCAATCGCCAGTTGATTTGGAGGAGCTATTTTTTAGCCCCCAGGTCGGGTTATATTTTGTTTGAATTGTTGTTGTCATTGCTTATACATATGATATTTATTTGGCTCATTTGTGTAGGAGTTCTGGCTCGACAAGTGTGGTGGTGGTATCTGCATGTCGATCTCTTCAAGGGCGCTTTCAATAACGGGCATTGATGATAGGAGATATTGGAACTTCATTCCAAATGATGAATCAAGGTGCTTTTATCAATAACAACTTTTGGCAACTTATAATGGCTCCCATTTATGGAAAGTTTGTACTAGTACAATTTTATATGACATAAGGTGATGTTTAGTCAGGAGAATCCTAAAGTAGAAGATATTGTTAATCCATTCTCTTAGGTGAATTTAGTTGTCCTTAGGATATGAATTACTGATTAGCATATGTCAGATTTTGATATTGTTAGAAATGTGTTCAGTCCCATAATTTGTTTGGGGTAAGTATTTGGGTTCCTGGGTGCATACTGTTCAAGCTGAGTAATACCGTTGCATTATTCTATGTGACCCAATGCCTGAGGCCTGTTCATTTGTCTTGTGTTCTAGCCACTTAATAATCTAAATGACTTATGTTCAATTAATGATGGCACATTTATGCATCAGATTTGTTTCAACCATCATTGACATATGGGAGCCAATGACCCAATGTCAGCCTAGTGATTATGTAAGTTACAAAATGGAACTACAGACTTGAGGCTATGTTTGCTAAACTCATGTTAGAACTTACAACCAATGAGAGCTTGTTCTTGGGAAAGGGAAAAAGGTGGGATCTTGGCCAACTCTTTAATTGCCCTTTTCACCAACTAGGAGCTGTGCACCTCATATGAATAAGATGTTTTTATCTGTCGTGGCTTAAAATGCACCTTTAGTTCACTTGAAAGATGGCATGTTCTGCTTTCCTGTATTTATATCGAATCCTGATATGTTTGCCAGTAGGAACATGATTACCTGTTCTCAAACAGTTTTTATAATGCCTGCATTCTTAATCATGCTTTTCATGCGAGATCATGGAGCATATTAGCTTTAGTGGCATACTATAGTGTCTATCCATTTTAAATACGGTTTAAGTGTATATCTTGTGTTACTTGCACTTTGCCAACTGTATGATTGTACAGCCACAATGTTTCAAACTTTTGTGGATAAGAGAGCTTATCAGAGGTCTGCTGCTTCTCTTGCAGGTTTCATTCGGTTGCTTATCTCTCTCAAATTTGGTGGCTCGAAGTCAGAGGGGAGGTTGAATTCTACTTCCCAGAAGGTACATATAACCTGTTTTTCCGTCTTCATCTAGGCAGACCATTCAAGCGGCTTGGTCGACGGGTTTATAGCTCCGAGCACATCCACGGCTGGGATATAAAGCCAGTTCGCTTCCAGCTATCAACTTCTGATGGACAGCATGCTCAGTCCAAGTGTTACTTAACTGATCCAGGTGTCTGGATCAATCACCATGTTGGCGATTTTGTCGTGAAGAACTCAAATGAACCAATGAATATCCAGTTTGCAATGGTTCAAATAGATTGCACACACACAAAAGGTGGTCTCTGTGTGGATTCAGTGTTTGTAAAACCACAATACCTTGCGAAGAAAAGGGCACCTCGGAGTTATGTGTAAGATTCGTGGAACAAGTTAAGCTGATATCTATAGAGACTATATAGTTTTGTTTCTTTCCACTGCAGTGTGGTTGCTATTATCAATATTTTCCAATCCTGTGATGTAATTAATGGGTAAGTGTTTTGTATTGTTGACAGATATGTATATCACGGTTCAGTTGTAGATAAGAGTCCAGGCTAGATATGCTTTCGTGGATATATAGTAATCTAGTCTTCGGTTGTGCCAGGATATTTACTATTCATCATCAGGCACTTATTTGTTTTGATTGTAACAAACTCTTGTAATCTCTTGTATACGGCTAAGCACAATATACATGGCACCTTCAGGTGATTATTTTCTTGTCTTTTGCCTGAGCAGTTGCTTTCGTTTGTCAGCCTACACATACTTGCTTATCTGTTCTTGTTGTCCATTGAATGCCAAAAACAAATATACTGTAGTAACAGAAATCGCTGGTTAGAGACATGTACAGACACCAAGGAAGTCACCGGATCAAATCTAAATTGAGAAGAAAAGATGTAACACCGAAGAATTCATGAGATCAAATCCTAAGTGACGAACCAAAGTACAGCTGCGCCCGTGGCCTATAGGCTCTTCATTATAAAAAAGAAACTTTCAGGTACAACAAAATGTTCATTTGTGCGGTTTGTTGTATGTCAACGTCCGTTTACAACCTTGGATAACTAATCAGAGAATAATAAAGTAGGGAAAGTGCAATTTAACGATGGAAATGAGATGCCGACAAGAGCATCTATCAGCGCAAGAATCTATTCCTGATGGAGTGGATCTGAGTCAGCATTGGATCATGCTCCATTACTTAATTAATTAATTTCATTTGCAATTATCATTGTTTAAACAACCAATCACACCGAGATCTAATACTAATCCAATGTCCAAATATATTATTGGTGTGCAGCCCTGTTGTGCCCTTGCAATAGCACAAAAAATGGGATAGCAAGTTTTCCCACTGAGAAGAGGTTGTCCAAATTCTACTAACCACACACCTTTTCTTGCCATACAAAAGAATAAACTGGTATTAGTAGCAATCTGTTTTCTAATTCTGGTTTAGGATCTTTATATTTCATCTGCCTTACTAATCAAACAGTTTGTCGTCTAACTGGAGTTCTGATTGAAAGAACCATGTCCAGTGGACATACACAAGCTGTAGAGCAAATGCAGTACTGAAATAAGCAAAGATGGCAGATAGAGGTACATAACATTCACAATCTTGCTTCTTTCCACAATAGGCTCATGTAAATGAGGGTGAAACACATAGAAAACCGTATCATCTATTTAACTAGTCCTGCTCGGTTGTGTTCTCAGAAAACTGGCAGCCATAGAACCCACACATGTTCATCAATTTTTGATAAAACTAAGTTGGATGGACACATCAAACATGGCATGGTTCAGTTAGCAGTACGTGCAAGGTTTCAAAACCCAGAACCGAGGCTAATCCTGGCCAGCAGCCGGTAACGGTAACCAGCCAGTTACCAGAAATCCCGGAAAAAACCTAAACGAATTTTGTGATTTGAAATTTGAATTTGGGCGGTTTGAAACCAGTAACTGTTCCGGTAACTGGTCAAAAACAGGAAAACCGGTGTAAAACCACTAGGAAAACCGGAAAAAGGCAGAGAAAACATGGGAGAAAAATAATTGATTCGTATTTCCTTCATACAATACTTAATCTAGCACAACAAATATCTAAACCAACCTAGAAAGTGCATTATACAGTCATAAATCTAAATTTACATTTGAATAATCCCAACCAGTTTTTTTTATCTCAGTACCGACCGGTTTTTCTGGTAACAGATGGTTACCGGCCGGTAACGGCTGGTTTTTCAAACCCTGAGTACGTGTATACCAAAAGACAATTTTCTTAAGCATGGTAGGCCAACTAGACTTGTATAGCATAATAGGCCATAGGAGAGAAACATGGTCCGAAAGCACAATGCAGCGATGAGGCTGTAGCATTGTCTTGTCACAAAATCACAACTCAACCGAATACCTCCTCATTGCAGACTGGGCATGCCTGAATGAAAGCAAAGATACAGATCAGAATATCAGATAATTCTCCTGGCTATACCACACAATATAAGTTTGTATAACAAGCAATCAACAATCTGTATGGATCAAATGGAGTTCAGAGTTCAGACAATGCATGAACTGAAATGGTGTATTCTGGATATTGCTTTTCTTGAGTCATATTCAAATACAGAAAGTATCTTAATTCATATCTTTGAAGCATATATTAGCATTTAGCATCTATATGCAAAAGACAAAAGCTTCTATTTTTTATTGTAGAGGTATCATATGAAAACAAAATTGAACTTTACATTGTTGATCTTAAGCCAGCGAGTAATGCAATCTGCATGGTAACAATGGCTGCAGGGCAATCTTATCAACTTCTGTCGGCTTTTATAGGTCGATTTGCAGATCACACATCTGCATGGAGATATCATATAGTCATATGTTTGTCAGCCAACTTACAACATGTCATATGGCTGCTGCTAAGTTAAAAAAAAAGATGAGCAAATCTAAGAGAGTAAAATTATCTGTAACGTACTCCTCATCGTTGTTATTCCTGGAGAAGAAGTTGCACTTGTGCCTAAAAGGCACCAAATAGCATATCAGGTCATCAGATAATCCTCTGGATTGAGTTCCTATTGCATCCCCTAATGCTTGTAGTTGCTACAAAAATTACAAAATAATATAAAATGATTTTTCTTAGAAATGAGATTATTTATGTGATCCAAAAGAAGTGACAGTTTTCAATTAAAATGCGTCTTTTTTTTATGAAACATGGATATCAAGACCAACTCTGAAGGTAAAAGATGTAGCTGCTGCCCAGCCAAAGAGAACCCTGAACACTGACGGTGCAGAGACACTGCTATCCCATGGTGATGATTCCCATCTGCTTATGATGGAGAGTGACTTCGGAACTGGTTTAGGACACTGAAGACTAGTACTATTTTTCCTGTAAAAAAGGACCAGTACTGGAGTCTACAGTTTCCGGTTCTTGTTTTCTGATGACGGAGGATGAATTCGGGACTGGTTTAGGACACTGAAGACTGGTACTAGTTTCTATAGTTTCCATTTCTTGTTTCATGATTTGGAAGTGAGAGTTCTTGTTTTATGATGACGGAGGGTGACTTTGGGACTGGTTTAGGACACTGAAGACTAGTACTATTTTTCCTGTAAAAAAGGACCACTACTGGAGTCTACAGTTTCCGGTTCTTGTTTTCTAATGACGGAGGGTGAATTCGGGACTGGTTTAGGACACTGAAGACTGGTACTAGTTTCTATAGTTTCCATTTCTTGTTTCATGATTTGGAAGTGAGAGTTCTTGTTTTATGATGACGGAGGGTGACTTTGGGACTGGTTTAGGACACTGAAGACTGGTGCTAGTTTATATAGTTTCCATTTCTTGTTTTATGATTTGGAAGTGAGCAAGTCTTATTTACTTCCAAACACCTTCTATAGAGAGGAACATGGAGGTTGCACTCCTTGATTTCAAAGCATGTGAAATTAAGTCAACCCTTAAATTGGTAAGAGGTCGATACACTTAAAAGTTGTCTACACACGCCAAACCTTATTTCGAGGTAGGGATTACAGCATTTACCAAACAATATTACAGAACAATATAGAATGCTTCAGCTCTGCAGTTCGAACATTTGCTACCTAGAAGTGGCATTAGAGTTTAACAACGAACATACTTGGTAGCATATTTTTAGTAAGCTCAAGATTCATCTATTTTTATGCTGGGTACCATCAGCAGTGACCGGGAACCCATTACCACTACAGCAGGAATCCAGTGAACTCCAAGCATAATCTAAACCCCTATCAATTTTCTATATCCAGACACATAATACTTCAATAAAATTCCACATCTGAGCCTATGTAGGTGAATTTACACTTCCATTGCATATGTGTTCTCTAAGTATTACTAGCATATTCAGTCTGCTTCACTTGACTCTTTTGTTTCATTTTACAGAAAAATTTGAATTATATACAACTGATTTTCATATCAGTTCATGAAAGCCTAAAGCGAAGCATAAGTGATCTGTGTCAATGTGTAAACCTGAAATTCTCTTCCAATCAATAAAAAGGTAAGCAACCACCCCGGAGATGGTTAATCTTAACAGCAAGCATGAGCAAACTGCACTTAGTTTCTCGAGAGGAACTGTGCACCTGATTTTGAGTATGTCTTCAGAAATTGTTTGTTCTCCCTAAACTATTAAGTAATTTTACTCTCTGCTGCATGCTAAATGACAGGAAAAATACCTTATCATTCCTTCCACAAAAATAATAACAGCATACCTCATATGACATGTTATCTGGGTCGACAACGTCTTCCCTTGTCACCTGCATACACAAATTATCATTAGTCTAGGTCCCCCTGCATTTTTCAGTTCAGATATGTGGAGTCCCTTTCCTTGGAAGTTGCAGATGATCCAAATGAACCAATGGAGGAAACAAACGAGTAGAAAAGTAACAAACCTGAGCTGCATTATTGGCCGGTCCATACTCAACAGCTGGTGACGATGGTTCCAAGGATACGTTACCTAAAAAAACAATGCACATGAACATGTGGTAAGCGAAAATGTTAGTTGAGTACAGCTAATGAATTCACCTCAAACAAAGCAAGAGATAATGGGAGAGTGGGAGTAGCACTATACCAGCAAATTCTCTTGTAGCAGTAGCATCACGCGAATTCTCCTCCTCTTGCAATTGCCTAGCCAAAGCTTCATCAGATGCCAACCAGGCCTCAACCCTGTGGGTTTCTGAGGAGACATGGACTGAATAGGAGTTGGGAGTTGCCATTGATGAACTGTGACAATTCCCTGCAATCAAAGCCTGTTCACGCAATCGCCTTTGCTAAAGAAACAATCGGATTTGGATTTCATGCTTCTATTGGAATGTGTTCCCGAAAAATGCTTTTTATAAGAAGTTGATATTTGCAAAGTATTACTCTTTCCGGACTGACTAAAAATAGAAGTAAAAGACAGTTTTTAACCATTACTGGTGCCCTGGTAGAAGACGAGAAAATTGCTATAATGGGACTCCAAACAACGTGTTTCGCTATAATGGGACTTCTAACGTTGACATCGCTAAAATGACACCCGAAACATTGGCTTCTCGTAATACATGACATTTGGCTCTTTTAATTCCAATGTTCGGGTATTTCGAAACATTAGTCAAATGTCATGTATTACGAGAAGCCAATGTTTCGGGTGTCATTTTAGCGATGTCAACGTTAGAAGTCCTATTATAGCGAAACACGTTGTTTGGAGTCCCATTATAGCAATTTTCACGGTAGGGAGACATAGAATGAATAATACGGATTTGGTTATAAATACAACTTAAATTTACTCTTCAAATGAATAATCTGGATTTAGATATACCAAACGGAGATCGATTTTCTAAATAAAATTTCCAAATTTTGATATTAGTATTGCTACTATTTTATCGATCTCACTCTTTATCATAGAATGCATTTCCAGTCTCATCTGAACAAAGGGCATGTTAAGCATGTCTAAGAACATGAAAAAGAAGGAAGAATTGATGATTTGGAACATCTTTCATGGAAATGGCAAGTGCTGTCTCACTGGGCATTTTATCAAGTGGCAACTGGCAAAGAAAGATAGGGCAAATCATCAAATCTCCTGAAAAAGAATAGCATCTAAAATCTTTCCCGTACATATCTGACCAATCTTCTTTTAGGGCAATAGTTCGATTAACGCAAGTACATGAGATTCTGAATTCCAATTGCCACAAGCACAAACAAAGAGAGAGAGAGAGAGAGAGAGAGAGAGAGTTCTGACACGGAGTGATGGGTTCCTCTCTCTTTTTCCCAATCAAGAAACGAGGCACACAAGAGAAACAAAAAGAGAGATCATTTCTGATCAAGAGCGCACAATTATCCAACTATTTCTCAAAAGAAACGGTAGGAAATCGAAAACATGTGTAACTTGCCTGATTCCTCTGGATTAGCGTAGAACAGAGTGATGGCGCCGCTGCCACCTCCGGCACCGCCTCCCTCCCCTCCCTCCCCTCTCTCTCTCTCTCTCTCTCTCTCTCTCTCTCTAGCCAAATGTGTGGTACTCGGGAAGCTTTATGCAGCCGACGTCCCAAGTCAAGCTGACGGGGACTATTCACTCCCTTTTGTTTTGTTCTGCGCTGTATGTTTTCCCCAATTCCTTCTTGTTTCTTGATAACATCCTTGTTTTTGTCTTAACAATGCAAATCTAGGTCATTTTCGTTTTGCTTCCGTTTAATTAACGTACTATCAAATTTTTAATCACTAACCTGCAGTATAAGTGATGCATCTGCATTTAATAAGTGTCCATGAACACATCACATCACACTACAATGTGCTGAAGCTGCAAAGCTTACAGAGGTTACAAGTGGCGTGGTAGGGAAGTGTTTAACCAGAGACCGGTGACAGGTCTTCATCATAGACAGCGGCTTACAGCTTACAAACAAGACGTCCTTCCAAAACAGTAGCTTACAATTGATTTCATTTCACAGGATTGTAGGCGGAGCTAGGATTCGTACATAGAGGCCAATTTTTTTGTCAAGAAAATGGTAATCATATAAAAATATATCATAACAATATAAAAAAGTTATATTTTTATTAATTTAAATTTGACTCTACATCTACCAATAAGATCATATATATCAATAATTTAATTAAAAGCGAACTTTCCTCACTCATGAGAAAATTAAATGAATACTTTATAAGATAATTACTAAAATATTTAATAGCTAATCAAAAAAATAAAAATGTTGAGGAGGGCCAGGCCCCTGCTCGCTCGCTGTCTCCGCCCTGATTGTAACCGTGTCAAAAAAAAACATATATATTCCTTCTGATTACCCCTCTGGCGTTTTGCTGTTGTTCTTGCGAGGTTGCTGTCCATCTCATCCATAAACCGTGATCCTCTCAGGCTAGTAGCAGCATCCATTTTCATAAATTATTACTATGGTGCTGTGCTTTCGTTAGGATTTTCCTTTTTGTAATCAAGAGCTGTTATTCCTGTATGAGTTCTTATCGAGAGGACAGATGCTGGAGAAATCCGAAAGATGGCCGTAATTTACAATGGAAACTGACAGCGCCCTCGAAAAGTTTCGCCAGAAGTTGCAAAACGCGATCACCCTTCTCTACCACTCGGAATATTCGAAGAGAAAAGCAGCAAGGCAATTAGTTCATGATGATAGACACATTACTACCAACAACACAAATAATGTAGCGGAAACCGTGTGCGCGCTTGTGGTCTAAAGCAAAATAATAAGATGTAATACCAAAAGAGAGAGAGTTGGGTTGGGTGGACCAAGTCAAAGCTAAGCCATCCAGTCCACACCAACCCCTCTTAAGGGCAAGAAGCTAGGGAAAGGCAGCAACCTTATCCTCTCTTTGCTGCCAACACCATCACCCCTCCATCCCCTTATAATCACCATCGTCATTTCGGTTGCTGCCACCGGCCACTAGCGCCTCTGCCTGTCGCCCCGCCTAGGACTGTGCAATCGGTTTTTTCGATTTAATCGGTTCGGTATATACGGTGTATACGGTAAATACGGTATTTGTAGTTCGGTAATATACGGTATTTTTAGAAGTACGGTTCGATATCGGTAAATCCCAATTTATTTCGGCGCGGTATCGGTAAATACCATATTTACCAAAGTTGACGCAAATTGTAAATAATATAGCGAGTAGCGAGACAAGTACACAATAATATCGCATGGACTAGACGCCACAAAGAACTTGGTGGCTCCCCATGCACTTCAAGCTAACTTGGTTGCTCAAACTTTCCATTTTGCTAACTTAATCAAGGAATGTGCAAACCTCCCCATGCACTCCATGCTCGGCAAATCCACGTACAAGATTTCTACATACGTCGGTACTCAATACGTGGCAAGCAAAATACCACCAAGGCACCAAAGATCGGGCTCGGCCTCCTCGGCGTCAACTGGACTGCGCGTACGTCGTCGCGTGAGGAAAGCCCGGCACGCATCACGAAAAACCGCGCGCGCGGGTGGTAGAAATCCGGGCCGCATGGCATGAGCACCCGAGACTTTCCGTTTTGCACGGCCCACTCTTCGGTAGATCGGTTTTTTCGGTTTTTAACCGGTTTTTCCCGAAAAAACCGAATACCAAAAAATCCAAAATTTAAAAACCGAACCGAATACCAAAAACCGGTCAAACCGAGTTGACCGGTTGGGTTCGGTTTTTTTGGCTCGGTTTTTTCGGTTCGGTTGAAAAATGCACAGCCCTACCCCTGCCACCCTCGCCTTCTATGTGGCACGCCACTGCGCGCGATTGTGTGCCTCCCTAGGTCGCCGCCGCTCCACTTCCTCCTCTTGCTACAAACGCCATTGCCCTAAGCTCTGCCCTCACTCGTGTGCGTCGCCACTGCTCCTATGCGTTGCGCTACTGCCGCCTCTAGTCAAGCCAATGATGCCAGCCGCTCCGCCCGTGCTGCACCTGTAACACCCCGGCCCGTCGTCCGAGCCCAAAGTGCTACCACCTACTCTATAGCGCTACCAATACCAACTATTGGCGCTGGTCTTGCACAGCAACTCCAGTATTTAAATCTCAACCAAAGGCAAACAATATACGCCATGCTAAGCGCAAAAGTAGAGATATAAATTTGCCAATTACCAAAAGAAACTCATACTATACAAGGCTAAATATTTCTTATTATAACATACTTTTAACACTAACTACCTAGTATACCATCAAAGTCTAAATATGTCAACTATAGGTGATATGTGAATTACTGCTGCATGTGGAATAACTGTGCTACTCCCGCTCAGACATGTCGCCCTCACTAGTCACCTAAAAACAAAACAATGGTTAGTCCGAAGACTCAACAAGCACACGATAAAATAGTAGGGTTAGCACAATAATTCAGTAAATCACATATTCATGAACTGTAACTCATAATCCCTGTATTGCATCTCTGTCTCATGTTCATTTCCTACCAATGCAATGCGATGTCATGCGTCTCTATACAACTTATACCGGTATAGTGGAATTCTTCACCCGTCGATGAATCCTTTCTACCTCCATCCCGTGGAGGTGCCTACCAAAGCAAGTCTTTTCCTCCACTCTCATGGAGGTGTCTATTGAAGCATGTCTTTTCCTTTGTTCCTAGAGGCGCCTACCAAAATAGATTTTGATCTTCCCATCGTGAGATGCCTACCGGAGTAGGTCCTTCGGATGAGTGCAATGCATGATGAAACATTCTTCAAATGTTAATATTCAATTATAAGCATCATTTCATAATATACTATGAAACATGGTATAGGAGAATAAGCACCGATCTTGCACCACAATCCACTATTCCATCATGCACTTGCCTGGTTATTCCTATGAACGATGCGTGGGGGCACCAAATCAGACCTCCACTTGTATAAGCATCATTCGAACTCTCAACTCAACATTGTAATACACGCAAGCATGCAAACGACATCGGTTCTACGCGCAAACCCGATACCAACAAACTCTCTCTCTCACTGGATACCTTTTTGATGCCCCGTGCCCAAACGACCATAATTTAAAGATCGTGTCATCTATACTTGCAAATAAATCTTATTTACACGCCTAACCTTTTTCTCTTCTTTTTTTTACTTTTTCTCCTCTTTTCTTTTGTTTTTCCCTCTTCTTCTTTTCTTTTTTCTCCTTTTCTTCTTTTCTCTTTTTCCTTCTTTTCTCTCTTTTCTTTTTTCTCCACCTAGTCGTGGCCTTCCCAGGCCATTCTTTTTCTTCCCCAAACCTTATCCTCTTCGTCCCCCTTTCTATTCCTCGACTCCGATCAGTCCTTGCGTTGGCCCCTACCAGCGCTGCCATCCCCCATGCGCCTTCGGCCCATGCATCGACTCTCGACTTTCGGTCGCTCCGCCTACAGCTCGGTGTCATCCTCTCAACTCCAGGCCACCGCCCCTTTTAGCTGCTGCGCTTGCGCCTCCATCCCGGCCTCCCTGCCACCGACCTCAACTCCGGTTGCCCTACCTGTGCTCGACCTCCAGCAAACATGCGCCCTATCACCCGGCCTGCTTGCCTTCCCTATGTCTCCGGCTGACTCCCCCAACACGGTCACCTCCCCAGCACCTCCTCCTCTACTGCCCGCTCCAGCCCGACCGCCCTCCTACTTGCTCCAGCAACCGAACCCCGGATCCATCACCTACACCTGAGAATCGGTTTCCCCTCAACCGCCCTCTCTACTAGCACCACTGGCTCCTCCCTACACTGACTCCTCTGGCCCAGATAGAGTTAACCTAGTTGTCTTCAGGTCTTGTTGAATCTACGACCACGACATACTACGACTATGTTCAAGTTCTGTAATGGTCGTAAGTTGTATAGACTATAGCAATTGTAAGTCATATAAACTGTAGTAGTCGTAAGTCATAAGGACTATAGCAATCATAAGTCATGAGGATACTGTAGCAGTCGTAAGTCGTAAGGGGTCAGGAGTTAGAGTATGTTTAGATTCAGAGTGGAAATGGAAAGTCGGGCTATTTCCGTATTGGATTCTCAGTGTGGTATACCACGTTGGTTTTAAAGTCATGTATGTTGCTTTTCCATATAAGAAAGAAGAAAAGGATGTAGACGTATCGCATTGCATCACGTCACAAAATTTGACTTGTGTCTACTCGTGTTCACATGTATGTGTGATCGTAAGAGGTTGACGACTATCATTCGTCTAGACTCCTTGGGTGATTTTCCCAACAATTGGTATTAGAGGCTAAGGGGACGAAGCGATGGCCAACAACGCAAGTGACTCGTCAAAGTCAAGAGAGCTCATAAAGACCACGGGCGACGTACTTAATCCATCGAAGACAGGCGTGCTCGTCAAGCCGACGACAAGAAGCGTCGTGATCCCAATTCAATACCCGATGTTAAGCGAAACAAATTATGGCATATGGGCCGTCAAGATGAAGATAATCTTGCGTTCGCTAGGGGTTTTGTCGACGGTCGAAGATGGAGATGACGAAGGCGACAAGGATCAAGGTGCGATGGTGGCCATCTCGCAAGCTGCGCCAAACGATGTGATGATGTCAATCGCCAAGAAATAGACGGCAAAAGAAACCTAGAGCGCTCTCAGGGAGATGTGAATAGGTGAAGATCACGTCAAGAAGGCACAAGCACAAGTGCTCAAATGACAACTGAGCAAGCTACAGATGGGAGACTCGGAGTCAATCATTGAGTACTCCATGAAACTCACTACACTGGTGGGTGAGATCCGTTCGCTCGACGTGAAGCTGAAAGAAAGCGACATGGTCAAAAAGCTGTTTGGCTCAGTTCCAGACCGATTCCTTCAGATTATCGGCACGATTGAACAGTTTGGCGATGTTGACTCAATCGCTTCCTTCATTGATTAGCTCAGTTCCAGACCGATTCCTTCAGATCTACTCTCAAAAGCGATCGGTCGTCTTAGAACTTTCAAGGAAGGACTCAACGGTCGACGACACTCGAAGAACGAAGGAGACAAGCTACTCTTTGCCAAAAACAAGAGGGAAGAGAGGAGCTCGAAGACTAAGAAGAACGAGGGCTCGAGCTACGCTCAAAGAGGTGGTCACAACGAAAGAGGATGGGGACGCAGTCATGGTTAAGGCGGTGGCTGAGGAGATGGCAATTGAGGTGGAGATTAACGATTGCCACCAGACTTCGACAAGACCAAGGTCAAATGCTTCAACTGCAATGAGTACAGGCACTTTGTGAAAGAGTGTCCAAAGCCAAATCGAAGAGTAAGGGCGAACCTCGTAGCGAAACAGAACAATGACGACCCCCAGCTGTTGATGATCGAAGTGTGTGAACTCATCCATACATCCCCAACGCTTGAAGAAAAGGTGTTTCTGCATGAAGAGAAGGTGACGCCGAAATTGAGCGGCACCCAAAACAAGCATTGGTATCTAGATACCGACACGAGCAACCACATGACCGGATGCATTGAAAAGATTACTGAGATTAACACGAAGATAAAAGGCTCAGTCAAATTTGGAGATGGTTCAGCTGTGAAAATACAAAGAAGGGGCTCGGTACTGTTGGAGTGTTCCACGGGTGAACATCGTATTCTCACAAATGTTTACTACATCCCAAGGCTAAGAAGCACCATCATTAGCCTCGGACAGTTGGATGAAAACGGCTGCAGGATCGTGGTTGAAGGAGAAGTAATGTCTATCCTAGACAGAACTCAACGGCTGTTGGCTAAGGTGAACAGATCAAGAAACTGGATGTATGTGTTGAACATCAATATGGCCCTCCCAGAGTGTCTTCTAGAAAAGAGTATGGAAGAAGCGTGGAAATGGCATGCTAGGTACGGGCATGTTAACTTCCATGCTCTAAAGGATATGGCTCACAAGAAGATGGTGCAAGGCATGCCCATGATCGAGCATGTGGATCATATCTGTGATGGTTATCTGATCAGCAAGCAACATCAAAACCCATTTCTGACCACATCTTTGTACCGAGCAGTCATGCCTCATGAGTTATGGCACGGTGAAATATGCAGGCCAATCACTCTGACCACGCACGGCGGAAATCGTTACTTCCTGCTACTGGTTGATGACTATACAAGTATATGTGGCTGGCGTTACTTCGAAGAAAAGATGAAGCATTTGATGCATTCAAGAAGATTAAGGCTACAAGCAAGATGGAAAAGCATTAAAAGCTAAAAGCTCTGTGCATCGATAGCGATGGCGAGTTTACCTCGAACGAGTTCGATGACTACTGCGAGCTGCTAGGAATTAGGTGTTATCTGGTAGCACCTTACTCACCCCAATAGAATGGAGTGGTCAAAAGGAGGAATCAGACGGTGGTTAGTATGACGAGGAGTCAGTTGAAGAGCATGGGCGTCCCAAGAGATTTTTAGGGGGAAACAGTCTCAACTGCCGTTTATCTCTTAAATCGAGCGCCAACGAAAAGCGTCATCGACAAAATTCCTTACGAAGCCTATTACGACCGCAAGCCAAGTGTGGGTCATCTCCGTACTTTCGGGTGTGTCGCACATGTAAAGATGACCACATCTCACCTCTCCAAACTGGTAGATCAAAGCAAGCCAATGGTGTTCATTGGGTACGATTCAAAGATGAAAGGTTATCGGATATTTGATCCAACGACACGACGAGTCGTGGTGACTCGTGACACCGTGTTCGAGGAGGAGAGGAAATGAGAGTGAAGCAGTGATCCCTTAGTAGAGATACGACCTATGGAAGACATCTTTGCAGTGCAGTATCCTCCTAACACTGATTCAGGTCTCGATGACTATATAATCGACGCACCGACCACAGTGAGAAAAATCAGAGGATCTGACTACAACGTGGTCGTGGATCCTAACGACAACGTGGTAACTTCTGACGCTACGACCATGGAGAACGAAGTCGAAGGACACAACCACATTGCAGAAACTCTAGATACGACCATAGGAGGTACGAACACGGGAACTGGCTTGCCCAGCTCAACTACACCACACACTCTAGTAGCGACAGTGACAACAGTGGTCTCACCTGGTGCTCTGCAAAGACTGGAGCTCGATGCAATGTCATCTAAAGAACCTCAATGGGAGCGTGACATCAAAAGCCTCTACGATGCCACATCTCCGATCGAGCTGAAAGATTCTGAGTTTTACTTGCTTGGAAAGGAGGAGCCAGCGAACTTCAAAGAAGCAAAAGGAAAGCCAGAGTAGAGAAGAGCGATGGACGAGAAGACGTCCTCTATCCAAGAAAATGGAACTTGGCAGCTTGTTCCATTACGAGTCAATCATAAGCTGATTGGACTAAAGTGGGTGTATAAGGTGAAGAAGGACACCCAAGGTGTAGTCGTAAAATACAGGGTGAGGCTAGTTGCAAAAGGGTACGTTTAATGACAAGGAGTTGATTTCGACAAAGTCTTTGCCCTTGTTGCATGACTAGAAATGGTACAACTGCTTATTGCGATTGTGACACATGAAGGATGTGAGGTTCATCATATAGATGTGAAATCGGCCTTCTTCAATGGTGATCTAGAAGAATAAGTTTATGTTGTACAACCTCCAGGTTTTGAGAAAAAAGGAGATGAACATCTAGTACTATGACTGCGCAAAGCACTATATGGTCTTCGTCAAGCTCCGAGAGCTTGGAATACAAAGCTAAACAAGTTTCTGGTGACACTCGGCTTTGAAAGGTGCCCGTTAGAGCATATAGTGTAGAAACAAAACCAGGGAAGAAGGAGTCTGTTGGTTGGAGTTTATATGGATAACTTGATCATCACTGGAGAGAGTATCAAGGACATCAATAGCTTTAAATGCCAGATAAAGAAGTTATTTAGCATGAGCGATCTTGAGTTACTCAGCTACTACTTAGGCATTAAGGTACGACAATGCTCTGGGAATATTACTCTCAGCCAGACCGCGTATGCAACAAAAGTGTTGGACAAATGCGACATGAAGGACTGTAATCCAACGCAAACTTTGATGGAACCCCGCCTGAAGATGAGCAAAGACAACACAAACCCACCCGTAGACAAAACTTTGTACAGAAGCTTGAGGTACTTGCTACACACACTACCAATCTGACATTCTTGGTTGAGATGGTGAGCAAGTACATGGAGAATCTGACAACAGAGCATATGGGTGCAGTAAAATGCATCCTGAGGTATATCAAAGGAACACTGAAGTACGAGTGTGTCTACGAGAAGAAGGAAGAAGGTTGGAGCTAGTCGGTTACTCAGACAGTGATCTAGCTAGTGATACAGATGATTGGAAGAATACGTCGGGCATGGTGTTTTTCCTGGGGTCGAACCCAATCAACTGGTGTTCGCATAAGCAAAAGGTGATCGCACTAACTTTGTGCGAATCAGAGTACATTGCAGCTTGTGCGGTGGCCTGTCAAGGGGTATGGCTTGATCGATTGTTGGCTGACATATTGAAGACGAAGGTTAAGAAGATAACCTTGAAGATTGATAATCAGTTGGCAATTATGTTGTGCAAAAACCTAGTCCGTCATGAGAGAAGCAAACACATTGACACTTGATTCCATTACATAAGAGAATGTATGGAATCAGGGGTGATCGAAGTGCAGCATGTCTGCACGAAAGACCAACTCATAGACATCCTGACCAAATCACTTAGAAGAATGAAGTTCGTGGAGATGAGGGAGAAGATTGGTGTGCAAAACATTGAAGACGGAAGACAATAAGCCTAAGGAGGAGATTGATAGAATTAACCTAGTTGTCTTCAGGTCTAGTCAAATCTACGACTAGGAAGACTACGACCATATTCAAGTTCTGTAATGGTCGTAAATCATAAGTCATATGGACTATAGCAGTCGTAAGTCGTATAGACTGTAGCAGTCGTAAGTCATAAGGAGATTGTAGCAGTTATAATTTGTAAGGGGTCAGGAGTCAGAGTCTGTTTAGATTCAGAGTGGAAATGGAAAGTCGAGTTGTTTCTATATTAGATTCTCAGCATGGTATGCTGCGTTGGTTTCAAAGTCATGTATGTTACTTCTCTATATAAGAAATAAGGAAAGGACGCAGACGCTTCGCATTTCATCACATCGCAAAATTCGACTTGTGCTTACTTGTGTTCACGTGTGTGTGTGATCATAAGAGGTTGACAACCATTGTTCATCTAGACTCGCTAGGCGATTTTCCCAACAGGCCCAACTCCGACTCCTCGCCGCCCGAGCTCCACGTGTTGTCACTGGTAACCCTAGGTCATCCTACGATTGGGCTACTCACCGTCGGCTCCGACCCATCTCTTCCCCCTTCTCAGTTATTTTGCTCCCTCTCCTCTATTCCTCTACCTTCAGATGGTACTCTCTGTGGTGGTTACATGGTGCCCTTGTGATGCTATGGCTATTGTTGGATGTGTCATCTTTCTGGTCTAGTTCACGTTATGGTTCTTATGAATCAATGGTAGAAATGGTAAATGAATTGTGGTTGCTTATTGAATACAGGACATGCATGATTTAATCTTAAGAAAGTGATGCTATTACTAAGAATAGGTTTGTGGGCTACCTTTGTCGGTTGATTATCGGGTTGCTTTGGGAAAGATTGGAAGTGTGCCCTCGGTGGTCGCTTTCTTGGTCGGCTGTGCGATGTTGCTAGAAGTGGTGGTGGCCTTCTCCTATGGCTTGAGGTCATGCTGCCTGGCTCCTTGCTCCTGTCGGTTTGCCTTGGTTCTTGCCTTGTGGTGGCCGGCGAGATGTGGCTGTGTGACGGGGGTTTGGACTTGGATGGGGAAGGAAAGGAAGAGAGGAGTTGTGGCTTGTTGGTGTGGTGCTCAATTCTTTTTATCTCTTCTCCTCTATTCGGCTAGCTTTATTACTTTGTTGTGTAGTGATCTCTCGAATGCCTTGTCCCCTCTGTGGTTGTGGACTTCATATGGATATTTGGGACAGTGGACTGGTGGTGTTGGTGACCAAATGGGATTTTGCTTCTCTTGGTTGATTTTCATGGTCTTTGGATATATTTCAGGTTTGTTTAACACCGATTGATGATCCTATGATTGTGAGAGGTACCAACTGGCCCCTGGACGATCAGATATCTCTGTGAACAGACTGCCCTACCCGAAATTACCCTCTAGGGCTCTGATATCAAAACTTCTTATTCTCCCTTAGTTTATTTCATTCTTCATTTTTATTTTCTCTTTTCTTTCCCACGGGTATTACAACACCCCTGCACTGTCCGCACGCCGTCGCCCGCCGTGCACTACCTCTGCCTCCTGTCGTGCCGAGCTCACTGGCCAGGAGGAGGCGGAAAGAAAGATGAGGGAAAGAAGGGGAGATAGTAAGGCAGATGAGAGCCAACCAAGCAAAAAGAAGGAAGAAGAAGAAGGGAGAAAGAGAACAAGAGGAAAGGCTAAACTGGCATCTGATCCATCACATCCAGCCAAGGAGAGGAAAAATGTACCCTGATCCAGTTATTTATGGCTAGCGTAACACCTCGAATCCTTTTCCCATGCTTATTTATCGATTTGTGTAGAGGTCAAAGTGAGTATTAGTAAGAGTGAAGCGTATGGAATGGCTAGAACACAGTTAGTAGATGGATTCCATGTGCAGTGCCCTCTACGAAGGTTTTGGGAATGTTAAGTGGTTAATCCGAGAACTTGGTATATTAAAAACTTGTATCTAATCTTATTAGCTTTTTATAGAGTGCTAGGACGCCAATTTTGGCACAACAGTTTGGAAGACATGCTTCCGAGATGGCTACTACCCAGTATGGGACAACATGGCCTTTGGGGCTAAAATCAGGGGTTTAGATGATGTAATCTTTAAATTGTGATAACTAGGATAATGTGAGTATGTTTGTGTAGGATCCATAACTCGTATCGGTTGCTATGGTTGGGTTTTGGGATTGAAAGTTATGGTCTTGTAAACATCGGAACAACGAGAAGGCATTTGGTGAAAGGGTGTTGTTTATGACAGGTTGCGCGTAGGCACGATGTCGTTCATATGTGTGTATGTATTGCTATGGTGTATTGAGACTAGATGGTACTTGTTTAGGTGGAGGTTTTTGTTTGGTGCTATCCACGCATCGTCCATAAGTTTAAACATGCAAGTGCATGGTAGAATAATTGATTGTGATATATGCTTAATACCTGTTCTTCCATGCCTTATTTTTACAGCATTTTATGAGATGATTTCCCTAGCTACATATTCATCATACCATGATGAGCGATGCTTACAGTTGAATGTTAACATTGAAATAATATTGCATCATGTATTGTACTCGAACACAGGACCTCCCTCGGATAGGCATCCCACGGGAGTGAAGTTTGAAACCCTGTATAAGAGAGGACAAGGCGATAGTGGTTCATTGATGGGTGAATACTCCGCTATACCAGTATAAGTTACAGTTGCAGGCGCATACATTACATGAAAGAAAAAGAAAGGGGATAGCAATACAGTTATAGATATTGTGATTTATAGTTCATAGATATATGATTTATTGAATTGCTATGTTGATACCACTGTTTTATTATGTACTTACTGAGTTTTAGATTCACCCTTGCTGTGTTAATTTTTTTAGGGCGAGCTTGATTGACGACATGTATGGAATGGGAGTAAAACTTTTGTACCATACTTATTAAATAACAGCTTAGCTATTCCCTTAGTACTCATGTTTAACCTCTTGATAATTTAAATTGCTTAAATTAAAACTTGGTTAGGGTTTGCTTTGGAAATGTTCAAGGTATGCATGAGACACGGTCAGTCTTCGTTTTGCTTAAAGTAAAGAACGAGGTTCTTTTGTTAGTACTATTTTCATATGCATGTTTTATGTCATTTGTCGTTTTTACATCACAGTATGGTCTTGGACATAAGTGATCCAAGTTTTTTAATTGCGACGTCTCTACTATTGTTTATAATACAGTTGTATTAATTCTTATTGATGAATGTATGTTGTTTACCGTGTCATTGAAATATAACTAGAGAAGATGCTATCAAAATCTGGTAGAGATGACGATGTATTTAGAGAAATAGTGAGTAGTGGTGGTATGTCAGACTCGGAGTTGGGCCAGGGTGTTAAACAAGAATCCTTCTCGCTCACGCGCAGCTCGTCGTCTCCCACGCGGCCCAGGTCCCCCCGCGAGCATCTCCGTGCCGTGGTGGCCTAGTTGTTGCCGCTCCAGTGCCGGCCCAACCTCACGAGCGAATTTGCCGTCAGCTCGCCGCAAGTGCGTGACGTGACGCGCGTTCGGTGGCTCACACGCTTGAAGTGCCCCTCTCCTCGCGGCCGGCGCCGGTCGGAACACCCGGCCGCTGCGTACGTAGTGCAGGTGAGCAACGCAAAGCTCGCCGCCCTCCTCCCTCGGAACCACGTACGCCTGCCTATAAATCACGCCGCTCCGCTCTGCACCGGTGCACCAAGCTTGTAGCACTACGTACACCGCACCCAAAAAAAAAAGAGACCTACACGAGACACATTTCGGTGCATTGGAACGGCGATGGCGATGGCAAGCACGGCCCAGCTGCAGCCGCGCGCGCTCGTGGCTCTGTCGCTTCTGCTCCTGCTGAGCTTGGGCCTGGGCGGCGGGCTGGGGCCGATGCACGCCGCAGAGGCCCAGCAGGTGGGCGGGACCTGCGCGGCGCAGCTCAGCCAGCTCGCCCCCTGCGCGCGCTACAGCGTGCCGCCCGCGCCAGGCCAGGCGCTGCCGGCGCCCGGGCCGGAGTGCTGCTCGGCGGTGGGCTCCGTGTCGCGCGACTGCGCATGCGGCACGCTCGACATCATCAACAGCCTGCCGGCCAAGTGCGGCCTCCCGCGAGTCACCTGCCGTAAGACATGGATTGATGTGTTGTTTGACGCGCTCCTGCTGCATGGGCTAGCTAGCTGACTGATTGATTCGTTAATTGTTGTTGCTCATTGCAGAGTGATAGCTAATGCAGCGAGCGCGAGGAGATGGTACGTGCAGGCTAGCTTCATGCAAGTAAGAAGAGGAAGATGATGATGATGATGAATAAAGATGTTTGTGCCGTTGGCGTCTGTGTCCCGCGCACACCGTGTGGTGTGCTCGTTTTCGTTTCGTCTAGATCTCTTGATCAGTCGAGGCTTGTTCTGTTTGTTGAACTCGGTGAATGTCATATCAATGAAACTCCGCAGCGAAGGTCGTTCGAGATAACGGTTCTTACTTAACCTTGAGCTTTCATATACACGCGCGCGACCATGAGATCGATCTCTACTCGCGCAAGGCAGCTTTAGCTATGTTTTTTGCTTGCCTCAATCTCACCCAATAGTGAATGCGGAAGAAAAAGGAACCACAGGAGAGGAGGAAGTAGTGTACATAACCGCAATGAAACGGAGACTTAACAAAATACCGCAATTTTACACAGCGGAGCTGATTGTAGCCTTCCATAATTACTCTTTCAAATGAACAATGATAATAGATTTAACTAAAGGAATCATCGTATACATATCCTGGCTCTCCATGCTGTTCACAGTATTGCCCTGATATTACACAAAACTCAAAAGGTGCAAAGTATCACAATTTGACCTTTCCAACATGAATTCTCAACACCAGTTTTAAATTTTGTACCAACAAAAGTCAGATGCAAGTATAAAATGTAAAACCCAAACTTTCAGATGGTATCTCTAACCATGACTAAACCTTTCCCTCTATTCTGTAATCTGTTCTAGAAATAAGGCTTCCTGCTTGCTTGTTAACCCAAGATCACTAAATGATAGATCACCCTCATCAGTGGTAAAAGCACGCCTGGGATACGACCTTACCTGCATCATACAGAATGGTAAAACACGAGACTAGATGATTGTAAGAGTTGCACAAGTTAACCAGAGGAATGAAAAAAAATGCCCACAAAAAACAACTAAATGAAAACAAATAAAAAAATCAACTAAAAGAAATTTATTAAACTTCCACATTTTGAAGTTATATTTGAACAGCTATATTGAACTTTGCATCAGGGTTCTGAACAGATGATAATTGGCTGGTAACGGGTCATACCGATCCTAGCCGGCTCGACCAGTTTCTACCTATTTTCTTAGTACTACTCCCGTGACATACATATACAGAGCAACATCTTTTTCCTATTAATGCCAGTGTGGTTAACCAAATAATGATAGTATAACAGTCAGAATACCATGTTACCAGTCAATAAGGACAACACTAGGTTGCACTCATTTTTATCAACAGAATTTCCTCTTTGTCGGAGTATATATATATGAGATATTATCAAAATAAAAGTAGAGAATTACCAGTCTGTAGGTTCCTGGCTTGCAAGTTCTGCCAATGTCTAAGAAATCAAAAAGGAACTGCAAGCAAACCAGCAATTCAGAAGCAAGTATTAATGGCAAGAGGCATGTGTAATGAATGCCTTTATTCTCGATTCTGGCAGCTCAAAAGCAGTTTACCTGGAGTTTATCAGATTTTAGAAAGCGACGCCCCTGTCGACTACCATCAGGCATGCGAACTATGAGTGTGACAGCACCTCCATTGTCTGGAGGTGGCTCCAATGGCAATGATGCTTGTTTGGTTGCAAGATTGGACTCTAGCTCCTATTTACATAGAACATCAGGAACAACATAACCTATATATCATCAACAGTGCAGAAGATAACATGAACAATGAAAAATACATATCAAGCAAGCCTCAATGAAACTGCAGAAGGGAAGAGCTTGGTTATCATAAAAGTTTTCTAGAAAGTAGACACTATTGCCACTTATATCCTATCTCCAGGATGAACATGGATCTAGGGCAGTGGGCACATCCTCTTGCACTACATTGGTTTCACTAAACATGGGATATTAGTCTGACGAGTAATTGTTTGCCAACTAAACCTAAAAAAGATCAGATATAACAATACACTAATCTCATGACAGATCCTCTTATGTTATCTCCATTGAAACCTGATATATAGTTTCAAGATATATATTTTTTGGCAACCAAACCTAAAATAAGAGCATTGTAACATAAGATAAACCAGAGCACCAAGTTTCATATGCTCACAGTGATGATCTAATTATCTAACATTCAAATATTGAAGATATTGTTGTCTATCTATCATCCACTCAACTTCCAATATCTGTAACAGGAAGGTACCTCTTCCTCAAGTTGCTTTTTACGCCTTTCCTCCTCCTCTTGCTTCTGTTTCTCAAGAGCTGCTTCTCTTGCAGCAGTTTCTTCCAGGCAACGGAGCTCAGCTTCTTTTAGGGCCTTCAGCTCCTTTTCTTGATCAGCTTGGAGTGATGCAAGGTATTCATCATCCTGTAAATCAAACTTACTAACAGTCACCAACTCACCATACAATATTTGTTGCATTTACCAACAAATGTAAAAGGCTTAAAGTTCAAACCTGCTGCTCACGTAATAACCGTTGTTCAGTTAATGCTGGTGATGGAGAACGCACTACTTGGGGATAATGACTCAAGCTTCTATGAGATGGAATGGAGAATGGATATGTTGCTCCTTCAGGAATTCCACCAAACATTGCAGCTTCAAGCATAACAGCTTCATCATGCTCCTCAGAAGAAATGCCACCCCACTTTTCCAAAAATAAGAATGTGAACAGTGGAGTAAATAGCATTAACTGCTTAATTTTAAGGTGCAGATTGGGATTATAATACCTCTGATGGGAAATCATCTCTGTTATACTGGCGATCATTCCAATTGCTTTGAGGCTGTGAACTTGAGGGAGGGCTATTACCCGTGAGCACATGTTGCGTTGACTCAGTGTTTCCAGAAGGGATGCGCCTAGAACGACGTCTAACTAATGGCTGTTCTTCAACATCCTCAGTCTCCTCTTGGAAGCTCTCTTCATCTGTTGGTTGCCTAGATGTTCCAGCCTTTCCTGTAGCTAATTCTTGCCTCCGAAAAGGAAGAAAACGTATAAGGAATCAATTGCTACTAGCCTACTACAGTAAGGTAGCCTGAGGAGTAAAGAGGTAGAGAGTAAAAGTTAATATTCACCTTCCAGCTGTTCCACCTGCAGTTTCCATGTCTTCTTTATCAGAAGAATGATCTCCCAAGTTTACTCCTTCAGGATTTTGAGTTCTTCCTTGCTCTGCTGTCTGGTATTTATTCAAAAAATTAGCTAAAGCAAGATTCACAAAAGCATGTTGGAGAAAAAGAACAGCCTCAGCAAGCTCGTTCCATCTCTCCCATGTGGCCCATTTTCATGGGGAAAAAACATCAAAATTTGTCACACGCACATGAACACACAGTATTGTCACACACACACACACACACACACACACACACACACACACACACACACACACACACACACACAGAGAGAGAGAGAGAGAGATCCAATAGCCAAAAGCTTACATTTGTCAGTTCTTCAACATCTCTTTTTGAAGCTTCAATTGCTGCCCGAATCATTTCCTCCTCTATGTCATTGTCATAGTCACTAACATGAACCAATGGAGGAGCAGTTGGCACAGGGTTTGACTGTGATGTATTGCTATGGATATTAGCATGATGAGAAGATGGCACAGATGGCAACTCATCATCATCGTTATTAGCATGATGAGAAGGTGGCACAGATGGCAACTCGTCACCATCGTCATCAATTACGATAGTCCCATGAACTTCAGGGCCATATGAAGACTCATGTCCAGTGACATCCTCAATAAAAGGAGCCTGACCGGAAGGACCGGTTTGAGGGTTGCTATCTTTAACTTCGATAGGTACATCTCTCACCTCTCTAGGGGGTGAACCCTGCACATCATGATTGAAAGTACCAGTGGAGACAACTCTATCAAAAAAATTTTGCTGAAAATTTGGATCCATCAATGCGAAAGGGTCACGCAGAGTTTCAGGAAACAAAGATCTTTGAAATGTGTTATCAAGTGGTCCGTCCAGCTCCATATCATCGTGACTAACAGGTACAGTACTTTGATTGCTTCTGTTCCTGAAAAAACTTACATATCATTGATACGTTCTAATCGTGCAACATGATATCTGGAGAGTAATTATTCTCCCTCTGGTCAAATTTACCTGTCATTTTAGCTCAATGCACATAGCACAAGGAAGTAATTAATGGCTTGGTTTTTTACATATGCTGCCCATATTAATTGTATGTTCAGCTCTTTACTACCAATAAGCAATTATATGGACATTTGGATAATAGTTGCTTGGAAAAACCACAATAACAAGTATTTGCAAACCAAAACCACTTTGCTAGAACGACATCTTTTTGGAATGGAGGGGGTAAATTAAATCTAAAGAAAACATGCTGAAAAGTTTGAAACACATACACTGTAATGTCTCCTTCGTTGAAATGTGCATTGACGGCCTGATTAAGGTCACCACCATGTTCCTGTTTGACATTCAACAATAAGCCATTATGACTAACTAGATAGATGACACCAAAGGCATAATGTTGCATTTGAACAATCACTTTGGAGGCAATACCCTAGAAGATTTAACAATCAGACACATTCATACAATGAGCTAGACTTTTAAAACAAAAGATAGCCATTGGAAGATAATATGGTACCCCAACTGTTCTGTGTGTTCCAAATAAAATTTTGTAAATATCAGACCTAGCAGATTTGATGATACTGAAAGCAGTCAATAGGCTTATTCAGAAATTACAGTACGAAATATCTGTTTGTGTAAACTCCATTTTAGTTGCGAAAACACTCCTAAATGAAAAGATACGAAAAAATTCCCGCAAAAAAAAACCACAAACTCTACAAGCCCAGCTTCGAGAGGGGCCAGTCAATTCATTTGGAACGGGAGCTGCAAATCTGACAGGACCATGACAACAATGTCAAACCAATTGGAGGTTCCTGTGACCAAATTGGGCTTTCACAAAAATCATAGAGTAAAGGTAGCAAGCGGGCACAGATAAGCCACGAGATTTGCTCGAGTAATTCCATTCGACGAGTGCACAACAACTGGAACATTCGCTAGCGCCTCCACGGATTCACCAAGCCATGTAACAAATCGGGGACACCTCAACCCCGTCGCGCCGCATCACACGCAAGGGCCCCAACCCCGTCCGACCCACACCCAAACAAAGAATTAAAACCCTAACCCAGACCCCCAGCCTGACGCAGTCAAATCCACCGTGAGCCCAAGCGATTGCGCGAGATTGGGGGCGCCTGAATCGAACAAGGGAAAAGGACGAAGGGGGCTTCGGCGTTACCTCGAGCTTGCGGACGGCGACGGCCTCGTCGGTCCCGGTGATGCTCACGAAGGTGTCGATCGCCTCCTGCGGCGGCCTCGCCATGGTGGGAGGGTTTGGCGGCGACGCAACGCCGAGAAGGCAGAGAGAGGATAGGGGAGAGGAGGAGCGTGACGGAGATGGAAAACTGGAGCAGTGTTCTGTCAAGCGGTAAGCGAGCGGTGACTAGTTTGCTTTTGTTTGCTTAGCGCTTATTTTAGGCTTTGGTGGTGATCGGTTGGGCTTAAAAGCTCATAGCTTATGGCTGAAAATACTGTAGCTGATAGAGGTTTATTTCGCATAATTAAATTAAAAAAATTAAAAAAATATAAAAAAAATATGTTACCCCAATATGTATAATACAAACGAATACGAGAAAAAAAGAACCGGTAAAAAAGCTCAACAAAAAGCCAAAAGTTCAGAAAAAGACGAAATTTATGAATAGTGCAAAAATAAGTCAGAAGTCAGAAGCTCAAGCCGAACCGATCAGGGCCAGCCCGCAGGGCCGGATAGTGGGATACGAGCGGTCGGAATGGGATTGAAATATAATATACGACAAATCTATCCTTTAAGTGTTTGATTTAATAGTAAAATTTATATCTTACCTTATAGTCTAATTTCATTTCTATCGGTCATTTCTCTTGTTGAACTAGATATGACAATCAAAGAGGGTAAATGATACATTCAAATTTAACCTCCTAAAAGTATTTCAAAATTTTCGTTCCACTAACTACTGGAAGCTAAGAAAATCATTTTAGCTCACCAACAAAAAAAACTCACACAAGCACATAAATAAAATGGAGTTCAATCCCTCTGGTCTGATCTGACCACTATGGAAGCGCAGTTAGATCAGGCAAAGTGATCTGATCGCTAGGGGAGGCCCGTCTAACCAGAGTTTGATTGGATTGCAGGCCTAGGCGCGCTCTAACCTCACCCCTTATTCCAAAACTAGAAAATAGCGCGAGCCAAGATAAAAAAATGGTGTAAAACATGAAACTCTGCACACACCTCTTACTGATGATCTCACGATCCTAATCCATTCAAGGATCGCATGGATTTTGGTACAAGTACCAACATTTTCTCAAGACAAGTAAGGTTGCACCAAAACTAGAAAAAAAACTCAAAAACTTGAGAATTAACTTACTCGTGGATTAAGAGCAGTCAAAATGGCTCTAAATAAATTTTCACATGTCACAACAAGCAAGACCACCCAATGAATCAAAACCAAAACTCTCGAATCAAGATTCCTCAAGAAAAGACTCCAAATTAAGTAAAAATCATGCAACTTTGAAATCTTGCAAACCACCGTGCATAGATTGATGAAATTTGATCTACATGAATCATCTCCATTACTTATACATCCTTAGCAAGCAGCAAAATGAAGAGGGTGAGAGAAGAGGTAAGGAACCAATAAGAATAAGAGCAAATCAACCAAGACAAGAACATTTCTTGTAGGATGAATAAAATTGATCTATTGCAACTTGAGATGTAAGTTTTACGATCACTCCCTTATAGAGGACATAGCTCTTTCTCCTAAGAGCACTCACCTAAAGCTTCCTCTTAAGGAAACCTTTCTCTCTATCAACTCTAACCCTAAAAGTCAAGAATAAAATAGTTGGGATGGTTAACTTGCAAGTCTCCATCCCTAACCCACTAAATAAATGGAGCAAGCAGTCCACATTTAACTTTAATGAATACTAGCCACTAGCATAATTGAAGAAAATCCATTGACCCACACAACATGGATTTTACTCTCATACTTAACTCGCTGTAGGATCAAGGATAACCGACTACAAGGGGGTAAATAAGAGATCCTAAAAATTTTTGCCTTCTAAAACTAATTAACACAATCTATAGCTAGGCAAGATTTCAAAGCAATGTAAACCTACACAATTCTAGTAAGTCTAAGGCACCACAAGCAATAGTCTTCTCTAGCATAAGTAAATAAGATAATCACAATGATCATAATATGTTAGAAATGCAAGTACGGAAAGAAATGACAAAGAAGTAATCAATTGACACACGATATTTTACCATAGTGTTCGAAAACTTACCGGTTCTCCTAATCCACGTTGAGGAAAGCCCAAATAACTTGGACCGACTCCACGAATTAATCCTTAGTTACTCGATCCACTAGTGCATCAACGTGCTAGCATCAACATGCATGGCAGGGGTTATGAGAGGTGATGGCTAGGGTTTTGATGGATGCGTTTTGAAATACCTCCTTCAACCCTGACACCTCTCTTTATATAGCCTCCAATCGGATTCTTATCTAATAAGATAAGATATCATATCCAATTCGAAAAGCCTTAGACTAGATCTTTATCCAATATAAGTACAGATCGTATCCCATTCGGAGACTATTATCCGAATCCTTATCGTTTTGGCCCATTAAGTGTGTGACCCTATATATTCATGTATATTTGACCATAGGTCGAAAACTCCTTTCCGGCTCATAAGTCGATAACAGTTCTTAGCAGGACATAACAATTCCTAAATATACATAAGGATAATATCGAATGAACCTATATAGTGCTTATATATTGACCCCTTTGCCTCATGATACCATATCGAACTCAAAGTGAGAAGCGTGTTATCTTATGATAATTCAATCCTTCACTTGAATCTGTAATAGATTACTCAGTTGTGATTGACTTCTCAACCACATTCGGTATGGCCATGCACTTTCTTAATCCAACCACATCGAGAGGTTCAGAGATATCTCTCCTGTTATATAGGAGGAGCACATTCTATCTTGATCATTCATATTTCTCCGCATGTTTCATAGTAAACTCGAAAGCTACCTTTTTGACCACCCAATCACGAAATAGTGTTTAGTAATCTCTAAGTAAACTATTACACATGTAGAAAACAATGATGATCTCAGATCTAAGTATCCTACATACACTATGTATGATACCAACTGATAACACTTAGGAATATAACAATTCCTGCAGTGTGTTATAGTGGGTCAATCTAATATCATGTTCTCTAACATGTGTCAATGATCATCAATCAATACATATGGTGATCTATAAATCATAATTGACCCACATAATGATATAAGATCACAGATAATTTAGAATAACATCAAAACGTAAATAAAGAGTTCTACGAACAAATCACACACTTATTGATCAATATGAAAGATATTTATTCAAGAGACAAAATTACATATTATTCATAAGATCTTAAACAAATGATAATTATCTCCATAATTACCTCTAGAGCATAAGTTTTTTTGTTCCAACGATGTGTATCAACTCGATGTACTGAACTTGTGATTAATAAAGTCTTCCTTTTCCAAAAAAAAATTTACCTCTAGAGCATATCACTAATGATCTTACGACCGCAGACGAGGCGGCCGTCGGTGCAGCGCTCGAGGCGGGACTTGACCCTGGCAACGGGCGGGAGTGTGGCGGTCGCGAGGAGGACGGCAGTGGGAGCGGGCTAGGGAGGAGCCATCGGTGGCGGTTGTCACGGCGGCAAAGAGGCCGAGACGGTGCGTGAGCGGACAGGCCGTGAGTTCAAGTACGGATCCACACGCACGCGCGCAGTTTTGTTGCTTAGCTTCGAAACGGACGGAGCGGTGGCAGAGGAGGAATGTAAGGGCACTCCCAATGCAGAAACTATGAGGTAATTTCTATACTTGCCAATTAATGTAGACACTACCTATAGAAACTATACTCCCAATGGATAATTTCTACAAATAAAATTTTCATCCAATCATCTATTTTCTCTCTCCTATCATCTACCTATCACAGTTCTTTCTATCTTGGTTACCGTGTAGACATAGTTTCTTGTATAAGAAACTATTTTCTTATCTCTCCTCCTTAACTCCAATGACACATCAGCATTTTGTCTACTTGGCACCTTATTTAATGCCATAGAAACCACTCATTGGGACTGCCATAACAGTTTGCAGTTCTTCCATCACAGAGTTGGGACTCTTGCTTCTGTGGAGCTTGTGCAGGTCATACTAGTACTACCACTCGGTTCAAATATCAAAACTACCGATCAAATATCAATACAAAGTAATTTTCTGTTTGAATTTTCTTGAACGATCAATGTTAATCAAATTGCCTAGATCAACTTCACCAGATGGAAGACGAATCGGCCTCCATGGTCATAGGGATTTAAAGGGCTTGCTACAAAGAAGAGGAAAAAGAAGAAATACAAAGTAATTTTATGTTTGAATTTTCTTGAACGATCAATGTTAATCAAATTGCCTAGATCAACTTCACCAGATGGAAGACGAATCGGCCTCCATGATCATAGGGATTTAAAAAGGCTTGCTAAAAAGAAGAGTTGACGAAACGTGCTTGCACGCACGCCGTCCGTGGGGATCGAACCCACGACCACGTGGTTAAAAGCCACGCGCTCTACCACTGAGCTAGGACGGCTTCGTCCCCTTAAACTAACACAGTATTCTAATGATTATTTTAACTCGATCTACTTTCATAGTTGGGCAAACATCGATGCAAAAGTAAGGACAAAAACAAACTGGCAATTTAAACAACACATGGGAAATCAAGCCCGAGTTGTAAACTTACGATGCCCAACAAACACATTTACAAAGACGAGGAAACTAGGAAAATGCAATCCAGTAAAGAACAAACATGGTTAACAAAATGGTCCCCTGAATACTACGTATTTTGCCGAAACTTAACAGGAAACTATAACTGCCTAGGTGTTGCACTTCCACTTCGATGTTGGTACGCAGTTCAGGTAGTGGCACCAATGGCAGCCGTCGTTCCCATTCTTACCCTTGAAAAGCATCACCAATGAAATCACAAACCTGCATCACAAGTTTTTGGTATCAGATTCATTTCATGTCTCGACAATGGTCACCATTAGTTCAGAACCATGCATATTTTACACTGATGTTTTTGCACTATGCATATGCATATAATCATGGCATCTCCTAATATATCCAACCATATTTTGATTGGTTGACTTACCCGACAAGCAGCAAGACGAGTGCCACAACCCACAACACATATTGGTATGCTTTGTACTTGGGAGGTTGATTTGTCTGGGGCAACTCGTGACGTTCCATCCAACCAAATTGGGGCCTTGCCAACAAAACAAACCCCAAAAGGAATCCCACCACGAATCCACCAATATGAGCAAAGTTATCAACATAAGGTAGTATCCCAATTGCCAAGTTGATCGCAATTATAAATAGAAGAGTTATTATGGCTGCTGCCTGCAATACCAGATTAACTTGGTAATCAAAACAAGCTCTAAGCAACTGGATAGAAGAAAGCGTACTCTCTTTTTTCCGACCTTGTTGGAATAAATAGTCCAGTTCATAATAAGCTCAGAAAGCATGGATCCAAGCAGTCCAAATAAAGCTCCAGAGGCACCAACAGAGATGTAGCTATTCCGTAGGAAAAGTGCAGACAGCACACTGCCGCCAAAACCAGATACTAGGTATATGGCACCAATGCGAACTTGCAGGCAAGAAAACTAGTGTCAGTGTACACAATATTAGTTATGTGGAATACACAAAAGAACGTGCTCAATGTCGAAATGTTTGAACTACATTGGAATATTAAGAATAGAATTTAAGGTGAAATTATATCCCTCATTGTATTTCAAGTACCAGAATACAAACAAGCTCTGCAATTATTAATTATTAGATTTTGAGATAAACTGGCCACAAAGCTAAAATGTTACAAAATGACAGATATTCAAACAAGGTATGTTCACATGTAGAATTAGAACATTTGCCATAGTTGCGAATCACACTGATTCAGCGTTGTAAGAAGCTTACCAAACCCAAATTGCTGTTCGAGACGAATTCCAATAAACAGCAAACTTAGCAAGTTGACAACCAAATGAATTAGGCCAGCATGGAGCCAGACACAGCTAATAAGGCGCCACCCTTGGTGCTGATGAACAACTTTGTTCCAGTCAAGAGCTCCCATTTTCTCCAGACTGCCAAACAAAGTTAAGCAGTTAACCATCTTGTGCATCCTACAGTATCTTACTGAAAATAAAATCTAGGTGAAATTCACAAATCAAAACAAACATCAAGCTTTTGTGATCACTGGTTGCTGATCTGACAGATGTTTCTGAGCTGACAGATACATACATATAAGTTAGGAACAAGTCTACTTTACAACCCTCAACTACAGCCTCAGTCCGATTTTCAACCTCCAACTTCAAAACCATTTACTTTTCACTCTTGAACTATTAAAATCGTTTATTTTTTAACCTAGGTTGATTTCATAAGGGAGCAAGTCCACTTTACCACCATCAATTTTGGCTTTGGTCCAATTTTCAACCTCTAACTTCAAAATGGTTTACTTTTGACCTTTGAACTATTAAAACCGTTCATTTTTTAACCTTAGGTTGGTTTCATAAGTGGTATTCAACAGAGAAAGACATGGATGGAGAGCTCTTGGAGGTGGCGGGCTAGACATTGCGCCAGTGATAGGGTGGTAGAGAGGCACATGTGAGGGCAAAATAGAATGCTCGCGATATAAGGAACCTTACACTGATGACAGTTTGGGTAGAGGTGCATTGTGTTGGGTATGCAACAATGATAGACGATGGTGGCAGTCAGGTCATGGAGGCAACAATACTACGGTGGAAGAGAGGCAAAAACGAACACGTCAAAAGATAGGTGAGGAATAGATGATGTTCGTGTATAAAGGAATCGGACGGATTCTTACTAGTCGCGATGAACCATGGCGGAGAAACTTAACAGCGCTGGAGAAAAAGAACTTCAATTATGACTTATGAGAGGTTGTTAGCATGAAACTCAAATTAATTTGGAGATATGAGGGGAGAGGTTCTGGAACACGATGTGACGCAAACGGTTTTGAGAAGAGGAAATAAGAGAACAAAGCTGACTAGTAGGCCCTCCCTTTTTATTTTATTTTTTCCTGATATGATAAAAGTATTACTGAGAGGCGAGCCACATCAGCTTATATTATGTATTAGGATGCCATGTTTGCTTGCATTGTCCATTAAGATGCCATTTTAGCTAAAACCACCACCGAGTCAGAATCAAATCAGAGCGGTTTCATGTGAAGATTATGTTTAGCATCGGTTTTAATGGCCGAGTTCTTTTGGGCATAAACTTTGCTTGTACTGTCTACAGTAACTAACTTTTAAACGGTATGATTTTTCAAGGCGGAATCAATAGGAAAATTATAGTAAAATGTGTAGCGAGTTCAGCTGTACCATTCAAAATCACACGCGACTATTTTCCTCTGCGTACTGCCTCTCGCGAATAGCCAGAATGCAAATATTTAAACCATAAGCATAAGCCATCAGCCCAAAAAAACCTATCCAATAGTTAGGAGTGAAAAGTAAACGGCTTCAAAGTTGAAGATTGAAAATCGGACCGAGTCCATAGTTAAGGATTGTAAAGTAGACTATTGAAGCTAAACCACCGCCACATCGGATCAAATCAAAACGGTTTTGTGTGAAGATTGTGTTAAGAATGGTTTTAATAGATTAAGGATGAAAAGTTAATGATTTTAAAATTAAAAGTTGAAAATCGGATCGAGCCATAGTCGAGGCCTCGAGGGTTGTAGACTTGTTCCTGTAAGTTATAATAAAAATAATCAGAGCTGCACGTACTGTCGCAGAGAACTACAGAGCTTACCATTATCTTAGCTTGTTCTGCAACAGTACTACTACGAAGACTGACACAAGTCAAACCAGTTCCCATGATTCCGTCTAGTAGAACATGATATATAATAATACAGAATCCTACGCCTGCAGCACAACCTGGTCACCCAATTACCAGCTATAATCCAACAAAACTACCAATACTAACAGCAGCCATCACGAATATCATTTTCGACTTGTCTCAAAAGAACGATTTTGGCACTAAAACTCAAAACAAAGAAAACTTAAGCAAGCTATTTGCGTTGTGTGAAGGTAGATCCTAACATCATGTAGTTATGGACGAACTGCGGGGTAACTGAAATAGTGGAGTGGATTGGATAATGAAATCAAATTGTACAAATTCAGATCAGTTCGAGCTATTCAAGCCGGATCTGAATTGTCACCATCATAGCACAGAATCCCCTGTCTCCCGAACTTTCAAATCATTAAAAAGTGGAAAAGATTTAACTCAAAGAAAAGGCAACCATAATTTAGAAGCAACAAGTTCCTGATTAGATTCTCCCTCCAGAGCAAAGCTTCGGACACTAACGAAAAATCTCGGAGACAGACCAACTAAATTGACATTTTTTTGTACTAATTCAAAGTGCGAGCTTGAACTACCAAAAACCAACCCAAAAAATCAATTTTTTTACTCAAAGAATTAACTACGAAGTACAAACGCAGCTAAAAATCACAACTTTGTAATCCTAATAGCACCTCGATCAAACTGCAAGATCCCAAACGCAGAATAAACCCCCAATCTCTCCACCCAATTCCACCTCAAGCACCCACAAAACAGCCCAATTTGAGTACTACTCGACACCAAGGCACAGCTCAACAAAACCCGAAGAGTGTACAGTGACATACGTGGCTGACGACGGCCCGAGGAGCGGGTTCTCGCGGAGCGGCTGGAACGAGAAGCGGCGGAGGAACCCGGCGACGCATCCGCCGAGGGCGCTCCCGTGCTTGGGGCAGTTGTTGACGTACATCTGCACGACGAACACGGCCACGCACGCCACGATGACGGTGGGCACGAGCCACGGCCACCACTTCCTCTCCTCCGCCCCCTCGTACCCACCATACCCGTACCCATACCCTCCTCCGCCCCCCGTCGCCGCCGCCACGCGGCCCTTCCCCTCGCCGTTGCTCTCCATGGCGCTCTCGTCTCTTGCCCGCTTCAGTAACGTGGAAGCCAAGGAGGAGATGCTCAAGGACTCAAGTGGTGGTCAGGTGGTGGCTGTTCCAGCTCGGGTTTCGCTTGGAAGCGAGGCGAGGAGGAGGAGAAGAAGGGAAGGGGGGCAGCGACGGTGGGGCCCGCGATGGGGGCGAGGGAGTCGTTCGGTTCGGCTAGCTCAAGGATGGCGCAGAAACGCTCCGCGCAAGGAGAAACAGATGGCGCGCGCGCCCGCGCGAGGTGAGAGGATGCGGCGGCGGCGTGCGCGAGACGTGACGACGGGGAGCGAAGCGTGTGAAGATGCGTGGAGTGGAGCCGCGGACGGCACGGCACCGTCAGGTGGTGAGTTGTCGCTGGGCCAGGTGTTTGGTGCGCCTGGCAATCCATCGGTCGTCGTCGTCATCCGCTGTCTTGGTACGGCCGGAGACCGAGTAAACGGCGCTCCAGGACCGTGCAGTGCAGCTCTGGAAGGGGCCGGTGCTACTTACTGCTAGCTAGCACAAGACCGGCGTAAAGTTAAGCGTACCAGTAGAAACCGTCGTGTGCACCGCAACCGACCGCGTCATAAATGGAACTTTTTGGGGAACGTACGTACCAGTTTGATCTTGAGTTAAACCGCCGTCGAACGCAAGCTTGCACGCACCGACGCCGTACGAGCCGCCCGCCCGGGCGAGCGAGGCGTACGAAGCTCGTCGCGTCCGCCTCACACTGGACGGTCCCGCGCCGCGCCGCGCCGTGCGTACACACGTCCTCGTCCCATGGATCAATACAGAGTTTTTTTTAAATAATTACATTTTTATTCAAACTTATAATATTAAGCCCACTTCTATTTTTTTAACAGCTTTGATCATGTTTCGCTCTACAATTGGGCAATTTGTGCTAGTCACCTAACCGTTGGACATGTGGCTAAGTCGCCCAACCTTTGAACGACTAGTCCTTGTCGCCCAACGGTTGGACGACAATGCCCATAGTGGCCCAACCGTTAGGCGACTAGGGGTTATACCCCCATGCCACGTGTAACTTGCCAAGTATGGGCCTGTTCTTTAAGTCAAAAGTTGACGGCTTTTGGGTTTTGCTACAGTACCTAACTTTCAAACGGAGTATTTTCTCAAGATGGGGTCTACAAGTTAAACGATCTACACGTTAAAAGCCCAACATTTGTATAAGCCAAAATCGTAAGTGAGTATCTGTCTTTTCGTAATCTGTACCGTAAACAACCAAATTTCAAAAATTTCAGCCAAAAGCCATAAGCCGCAGCCGAAAAGAACAGGCCCTATATTCCTTATTTCAGTTCGACCCAAAGAAAAGAGAGAAAGGGAGAAGAGAGAGGAGAGAAGGAGAAAGAGGAAGAGGAGGAGAGGAGAGGAGAGGGAGGAGAATAGATGAGAGATATATGCATTGACGATGGTGAGTCTTCTGTATTTCTTTATAGATTTATTTTTCAAATATGATAGGATAGCAACTAAAATTATTAGACGTGTAGTTGTGAACAGGGGCGGAGCCAGGATCCAGACAAAGGGGGGGCCGACCCGCCAAGGCGCCGGCGTCATGGGTCCTGGGCGCCGTGTGTCGGCAAAATTAGACATACACATATATAATTAAACATACCCATATATATTGTCATATAAATTCAATCATAACACATATGGCAAAATAATGTAGCATACGTCTAGCATACTGAAAAGACTCTCTCAGTGGTCGCTGTTGATATTGGAAGAGTTATGACTAATCTTAGCAATCTATCGACCATTGGATAAATAGAATTTTTACCTAATCTCACTAGTCCCTTTGTTAGATCAGCAAGTGATGGCAATGTACTTAGCTCTAGATGGTTGCATACATCAAGTTGAAAATGTGGTAGTTGACATTCCAATTGAGCTTGATCTTGACTTGAAAAATCAATGGATAGTACTTTTCCACCGAGTACTTATCTTTGAAATGTCAAAGCCATCTTTTCTTGGATCTAGTGAGGCACAAAGTGATAGAAGCTCTGTTGCTTGAGAATTGAATCGATCTTCTAACTCAATCAATTGTTGGTCGACCGCAACATTAAACACATCTATTTTATAATGGTGAAGAGTGGTGGTATTATCATTTTTGTTCCGAGATTTGGTCACATCCACATACCTACAAATTGCGACATGTAGTTAAATAAGTTAGATATGTACCATAAGAATAAAAAAATATGTATTTGTGCTCATATTAAAAAACTGAAGGTAAGATAATAACTTACTTGCGATTTAAATCCGAAATCTCAATCTCGTGCTTGTCACAAAAGGCTTTCACCTCCTCAAGAAGTGGTTCCCAGCCATCATTTCTCAAGTCACTAAGCAATGATTTTGTGTTAGAAATGCAGGGGCCTAATTGACTAACTGACTATGATGAAGGGTGATTAAAGGATCCTATTAATGCATTTGGTGGACCATTGGGGGGGGGCCAGGCCCCTACCCGCCCCCCTTCTCTCCGCCCCTGGTTGTGAAACAAAGGTAGGCTAGCAATTAAAATTATTAAATGTGTAGTTGTGTTTGGTACATTGCATATTGTTAATAGTTGTAAATAGTGTAGTCGTTGAACTAACGCCGATTTAGTTGTAAATATTTGTACTTTCGAAACTATAGTAGGTTAGCAATTAAAACCATTATACGTATAATTGTGTCAGGTACATCGCATATTGTTAATAGTTATAAATAGTTGCATAAACTGTAAACCCTAAAACCCCAAGAATCTAAACCCTAAAACCTTAGTACCCTTAAACTTCAAATTGATTTGTAGGTAAGACTCGCGGCTTGGTGGTTCAAACAGGCCTTTCAACCTGCTGGACCAGCACATCAACGCGCAATATCGCACGAGCCATCGTCTCCCACATCCTGAGGGTAGGAACGAGTCGACCCAGTTAAGGGTGGTCCGTACGTGGACACGCCGACAGGCTTGGAGATTATATCTATGTTGGAAAGATAGGTTTATGTACAAACTATTGTATGTCTTTTTACAATATTTTCGCTACGTACGTACTTTTTCGTACTTTGCAGGTTGAGCGATGCCGGCCTTCTACCTCTTGCAGGAATGGTGGAGGCCACTAACGAGAATGGCACTCTAGTCGAGGAGGCCAGGGAGGTCGAGGCCGGCCCAAAGCGGCCACGACGGTTCCCGTTGGACTGGTCGTTGCTGACAGCTCTGCTGGACCAGTGGCGGTCCGAGACACATACCTTTCACCTCCCATTCGGGAAGATGGCCCCCATTCTGCAGGACGTCGTGATGCTGCTCGACCTGCCTATCGCGGGAGAGGCTACCTCCCCGTAGGATGTACTTGCCAACTGGCTCGACGAACTACTCGACAGGTTTGCAGGGGTTCTTCCGGCCAAGGCCACAACTGTGTATCACGTCTTCCCGGCATGACAGAAGCATGGCCCGCCCATGCGGTGGCTTTCGCAGTTCTAGGTATGTATGCTATTCATTTTCCATATTTAGCAATGCATTATCCTTACCATACGACGAGCTTAGTAATTTTTTGCTTGTGTACAGGTCGAGTGGGTGGACCTAAAAGCCAACAAGTACCAGGTGCCATAGCACCTCGAGGCATACTTGCTGTGACTGTTCAGTTGGGTACTGTTTACCAGCAGCCACAGTGACTCCGTCGATGCTTGCCTTGTGCAGTATGCGAACTGGGGATCAACCGTACTTGCCACAATGTACTGTGGCATGTGTGACACTTGCCGCAGGACAAGGATGACCCCTGTCCTCACAGGCTAACCCTCCTGTTGCAATTGTGGTTGTTTTAGCGCTGCCCCCTCGGGCGGTCGATCCTGCTTGACAGCAGTAGGTTACCGTGTGGACGTGTACCACGGGGGGCCGTGGACCAGCCTACCGTAGGGTCCCTTTGGTGCCTTATATAGGTACACACTCTTTTGAATTTTTACTATACGTGTATTATGGATCATCCTTTGTAACCACTGTTTTGGCTCGCAGGCACAGTTTGCACACCTGCAGGTCACCCCGTGTGTACAACAACTTCGTCGAGCGCCTTGACCGCCTCACCACTGACGACGTACACTGGGAACCATACTCTGGTCAGGAGATGGTGGACCGTGCCCCTGCCGGACTCTCGTCGTTGTGCTTGCACGAGCAGGTGTACTATCTCATGCGAAGGAAGCCCATCTTTGGCGTGTTTGTTGAGGACTACGCGGTGTACAAGGTGATACACCGGTTCGGCCTCCACCAGGTTGTTTCTGTCCTCGTCAGGCGTCGGGTGCCTGACTCGATCCGCGTGTGAGTTACACACAACACATGTCCCTATATTTTTTTGTAGTTCTGTTACGATGACTTCTAATTGTAATTGTACATTTCACAGGCACAATAGGAGGGGTGGTAGCGGGATGAGCTGGGCGCGAAGATGGCGCCGTGGGTGGCAGAGTGGGCAGAGGCACTCGAGGACTTTGTGCAGGAGGCCACCACATATGATCCCAATGCGTGCGACAAGTACCTACACTCGTATGCTCCACGGACGGAGAGCTTGCTGCGGGCGGTGGAGAGGGAACTAGAGAGGGAGAGGAGGTCGACGAAGTGGTTGGAGAAGGTGTGCGATGAGCTCATGCGGGGTGGCGCTAGCACGGACAAGGGCGAGGTGGAGGAGATGAGGCGGGAGGCCGAAAGGGCGCAGGAGGAGCTAGAGAAGGAGCGGGAGATGCTGCACCTCACCGACGAGCTCCGCGGGAAGAGGGTCCAGATGAAGCTGCTGGAGGCACGGCTCCAGTTCGAGGATAAGAACACTATCGTCGAGTAGCTACATATCGAGCTAGAGGCATCCTGGACACCAAGAAGGATCACCTGCTGTAGATGAACACTAAGCCAACGACGATTATCATTTGCATTTAGTGCCTCATGCATCTGAAGGTGCCAATGACATTGATCGTGTTGCTATCAGCAAGAGCACTAGACAAGAAGACAATGACGAAGAAGGCGGCGGCGGCCGTGAGTGCGGAGTTGATGATTTAGATGAGGCGAGTAGTCATCTGCTAGTCAAGCCTTCCTAGCGTCACTGTATCGGTGCTTCTCAACTAGAACGGAAATAAGGCGGGGAATACGGGATGTATGAGGGTGGCCACTTAAGTCTACTTAAGTAAGAAATTAGCCCATGAAAGGTTATTTAGTGTTTTTTTATGGAACAGGTTATGTGGATATACGAACAGCCCACGTTCACTTTACACCGCTAGCTGCCAGTCCATCTTGCCTTCCATCTCATTGCTTGCGCATGCTTGATAGCTCATAGGCATAGCTGTAGCATAATGTGCCAATCCAGCCCTAACAAATCCAACCGTACGGACATTGACTTCTCACTTTCTTTCACCTCAGCATTTGGCACGAAAGTACTAAGGCCTATCGATTGACACTGTCTTCAGACAAAAGAAGAGTGCCAATTGACCCAATCACCCAATCACGTTTCTCCTAGCTTCCACATGGCGCTCTCCCGACGTCTCCTCTCGCCAGCATGTGAGTGAGCTTGCGGCTAAGGTAAGCTTGCTTCCATTCCATCTTTGCCTTCCATCTCATTTCTTGTGCATGCTTGATAGCTCATAGGCATAGCTGTAGCATAATATGCCAATCCTGCTAGCTTCCACATGGCAGTGCAGCAACTTCACAATAAGCATGCATTATGTGCAGGCAGTCCACACTCCACACAAGTTTAATGCTTGTTAAAGCTGTGTCCTGACGAGTGTATGAATGGCCCGATCATTTCCACTGGGCACCAGTCATCACCACATCTACCTAGGGTTGAAAACAGTTTCGATAGTTTTCCAATCCATCCTGACTTTGGAATACGAATTCTATCGACTCGAATATTCATCAAATAATAATGGATAAAAATAAATACGGATTTTTTTATCAGAAATGAATACGGGTTCAATAGCTCGCTATCCGGTCATACAAATATGGATCCGGATTGTCCGAAGATTTATGGGGTCAAACATCCGTACTGTAGTCTGTATATCCCCTATGTTAGCCCATCCTATTTATACACTAACATAAACATCAGTACATAGAGTCAATGAATGAACCCTAGCTGAAAATACGAAAAATTCATGAATATTTCGATCAAATAAACTAGTTATGCATATAATTCAAGGGATTTTCATGTTCTGAGAAATATTTGTCTTTGTATTTGTTTCGATTCATATTTTCTCCATATTTGTACTTGACATTATTTATATTTGTACTCATATTCAGGATATTTGTATTTGTATCTGCATCTAGAAAAATATGAAAATAAATATGACAGAGTCATTATCTATCCATATTCGAATCAAATAAACTAGCTATGTGTTTCCATTGATTTTGTGCCTACAATTCAAGGTATTTTTATGTTCGGAGAAATATTTATGATCATATTTATTTCTATTCGTACTTGCATTGCATTTATACTACATATTATTTGTATTCATACTTGTATTTGGAATATTTATATCTGCATCTAGAAAAAACATGAAAATAAATATAACAAGCCATTATCTATCCGCATTGATCCGTCCTCACCCCTGCATCTAGTCTATTTAGCGTAACTAGTGCCGTCGTAAACGCCGCGTTTTTTTTTTTTTTGCTACGGATGTCTGAGCTTCCCATGGTCTCCTCTCCGTTGCCTGCGAAAAGCTTAGCCTGGCTGCCGCATACAACAACTTATGACTCACGAGTAAGATTGTACTCCAGTGGGTCATCGGGTTTAGTTTTACTTTTGATCACAAGAAGATGCACACACATCATCGAGTACTCGGCATATCTAGCGTGTTCTAAACTTATATTTATAAAAATATCAGTATATGTGAGAATAACAGAAATATCGCTTCTACTGCCAGCTATCAAGTGGTAGCGCCGTGGAGCTGACACGTGGCCGGCGGATCCTCGTGGCTGGGCTGCACCGCAGCAGGGGCCTGGCCAACCGTGTGGCCGCGTGCCTGCCTCCCGGCCACCTGCGACTCCCTGTCTGCCGTCCGACCATCAGACAATAGGTAATTAAGCCAACTAATCAGCCACCTTAATTACATGCCTTAACTAGTATTTTGTATTACGGCTTTTTAAAATTTTGAATATAGCACATGAGCCCAAAAAATTATGAAATTTTATGTGCAGTCTTACGACACACCATACTTTATTGTGCAATTTTTTTTGACAATTTTATCCACTCTTAGTGTTGCTCAAAAAAAATTATAAGCTTATGATATTTGTATGAGTTGTTATATATAGCAAACGAGTTCCAAAAAATTACAAAATTTTATATATTGTCTCCTGACACAATCATCCCAATTGCCTATTTTTTAGGAATTTTATGCATTATGAATTTTGCTCGACTGATATTGGCGTGCCCAGGTCTCACGCGGGTGGAGCGTCGTAACACGATTTTTTAAAATAATTTTTTTGTTCAAAATTACAGTAATGTACCTTCGTTCATCTGGTGGGCGACACATCGACAAGTCACACAGGTTTTGTTTGCAGCTTTTTTTGGAAATAAAAGGGCAGACATGGTAGGTTGGTCATTTTATGATTTTTATAGATTCTCGAGGATATGAAATCTGTTAGACTCACAATAACATTTTGTGATCATCGTTTGTTATTATAGTGCGATAAATTTTAGAAGAATTTTGTGGGCACGATTGAGGTCATAATGATATGTAAGTACGAAGGTAAGTAATATTGTGATGCAATAGGAAATTCATACATTGAGAACTTGACATAAATGACTAACGATAACAAAATGATAGTTGATCCGATAAGAGTGTGTTTGGTTGGAGGGATGGGGTAGGATGAGATGGGATGGGGATGGGATGAGATAGTTCCACAAAAAAAGTGGAACCACATGGTCCAGCATCTAAGAAGAATATTCTCTAAATTTGCACAGGCTCATCCCACTTTGGACCATTCCATCCCACCTCATCCCTCCAACCAAACACACAGATAGGCTTGGTCAAAGGAACCATCCCATCCCACCTCATCCCTCCAACCAAACACACTCTAAGGGGGTTACATTGCATGCAAGTTAAGAAAGGATGGTACATATGTGGATGAAGAGGGTTGAACTACTTTGTTGATCATGACCATTTTTCCTTCCTCGCAAGGTCGGCGTTGTAGTCCTCGCTGGTCACACTGGCCTTGGTTGCCAGTCAGCGCTTTCTCTCGTACTCCTCCTCGCAAGCCTCGCGCTCCCTGTGTTTGCACGCTTCCAGGTGAGCTTTCACCTCCCACCGGATATGTTCGCTTTGATCTTCAGCGCGTCGCCGCTCCTCCATCCTCTCACGTGCTATCTACGTGTCCCACTTCTCACAGTGCAGCTGCCACTGGTCGTGCGGGTGGATCTCCTGGCCAATCCATTTACAGTACGCACATAGCGGGTCCGAAGAATGCGTAAAGAGGGGAGAGCTTATTAGAATGTGCAATACAAGAAAACTAGTAGGAGAATACATTATAGCCCATCCTTATCGGTTGTTGGTAACGGGCTGTGCCCCAACGCTGGTTGGGATAGTCCTAGGCATAGTTACCACAACCCCAGTAACGCATGCCTAAGCTCAATCGGTCCTTGGACTTGAAGGACTTGCATGCGTCCCTGCATCAGCAGAGAGGTGGCGTCTCCTCCATGGGCGGGTCCTGTGGTGAACACTCAGTGGGAACGTTCAGGTATGGGTTGGGGTTAGAGGTATGGGGGCTTCATTTGTGGGAGGTGGCCTCCTAGCACGGGCCGTTGTTCGTCCCGGTCTGCTGCAGTCCTTCCTAGTCGGGTGATCTCCTCCCATTACTTCTCCATGGTAGCAAAGTTGTGTTTTAGCCGTGGCGCACGAAACATGGTGCTGAAGGGGTAGTACTTATAGGCTAAGCCCACGCAGCGTATGCTTTACAAGTTCAATTCGGTTTAGGCAAATTCACGTCCATGAGGCAGGGGCACACCAGACGATTCATGGACCAGCGTACCATCACGTCGCTGCACAAAGCTGCCACGTTTGGTCTTGTCAGTGTGTAAGGCCGTCTAGTTTAGTCTTGGCCCCCTTGCCTGCTTCCTCGTCTGCACATATGTCACTCTGTCTGTGCCGCCCACTCATCCGCTCTCTCGTCTGAACATATGTCACACTGTCTATGCCATCCCTCCTTTCCCCTCCCTTTTTCGCACATTTTTCACTCTATTCGTGATGTCCCCCTCGTCTGCTCCCTTATCTGCACATATGTCACAATGTCCATGTAGTCCGAGCTCATTTGGTCACCATTCGGTGTCGTGATTTCATGTATCTTTTTTATTGATCGAATTAATTCATATTTGTAGCAATTCAAGATGTACTATTTTATGTGGTGTAATTGGCAATTAATCAATTGATTACTTAAATGATTAAATCCATAATGTATTATCGCATGTGATTATTTATAGCAACCGCAACGACGTGTCAACCATTTACTTACATGCTTAGGAGATTGAAAATAACTGCGTACAACAGCAGAGAACCGTGGTACAAGCATCTCCAGGCATGCCTACTGGTAGAACGTGCCTAGCGCTACTCACATAGAGTGTTGCAGAGGGGGACGCCTCAGACATGGCTGATCGTTGTTGTGGCTGGTCGTCGTTGTAGTGGCACACACATGTGCAGTTAGAGTTCACGCAGCAGCATGTGGGATCATAAAAACTTCTTATGTTAATGACCTCCTTGTTGCCCCTCTCGCGCTGCATCTGTTGGCAGATGTCATCATTTTGCTCATTAAGATTCTCAATCTGTGCCTCCAACTCTAAGATTCGATTCCACAATACGTCGATGTATGTCACAACATGGCATTCATGGGGAAGATCGATCTAGTGAACAAAGTTGTATTTCGCCATCTGCTAGAAAGGAGGGTTAGCATGGAAGCTCTATTAGCACTAACATAAAAAATTATTGGCTAATTGTACTCCAGAGTGTGCGTATCAGAAGAAACATCGTCCGCATTCGAACTGGCCGTCCAAAACTTGCACGATTGTGTCCATCCTATGTCTGTATTTTGGCCATACCGGTAAAATACGATTGTTTGACATCAAGCGGTAGTTAGGACTAAACTTGTAATACCCGGAGAAAAGGGATAAGGCAAAGCCAAATTCTCCTCCTCGTTGCTACAGTTGCAGCCAACGCGACATCGTCTAGAAGCCAGCGCATGCACCATCTAGAGGCCACCTCATGCTTTTCTTTGAGTATAAGAGGGGGAGGAGAAGGAAGAAAACCTGGTTTTGGCTGCAGTCGCTTCCCCAAGTTCTCTGTTGCCGCCTTCCCGGTGCTTGCTGCAGAACCGTCGCTCTTCGGCTGAGCCGTCGTTCCTCCGGCCGCTCCATTGCTAGGCTGCCGCCGGCGCCGCCACATCTTTTGTAGCTGCCGCCGCCGCGCGTTGCCCTAGCCCGTCCGTTGCCGTCCGCGCGCGCGCCGCCGTCGGAGTGCCGCCTCCCGGCGCCGCCGCCGTCTCTTCACCTGCTGCGCCGCTTGCGCACACGCCGCACACCTCGCCGCCGCGCCGCTGCCGCCTTTGCGCCGCCGTTGCGCGCGCGCCGCCGCTTAGCTCGCCGCCTTGGCTGCCTCGCGCGCGCGCGCTAGCCTGTGAGCCGCCGCCTCCCGTTCTCGCCGCCACCTCGCTCGCCGCCGCGCCGCCACGGAGTGGAGAGCTGGCTCGGCCGAGAGGAGCAGGGAGGGGCCACCGTTGAGGGGAGACAGGAGGAGCTGCCGTCGAGCGGGGAAGAAGACAAGGGGGCTGCGCCGGCCGGTGAGGGAGTGAGGAAGGTAGAGAGGAGGGAGGAGTCGACGTGGAGAGAGGAAAGGGAGAAGGGGGCTGTCGGCCGGGTGGAAGAAAAAGAGAAAAGGAGGAGTGAGCCGGCCGAAAGGAAAAGGAGAGGGGGAAGAGAGGAAAAGAAAGAAAGAAAAAAGAAAAGAGAAAAGGAAAAAGAAAGAGAAAAAGAAGAAAAGAGGAAAGGAAAGAGAAGAAAGGAGAAAAAGGGGAAAGTTAGACCCGCCGCCAGGTCTGCCCGATCCGGACGAGAAAAAAGAGGCAGTGTCCCGATTTGATCGCTCGGGGCTTGGGTAACGCTTCGAAAACCCTCTCCCTATTTATTTTACCGAGTCAGGCATAAGTTTATGTCAATGATTAGAATTGATGCGTGTGATCATTTAATTATCGTTATTACTATAAATGCCTGATCGGTGGGATCCGTACTACCACGGTTGGTCTGGTTGATCCGTGGCAGGGGAGGAGGGAGAATAAATTGAGATGAGACAGTGTAGCTGATTAAAGTGAGATTAAGCGTGTAGAAATCGATCGGCGAGTATAAATGATGAAATCGCTAAATGTTCGAATTGATTAAGCACCGGGACAATGGGATGTTGCCTGGTGGGACAGAAATGAGTTATGTCGATCGGCGTTAGAGCGATGTCATTTATTCGTACAGGAATGTATTGCATGAGTGATGAATTGAGATGATAAATGTTTGTTCAGGTGGCGGTTCGAGTCTGGTGCCGTCTACGCACCGTCCGCCAGGTTAACAGGCAAGTGCATGGTAGAACAGTAAATTGTGGTGAATGTTTGTTATTCGTGTTTCCATGCCATGATTTACAGTATGTATGAGATGATGTGTATGAATTGTGCTAATCATACCCTGATGAAGACTGTTTATGATTAGACATTCATATTTGAAGCATATTGCATCATACCAATGCATAAGAGCCAGGCCGGTGAGAACGTCATGACTAGTCTGTAGTTCTCTTGAATAAGAGCAAGGTCGGTGAGAAAGCCAAGTGACTATTCCGGAGTGCTCTGGAGTAAGACCTACAGAGGTAGGCAATCGAGTGGTCCATCGACGGGTGGACGCTCCGCTATACCGGTATTAGCTACAGTTCTAGGTGCATACAGATGCATTGCATTGCATCGCATTGCATTGCGTTGCATTTACAGGAAATGAACAGATGACAGAGAGGAAACCCAGAAATTCTGGGTTACAGCTCAAAAAGGTAATTTGATGGTTACAGATGCATTACAGATGCGTTGCATAGCATTGCATTACTGATGCATTGCATGATAGTGACAGAGAAAAGTGATACGATTACGATACGAGTTGATTTACAATGACGATTCTGAATTAATTTACATTCATATCATAAAGTGGATTTACAGCTTACAGTTCATGAAATTGATTGAATTGCTAAAGTGATGTTATTGTTTTATCGTGTGCTTGCTGAGTCTTCGGACTCACTCTTGCTTTAACGTTGTTTTTATAGGAATCTGTTGAAGACGACATGCATGGGCGGGAGTAGCACAGTTGTTAATGTGCCACAGTGATTCATAGATCATCTACAGTTGAAATATTTAGTCTTGGATAGTCTAAGTGCCTTTTTGGTAATCAGCAAAGTTATATCTCTGCTGCGCTTAGTGTCAAGTGTACCGGCTTTTGTCGTCTGGTTGCTATTTAAATAAATTAATTGCTTCGCAATACCAGCGGCAAAAGTTAAAATTGGTAGCAGTATAGAGTAGGTGGTAGCACTTTGGGCTCAGAGAGGAGCCGGGGTGTTACAAAACTCCTCCTTCGTTTTAAGGGGAAGGTCTTGCGTCGGTGATCTTGGTTAGACTAGCCCCTTAGTGTCTGTCATGGTATGTTACTGTAGTGAGAGTGAGAATGAGAAGCCAAATGTAGTTGAGGTGAGCGATGGGCGACTGTGAGAGCTTCGTATTTATGGCTGAGCGAAAAGAGAGCCCGGTGCGCTAACACCCAAAATTAAGGACTCGTTATCGACGCGCAGCACCTCGGGCGAGGCGGGACATGGTAAGATTGCCATATTTGCGGACGAGGGAGCAGGTGGGGGTGGGGGGAGGGGGCGACGACACGGATATACTAACACATGTGTGGACGAGGGAGCGCGCGAGGGGGACGGCACAAAGTGACAAATATGCGAAGGAGGCAGGGGACAGGGGGATAGCTGCAATGAGACATATGTGCAAAACACAAAGGTCACACACTGCGAAAGATGGCTACCGCATGGTGGCCATGCATCCTATAATCCCAATCGCTACTTAAATGAGCATCACATATTGCTAATTACGATTAAATGAACATGAGTTAACATGGCAAATTCAGAGCACATAAAATTCCCAAAATTAGATAATTAGGTTGACTGTGTCGGGTAGCTGCACATAAAATTTTATAATTTTTGGAGCTCGTTTTCTATACATAACAACTCCTACAAATATCATAATTATAGTAATTTTTGAACAACATTAAGAGCGCATAAAATTATCAAAAAATTACACAAAAAGTACGTTGTGTTGAAAGGCTGAACATAAATTTTCGTAATTTTTTGAGCTCAGTCGCTATATTTAAAAGTTTGAACAAGAAGTAATACAAAATACTATAGTTAAGGTAGGTAATTAAATCGGCTAATTAGTTGTATTAATTACCCGTTGTCCAGTGGCTGGGTGGTAGGCGTGCGGCCATGGGCTCCGCCGGTCACATGTCAGCTCCACGGTGCTGTCGCCCGGTAACCGGGTGTAGAAGTGACATTTATGCCAATTTCGTGTGCATACTAATGTTTTTGTAAATACATGTAAAACGTGCTATAGGTGCCAAAAATTCCACATCAATGTGAGTACATGTATACACCCGAATGTGCACTCTTACCAGAGGCTAGGAATAAATACAAGATTCCATAAAGTTTCTACCAATTACTTACATATACGCAAAGATGAACATCATAATTTAAATCTTTACGGGTGAAATCGTTCCACCATCAAGTTTAGTTGCAAGATGTAAAGATTTCTTTTCAGTCGGGCCCGGAGAGAAAGTGGAAATTGGGGTATAGTTGAGCCATGTTCATCTAATAATGTGATCATACCTCACGCAACCAATCAAACAAAAGCCCTCTTCTTTTGTGTTTTTGATTTTGTCTTCTTTGAAAGCCCAAATAAATACAGGGATACCTTGAAACAGATTCTCTAAACTGTTTTCTAAATCTAAAACCGTATACACGATTCGCATCAACGTCTCTATTGTCCGTCCCACTGTTATCTAAAAAAAACACAGACAAGAACCATTAGACGCAGTCCAAAAGAACAAAATCGAAATATACTTGCATCACTCAGATATTTAGAAAAAAACATATGTCACTCGTGCCCAATACAGGAATTTTGCAGAAAATTTAGGGGAATTACGCGTGGAATAGTTACATTTGAGTAAGAATCGGGGAAAATCATCCTGAAAACCCGAACAGTGGGATCAGGCCCAACTAACCGGCCCAAACCGAACATATCTAAACCGCTCAAACCCAACTTAAGAAGAAAGCTAGCCGAAGACCGCACACTGTTAGTACCCACATGGGCTCAGCTAAAAGAGCCCACCCAACCCATGGGACACCCAACCCAGCCCGCACGGCGCGGGCCGCTTCTTCCTGCGCCATCCGCACGCCTTCTTATGACAATAAAGAAAAGAACATGCGCTGTCATTGATGAAATTTTATGATTAAATGTAATCACAAAAAACCTGTGCAGTGGCTTGCCGCATCTTTGTTAAATCATCACTCATCTCCAAAACTGCTTGATCTAGGATCTTCTCAGGGTCTTCAAATGAACTTAAAACTGCATTTGAATAGGACTAGACAAACCAGCAAGCCAAGAATTTTTAGTTAAATAAACACAAAACTCTGCTAAGGTCATAATGGATGAAACAATATCACTCGCCTTGAAAACCCTAGATAGTCTATCAAAGAGGTTGCCCCGTATGCCATTGCACTTAAATCTGTTGACATCTGATTGGCGTACTTGCACAACTCTAAGTGAAACTGCAGGCGGAAAAACTTAAATTAGAGACCATCAACATGGCTGTTGGTCCATCACAATATTGCCATGTTCTGAACTTTGCTATGATCTCTACTGCAAACATAATGATTGATATTACCAACATCAATGAAATTGCATGCCCATTTAACAACTGTCTGAGCATGTCCATTAAGAACATTGACAGACATGAGCAGAAGTTAATAGAACATTCTCTAACAGTATAAACTTTAGTTTATATAGGAAACTCGAATTAGTATCATAATAGTATATTCATATTCAAATAATTGTTTCAACGGACAGCCGTGAAAATGATGAACGTGTTATTGGAGGTCAGTCCTGCTTGTTAAGTTTACGGTACAGCATGTTTCAGTAAAAGCTAGATCAAATGGGAGAACAGGCTCTACCAGGTGTGGCCATTACTGTGGCAGATGTTGGCAAGCATAAGTAAAATGAGAAACAGCATTACCAATACCTTCACCTTACCCAAAAAAACTATTTGCATCTCTACCATAGGTGCACTCCTAGGTGCATCTCTACCCTATAGTGCGAACAAACTATCATTTTCTTTACAAAGGGTCAAATTAATTTTGAAATGATGGATTCAACTAAATTAGTTGTTGTAGGCTCATTTTTGCTCAACAGAGAAGGAAAAAGCTTGTGGGCTTCACGTACCTAATGTGTGGGAAACGTAACTAAATCACTATATAATAGTCCACAATAGCAAGCTACTTAGTCCAATCATGGAAGATAAGACAGACGCATAACAGGAAATAACAAAGGCAGCAATCCCACAATCCAGCAATAGCTACTGTTCACGGTAAATCAACAATTGCAACACTGAGCATCCCAAGCGACAAATTTGCCACTAAACTACCACATAGACGCTACAACACCCTAACCGAATCTGCAACCACAAGCTTCGTATCGTAATCTCTCCCGCAAGCACAGAGAACGTGGGGAAGTAGAATATGAAGTCGCGGAACGCACCACTACTGTTGAGGAAGGAGGTCTTGAGGGCGGTCCGGCGGAAGCTGGCAGCGGCGCCCTAATCTCCATCGCTTCCGCCGGGGACGAAACAGGGAAAAGTGGGAAATTTTTCTCCTGGTATTTCCCTCTAATCTCGCGGGGGTGGGATGTGGGTTCGTGTGGAGAAGAGAGGAGACGGGAATAGAAAGCGATCTCGGGTCGGATCCGGGCTTGGCGCGCATCGTGGAGCTGGAACGGCGGAAATGTATGGGCCCAATAAGCCCACTTAACTCTTTTAGAGGCTTAGATGCTTCAACCCTCCCTCAACACTATGGCCTGTTCTTTTTCTTTAGTTTTGAAATTTGGAGCTACGGGTTTCTTTAGTCATCTCAGGTGTAAAGGAATTCTTTTACCCGAACTTTCAGATGCTTGCTCATTTCAAATGGAAAAGTATTCTTTTGTGAAGGATAGCATGAGATGCTATGTAAAGAAAGTTCTTTTTTTCAATTGAATTTGTTCAGTGATGTGCTTTTCAGTTTTTTTTCTATGCTTGTTATGGCTACTGACCAAACAACATATGAGAGGGCTAACTAGAGAGCCAATGACAGGAGAGAGAATACTCATGTGTAAAATGAGTGGCCTTGGCGCAGTGCATGCATGTGTATCGATCGACGCGCTATGGCGGACAACTGTCATACGAAGATCTCACGCAAAGGGCGTACGGAGGCCAACACCCTAGTGTCAAGATGACGGCACATCGAGGTCGACGGTCATGCCGACGCGGGTATCGCGGTCGATGGTCGTACCGGCGCGGGCATCGTGGTCGACGATCATGCTGATGCGACCGGCTTCTGCAATGAACGTGGCAGTATTGGCATCAGAGCCAGGGCGTCCTGCCATGGGGTGGTGGGCCTCTGACCACCGGCCGCCCCGTGCTGGACTTGATGGTTGTTGCCGCCATACTTCTCTTTCGCTTGGTTGTCGTCGCTTTCTAGCGCATTCTTACGCAGCTTCTCACGTGGTCCCCACGGACGGCGCCAACTATTATGGCTACTGACCAAACAGTATATGAGGGGGACTAACTAGAGAGAGCCAGTGACAGAAGAGAGAACACTCATGTGTGAAATGAGTGGCCTTGGTCATCTCGCACCCCTCTTAGGGGTTTATATACATGATAGGGGGTAGGATGGGAAATTCACCTCCACACCTTAATAATTACAAAAGATGAGGGTATATTGGTACATTATTCTATACTTTTTGGCCTATTACATATTGGGCCAGTTGGAAAACCCAGTCAAGAGGAGTTGGGCCATCCTTACAACAATACTCCCTCGACAGTAAGTGCGAAGGTCCCAATAAGCGAGCTGACGTGACAAACTATCCCAACCCCCCGTCCCACTGCCAACTTCGTTAGCACCATCCGCGGGGTGAGGACGGAGCGCGCTTTTGTGGACTTTCGTCCCACAGCCAACTTCGTCGACGCCTATCCAAAGGGTGGGAGACAGAGCGCGCGTTTCTAAGACTTACCCCTAATTGATACTGGGTATTTCTAATTTCTAAGAGCTCAAGGGTGGCTTCATGAAGAAAGCAAAAGGTATGTGAGCTATATGACAGTAAAAAGAAATATACTCCTTTGTATCTGTCCTTGTAATGATCCCTGCTACGGTGCCGATCACCCCTCTCTCCCCTCCGTCGTTCTCCTTCCACCCTTGCCTGTTGAGCTTCCTGTACACAAGCAGTTATTGTTAACTTCTTTAACAGCGATAGTCTTTTGCCTTAGACATCAAATGATGATCAACATAAAAGTAACTCAGACAACTTAAAATAGATTATTGACAATGCTCTCATTTTAACCTTATCTTCTCTAGCTTTTCTCTCCTTTTCAGCTTCTTCAAAAGCCTCCTTTTCAGCCTGCAATAGAGGGAAAACTAAGACAGTGTTTTCAAGAGATGGGTACTGCAGATCAATTTGGTAAAGATTTGTTACGTCCTTATCTGTACCCCATGTTTCCTCCGCAACCTTTCTTGCATATTCCGGGTCATCACATATCAGAATGTTGTCAAAAACTGAACCTGCTTTCACCTGCATATAAGTGAGTTGTAAGTCTACATATCATTCAGAACAAAATAGGATTATGTTGAAGCATGCATCTTTGAAAACACTGTGTAATGTACCTGCCAAACTTCAATTCCAATAAACTTCAAAGGTTTCAGTACATATAGATAAGGATCATCCTCAAACTCTGCAAAAGTGGTACAAATTATAGCACAAGGCTGATTTTCAAAGTGATGTCCACTTAAAAATAAGGTGTGGAATACTCGAATGCAACAGCAGACTAAATGTGCATGTTAGTATAGAAGACATAACTGAGTACACACTGTGTCGTATGAAACTAATTGTATTATTTGCTTATTTTCAACACACACATTTGCATGTTAAAACACAGTCATAGTATAAGCTGATTTTCAAAGTGAGGTCCAGTTCAAAATAAGGTTTGCAGACTAAATGTGCATGTTAGTAACTTAGTACAGAAGACATGACTCAGTACACACTGTGCCGTATACAATTAGTAGAATTATTTGCTTACCTGGATTACCAATCCATGGGATCTTCCATTTACCCTTGTAGTTAGGATTCTTAATTTTCTGTAGGCAGAAGCATGTGAGAATGTGAACATTACCAAAGAAATGAAATGCCATGAAGGATTGATTGCCAAAAGTAAAAGAAAAAGAAAAAGAAAGAAAACAAACCTTGCGCTTCCATGGTCCCTTATATGCTGGATTTGGTATCATTCTAGGCTTCCATATGCCGTCATCATCATCCTCCCATGTGTCAGGCTGATTTAGAACAGAAGATGCATATTTGTCATCATGTGTTGTCTTTATTTATTCAGAGATCTTCATTGCAAGAATGTTCTTTAGTTATGCTAGGATATGCATTGACGCCAGCATCTTACATGAGGCGACTAGAATGTTTGTAAAGAAAACAGTGTTGCAACAACCTCAAATAGGTAGAGCTAACCATGCAGCTGAATTGGTCAGTCTTCATGATAATTAATAAATACATAAGTTAGCACTGAGTGATGCATGATCAAATAAACCAAAACCATTCGTAGTATGAAATGTGAATGTAATGGCTTATTGGTTGGTGTGGTAAGTTTGACTAATGTTAGAACTTGCATACCTTTTTATCTTTTGGATCAGGAATCTCTTTCGGAATAGAATCATAGCCCTGGCCAATGCAGATGAAAAGTTACAAAACAATGTGCCGTGCGATAAAATTTATCGATTCACAAAGGGAAGTATGGCAACACAAACCTCTGGCTTTACTTCATCGGGATCCTCAATATATTCTCTGTCGTCCCAATCCTTAGGCTGCAAAAGGCATATATGTTAGATGATTCTCACATTGTAATTTCTTGTTATAATACAGCTCCAATTATGAAAATAGAAAGCTCCAACCTTTTTGGCATGAACATCCTTAATTTTACGAGGGAGGATGTCCCAGTCAGTGTACATGCTCCCGGATTCTCTTTCACGGTTATCAAGAAGAAGACTATAAGATGCATCAGGCCTAAGAATGAACGTGTAAACATGTGTTAACTTGTCTGTTTCACATTGTAGATCTTTCTTGATAGGGTAGTTCTGTCCTTGATAAGAAAGTATAAGGAGCTTCTTTGTTTGAGTCCCACGGATATCTGGACCAAACATCAAGCTGCATAAGAGAACATTAAGAATGTTAGCAAGCATCACTCAGCAGCAGACTAGAAATACTGAACAAATAAACAATTTATATTCAGTACATCTATGCATTAATGATTGGATCATCCATTCACAAGCCGTGTTCTCTAGATGAACCTATAAGATATAACAAATTGTGTGAGATAGAGCAGCATTCATCAACTATATGAACATCCTAAACACACAGCTAACACAAAAGAGAGGTCCTTACCACCAGCAACAATGGATCTTTGTAGGAATGGGAAATTCCATAGGGCAGAAGTACTAAAAAAATTACCTGTATGGAGTGTCCCCACTAAATTTCTTCTGGTTGACATAACCAGACATAAGCTTCCCAGTGACACAATAGGATATTTAAGGCACTACTAATTTCACCAGGAAACCTTCATTACGTCACTCACCTCCAAACCCTCAAAAGTAAACTACTAGATTAGCCCCTTCAACCTCTTTTGTGAATCAACAAACACTTACCCCTCCGATCCATATGCTAAAATAATTAACAGGGAAAGTAGAAGTTGCCAAGGACATGAACAATATGTACCCACCCTGGCAATACATTTAACAACTTTGGAGACAAGTTGGACCGCAGAACCGTGGTGCATAACTGGTATTTCCTCACTTCCTATTTGATTTATATAATGGTTGCTTTTGTGAGACAAGTTGGACCGTAGAACCGTGGTGCATAACTGGTATTTCCTCACAGCCTATTTGATTTATATAATGGTTGCTTTCGTTCGAGCTATACATGGACAGAGTATTTTTGGTGTTAAATGTATTATATGAAATAAAGGGAATTATATTCACTTACCAGCTAACATTGTTGGTTGAAATTCACTCATTGTAAGATGTAGAGTCCACCTCCTGTCCTTCTTGCCTCATACAGATCTGCTGACTGCTGCAGCCATCTTATTTAGAGCTGTAACGAGATCAGGGGAGCCGTAGTGCACTGAAGAACAATTTAAATCAGTAAGTCAACACAGCAGCAGAAGTGATATGAGATGACCAGACCTTCCTAAGCTATGTTGTCTTGCAATGGGTGCTCACCATGGCAATGACCCCTCCGAAATTTTCCTTTGCAGCCAATGCTTCTTTCGAAATTACTCAGTTAACTGTTACCGTCAACTCCACTTCAGATTCTAAATTCAACTGATGAGGTACATAGCGAGCCATTCCAGCTCCATAATACACCAACTCAAGCATTCCGCATATCGCATTGTCCTGGGGATGTGTCCGGTCACCTGCAACAAACACCCCGATTCCCCTATCCTCCCCTCCAACTGTGATTGATGACCACCCTGCCCCTTTTACAACCCCTTTCTGCTTCATAATATGCCGTTCTTGCGCTGCCTCACGCCATTGTCCCTTGATGGCATAGAGATTTGCCATTGCCACATGTGCGCCTGCACCCCATGGCTCAGCCTCCATTGCCCTCTCTGCAGCTTTCTTTCCGGTTTTCTCTTCCCCTCGAGCTGCGCACGCCCTAAGCAAAGATGTCCAAACAACACCATCTCGTTCATTGGCAGCCATATTTTCAATCAACTCCTCAGCCTCATTTATTCTACCAGCTCTGCCCAACAAATCCACCACACAACCATAGTGCTCCTTTGCAGGCTCCAGTCCATAGATTTTGCTCATTGCACTTAGGTATCTCAATCCAAGCTCGACTTCCCCAGCATGACAGCAAGCACTGAGCACACCAATGAACGCAACATGGTCTGGTCTTAGCCCAAAGCGGCACATTTCCTCAAAGAGTTCAAGTGCCTTTTTGCTGTGGCCATGCTCGGCATACCCAATGATCATCGCAGTCCATGAAACCACATCATCCTTCTTGCGACAAGCAAATACAACGTCGGCATCTGACATGCTGCCACTCTTTCCATACATGTCAACGAGAGCACTCCTGATCATTGCATGGTGTTCAAGGCCAGAAGCGACAGCAAGTGCATGGAGCTGGCGTCCAGCATCCAATGCCGCAGAAGTTGCACACACACTCAGGAGACTGGCAAGAGTAAACTCATTCGGACGAGGACAGCTGCTGTGATGCCGCATTTCTGTGAACAGAGCAAATGCCTCCTGAATGAGGCCTTCCTGCGCGTAGCTTGATATAATAGCGCTCCAAGAGACAACATCCTTCACAACACTCTCCTTGAACATAGCATCCGCTGCCGAGAGACGGCCGGCTGCGCGCGTGTACAGCGTGACAAGTGAATTCGCCACTGAACGGACACCGGCGAACCCTCTGCGTGCAGCTTGCGCATGCAATTGCTCTCCGAGAAATACACATGCAATATCTGCACACGCAGCAATAACTGCAGCGAATGTGTACTCGTTGGGTGATGCCGCATTTGATGACTCATGGATCATTCGGACAAACGCCTCAATGGCCTCCTTCGCACGACCAGTCTGCATGTAGGAGGCAATCACTGTCGTCCACGCAGCAACGTCGCGCGAGCCCATGCGGCTGACCGCCGCTAGGGCGTGTTCGACATCGCCGTAGCGCGCATACAGCGTAGCGAGCGTGTTGGCGACGTAGGGTGTGGCGTCGAGGCCAAGCTTGGCGCAGAGCGCGTGCACCTCGCGCCCGCGCAAAAGCAGCCCGGCGTCGGTGCACGCCGTGAGCGCGGCCGCGTAGGCGTGCGAGTCGCAGGGCACGACAGAGGCGCGCATCTCGGAGAAGCGACGGAGCGCGTCGTGGCGACGGCCGGCCCGCGTCAGAGAGGCAATGAGCGTGGTCCAAGAGACCACGTTCTTGTACGGCATTTCGTCGAACACCTTGAGCGCCATGTCGAGGCAGCCGGCCTTGGCGTAGACGTCAGCCAGGGCCGTGGAGACGAAGACGGAGGAGACGGCAGAGGATTTGACAGCGAAGGTGTGCAGGGACGCAGCATGCGGGAGGAACCTGGTATCGGCCGTCGCGGCGCAGGCCTTGAACGCGAGGCTGAGGACGAAAGGGTCAGCGGCCGCGAGCGGTGGAGAGGATGCTCGGAGGCGAGAGAAGAGCGCCATTGCGCCAGCGAAGTCGCCCTCGGCGGCATGGCCCGCGAGGAGGGTGGCGTAGGAGACCTCGTCGCGGTGCGGCATTTTGTCAAACAAGCTAAGTGCGTCGAGGAGCTGGTCCGACCGGACCAGTTGTCTCAGCCGGGCGTTGAGGGCGTGCATGGAGAGCGGTGGTGGTCGGTCAGGACGAACAGCATCGGTCCAGATGGTCCGACGGAGGCGGATGAGACGGAGGGGATGGAAAGGCGTGGCCATTTGGATTTGGGGCTTGATCAGAGCCTACCGTTTTGACGTCGGTTTTATGGATGGCACGATGATTAACATGCATCCGTACCGCGCCGCCCTGCCACCCACCTCGGCTAGGGAGGGAGGGAGGGCCGCGCCTGGGTGGGGAGGAGGAGGCCGGGAGAGGAGGGGGCGCCGTTGCACTGGGGTGGGGAGGAGAGAGGAGGAGGCCGGGCCGTCGGGGAGGGCGCCGCCGCGCCGGGTTGGGGGGGGGCAGGGAGGCCAGGAGAGGAGGGGGGCGCTGTCGCGTCGGTGTAGGGGGAAGGGGGAGGGGAGGGAGGCCGGGCCGCTGGGGGAGGACTGGAGGAGGGTGGGGCCGGGGAAGGGAGGGGAGAGAGGCCGGGCGGGCCGCCGGGGGAGGAGGGGGCGTCGGGGTGGGGGAGGAGGGGGCGGCCGGGGCGGGGTGGGGGAGGGAGGAGGGGGCCGAGGGGGAGGGGCGCCGCGCCGGACTGGGAAGGGAGGGGCGGAGGCGCAGGGCGCAGAGGGGGAGGGGGCCTGCGCCGCTGCGCGTGAGGCGTGACTGCGTGAGAGAGAGAGGAAGCGGCCGAGCGGATCAGCGGAAGCAGCGTGGACGGAGAGGTAGCATAGGTGGCCAATGGACCGTGCTGGATCGCCACGGCATGATACGGGTCCGGCCACGGCATGATCCATTTAGGCACAGTCATTAAGGCCTGTTTAATAAATAGTTCGTGTTGTGTCGGTTTGTGGGCTGCAGTGTGAACCTAGACACAGCTCAATGCCGTGCCGGTCCGGCACAGATAAGGCTTAACGGGTTGTGTCGGCCCGGCCAGCCAGTTAAGCTGAAAAAAAGAGAAAAAAATAAAAAATGTAGAAAATTAAGAAAAATTGCAAAACAAATTGTAGGAAATTAAGAAAAAATTTAGAAAAATTATAGAAAACTGTAGACATTGTTAATCATGAAAATAAATATTTTCAATGATATAATGAGCTTTATTAACTTATTAAATTACATAGGATGGTTGACTCATTAAAAACTTTACCAAGTAAAAACTCAACTTGAGAAAACGAGTACAGCCTATAAAGCTCTTTAGTGACTACATGTGAAGAAAAATATTGAAAATCCTATTCATTACTATCTAGATATAAATTCTCAAAAGATTTTCTAAATCTCTATTATCTGCAGTATGTTGGAGTCTTGATTCAGCTTGTTCCAAATCTTTGACGGTCAGAAAGACTTCGACCATCTCGTTGGAGAGACTTGTTCGTCGCTCCTCGATTATTCTTCCAGATAGACTGAATGCTGACTCTGAGGAGACTATAGAGACAGGAACAGTCAACACATCCCGCGCTAATATGGATAGCACTGGATATGATATCTTCTGGGTTTGCCACCATGAGAGGATGTTCAACTCCTACTCGAAGCTGACGCTATCACTGTTGAGATAGCTTGATAGGTCTCCAGTGCTTTATCGCCTTTCTCCTCCTGACTGATGTGTACCTGCACCTGCACGAGAATCTCTAGACGAAGAACCAAAAATCTTGCCCCCTTGCATAGTCCCCCTAGAGGTGCTAGGGACTACGGGGGGTCTTTCCAAACGCATAGACCCAAACTTATTTTCATATTTATCATATACCTCATATAATTTATCCTTAACTAATGTATAGTATATACAATAGTCTAAACCGGTAGCATCACTTAAAAGTTGTAAAACATTTATAAATCCTTGGAGTTTGGCCTTATGATCCAAAATAAAGGAGAATGCATATAAAATAGGAATTTTCCTTTAATATTTTAAAAACTTAATTTTCATAGCAACTACAGCATCCCGTAGTATAGGATCATTTTCAAAAGCCTTTAGGTGAGTGGCAATTTCAAGAACGTTATGAACAATTAGAGGAGATATAGGGTAGTATACTTCAGAAAGACAGTGTATCTTTATGAAAAAGTTCTAAAAAGGAAAATATTTTTTCACCAACAACCCAATCGTCCTTAGTAAGTTCAAGGTCTCTAACTTGGGTTCTACTGGAGAAGCTACGAGATTGATGACTTTGGGTGTGAAGGAACATATAAGGTGCTCTTATATGATAATATATGTTTAAGCATAAGATAAGTAGAGTTTCATCTAACAGGCATGTCTAAACCAAATTTTCTAGGACGAACGTTCATTGCTACACAAAAACTCTTATATGTGGCTATTCGTTGGTTAGAACAATTAATAAATAAAATTGCATCCCTAAAAGAATCAATACAAGCATTTAATCATTTTAAACAAGATTTAACAATAAGATTAATAATATGACAAGTACAATGTTGATGCAGTAAGAAAGATTATGCATAAGTATTAAACAAAGGAGTAAGAATTTTCATAGACTTAGTGTTTGCAGCTGTATTATATAGAGTTATAGAAAAAATCTTATCCGTGAGGCCAAAATCTTCTACAACTTTAATAATACTTTTTGCAATATTTTCAGCACTATGTGAAACATTAATTAATTTAAATCCTATAATTCTTTTTCCATTACCCAGTCATCATTAACATAATGCGCAACAACACTAATATAATCCTCTCTAGCCCTACCACTCCATATGTCTGATGTTAAAGCAATAGAAAATGTACAGGTATGAAATATTTCTTTCAATTTTTCACGATAATTGTTATAATATTTAATTAAATCTATAGTTGTTGTTTACCTAGATACAACACTAAATCGAGGGTTATGAGCAGTCCTAATATATTTTTGAAAAGCATCAGATTCACCAAAATTTAAAGGTAAATCTTGATAAACAATTAATCTACAAAGAGATTCCCGGGCTACCTCTGGGTTGTACTCCCACGTACGTATCGAGCCGTCGAGGTTATATTGCAGCTGTGTCTAGCGCATTTGTATTCCTTTCCTTCTTTTGCAGCATGTCGTTGTAGATGACCCGTCCCACCTGAAGATTTTGCAGTCAATTCATTACCACAAATTTTACAAACAGCATACCTCACCGAATTCCCATCATCGTCGGTCTTGAACTTCTTGTCGAAATCATTCAAAACTCCTGATGCACTAGCTCTTGTTCTTTTTGCACCCATGCTTTGGGTTGTGGATGCACTTGTTGAGCCAGTAGAAGATGGATCGATTGGACCCTGCGCCACCGGAGCCGTCGTTTCTTCTGCCACTCCAGTTTGTTGTACATGTGGACCTTCCGTGGATGGATATGCTTATTGAAACGATCACATATCCTCTGCCGAAAGACCAAATTCGGAGAGTTGAAAATCGTAGTTCTCCACTGAATCAACTGCAAATTGAAATAGTAAAAAACGATTAACTTACTATTAATTATTAAACCAACAAATAATAACAAAAAAAATTAAAATAAGACAGCACTACTACCTCCTTTACAGCTCTCACAAAATTTTTTGAAGATTTTTTAATTTTCGGAATTTTGCCCGAATTTCTCACTAATTTTACCAAATTTGCGCAAACACTTCCAGAATTTTCACAGCTAAATAGAGAGATGAGAGTGAGGTTTGAGGTGTAGAAAATGGAGGCCGGGTGCCCCCTATTTATAGAAAAAATTTCAGATTTTTTTGAATTTTTTACCCCCCCCCAACAGTCAAAAAACGACTATATTTAGCGGGCCGCCGTCTTGCGTACGATCACGGCTTGGTCTGAAAGCCGTCTTGACGACCGTTACACCTTCGTCTTTGCCGTTAACGAGCCAGTCTGATCTTGGGGCATGGTGCGGCCCGTGTAGGCCGGGCCCATTTGGATAGCTATGGAGAGTAACATTCAGAAAAGTAAAACTGGATAATAAAATTGAGCACATAGCGTAGAAAGGTGCACCTAAGGTTCGAGCACAACGTTCGGATCTTTAAATGAGTAACGTTCAGAAGACCAATGCTTATAAATTTACTTCTCTTCGCTCATTACTTCACAAACATTCTTCTCTTCTCTCATTACTTCACAAACATTCAATCTCTCATTTCTTCAACAACTCTCTATACTTCATATTTATTCACCATCCATACAATATGCTACCTAGGAGCCGGAGCACCAAAGAGCTCCCGAGCGGTATGCAGAGAAGTTGTAGCATGAAAAGGGCAGCATGCGCCTTAGGCTAAGCTCTCATTGTTGCTCCCCTAGTCCTCCCGTTGATCCTCGCCGGCTCTCACCAAGTATGGGAGACTACGGCATGGATGATCGTCATATGAACAGTACGGAGGGCTACGAGGAGTACCAGGGCAGTCCGGAGCCAATGGGGACTTAAGAATTCTCTCCCCCATCCACGGATGCCAACATTGGCGGGTCTGGATGACAGGCGAATTGCTGGAAGCACATGACCTGGAGCCAGGAAATCCGAGACGGCGAAACGGTAGAGACTGCAATAATTATTGCAATGCTAAATTAACTACTCGTACAGCTGTAGGGATATGGCACTTGAAACAGTACTACAAACCATGCTTACGCAAGATGGCGGCACAGGGCCGAGGCGGAGGAGGAGTACAAACGCAGATAAACTTCGAGGCCAATGGCTTTGTAAGTACTTGGATATATAACCCGCTTTTCGCCCGTGAGGAAATTGCTAGATATATTATTTCAGAAGATCAACCGATTATGATGGGTGAAAGTCGCACATTCGAAAGAATGATCCAACGCGACTTTTGTCCACAACACCAACATGTTAGTAGGAGAACTACTATATCTGATATTTTACGGATGTATCAAAAAGAACTGGTAGAGCTGAAAGAACTATTTCAACAATATCAGTTTTTTGCTATAATTCAGATATTTGGACATCATCACACCAGAGAAGTGCCTAACTTAGTGTTGTAACCCATTATTTAGACGATAATTATAAACTAAACAAGAGAGCCATAGGATTTAAAGTAATAACTGAATCGCACACGGGAGAGGCCATTGCCGAGCGTATACTACACGTACCTGATGACGCATCGGCAAACACAACGGCTATAAACATCCTCACCCCAAGATTGCAAACATATATTGGTGGTTATGTCCTCCACCAGAGATGTGTATGCCACATCTTGAATCTTGTTGTTCAAGATGGTATGGTCCATATTTGAACAATATTTGTGATGCCATTCGTTATCTGATAAGTTCCCTACAAGTGGTAGTCAGATTTGCGAAGTACTGCGTGCCAATGGGAAAGAGCCAAGAAAATTTGTTCTTAACATGAAGGTGAGGTGGAACTCAACATATATTATATTAAAGAAGATACAAAGATACGAACATGTTATATCCGTTTTTATCAATGCTAACTCTCAAAATAATGAATTGGTAGTTACTAATTCAGATTAGCAGATTGCTAGTCGTTTTTCAGAGTTTTAAGACCTTTTTATAAAGCAACAGATGTTCTATTTAGTGTTTATTATCCTACCTCTTGCTTAGTTATATTTAGTTAATTGCAGACAAAATTGCCAAATCTAGGGAGGATCCCCTTTTAGGCCATGCCATCGTAGCAATGGAGGAATAATTTATTAAATATTTTGGTTCTATTTTACACTTGTATTGCTTTGCTATCATTTTCGATCCTACAAAAAAGTTGGCAGGTTTACAGGTTGGCATGGAGGGAAGTCTTGATTATTTGGAATCTTTCGCACATGTCAAAGAGGAGTTTTTTCGTTTTTTCCGTATGTATCATAATAAGTTTGGCAACAGCGGAAGATTGGAGGCCTTACAGCAAACGCAACAAGGAAAGACAAGCTTGACATCACACTTATGGAAGAAGCTAAAGGGCAAGTCTACTTTTTCAGCCTCTCAATTTTAGGTGGCCTCCAAGTGGAATTCTGTCTCGGAGTTGAACCACTACTTAAAGCATGATTTTGTAAATATTGATCCTGGTCTTACTGGTGGAGGCAATATATACTTGCTCAAGTGGTGGAAGAACAACAAGCGGATATTTCCTGTGCTGTCACATTTTCGCACGGGATGTTCTCCTGGTGCCAATGTCTACCATCTCTTTAGAAGCGATGTTCAACACGGTAGGGAGAATAATCAAAGAGAGAAGATCATCCCTTACGCCCAAGATGGTGGAGGCAATCACATGCACCAAAGACTGGGAGTTAGCCAAAGAGCGGCAACAGCATCAACTAGAGGATCCTGAAATCGTACAGGCGTATAATGACCTCGAACGCGTGAACGACCTAGACATTGATGAGTAGATACTATACACGCATGTTATTATAGTTAGTATGTACATATATTGTTATTGTACTCTTTTCCTTACTCGAGGGACCCCACTCTGGGGGCGTAAGGTTTTTAACGAGGCAGTAACATTGTATTTTTAAAATATCAAAGGAATTCTACTTTTTCTCAAAATATTTACATCATTGCGTGCCCGTGTTTTTATGCAACTATTTCAATTTCAACTAGTTTTTAACAAGGCGGGTACAAGAGAAAGGAGGATGACGACCGTCACCACCATCGTTGCCGCCACCTTCGTTGTGTATAGTTACTTCGGGCTGGGCTTTGGCTGGCACGGCACGAACGCTAGCATGGTGGGCTTTGGGCCGTACTTGGGCTTGCCTGGAGGTGAGGCGGGCCGGCATGGCACGACACGATGAGATGACTGGACCGAGCGGGCATGGCATGAAGCGGCACAAAGCACGATGGGCCCGGGCCGTGCCGACAAGGCACAACCCAACTCTCAGCTCTAGGTGGGGAGAGAGAGGGGGCGCCAAGTGAATGGGCAGTGGGATGGCAATGTCCGGGTAACTTCCTTTTAACTGTATTTTTATTTCTGTATGCTAGTTTTTCACGAGAATCTTTTTTTAACTCTGCTCCTCACGAAAAGTAGAATCAAATTGGTTCAGAAAGCTAAGTGTTTGGCACTGTTTCACGAGATCCGAAGAAAAAATTGGAAGCTGGAACTGTACCAAACAGAGCCTAATTAGAATGATTTTTCACCGTTTTTTACATAACTTATCGTGATAGTCTTTTTGAAACAGTTTATTGACGCTCGCGTTAAGATCAAAAGCCATAAGCTATAGTCGAAAAGAACTTACCTATAACTATGACAAACTTTGAAACTAGTGTATGCATATAAAGTTCGAAAAAGAAAAACAAATGCATGCATACATCATGCTCAAGTGCCACTAATTTAAGGCCAAAATTTATTTGATTTTTCGAAAAAAAAAAAAGCTCTACCCCTTTGATCATATGAAGAAGCAATTATACTCTGTGGACGACAATAGTATATCCGCAATTTCGTACTTACAGGCACCCTGTAGAGGATCAACTAATTGAATTTTTATTTATTATACATTCATGAACAATACTTACACTATGTATAAAAATCAAGTCTTTACAACCTATTGCAACCCTAAGTATAAAAAAGTTAAAATCACTCATTCATATATATATATATACACACACACACACACATACATACATATATATATACATACACACACACACACACACACACACACACACACACACACACACACACACACATATATATATATATATATATATATACATATATATATATATATATATATATATATATATATATATATATATATATATATATATATGGGAACATATCCAATGCTAATGAGCTTTTCAGTGCTAACATGCTAAAACTTATCCAAAGCCATCCGATCTGCCCCCAACGGCCCAGATTCTTGAGGGTGGGATGCCCAACTCACTTATGCAATCTTTCACAAAACCCCTTGCCGGTTCCGTCTTTTTTTCATCCCCCGCGCCGCACTGGATCGCTCCCCTCCCTCTCACCTCTCGCCGCACTGGATCTCTCCCAATCCGTTCCTCGCCCTCTCACCTCTCGCCGCACTCCTCCCTCGGCTCCCTCCCCGGTGGCTCCCTCCTCGGCCCTCGGCACCGCCCTCTGGCCCTCGGCGACGCCCTCCGGCCCCCGGCGCCGCTCCACCTTCTCGCCCCCGCACCACCTCTGCCCCCCTCCACCACCGACGCCCTCCTCCCAAAGACCTCACTCCCAAAGACCCCGGCGGCCCATGCCGCCCCATCCTTTCCCCCCGCCTCCCCGGCTGTCGGCATCGCCCCCTCCTTCCCCCGGCCGCGACGAGGTGACCTAGGGCTAAACCAGGCGGCGGCGCCCCCTCCACCACCACCGCCCTCCTCCCGAGCTACGCGGAGGAATAACATGGAAGCCGGTGCCACCCCGTCCTTTCCCCCGCTTCCACCGGTGTGCTCCCCGAGCGTCGACGACCTCTGAGCCGGCCTCCTCCCCAAGCGCCACCGCCCCCTGAATGTTGAATGTTATTCTGAATGATGTGTATGCTATTCTGAATGTTGAATGAATTTGCGATTGATCAGTATCAGGCCTGTGAACCTGAGTTGCGATTGATTATGGTTGTTTGTTGAATGAATTTGCGATTGCGATTCTGTCAACCTGAGAATGCTTTGGTGTGAGAATGTTGTGAAACCTGAGAATTTACATAGGCTGTTTTGATCAGTGATGTGTGAAACCTGAGAATGTTGTGTGTGTGCAGTGCAGTGCAGAACAAACAATTTACATTGAGGCTGATTTGTGCAGTGCAGAACAAGAAATTTACATTGAGGCTGATTTGTGCAGTGCAGTGCAGAACAACAAATTGACATTGAGGTTGATTTGTGCAGTATAGTGCAGTGCAGTGTAGACCCTGAAAACAGAACAAAACAATGCTGAACTAAGAACAGAAATACTAGGTCGCCTGAACCTGAAAACAATGCATTAATTGATGGTTTCAAACAACACAACTGAGAAATGCATATATCTGAGTATTAGATCAGAAATACTAAGAACAAAACTAAGAGGCCATATCAACTCATCAAATCAATTGTAATTGCTGAACTCTACAAGATATCTCAGTATTAGCTCAGAAATACTAAGAACACAAGATTGCTGAAATCCAGCAAGTCTACTTCCTCTTCATGCTGAACTCCACTTCTAATTGTGATTATGAAACATGCTGCTTTAGAAAGACCATGATATTCAATTGATTCATGTTTCACTCTTAAAACACATTGAAGCCCCAGTTGTACAGCTTTGGACAACGAAACAAAAGGGTGATCCGTGATCAATCGATCATTCGATCGAATAGAGCATTTGTTCTTGACAGGTTGGGCACATGAACTGAATTAACATAAATACATAACAACACATAACAAGATATAGAATGAGCAGCTCTAGAGCAACAATGTCTCTGCCCTGCAGCCTATAGAGACCAATTGTGTCATCAGGCAAATATAGAATGAGTCGCCCTACACTTGTCTGCAGTCTTCAATATTTTTGGATATCTGGTAGTTGCAACATCAATTACTAATCGCCACACAAACCAAACCGTACAAACATTTTTAACTCGATTCATACAAGGAAGATAATTTCTAGCCTATTTGCCTCCTTAATGTGAGTTTCAAAATCTTTACTAAGGTTGCCACAACAAGGATGAATTCAGTGGCAGATCGTGTCATAAGTCCAACTCAGACAGCTTTCATGCATGGGCGGAATATCCTGGAAGGAGTCGTCATATTGCATGAAACCATACACGAGATGCATAGGAAAAATCTAAGTGGTGTGATCCTTAAACTAGACTTTGAAAAGGCATATGACAAGGTTAGATGACCCTTCTTAATGCAAGCCCTACAGATGAAAGGATTTGCACCAAAGTGGATTACTTGGGTTAAGTCTTTCATTTCGGGAGGAAGTGTTGCGGTTTCTGTTAACAATGATGTAGGGTGTTTCTTTCAAACGAAGAAGGGTCTTCGACAGGGAGATCCCCTCTCCCCATTGCTTTTTAACATTATCGCCGATATGCTTGCAATTTTGATTCGAAGGGCTAAAGAGGACAGGCAGTTTAGGGGAGTAGTCCCTCATCTAGTAGAGGATGGCCTCTCTATCCTCCAATATGCTGATGATACTATCCTCTTCTTGGATCATGATCTAAGTAAGGCAACAAATTTGAAACTCCTTCTATGTGCTTTTGAACAACTATCTGGTCTCAAAATAAATTTCCATAAAAGTGAAATTTTTTGCTTCGGGGAAGCACAGTCGGCTATAGGTCAATATGTTGATCTATTTGGGTGTAAAGCTGGGGATCTTCCATATTAAGATATCTTGGAATTCCCATACATTACAAAAAGCTTAAAAACTCGGATTGGAGGATAATTGAGGAGCGGTTCGAGAAAAGACTCAGTAGTTGGAAGAGCAAACACCTTTCGATAGGTGGTAGACTGACACTTATTAACTCAGTCTTGAGTAGCCTTCCAATGTGTATGATGTCCTTTTTCGCTGTACCCAAGGGGGTGTTAAAAAAGCTAAATTACTACCGATCTAGGTTTTATTGGCAAAGTTAAATGGAACATTTTATGCCAGCCCAAATACCTAGGTGGTCTTGGGATTCATGATTTGAATTTGAAAAACAACGCCCTTTTAGGTAAATGGCTCTTTAAGCTTCTCACGACAGACGGTACCTGGCAACAAATCTTGCGGAACAAATACCTAGCACTAAACCACTTGTTCAAGTTGAAAGAAAGCAAGGGGATTCCCAATTCTGGTCCAGTCTTCTGAAGATTAAACAAGAATTCTTTCGTTTTGGATCTTTCATTATTAAGGACGGGTCACAAGTGAGGTTCTGGGAGGACAAATGGCTAGGTAACTCTACTTTAAAAGATCAGTATCCTGGTCTTTATAATATTGCACGACCAAAATTCATAACCATTTCGGAAGTGCTCAACTCCGATCCTCCAAACCTATCATGGCGTCGTGACCCTATTGGACCCAAGTTAGTGGCGTGGAATAATCTTCTTCCTCGTTTGACTAATATACAGTTGTCTCAAGGACAGGATGTGTTTCGCTGGTCTTTGCACCCAAATGGGCAGTTCTCGGTGAAATCATTCTATCAAGCCATGTTCCTCACAAGTGTACCTAACTTGAATAAGCGACTATGGAAACTAAAGGCACCACTGAAACTGAAGGTTTTTCTGTGGTATTTACGACAAGGTGTTGTGTTGACTAAAGATAATCTAGCTAAACGTAACTGGAAAGGAAGCAAAACATATTGCTTTTGTCATGAAGACGAGACAATTAGGCACTTGTTCTTTGATTGTCGTTTTGCTAGAGCGGTCTGGAGTATTCCTCAAATATCCTTCAACATAACGAAACCCCAAAACGTATCACATATGTTTGGAAGTTGGCTAACGGGTGTAACCAAAAATTTACAACCACTAGTTCTGCTTGGGGCAGCATCTATCTGTTGGTCAATTTGGTTACACAGAAATGACATAATTTTTGAAAAGAAACAAACTTTTTCTCCCTTGCAGGTTATCTTCGCAGCTTCTCATCGACTCCGTTCATGGGCTATCCTTCACAAAACGGATTTGCAGGGTTTCGTTGTGGTGGCCTCACAACAATTGGACCGTGTGGCCAAGGATATCTTCTCCCAGGCATATGGGTGGCGATCTAGTCTACGGATTGATAGTCATTAGATTATGCTTGTTTTTGCTTGTTTTTGCTTTTTTGTTTGGCGTAGCTGTGTGTCTCCGCGTGAGGCAGAGGCTGGAAGTTTTATTCCAAGGCTGTGTATCACCTTGATGTACTGTTCTTGGATTAAATAAAGACTTCCGTTATCAAAAAAAAAGAAACAAATTTCTTCAGGTCAAGATGGTAGGTATGGATCTTCCGAATTGATTTGAGTCGTTTTAATTGCACCTAGAAGGCTGGAACTGTTCGTACTAATCGCGGGACGACGACGTGCGGGGGAGACATCTCGGGATGACGGCGCGAGCGGGGAGATGAGACGTCGCGGGACGACGGCGAGCGCGGGGAGACGTCGCAGGGCGACAACGCGCAGGGGAGACGTCTCGGGATGACGGCGAGCGCGGGGAGACGTCGTGGGACGACGGCACGCGGGGGACATGTCGCGGGACGACGGCGCGCGTGGGGAGACGTTGCCGGATGATCGCGGGGAGAAGACCCGAGTCCAAGGCGAAATGGCGCAGGGGATGAAAAAAAAGACGGAACCGGCAGGGGGTTTTGTGAAAGATTGCATAAATGAGTTGGGCATCTCATCCTCAAGAATCTGGGCTGTTAGGGGCAGATCGGATGGCTCTGGATAAGTTTTAGTATGTTAGCACTGAAAAGCCTGTTAGCACTGGATATGTTATATATATATATATATATATATATATATATATATATATATATATATATATATATATATATATATATATATATATATATATATATATTACAACAGGAAACAAAAAATAAACCCAAAAGCTCTTCCAATATTCATCTATAGTCACAAGTAGTACTGTCCGTGTAACGTATGTCATGTATATACACGTGATAATGTCACTGTCCGGTCGGTTCTGTCAGTCTGATCAGAGGCAGCTCGGGGGCACGACGAGCCCAATCGCGCTCCCCTGCGCGTTCCGGCAGGAGGATTCGGCGACCTGGCTCTGGTACGTCAGCTTCACGTCGTGCAGGCTGATCCCGCTGCACGGGTTGCTCCGACTGCAGTCGAACTTCACCGCCACCGGCGTCACCGACGACCCGCGGATGTCCACGTAGTTCACCTGGCTGATCTTGATACTCGAACTCTGCAACAACAAGAAGCATACAAATCAACTTAAAATGAGGCGCTTCATCACGTACTGAGCGAGATTTTATTTTTTCGGTTTTGCTAATACACAGTTGACTAAATTTTTTTTATCTTTCAGTCACCTGAAGTTGTATTTCTAGTCACCTAAAGTTACAGTGTACTAATTCTCCTCTCCTAAAGTTGTACTCCTAATCACTTAAAATTACAGTGTAAAAAAGTAACAGAAGATAAGAGGAAAAACATTCAAAAACGAATGCAATAGTCACTCCCTTATTTTTTTTACATGCAGGGACGAATGCAGGGGCGAACCCAACAGTGAAGCGGCTGGTGCGCGAGCACCCCTTATCACCAGTCATGCCCTGTACCCCTAGCACTGATATCCATCGCTTTCTGTAAGCATCCCTTTATTTTAGGGCTTGTTTGGGAGAGCTCCACCACTGAAAACGTGGATCTGGAACAGCAGCTCCACCATGGAGCAGCTCCACCGTGGATCTGGGATCCCACCATAGAGTGTTCGGCTTGTACAGCAGCTCTAGATCCATGAAATTGAGGTTTTGGTGGGAATGGTCACTTTTGGTGGGATGGGGTGTGTAACCAGTGGCATTGGTGGGTAATTACCACCCAACTCCACGGTGGAGCACCCCTTGAGGAGCTCTATGCATGAAATCCATGGATCTGACTCTCAGATCCAGGATTTTGGTGGATCCAGATTTCGCGGAGCTGGAGCGTTTGGGTAAAATTTCGTGGAGTGGAGCTGTTTTTTGTGGATCTGGAGTTCGTGGAGCTCTCCCAAACAGGCCCTTAATCTGGATCTGTCCATGTGTATATGTATGTGTGTATGATCTGTGCATGCAGTTACCTCGCCGGTGCAGCCAACGCCGTCGGGGCAGTAGTTCTGGTCGATGATGAGATGGGGTTATCGACGCCGGACATGGTGGAGTCCATGAAGGTCACGCCCCTGACGAACCCGCGCGCGCTTGGAGCTCCCCCACGTCTTGATCCTGAGGCCGTTCATCGTACCGGTGAACCACGTCGTCTTCACCGTCACGTTCTGCACGGCCTCCACCGCCGTCCCTTGCTGCTTGCCTAGGCTCCCGATGCTGATAGAGTCGAAAACAAAGATTAGCATGCGTACACCCTGATTAATTAGTATGTAGTAACCACAGATACTGTATATATGCGTTAACCCTCTCTCTTGATCGATTCATTTCCTGAGAACACTTCGCGTAATTCGCGCAGGCAAATTGCCGCGCATCACGACGCCGAGCTGATGTACGTACGTACCTGATGCCGTGGCCCGGGCCGCACGTACGCGACGCGCTCGATCCAGAGGTTTGAGTTGCCGGGGCCGACCGAGACGCAGTCGTCGCCGGTGCGGATGTTGGCGTCGTACACCGCCACATGGCTCGACATGTGGATGTGTATCCCGTCCGTGTCCGGGCTGTCCCCGGGCGCCGCCTCCATCGTCACCCGCCGCGGCGGCACTGCAACACCACCACGTGGAACAGCTCGCTGTTCACCGACCTCACCCCGTCCACCACCACGTCCCTCGAGTTCGAGATCGTCAGCGACTGCATGCATGCACACGCCCGGCGAAAAGCGAACACATGTTAGCATCGTCACGAACCAAACGCACCACAAGCTTTGTTGAGTTTTGACGTGCGTACGTACCGACGCGCCGGACGGGCAGCGGGCGTGCGGCTGCTAGCTGCTGCTGCTTGCAGGCCCAGAGGGCGCTGCCGCGGCCGTCGAGTGTACCGCCTGAGACCGTGAGGCCCTCCACGGTGTCGAACGTGATCCACCGGCCGGACGAGTCGCGCCAGCCGTACGGCGAGGGGGCGAGCACCGTGCCGGCGATGGAGAACGTGACGGCGCGGCTGCTGCACGGGCCGGAGAAGCAGTGGTGGACCTAGAATTTTCAGGATGGGTGTTCGGACTTCAAATCTGGATTGTTCGAATACGTGATATCAATATGTTAATACCGCATTACACTGTTTCCCCAAAACACAGATACAATGATACGTGTATATAGATATAATAAAAAAATATAAAAATTAATGATTTCTTACGAGAATATAGGTGACATAAGGCTAGCATAATGACATGAATTAAATGGCAAATTATAGAGATTAATGACACTTGTATACCTTGCTAACATATCCTTTTTTACTCTTTCCAGGTCTCTCCTACAAATATTTTAAATTTGTAGACTTATTCAATTTTTAAAGTTCAAAGATCGACAAAATCATAAAATACAAGATTCATAAGTTTATTGCATGCTATATTTTATAGTGCATACAGATATCAAGTTATCAAATAGAACACGCTCACCTTAGAAAACTGACTAGAAGCACAGGAGCCTTGATGAAGCCTGAAAAGAGCTTCAGAGTTCAAGAGACCATAAGAAACTGCAAAGCTATTATAAAATGTTTTTTTTCCAACAACCTGCAAGCATGTATCAAGACATCAAGTGTTAAATGATCAATATCTACCAACAAAACAAAAGAATAAAAAATTTTATCCCAAAGGTAATGCTAATTTGTGTTTAGAAGTCCACATATGCCAGTAAAATATGTGTTTCAGTTGAAAATTTTCTCAAGAACAAAATTATAGATTTACAAGATAGATATAAGTGAAATTGTGGTAGACTGCTCAGGTGACCATTTAGAAATCTCTTAGTGAACACTAAAGAAACACATACGCACCGAATTACATAGTCAGAATACAAGGACTTGGAAAATGAATGATCAAGTGTACAGAAGTACATCGTTTTCTCTCCCAAATTACCATGGCAAACTGCTAGCTACAATCTCCCAAATTACCATCAGCTAATGATGCTCTAAAATGTACTTATGCCCTGTACACAAGAATAACTAACTGCTATAGTCTTCAAAGTAGCACATGTCCTATGCAGCAAACTAATAAGCTGTTCAATCAATTAAAACAGAGAGATGGCCCTATGTTGTTGTTTAATGCATTCTTCTTTCTCACCACAGATCTTGATTCTGTGCTTACTAAATACGAAGGCTTCCAAAACTAAGCCACCTGGACATTTGAGCAAACAACTTGTTCTTTCTCATCACAGATCTTGATTCTGTGCTTACTAAAAATTTGTCTTTTTTTCCATTTCAAACATGTCATTGCTGACCATCGCAATTCGCAAGTAGCTTTACAGAATTATAGTAGACTAGCAGATAAGCATAGGGCGTTACCACGAGATCGAAACCATATCACAGGAGAGTGGAGAACGTTGTTGTTGCCTGTTGGATTCGGACAACTCACCGGTAGTCGGTCGTCGGAGCCGGAGCTGACACGGTCTGCGGTGGCGGCGGAGCGGAAAGCCGGAGGCGCAGTCGCCAGTCGTGCCGGAGGGCAGAGCAGAGGGCCGGAGTGGAGCGCCCAGATCTGATGGTCGCAGTGCCGGCGGAGTGCCAGAGCGGCCGGAGGGCAAAGCGGAGGATCGGTGCGGAGGGGGAGCGGAGGGCCGGTGCGGTCGACGCGGCCTACGCAAGGTCGCGCTGTTGTCGGCTAGGGTTACGGACTGTTGGCTCAGGCGCTAGCCGCTCGGTTTCTAATTTTCTATCATTGTATCCACGTATCACGTAGCGTAAATGGGCTGGCCGGCTGGGCTACACGCAAGCGCGAGCGTCGGGCCGACTGAATAGTGGCGGACTGGGGGCTGAAATTACTGATTTTGACCCAATTAAACATACATATATGTATGTATGTATGTATGTATGTATGTATGTATGTATGTATGTATGTATGTATGTATGTATGTATTATATCTCATATATACTAGATTTTTTGTCCAAAAATTTAGGTGTTCAGCTGAACACCTATGAACTACTGTAGATCCGCTCCTGGGGAGAAGGTGGCGCTCCCCACCAGAAGTGGGGATGTAGCACCAGAAGTGGTTGCTGCAGGGCTGAGATGCATAGTAAGCAACCAGGATGAGTGGTACCTAGATCACTAGGATGCCACATGGGAAGGATTTTACATGAATGAACCCCTGAAAGGTATCGACAACCCAGAACAGCAACGCTTGGCCATTGGTGGTGAGGTTTGCATGTGGGGTGAGCAAATTGATGCATCAGATATTGAACAAACTATTTGGCCGCGTGCTGCAGCAGCTGCAGGTAAATGACTAAGCAAGTTTTGACCCTCCTAATTCATCCCTTGAAATATTTTGAACTTGGCATATGCATTTGTATCCAAAAGCGGTCTGAGACTGAGTTATAAATATGATCAACTATATTCTTTTATGAATTTAGGGGACACTATACCATCTAGTCTGATATAGTATTCCAATTGGTTATCTTGATGCAGTAACATGATAGACTTAGAATGGTAGCTTCCTCTTCATATATACAGCAGCCATGGATGTCTGATTTAAAAAGTTTAAGCACATTGAGAAGCCACTAATTATTCTTATTCCTATACATTACAATTAAACATAACAGCTAAGTGCTCACTACTCAAATTTGCTACATCCTATTAAAAGAAGAGGGAAGAAGAGTATCAATTATCAAAGGCACACACAGTTTAGCATGTTGCTGAACAATTATAGATAACTGTGTTCTCACACTTTTCCCTTAGGAGGGCTGACATCCTGATTCCTCATGAATGCTAACAACAAAATTTTTCAGACTTAGTAATTGACTTGCTATACATCAATATATTATTTAAAGGCATGATTCACAGGTAAATATTGTTAAGGGTCATGTCAATTTAACCAATATGTAAATTGAGTATTGTCAATCACTTTAGTTGATATAATTTTGGTTATGTATGACTTGAGATTACATTATTATTATGCGGTAATTTTATTTATTGCTCTTGTCATTATTTTTTACTCGGAATCATATATCTCATATAAGCTTGATATAACTATCAATTCTAGAATTATGGCTAAATTAATGCTAAAACTGCGTTACTTACAACAGAATATACTGCTGATAAGGAACAGTTGAACCTTTTTTTAGATCAAGGGAGAATTTCATTAAGTGAATGAAAAAGGTCCCAGCCTCTACAATCCGAAGATCGTACGCAGCTTAAAGGTTACAACCAAGAGCATTCAAGCACAAGAACTAACACAAAACAAAAGACACAAGATGCATGAAAAAACAGACACTACGTCTCAATCCTATTCCGGAACTTCCATCCAAATTTTGCAAAGACCTCCAAGATGACCGTCTCCAAAATCTGGCATCCATTCTTGAAGATTGGTTTTTCTTCTTCTTTACTTAACAAGGACCAATGCCGGATCCAATATGTTGCCCTGAAAATGACTTGCGAAAAGGTGTTGGTTTTAGCATTATTGAACACCACGTCATTTCTATTCAACCACATTGCCCAACAGAGAGCAGCACCTAGTAAAATCTGATTTTTGAGTTTTGCCCGATGCCATGAAGCCAAGAGCCAAACATATCCGATATACTAGATGGTGGATGAATTCCAAAGGTGATGTGCACTGTGTTCCATATAAATCTAGCAAAGTGACAATCAATGAAAAGATGTTGTATCGTCTCCAAAGAGTTACAAAAACAACACTTGACACTCTCTTGCCAATTCCTTTTTGCTAAATTATCTTTTGTAAGAGTGACCCCTTTTTGGAGATACCAAAGGAAAATTTTAATTTTCAAAGGCACTCTTATTTTCCAAAGTGGATTTTTTGTAGGTAAGACTCCCTCTTGAATCAAATTCAAATACATAGAGCGAACCGTGAAAGACCCACTCCTATGTAAGTTCCAAACAAACACATCCTTCTCATTTGTAAGGTTAACTGTCACAACTTTAGAGACTAAGTTGTACCACGCTGTCAAATTACCTTCCACCAAACCTCTTCTAAATAACACATTCAGTGGCGTAGAAGCTAAAACCTTAGCCACCGTATCATTCTTTTTCCTCACAATCCTATAGAGTGATGGATAGACATCCCTTAAGGGTTTATTTCCTAACCAAATGTCCTCCCAAAATCTAACTTGTGATCCCTTTTGAATTCGAAAATAACCATGAGCCAAGAAATCATCCTTGACCTTCATTAGCCCCGACCAAAAGTGGAGTCACCGTCGTTTATAAACTTGAGTTATGGCTTTATTGGTCAAATATTTCCTTCTTAGAAGATTTTGCCAAACACCATCCTCATTAATAAGTTTAAACAACCATTTACTCAAGAGACATTTGTTTTGAATCCCAAGGTTTTGGATACCCAACCCGCCACATCCTTTGGTCTACAAAGTACACTCCACTTAGTAAGTCCTGTACTTCTTTTATGACTATCACTTTGCCAAAAGAATCTTGAACAGTAAAAATCAAGTTTTTGTAAAACACCCTTAGGGACTTCAAAAAGGAAAGCATATACATAGCTAAACCAGTTAAGACCGAATTGATCAAAACTAGCCTTCCTCCAACGGAAAGAAGCTTTCCTTTCCAACTGCTGAGCTTCTTTTGGAATCTCTCCTCAATGATGGCCCAATCTTTGTTAGAGAGTTTACGATGATGCAAAGGAATACCAAGATATTTAAAAGGTAAGCCCCCGGTTTTGCAACCAAAAAGTTGTGCATACTCATGCTCGCAATCCTTAGCACTACCATAACAGAAGAGCTCACTCTTATGGAAATTAATTTTCAACCCCAAAAGTTTCTCAAAGGTACTTAACACTAGTTTAAGGTCTTTGGCTTGGAGTAGATCATGATCCATGAAGAGAATAGTATCATCTGCATACTGGAGGATCGAGAGGCCATTATCTACAAGATGTGGAACAACTCCTTGAAACCTCCCATCAGACTTAGCTCTACCAATTAACGTTGCCAACATATCTGCCACTAAATTAAAGAGGATTGGTGACAAGGGATCACCTTGCCTAAGTCCCTTTTTTGGCTGAAAATAATGCCCTAAAATGTCATTAACTTTAATGCCCACACTACCACCCCTAACAATTTGATCTATCCACTTGCACCAAAGTGGTGAAAAACCTTTCATCCTCAATGTTTGTTGAAGAAAAGACCATTTCACCTTATCATATGCTTTTTCGAAGTCCAGCTTTAGAATCACTCCATCAAGCTTCTTCCTATGCATTTCATGTATGGTTTCATGAAGGATAATAACCCCTTCCATGATATTCCTCCTCGCCATAAAAGTCGTTTGAGATGGTTGTATAACCTTCGAGCCACTAGTGCTATACGGTTAGACATTACCTTAGTAAAGACCTTAAAGCTAACATTAAGTAGGCAAATGGGTCTGAATGTTGGATTTGAGTAGCCTCATTTTGCTTCGTAATAATGTAATTATACCAAAATTGAGGATAAAAAGTGGGAGGTTTCCTTTGTGAAAATCGGTGAAAAGAGCCATGAGATCTCCTTTGACGAGACCCCAAAAGCTTGGTAAAACTCACTGGAAACCATCGGGCCCGGGCTTTGTTGTGTTCCATTTGGAATATAGCCTTTTAACCTCTTCTTCGTGAAAGGCACGCTAAAATCTCATTCTCACCGATACTGTGGTATATCATCCCTAAAGGATTCCATCATTGAGAAATTATTTCTCTCTGACGCCCAAAGAGACCTTTATAATAATTGGTGATGTATTTCTTAAGGTTCTCATCACCCTCTATAATCCCCTCTTCTCGCTCGAGGCGGAAGATCCTAGTCTTCCTATGTTTTCCATTGGCTACCAACTGAAAATACTTAGTATTACAATGATGCCAAATAATAACTTAGTTGTTTTGGCTCTTTGGTACCATTTTATCTCCTCCTCTCGCAACAAATGAACTAATCGCTCTTTAAAATAATGCTTTAAATCATTTTCCATGAAGACCGAGAAGTGAGTCTCACTTTCTTATCTAATTCATTCGCCTTCGAATCAATTCTTCCTTTTCTTTTTGTATGAACTGCTAACATTCTTAGCCCAACCCCGTAGAAATTGTCTAAGTCTCTGAATTTTAAATTGCCATCTTTGTAACGATGTTTTCCCCTTTTTTCTTTGTTCCACACTTCCGCCACCAACTCTGAGAAGCCATCACGTAGCAGCCAACCGAGCTCAAATTTGAACAGAGGTTGATTTTTGCAACGAGTACCGTTTCAGATCTAGTAATGAGAGAGTGTGGCCCGAATTTCCTAGTCAACGTCTCAACCGTTGATAGCGGAAATTTTGTTTCCCACTCTGTACTAACAAGGATCCGATCAAGTCTCTCATATGTTGGTGTATCCCTAGAATTAGCCCACATAAATTTCCGGTTAGATAATTCAAGCTCCCTTATATCTAAACCATCGATGACGGCATTAAATAAAAAGGGCCACCTATCATCAAACCTATCATTGTTCTTTTCCTGTGGATACCTAATAATATTGAAATCACCTCCGACAAGAACCGGATGTGTTTCCTTGGCACATGTTTGTACCAACTCTGCAAGGAAGGCCTCCTTAAGTTCAGGTTGAGCAGCCCCATAAATTGCTATAAGAACCCATTGGAAACCATCACCTCTCATTCTCAAGTGGAACTTAACATAAAAATCTCCCTCATCAAAACTACCAAAGTCAAAAATTTCTAAATTCACCCCAAGAAGGATGCCACCGGACCTACCATGAGGTTTTGACCAGTGCCACAAAAAATCTCGACCACCAAAAATATTGTTCAACGCCGCTTTTGGAAAATCTTTCTTCCCGGTCTCCATAAGAGCAATAAAGTCTAGCTTATGCTCTCTAGATAAATCTGAAAGGAACCTATATTTAGCCAAGTCACTAAGACCTCTGCTATTCCAATAGATTCCTTTCATTTTGATCGATTTGATTTTCTTTTTTTCCTAACTATTCCAATTTTCTTATTCTTCTTATTAAAAGATGACATAGATTTATTCTTCTTGAAGACAGTTTCGAAGTCACAACTTAGGTGATCACTGTCGTCATCCATAACCTCCTCCATCAAATCACCACATAAGTGGCCAAGAGTGAGGTTATTAACGTCATCATCTTCATCACTTTCTAAAAATACAGCATCCCTGTCATGTTCTTCAACAATTCTAGGGAAAAAAAGCCGACAGTCTATTGCGTTCTACAGTTTTAAGCACCCGAACTGAACCTAAAACTTCTTTCTCATTTTTTTCCAACATCTAGGCCTAGGTTGATGAGTATGGAAGCAACAACAACATCTGAAAAAGATGTGAAGGACATATTATGCTTGTTACCTTCAACCTGCTCCAAATTATTCAACGCAGGAGGTAGTGGCGCCATCTTGGCGCCTCGTATAAGGCCGGCATCTGCAACCTTGCTGCATCAGGCGGTTGTCGAGCGCCTTCCGCGACCACCGTTGGCGAAGACTGCTGCCGTCGGCCGTGATGAACCCACTCCTCCACGGTGCTTGGAGCACCCCAACATCATTAGATCTTCTGCTCCACCTCCTCATCGAGAACACATCTTCCACCATCTCGTCAACAAGAACATTATCATTCTCCACAAGAACCTTGTTACAACACTTGTTATTAATTTTGAGATCACAAGCCATATCCATATCCGAACCTCCATACCTTTAATTTTTGCTTCAAGTTCTTTAATCTGCTCGCCATAACTTTAATATTTGCCTCGTGGTTGCACGAAGTAGCCTTTCTTGTTGGACCTGCGACGACGGCAAACCACCCCATCGCCACCGGAATGCTAGTCGTTGCCGCTGCATAAAGCTCTGCGCCGCGCGCCAAAGCGCCCAAAGAAGGCCACCACATCGAGACTAGAGCCGCCCAATTGGTAGCCATGTCGTCCCTTATGCACACCACTATCCATCGCATCACCACAGCGTAGCGAATCATGCCGACGGCTTCAACACCGCCCCGGCTCCTTGCGGCCAGATCGTCGGCGGCAACGAAACGTCGCAGAGCGAGCGACGATTGTGAGATGAGGCGAAAAACAGGACGAAAGCGTCCACCTCGGAAAAAGTTCACACACCGCTGAAAACGGACCGACCGCTCCCAATCCGGATCCCACCAAAGCGGGCCAAGCGTCGTCTTCGGTTTGGGCCAAAACAAGTTGGCCTGCATCGACCGACACATCGGCCCACATACCTCTTGATGCCCGACCAAACTCATTCGGGGACAACCTGTTTTAACAAGATTAACCTTCCTCATGTCCTTAACTTTAATCTCCCACTTACTAGCAAGACCGATCAAACTTAGGTAAGGGCCTTTCCAGGACGAATTTTTGAGGACAAACGCCAGTTCGCTACCTTCTTGGTTATCCTTGATGGTAGAGGCCTAGGATGCCTCACATGGCCAGCCCCACAATCAACCGAACCAAATTTTGGAGACTCAATGTTTTCAGACAGCATTGCCTCAGCTCTGATCAATTCGTCTACTGAGAAACCCACTTGCAAAGCATCTCGAATAAATTCTGAACTGAATTAGATGAAACAGACTAGCGACTTCATCTTCTTCCTCGAGCTATCCTCCCATCCACCGCCCAAAATTTTGATCTACTTGTGAAATTTCTATCTCCGACTAGCGGAGCAGAGAACTTGGGGAGATCAGGCGCTGATTGCCTTCTTGGCAACACCCCAATCCATTCCTGCTCAACATGGGATTGCGACTTAGCGCACAGTGAGCCACCTCCATCAAGACGGGTCAAATCCACCATTAACCGAGCTTCACTGAATGGATACTAGCTCCCAGCTCACACCGTAGAAGAAACAGAGCCACAACTAACCCGGAGACTAGCTCCAAGTGAGAGGGAAAGAAGAAACAAGGACTAGAGGAGGCGAGCAAGACGTACCTGAAACTAGGACCGGATGGGGAAAATTGTCGAACACCTTGCCAGCACCAGCCTCAGGAGCTACCGCACGACTGCTGCTTGGCAGCCACCTTCGCCGGCCTTCGTCCCTCCAGCGCCTCTGCAGATAGCCAGCGACCTCAACCGCACCCTCTGCCGCCGCCCCCTCCAGGAGCCGCACCCCCCTGACCAGGGTCGCCCCGGCCGAGACGGCGTAGAGAGAACCGGTCCCAGGCACCGGACGCGCGTAGGACGTGAGAAGCTTTTTTAGATATGAATGCATGTTCTTTCTCCGTGTCTATTCCTTGCTTGCATGAGATTTGAACATTGCTTCGATTCACATGATGGTCTAATCAGACAACAATCGTCTGCGCCAAATGTCACGAGTGTTAATTTGCAGGATCTTGGAGTTACCAGCAGCAGTCAAGTAAATGGAGCTACCAACAACTACAATGTAAAATAAGTCATAAGCCAACTTATTTAAGCCAAACTAAGTGCCAGAGGTTGAAGGAATTTGGCCCGCTCCTTTTAGCTTTTTGGTCGTTTCTTGGCTTCAACTTTTTTGCAATTATTATATATTAGGCTAATAAATTATAGCTAAAAATAAAAACTGTAGCCTAAAAAAGCCCCAAACAATGTTTTTACACAGTACATTTGTCTATGTCATATGTACATTTGGTAGCGATAGGTTTTCTGAGTCGGTGTCATCCTCGACATGCCTAGACGAGCTTCTTCTAGATAGCTTTGAGTGCTATTTTGGTTGTGAGTTGTCTGATGCCTGCGTTGCATAATGAATAATCTATCAAATTGTGCCATACTAGTGTAGATTCATATCTGTTCTTTTCAGTTGATTAAACACTAGTATTAGGGGAATTGATATGATTAATGGAGAGCTTGTGATTGCTCGATGAGAATTAGGCTGTGTTCGAATAGTGTGACAGTAATTGAGTTGTTCTAGGTATTGAACTGTTGTTGCCAATGATCTCTCTTGGTTCGACTAGCAGTCTTTGATTTATTACCAATATTATAGAACAATTAATTGAATTGTGATAATTAGCTTGCTGTCTCTTAACTTCCATTGTTAATTCTCAACACTTACTCATTATCTCATGTTAGCTGTTTATCAAGTATTTTTTTAGTTATCTCGTCAATTAATTATCTAGTATGTAGAACAGTTCCATATCTTTTTTTAGAGAAGACAGAAGGACAGGCTGCTGCTGTGTTATATTAAATAAATACAAAGTATTTATAAGAAAAAAACAATCAGCGTAAAGTATTATTTGTGGTATTACTATCATACCATTAGCAAATTAAAGCCTTTGTGTTGAGGTGGCCTTGTTCCAATATAAGTACTACAGCTGATATCTGAGAGCAATAAAACTTAAATATCAATTTAACCAATATGTAAATTGAGTATTGTCAATCACTTTCTCTAGTTGATATAATTTTGGTTATGTATATATGACTTGAGATTACATATATTATTATCATGCGGTAATTTTATTTATTGCTCTTGTCATTATTCTTTGCTCGGAATCATATATTTCATATAAGCTTGGTATAACTATCAATTCTGGAATTATGGCTAAATTAATGCTAAAACTGTGTTACTTACAACAGAATATACTGCTGATAACGAAGAGTTGAACCTGTGAGAACCTTTTTTAGATATGAATGCATGTTCATTCTCTGTGTATTCCTTGCTTGCATGAGATTTGAACATTGCTTTGATTCACGATGGTCTAATCAGACAACAATCATCGATCTGCCCCCAAATGTCACAAGTGTTAATTTGCAGGATCTTTGAGTTACCAGCATCAGTCAAGTAAATGGAGCTACACAGACGGGGCTACCTCCGTCTCAGGATTTTTCTAAGCTGGTCTCAGGTAGTAATCCTCTTATTCCATAGCCGTCAGATCAAGCCTCGATGGTGCTTTATTGGATTCGAGTATATTCCATATTAAAATTTTTGGCAGTGCTATTCGAGTATATTCGTGCTTGTCTGCCGTCTAGATGACGTATAAATGTCCAGTTTCAGGCAGCTTTCCGATCGAATTGGTCGTTGCATACTACTACTAGCAGTAAGAGCTAGCATATCCGGTGCTCCTAACTTGTACTGTACTATTGCCTGGAAAAGATCCACGCCGATTTGCTGTTTGCTAACGCTGCGCTCCTGATGCGTTGCCGACTTGCCGATTCTGCCATGCCGGATGGACTAGCTTATGTGTACGTCGGGTTGCAACTTTGCAAGCATCAGCAAGCTCTGCTCTCCTCCTGGACTGGACGGTTAATTTCTGCCTATTAGTCTCTGTAGTGTGTTCAATTGCGACGTAGTACGTATCAATGGCAGAAATGTGTTGGACTGCTTATGCACAGATCATAAGAGAACAATGGTTTTTTCCTTCCATCTTGGGGATAGGATATGTTGTTTTCTACATGGATCATGGATGGCTTTCGACATATAGTAAAGGGCCGGTGTAGTGTACAGACAACGTCGGAAGTTTAGGGACAGAGATCACAAGGACAGAGATCATAGATGACGGTTGTAGGTTTGGGAACAGGTCCACGTGAAGAATGCAACTCGTCAGCCCACTGTACAGTTAATTTGTAGGCACAGCTAAGTAGTAGCTAACACATGCTTCTTCTTTGGAGATTAAACGCACGCTATTGATACGTAGATATATATCGCTCTAAACGTACGTCGATCTTATGCTAATTGAAATAGTAAACTATGCTAGATACGTATGCCAGGGATCAAGTACAAAACAGGACAGATGCTGTCTGAACCAACATGTTAAGATTGTCAAAATACAGTACTTGGTAACTGTTTTCCCTTCATGTTTGTCTGCATGAGCCTCTCGGAAGCAAGCACAACTGATAGCTCCAACAGCTTGCAGATCTAACTGAGCCTCGTGATTGATTGCATGGGTCCATATGACTGTCAGTAGCCTTTTTCTGTTAACCTTTTTGTTCTTTTTGGGAGGTGCAAATTCAACCTGTGAAAGATTGGCGATACTCATGCGAACTACTACCGCGATGCTAGCTGCATACTCAGGCGTCAAACTATATATACGGGGGAGCACAGTTTGTTGCAGGATATCTTTAGGTGCTAACTATGTATGAGCAAAGAAACACTGTACATGCATGAATATTGAGGTTTCGTTTCGAAAGCCTATTCCTAATCGGTATCCATGCGGATAAAATTCTCGGACCATGCACATAGATCTTGATCAGAAATAGACCTCCTAAACAAGGCCTGAGAGAGTTCTTTTCTTCTGAATGTGAACCGTGTAACGGGGCAGTCAACAAAGAACGCTTCTTTTGACACTTAACAACAAAAGACAGTTCCTTGTTACGTGAGCTGCCTTGTATGAACGGGAAGACTCTGTCTGAGACTGTGACCAATCCCTGGGAAATTGTGTCGTAAATAAGGCACGACTCATGCATCTCTGATTGGCTTTGCTTTGCTTTGCCTGTTCTCCGGAAAATCTAGCTCTAGCTATATGGCCGGTTTGGATTAGTCATTCCAAAGGAATTCCAGATCAAGGGATCTTTACTTAATTCTTGCAGCCTATTTAGAACATAGTAATTTCAGAGCAACTCGAAGGTGCGAGATTCCAGCATTCGACACGACGTTTTTGGCCAAAAACTTGTGCGTGCATGTTCTAAGTGCTCTGTGCTCGTAACTGGAAGGCGCAGTAAACGACATGAGCTGGTACGGGCTACTTTGGACGCACCAACGACGCTGTTATTCTACAATCTACACACCATGTTGATCTTGGTTACATCATATAAGTGACCCCCTAACCCAAAGTACGACGGGGCCAGCCAGCCAGCTGCGCATGCAGCTAGTACTACGCATTTCATATTAGCTATGACTTATATCTTTTAATTACAGTTAATGTTTATTCATGAAAATAAATAGTATAGTCTGAAAAATTAGTTGTTAGAATGAGTCGTGATACGGTGAAAAAAGTGAAAGAGATATACATGCATAAGACAGATATAAGAGAAGTAAGGTACTTGATGTGTCTGTAACTTTTATTTTATCTCTAGAGAAAAATAAAAAAAACACTTTCAGCACGTCGGATGTTTATATTGACTTGGACTTTTTAAAGCAGAAGACAAACAACATACGTGACAGTATATGGCGCCGTCAACAGTGACTCGGTCGATCAAACAAGTCCGACTCGACGTGCCGTGCCGGCCCCGTCCCATCGTTGACCCGTCCCATCGTTCAGATGTCAACAACGTCTGCTTAACCCATCAGTGGCCGCCGTACGTACTACGCGCCCACCGGATCTGGAGTGGCTCGGCCGGTACGGTTTTACTTTTGGCACGGATGTACTGTACGTACGTCTAGAAAGAAAGCACATGAAAGTGAAGAAACTACCACTACTTACTACGTAGTACCATATACTACCATGCGTGATGCCTTACATGCTGCTTAGTTATTAGTTAGTACTGACCTTGCATTCATGCATCAAAAGGTCGCCCTTCTCCGACTAGCTGGCGTCGTCGTTCCATGCGTCCGTACCGTACTAGTCTCTGCCTTTTGAGCTTCGAGACGACGTTACATTCGGCGCGTCCGTCGTTGAGTTAGAGCAAGTATAATAAGAGGCTGTTAGTAGGCTGAATGCTGAGGTGGAGGAGAGACAAGAGAGGTAGGCTGTAAGTTTACAGTCAACTGAAGCACAAGAACAAAAAAACTTTGTGAGAGAAAGGGGTGGGTCATACAGCCTTCAGCTGGCTGTAAACTACTATATGAATGGGCTGATAAGTGGGCTGTAAGTGTCCATACAGTCAGCTGAAGTCTGTATTATTAGCCTTACTCTTATACTGCACTGGGATTGACAATAGGTCCTCGTGCGATCGACCGGTAATTTAGGACCGCTCCAATCGGCTGGCTTGAGGCGTGATGAATGGTTTTTGTCTGATAATATGATGTAACTACTATTAGTTCTTTTAGGTCATTTAATTAAAAAAAACTATTATATCATAACGAATAATATAAAAAATAAGAAAAAATAGCAAAAAAACAAAAGGTTGAAATTAAGAAGACAACATGTTTCAAGCAGATTCTAGTAGAAATCGAAGCCGTTTGGAGTATGGTCATAGAGGTCGAAAGAATTTGCCCTGCTATTTTCGGATTTAAGGCAACTTGTGTCTTTTTAGATAAGGCATTCAGGCCCCGCTCATTTCGGTTTCAGGCTTATTTTTTTATTATTCCTAAATTTTGTCTTTTTTGTTTTTTTTTGCATTTTTCTGAGCTTTTTTGTCGGTTCTTTTTTTTTCCCGTATTCGTTTTCTATTGTCCGTGATAGGCTGGCCTATTTTTTCTATTTTAAAATTTAATCACACCAAATAAATCACTATTAGTTACAGTGCAATTTCAGCCATAAGCCACTTTTTTCAGCTCAAATGAGCTCAATTAAAGAAAAATAGAAAAACATTATATATGAGGACAACATAAAAAAAGAAAAGAACTATATTAAGAAAGTAAGTCTTTTTAGATAAGGCATTCAATTTTAAAAAAGTGAAAAACATTATATATCAGGACAATACAAAAAAAAAAGAACAAACTTTATTAAGAAAGCAACGCATTTAAGACGACTTGTGTCTTACAGCCAGAAATACAGTTTAGATAGGACATGTGGGCTGCGCAGGATGGGCAGGCAAAGCAGCTCGCCCAATTTATTGCCCGGCCGGCCGGTAAGGGCGTCTCCAACAGCTGGCTATTTAGTTAGCTAGATCTGATGTGACAAAGAAAAAGTAGGAGAGAGAGTAGTCACTAGCGACGAGCAAATAGCTGATCTATTTCACGTAGTCCAAGAACATAAGAGAGGAGCATGTGGGTCCAACAGTATAAAATAGTCTTTGCTTTTGTCTCTCACCTCCACGTCAGCTGACTATATAGCTAGTACTAACTATTACCATTGCGGACGCCCTAAAGGACCCGCGCCCCGCCTACCCATACTACTAACCGACGCCGGTGCTAACAACCAAATCGCCCACCTGCCATGCACCGACGAGGCTGCGACTACAGTGATGTCCTCGAAAGGCCAATCCCAATGTGACTGTAGTGCACCAATGGCAGTATATATTGTACCGTGTACTGCACCAGCAAGTTGTTACAAAGCTTTTTTCTAAAAAAAATGTTGCAGAAAAAGTCGATGCACAAAAGGGGCGTAAATGGCCCCACCGAGACATTTGTTAATCAACAGTAGAAATTTTGTTGTCGTAAAAGAAAGAACTTTAGGCATTTAAAAATGTTGCTGGGGCCGAGACATTTGTTAACCAACAGTAGAAATTTTATTGTCGTAAAAGAAAGAACCTTAGGCATTTAAAAATGTTGATGTGAGATAAGTGCGGTGTCCCGCTCATTTCAGCTTGAGCTTATTACTTCTGGCTTATTTTCACTATTCCTAAAGTTTGCCTTTTTATGTTTTTTTAGCTTTTTTGCTAGTTCTTTTTTTTCGTATTCGTTTGCATTGTCTGTGATCGGCTAACTTGTTTTTTCTATTTTTAAATTTAATTACGCCAAATAAGCCATCATCTGATATAGTGTAATTTCAACCAGCTACAGTGTAATTTTAGCTATAAACTATTTTTTCAGACCACCTTTTTTCAGCGGAAATGAGCAAGCTGTATATCCGTGTCAATTTCACTTAGCTGGTTTTCAAGTCAAAGGGTCACGACATACATACATACATACATACATACATACATACATACATACATACATACATACATACATACATATATATATATATATATATATATATATATATATATATATATATATATATATATATATATATATATATATATATATATATATATATATATATATATATATATATATATACCAAAGCTTTGCCGGAGAATATTTCGTTCTATTGTTTATTCTCATTTTTAGATGGTGAGGATTTTTCATTTATGCATCAAACCTAAGGTACAGCTTTGATGAATCAAATTTTGTTACTCCAAACTACTTGGATGTATAAGAGCCGCTATATATGCTTAGCAAACATCCTAGATAATTTTTGTTACGAAAAATAAATACGGGGGTGTTGACATGACATGCTCGCTGCAACTTTAGGTAGGAATGAATGAACAACAAACTGAGAGTATGTACTAATGCGCAATACATCTGTCTGTAGCTTTCATGGATAATGGACAGAGGACATGTGGTGCAACACGATCATTAATGGCGGTGTACACATAAGTGTATCAGACAACGGTGCACATTAATCCACATCATCCAAAGTTAGACAGGCAGCTCGTTTGAGCTTAAGGTCCCGTTTGGCACGGCTCCACTTCACAAGTGGAGCTGTTTTTTTTTTGCTTCAGCTCTACGAACAGCTCCACCGGTGGAGCTGGAGCTATTTTGGTAGACTGTTTGGCAAAACAGCTCCACCTATTTTATCATGTATGGTTGAGAGATGTCAATTGTCCAATATACCCCTGTCTATTTGGCTTGTAGTAACATCAAGAGCTGTATGTTTCTACATGATTTTTCATCCGAGTAAATTTGAATTAAAAAAATTAAAATTTAAAATAAGACAAAGTATTAGCAACCAATATTTAATGGCGGCAGCGCTCCCTTCACGGTCGAAGACGAGAAGACCGAACAGAGGAACGGGAGAATAGAAGAGCCGGTGGCAGATCGCGTAAATTCACGAAAGTACAAGAGCGTGGCATGCGGGCTGCGAGATGGAGCCGGTGGAGCTACTTTTTCAGCTCCATCTCGCAGATCTTTTGTCTCAGCATGTTTTAAGGGACTCCTTGAGTGGAGCTATTTTGTTTTACCCCGTTTGGCACAAAACGGCTCCAAACAGCTTCAGGAGCCGGTGGTGGAGCTGTGCCAAACGGAGCCTAAATTTTAAGTTTTTGGCTTATTTAATATTATTTAAGATTTTTTTTCACTGTAAATACTATTAGCTTTTTCAACGTAATTAAATTTAAAAAAAATAAAAATTATGTTATCACAAATAATACAAAAAATAAAGATAAAAAATAGAAAAAGAAGAAAATAACTTATTAAAAAGTTAGAAGCTAAAAATATAAAGCTCAAATATGCAGAGTCACATAACTAAGGACATACTAACAAATGTTACAAAGAAACAAGAAGGCGTTACGATCATGCCTGTTAACTTCAATTTTACGTACTCCATCCTGGAGGGAAAATGAAGCTACAATTGAACAACTGGCTAATTAATGAACTTTTCAACAAAAGAGCTCGCAATTGTCAGTTTGTCAGTATAAAGAGTGACAAAACTTTGTTCCCGTTTTTCCTGGTTAATCAGATGATGATGTTGTACCGTCTACTCTAGTCTTGTCAACTTTCAATAATCTTTATCAGAGAGAGATGTAACCTCAAGAGTCAAGTCATTCCTGCTTCTGCAAAACGGACGTAACCTTGGCAAGTAGCTAGCTAACTTCAGTACTTGGCGCTCAAAACGTAAAATATCTTAAGCGTGTATGCAACGTAGTGCACCGTCGGTTTGACTAAAAACAGAGCAAGTGTCACGTCATTTGTTGTCAAACTGTTACAAAACTAGTCCTGTAGGACTTTTTAACAACGTAGCACATCTGGTAGACTGCTAGTACGTCACTTCTTCATGGCCCCTAACATGAGTAACATCAGTGTTGCATGCCATAGTTGAAATTTTTTCTGTACTTATAAATATTTACTTTTATTTTGTAAATATGATTAAAAATTGAAGACCAAAGAAACAATTTCCAAAAAATATGAACATGATCATTAATTTATATATTTTAATCAACTTATAAAAAAAATCGTTTGGAAAACCTCATTCATGCATGGAAGCCAAAAATGGGGAAACTTCATGCAAGCTTGTGCGGATTTCCTCTGTTCACAGCGATTAAAGAAAGGGAGTGTCTAGACATCACCCGGATAAGATATGCATACAATTTATGACTAGTCATTTGAGAACAAACATGTATATCAACTCATTCCAACATTATGCAAACTGGAGAAACATGTATAACCGTGCACCAACAAGGATCTTGGGGATCTGATCAGTGTCATCTCTATATTTTCCCCATTTTGGAGAACTAAAAAAAGCTTCACAAACTGGTTAAAGCAAACTACTAGATATATAGGAGAAGCCCTAGGGGTTTTCTTCACCAGAGTTTAAGTCAATACCCGAACCACCACATCAGCTTAAGCAGCAGCAAACATATCCCAAAAACATGTTTGCTCAAGCAAAGCCTAGCGCACGGTTCGTTCTTGACTTAATCCCTTTGCAACTCGCCCCATTTGCTCTATGCAATATACTCCACACTATATAGTTTATTTTTTGCACTGCCTGGTCTCAAACTCTAGCTGAGTTGCTTGGCCTGACTGTGTTGAGACGAGATATTTGGGCCTCCGCTGCTGTGCCATTAATTTGGAAGCACTCAGTTCAAGCTTCTTGTAACTGGCTTCTCGCTAGACCTCAAGTTAGACATTTGACATGGCATCCGATCTTGCGAGATCGATCGACGGTCGGAATCCACGTCAAATGTCCACTAGCTAGGTCGAGATGATGCTGGCCTGCAGGGCGGACTTGATCTTCTGGATGGTGCAGGAGAGCAGGTTGCTGACGGTGTCGACCGACTCGACGGTGAGCTTCGCGTTGGGCAGGTTGTTCACGAGTATCTGGAACGCCACCGTGACGAGCGAGCCCGTGTTGCTACTGCTGGCTGGAGCGTTCGGTGAGCCCTGCCGGGCAGGGTTCAGAGGGGCCGCCGACGATGCGTTGTGGCAGTCAGGTAGGATGGCGAACCCAGAGGGCAGGAGGGAGACGTACGCTGAGTCACCGCCGTTCATGACGACGTGCATGGATTGCACATCCACCGGAGCGTATGCCACGAGGGAGCCGGACGAATCGGTGCAAGTCTCCTGTAAAATCAGCATGTTGTTTTGGTTCCCACTTGTCACCTGTAGCATAATAAACCCATGAACACGAAATGTATCAGCACTAAAAGAGGAGATGAGCCTTGTTTGGCAATAGGTTTTAACAGAGCAACTAGTATCCAAAAATAAACCAAAAGTACCAGTTGGCTTTTCAACAATCCACTATGAAATGTACAGGGAAATTTTACAATAGAATATTAGGATATTAACCACAGCTGCAGGTATAAAATAAATCAAATTTGGCAAAGGTGTGGAGCCAAGTTTGGAATAACAGTCTTGGTAGAATCCTAGTGTACTTGTCCTCGATCTCAGGTTCTAACAATCAGGATGCACACCTTTAAAAAGAAAGTAGAGAAGGCCAGGATCCAGTAATAAGTAACAGATAAAAAACATGTCCCATCCTCTAAAAAGAGAAAAGATAAAGCCTGACAGGCTTTGTGAGCAAGGACAAGGGCAGCTAGGCTGCATGCATGACTCCAAACACAGAGGAAAGTTAACAGCTAGCTTTCTCTCAAAAATGTCAACCCTGCCCCAGCTTCTAGCCCAAGAATCTTTAACGTTTTCCGATTTGTCCTCGTGTTTCTGTCACTGACTCACACTGTGCCTCTCTACTCATGCATACCAATAAAACCAGCACCATGGTACAGTACTAGGTACTTGAAAAGCTATGTAGCAGCAACCGCTACCTAACAGAGAGGTTGATCTCATTCACTACCTACAATAAAGCTTAGTCAGCAGGCTATAGCAAATATAATATCAACCAAATCTTACGTGGCAGAGAGAGAAAGGAAGAGAGAGAAGGAAGCTGGCTACTAAATTACAGCTAGCTATAGCACGTAAAAATATGCATTTCACTCTCTTACACGTGGGGCCAAATAGTTATTGTAATAGCTACCTTATTGTATGAACTATTTTTTTGAAGGCTATAGATGAAATGGACAAGTGTTATAGCCACTAGTTGGCTATACTATTGTACTTGCTCTAAGGGGATTGAAAATTTTAGGTCCGTGGTCCAACTTTCTAATAAAAGGCCGCTCTACTTGGAACTTCTTAATTTTGGGTTTTTGTTTTTGTTTTTTCTTATTTTTTTTATGGAAGTGTCTATACAACATTCAACTCTTTTTGAGGACAAAAAAAGTCAGATTTTGAGCCGTTAGATGGAGATCCAACGCTCTAGATCATTTTTTTGGAGGGGGGCTTGTATAGGTGGATCCGTTGGATGGAGATCTAATGCCTAACGTTATTTTTATTTATTTATTTATTTATTTAAAGGGCGTTGATAAACGTCACCTAGATATTTTCTTCCTAACTATCATCTAAATTTGTGACCGTTGGATTAGAAATCCAACTGCCATGAATTCTCCCCCTCCAAAAAAAATCTCCCCCATCTGAAAAAATCGGCTGTGGATCTCTAATCCAATAGTTCCAAATTTGAGTATTTAAATGATTCAGAAAAAAATTAACCACTGCTATAATATCAATCTAGTCAAAAGTTGGAAGCTGCGGCCACTTGGATTCGGTCCAACATTTTTATGTTGTTGATTCCAGTACTTCTGTTAGTTTTAGTGCCAGTTAAGTATGCATGTATGTTAGACGCTGAGGTAGAGGGGGAAAAAGAGAGAAATAGTGGAACTTACATTTGGACGGAGGAGGGAGACGGCGTTCCCATGGTGCTGTCCCTTGGCAATGTGGTCCATCTCCTGCATGGCCTCGCCGTTGGCCAGGATGTCCCACTCCCCGCGGCGCTGCTCGTCGCGCAGGTAGTCGAACACGCGCTGCGGCGGCGTGCCGGGGAGCCGCACCGACGTGGTGGCGCTCAGCACCACGCCGGGTGGCTCCCCGGGCGCGCCCACGCTCTGCCGCGCCATCATCCGCACCTTCTCCCCCTCACCGGCGCCCCCCTCGCCATGCCACTCGTCGAGGCGCCGCCACTTCTGCGCCGCCGACGCGCACACCCCCGCGCAGAAGTTGTCCGTCATCCGGTGCGCCAGTTTCAGCATGCTCCTCCGCCCCACCGGCGTTATCGCTACACACCACCACCACCACCAATAACATCACCATTTTAATTTCATTCCCATCCACAGATCGAGAACATGGCTGGTAGAGCTCTGTGCACGCAGCTAGCTAGAGTACTCACCGGCGTGGTCGCGGGCGGGGAGGGAGTTGGAGCAGAGGATGGCGAGGTACTGGCACTGGCGCTGCAGCGAGGCGAGCCAGCGGCGCGCGCCGAGGGCCTGGCCGGAGCGGAGCAGCGGGCGGTAGAGCTGGTGCACCGCCGTCTCGTCGTACTCCGCGTGAACCACCCACGTGACCTGCGGCACGTACATACACGCACAGTACAGCAAGCAGTATTAGCGCGAGTGGTGCGTGGACGTACCACTGCTTTACCCGTTGGCCTCGGCAAGGCAGTAATGGCGGAGGCAGGTTAAAAACAAAGGCTGGTCACGTAGTAAGGCAAGGCGCCCGAAGGATGCAGTAAAAGACATGGAACAAATGGTGACGATAAGATCGAAGACGATGCAGTGGTAGGGATGCGCCATGGCGTAAGAGGACAAGCCGCGTGGTACACACTGGCCACTGCAGCCGCATGCTTGAATGAAAAGTCTTAACTATGGGTAGAAAATCTCAATTATGGAGTCTAAATATTATGGTGTCTTATGGATTGATATTATATATGAACTTTCTATATTGTGCATATTATGTCCCTGGAGCCTCCACATCAGCTTTTATGCGAAAAAGCTCTCCGACGGTCCAAAATTGCATACCTCCATTTTTGTAATAAAGGCCCCCGCCACATCAGCATTCCGTAAAAAAGTCCTCTGTTTTTTCAAAATTACATATGAATTCTAGATTTTTTTCGAGAGACCCTCCTTTTACGGGGCAGCCCCGCAGTTTTCCCGTTATAAAGGCCTCACATTTTTTCTGTTATTATGTATGGACCTTTTTTTTTGCAAAAAAACCTTTTCTTATCAAAAATTACGTATAGATCTTTGATTTTTTTTAAAAAGCTCCTCTATAAATTGTTGGCTCTTTTACGGCTAGAGCGCTTCCGCTGCTAGGACGGTGGAAGGCATGCAGGCATCAGGAATTCAGGATTCAGAAGAAACCCGGCTGACCACTGCAAAAAAAACCCTAGTAGGTGTACTGTACTACAGTAGAACTACAGGAAAAGATATGTTAAAAAAACAGGCAATACTGCAAAACCCTAGCGGTGCACTGTGCTACAGTGGAACTACAGTAAAAGTTATGTTAAAAAACAGGAAATAAACGAAATGTGGTACCAACTGGGCATTGCGGCATGGGTCATAACCTGTGGTTAGCTAGGTTTGGATTTAGCGACCACACAACGGGGAATCATGAGGGCAGTGATTAAGGATGTGTTTGATTGAAGTGATGAAAGTGGAATGAGATGGGATGTGATGGAATATGATGAGATGGTTCCACAAAAAAGGTGGAACTATATGGTCCAGCATCTAAGAAAAATATTCTCTAAATTTGCACAGGCTTATCTCACTTTGGACCATTCCATCCTACCACATCCCTCAAACCAAACATATAGATAAGCTTGGTCAAAGGAACTATCCCATTCCATCCCACCCCATCCCTCAAACCAAATACATCCTAAAGTATACAACAAGAAACCCTAAAAAACTGGATCTAGGCGAGCAACCAGCACGGGCACTTCGCGCGCGTATGCACGGACGCGCGCCCGCCGCGGGGCAGTGCACGGCGCGAGAATATGGTAGTAGAAGCATCGAAACATTTCGAAATTGACATGGGAAAAAAAAGCAAGTGACGACGGTCTCTCTCTCTCTCCCCCTCCCTCCCCTACCGATTCCGAGACTCCAAGTATAGCTATCTGCCTAGCGACGACACCCACTGATCCTATACACGTCTCAGGCCATGTACAGTACAGAGCTTGAGCTATTTATGGTCCAGCTGCAGCAGGCCATGTACAGAGTCGTCGCAGGCGACACGGAAACCAACTGATCTTATACACGTCTCGACGCCCGAGCAAGGCCTGCCAGAGCATTGACTTGCGCACATCATCAATTGATGTGCAGCCTTGGGTTCATCCACGTACGCCGAGGAGCATAAAATACTGGGCTGTGCGTACGTGCACCTTAATGTGCGTACGTGATTTGCCACTGTAGCCGCCACATGCCGATGCACCGTGCGGTTTTGAGGTGATCAATCTAGGATTATCATGGGCCGGCCATGGCTAATTAAACAGGCACAATCACGGTACGGATAACGCGTTCAGTGGGGGGAGAGGTTGATTAAATAAGCCAATTTACCTTGGAGTAGCCATTGTTCATGTCCTGCACGATGCAGCCGGTGGGGAGGAGGCGGCAGCCCATGTACCCGGCAGCGCCGCCTCCGCCGTTCTGCGCGTGGTTGCCGCCGTCCGGACGGAGGATGCCGTCCACCGAGACGTCCACGACGGCCCACAGCCCCTCGGCGTGCTGCTTGCAGAACCGCAGGAAGACCACCTCCCGGATCGGCACCAGCGGCGACAGCACCTGCAGCTCCGCGTGCATCTGCGGCACGACGTCACACACATACGTGAGTCATTGAGGTGCGAACGGCTTAGACGGCAGGCGCGTGCAAGGGCATGGCATGGCGACGCGTGACGGAAGTGTGTGTGGAGTGCTGGGAAACGCAAGGTAGCTAGCTAGCTCACCAGTTGAATTGACCCGCTGCGCGTGCCGCCCATGCCGCTCGATATGATGTCCGTCGTGCTCGCCCTCGCCACGATGCAAGGGAACATCTCCGACCACCGAGGCTGCAACACCGCGAACATAACATGTTCTTGTTGCATCAGTATTCAGTAGCACGTAGGTAGCATGGCTAAAAGTTGATGCTTTTCTTTTTGACGTAGTTGTCGATCGATGCGTACCGCGTCCATGAGGATGTCGACGAGGTCGACGCTGCTGCTGATGGCGATGCCGACCTCGCGGGTGGCCTCGGAGACGTAGCCGGTGGGGCTCGGCCCGAACACCCTGGCGAACGTGCGGTGGTACTCGTCGTAGTTGAGTGTGTCGAACCCGCCGTCAAGGCTGGGGAGCCACAGCGGGTCGTCCATCTGAGCCACCTTGACGAGCTCCTCCATCGCTGCGAGACCGAGCTCAAGGAGCACGGCGCGGTCGATGCCGCCGCCGTCGGCCGCGCCGTGCATGGCGCCGTCGAGGCCGCCAATGCCCGCTGGCAGGCGCATGGCCGCCGAGCCCACGGGGCCGGTCAGGCCGGCGCCCATAAGGTCGGGGATGTGCACCGAGGCCCCTAGGGAGCCGAGCCCGAAGCCGAGCTCGAGGCCGGAGCACGCCTGCAAGGACGGCTGGCCTGGGGAGGAGATGGATGAGATGGGCCGGCCGAGGAACTTGCCGGCGAGCGCGCAGACGCGGTCGAGCTCGTCCTTGAGGCGCGCGTTCTCGATGCGCAGGTGCTGCTCCTCCAACGACACCTCCCCGAGCACGGCCGCGCCGCCGCAGCTGGCGCAGATGGGGTTGCGCATCGCCTCCCGGATCGTCATGTTCTCCGCCCGCATCTTGTCGTTCTCCTGCCGCAGCAGCGCGTTCTCGTGCCGCTCGATCTGCGTCTGCTCATCACGATACAAGAAACAAAAAATTAACTCTCCCCTTGTCATATCACCACACACACGCAGACACAAAAGCTTTAGAAAAACAAACACATGTGACATGTCGCCCATGGGTTGATCTGTTCGAACCTTCATCTGGGTGCGGCGGTTCTGGAACCAGAACTTGACCTGGCGGCTCTCCAGGTTGAGCCGCTTGCTGAGCTCCATCCTTTGCTTCTCGTCCGGGTGCGGGCACTCCTTGAACACACTGCGCACAACGCACGTTTAGGTCTAAAAACTCATGAAAAGTTCGGTTTTTTTTATGGGGTTTATATTGCTTTAGTCGTGATGTTAAAACTTACGCTTCGAGTTCTTGGATTTGCTGCGGCGTGTGGCGGTGGTAGCGCTTCTTCTTCTTGCGTGGGTTGCTGTTGTCCGGGTCGAGGTCGTCGCCGGAGGCGCCGTCCACGTTGTCGCTCCCTGACCGGCTGTCGTTCTCGTCCTCCCGGCCGCGGCCCAGAGAGTCGCCGTCGCCGCCGCTCCCGCCGCTCCCCAATAGGCCGAGCCGGCTCACGTCGCCCAGCTGCCCCCCGTCCATGTTCGTTTGCTAAACCAAGAGAAAAGAAAAGAATGAAAGATAATTAAGCACAGTAAAAGAAAACTAACCGATAAACCTAGTGAGCGCATGGACGACTGAAGAGTCTACCAGGCCGAGGGAGAGGCCGGGGGTGGTGAAGCCGCCGGCTTTCGGGAGGGGCGGCGTGGGGAGGAGGCGGGGGTTGTGCATACCCGCTCCGCCGCCGGCGTCGTAGGAAAAGACGCCGGAGCCGGCGCCATCGAACATGCCACCGAAGCTCATCAAGAGCGCACTAGAAATGACAGGCAAAGCGCCAAAGACCCGTTTTCCCTCCTCTCCTTGCTAAAAACTCTCCGCGCGAATTGATCCCGACCAACTCCTGCAGATCCCCTTAGATCCCAACGATTTATTGACTTTTAAGAGGCGAGAGAGAGAAGGCATGCATTAAAATAGCAGGAGCGCAGCCATGCCGCGCGGCTCGGACATGGAAAGTAGGAAAGGAACGGAACATACATGCATCCGCCTCTCCCGAGAAGACCCCGCCCACCCTATGTACAAAACTCCGCCGCTGCCGTCATAACGGCGGCGATGGCGACCTCGGCCACAACCCTACCCCGCCCTAATCGATCCCTCAAACCAAGAATAAGCTACCACTTCCGCCACGGCATGCACGACCAAAAGAGGAAGCAGCTGGCATCGTCCAAGGAGGAGGAAGACGAGAGACGAGAGTAGGGCGGTAGTAGTAGGAAAGGAAGGAAGAATGGAAGGGTGGGGAGTTGAGAGGCCGTAGATAAAGCGGGGCACGTGGAGTATTTTTTCCGCTATAATTTATAATTTTTTAAATAAATAAATAAAATATTTTTTGTCGTGTTTTAAAATAACTTATGGAAACCGTATTTTTAAGGCCTACTCATTCAGCTTAAAGCTTTGGGCTTAAAGAGCTTAAAGCTTTTTTTTATCACTGTTTGATACTGTAGTTGTTGTAAGTTTTTTCAGTGTAATTATATTTACAAAATTTTAAAAAATACGTCAGCACGGACAATAAAAGAAATAAGACAAAAAAGATAAAAAAATAGAAAAATTAGAAAAAGACAAAACTAAAAAGTTAGAAACTCAAAGCTTAAAGTTTATGCCTAGTGAAGCGGGATCTTAAATAACTTATTAGTTTATGGATATTCAGTTTGATCACGCATAAACACTAATCATTACTACTATAAAAGGATGACGAGTTGGTGTTTGTACATACGTCCATTCTTTTCCAACCACTCTATTCCTTCAACTTCTAACTATTCTTCACTTTCTAACCGATCAGCGCAACTCTCTTCTATAACATAATTCTCTTTACATTTAATGAGTTTCTTTGCATCGGTAACTAGTATTTGCAAAAGCATGAGAAGCAGCCACCGAAAAAACCGACGAGCTAGCGGTCTCGCGGGGCAGATGAAAGAAGAGGCCGTTGCCATTACCGCTACACCACCGAAGAAAACTGCGGTCTTCTCAGTGCCCTGCCCCGCCACGTAAACCAGAGGGAAAAAACTATATTTTTCCGCGAGCTTTCCGAAGAGGGGGAGAAAAAAGGAAACGAACAAACGGGGAGCAGAAAAATCAAGTGGGGCTGACTCGCACACTGAGGCAAGTCAAATGGCCCCCACCACCAACACCGATGGGACATGGGCCAGCACGACAGAGGCGAGCTCCGTATTTTATTTCATACCGCCACATATCTGGCAATACAAGTAGCAACAAAATAAACGGTTTACGCGTATGCCATGTACGGTAGTAGTGATCGATGATTTGTGAGCGAAAAGTTGGAGAGAGAAATTAAAGAAGACTTACCTTAACCTCGCCTCTCGCTGTTAGCCGTGTAGTTAGCGGGACAGGAGAACGGAAAATTTAGGTCCCGCTCGTTTCGATTTAAGTTTCTGGCTTATTTTTTACTATTTAATAATTTTATTTTTTTTGTTTTTTTGAGGTTTTTGTCGGTTTTATTTTTTCTCGTATTCATTTGTACTGTCCGTAACGGGTTAACATGTGTTTTCTCTATTTTTATTTTTTTAAATTTAATTACGTCAAATAAGATACTGTCAGCTACAATATTTTTTCAATCAGTTATAATAATTTTCAGTCAAAAAACCATTTAAAATAAGTCTTATTGAGCAAAGCCAAAAAAGTGGAAGAGAGAGGGGGGATTGGAAGGAGGCGGCGGCCAGAAAGGAGGTGCGGGACGGAGACTTCTCACGGGTGCGGCTTTGAATTGGACGCGACAGAACACCGTACGGGCGTAGCGGGCGCGCACGGTCCCCCCTCCCCCCGGCGCGAAATGCCCGAACCGCCCCCGCCTCCTCGCGCGCGCAGGCCGGGGTCGGGCGGGCGCGTGCGTGACGGGCTGGTAAAACGGGAGCGGGGAGGGGCAGGGACGGGAGAGCGCGCGGGGGAGGAGGAGTAAATGAGGCGGTGCGGCGCGGCGCGGGTGGGATTTTTCTGGTGCAACGCCCGGGGAGGCAGCCAGCCAGGCTCGCAAGGGCAGTAAATGCACGGCCCCGGGCGGGCGCACCCACTCTGCCGCGCGGGGGAGGGAGGAAGGCCGCTGCTGGCACGGCACGGGGCGCGCGAGCCGCTCGCGCGTGCGCCCCGCCGGGAACTGGGCCGTGAGCTCGCGGTGAGGCGGTGCACCGCTCCATCCGTCGGTGCGGTGCGGACACTGCACCACGTTTCGCTGCGTGCACGCGACGCGCGCCCGGTGTAAGCTTGCTTGGCCGTCGATCGATCGATCGATCGTCCCTTCGGTGCGAAGCGTGCCGTGTTCTGAGACGGAATTTTTTTGTGAGATCGTCGTGCGTGCGTTGTGAGCGTTTGCGGATGAAGCGCGTCCATCGTTTTCCGTGGTGGTTTGGTGGAGTACAGATTTCGTGTGCATGCCACTCTGTGGAGATATTTTATTGCGTGTATTAGGCATTACCGGGGACGGAAAGTTATTGCATGTTCTCCTTTTTTTTTAATGCGTTTGCCCAGTTACCTTCCCTCCCATTGGCAGTTCCCGTGAAGTATATATACCAACTGCTCTGGTTTTGCTTGCAGTAGTCTTTTCCAGTTGTATTGGCTCCTATTGGCTAGTGTTGCCATGTAAATTGGGAGGAGAACCCAGATAGAGACGCAATCGAAGCGGGTACGGATAGATATCATTTATTTCTTTATCATATTATATTTTTTTTTTGCTTAGAGTCGGCTACGGATAATACCGAATACCTATTTCTTTATTCTATATTCGCTCTGTAAGCCTTCAGACAATCGGTCGGACGATCAGTCCCTTGACCTTAATTAAATATTCAAGCCGTAATTAAGAATTTATTCAATCCTCACATCAATGTAGTCTTTAACATATTGATACAAGACACTGCACTTGGTTGGCATTTACTGAAATACATTGCAAAATCGAGCCACATACAGCCCAAACACGCTACAGTATAGTGTTCATTTGCTGGCGGACACATTTCACTGCTCGATCAAATTACAAAAATTGTGCTCATTTGTTGGTGGACACTCGTGATGAACACAATTTACGGTGTCTTTGTGCGGTGACATGATTTTAAAATGTGTTTGGGTAAAAACCAATAACCAGGTGAAGTGTAATGTAGCCATTTTTGCTAAAAAAAATATATAAATTAGTAAAAGATTACGAAAAATAAAAGTAAAAATATACATATTGAACGACATCTAAAAGGAAAGGAGGGAGATCTATAGTACTATGTCAATTTACTGTACTGAGTACATCATTAATTTGTTCCATTCAACTTTTTTTTATAGTTGTTTTTTATATGCACCGGGTGACTGGTTACTATCTCTCCTTTACAATCGATCGGTTATTTTAATAGTGTCGTCGCGTGGTCTTGTACTTGTACAATGCATCTCATCAATATGCTTTCAAGTATAAGATCCAGATAAATAATTCAGATGCGGCAATTAGACCCTAGATATTAATTTGATTGGCATATGTCCATCCAGATCAATATTCAATTGTGAATGTCCTAAAAAGAAATGTCCATCAAATTTATGATATAAACATTGAATACAAAAAAGGCCCTGTGTGGAAATTATAACGATCACTTGTACATACATATAACATATCCCATATAGATGCTCATAAATTTTCATTTGAATTTTGCATTCACATGTTTCTGATATACCACCTAAACGAATTTGATATACTCGTTTATTACTTTATGTATATTTATATATTAATTATAAGATACTTCAATATGAACCACACGAAAAAATTGCAAGGGAGTCTGTAGTTTTTAGCTTTATTTGCAAATATCTCCACATCGCATATAAAAAGAAGTATATCCAAAAAATATACATATCATCTCTGAAAAATGTATATACCACCTAAATGGTTTTATATACTACACATACATACCTATTGTTACACGAGATACTCTCTACATTATGGACATATTATAAATGAGAGTACGAACTCTCAGAAGTATAAAACCATTTTTCTATCTATATGTCTTTATCTATATATATAGGTATGCATATGTATATTGTGTGTGTACATATGTGAGTGCTGGATTGTGAGATAGATTAATTGAGGCAGATTCGAACATGTTTTATGGTTCCTTGACTGAAGAAGCATAATCGTCGTACGCTGGTCACTGTCGTTGAACAGCTGAGCAAACAGTGTGCGCAGATGAGCCTCGGATGCCAACACACATTAAGTGGCACTGAGACTACATTTATGCGTTTTGTTCTTTTCCTGTGGAACCAAATTTCATTTCCTCGCTTAGATCGATGGATGAGATAGTAGTCAATTACTCCTATACTACTAATAACTTCAAACATGTAAGGGCGTCTCCAACAGCTGGCTATTTAGGGGGTGTTTGGGACTGCTCCACTTCAGTTTTTGCAGCTCCGCTCCACCAACTCCACCATGGAGCAGCTCCAGTGTGGAGTTCGTGGAGCAGGTGGTACTGTTTGGCACACAGCCTAGCTCCAGCTTCACGAATGAGTTGTTTCCCTGCAAACGGTCTATTATGCCCCTGATTTATGTTTGTTTATTTAAGTAATACTCACCAAATATTTTGGTTAAATAATTACACCAGTCGGATACAAATAATTGACCCATAAATTTGCTTAGATCTTATATATATATGTATTTTATAAACTCGATCGAAGTTATACAAGTTTGGTTTATGACAAAACTAAAACAAATTACTCTATCTATAATTATAATGTAAAGTCGAGGTAGTACATGCTATTTGCAGCAGGAAGTGGAAGCGAGTTGTGTCCAGTCTCTACTATACCGTACTAGTACTCGAAAGCAAGCGATGCGATAGGCATATGCATATGGCAAATACTGCAAATGATGCCCATGAAGCGTCGCGGACGTGCGGGAGCCGAGTTGAGCAGACGCGAAACAAACCGGTACATGTGATTAATGAGTGGCAAGGTGGGTAATTAACCTCAACTCCACGTGGGAATAGAAAACCCCAAAACCGGAGTACCTCTGAGGTGCTCCAAAAACGTGGAGTTGGCCCTCAACTCCACCTTTTCTTGGAGCGAGTTCTTGGAGTGAAGGTGTTTGGCAACGCGAGTTGGAGCGGAGCTGAAAAACGGAGCGAGCGATCCCAAACACCCCTTAGTTAGCTAGATCGATGTGGCAAGGAAAAAGTAGGAGAGAGAGTCACTAGCTAGCGACGAGCAAATAGCTAATCTATTTCACGTAGTCCAAGAACATGAGAGAGGAGCATGTGGGTCCAACAGTATAAAATAGTCTTTGCTTTTGTCTCTCACCTCCACATCAGCTGACTATATAGCTAGTACTAGCTATTACCATTGCGGACGCCCTAAGCCACATGCTCTTCGAAGAATTAATGGGTCGACGCATACGTTTCGACTATAAATGGCTTGCGACTTGTTGGTCTTAATATACGGGCAAATAATATGCAGTACTACTACTCAACACATTTGGAGTATGAGTATATCGCTTGAAGGAAGAAGCCGGAGTACAAAACTGGAAGAACATGCCAAGAGCCAAGAAATTAAGCCTTCGAGCTTACAATTGTTAGTTGTGACCAAGCTAGAAAGGAGTCGAAACAACGCGACAGGGCGCAGGACACGCAGGCGAGATCAGATCAAATCAAATTGAAGTGCTTTGGCTGGTGCACAAAAGGAGTTCACAAAGTGGCATGCGTTCATAGGCGTCGTGCGGCTTGTTGATTTATGGTGCGCGTATGAACTGTCACGGTGATGAGGCAGCTGATCCCTCTTTGACTTTCTCGGCGCAACCGCAACGGCCTGCCGGACGTACGTGTTGAAGTGGGCCGGCCGTTTGGTCAGGAGTACAGGAGAGGAGACTCGTACCAGCCGTCAGCTTGGCGATCGATCGAAAAGGTTCGTCAGCCGTCAGCTTGACGTCGGCGAGGTGGTGAAGGGTGAAGACGCGCGCGCGGCATGCGAGCTAGCTGAGGCGAGGAGGACGGTTGCGCAATAGGAGGGAGGGGAAATGGCGATCACGTACGTGCGTGTCGGTTGTCGTGCTCGTCCTCTCGCATTGCTTTGGTGCCCAAGATCTCCGAGGGGCGAATGATTATCGATTTGTTCTTTTAATATTATTTAAAATCTTTGCTCAAGTAACTATAAAAGTCATCAAGACTAGATTATATCAACTGAGCTTAGCAAAATAAAGCTAGAGACCTAAAACAGTGAAAATATTAATCTTCTGTCCATATATATGTGTGTAAATGTGTGTGTATATATGTGTGTAAATGTGTATGAGTGTATGTATATATATGTTGTGTGTGTATAAAATATAAATAGCATGGGCACTATGGTGCCCAGGCTCCATAATTGAGACTTTCCATCCATAGTTAATTCAACATGCTAAATCAATGACTTTCTTTCCTGATATATTATATATAATTGCACTTGCACGCATCTAAAAGCAATCCAAAGGTAGGGAGGTTTAGTGCCTAAATACTATGGTGTCCCATTTCACCGTCATATATATACACACATACACACACACATATATATTATACACACACCCACACACACACACATACATACATACATACATACATACATACATACATACATACATACATACATACATACATACATACATACATACAAGGGCGTGCTAACAAGCACCTGCGCATTCTGTGCATGCTAGTTTCGCACTAGAAAGTTATTGCATGTTGTGAGGAAAATTATTAACCAGTGTGTACTGTAAGTTTTTGGCATTAACTTTACTTGCTACCGATGGTAACTTTATTTAGAAATTATCGTAACTTTCCAGCGTGTATTTTACACCTGCGCGCTGATTATATAGGATGCTGAAAATGGGACACCATGGTGCCCAGGCACTATGATTTCAAATGCGCGAATTCAACTCAAATTCAGGTATATCTTTTAAAAATATTAGTTTTAGGGTATATATCCATCTATAACAATTCAAATGAAACATTTACCTTTTTAAAAAATATACTTGAATTCAAAGTTTTGAAAAAATTTAGATCACATGCTTTGTTGATTTATATATATATATATATATATATATATATATATATATATATATATATATATATATATATATATATATATATATATATATATATATATATATATATATATATATATATATATATATATCAGCATATACCTACAATCAAACTATCATAAAAAGGTAACTATAGTTCAAATTTCAGTTCGAACTTATTTGGACTAGTTAGTAAACTAGTTAAACTTGATATCCAAAAAATTTCAAAATTTTTTGCACATGATACATAAGGGAAATACCTATTCTAGACCATGATGCCCCTGTTAATTATACTATATATGTATGTGAAGAACCAGCAGTGTGCAGAGGAGCGACAGATTGATGCTGAGCATGGCTTTGTTAGTATTCGCAGGCATTGCTGCAGTTAACCAGATTGTTATTGCCGTTTGCAACTTGGAAGCAAAAAAAGGTAGGTTTTCTAGAAATTGTTGGTGTGTGTCCTAGTTCTGGGACTTTTACGGGAACTGGAAACAAGAGCATGCATGCAGGTAGTAGTAGTATTTCAAGTGTAACGGATTGCCATGAATGTGCGCTTTCGATCGCCATAGGGGGCAGCTAACTCTGAAGCATGCATGTGTTGGGGTGCGGAAGCTCATTTATGCCCTGTCAAAGCAAAGCATGCAGTTTGTTTCGGTCAGCGTAGAAGAACGTCGATCTCTTCTCCCATATCATATCACCAAAGGGTGAAGAAGACTGAAGACTAGTAACGCGCGATCAGAAGTGAATAGCCATCTATCTGCATCTGAAAGCGAAGCTCCCGTCTCCACATGCATTTGTTGTGCCGGTTATTGGAACCTATCAGCTAGCCACAGTGGTCCAGTCCTTCCTGATATTCAAGCACATGGCTTTGCCACCACAAAAGAACAGGGAAAAATGGGTAAACAGAAGAACAAGAGTAGCATAGGCCTGTATCTTGGTTTTCTGTCATCAGTTTGTAGTACTTGCTACACATCTATCTCAACACAATTTCGCCCTTTGATGTGTACATATGCGAAGCACAGTGCAGTAAGCAGATGGTCAGGAGTGTATCTTTAGCATCAGTGCTGCTTATTGTGGGGAAATCACCCAAGGATCAACACGCAGTGCTCTGTTGTCGGACGGGGAACAGAGCAGACCTAAGGGAAACACGATCACTCAGAACACTTTACTCAGTGGTCGTAACCCATTCGGCGTCAGCGGTTGTAACTGGTTTACGACTGGTCATCCGAGGTTGGCTTTGGCTCTCTCAAACACACGCTTTGGCTGTGGACTCTGATACACACGGTTGTGGACTGTTTGCCGGAGATGGGAATGGCAAGATGGAGCTAATAACAGGACTGAACACAAGAACCAAGGCAAGATTATGCAATGCAAACTAACGCACCTTTTCCATGTGTTTTCTCTGTTATACACTGGCTCAATTTTCTCAACGGCTTACAGAGTATATATAGACACAGCCAGCCACTCAGGCCACTAACTACGACTCCTGTCGCTGCCACTCAGCTAGGTCGCCCACGACTGCTACAGTGATCGTCGCCTGCCCATGCCGCTTCGCTCAGCTCCCTGAGAATGCTACAGTGACCAACCCATGTCGACCGCTACAATGTCCAGTTGCTTGCCCATACCGGGCAGTTAGCCAACCGAGGATGACCTGCGTCAGCCACGGGTGGTCGTGGCTGACGCTTGCTACCAACTGCTGCAGTGACCGACGCACGACCATGACCGCTGGCTTCATCCTCAACTTGTCTTCGACCACTGCACTGTCTTTGACCACGGACACGTAGGATCTACGACCACGACACCAACGACTACAACTCTGGTCGTTATGACTACACACAACATGGTTATAACCGTTCGTGCACACGGGTACTATGACGCTGGTCGTTATGACCACACACAACGTGGTCATAACCGACCATGCATACGGGTACTATGACGCTGGTCGTAACCGACCACGCACACAGGTGCCATGACAGTCGTTACAACTACACATAACGTGGTTGTAACCGACCACATACATAGGCGCCATGACGACGGCACTACGACCACACATAAGCTTCGAGTCCTCCAGGTGCTTTAGTACTCTTACGAGTATGGCGTCCACTATACTCCTCCGAGTATAACGCCCATAGTACTCCTCCGAGTATGCACTGACGACTACCAAACATTGACTCTTGACTACGACTATCGACCACGACCACCGACTATCGATCACAACTATCGACCACGACCATTGACTATTGACGTTACGACCACGGAGTACTCGAAGCTATAATACTCGGTGTAGTTTTAGTACTAATCGTAACGATAATACAATGATTGGTCGTATCGATCACAGATACACAATACTCTCACACACATGAGCAAACACACACATACAACAAAATTAACCTAACACTTATGACACTGGCACGCTACAATTACCACTACTACTAGTCCTGTTGGTTTACCATGAGTGCATGCATGCCAGTGTCTGCTTTCACTGTACAAGAAAATGCCTTAGGAAAAGGCACATACAGAGAGAGAAAGGAGAACTTTTATCTAAGATCACTGTCCCAAACACAGTTCTATCTAAGAGAGAGGAAAGAGTAAGTGCCTTAGGCCGCTTGGAACACGGGAACTTTTGTTGAATCCTGGGGGGAGTAGTGACAAGAATTGGAGTGAGCTTATCAGAACCATCCAAGCAGAGACTACTCAACTCAGACGCTGTATATTATTCGCGTCGATCGATCACGCACGCAGCACTAGCGCGGCGGCATCATCGTGGTCGCGGGTGCGCGCGTCACATCGGCGGCGACACCCGTATACAGCTCCAGCCTCACTACGAGCATCTCTAAGAGATATTATATAACTTTTAATATTTAAATTTTAGAGTTGAAGGATAAGAAGTAACTCCAACAGATTCCCAAATAGACTCCTAAAAATAGAACACACCCAAAAAATAGACTATCGCTCTCTACTTATAGAGGATGATCTAAGCTCCCAATACTGTTTTTCTGGTTTAAGGTATCTATTGGAGAGAATGATTATTTTAGGACCTTATATCATAATTAGAATCTGTAAAAAGAGATTTAAAGTGTGAATTTATTGGGCATCTCTCGGAGTGCTCTACCTCCAAAGAAAAAGAAAAGGAAAAGAGAAGAGGGAGCGAGCGTCACAGTTGGGTTCCCACCTCGCGAGCGATCCCAAGAAACGCAGCTGTTTTTCTCGTACCGCCGTTCTAGTTCCATCTTCCATCTCACAACCAATGTCGGTGACGGTGGCCGTCGTCGCGCGCTCGTGCGGCGAGGCGCCGCGCACACCGCTACGGCTCTGGGTCGCCGGGTACGCGCTCCAGTGCCTTCTCCACGCCGCGTGTGTGATCGCCGAGCAGCCGGCCGCCGGGGCGCTGCGGCGCCGTGACGGCTTGTCGGAGGAAGGCGAAGGCGACGGCGACGTCGCCGGGATCAGGCGAGATTGTTGTCCACACATTCAAGTGAGATGGTATTAGAGCTCTTCTTTCATGTGGGTTAATTTGGAACTGAGATGCGTCTCTGTAAATTTTTTATATGATTAAGCACAGTTACCAAAGCTTCTCACTACTGATCCTGAATCTTGATCGATCTGCTCCATGTCCGTGTTGACGTGTTGTATCAAAACCCAAATGCTTTCATTCGGCGTTATCTTCTGTGATATTTTTCTTGGCCTTTTCAGTCGGTGGTGTCAAATCAGTACGCATTGGCTGGTTCATACATTAGTTACTCCCTCCTCCTCTGCTATTTTTTTCACTTCTATAATGCGTGTCGTCCGACTTTATAAAATTTAACCACTAATAAAATTAAAATTATCTAGATTAGCTATATAAAAATTATACCACTAGATTTATCTTAAAAACATTTTTATAATATTATAGTTTAGTAGTATATATTAGTGTAAAGTTATAAAAAAATAATAGTTAAAATCGTACTTTAAAGACCCTAAAAATAAAAAACGTTAAAAAAAAAGGTAAGGGAAGCAGTTTAGTGCGTTGAAGTCTACAGTACTGTGTGCTTTCAGGTGCAGATGTTTGCGTGTAAAGTAGAAGAACTTTACTACCTTGCTGTGATCACACTGAACAGTGAGTGAGCCTATGGAGTCTGGAGCAACCCTGAACTTTGTATAAGTTTTCTGAAAAATTTAAGCGGATGAAACTTGAAAGCACCTGAAGGATCTCTCTGCTTTAGGAAGTTAAAAGCACCTGAAGCCCCAAGGATACTTCTGAAATCTCTACATAATACCTTTATGCTCTTGAGTTGCTGTGAACTTGTGATGCCTATACTGCCTTTTGTTTAAATCTTTCCTCTCTTGGTCTGCTTTCAGCAGATTGGCAAAGCATCGGGAGTTAGCAACCACTGCGTTTTCATTTCTATGGTGGATCGTTGGGTTCTACTGGGTCAGTATTGGAGGTCAGCCTTTAACAAAGGATGCACCACAGCTGTACTGGTAATAGTACTACTTAGTGATGGCTTCCACGTTGCTTCAGTTCAGTAACACTAACATTTTAGTTAGTTCAAACTGACACAACTGCCTTATGTTCTACCATCCCCTCCTCACGGCTCTCCCAGGCTTTGTGTGTTGTCTTGCTGGCTTTTGATGTCTTCTTTGTGGTGTTTTGCATCGCTCTGGCCTGCATTGTTGGTGTTGCTGTGTCCTGTTACCTCCCATGTGTCATGGCAATTCTGTATGCTTTGCTGGATCAAGTAAGTTAAAGAAACAAATCTACTTCTTTTTTTCAATTTCTGCATTTTTACCTTGCTTGGAGGATTGCATTTTCAGAATTGCTGTACTTTACTTTTGATCATGTTTTCCATCAGGAAGGAGCAACCGGTTGGGCAATATAGGAATTTCCCTCATTTTCGGACTAAAGAAATCCCATGTTGGCTTAGCTGTAAGAGATACGAGGGAGGGGGATGTGATCAGTTGACCGATCAGCCGAGAGAAGGGGTTAGATCGTGCTCTCCTCTTCTTGCGCTAGACTTAGTCTGGCAGCTGGTGCGACGCCGTTTCCCCTCTCCTCTATTTTGGATCTTCCTCATCTTCTCTTTAAAATCGAGCCATAGAAAAACATTCGAGCGACAGCAATGGAGAGCAATCAAGAGAACATACCAAGATCTAAGAGCAAGTGGCGGCGGTCTTTCCTTGTCTCCTGTGCAGTTTGCTCCGGTGAACTCACTGGGGTCTCGGTGATTTTTACGTTGACGAGGTTCTACTGATTTTCTGTGGTGTAGTCGGCCTTGGTTGTTGGTCGTACAGCTACGGTCGTTCCGCCATGGTCGATGTGTCATTGTCATTTTGCCGTGGTCGATTTGCCATGGACGATCTGCCGTGGTTGACTTGCTGTAGTCGATCGGCTGTGATCGACCTGCAGTGATCGATCTGCCATGGTCGAGTTGCTTCATCCTATTGAAGATTGTGTTAGCTTTGTGTGGCAACACTTGCATCTCGAAGTTGGGCTTTGTATCTCCGTTAACCTCTTCGGCGATATCCAGACATACCTCGGTGATTGGTTTTCTGGGACATCATCCTCGCGATGAGCCTTGCCTTTACTATCATCTCGGTGGCTTGGATTGCTATTGCCCTGTAAGCTATTCTTTATATTCTTAATTCCTATTATGCTTATGTTTGCCGTGCTAGTGTCATATCTTTGTTTAATTATCTCTGAAATCTATGATAATCACTAGCACTGGGAGTACTTTGTATAATAGATTGTGGGCTTTTGAGATTGCTCGATGAGGAAGCTAGTCATATTTGATATCATAGTGACAGTTTAGAGATATTCTGCTAGTTTGGTTTGTTGATTATACTTCGAGTTAGTGCATATTCTTTGTTGTTCTGTTCTGATCTTAGTCTGAAGTCTGCTGATTAAGCCATAGTACATTTTATCTTTGTTCTGAATATTGTCGACAACAGATTAATACTGCAGTAGTTCATTTTTTGCTATATGTTTTGATTAGAATGTGAAATTGATTCAATCACTACTCTAAAGTAATGTTTAGATTGACAAACTAGCAAAATATAAAAGGATTATCACTTAAATTGTTGATATATTGACTACAGTTGAGAAGGCTAAGTTGAGAACTTGAGTAACTCCTCTGCTGAGAGCAAATCCACACTAAATAATATGTGTGCTATGTAGACTTCAATTGCTCACTGTCTTAATCAGTTAAGCATATTGTTTTGTTTAAATAACATTTTTCTATGTCATTTATTTGCTACTTGGCCATGTGCTTTACTGTTATTGCTTATATCAGGAATTAATCTGAAAATAATGCTAAAACTACTTAATCTCAAACACAACCGACGAAGACATACTCCAGCATCCAAAGTGCAAGTTCAGTAGCGTCTGCAACCAAGGTGATCTTTACATTGGTACATGCGCATTTGCCGGAGTAATGACCGAGAGTGAAACCGATCAGCATATCCAAAATGCCTTGTCCTCTGAATATGCGGTAATTCTATGATCCATGCTCCAGTACAGGTTGAACGCGTAATGCTTCCTTCCCGATCCAATTGTCGCTTGCGCACCGTAGGAATGCTGCCTCTCAACTTATGAAGACGGAGCCGAGCTTCTGGAGCTCCCCCGCAGCCACCATTTCCGCTGCGCCTGCATCGACAAATGGCTGCGCATCAACGCGAGTTGTCCTCTTTACAACTGCAGTATCATACAGGCTGCTTACCAGGATGGATTGGATGAAGTATAGAGGCTGGATCTTCAGAAATGATCTGATAGTGTGGTACGTAACTACACACTACACGCCCTCTGTGCTCTTGCAATTGTGAATGTGTGATGAGGCAAGCAAGGTTTTAACACTGAGAGGTGAGAGCTTTCTGACGGCTACAATGCATTCAACTGCATTGTGAACGCGTTTGTACCTGAAAATATGCTTGTATTCTGCTACGACAGGAACTATCCTTGAACCAGAACAATTGTTATGTAGTCGTTTACATGCCTAGTTTAAAACATGAATATGACTTTGCGAGTGCTTAAGTACAAAATTTCTGGATTATTTGCCTATTTACGAGCCAATGACACGTAGTTCTTTGGTCACAGGGATGGATTTCAGTGCAGGGAATGAAGACGAAATTCTACTCATCATCCGCCAATTGGTCAGAAATATGTACCTAGCATTGACTTTGATCAAAGACCAAGTTTCGAAGCAAGATTTTGGTCCAAGTCCAACAAGTCGGAACAATGAAATCTCAGACCCAACTTCTTTTGTGATGCGTAAAAATTGGTCCAAGTCAAACAGGGCAAAAACAATGAAATCACCTGTCAATTTCTACGTCAACGACATGTGATTTAAACAACCAAACAACCGAATATATTGTTAACGTTCCCTTTGTTAGATACTTAGAAACTTTTTTGGATCTGTCTATTTAACATTTGGTTTTTTTTTTTTGCAAAGCAACCAGATTTTTTAGCCGTCTGATGGAGATTCAATACCCAAATCTACCCGAAAATTCTACACAAACTCATCCCCAACCCTAACCCTAACACATCCCCCTCTCCCAGCTGTTGCCACCCCCACCCCCTCCCACCGCCTCATCGGCTCGCCCTCCAGCAGACCCCTCCCTTCCTACTATCACCGCCCGCTGTCACGCCTTCTCGTTGCCCTCCACCGCCACACCCCCCCAACCCTAACCTTGTTTTGGGGAAGCGAACCGGCAATTTCTCTACAATAAAAAAACCAATCTTCCCTTCCGGCAAATTTTGTTTGATCCGATCCGCCTATGCCAATTCAAGTCTGGCGTTCATAATCTGGAGTAAAAGGATTCGAACCTTTGCATGCCGGTGCCTCCGTAACTCGCCACCGCTGCGGCCGTAACCTGTTGACACCTCTACAAAAGACAAATCTTAGAGCAAATTACAAGGTTAGAAATTCCACTGTTTCCAAAAAAATAAAACATTCGGTGGTGTTTTAGCAATGCGGTACTTTTTTTCCCCAGCAGATGCAGCATTAGGAAAACGTGAACAAAATCTGACGTACACGTTTTGTTTCATGCTCCTAAGAAAATTTATCAAGGTAGCATATTTTGATCACCCAAAATAGAAAGGGTAAACCCAAGAACTAGCCAAAATGCGCATCAACTAATAAGACCAAAAATTAATTAACAAAAACTGTTTTTTCTTTCAATCGATCAATCTTCAAATATTAAATGGATTCAAGCTAATCAACATCCTGAAAACTAGTACTAATCCATTGCCAAGAGCATGGCTTTATACTGCAAGATCAGCCAGAGAAATAAATTTTGAAACCACATTTGTTCTACTATTCTATATATAGCCCTTGCCATAGGCATGGCCAGTAACGGGGTATCCCATCACCACACCAGCCGGCGCCGTCGCTGCCGGCTTCCCCTCCTCGGCAACACCACAGCAAGAACCACCACTCCCACTTGCGCCGGCGTCCATGGCCTTCCCGGCCGCCGGCACTGGCGCTTTCCCTTCGCCCGGCGGTGCCGGCTTTTTGCCCTGGCCGTTCAGCCTCTTGACGGTGATGTTCACAATGCCGTTGCGGCAGGGTTCTGGTGTACATGACCGGGTGAATAGCCGGTAGCTGAGGCAATGCAGGTGCCCCGGCGGCCCCACGGTGAAGTCCTCGGCCGGGACACGAGCCGACGCCACCGACTCCACCTGGCCGCCTTTCCTCGTCCGGCAGATCTCCACGTCCAGCCAGGGCGATGACGCCGGCATCGTCACCTGCACCGCCTCGGCCCAGTAGGGGTACCCGTTGCAGTCGCCGTCCTCGTCGACGTGGGTGCGGGCGGCCGACGACGCGGTGTGCACCACGGCGTACGCGCCGCCGCCCAGGGCGCGCCCACCCGGGAGCCGGACCTCCTCGCCGGACACCACGGTCACCTCAAGGGTCGTCTGCGACAACGGCGTCATTGCCGACAGTTTCGCTGCGTTCGCGAGAAATCTAGGGCAGTTTTGGCACGGATCATGATTCATGGAGGCTACGCCGCAAAGATTTATAGTGAGAGCAGACGAACAACGGGCGGAGCCGTTGGTCGACTGGGAAATCGGTATCCGTTCGGTTGCGCGTCTGGGAACCCTAACATAGATAACGGGGAATGTTCATGGATGCTTCATGGCGTGTTATATCGTCGTCGACGAATATGGATTAGGCCATTAATTAGCGTGTGGTGACTCGTCCAAGGATTCTTATTCGGTCGTAATTAACACTATATATATTGGAATTTGCTAGAATTTGCAGGGAAGGTACATTGCTGCAACGCACGCAATTGCGTCGAGCGTATATGCGTGGGGAGTCGATTCTCCCATCGCTCGCTGGTTTCACTAGATCCGACGGCGCACTGCACGGAGTTTGGTGCCTGTTGGTAAGTCACGGGGCACCAACCGCCAAATTCACCATCGGGGTCAGGTTTTGCGGCGGGGCGGGCGGTTTCCAGTGAGTCTTTTTTTTCTATGATTTTTCTTGAATAAATAAATAGAATGATTTTTTTCGTTTTCTTTTTAACAAAGCTTATCGGGACAATTTTTTCAATCGGCATTCGGTTCGTTTGTATAAGCACTCACGCTAAGACCAACAGCTATTAACTACAGCAAAAAAAAGAACCCACTTTCATCATTGTTGGTAGGCAAAACTTGCTAACCTTTACGGTGCAAAGAGGAGAGATCATTTGTGAAGATGGGCAAGGTTTGTGTAGAAGAGAAGGCGCGGAAGCTGGAACTTGGTAGCCGGAGCAAGTCAAAAAGGCTAATCTGTATGCACGGAGCATTCTAGCAAAACATCCTAGGTCTCCAACCAAATACTGTAGCAGCTACACGTTCTTTTCTTTTTCTTTGTTTTTTTTGTCTTTTGAATTTTCCAGAAGTCAAAAAACCAAACATTGAAACAGAGCGGTCTCTTAAAGCAGATTCTCCAAATGACTTTTTCGAACCCTGTTAGGCCATATGGATAGGTCGTGAATTTAATGATGATGAATAATTGACTTTTGGGTTGTATTAAAATTTGCGTTTGTAAAGTTTCGGTCGACGCTCTTTTAAAAAATTTGAATTGCAGGAACATTCAGGGTAAGCAGTCTGATAGCGTTGTATTGGACGGTATGGCCGGCTGGTTTCGACCACGATTGGTAGTCAGTGGTCCGATCGGCAGACTTTGACAACAGCATGTCGACCACGGCTGAATAACCATGGCATATCGACCACGACAAAGCGACCACGGCACTTTGACCATGGCATTTCAACCACAGCAAAACGACCGCGGCAGGTCGAGCACGGTACAACGACCACGATCCATAATCAGAGGTGTGGACCACGGTCGGCAATCGGTTGGCTTTAACTTCGATCAATGAACAGTAACTAGTCGATACTTGGAAGTTACAGTAACTGATCGGTAGCCGTAAGCTATAGTACCTGCTCGGTACTTGGTAATCGCTGCTACAGTGCCTAGTTTGTGATCGGTAGTCGTAGACTTCACGATCTGTTGTCTTAGACTTTGCGATTGGTTGTCGTAGACCTCGCGATCGGTAGTGGTAGATTTTGCTGGTCAGTAATCGAAAACTTTGTGATCGGTAGTCGTAGACTTCCCGGTCGATAGTCGTAGACTTCACGGTCGGTACTCGTAGGTTTCGAGTGTTTCAATTCTAGTGATCTTTGAGTACCTTAAGTACTCTTGTCTGATGGGCCAATGGTCTAACGGCCTGTGCATGGCGGTCAGTCTAGTCTTACTGGGTGGTTTGAAGTTGATTTTCGTAGAGCGTGGAATTGGTGGTCGTAGATGATCTGGTTTATATTTACTAATGGTTTAGAGTGTGGTTTGCGTGTGTAGACTGAAATCAGTCAAGTTGGGAAGAACTTACGCTGGGTAAATTTTTTTTAGTCTTTGCATGTTCAGATGGGCGTGGAGACGATTATGGTCGATGACAAAGAGGACCGGAACTAGGAGGAAAATATCTGAGGTCCAAGCGGTTGATGATGTCACGAGGTGATCGGACTCACGCTGGAGCACGTGGAGGTCAAAAGTGGATGATGCGTGGAGAATGTGCATTTTTTTATTTTTACATGTGCAGGTGGACGTGGAGACGATTATGGTTGGTGATGAGGAGGACCGGGACTAGAAAGGGGAACCTGATGTCTAGGCGATCGAGGATATCACGCGAGGTGGTTGGGCTCATGCTGGAGCATGTGGAGATCAAAGGTGGTTGATGCATGAAGAAGCTACGGGAGCTGCAGTCCTAGAGACTAGTAGTCCTGGAAGAGATTAGATTTCGTACCCGTGTTTGATGAGGACACAATTAGGGCTGTAAAAAAAGCTCGAGGCTCGCGAGCTGCTCGAGTTTGGCTCGTTCTAGACTCGATTCGAGCTTGGCTCGAGCTCCAAACGAGCCGAATTCGAGCTCCATCCGAAACTCGCGAGCTTTAACGAGCCGAGCTCGAATAGCTCGCGAGCTTACAATTTTTACCCTAATTCCCCATTCCCACACTCCCTCCCGCCTCTCCTCTCAAATCCCCCTTCCCCCCTCGGGTAGCCCGCACTCCCGCAGCCCCACACCCTCCGTCCTCTCCCGTCTCCCCACCCGCGCTTCGCGGCTCGCGCCCCTCCTCCTCCACTCTCGCCCACCGCCGGCCGGCCCACTCCGTCCCCTCGCCGCCTCCTCCTCTCCCCGCGCCGCCAACCCCTCTCTCGCCTCGCCCCCACCCCGCGCGCCTCCTCGACCCCCACTGCCGCCACCCCTCCCCCGTCCCTTCTCTCTCGCGCCGCGCCCCCTCCGCCCCGTCCCCTCCCGCCCCCGCCGCCTCCTCCCACCGGCCCTCTCTCCTCTCACCCCGCGGCGCCTCTCCCGCACAGAGGCCTCCCTGCTTCTCCCAGGCCCCACCCCGCCTCGCCTCCACCTGAGATCCAGCTGCCGCGGCCGGCCTCTCGTCCCCGACGCGGCCGCCTCGCCTCCTCTCTCCCACCCGCCGATTGCCTCCTCCCAGATCCGCTGCGGCCGGCTCTACTCGCTCGCCGGCGGTCGGCCGCCCGCCTCCTCCTCTCTCCCACTGCCGCCCGCCTCGCATGATCCGCCGCTCGTCGCCTCTCGTCCCCGGTGCCGCCGCCTCCGCCTCCTATCCTCCCACCCGCGGCCGCCTCGCTCGATCCGCCAAATCCGCGCGGTAGATATTCTTGAACTGTGTTGAATGTATTCGTGGTATTCGTGGTATTTACAAATATTCTTGAATGTATTATGGATTGCAAAGAAGTATTCGTGGTTCTTGAATGTATTCTTGAATGTATTCCATGGTAGATATTCTTGAACTGTGTTGAATGTTTTTCTGTGATTTGTTTACTCGCTATTCTCACGATCACGCAAATGATGTGTGCTTTACGCTTAACGAGCCTCGACGAGCTTTGTCGAGCCGAGCTCGAGCTTCGTTCGAGCCGAGCTCGAGCTCAGCTCAAAGCTTGACAGAAATCTTGGGCTCGTTCGAGCTTGGCTCGAGTTTCTATCGAGCTCAAGCCTGACAGGCCAAGCTCGCTCGAGCTCGGCCCGTTTACAGCCCTAGACACAATTTGGAGCTCTACCATATAAATGGAGGGAGAGACTAAGTGTTTAGGTGTGGCTTTGAGACTGCTTTGGAGAGGATGTTTTTATACTAGGGTTTGAGGGGTGACGTGAAGGCACTTTGTAGCCACTAATTATGATTCAGAAATAAAGATGTGATCTATTCCAGAAAAGTTAGTCGACGCCGGTGGGCCGGCAGTGTGTTTTTCTGGGTGTTGTCTTCGACTTGTTCTTGAAACATTGTTCCTTCGTCGACTTGATCGCACACCTAGTCATCTACTCAATCGTCGCCAATAGTATCGACAGGGAGAGTAGACGAGAGCACGTCTACTCGAATGCATTGTTTTCTCAAAGGCACAGGTGATCGAGAGGTTCTACTTCCGGTGTCGAAGATTTCGAGTATGTGCAAATCAAGCAGTCGAGCGAGCGATCAAACACCAAGCGGTCGAACCTTCATCAAGCATGGGCAAAGGGGTCAAGCGAGCAGTCAAGCGTTTTGTGGTTGAAATCCATATCTGGCAAGTTAGATTGTTTTTTTTTTGGTTTGAGATTTGTTTCCAAGTACTTAAGAAGTAGAGGCAATCATTCACCTCCTCTGATTGCGGTATATAATCCTATAAACCAAAAATCATGTATATCATTCACGTTGATATCTCTGTCATCCGCTATCGTATCGAGAAACACAGTTAAAACCACCGACCACAGAAAAAAAAACACCCAGACTACAAGAATACGATAGTGCCACAGCACCAAAAAAAAAAACACCCAGCCTATAAGAAGACCACCGTGCCCCCAACGGATGGACCAGAATTACAAGTCATCTCGTGCTGGCATGGTTGGACGAGTTACCAAAGTAAACGACGATTCCAAATGGATCCACTGGCGACGCAACATGTGATGTCTTGACGTGGCATTATCTTCGAGCAAACTATACATGCTCAGGAAAGAACGCAAGAAAGTTCAATCGAAAATAAAAGGCAGCGCGTTCACCTGACCCACGACGATTGGACGACGCGTCGCCATCTGATCCCAGACCGCATCCAAAACCTCACTTAAAAAAAATCAGGGGACAAAGCGCATTCCGCGCCTTCTAGTGCCGATGACGTCTGCCGCCCGGTGGCTTCCGGCGCCAAACAATATGCTGAGTAATCCCCCTCCAATTTCCCCCCTACGGTGCCGAGTGCGCTTCCTTAATACACTTCCGAGGGTAACTGAGGATAAATTTATAACTTTATAAAATTTATTCTGAAACATATTCATATGTGCGTTAAATATAGATATCATGATTTAAACCCATAATACCTTCATATATATGTGTGTTAAATATAGATATCATGATTTAAACCCGTAATACCTTGATAGGTAAAGGCAACGTTTATTTGAGTTTTAGTTTCTGGATTCTATTTCTTATTTTTGTTTTTTCTTCAAAGGATATGACTATTTTTAAGGTTTTTTAACATTTTCATCCTAAAATAATTTTTAAACCCAAATAAATACCACATTTAAACTCGCACTTTTACATCTTCATCACCGCATCAGGTATGGTTCCCATCCCACTCCGAATTGACTCGTCGGAACGCAAATTATCTGACGCGAAATCCACTGTGGTTTACAGTGTACGAGCCTGTCGCGTTAAGACTCATTTCACACGCGGTCGTGGTAGAGCAAATTTGGTGAACAACCAGTTCCAAGAACTACCCCTGCAAAATCATCGTTACTTCGATCTGCATACAACACCTAACACGCGCAAACCCACCAAAATTGCACGACAAATCAACAACTGAGATCGTATAGAACAAACATCCGGGAAATGCATTTCTCATTTCCACGGCCAACACTAGGCTGATATAAATCGTCGACGGATTCTGATGATCTTATACACAAGCATCAGAGCAAAAGAAACAGGCAGAGATTACACAGAGAGAGGGGAGTTTCCCAACTAGCAAAGCAAAAACTCTAGTATTATGCCTCTACTAAATAGTAACGATTCCTTGGTTACTTATATTATTTGGTACTTAATTAATTAATTGGTGCCAGAAGCTTCTACAGGCTGGGCCCACTCACCTGGAGTTGGACCCGTCTTGGTCGGACCCGGCCCTGTCCGGCCCGTTACAGGCCCGGTACACGGGCGTGGGCCGGTATATGGGCCACTGGTGCTGGTCCGGCGACTGCTCCATGCTGTCGGGACGCGGATCCGCGGGCTCCGGCTTCACTTCCGCGAAGAGGTCGTCGTCTGCCGGATCCTCCTCGGTGCCGCCGGCGTCGTCGCCGTCTTCTCGCGTCCGCTTAAGCCCGATGGAGACTCCGAACAGCCTCGCCCTCGTGTCTGCCTGCTCCCCGTCGACGGCAAGGCCGGCGGCGGTGGCCAGCGCCGGGCACGAGGGCATTAGGTCGAGTATTGCTGGGGGCAGCTGCGGCGGAGGGGGCATGGCCTCCGAGGACTCGCCGGAGCAGTTCACGACGGAGGATAGCGCTGCGTTGGCGTCGGGCTGCTGGGTGGAGGCGTACTTGGACATGAGGAGGAGGATGTTGTTGCAGAGCTTCTTCATCTGCCCAAGCTCGCGGGTCAGTCGCGCGTTTTCCCGGTGCAGCCGCTCGTTCTCCTCGCCCAGATCGCCGGACACCGAACCGCCGCCGCCGCCAAGGCCGGAGCCGGAGCCGGACGGCGCCTGCAGGTGGTCCTCCCAAGAGCCGGAGTTGGACGACAGTACCTGCTCCTCGGCGGAGTGAGCCGGCGAGCCCGGATACGTCACCGGCAGCGCCATCGGGATCGGCGCCGCGGCGACCGTCACCGCCGCGGCAGCCGCCGTCGCCAGCCCCGGCGACGGCGTCACCTTCCGGCGGTGTATGTCGCAGAGCAGGCGCTTCTCCCCTCGCCGGAAGCAGTCGTTGGCGAACTCCCACCGGTCCGGCACGATCTTCCTAAATCCCTACGTCACACCAAGCAAACAATCCAAATATCACCGACATGGGCATTCCGCACCATACCAAAGCAAACCAAGCCAAGCCCCAACCCGAACCCAGCGCACGTACGTAGGTGTTGAGCTGCCGCACGAAGCTCGAGAAGTTGTTGTGCTTGAAGTACTTGGGGAGGAGGTCCCGCGCGAACTCCGCCGGCCGCCACACGATGAACGTCGACCCGTCTTCGTTCCACGAGATCACGTCATCCACCGCCGGGTCGTCCACCAGCTGGTACGTCTTCGTCAGGAACGGCGTCGGCAGCGACCTATGCCCCGCCGCCTCCGCCGCCGGCGGAGGCGGTAGCTCGCCAGCGGCGGCGCCCTGCTCGGCCATCTAGCCACCGCAGCCGCCGCCTCCTCCCGGCCGGATCCGATCCGGGGAAACCGTAGCTTCTAGATGCGGGAAAGGCCGCCTAGCATGGGTAGGAAGGTACGGAGAAGGCTTCTGGAAGCTTCGTTTGCGGATTAGGAAATTTATACTCAAAACGGGAGGAGGAGAAACTAAGCAGAGAGAGAGAGAGAGAGAGAGAGAGAGAGAGATTACTAAAACGGAGAGGGAGAAGGGAAGGGAAGAAAGGAGATACAAAGAAAACGCACTGTATTAATTCGACTGCGACACGCCACTCGTACCGAGAAAGCCAAGCGGGGTGCGGCGGGTGGGGCCGGCCGTATAGATATCTCCCTGCGGTGGCATTCTGCACCGTCAGATCGGGATCTGGCGGGGCCTGGACGGACAAGATTAGCGATAGCGCAGGATATGGTTCTCTGCGGGGGAGGATGGGTGCGGGGGAGGAAAGTGCAAGAAGGTTCGGTGATTTTTTCGCGCTTCGGCCTTCTGGAAGGTTCAGGTAGGCGCGGGGCTGGGCCCGTGGATGGGACACGTGTCGCCCGTCTGGCCACGGATGGGGGGAGTGGGATAAGATTTTCTCTCGTATACGACCAGGATTTTTTAGTTTGAACGATATATATATAGTGCTACTTACTTGGCTGAAATAAGCTAATTTATAATTGAAATTGTATTGTAGTTGGCTAAAATTATACTGTAGATAGTAGTAGCTTATTTGGCGTAACTAAATTTAAAAAAATTAAAATAAAAAAAATTATTAGACCATCATAGACAATGCAAACGAATATGAAAAAAAGAACCGGCAAAAAACCTCAAAAAAGCAAAAAAAGGTTGAAATTTAGAAATGATGAAAAATAAGCCAGAAACTAGAAACTTAAGCCAAAATGAGCAGCTGATATTTGTGCTTTTTTTGCCAGCCTATTCAAAGGTTCCTCCTTCCTTCGTCATTTACGAGGAGTAAATGCTCATATATCTCTAAAAAATGTTCATTTTAGAATTAGCGATTATCTTTGAGTTTTTCACAGAAGGTTCATGAGATCCATGATTTGATTGTTTTTGCTACACAATTATTGAAGAATTGAAGGCTACAGTACAACTATCAGATAAGGACATATTTAATAGTTTGTCTATCTCTAATATTTTCATATCATCTAAAGACGATCTCTCTAATAACATGTCTCTTCTGTTGTATCTAAGGGAGCACACAAATTTTTAATTCTTACATGTGCATATGAAATATAGCGATCAATACTACACTGCATCTTTGTGGCTCTTTGTGTGACACTTTTGGCTTGAATGCCAGTAGTATATTCTTAGAGACTCAGTCTGCTCCTCAATGCAATTTTGCAAAAGGGCATCCACCCGGAAGTTTATACCAAGAGAACCCAAGAATTGGGATTGAGTCATTGGCCCATGGATAGAAATATCATCTGCAGAAATCATAACATAACTCTAGTAAGAAAATGTTTGTCTTACCATAAAAAGTAGCAGCAGTACCAGCTAATAATATAAGTGTAAACCTGAAACTTCCTCGGCCGAGTGTCTGATTAAAGCAAAATCAACGTAGGCGCTCATATCAGCAGAACCAGGGTCATCCAATATGTGAACAAACTTGTGTATGTTGATTGCCTGCATATATTATTGTTTCTTAGTGCCCAGGCCATTCATTCAAGATATCTTACTCAAAAGATATAGTAAAGGATACAGTCGATGAAATAATTCTCTTTGTAAGCACATCAGAAAAAAACCAAATAATGTACAAATTCAGGAATTGAATTTAGTATTATGTGAGCATCAAAGACTTCAGAATTTTATGTTAAGAGAGGCACTAGACTAGGATTGACCACAGATGCAACTAACTACACTGGTCAATATGAATAACAACATAGGTGCTCGAAGATCACCCAGCTAATTGGCAAAACAATAATAAGCCGAAGCCAGTAACTGTTGTGGCTCCTGGTTCCAAAATAAGTAAATCACACATACACTAAACCCATACTCTTACTCCATGTATATACAATGATGCATTTATACCAAAATAAAATAATTAGATCGTACCATTTCCCCTAATATCATGTCGTTAGTGGCCTTTGAGCTTTCTCCTAATATACGTTAGGATGAATGGCAATGTGAAAGTTGATTATACAACTGAATATGATAATAGTCAATTATTTACTGTTATCCACTGATGTTTAGCTACAGGCAATAAGTCCTGAGATTACGACTCATCAAATATATTTAATTATTTATATATGTGGTTCTTGTTCCTGTCCATAGCTAGTGAACACCCTGAGCGTTTTTTTGTGGGGGGGGGGATTTTCATTCAATATAGGTAGGAAATTCCGTATGCATACCAGGTATATCTTCTGGTGCTTTTCCCTATCAGTTCAGTGTAGCATATTCTCTCTTTTTGCTAGCCTGGTTTCTAAGATGTAATCCAGTTCAGTGAAACATTTTCTTTTTTTTTGCTGTCAACAAATACTGCATCAATCCCAGAATCAGCTAACACTAACTCTGATAAACTAGAGAGTACCTAATCAAAATCTTATAGATACAGTAGAGCTAGTTGGCTCTGAAAAGATTTTATGACATCAACACATGTATCAATTCCAAAGAGGTAAGTGACATTCTCAGGTTAAGAAATATTGGTAGCAGCAGTTATCCTTAGATTCTTTTCTAATTTGAACTTCAAGCTCCATTTGACTATCAATTGCATAGAAAATTAAATGAATGACAAACTAGCTTTGTGGTCGACAGTGATTTTCCAGTTGGTTCCTCATCATTATGTCAAACAAGCTGAAAGTTAAGCTTCAGCTAAACAGCTTGACAATCAAACTATGCCAAGAACACACTATGGAACATATGGTTCTAGTCTATCAATTCATTTGAATTCATTGGGTTCTCTTCAGAGTTCCGATTCAACTAAGTTTAGACACTTCAAGTTATAAGTGCAAAAGGCTACTATTCTTGTTAATCTAAAACTTGAAACATGTTTGTTGTATTATCGAATTCTTAGGTGTTGCATCTTCACATAAGCCATAGATTACTTCATATTGTAAGCATACATCTCTGAATCATAACTTATATCTTAGTAGACTCACTATCTGTCTAACAACACATATTCATATATTTTTATTTGAAGTACATTTTTGTATTTAGAACATTACTCCCTCTAGCATATTTTCATTGGAATCAAATGAAACACTACGATCTCCACATATTTCTAAAAAACTATACTCAAAACAATATAGACCCAGTGTGCTCAAGTGAAGAAAGGAAGAAAGAGATGAAGAACATATTGTACCAATAATTAGAAGCCCCATCTTTACGGGCCACAGGAGGAGAAGAGCCAGATTCGGCTCTAGGTGAGCCCCACCAACCATGGGCAGCGGAGGTGCCCATAGACTCCACAGGGGCGGCGACATCGATGGAATCTCCAGACGTGGCAGCGCCCATCCTCGAACTGGCTTGCAGTAGTGGAGCCACAATTCGAGGTCGGTGGCTCATCGCTCTTGGGCAAGGTGGAGGCTAGCTACTAGCAGTGATGAGCTGGGAGAAATGTAAGGGTAAGGGTTAGGTATTTCACATATCCTTCACATGGAAGTGAAGGAGAGACTGGATGGGGCACGCCGATGAAATCGTTCACGCGCAAGTGAAGGGGAGAGGGAATGAGGATAGGGAAGGGGGATTACATGAGCGTTGACGAAATCCTCTGTGCGAAAGTGAGGAGGTAGGGATAAGGCACGCCGACGAAATGATTCACACGCAAGTAAAGGGGAGAGGGGAAGATGATAGGGAAAGTAGCGCACCGACAGAACCCTTCACGCGCAACTGAAATTAGCTCGGTACACAATGCATTATGAAACGACGATACCCCTCCAACAACAACAACTCGTGTCGTCTCCAAGATCTTGTTTCGCATGAAGCACTAGTCGAGTTTGGAGAGGACGACCTCTCTCTCCCTACTTTCTCTGTCATCCACCTCAGCCATAAATCCTATATGGCATTGCTAACCAACAGCTGACATGTACTATTGGAGATGCCTTATGGCAGGTGGTAACAATGGGGAGATACCTGCCACCTTAGGAAAGCTGGTGTTTCTACTTTCTACTACCCTTTCTATTTTTCACATGAAGATGTCGATTAGTACTAGTATGAACTTTTTTTGTAGTAAGCTAATCATTAAGAAAACTCTAATTAGTCAATAATAAGTATTTTTTTGTCATGCTTGTATTGCCTTTTTCATGAAAGTAAACTAATTGAAAAGTCGAGTATCTTATCAACATTACTTTTGCAGCCATATTTTGGATGATTATTGGAGCCAACGACCTTATTATGGAGGATTATTAGAGCCAGGGCAGAGCCACCGGGGACTTCATTAGGATCTACCCTACCCCCCAGTGGCAGGAGCCCCCAACCCCTCAGAGTCGGCCAACGGCGGCACTAAGTCGAGGATGCGTCACCATGTCTACTTGTGTAATCCCCAAGCTATTACCCATGTGCCCGACCGTGCCATTGCCATGCTCCACCACTGTAGCCTCCCTTTCCGATGAGTTTTTGACAAAATTGACCGCGTCATCTCATGTTCTAGCATTCAAGCGGCCCATCCTCTAAGTTAATTTGATTTTCGTGTAGCAAATCATCGGGAATAGAGCTTCCCCCAAAATTGGCTGAATTTGCTCCTCACCGTCAATTCATCGTCTCCAAGGGCCATTTTCCAATTCCTCACACCCACACCATCTCCATCACCTCCTCTACCTGCTCCATGCCTCAATTCAACCAATGCCTCGTCGTGGAGAGCTGCCACCAGCACCATTTCCGTCACCACCCATCATCGCCCCACCTCTCCGGCCATCCCTCGAGCCCACCGGCTGCATCGGAGCACTCCATGTGCCCATGCTCATGTTGCCCTCCATTGGATGTCGTTAGAGCACCGCCATTGCTGTCCACCCGTGTTGTGCCACTGCCCGCACCGTCGCCTCCCCAGGACCCCTCCAACCCATTTTTTCATTCACTCCCTTCTCTCGTGCCACCCCTTGCCGCAACGCTGCCCCCTGCTCTATTTCCCCTCTGCTTACCTCTCATTCCCTCTCTGTCACTTACATGGATGACCCACTTGTTAGCTTCATTTTCTTAATTTTTCAGCTGAAAGGAATATTCCTTTGGAATATTCTCTCTTTTATCTTTTTTGTATTTTCTCCTTCTACAACCTTCCAATGACTCGTTCTCTGCCATCCGAATTCCAAATCAAGTGATTCAAATTTCTAAATTTATATAAATTCATAATCTACTAGCACCTATTTTATGATTTTATTTGAATTTATTTTGTTTTGATCACTTTTTGCATGTAGACTATGACGTTTCCAACGAGTACGACTTCGCCAATGTTTATCACCACTAGTACGCTGTAAGATCGAGGTGGTCGACTAGAGGGGGATGAATAAGCAGTTTTAAAATTTCTCTAGGCTTCTACCAAATTTATAATGCGGAAGTGTATACAATTTGGTTTTGTACAAGTAAGCCTAAATTGTCTAAGTTCAACTAAGTGCACCAACAATATAATTCTAACTCAAGATAAGCAATCATAGGATGAAAAGCACTCTATTTAATTTAATGAATAAAATTTTCTTGAATGTAAATTGAGCCCAAGAGAACAAACCACAATGGCACACGATGTTTTACCGCGGTGTTCAAAACTTGCCAGTTCCCCTAATCCACATTGAGGTAAGCCCAAAGTAATTGGACCAGCTCCACAAATTAAGCCTAACCACATCAATCCACTAAGGTTGCTCTTCCTTCACTCCGGAGATGGCAAGCACCACACCACTCACAACGAGCCGAGCCCTCTTACAAGCTTCCTGAGAATATCACTAGATCACCACACCTCTGAAGCCATCTAGAAGTTGGCAAACTTCAAGAGTAACAAGTCGGAGACTCTCGCTTGAACGAATCAAGTATCGCAGCTCAATGACACGAAGTCCACCACCAAGTGCAACACATGCACAAGGTTATGCCTCTCCATACTCACTAAGTGCAACACATGCACAATTGAGGGAGAGAGTTTGCTCTAGGATCAAGGGATGAAGACAATGGAACTAGTAGCCCCCTCCAATAGGCCACAAGGAGGTATACATATCCCACATAAGGAAAATAGTCGTTGGAGTAAAACGTTGGCTGCAAATAGCCTGGGGCTCGGTACTACCACCAACAAATGGCTGGTACTATCGCACCCTTCCCAACAGCTATAAAACTAGTCGTTACTCGGGGCTATAAAACTAGCCGTTACTTAGGCCATCAGTCATACCTCCCACATAGGGACCGGCCTGATCGCCAAGTCCAGTCTAACCGCAAAAATCCCTTGTCAGATTGCTAGCTGAATATTTCTAGAAAGCACATCTCTGAAAAACATACCACTACATAAGCGGTCAGACCGCCCCTTGTGAACCGGTTAGTCTGGGGTTCGATCAAACCGTCACTTGTGGGCTGGTCAGACCATAGTCATAACGCCGGTCTGACCTCAACCACACTGGTCTTCAACCACTCTAGTCTTATTTGACCACATTAGTCTTGTTCGACTACATTGGTCTTCGATCATATTGGTTCTCGATCACGTAGGTTTTTGACCACTCTAGTCTTGGAGCCGGTTAGACTGTAGCCATTACATCGGTCTGACCGCCACAGCAGTTTGACTGTGTATGCCTGGTTAGACCTCTAGGGCAATCTGACTACAACTCTTATGCCAGTTAGACCAGTTTTCCAGAGAAGGCACAAGACAACCATGTTTCTTTGAGGAATTTTTATACCAAGATTTCAATTTGAATGTTAAGCACTGAAGGTTGGTATGAGCTTCTCAATAGATTATGGAACATATCCGCAAACCCTTTTTAGAATCATACCATAGAAAGGCACCATGGACTTGAGCCACACATATTTTGGTCAAATTAAAGTCGCATGTAACAATAGTGTTTGTATGAGCTTCAACTGTTTTTCAAAGCACAATTAAAAAATTATAGCATCATACCACAAGGAGGGGAGAAACATGGACTCCAATAATTTGCAAAATGCATTCACAAACTTCAAGTCGCATGTTACAAGAAACTTATGCATGAGCTATAACCATTTTCAAAACACATTCGAAAATATTAGTATCATGCAACAGAGAGAGCTAGAGAAAATAAATGAGCCATCAACTCATGATACATTCAAGCAACTACTTGCAACCCCTCTTAATAGTACAACATCATATACTAATAACCTGGTCTTCCAACCAAGCACCAAGACCAGTAAAAGATTAAGAATACATACTTAGCCCTAACTAGTTAAATCTTTACCTTGCACATCCACTTGAAGCTTGATGACACACAATCAACTTCAAGTTTGGGTCCTTGACTTTATTCATCATCATATGACGTCATTTCTTGGACTTGAGAATGATCACCGCATGAAGCCTTCTCAAGTCATCCATCATCGTGGGACACATCCTATCCGTCTATCTCAATGAAAATATTAGTCCCATAATTCAATTGTTATTAATTACTAAAATATGTCATTAACTCATAATGACGGGCCTAGATCCTTCATTCATAAAGCAAGACAATTTGTTGTATAATTGTTTTTGTTCATAGATTTGCAATAATGGAGAAACAAAGTTTGTGTAACTATTTTATAAGCAATTTAAGTAGTACTTACCCAATCTATAAGAGCACAACTCAACCCAAGTGTAAAAAAACTATGTTTGTATCAATTTAGCTTAGTCCTTTGAGCTACTATGTTCGTATCAATTTAGGTTAGTACTTCGAGTCCACCCTCTATTTTCATCCTGGCTTCACTGAATGGAGCATATGAAGCCTTAGAGCATCTCCAAAGTTTTTATCAAACCACGTGGTAGGTGGACTGAGAGGGAGCAGAGGATAGCAGGATGTGGGAGGGATGGTGAACATTATTATCTTCCCATGTGAACTAGCCAAAGTTGTGAACTTGTTGGAGAAGAGCCTAGAAAGAATGACAGCCTTGGCCTCCATGGGCATCGCCAACACCGAGCTTGACATCACCAACCCTAGCGAAGAATGTAGTCCCACCATTATGTGTTAATGGAACCATTATGTGTTAAAAGAATGTTTTGAATAATTAATAACAACCGGATGTGTAGCTTTGCTAGCAATTCATTTAAAGTCAAACACTCCCATTCAAATGAGTTAATGACTGGTAAAGCTTATCCTAGAGTATACAATTGTTGTGTACATAATGTATACTCATAAATCAACTTATTATCTCATTATTAGTTGAGATAATTATCAATTACCAAAAAGAGAGAAATTGAAGAATCTAGTCCCTCAATTATGAGTTAATGGTGAATTTTGGTAATTAATAGCAATCGATTTCTCGGACTAACGTTTTTCATAAGTTGGTGAAATGGTTAGGTCCTATGACGAGGATACCTTGGAAAGGTGTAACAACCCAATTTTGCCTCCAAATAAACATGCATAATTTTTCCATGAATTTCTAGAATTTTTGGTGCATTTTTAATTGTTTTTCCAAAATTTTGTTGGAGTTTAAGATTTTAAAAATAAATTCATTGGCTCAAAATTGTGAATTCAAAATTTCTAAAAGATAATTAGATGCTGAGGAATTTTTCTAAAATTTTCATGTGCAAATTTCTCTTGGAATTCAAATTAGAAATTCAAACTTGAATTAGAATTAGCAATAAAGTTTAAACCCAAAGATTTCCCTCCTTTCTCTTCAGGTCGAATTCAACTTGTTGGCACAGCTCATTCCCACTTTCCTTTCCCCACTAACCCGCACAACGCACCGGCCTATCTCCCTTTTGTTTTCCCCATTGTGGCCTAGCCGAATAGGTCCAATCCCGCGCGTGTGCACTGCCAGCCTAGCCACTTGCCCTGTCTCGCACCAACGCTGACAATCGAGCCTCGGTCCCACCTATCAGTCTCAGCCACTATTCTTCTCCCCCACCTCTCTCTCTCTCACCTAAGCTTAGTGTCACTCGCTCTCTCTCCACGTCACCCGGATAAGCTTGTGAAGCAAGCATTGAAGGCTTGCAGCACCTCCCTTGAGCCTTGTGTCACTACGAGATAGTCACATCCGTGCACATCAATCAGATTTCTGGCCATCACAACCACACTAAGGAGAAGAAGGTTCATGTTATTTCAATCGAATTTACCGAACATGCATTAATTTGGTGGGATCAACTAAACCGTGATGGAGAGTGTCCTCGTACATGGGGGGATATGAAGCAAATAATGTGAACGAGATTTGTTCCAGCATATTATTCAAGAATCTTGCACACTAAATTGTGCCAACTTGTTCAAGGTTCTATATCGGTGGATGAGTACTATATGGAGATGCAAGTGCTCATGATCCGTACACATGTGCGTAAATCCGAGGGGGCGACCATGACATGTTTCTTTGAGGACTTGAATGAAGATGTGCAGGACCATGTTGATTTGATGCAATATGGTAACTTACAAGATCTTATTCATCAAGTAGAGCGTGCTGAATAGCGGGTCAAGGCAAAGCAATCTAGTAGTGGCCGAACCAATTCTAGCGATTGGAGGCGCACCTACACACATGAGGAGGATGGTGGCTCAAGTTCCAAGCCAGCTATATCCACTAAATCGATTGGGGTGCACACAAGGAGATGACAAAGGTGGTGAGTTTAGCAAGTAAGAAAGTATCAAAAACCGATTATAGTGCTTTCTATACTACTAGAACTTGAGACATCGAATGCTTTAATTGCAAGGGCATGGGGCATATGATGAAAGATTGACCAAATTTAAGGAAGGTGTTGCTCAGTGGAGGTTATGCATTGAAAAGTGACAGTGATGAATCTAAACATGAAGGAGAGCAATATGATGATTCCGAGAAGGTTGTTGTCTATGGTGATCTAGAAATAAATGGTGTTAATTTTTTGGTTATGAAAGTGCAATGTGATAACACCACCATTGTGGAGAAGGGGCAACGCCGAGGTGTGTTCCACATCGATTGCAAAATCAAGGGCATGATATGTAAGCTGACCATTGATGGCGGTAGTTCGAGCAATGTGGTCGGCAAGGATGTGGTGGAATCACTTTCATTGTCTACCTGGAGGCATCCAAAACCTTACTACATTCAGTGACTCAACAATGTCAGTAAGGTGAAGGTAACACGTAAGGTGAGAGTACCTTTTGCTATTGGCGGATATGTTGACAAGGTGAAGTGCGATGTTGTATTGATGCATGCTTGTCATCTCTTATTGGGACATTCATGGCAATTTAATTTGAATGCTACACATCAAGGATAGTCCAACTGGTATACTTTTATGCATTAGGGAGAGTTTCATGCTTTGCTGCCCAAGGCTGATGAGATCAAATATGATTTGGTGGTGTCCAGTAAGAAGGTTGCGAAGAATACCTCAAAATCGAGGATAGTTTTGCTTCAAGGGGAGGAGGATGATGCGGCCCAAAGCATTATATCGACACCAATTTTTAATTCTAAACCAGTTTCTACGGAGAGGGAGGATGACATGGGAGGTGATAGATCAGCATGTAGAATTATGTCATGCTAGGCAGTGTGTGTACAAGAAAATAGAAGGAACAACTATTGTACATGAATTAACTGCACATGAAGTAATACATGTTGTACGTGGGTTGCCTTATGCATGTAAGCAACAAGAGCACAAGAGGGTAGAACGTGTAGAGCCAGAAAAGCATGGCGACGATCTAAGAATTGGAACACACGATTCAAGAGGAAATAGATACAGTTCTTGGTCCATCTTCTATCCAGATAGGGACTATAATGATCCAATTCACATGAGATAAAGTAAGAGTCGGTTAGTACTTTGTTTAAGTCCAGAATATTTATTTGGTCATGTTAGTTTTTCTTATCCTTTTGTTAGTTTGAACTACACATGTGCATGCTTTTTTTTGTAAAGCCAAGTTGGCTTAGGAGTTGGAGTCCTAGTCCTTCATTTTAGGTGTGTGCATGTGTGACTATATAAGTCTAGGTCTGTGGCCACTGTAGGGAGGACATATTATTTTGAGAAAAATCCAAAAAAAAATCACCAAGATGGTGTTGGTGGCCATGTTGCATGTTTTGTGAGTTGAGAACCCATCTAGGGTTTGTGTGTTGTGCAAGAATTGGGGAGCTGCTACCTGCTGGTCGTCCAATTCCTATGAATTCTTGTGGTTCGTCCTTGCCATTATTTATTTTTTCTAATTTTTTTGGTGAGTTCTCTGGCTTGTGTTCGCATCCACAGAATAGTAAACCAAGCCACCCATGTGGTCGGTTCTATGTCTGTTCGGTTGGCTGCTATGTATTTGCTAGATTGAGCCAAGTATCTTGATTTTTCTACTATGCTCATGGAAGGAAACAAGGAGTAGCACTATTATTTTTTCTGGAATTGAGCATTATTGATTCCAGGAACAAATCAGAAGACATAAGATTGAAGCTATGTGAGTTCTAGAACTTATTATTTTGGTTGTTATTTGCTACTTGTGAGGAGTCTTGAGGAGGAATATTTGCTTGCTGATCTGGTACCGTGAAAGATAGGGATACTTACGTATCAACTACACGTTGGTCTGTAACAATATTTAGTAGCTTAGAGATAATCATGTGTTGATAGTTCAATCTCACTTACTCTAGCTCTCTTGGTATGATGCTAGTATTTGCAAATGTGTTTTGCAAATAGTTGTAACTCATTCGTGATCCTTGTGACATGTGACTTAGTTTTGCAAATGGTTGAAGTTCATGTTTCCCTATTCCTTGTGGCATAAAGGTTAGATTTGTGAGTGTATTTTGCAAATAGTTAAAGCTCATGCACAAACATCGTAGCATATGACTTAAGTTTGCGAATGTGTTTTTGCAAACAGGTTGAGTCCATGCACCTAAATCTTGTGTTATGATTCTAAAAGTGCAAAAATGTTTTTTTATCTTGTTGAGAATCATGGTTTGATCATTGTGTGCATGGCACTATAGTTTGTGCATGTGTTGCATTTAGTGAGAGTCAAGTAAGGGGCTTGGTTTGTTACTCTTAGAGATTGTCGACTCCCAGACGGCGTGAAGACATCATGTTCTGGTGATCTTCTCAAGAAGCTTATGAGAAGGTCCAGTGTGTTGTGAAGGTTGGAACTCACCTATCGGCAGTAGAAAAAAGCTCTTACTAGTGGAATTGTGGTGTTTAGCTTAATTTATGGAACCGATCTAATTCGTTTGGGCTTACCTCAACGTGCATTAGGGGAAACCAACAGGTCTCCGAACACCATGATAAAAAAAAGACCATGTCAAATGTGTGTTGTTTTCTTGTGCTCAATTTATATTCTTACAATTTACATTCCTAAAATTGAGTTGCTCGCTTGTCACCATACGATTGTAAACCTTGACCCAGACTTAGGTTGTTGGTGCACTTAATGAGACTAATTGATTTAGACCTTAATTATGTAAAACCATTTTGATTTACTCTTCTGTAAATAAACTCGATTTTAGCTAAAGAGAATCTTAAAAGCGCCTATTTACCACCTCTAGTCGGCCTTCTCGACCGTACACCTAGTCCCTCTTCCATCATGTCTTCCACACTCGTTACTGTCTTTCAAAATGAGGGGTGCCCCCTAAATCCTTGCCTTTTGGCCCCCACCTCCATCATCGGTGATATTGCTTTTTTTGGTGATGACAGATTTGTGCAAAGTGTTGACGAAATTTGAGGGCAACATGCATATTTGGTGGCAATGATGGGAAGGTAACAAAAAGGAGAAATCCTAGCCTTTTGTTCCCCACCTCCATCGCAGGTGTGTTTGTTTGTTTGGTGATGGTGGATTTGTGTATGACATTGGCCAAATTTGAGGCAACAGGCAAATTTGGGGCAAATTTGTGGGCCATGGTGAGATTATTAGCAGCAGTGGCGATGAGGAGGTGAGGAAAGGGGAAATCCTTTCCCAGCACCTTGGTACCTGGTGATATTACTTGTTGGCTATGGCGGATTTCTTCATGGCATTAGCCAAATTTGAAGTAACACGTTGATTTGGGCGATTTTGTGGACCATGGCAAGATTAGTAGTGGCGCTGACGATGGGATGGTGAGGAAAGGAGAAATCCTTGCCCCTCCATACCTGGTGATATTGCTTGTTGACCATGACGGATTTGTGCATGGCATTGGTCAAATTTGAGGCAACATGCATGTTGTGGTTACGTGCTAAACAATGGATAATGGAGATACAAGAAGACCACAGAGGGACTACCTAGAACCTGAGTCACAATAGGGAGCAATATAGAGGGTATGTACCACGCCGTTGTTGTTACCTAGACCTTTTTCTTACAAAATGAGTTTTTATCCACCCGCTCCCCCATGGCATCCTATGGGATATATTTATAGTCATGAGGAGATTGTTTACATAATACCCCCTTAGGATATGTAACAATAAGGGCAAATATGTTCCTTCCTTGGCATAGCCATTTTGGGTTTGCTATGTAATTACACATATAATGGGTCTTTGGCGCAGTGAGCTGATTAGGCCAAGGTGGGGGCCACTCCCCAGCAATGCAGATTTGGGGTGAATTTATAGGCCATGGTGAGATTAGTAGCGGCGGCGACGATGGGAAGGTGGCGGCGGTGATGGGAAGGTGAGGAAAGAAGAAATCCTTGCCCCCAGCTTTGTACCTGGTGATATTGCTTGTTGGGCATACCATATTTGTGTGCAACATTGGCCTGAGTTTGAGGGCAACCAACAAATTTTGGGTGAATTTGTGGGGGTGGCAAGATTACTAGCAGCAACGGACTGATGGGAAGGTGGAGGAGAATAAAGAGTGGGGCTTAGAGAAAATGAAGAAAGTGGGACTAAGGGATAGTATGGAGAGGGTAATTTAGTAATCTAACATGCTATCTCGGTTTGAGTGGAACAAGTAAAATGGTGGCATGGATTGTGCTTGTTAGGAAACCAGGACTCTATCTGGAGTCCTTATCTGATTGGGCACCCCCACCGTAGACTATAAATAGGGACCTTGACCCCTCTCATTATGTACCCGATGCAATCTAAAGCAATAAAGAAAGACCAGGAGTTCTCTCTACCTCTCTGTGTTCAATCTATTATTCTATGATTCTGTGATTGATTCGCTCTTGTTCTAAGCGAGGAATCGCCGGATCGGTCTCCGCTCGGTTCCTCAACACGTTATCAAGACGACTTCGCCGGTGAACGAGGTAATCATCGGCACGCATTGAATTTTCTAGATCGCTTTTGAATCAGATTTTCTTTTCGCGTTCTAGATTGAAATTCTACGGTGCAATCGCCCTAATCTACCGCGAGCAGATTTGAAGTCGCCGGCACAATGCCGATCGGTAGATTGTGAAACAGGGTAGATGTTGATTGCACTGTAGATTAGAATGATGCAAATCCGCTCCAAATCTACCGCGAGCAGATCTGAAATCGCCGGCACAATGTCGATCGGTAGATTACGAAAAGGGGTAGATGTTGATTGCATCATAGATTGAAAAAAAAATTGCATGGTTGTGTTTTGTTTTGCATTATCACTGTACGAGAAATATTGGCATCGTTCTCTATGTTTGATCACTGCATGAAAAACACACACACAAAAACGGGAAATCGAGGTGTCGTCGCGCCCGCATGCGCGCGCACGGCCACCGCCGGCCGCCTGCGGCACCGCCGCCAGCAGCCGGTCCCGCCGACTGATTGCCGCCCCCGCATGGGCACCATCGTCGTCAGAGATCCCCGCATGGAGCGCTATCATCCGTGCGCGCCGCCGAACCGGCCCCGGATGCCATTGGTCCCGCGCCCTCCTCGCACGCGCAGCCGCTTGCCCGAACGCCGCCGCCACCCATCGAAATCGCCGGCCGGCGCTGATCTCGGCGATCGCGCTTCACACGCATTCGCTTCCACCATGCCCGCAGCCGCGCTGGCCTCGCGACGGAGCGCCGACGCGCGAACCGCGCCGTCACCTTGTCTCGCCGCGCGCGCCGCCCTCCGCCGCCGCCTCTCGCGACTCGCACGCGCCACGCGCTACCCGCCGCAGCCGCCGCCACGCGCTCGAACGCGCGAACTCCGCCGCCGCCGCCCGGTTCATGCGCCGCATGCGCAAATCTTGGCTACCACCGGTAGCCGCGACGGCCACGCCACGCGCTCGACGCCGCCCTCGCGCGCACCACCGCCGGCATGCTGCCAAGACGCAGCCGCCGCCCGTCACCGTCTTCCGCGCCGCGACGCTGCCGCGCGCCGATCGGCCGGCAGCACGCAGCCGCACCCGCCACCTCCGCGACGCTCCGCACCGAACCGCTCGCTTGCGCCAGATGCGCCGGCCGCCGCCGCGCGCCCGGCCGCCGCCTCGCCGAACCCGCGCCGCGCTCGAGGCCGCCGCTGTGGTGGTCCGCCACCGCGGCACTTGACGGCCGCCACCACCACGGCCGCAGCCGCCGCCGCCTCCCCATCGCCTCGTGCCGCCTCCCGCCGACGCCGCTCCTCGCCGGCCGCCACCGCGGCCGCCCGAACGGATGGGAGCCGCCGCCTAAATTGAATGGCCATGGAAACCCTAACACATGAAGGGTTGTCGGTCGGTGGGCTTTTGGGCGGTGGGCCACTATGGGCCAATTGTGGCAGTGGAGGAGGAGAAGCCCGACCAAAAAGGGGCCCTACGGTAGGGGTCATGGCAAAATTGCGAGAAGCCCTAAAATATTGTATATTACCGAGAGACCCTAAAAATCGCAGATAAGTCCCGAATTTTTCGAAAAGGCCTCGAGTTCGAACATTGCGAATAAGCCCTCAAATTTACGAGCGGGTCCAGAATTTTGCAGAAACCCTCAAGAAATCAAAATTGCGCTAATTTTTCTCTCAATCGAAATTTGCGTAAAACCCCTAAAATGCGTAATTTGCTGAAATTTCATATTTTAGCATAAAAGGCCTCTGAATCCGAATTTTGCATTATTTTTAGTATTTGAAGCTCATTTATTTATGTCATTACTGTTTTATGTATTTTCTGTATTTATTTATGCTTTGGTTAATTGTAATTGTTTAAATTGCTTTTAATCACCAAATTAGCAAGAAAATTATAGAAAATGCATAGAAAATTCTGAAACATTGCGAGAACCTTTTGTACTATTTATTTACCGCAGTGAATTATTCGTGCATGTCTACCAAAGAGAGACTTATACACATTTAGATGACTAGCATAACGAATCGAAGTTCGAGGAGCCGCCCAAAGATGGCCAAAACTATCCGACGAGGCATCCGATGTCGAGATTGTGCTTGGAGCCGAAGCTCCACGCCGCTATTGGGATTGGCGATCAATGACGCCAACCCAAACCTGAGGAGAATGATCAGGCACTTCATTTTCTCAAGCACCACCTCTGCCTCACTCTCAAGAATGAGTATATGACGGAGAAGAGCGCGCTGGCACTCTGGACCGCACTCCAGAAGCGGTTTGAGAGGCTAAAGTACACCATTCTTCCTCAAGCGAGCGAGTGGATCGATCGAGGTTTTGCCGACTTTAAGACGGCCAGGGAATACAATTCTGCCTTGCACAGGATTTGTACCCCAATACAGAAAATTGAGAAAAACCTTCCACCCCAATATAGCACAATCCGCACGCAACTATCGTCAAGATGGCTATGAGGAATACGCCAATTGATGATATGATGCAAGTTGCGAGGCTCAGACAAAGTTCTCCGTAAGAACTACGTCACTCAGCCACCTGGGAGCTCCGCTGGCCGTGAAGCCAACGCCGGGAGCTACAAGGTGCGAAAAGCTCTTAATGAGAGAAGGGGAAGGAAGGGTAAGGCCGCAGCCCAGAAAGGCGAATCAGATGCTCCACGAGAGAATAAGGCCAGCAAGCCAAAGCGGATGGTTAAGGGCAGATGAAGCCCACTCTGCATCGGTGAGGGGAGAATTCAGTAGCCGCCGCACCGATGGAAGTTGAAACCATCACGACAAAGCAGTAATCCCTCTCGACCTAGAAGCGGATAATCGCCATGATTTCTCTTGAAGAGAATGTCACCCGAGAAATAGCGAAAGAAGTCCAGCAATCAATGCATTTCGCTTTAATTGTCATTTATTTTGTGTGGAAGAATATGTTAGATTTTGCATGGATGGTACTTAAGAATTGTTATCTTCTCGTGATGGTTGGATGATATTTGATGAATTCATTCATTTATTCAGTTTATGATGGCATGATATGTTCTGATATTGGTGTATTTTATCTATGTGTTGATTGCCTTCTCATGCATATTAATAAAATACCATATATTAGAACGCTTGTAGCGCCCTATGAAGGAAGTGTGCTTAGCTAGCAGCGGCACAACGCATACCATCTTAAGAGAGATTATGTATTTTCAGTCGATTAGTAAGAGCACTGGCAGCCTTACGACAATCGCCAGAAGCGATGGATGTATAATTGGTTCAGGAAGAGCCATAATGGGCACAATTTTGATTATTGAAGAAGCCTTATTGTACCTAGAATCGACTAGAACTCTCCTAAGTTTTAAGAATATCCGCGCAAAATGGTTTCCACGTTGAGACTGAAGAAGAGTACGGTAAGAAATATCTGCTCATTATGAAGCGCGAAGAGAATGGCAAAACAATATTAGAAAAACTTCTTTCACTGGGTTATATTATACCAACATTAAAGCGCTGCAGCTGCATAATCGCTCAAAACAAATGTTTAGAAGCTCTTAACTCTTCTCGTCTCGCATGACAGATTAGGTCACCTGTCTTAGGATGATGAGAAACATAATAAATAACTCGCATGGGCATAATATTAATGTGAAGAATTTCCAATCATGAAGATTTTGTGTGCCCCGCATGTGCCACCGGAAACTAATAACTAGACCCTCCACTCAAAGTGAAGGATGAAGTCCTCGCATTCCCGAACGCATCCAGGAGACATTTGCGGTCCCATTCAGCCCATCTTAGGGTCATTTAAGTATTTCATGATGCTCATTGATGCTTCTTCGAAGTAGTCGTATGTGGGTTTGTTGCCCACAAGAAACCACGCCTTTTGCAAAATTGATCTCGCAGATCATTCGCATCAGAAATGTGTTTCCAGATCATCATATCAAGTCCATCCGAATGGACAACGCCGGAGAATTTACTTCGAAGGCATTTGATGATTATTGCATGGCGATGGGAATTGCAATTGAACACTCGGTACCGCATGTCCATACCCAGAATGGTTTGGCAGAGGCTTTAATTAAGAGAATTAAATTTATTACCCGACCTCTTTTGCATAATTGAAATCTAGCAGCTACATGTTGGGGACACGCAATCCTGCATGCAGCGAATCTCATCAACCTTAGACCTTCGGCCTACAACATCCATTCACCTATGCAACTAGCGCAATGGTCAGCACCGAAGATTTCCCAACATTAGGGGGAGGAAATCAACCCCTTGATGAAGAATGTCGGGAAATTATGTGGCAAGCCTGGGGAATCCATGTAGATGACCCACGCACTAGAGAAGTCCAGAAGACATTACATGGCAAGCCACGAGAATTCATGCAGATGACCCGCGCATTAGTGAAGCAAATAGAGAAGTCCAAAAGACAATAGAAGTCCAGAAGACAAGAGAAGTCTAGAAGACAATAGATTTGCAAGCATTAGCAAATCAATCGCTCGATCACTTTAGTGATTTGAAGAGCGTGACTAAGTCGCATGTGCTCGCACGCACCGCACCGAGAGGGTTGAAATACCAAAGAAAGCGTAAGGTATCCCTAATCTCGCCCGCAGGCCTCGTAAAAATAAAAAGAGGACGAGAACTCCTGTTCCTCGAATCCTTAGTAACCGGGACGCTGGTGAAAAAGGATAAGAGGATTTATCACACCGATCATTGAAGTCCCCTAGAATGAGAAGGGAGCCGCTTGAGACTGGCACAAGTATGACACCTTCCGAAAAGGGCATACCGGATCTGAATATCCCTATCGGCATGGATGTGTGCGCACACATCGGAGCCGAAAAACTAAAGGGACTTGCCACCGCAATTGAAAGAAGCGATGCGCAAGGTGAAGCTCCAGAAGAAGCAACTCATGAAGAAATAGCTATAAATTATATGCACACGGGAGAGTCCCTGAATAGGACAACAGCTAATATCGATATCTACTTCGCAAAGAAAATTGCCACCATCATCGATCTTGATCCCGAGCCCGCATCGCTCACGAATGTAAGAAAAGATCAGATTGGGAAGATTGGAAGAAGGCAATAGCAACCGAATTGCTATCTTTGAATAAAAGAGAGGTGTTTAGGTTCAGATGTCGCACACCTCCCCACATACACCCCGCTGGGCACAAGTGGGTATTTGTTCGAAAGAGAAATGAAAGAAATGAAGTAGTGAGATACAAAGCAAGGTCAGTAGCCTGGTTTCACTCAACGTCCCGGAGTTGATTATGAAGAAACCTACTCCCTACCATGAGTGAAATTACCTTTAGATACTTGATCTCAATGGCGTGAACTTGAACTTAGAAATAAAATTGATGGATGTTGTGACAAAGATACCTTACGGTAACTTGATTCGAGATTTATATGAGAGTCCTGAAGGAATCCTCTCCCAACCAAGACAGAGCAAATAGAAATCAGACAAGGTGAAACTCGAAAGTCACTATATGGGCTGAAACAACTGAAGAATGTGGTATAATCGCTGAGCGACTTTCTCTGCAAGAAAGGCTACACGAACAATGAAGACTGTCCTTGTGTATTTATACGGCGATCCTGAATGGATTCTATAATCTCTGCTTATGTAGATGATCTGAATATCATCGGACACCAAGACATAAAAGAAGCAAGCTCCTACTTGGAGTCGAATTTGAAATGAAAGATTTGGGCAAGACCAAGTTTTGCTTAGGCTCGCAGCTTGAGCATGTCCCCTGAAGGAGTCTTGGTACATCACGACCTACACCTGTAAGGTGCTTGAAAGGTTTGGCTTTGAAAATGCATTTCCCTCGAAAGTACCGATGATCGGTAGGTCTTTACAGCAAGAAAAAGATCCTTTCCGACCAAGGGAAGAGGGGGAGGAAGTCCTGGGACCGAAATTCCCATACTTGAGTGCAGTGGGAGCACTCATGTATTTAGCAAACTGCACTAGACCGGACATTGCATTTGCCGTGAACCTCTTAGCAAGGTATAGTGCAGAGCCCACCAAAAGGCATTGGCAGGGCATAAAGGACATTTTCCGATACCTCCAAGGTAGCAAAGACCTCGGATTGTTTTACAGAAAGAATCAAGATCTGAACTTGATTGGCTATGCAGATGCTGGGTATCTGTCAGACCCGCATACCGCTAAGTTACAAACAGGCTATGTATTCCTATGTGGTGGAACTGCAATTTCATGGAAATCGTCTAAGCAAAGCCTGGTAGCTATTTCGACGAACCACTCAGAAATTATAGCATCAGATGAAGCCGCACGAGTGCGCTGGCTCGCCGAATGGTTCACCACATCCAGCAGTCATGTGGGATGAACATTGTGCAAACCCCAACAATTATCTATGAAGATAATGCCGCTTGCGTTGCACAAGTGCAAACGGGCTATGTGAAGAGTCACCTCACAAAGCATATCAACCCCAAGTTCTTCTATGCACATGAATTGCAAACGATGGACGAGATTAAAGTACTGCATACTAAGTCATGTGAAAATCTCGCAGATTTATTCACTAAGTCACTCCCCGCATCTAGCTTTGAAAGGTGCGTGCGTGAAATTGGAATGATGAGACTTAGAGAAGTGCAGAATTCAGGGGGAGAATTCTCACAAGCCCGCTAATAAATCTTGAGCATGAAGATTAAGTACCCAAAAATAAAGTCTTGCAGACTAAATGAATTTGGGTGAATTGTACTCTTTTTCCCTTGACGAGTTTTCCATAAAGTTTCTCGACCAAGGTTTTTAACGAGGCAATTCGTGCATCGCAAAGATCACATGTATCATGTACTCTTTCTCCAAATTTTTCCCACCGGGTTTTTATGGAGTTTTGATGAGGCATGAGCATGTTGGGTGAGTGCCCAAGGGGAGTGTTAGGAAACCAGACTCTATCCGAGTCCTTATCCGATTGGGCACCCCACCGTAGACTATAAATAGGGACCTAGACCCTCTCATTATGTACCCGATGCAATCTAAAGCAATAAAGAAAGACCAGGAGTTCTCTCTACCTCTCTGTGTTCAATCTATTATTCTGTGATTCTGTATTGATTCGTTCTTGTTCTAAGCAGAGGAATCGCTCGGACTGGTCTCCAGCGTCGGTTCCTCAACAGTGCTAACTAATGCTTCAAGACAAAACGTTGTTGCTAGATGATGTGGAGTGGACAGAGACAATGATTGTCACTAAAAGGTTGTCAAAAAATGCTTGTTTGCGTTTGTCTTCTTAAGATGTGTGGAAGTGAATAGAGACAACGGTTGCCACTAAGAGGTTGTCAAAAGTTGGTTAGTTGTGTATCTTCTTAAGAACAAAATGTTACTGGTAAATGGTGTGGAGGTAAACAGAGACAATGGTTGGGGTCAGAAGATGAATTTTTTGTACGGATAATCCATTTTTTATTCAAAATTACAAAAATATACCCGCGGGAAAATTTTTTACAAAAATAGGCTCCAGTCGCTCAATGGTTGGGCGACTGAAGCCTTTCGCCCAACCAATGGGCGACTTTAATCCAGTCGCTCTACCCTCGGCGATCGCATCCACGCCAACCATTGGCGATTTCATGCGCGCCAATGGTTGGGCGACTGTACTCAGGACCCCGTGAATGTTTTAAATTTTGTCAATTTTATAGTTTTAAACTGGTAAAAAATCTGCTGAAGTTGTAATAAAAGTTTATGTTCATTGTATGATGTAGGTGTGTAAAAATTTTTGGGAAAATTTTTTTAGGAACAAATGACCATAAAACAATTGGTACATACGATGGTAAGTAATATTTTGATTTACTGAGAATTTGGAAAGTGCATCAAACCTTCGCCAAAAAAAGTGAAAATTGGTGGAGCTGTTCTTCATACATCCAACAGCCTCTAGAAAAAAATTTGAGTAATTTCGGCCACGGATCAAAAGTTATAGCAGTTTCATCTGCTTCACACACCTTCAAGAAACGGGCATAACTTTTGCATACGGTGTCCGTTTTCGACGTTCTTGTACTCGTTGGAAAGCTAACGACGAGCCCGATCCAATAAAAATGACCGGCTTGCGCCCGTCGCCCTCCAAGACCCCGAAAATTTCTGTTTTTGCCCTTTTTCTTGGTCTTCCTTTCGGAATTTGGATTTTGCTTCAACTGAAAAGTTGTAGATCTCGTCGAATCCTTTTAAATGAGTATATATAAGCCATATACAACTTTGCTATTTTATCTTTTCAGACTAGTTGTTTATATTGCATCGATATATAAAACTTGTGATAGCGAGTATTACAGATGGTTTGTATGTAGAACCGCTCGTGATAATCGACCACTGGGCCTGTCGATCCTCCTCAACCCAATCCTAGCCCAGAGACACGAATTCTCAATAACATTAAAATATCACTTACCATCGTATGTACCGATCGTTCTACGGTCAATCGCTCCTAAAAAATTTCCCAAAATTTTTACACACCTATAATATACAATGAACATAAACTTTTATTACAACTCCAGCAGATTTTTACCAGTTTAAAACTACAAAATTGAAAAAATTTAAAACATTCACGGAGACTTGATCGATCGCCCAACCATTGGCGACTTTAATCCATCGCCAATGGTTGGGCGATCGATGCGATCGCCAACCATTGAGCGATCGATTAAAGTCGCCAATGGTTATGAAGGCTCCATCGCCCAATCATTAGGCGACTGGAGCATATTCTTGTAAAAAATTTTCCCGCGGGTATATTTCTGTAATTTCGAATAAAAAATGGATTATCCGTACAAAAAAATTCGTCAGAAGATTGTCAAAAGTTGTTTGGTTGTTTGTTTCTCTTCTTAAGGACTGTTGTTGGCAGATGATATAGAGGTAAATAGAGACAATGGTTGCCACTAAGAGACTAATTAAAAGTTGCTTGGTTTGCTTGTCTCTCTTTTTAAGATGAATAGTGACAATGGTTGCTTTCAAAAGGTTATCGAAGCTTGGTTGCTTGTGTCCCTAAAATCCTTTGTCGCTAAAATACTGCACTTAAAGATTTAGATTTAGGAGTATAGTTTCAAAGATCATGCAGGTATGTTTCCAATCGTTATATCCCACCTGCCAACATGTGTTGTTTGTACTAGTAGAAAATGTCTGCTAAATTTGTATATCTTGGGCAGAATTGGAACATATCCTCAGGATAAACGAGCTCTGACCCATGGGCCAAACCAAGATAATCGTAACGGAACGAGCTCTAGGCTTCTTACTGCCAAGCAGCTATCCAGGCCAGCATAGGGGATGAGTCAGTCCAACCAACCCATTTACCTACTGTCTGAAACAACACTGTATACAACAAACACCAACCTGGCCCAAGGTCATTCATATGTCTCGAGCACATGCTGATGCTTGTCAGTATCCAAATTATAGAACAGCTGAGCTGATCAGATAAGCAGCGATATAATATGAAACTTTAGAGGCACACTCGAATGCCCTGGGATTATTGAAAACGTCTTTCAAGTTAACGAGGTTCAGACGACCATGGACAATTCGATCCCAAGTTGCAATAAAATCAGTCTTTCTTTTCAGCATTGCCGCAGTAGCCATACGGGTTCTTCTTGGCCCAGTTCCACTGGTCCCTGCACATCTCCTCTATTCCGTACTGAGCTCTGCAAGTAGTAAGTGTACAACTCTCAATTAGGATCTTTTTTCTTGGTTTCGACAAACTAAACTTTCAATTAATCATTACGCTTAAAATGCTGCAATGAGAGGTACTAGTATTTATTGTTCACGGTGATTACCTCCAGCCGAGCTCCCTTTCGGCCTTCTCAGTGGACGCATAAACCTCCTCTGAATCGCCCGGCCTCCTGGGACACTTCTTGATAGGAATTTCCTGCGGTTTTGCAGCCAGAAACGTCAGTTTCAACACCGTTTCCGATGGGAAGAAGATCGAGGGAAAACATCAACCATGCGAGTGCGGATATAGTATACCTTGCTGCACGCTTTCTCAAACGCCTTCACCACCTCGAGGACGGTCGTTCCACGCCCTGTGCCTAGATTGTACGCCACACAACCTGACCAAAAAAAATCAAGGAAAGAACGAGAGGTGAAATTGGTCAAGTCGAGTGTGATTGAGCACTTGAGCATGCATGCTCGTATGTTTCTGTAGAACATGCAAAAGCTCATTTTAATAAAGGTACAAGAAAAATCCATATACAATGCGATGCATGCAACAATGTTTGGGCAGCAAATTAAGTGGCGTACCAATGTCAGGAGTAGCGAAGAGCTTCTCCAGGGCCGCGATGTGACCATCGGCCAGGTCCATTACATGTATGTAATCCCTGATCTGAAAGGCACAAAGCAAAAGAAATTACACCATATGCCCAACAAATTCATCAGCAGTTGTCCTACAGCGTACAGGCTAGAGATGGCAACGGATACAAATCCGCTGGGTTTTGCTATCTTAAACCTGTGCCCATGAAAGTTGGACGTGCACGCTAAAAAACTCATACCCGTGACGGGTGCAGATTTTTACCCATACCCATGCCCACTGGGTTAATGGGTACCCACGGGTCGCCCGTGGGGTCAGTAATGCGAGCTGCAACAATGGTTAATAGAGAGGACGAAGAAGTTCACCGACCATCTTCGTTGGAGCTGGAGGGCAGCGCCAGGGCCAAGGGCCTACTGCTGCGATGCGCGTTGGCTGCGGCGTGGGGGCAATGGGCTGAACTGGAAGGCGAGGTGACGGTGAGGGCGTGCGGGAGGACGAGCGTGCGCGCGAGTGGCGGAGCAGGAGCGGAGCCGCGGACGGAGGGCGAGCGTGAGATCGCCGAGACTAAGCGCGGAGCGCCAGATGCGCTGCCGCTGCGGCGGCTGTTGAATCGGGGTGGGGATTGGAGAGAAGTGAGTAGTGACCGTGATCGAGTGCTAGCTAGGGTTAGCCGTATGGATAATGGGGCATTGCCGCATTGGATTTGGGGGTTTGGGGCTAAATGGCTAATGGGCTATGGGCTGGGCTAGTTTGCTTGGGAGGCTGGAAGGTTGGGTTTATAACTCCTATGGATCGGGTTTATATTGTCCATGGGTTTACGGGTTTGGGTACTATAGGAACGTACCCGAATCTGGCAGACCCGATGGGTTGGGTTTTTGCCCATTAAGAGACCCATGGGTTAGGAAATTGATTCAGACTCATACTCTAATAGAGTAAAAATCCACCAGGTATCGAGTTTCGGGTACCCATTGCCATCTCTAGTACAGGCAGTTCGTTCTATAAGTAATTGCGTATTTGTTAAAACGCATGCAATGGAGTCGATGGCTCTCACCGCGGTGCCGTCCCTGGTGCGATAATCGTTGCCGTAGACGTTGAGCTCGGGGAGCCTGCCCACGGCGACCTGCTGGATGTAGGGCAGCAGGTTGTTGGGAATGCCCTTGGGATCCTCCCCGATCTCGCCGCTCTCGTGGGCGCCAATGGGGTTGAAGTACCTCAGCAGGATGATCCCCCACTCCGGGTCGGCGTTGTGGTAGTCCTTGGCAAGCTCCTCCAGGAGAAGCTGGAGCAAGAATCAGATGCCGTTACAAAGTTGGCACCAGAAAAGATAGCATCGCTACCTCCATCGATCGATATCAGCAACGTGAATCATGACGCGGGAATGTTAGGTTTGGCCAGTTGGGCAAGTTGGCATCGTACCTTTGTCCGGCCGTATGGGTTCAGAGCCTTCCGGTTCGAGTCCTCGACGCAGGGGACTTTCTCCGGCTGGCCGTACACGGTCGCAGACGACGAGAAGACCACCTGCGCGGTGCCATATCATCGTATAGTTTACCTCATTCTCGCAAGTAGCAGAACAGCCATGCATCTCTGAAGAATTTCTCCATGGTCACCGTGCAAATTAAGAACAGTACGAGGAGGAGGATGAGATATACAGTACCTTCTTGCATCCGTACTTCTTCATGACGCCGTAGAGGTTCATGGTGCCGACAACGTTGTTCTCGTAGTACATCTCGGGGTGCGCTACACTTTCAGCCACCGCCTTCAGCCCGGCGAAGTGTACGACGGCTTCGTACCTGAACGTAGGAGCAGCAAAGGATGTCACGTTGACGTGCAGAAATTAAGTGCCGATAGAAAAGGCATCCAAGAAGATAAGTTCCAACCTCTTGGCTGCGAACACCTTCTCCAAGTCCTCCTTGATCTTCAGATCCCCCTGAAATCAAATCAATCCATGAAGTGCATAGTTTCACACGAATGCAAGCAGATCAAGAAAGAAATTTGGGTGCAACCGTGCAAGGCAACTGCATGGCATGCGCAACGATCGAGCGGGAACAGATGAAGATGATGGTGTTAATTAGTAAATTAGGTGCAGGGTGCGTGCGTACGGGGATGAAGTCGAGGCGGGCGGAGAGGGCGGGACCGGCGAGCTGGCGGACGCGCTCGAGCGCCTCGGGGACGGAGTTGTGGAAGTTGTCGACGACGGTGACGTCGTACCCCTTCTTCAGCAGCCGCAGCACCGTGTGCGTGCCGATGAACCCCGCGCCGCCCGTCACCAGCACGCTCCTCCTCTCCCCGTTCTCCGCCGGCGGCACGCTGTCAGCCCCGCCGTTCGCCATCGATCGGTCTCTGTCGTTCGCTCCGAAACCGCGCGCCGCCGCTATCCTCTCTCTGTCCTGGAGTTCTGCTGTTGCACGCCGCGGCGCTCGTGGCGAGGCGGCGCAAGGCGCTCGCAGATTTATAGCGGTGCGCGTGCCGATCGAGAGGAACAAAGGGCAACGCAAGGTAAGAGTTGCTGCGGATCAGGTACCGGCCGGATTGCCTAACCGTGCTCGCGTATCACGCGACGCGGATGCTGCGTTGCGCCGTGCCGTGTTTGTCGCGGTCGTTTCTTAAAATCTCTCTTCTGTTGGGTAAGATCACTCTTTTTTTAGACCGATCGCCTTTCTGTTTGGAAAGGCGATCTTCGTTTGTTTCGGCTGGCGGGCAGTCAGAGACCGTGACAAGAGGGCTGTTTGCATGCTAGCCAGCGAAAATTCCATATTATCCTTGTATATCGAGTCGAAGTTGTCGGGATTGGCGTGCTCGACCCATACTATCGGATCCGTCTCCGCGCACCCGGTAGAGCTTTGTTTTTTGTTGGAGAATTTGTAGAGCGATGAAATTTATTTTTTAGATAGTTTTTTCTGTTTTTGTTAGAGATTTTTTTTAGGAAGGTGTAAGGGGGTTGGGAAAAGTAGATGAACCACCGCTATCACCAAATCGTTCTTTTAAGTAGTACTAGCTAAATATCCATGTTTTGCTACGGAACCCTAGCACATCAAGCTACTGCCGGCGGGCCTAGTCTACACCACACAATCGACCCCACATTGTGCTTCCACCATCATGCTCGGCGTACTTCATGCTCATGGCTCCGCCACCTCGCTTGGCCAAATTCCATGCAGCACAAGTTGTGCCTTCGTCTTTATGGTCGGCATACACCGCATCTTTGGCCTCACCGTTGTTACCTTTTGTAGTAAAAAATAACATATAAAGTGAATTTCCTTTATTTTTTCTTAACAGTTTTGTTTGGTGATTAGCCGGAACAAATAGAAAAAGAGGTTGCACAAGAACAAACCTGAAAACCATGCTGGGCAACGCCCACTATAGGATGATGAGTAATCTGAGAGCATCTCCAAGAGATACTCTATATGGCTCTTAATATTTAAATTTTAGAGTTAAAGGGTAAAAAGTAGCTCCAACAGATTCCCAAATAGACTCCTAAAAATAGAACACACCCAAAAATGGGCTCTCGTTTTCTACTTATAGAGGATGATCTAGGCTCCCAATACTGTTTTTCTGGTTTAGGGTATCTGTTGGAGAGAATGATTATTTTGGGACCTTATATCGTGATTAGGATCTGTAAAAAGAGATTTAGGGTGTGAATTTATTGGCCAATCTCGTAGAGATGCTCTGAGGCAGGCCATCTTAGGTCATCTCGCACAAATGAAGACCGACCGCCGCTTCATGCCCATTGCAACTATCGCGCTGTCACCATCCATCAGATCCTCTTCCCACAATAGGGCTAGGACCAAATAAACAGAATACATGATCCCTCTTCCCAGCATAGGACTAGGATGAAATAAACAAAATGCATGATCCTAAGTATTGATAAAATAAAATAATTCAACAAGTTTTGTTTGCTAAAATTCAGAAATAATTTCCTAGACTTTTTCAAGGTTATGCGATAGTGCATCATGCGAGGTTTATCAACTCATCTGGGATTGATCCACCCACTATTCATAATTAGCAGATGATTCCAAGTAAGAAAAAAATATGTAATTGTTTCTTTTGCCCCCTAATTATACATGATCCAGTTGTAGGTAGAACTAATAGCAAAATGTAGGACCAAACAGGCAATACAAGGGGTGAATGATGTCTAAAATTTTTTTCCCGAACGTTCATAAATCCTTTACTTCGATAGTTACAAAGTTACGAAGATTAAGATATAAGGTCTACTTGAAAAATAGAGAAATATAGAGCTCAGTACGACCTGGTTTCTCGCGGCAAATCCTCTCGGCGCGGCGGGTTTCTCGCTGCCTCCGGCCGATCACCATCTCATCCCCAACAAAAACGGGATAAGCGACAATCTGCTCTAGGAGCTCGCGGGCTTCTGCTTACAATCCGGCGTGGAAGTCTACACCATGATGAACGTTTTTGCTCGCTCGAGGAGTGTACTGTGTACGTGCAAGTGGTTTTGCGAGCCCTGCGTGTTAGCGTGTTGATGTCCATCCAGATGTGCACGGAAACTTATCCGTAGAGTGCAGTAACATTGGATGGACATTTTCTTTTGAATTATGGATTATATCTTTTAGTTATGATTTATTACTATAATAAATAGTGATTAATAAAAGAAGTCGACGCTAAAAAATCGACTAAAAGACTAAAAGGAACGGGTCATATGTGCTGAGATAAAAGGAATGGCACAAACGATACGGTGGAATTTGTGACCGAGTTCTTTTTAGCTTTATGACTTATGGCTTCCATCAAATAAATAAACGAGACGTATTTTTTATTATCGTTTCGAAGCGATTTATTATAACAGATTTTTTAAAACGGTTTATCAGTATTTGATTTGTTTATACAAACGCTTATGTTAGTGGAAAAATGATAAACCTCGGTAAGAAGAATGCACAAGGAACGTGGGCTTGCTTGCCCTTCCCACCGTGCAGAATTCAGAAAGCAATGTCGACCATTCTGATTTCTGCAGAGGAGTGTAGGAAACAACCACAGCCGATGGTTTTAGGGCCTGTTTGGATGGACTAGGACTAGTTGTTAGCTAGGACTAGTTGTTAGTTGACTAGTAGTTAGCTGGCTAAAGATTAGCTCAGTTCTGTTTGGATCCAAGGACTAATAAGTGCTACTATCTCAGTGCAAAGTCTGTTATACCCCTATGGATGGTGGTCTGGGAGGGTTGGCGTGGGTATCAACGTCTTTTTTCCATCCAGCTGGTCCTTTAGCCCTCATTAGCTGGGTTTGATGGACTAATTGGCTAACAACTAGTTGGAGCTTTGGCTAAACTTTAGCCCACCCATTAGCCCTCCTGTTTGGATCCTCAAGGGCTAAAGTTTAGCAACTAGTTGTTAGCCCAAGGGATCCAAACATGACCTTAAATGTTCGGCATGGCATTTTTGTTTCTTTTTTTTCTTCGTTTTGTCTTCCAACTTAGATGTGCATGCCATTATGGTTGGCTATTTCCGGAATCGATGAGTAGAACAAAAGCTACAGATTGCAAGCTGGTGGTTTTCCACGATAACTAGCACACTTCCAAAAAGCAAAATTGTTTGATACTTAATCTATATTATGTCAGTTTTTTGTGAGATGGAAAAGAGCGAGGAAAGAGAGAGGCTTGATACCCGTACAAGTATCGAGCCTTTTTAGAAAACTAAAAAATTAGTGGAATCACTTCTCTCTAAGCTAGCCATTCTCTTTCATCTATATACAAACTTTAGTAACAAGCTAAAATACTAACTATTAGAGTGGTTATATCTAAAATTTTATCTAACCGTTCTCTCTCCTCTAGTAACAAGCTATAGTATTAAGTTATTGGAAATGTCTTAAGTCTTATATTCCCAGTGTAGACATAACAAATTTGTGTCTTGTGTCTGCTACTCTCCATGTTATTTAAAAACAACATTAAAAACAAACTCTTCAATATATAATATCTATCAGTAGCCCCAAACAATAAATATACCACCTCCTCCTACGTTCTCTCTCCCGCTCCCACATGTCACACTCACTCCTGGCTCTGGCCTCCAAACTTACCGATGCCCTCCAAACATCGCCACCCCCTCTCCCTCAACCTCGCTCACCAACGCCTACCCCCTCTCCATTCTTTGTCCCCGCTACTAGTCGGATCCAGCCGGAGTTGAGCCATCGCTGACCAGATCTAGACTAATCTGAGCCGGTGGCTCTAAGATTTGGCAGCGCGGCATGAGGCAACAACATGTCAGGGCCAATGGACGGTGTCGGGGGCAACACTGGGCATGGTGGCATGTGTTTTCATGCAATGGGCCCCACAAAAATAGTGTAGGTAGATAGAACCTCCTCTCCAATGCATGTTTTTGCGGTATCTTTCTTATTGGTTTCTGTATTCAAGCTATATCTTATGCAAGACAAAACTTTCCTCTCTCTTTTTAAATTTCCTTTCTACCTCAACTTGAATCCTATGGGGCATCCGATGGACATAGCTGGTGTTATTGCACTGGAATGCCCTTCATCTCCAATGGTTATAGCTAGCAACTAACTATAAGACTTCCACATCATCTATATAGTACACACTAAAGCTAGCATTCTAAAGAACTATCTATAAGGATAGCTATTTGATGCTTACATGCACACACGAAATTTATTGAGGTCGCCTCGTTTAGCGTTATAGACTAGTGCTTAAGGAAGAGCTGGCTCGATTTTTTTTGCATACTCTCTTTCCTCCACATAGGATATATGCTGATGTGTACATGCATATAGATAGCTGACTCAGACCATTGGAGATGCCCTTAGGGCGTCCGCAATGGTAATAGCTAGTACTAGCTATATAGTCAGCTGACGTAGAGGTGAGAGACAAAAGCAAAGACTATTTTATACTGTTGGACCCACATGCTCATCTCTCATGTTCTTAGACTACGTGAAATAGATCAGCTATTTGCTCGTCGCTAGTGACTACTCTCTCTCCTACTTTTTCCTTGCCACATCAGATCTAGCTAACTAAATAGCCAGCTGTTGGAGACGCCCTTAGGTACAAAGATTGCAGCTTTTCCGGGACAAATCCGAAACAGATATTCCAAACAATAAAAGCCTCCCTCTCTCTCTCTCTCTCGCTCTCTCTCTTTTTGGAGAGGAATAAAAGCTTCCCAAAAAGGAAGGCTCTGATAATTTAAAATTGGTCTGTTCATGACCATCCTTTTCTGTGTACTTAATGGGCCAGAATGGTCTCCAGTGGGCTGCTGATCGGCTGTAGGAGCTTGCAGTGGGCCGAATTCCTCTGCATTTTGTTCAAAATATGTAATGCATTTTTTTTTGGCGAAGTATGTAGAATGCATTATGCATGTACTGTTCCAGTGTTCCAAAAATAAAATCACTATATAGCCCCAAAAACCTACATATACGGTAATTTTTTTCTCCTAACAATATGAACTGTTTGTGAAGATCATTCCTTGCTTCTTCATGAGCAGTGAAAGAACTGGGGTCTTTGTGAGTTAAGATCAGGGCAGAGGAAGAGGGGCTGGCCCCTCGTAATCTAAAAATTTATACTCTCGTTGTTCTTTTTTTACTTAATATTTTTTACTTTTCATGGTCTTAGATATGTAACTTTGATCACTTTTTTTTATAACATTACGCGAAGATATAATAGTAAAATTATAATATTATAAAAATATTTTTAACGCCATATCTAATTATGTAACTTTTGTATAGCTAATCTAGATAGTTTTGAGTCTATTAGCGGTCAAACTTTAAAAGATTTGACGGCACGAATTCTATGAAGTCAAGTAAAAAAGAACGGAGGGATTATTATATTTCTTTGATTTTAGTTACTTTCATTTGTATTAGTACCATTTTATTATCTTCATCAAATATAACTGCATTGCATAGCTTATTTGGCACCTCGCAATCTAAATTTATGGCTCCACCCTGATTAAGACATAAGAGAATTACCCGCTCTGTTTTTTTTACTTGACTTTTTTTGCTTTTAACGGTCTTTAAGAAGTGACTTTAGCTGCTATTTTTTATAACTTTACACTAAAATATACTAATAATCAGTAACAGTCTCTAAAATTGAGAAGCAACACCCTGCAACTGGAAGAAAAAAATCAGTAAATTGTAATGAATAAAATATTAATAATATGATATAGCAAGTAAATAACATAAGTATAGGATAACAAGTAAAAAAATAGCATAACATGAGTTACATCACAGCATAATGAACTAAGTTCTTAATAGGAGTCACAACCATTAAGCATAAGTTCATAACATATAGGAAACAAGTTCTGAATGAGAAACATCAATAGTTGATAGCTAGGAGTCTAGGACATCAAATTGCTATGCTCTAAGTCTGAAAGTAGCAAAAGTAGGCACGATGATCATTCATTATTCAATAATTCAAATCAACCATCCAAGTCATCATCCAATTCAAACCTGCCGTCACTTGTTGGTCGTCAATGTCTACCATGGTACCTGCAGATGGTGAAATGGAAATGTCAAATTGTGATATACTACTACTAGTACTACCGCTACTAACCTATTATTATTATGGATATGACACAGGGCATCAAGGACAGGTAAACGGCAAAGACTATGACAAACCATACAACATGATCAGAACTGATAGCGTAAATGACCAAGATGAAATTAAGATGACAGGAATGTACGGAGTCTACTGCTGCTGCTGCTGCTACTGTTGTTGCTAAGTGCTAACTGCTGCTACTAGTACTACTGATATTCGCCTACTACTGCTGCTGCTAATACTGCTAGTTTGCTACTACTACTATTCCACATTCCACCGACTAAAGGAGACGAGAGGAAGGAGACGAGGGGAGAGGAGAAAGGGGAGGAGGAGGGAGTGCTCACCACGGCTCGGGTCGACGACGACTGGGGAGGGCCGAGGAGGAGGTAGCAGCAGACAGTCCAGCAGTGTCGTGCGGTCGTGGAAGGGCCGACGGGGTTTGACGACGACTGGGAGGTCCGAGGAAGAGGTGGCGGCAATGGCGTGGACGGGGGTTGACGGCGACTAGGGAGGGGCAGGAGAGGAGAGATTACTGCCAGAGGAAGGAGAGCAGAAGAGAAAGGGGAGGAGGAGGGAGTGTTCACCGGTCACCATGCCTCGGGTTGGCGGAGGAGGGAGATCCAAGGAGGCGGCGGCGACGGCGGCATGGACAGGGGTTGACGGCGAATAGGGAGCGCCGAGGAGGAGGTGGCGGTGGGTGGCATCGGTGGCGTGGACAAGGGCAGCGATGGCTAGGGCTCCCCTCTCTTGGCGACGTCATGGGAAGTGAGCATCGATTCGATTGCATCTACTTTCCCCTCTTTCATATATTGGTGTTCGGTGGCTAAGGGCTTGAGCCTAACAGTGGGCCAAGCCAAGTCGCCCGACTTGTGTTGGCCAACTAGTCGCGGCTAGTCGCATGACTAGCTCAGCTAGTCGAGTCGATGACACTAGTCGGAGATGGTGTGCCGACTTGCCGACTAATCTACGATTAGTCGTGACTAGTCGTGCGACTTAATAACCATGCTAAGTACTGACAGAGGCAGGGAAATAATTTCTTGTGCTGTAGTACACCAGAGATGGAAGCTCTGTGCAGTTGCAGATAATATTTTCTGATTACCAGTCTGTAACAATGGTCCTGGACTCTTGGCCCTGGCACTTTTCTTCTCTGGCTCAATCCATTACCCAGATCTCAATACGCAACGTGGCCAGCCTTTTGATCCAGGATAACAATGCCAGTGGAGGAAAAAGGACTTCAGGGGTCTACCAGATCAATGATTAAGAATAGAAAACAAAGAGAAAGGTAAAAGGAGAAAGGCTGAGCAACTAATTTCCAAAGGAAACAAGCGGCATCTTTGCCCTGTTCTTACATATCTTCTTCCACATGCAGAAAGGTACTGAAGTTTCCTTGTGGCTACATCTGGTAGAATCCGGACAAGTTGTCATTTTTCAATCTTCTGGACGAAAGACGTACTGATACATTATACTGCTACCTGACGAAAAGTGAAAACAAACAATGCCGACAGTTTGCCATCCTGAGTGACTCAGAATTCAGAAATGGGGGTCTATCTGAGATTCTGAGTCTGGTCTCGATTCCTGAGTGCTTGGATATGAAGTTCATCATAAAAAAACAACCCACTATAACTTGAGTCTTAACCATAATTCAAAACAATGCCACAAATAATTTAAATTGCTGTTAACTAGCAGCTGAAGAAAAAGAACAGACAGTAAAGCGACTAGAATGTGAGCTATCATATTCATAGAACAGTAAACATCTGATGGACCTTTATAATCCAATTGTCCAATTTCCATGACATATCCAGTTCGGAAAGTAGTTCACTTAATCATGTGAAGTGTGAGTGCACTTAACCAGATCAGAGCACGCCTCACACGTACATATCTATATCAAACTTACTATAGTGAAACATAGACTTTAAATTATCCACAGCTCTGCGCCAATTAGGGATGAAGGGAAGATAAGTTCATACTCCCAAACTGTATTGTTGCCGTCACCTCTCCCGTTTTCTCTTCATAGGAAGCAAGGTTTTCACTTTATCTGAGCTTTTGTTCACCAACTCTTCATCTTCAATCCGGCGCCGACCAAGGTGTGACGATAAGTTCTCCACTTCGATTTTTGCCACATCCTTTCTTACTCCTATGTCAGTGATGTATCTACCAGCACAGTACATCCCAGCTGTGACAGTGGCCATTCCAAGTGGACCAGCGGCAAAAAGCTTCAACGGAGTGGACAGCAGAGCCGCCAATGGCACACCCATGGCAGAAGATGCTTGCCCACTCGTCCCAATGCCAGGTTCCTCGACAGGTAGAAGCCCAGTCTTGCAGTAGAGTGCAAAATCTTCACAATTGTTCTCAAATATGTCATAGTTTCCAAACCCATTTTGAAGCAAGTACATAGCTCTACGGACCACAACCTCCGGTGGGTCTGATTGGGCAATGGTGCAGGTTCCCCCACGCAGCTTTGCAAGGAAAACGGCGGATGGCACTCCGTACTCAAAGCAGTAGAGGGAGCCATTGCGAAGGAAGCAATCCAAGCAGGTAAGGACGACACCACTGTTGGGCAGCTGAAAACCACAGTCTGGGAATGTGGGGCACTCTGATGAAGCCTCTGAGATCAGGCTGGAGGTGGAGTTGGATGAATCTGAACCAGATTCAGCTTCTTTCTTTCGCGTAAAATGAACCACTTTGCTTCCTCCAACATAAATACCTGAACACACCATTAGTGGTAGCTGAATAAGAACATGCCCAACATGAGAACAATTTAATGAGAAGCATTGAAAAGAAGATACAGGTAATGAAATAATCAGAATGAAGTTGAATAATAAACTTCACGTGCGAAAGGAATTGCTCTGCATGACTACCTTGCTGAAACATGAAAAATTACATCCTAGACATATAATCCACAGCCAGACAAGAGAGTAAGGAATAGAATGCAGGAAAAACAGAGAAATGGAAGTGGGTATGGACAAGATGGTTTTCGCAAATATTGCAGCTTTTCCATGCAGGTAGTCATGTGCCAATCCTACACCGTGTCCTCCCTAAATATGGCCCTGGTCGAATGCCCACAAAGGACCACCACAATAGATAGAACACTACATCAGCCAACAAAAAGCACTGATCGTGGTGACACACTGTCCATATAGCGCAGGGAGGCACGATGTACAAATGTCCTTTACGCGTCTAGATAGATATCAAAGATCTCTGTTGTGTGAACGTAAAGAGATGCAAAGTAAAAGAAGCACGGTAAATACAGCCGAAGGTAAGGATCAAAGATAGAAGGAGGTAACTTTGATATCAAGTTCTCAACAAATCAAAGTAAAAGATGCTAACATAGGATACTTTGGTGATATTAGTTTACAGTAAGGAAATCACAACTTTAGTCTAGTCATTCGTCAGGTTCAGTACAGTATGGGTCAACCTTACATTGCTTCTTTCTTGCGAGCAACCTCGAATTAACAATAGGAAGGCTATTCCACAAGAAACCAACAAAGCACAGATAGACAAGTTGGTTAGCAGTAGGTGAGCAGCAACAAGTGTCATCTGTTCTACATGTAAAGCAAGAAACATAGCATGTGGCATCACAGCCATCTGGAAGGACTTATGGATAGAGTTTTGGAGCTTCAGTTGAACCCTCAATTCTACGCCTATCCAACAGAGATGTAGAAACGTGGCATCAATCTTTACGGTCATCCATCCTTCCTTCCACCAAACTAATGTTGTGACAATCTTGCAGATTAACTCAAAATGGAAGAGAGTACAACTGCACAATAATTGGTGTGTTACGGCTGAGCAGTTCTAATTTCTAAAATGCTGTTCTAAAATAGGGTAACTTGGCCTTGCAAACCAATCAAACCAGATGCTTGACGGTTGATGCACACCTCCTACCAATCAAGCGATCGCTGCTTTAAGCAGAGGTCTGTGCTTTTCCATGCAAAGAACATCATACAGGAAAGCAGGAGGGAGGGGAAATTCCACAGATTGCAGAATTGAGACGAAACACATAGACATGAACTCGCACACTGATCGCTGACCAACCAAGCAAGCACAATCAAAACTCCAAAGGAAACTGCCCCCATTGACCCGGCAAGGGCCAGAATTCCCGGTCAAATCAACAGCTTTTGATCGAACACCACTCGCACGCAACAATTCACAGCGCCGGAAGAGCAAACGGATCTGTCCCCAACCCAGCAGGCGAAAAAAACCGAAGCGCACCACCGTTGGCGACAATTCAGGCGACCAGCACCCCAAGAACCGGCGCAATTGCATCGCATCAGAGGAGGAGGAGGGGTGAGGGGGCCGGCGTACCGTGGTGGGAGTAGGCGTAGACGGCCCTCCAGGTGTAGATGTGGTCTCCCGGCCTGATCTCCGACCGCTCCACCCTGTTCGACAGCAGCCCCATCGCCGCCGCCGCCCTATCCAGCCCCACCCCAAGTGCAACGCACTTACTCTGTGTCACTCGCCGCGTGTCGGTGCGGCACTGTGGCTTCTACGGTTCTACCCGTCCATGGTAGCGAGTAAGCGGGTGGTGAATGGAGCGGGCTAGGCTATATAAGGAGAGGAGGCCGGTCTAGGTGGAGTGGAGGCAGGTAATAATGTGAGTGCGAGGGCGGACGACGACGAACATTCGCGGCGAGGACGGGATTGCCGGGTTGGGGTCGTCTTTGGAGAGAAGGCAAATGTTTCGAAAGTGCCGTGGTTTTGTACCGTGGTTTTTGCGTGAAATGTCACCACAGCTGCTGCTAACGTTTTTTCTGATATATTTAATTAAATAAAAATAAATAAGAAGTTTGCAAATAAAAAACATCATCATATCTCTATGTACAATATAAAAGAAAAAAACACTTTAAAAAGTTAACATGTTTTAAATGTCTTTTGACTTCTAAAGTCAAAAGTCAGAAATTTTTTGGAAAAGGCTAAGGCTTCACTCTAAACATCTTCTGCTTCTGGTTCAGAACATCGGCTTCATAATTTTATCTTTTTAGATTTTTTTACTTGTTTTAGTTTATTCCTTTTGCATTGTTTGTGATAATATAAATTTTTTATTTTACTTAGAAAAAAGCTCACAGGGCTATGATAAAAAAAAACAAAACTCAGAAGCATTAGAGCACTACATAAAGAATGTAGCTGTCACGGCGTATAAGAGCAAGTGCAATAGTATAGCCAACTAGTGACTATAACACTTGTCCATTTCATCTATAGCCTTAAAAAAATAGTTTATACAATAAGGTAGCTATTACAATAACTATTTGGCCCCACGTGTAAGAGAGTGAAATGCATATTTTTACGTGCTATAGCTAGCTGTAATTTAGTAGCCAGTCCTTCTCTCTCTTCCTTTCTCTCTCTGCCACGTAAGATTTGGTTGATATTATATTTGCTATAGCCTACTGACTAAGCCTTATTGACTCTTAAGGTGGGTCCCGCATCATTCTTAAGACCGACACTGAAACGTTTGAGACCACCGTCAGCTTTTAAGGTGGGTTCACTCGGCTGTAAAGAAGGGGGGTGTGACAATTGGTAGTTGGGGAGAAAGAACAATAGATGTAAAGAAAATTGTATTTTAATGCTTATGACCAGGTCTTTAGCTTGAGGATCAGCCTCAAGCCTTTTTTGCTTATGACCTGCTTATGGTCACTTCTGTAATGTATAAGGTCGATCTTAAAGTAGCTTATGACTCTCTATTTTTATACACTACAAATGCCCTAAGTCACCACCACCGTGGTGTTGCGTCGAGTCTCCTTCGGCCGTTGGGCTTCCGCCTGTGGCTCGAGGCGCGGCGGAGAGGGGAAAGAAAACCGAAGGGAAATGACGGAAACGAAAGGGGAAAACCACGAACGAATCGCATCGAACTCACATGCCGGTGCGGTAGGTGAAGTGGGGATCGGCACGTTGCAGGTTGGCAGTATTAGAATTCGGCAGCGCAGCGGATGAGGCGGCGACCTCGGATCGCGTGTGATCCCTGTCCATTTTTCTACCGTGCCGCTCCTGGCTCTTGACCCATCCAGGTCACTCGCCTGACTTCAAGGGTGGGAATCTGCCGGCGACGAGACGGAGAATATTGACTGTGGCGAGGCCCTCGTGCAGAGGTAGGGAGGGTGCAGGCGACCTACGAGGTGTGGGACGGAGCACCAACTATGGTAGCGCACCTAATCCGCGCCGCCGTGGACGGTGCATGTCTTCTGACGTGGAGCCGTGGACTCGCTCGTAAACTTCGGCCTTCAGAGCAACTCCAAAAGCGAAAAGCTAAATCATTTTCTAAAGGTAAATTTGGTTATTAGTGAAGAAAAACGTCTCTAATAGACTTTGTAAACGACTCTCCAAATTTAGTAACTCTCTATCCCTACTCCTTCGCTCTCTATTTTTGGATAGCCTACCTCGCTCACCATCCAGCCTCTTGGCGCGGTCGGCGTTTCCTTCCCGCATGTTGCGCCTCATTCCCACGCGTACACGACCCACCGCGCGCCCTTTAGTTTAGATAGCCTGTTGGAGTAGTCTTGTTTTTTTTGGGTGAGATTCATTTTAGAGAATAGCTAAATCACTAAATTTAGATACTTCTTTTGGCTAATCTCTTGGAGTTGCTCTCAGCCTTGTAATTTTTTAGCTTTTGATTTCTGCTTTTAATTTTTTTTTCTATAGTAACTAATTTTTAAACGAAGTATTATTTTAAGATAGGATCTACTAGTTAATTGTAGTATATATTGTATCGACTTCATTTATATCGGCATAAACCACATGTGAATTTTTGTTACTCTGTAATATCTTATATGAACAACCCAAAAATAATAAGCCATAGTCAAAAGTCATAAGCCTCAGGTAAAAAGAACATGCCCTTCACTTGGTTGTCTACAACTTCATCGACGTGGATGTCACGGAGATGATTTTTCAGGGGAAGATGTCGTTGGCATGCAATGATTGAAGCAAAGTGGACAGATGACATATTTTGCCCCGCTAACCAATGATGGTGGTAGCGTGGTTCTAGCATTTGAGAGTATGTTCTTTTAGGCTGTATGTTTTAGCTACGGCTTATAAATCTAATAAACAATGAGTGCTAAAAGAAATCAAAGATGAAAGTCGACTTTAAAGTCAAAAATAACATGAATGATTTGAGACAGCCACAGATATAGGGTTTATTTGGACTGTTGCCCCAATATGTTGAACTAAAATATTAGCGTACCTTAGTAATTTGGCTAACGTTGGATTGATGTGAAAACATTGGCATGCCTCCAAAAATTCGTACTCTTTCTTACGATAGCTAGAATTTAAAAGCTATAAACTAAAAATCAAAAGAAACCACCCATTTTCTTTCGTTTGGTTCTTTTTTTTTGTTTTAGAGTGGTTTTTGACTTCTAAAACCATATACACACACACATATATACATATATACATACATACACACACAAACACACATACACACACATATATTATATGAAGCATCTTTTCTACACCCAGGTGTAATTACACCCTATATCGTATCTCGCAATGTAGGGAGTATCTCGCGTAACGGAGAGTATGTACGTGTAGCATACAAGTATTTAAGACCATCTAGGTGGTATGAACAATTTTTCAGAGGTGGTATGTACATTTTTTCGATATACTCCTTTTTATGCGCGTATATGAGGGTATTTACAAAATACGCTAAAAACTACAAACTCCTTTACAAGTTTTTCGTGTGGTTCATATTGAAGTATCTTATAATTAGTATACAAATATATCTAAAGTGATAAAGGAGTATTTCAAATTTGTTTAGGTGGTATATTAGAGGTGAGTGTAATTACACTCGGGTGTAAAAAATATTTTTCCTCTATATATATACATATATATAGGACGCTAAAATGGGGCATCATGGTATCTAGGCACCAGGCCTCCCTGCCTTTAGATTGCTTTTAGATGCATACAAGTGCAATGATATATGATATATCAGGATGTAAAGTTTTAATCTTAAATGCAAAGTCTTAATCATGGATGAAAAGTCTTAATCATGCATAGAAGGTTTCAATCATGAAGTCTGGGCACCATGATATTCATGTTATTTATATTGTATATATATTATCTTAAAAATATATAAACAAATATAAAAATACCATCCGTCGCAGTCAAAAAAAAATCCTTTACCTTCTTACATGATTGCATCTGGTGCATAGAAGAGTGAGCATGGTTTTTATTTGTATCAAACTCAAGCCCGTTTGGAACTCTAGAAATTCCTTCCTTCTGGTTCACTGATTTCGCGACTACTTTTTCTTTCTACTACTTTCGATGCAGCTCCACGAAATTCCCTCGAAGGAATAGCAAAATACAAATTCTCGATTATCTTTACTATTATAAAAATGTGAGTTGGTAATTAGTTCATTCTCCCTCCTCTTTTCTCGGCCATTTGATTTAATCTGGATCAATCGTCTCTCTCCTCTCTCTCTCTCAGGATACAACCGCCCATCTCCTCTACTTTTCCTATCTCCTCGCGCATTCTGGCCACCATTCTCTCTCTGTCGTTTGCTCTCCAATGTTTGATGTGTGAAGTTGATCAGGCAGTAAGTTTTGTCTCATTATTTTTATAACTCCGTTACAACGTACTGGTCTCTAACTAGTAACATCTAAACAAGGCTAAAACATTGAAAAGCACATTAACATAGGACCGATCCCTATTAGCAGATAGCAGAAGGGTCTACCAACCACAGTAAAACATACTCCAATGTCAAGCGAAACCCCCTAAACGTGAGTCGACTCCATGCAAAACCGTCTGCAAAGCTACCATTTTGTTGCCCTTTTGATTATTTTCGGTAGCCTTTACCATAAAAAAAAGGTCCATTCTAAGTTCGAGATCCAGGAGAAATGATGCTTCTGCCCACTTTTCTCTGTCAAACTCATAGTCATCATATTGTCATACCCAAGCATCATACACCAACAAATCAACAACAGAAACGTCACAAGAAATCTAGCACACCTTCTGACCTTCATACGACGACACCGACCGGAGGGCCAGGAGACTTCTCCACAGGGAAAAAAAAGGATTAAAATTGTCAAAAACTAGTGCACACATTTATCCGTGAAGCACATCATTACAACTCATCACAACTCCAGCATATGAACAATGACGTCGTAACACATAACAGGTCCTTGTTCATTCTTCTCCTTCAACAGCTGGTAGGCCTTCCTTGAACCATGTGTAAAGCCCTCCCTCCAGATGGAACACATTCTTGTAGCCATCTAGGACCAACAGGTATGCTGCTATCAGAGACCTGCCAAAGTCAAACAGAATCAATGAGTTAAACTCTGTGCTCAGAAGTTGATTTATAATCTCCTTCAGAAAATAACACAAACTTCTGAAAAAGTATATCTTGCAAATAGTTCATTCTAATGCAGTTGCTACCATTTTTTCCTTAAAGATGCAATTACAGAACTACTAAATGATCTGAGGATGTCATTTCCATTTTCAAACTATAGAAGTGAAAGCTGCATGTAAAATTCTCTGAGCACCATCATGAATTCACATTATTTATTCTAAGTTATTAAGCTGGTAGCTTTGCAGATGATTTTTTTTTTGCTGGTTCGCAGCTATGATTTACCTTGAAGAACCTGAAAATGCAATAGCTAAAGCTCAGCAGTCAAACACATCATGAAGTGACACTATCCAGAAATTGGGGTAAAAGAGATAAACTGGCAACTTAGATTAACTACTACTCCGCAAGTACTAGCCCCTTCTACTTTGCTGCATATGGATATGCAATATCGTAGGAATTGGAAATTGTATCTGGTTTTCAACTGATTGATTATGTTCACTGTAATCACACACACAGTATTGAGTTTGATCCACTTCTATTATACATATACAAAAGATTTTACAGATGAACAGAGAGAGAATGTTGTTAACATCCGTCCATAAATAGCATTTTTCAACATTTGCTAATTTTATTGCTTAAGTAATTCAACTTGTTATGGTTGCAAATAGCCTATACCTTGATCTTTCAAAGAAGAAATCTGGACACATTTGGACCCCTAAACACCGAAATTCCACTTTTGGCCCCTAAATTAAAAATTCCGTTTGGACCCCTCCGACCGCGCGTTCGCGAGCTGGTGCCACGTGTCCCGGACGTGCGGTCGGGCGCGCGGCGCGCTGTGCGCAGCGCGGCGGGCGCGATCGAGCGCGCGATCGCGCGGCGGGCGGTGGTCGCGCGGTGGAGCGGGCGGTCGCGCCGCCGGCCGGGACACGTGGTGCCATCTCGCAAACGCGGTCGGAAGGGGTCCAGAAACGGAATTTTTTTGGTTTAGGGGCCAAAAACGGAATTTTCGGGTGTTTAGAGGTCCACATGTGTCCAGATTTCTTCAAAGAATCATCTATCTTCTTTACAGGATAATATTTTAGTATTAAAAATCATTTATGACCACCACATGATAATGCTAGAACATGTCAAGCCTACAGTGTTCATACTTAAGAAAAAAATTGAAACAAAACCCTCAGTACAAAGAAAGAAAAGATGTTCAAATTGCAAAATAAATTTCCACCAACTAACAAAGGATCCTGACAACATAGAAAGCTTTTTTATGGAAACCTGGTTAGAATAACAAAGTAGTATTAACTAGGCCCATTTCTCATTTCATGAAAGATGGAAATAACGTTCACTTAAGCCGATCACATTAATAAACTGAATCAGCACATTTATGTCAATTAGAACAGGAACGTCAATCTGTAGGAAAGGAATCAAGTTTAGTGATAAATGATACTTGGGAAACATAGCATACCTAGATTGCTTCCCATCAGGTAGATTCTGTGTTGGCTTCATTGTTCCTCCCGTCGAACATGCCACAATTATCTTTGCATCTTTACCGAGTTTTGATTCAACACCTGCACAAAGATAACATGTGCCTCTGATTGGCAATTCATATACAAGTAATCAAGGAGAAGCAAACAGAACTTGCTGCCATACTTTGTAAGAACTCAGGATTCTCTTCTGTTCCAGCAAATATGCCAAAGAACGCAAATGCTGCACGTCTTGCAATATCCCATGCTGTCCATTCCTTTATTAATCTATATATTTGTACATTAACTGCACCAGGTGGATGAGCCTGCATAAGAATAAAATCCATAACTATGATACTATTGCCACCAAAATTTAACAAACCTTGAATAGTGAAATACAAAATTCCATGATATGAAGCAGTAAATAGTATACCAAAACAAAGTTTGACATTTTTTAGACATCATTGGAAAGGATTTGATTGCTTTTAGACTTTTAGATTCTCCCAACCTGAAAAAATTAATTTCTATTCATCTATTGCAATCTATGTTCTTATCTTCAGTTATTACAGAATTGTATTCAATTAGTACTGTTGGATCAGTACAAGATCTCTGATACACATAAAATTTGCCAAAGTTCGGGCCAATTTTTTTTTGCTAAAGCTAGTGTTTCTGACCAATGAATGGCACAAAAAATTACAGTAATCAATTATGTGGCACTGTAAACATAAGTTATTGCCTTAAACCCAAGAGCTCAATTGTGGTACAACAACTGGAGAAAGCAACTACAGGGTACCTCTTTAAACTCTGCTTCTGGTCTGACATCAAGAATTACAAAGTTATTTTCCTTTTGAAGGCGCAGTGCTTCCTTCACATCAACACTACGTACCTGCAGAAGCAAACAACAGCAACACCTCTAGTGTAAATGACAATTGCTACACATAGAAGGCTTACCGTGAGACAACAGCGAATTAACATGAGTCAACAGAACTAGGGTAGATAAGTTCCTATAAATGTCAAAACAAAGCCTATTTCACATGGAATCTATAATTTTTCTACCCATACATGTGTTATTCAAACCCCTTCACTGAACTAAAGGTAAGAATTTTGTAACAAACTTCATATATATTTAATGATAAAATAGTTAATAGTTAGAAGTGATGGTACGTGCCCGCTTTTCTAGTAGGACTTGCCGCTTGGTCTTCCAATCTTCTTCGGCTGCAAATAGAAAAAACAAAAGGATCAGAGCAAAATAACATCATGCACAACAGAATAACTAACAGTTCCATATCAAGAGAAAGTAAGAGCGTGTTCACAGTACCAGGAGACTTTGCAGGCTTAGTGGCAGTACAGGTTATCCGCAGCGAGCGCACAGCACACGTCCGGTAGAGCTTGGCAGCCTCTATTGGACGCCAAGAATGACCAGATGTGAAGTCTGAGCAGGAGGATATCCTTGATGAGCAAGCAAGGTTGGTGTTCACTATGGAGCTAGCTGCGAGCATAGTGGTCATGAGAAAAAGAGCAGCAAAAACTTTGGTTTTGGTGCACTCAAGAGAAGTAGATGGGGCTTACTGGATTAGCTCCTAAATCCTAAGGCTGATCCTGCTACTTGAAGGAGATTTTTTTTGGATGTGGAAATGTCCAAAGGACCCAATGGTTTTGGATGGGATGTGCCTGCATATCTGAACTGGTGGTGGAGGTTCAACCAGAGTTTAGATTGAAAATCTGGATTCTGGGCATGTAGCTCGCCCTGACCCCACAACACCAACAATCTAAAAAAATGCTTACCACTGCATTTCTCTTCACAAAACATAATTTCTGGTGTTCGACTCAGGAAAAATTCTAGCTTTTCAGAATGTGCAAAATAAATTGAAACAAAAGGATACAACATAATTTCTGCAAAATCCAACTCTTTATTAATTCTCACCAGTTACCAGGGAATACTAAGATGCCCACACAGACTGCTTTCCTGAAAATCAAATCAATAACTAGACAAGAGTACACCAAGAGCCAGAAAAACCAGCCCCTTAGAGATCACTTAGACATCTTAAGTCTCAATTCAAAACAAAAACGAAAGACACCATCACCAGCCCCCCACTGCTTCAACTAAGTTCTGCTCACTCACTCCAGTACCCATTATCTTCCTTCTTCTTCTTCTCATCCTCCTCATCATCTCCCTCCTCGCCAATCTCCATCACCGCCTCCTTGAACCGCTTAACATCGTCAAGTGCTGCCTTCCGGAACAACCCAATGTCGACTGCACCGGACACCATATGGTACCCCCTCAGTTTGAGCTGCTCAGGCGGGTCATTCGGCATCGCAAACCCACCTAGATAAGCCACATTGCCATCCGAAGATGCTGCCTTCTTCTTCCTGGCCTCCAACACCTTCCTCTCGGCCTCCCTCAGCGTGGCTCGCACCTTCCTGTTCCCGGGGTCCCACAGGTACCCCATGCTGGCTGACAGGTCAAGCGGGCCCATCTGGACGACGTCGACGCCGTCAACGGCGGCAATGGCGTCGACCTCTGCAATGCCGGCGGCGGTCTCGACCTGGCAGATGATGAGGGTGTCCTCCTCGCAGCGGGAGAGGTAGGAGTCGTCGAGACCGTACGCGGAGGCGCGGACGATGGGGTGGGCGGCGCCGCGGATGCCGCGGGGTGGGTAGCGGCAGTGCGAGACGGCGGATGCGGCTGCGGCGGGGGACTCAACGGCGGGGAGCATGAGTCCCGCGGGGCCGAGATCGAGCGCCTTCTTGGCCCAGACGGGGCAGGCCTCGGGGAGGCGGAGGACGGCGGGGGTGAGGGCGGCGTCGAGGGCGCGGAGGCAGGCGAGCGCTTCGGGGATGCCGCCGGGGCCGTGCTCCATGTCGACGACGACGTAGTCGTAGCCGGCGAGGGCGGCGAGCTCGGCGAGGGTGGGCGAGAAGGAGAGGAGGAAGAGGCCGTAGAGGGTGTCACCGGCGGCGAGGCGGGACTTGAGGGAGTGGGCGGGGGAGAGGAGGTCGGAGGCCGCGGCGACCGCGGAGACGAAAGTGGAGGAGGGCTTGCGGCGGAGGGAGAGGCGGGGTGGGGTTCTGGGTTTGGATTTGGGCGCGAGGAGGAGGTGGGAGATGGATGTGGCGACGGCGGCGGCGGAGGCGGAGGCGGCCATGGGGATGGGGAGTGAGGCCGATCGGCGGAGCGGAGCTCGGTGATGGTTTGGTTTAGGGGATCTGCCAGTGCCGACTGCCGAGGCCGGCCGCGGCCGGGGGGTGTGGTGGAGTGCACGGTGTGCGAGCGGCTTCGTGTTCCGCAGTGGCCAGTGCCAACGGAAAAAAATCCCCCACTTCTCCACCGATACATCAAGATGATCTTTAACCAATGATTGAGCACAGCAGACCTCAGTTGTCTTAAGTTTATCCGAAATACGGGTATAAGTGTCAGTTAGTTTAATTGTAACAATTTTTATCAGCACCTATTATAGATAAGAAGACAAATATATGAGACACTATCTTTTTCCTCTGGAAAATCAAGCTCTACATCATTAAGTAGTGGAGCAATGCATACCAGAACCCATGGAGAACTATTAGTCTTTTTAGACAGCGATCATATGTCCCACCATATAGAGGACTTCAACATTTTAGATTGGTGGCATGAGCACAAGCTAATATATCTGGTGCTATCCATATTAGCATGGGATGTGTTAATCGTTCTTGCATTGACGGTTTCTTCCGAGTCTATTTTGGTCTTTTTGAAAGAATATTAGAGGAGAGAAGAACAAGACTAAAGAATGAGATGATGAAAGTATTTCTCATAGTGAAAGACTAGGAACAAGCTGATGTGTGAGCTCAACAATATGTGGTGGATATGAAGTTGAAATATGTGTTCAACAATCTCTATCTATATAGCTGCGAAGACAGTCAAGACGCCGACGACATATATGATTCTTAGAGTATCCTTAATTTTTATAATTAAATGTGTTTTTTATAATTTCTACAATTTTATTTTGTCTTTTCTGAATTCTACATATTTTTTAAATTATTAAGTTTTTTCTAATTTTTTCGAGCCGAACAGGCTAGCCGGACCAAACATGTGTGTCGTGCTTCTGTGATCCGTAGAGCTAAATGGGCCATGTGTGAACTCAATATAAATCTCTTTTTTAAGGACACAGTTTATTTTGACTGACGGAGTAAATAGATCACACTGTATAGGGCCAGGCCGTGCCGGCAGGTCTGCCCGTCGCCTTGGCTGGCATTAGGAAGTTTTTGGTCGAACCAGGGAATCCCAGGGAAAAAGAAGAAAAAAACCCAGAAATTAGAAGGGGAAAATGGCGACCGACAAGCGCCGGCGCCACCACTCACCTCCGGCTGTCGCCTCCTCCTCGTCGAACCCCGCCGCCACCTCCCACTCGCCGTCCCCTCCGCTGGACCTCCTCCCGGACATCGCACGCCGCCTGACCTCCCTCGAGGAATTTTTCTCCCTCCGCGCCACCTGCCGCGCCTACCGCGCTCTCCTCCAGCCGTCCCGCCCCTCCTCGCCTCCCAGGCCCCGCTCCTCCTCGTCGCCCTCTTCCCCTCCTTCTCTGAGGCGCTTTTCCACCCCCGCCTCCGTCGCCTCCACCGCTTCCGCCTCCCCTGGGGCCACCACCTGCCCCCCTCCCGCCACACCCTCTTGTACGCCCACGGCTTCCTTGTCACCGCCACCACCGCGTCCGCCCAGTACCCCCCGAGGCTCCTCCTCCTCCACCTCTTCACCGGCGAGCAGCTCCGCCTCCCCAAGGTCCCCGCCCCGTTCTCCCGCGTCATCCTCTCGGACGACCTCCTCGCCGTCCTCTTCTTGCCTGGCAGGCCCACCGTCCAGCACTGCCACCCCGGGGATGCGCTCTGGCGCGTGGCCGCCGCCGATGCGCCCCACGTGTTCGACGATATGATCTTTGTCGATGGCACCCTCTATGCGCTAGTTGGCCTCCGTCTTGCCATACTCGAGCTGTCAGAAAGTTCACTGGAGTTGTCATTTCTTGGAGGAGAGTACGATGACGAGAGCAGGCCGCTGGGGGAGCGGTTCATGCTCGGGGAGTGCGAGGGCGAGGTGCTGCTCATCAGTGAGGAGCACGAGATGGTGGTGTACCGTGTTTTCCGGTGGGTACCTGGGGAGGGAAAATGGGTTACAATCACAAGCTTGGGTGGGCGGACACTGTTTCTTGGTTTCAATGGATTTGCAGCCTGCATTGGCCCAGATTGCCCAGGGATTCGAGGGGATTGCTTATATGCAGCTGGGCGACGTTTGGGCGAATGGTATGAATACTCACTGGTTGATGGAACTCATGATGCCCGCTATGCTGAGTATCCAGGCGCACCACCCCTGAACAACAATTCACCTATCAGGCCTCCAGTTTGGGTCTTCCCCAGCTTCTGTTGATGCAATCCTGAGAATGATTATTTCAGATCATTGTAGAACTCCTTAGGTTGACATGAAGTAAAGAATGGTATGCATGAACCCTGAACTTGCTGTTGCTGAATCTTACCATGTTATTTCTGTAAACAAGATGTTCATTATCAATCAGACGATAAGTACCACCAGTTAATGGTTATTTTGTTTGAGATAGAGAACATGTTTGTTGAATTTGGCCACAGTTATCAATAATTTGGTCCTGCCTGTAAATGCGGATATCATTTATTTTTGTGTTATGCAACTTCTTGAGACCTGCCTCAAGCTTCTTTTGCTTCTTTCTTGCCATATTGCTTTGAAACTGCAGCAATAATGAATAAAGTCACATATTGTATCAAAGAAATATGTGAGCACCTTTTTATCAAGTTACATGATTTTCTAGTAGTGTATGGTTATACTCTTCCATCATATTTCAATATGACCCCTTGTAGAAGTATGCAGAATCTGGAATATTGCATAGTTGTAGGCGATATTGAGAAAAGTCAGTATTGTCTTGCAGGAAATTAGTCATAAATGTTGGCCCTTTACTAATTGCTTATTTTCATATTAGACTGGTGGCTTTATCAGCTTGTTCTTTTCTTAATGTATATAAAGCTGCAAATTAAGACCAGGAATAGATCAATGTTATAAACTAAACTGTTTTTATATATAATCTATGATGCACGGACAAAGATACGTCGACACGACACGACACCGACACGGGAATTCGCCGTTTTCCCAAAAATACCGATACGCCGATACGGCTATATATATTTAAATAATAAATAAATTATATATATATATATATATATATATATATATATATATATATATATTATTTTCTATGTTTCCACATGCTTATTATCTGAAATAATGTAAATTGTAAATTTGTAATTTGTAAAGTGTATACTCGAAATATATACCTCATGAATTGTTTTGTTAATCCTGACGACAATTGTTGATGTGAATACCATTTCTAGAAATAAGAACTCTATTAATCTGGGAAAAAGTAACACGGGAGGAGATGCGGGAGCCGGCGACGCACGAGAGATGTAGTCGGCAGCGAGACGCGGGAGATGTAGTCGGCGGCGAGATGCGGGAGCCGGCGGGCAGAGGAGTTGCGAGTGAGGAGATGGAAGCGGCGGCGAGATGCGGGAGCCGACAGGAGAGGGCGGCGGCGAGATGCGGGAGCCGACGGGAGCAAGCGGCGGTGCGAGTGGCCAATGCGGAGAAGCACGAGCGAGCAATGGGAATGATGCGCTCGGGAATCGACGCTTATGGTTAGAGTTAGGGATGGGCCGGCCTGGGCTAGCCGTGTCCTGGGCCATTCTTGGGTTGGCTATGTCCAGGCCGTGTCTGACTCGTATATTTATTGTGTCCGACACGTGTCGAGAATTTTAATAATTAAAATTAATTCTAAAATCGGCCGATACGTCGCCGACACGTGTCGGAGACGTGTCCGTGTCGTATCCGTGTCCGACACGTGTCGGACACGGATACGGCGGTTTTGATACGTGTCCGTGCTACATGGTATATAATTTGTACTTAAGACTAAGACTGAACTTTCCAAACCAGTCTAGGACTAGAACTCTCATTGATAAGAGGATTTGAACAAGTTCAAATTATTGTTAGATGATTAACCACTCTCATAGTCTCATTAGTCAGATAAGAGGGATTTGAACAGGTTCAAATTTAGATACATGATTCACTATAGATATGTGCCTCAAGCTTATGTTGTGCAAAGTTACCTGACATTGGATTTTGCTAGTATAGCCAAGCACTTGTTGAAGAAGTCTGGGTACTTACCATTCATAACTTGATGTGCTTCAATATATTTGGACATCTGACTTGTGCATAGGTTTGCAAGTTCTGACGCTTTTTTCCCGAAACAGAAGGGAGAAACCCCAGGTTTCTTTTAATGAAACCTTGCCAGTTTTGCCTTATGGATAGCATTCAGAAAATCAGAATTTAATGCGCAGCAACTCTGTTCCCTTACTTCGTTAAGTTTGTTTTAAAAATGTGCAAGTATTTGTTAATATTTGTGTCTCTAGTGATAGCATCTCTTTGTATCTGCTTAATCAACAAATTCATGTCAAAAAAAAAATCGAGCCCACTGATAAATATGCAAGCTAGCAACTTGTGATGCAAAGTTGCCGAGCTTGTCGTGAATCATACATTCTATAACTTAACCCTTGCAAGTTGCAACATCGTCTTCCAGGCGTCTGATATAAGCTGCTGCGTGCAAATGGGTCGCTGGATGCAAACCATGCATGCTGCTACTGAAGGTCTTGCTGATAAGCCTAGCTATCGTCGTGACGTCGTCTCAATTGCCTCCTTTTTTTTTTTTTGCGTTTTTTTACCTCAAGCTCTTGTGTTTTTTTACCTCAAGCTCTTGTTTTGATACCTGGTGCTTCAGAGGAACAACGAGTATTAAGAGAACATGATAACACGGTGCATCTTCCCTGCCAATTTGTGCGACAGTTCTTGTATGTCGATGTAGTCTGTCTGCCGTTGAAGTGTTAATGTCTTGTTAATTTTTAGTCTGAGGTGTGGATGGATGTTCCTGCGATTATTCTCATACTGTATTTTTAGATTTTTTTTTACTTTTTTACTTTATATTGTTTATGAAGATATAATATGTTTTTTTAGTTTTTCCTTTATTTTTCTTAAGCTTAATTTCGGCCTAAAAGCAACAGGCAGAAGCAGCAAGCGGAAGTCGGGGAGTTAACGGCCCCTGTGCTTCTCTCTGGAACACTTTTGTTTGGGTATTCTTTGGCTGATGGCCCACGAATCTTATGTGGGGCCCACGTGCAGTGAGTGGCAGAGTTCTGTGGGGCCCGTATGCAGTGAGTCGAGCTCCACTCGCTAGTCGGCTAGTCGCTGCCAAGTCCTCACCGTCCTCTTCCAATCCGAAGCTGCTAACCATTGAGACACGCGGCCGCCGTGAACATACACGATGCAGCACCCCGCGCTCCTCCGCCCGCTCCCCCCGCCCCCTCTCCTCCCCGCGAATCCCCTTGCCGCGCGATGCCGCCGCAGCGGCCGAGGCGTCCGCGGGAGATGCGTCCCCGGGGAGGGCGCGGGCGGCGGTGAGGAGCGCACCGCGGCGTGGCTGAGCTCGGCGGTGGGGGAGAAGGTGGACGAGCTGCTGCAGCGCGAGGAGAACCGGGCGCTGCTCGAGGGGGTCGAGGCCGCCGAGCGCCGCGTGGAGCGCGCCCGCGCCGCGCTCGCCGACATCGAACGCCAGGAGGCCGCCGCCCGCCTCGCCAGCGAGGAGGTCCGCCGCCTCGAGAAACGCCGCGATGAGGTATGCAATCACCACGACATGCTGTTGCCTGTAACTTGTTCGATGCTTTGGCTGAACGAATGATGCCCCTGGTGAGAGCGCGCGGGTCACTCATGGGAGAGCGACCTGGCCTGACCTGCCTGTACTGTACGTACGTCCAGCCCCACCCTGCTACTCCCGCCTGCTGGCCAAGACGTAGCGTCGTATGATGAACCAACACCACCAGTGTGGTGCTGCTTAGTTCTGGTTCGATGCTGTGTGCTACTGTGGCTGTGGTAGTACTGTGGGCGTATGATGTTTGGTGACTGCCGCCCTAGTGTTTGAGCTAATGTGGTGCCGACGACCTTGAGGAATGATGATCTTTAATTATCCAAGCAATAGAAGCAGGCCATGGGTGCATGTGATTTTGGAAGGTAATGCGTGCAAACAGTGAAATTCCGATAGAGAGACTAGGGGCAGAGAATGTGAAAAGCTCTAGCTAACTATATATCGCCAAAGCTTGTTTCTGCTTGAGCGTTATGTCCTAGCAGGCAAAAGAGATGCTATTTGTGAAACTCGCAAAGTCTGCTGACTAGAGAGTTTAATGCAAACCTGATAGACATCGTATTGCCTTCTATTGGACTGATTTTTCCACCCTTATTGGGTTCAAGCCTTCAAGACGCCCTTTGGGTGTTTCTTTGGATAAAAGTGCCAAGCACGAGGTCCATACTGTTTGTAAATTGGATTTTACATCTTGTCTGCTTGCTTCATCATGATGTGTTATGTATATCCTGTCTGAGATGCATTGTAAAAATATAGCTCTTTGCAAACATGTTGATTGGTCTGGTAAACTAAGAAAATGAGATGGTTCCATGTCTTTTGAGCAAACATAAAGTACTAGTAGCATGTGCCGTATTCATGTGGTCCTATGACGATGAAGGCAGACCGATAATTAGTTGTGATATCAACTTTATATGATAATACAGTTCTGTAATCATCAAAATATCTTTTCTTCAATAGACATGGGAAAGATGTGAGCTATTTGTAGCTTGATTCTTCCTGTGGGCTATGTCTTAATAATGTGTTTACAATGCTGCATTACATAAACAAGATTGCAGAGTCCCAGGGGGAATTGCTACAGGCAAGAGAAATGATTAATGAAGCACAACGTTCCTTGGCTTCTAGTCTTGAGGATCAAAGCTTTGGAGATGTGTCAGGTGGAGATGTTGATGAAGATAGTGAGAGACTAGAATCTGTAAAAGCTGCAGCAGTTTCCTCTATAGTTGGTGTTCTGGCTAGTTTGCCCATATCTTTCTATGAAGTCCACAGTTTGCCACAACTATTTGTTCATTCATCGGTTGTTTTCATAAGTTGTGCTTTGTTTGGAGTCACGTTCCGGTACGCCATTAGAAGAGATCTGGATAATATCCAACTGAAAACAGGGGCTGCTGCTGCATTTGCTTTTGTTAGAGGTAAAACCAGATGATGTCATTTCTAAAAACTTCTCAGCAAATATTCCTGAGCATGGTTATTTTGTTTAGTGGAACTGAATTGTTTGCAGGTCTTGCTATGCTGGAATCTGGGAGGCCCTTCGAGCTGAGCACTGATGCTTTAATATCAATCGCTCTTGATGGTGCAGTTAGTGTGGTTGAGAACATTTTTATATTTCTGCCTGCTGCTGTTGCACTGGACTATTGTTTAAAGATGGGATTTTTTAGTCCATTCCCTAGAAGAAAACAATAATTTCTGTGAATAATCTGTAAGATCAATAATGACATGGGTTACTCTGATGATCATATATTCATATGTAATACTGCGGGTTTCTTAGATTCATTATGACAAATATTTCCCTGTGTAATCAAAGTTTTCTCAAGTTTACCAAATAATTGTTTCTATTTACCAGCTGGATCTTGTCCTGTTTTCTCAGATCTTATGTGAGATTGATAACTCGTAACTCCACTGTGTGCTTGAATTTCGCTTCCTTATCTGGCACAGATGGACTTATGTGTTTGCGTTTCCCCTGTATCATTGATGTTCACCCTCAGGGAAAATGTTGATGTTCACTTGAATCAATGCTTTGGAACGTCTGTTTCACATGGGTTTCATACCAGCTTTTGGTGAAATGCTGCACAACCTGGTCTGTCCTTCCATTGGTCCTCATCCTTATGCAAAGAGAATTTCCCTACTCCTTATGATCATCCACTATTTCTATTTTCTGGTGCAGAAGAAACATTGTATGATATGTTTCTTCCGTATGTTGTATCTGTCATCTACGTCGATTAATGCTCGCTGTACCGTGCTTGTCTACTGGTGTTTTTCCATTCGTTTCGCGGTTGCTATGAAGCAAGTAACTGCTGAACTGTGCTGTAACCTGATACAGTATTATTCTGGTCCTTCATAAAGCGCCAAGCTGGATGGAACTGGGCGCCACAGGCATTTCCGCTCTTGTGAGCCTCAGCGGTATGCAACTGGGCTGCTCATTCTTCCTGTTAGAGATATATGTATAGTTTGTTATTCCCCATTGTTATAAGGGGTTCTTTGCATATTTCCCACATGTACTTTGTGTATATATACCGGCCCATTGGCCTCATATGAATACAAGCGCTATTCATAACATGGTATCGAGCCTAGGGTTTATCATACCTAGGGCCGTGCCTCTCCACCGATTGGATCTGCGCGGACTTTCGCGGCTCGCCGCCCGCCGTTGTGCCTCGGCCCGACGCGCCGATCGCTCCATCCGCGCGCCGCCGCGGTTGCTCCCTCCTCCTTCCACGGCCAACGCCAGCGCCGCTGCTCGCTCCGCCGGCCGGCTGCCTGCCGCCGCTCCTCGCGCGGCGGCCCTCGCGCCGGCGCCGCCTCCCGCTGAAAGCCATCGCTCGGCCTCCACCGTCGTCCCAAGCGACTCCGTCCGCCGCCGTCGGTGTCTTCCGCGCCGCCGTCCTCCGAGTACTCGCCGCGGCGGCCGTCCTCCGCCGACTTCGCCTCGCCTTCCGCTCCGCCGGTGGTGTCGCTCCGCCGGTGGTCGCCGCCTCCGCGCTCGTCGGCCCGCCGACTTCGCCTCGCCGCATTGCCGCCGGCGTCTCCCTCCGTCGGCCCGCGACTTCGCCTCGCCGCCGCGCGACGCGGCCGCGCCGCCGGTTACTCCTCGCGCGCCGGCCGCGCGCTTGCTCGCCGTCGCCGAGGCCACGCCGCCGCCGCCTCCAGCCCTAAGCGCCGCCGCCGCCTCCAGCCCTAAGGCGTGCGTGCGTGTGATTTGGGCCGGAGGCCTGTTTGTTTTTTTTTCGGTCGGTTGTAAACCGTCCGAACCAAAAAAAAAAAAACGTTGATCTAACCGCGCGCGCCCGTCGGCGCCGCTGTTGACCGTTACCTTGGTCGCCGCGCCGTCCAGCGCCGCCTACCAATGGGCACCGTTTCTCTCCCTCGCTGCCCGGTGATTTTTGATGGTGTTAATTACACCGACTTTGTGTCTCACATGCGCATTCACATGCGTGGTCTTCGTCTCTGGGCGTCCTCTCGGCGATGTCACCGCCCGCTTGCCCTATTCCTCCGACGAGTCACGCTGTTGCATTGCCCCGACGGTGATAAGGCTGCTGCTGAGGCGCGATGATAAAGCGCCTCGCCTACCAGAGGCTCGGATTCCTACAAGGATCGTCGACCGTCTACACTCGGTGGTACGATGACGGCGCTCGGCTTCTTTGTCCTCATCGCGATGTCGACCTCGGTTCTCTTACGAGGTTGTGGGACTCTCTTCGCTTTTCGGATGTGGACTCATCTTCGTCGGCGCTCGAGCCCTCGGTGATGCCACATGCACTGCCCGTGGTCCGTCAGAGCATTCTCTTAAGCGGTGATGCTACTGTTGGCGCTTTCTCGCTCGAGTTACTGCTGCGGCGTCGATTGGACTCACTTCGCACTGCCGGTTGTCGTACCTGTCCGTCTTTGCTGGATATCCGTCTTGATCTGGAATTTCAGCGGGTTTACGAGTTCCTTACTCGCCTTCGTCTGAGTTCGAGCAAAGGCGTGCCCGACTCCTGCACGCCACCCTCGTGTCACTCTCTGGAGGCTCTTACGAGATACGCGCAGAGAGACTCGTCGAGTGGTCTTTGATGCGATGCCACTCCCCTCGTGCTCGCCGCTCGTCCGCTTTGCTACTGCTTGCCTCCTCCAGCGGCTACCACGGTGGTGGTGGCCGTCCTCCGTCTGGAGGTGGCCGTCCTCACTGTTCCTCTGCGACAAGGATGGCCACACGAGTCCCGGTGCTACAAGAAGAAGCGGCATCTTGCACGCCGTTCTTCTCGGCACTAGTGCTTCTACGACGGCGTCGCCTCGACTTCTTGGCGACTTCTCTCACCGACCGGAGATAGCCGGACTTCGACGCCTACTTGCCGCCGGTTCTCCTCAACGAGTTCTGCAGTTACGCTCATCGACTCTTCGAACCGAGAGACCACCTCCTACACGATCAGTACCTCCCGTGGATTCTTGATTCGGAGCATCCTTTCACATGACTCTGATCCTTCCACTCTGTCTTCCATTACACCTCTTGATTCTCCCGTCGGTGTTCTTACTGCTGATGGTACATCTCTTTCTCTCTCAGTCGAGGATCTCTTAGCAACTCCTCTTTTCATGTTCCTTCATTTGCTCATGTTCCTCGCCTTACCTTGCGACTTCTTTCTGCGGGCGGTTCATCGACCTTGGTTATCGGGTTATTCTCGACTCGACTCTTGTTGTGTTCGGATCGCCACACGGAGCTCGGTTGGTTCGGCCCTCGCGCGCGTGACTCACGGCGTCTCTGGGAGCTTGACTAGCTTCACCTTCCTTCCGCTGCCACCATCGGCGCCGGTCTCTCCGCTTCGCCACCGTCTCACCGGCTCTTTCCAGCGGTGGCATCACCGTCTTGGCCATCTGTGTGGATCCCGTCTCGCCGTCCTTAGTTCGTCGTGGTCTTACGGGTCTGCATCTCGGAGACGTGTCTTTAGATTGTCGGGTGTAAGTTAGGTAAATGATTCGACTTCCTTATCCTCATAGTGAGACGTGTCTCGGCGTCCTTTGATCTTGTTCATTCGGATGTTTGGGGTCCGGCTCCTTCGTTTGAAAGGGGTCATCGTTATTATATTATTTTTATAGATGATTTCTCTCGCCACACTTGGATATATTTCATGTCTTCTCGTAGTGAGGTCTTACCTATCTATAAACAATTTGCCACTATGATACACACACAGTTCTCCACTCCTATTCGTGTCTTTAGAGTGATTCTGTGGCGAGTACCTCTCTCGTCACTGCGCAGCTTCCTTCTTTGAGCGAGGCACTCTCTCGATTCTCTTGTCACGGTGCTCATGCTCGAATGGTGTCGCCGGCGCAAGCATCGTCACCTCCTTGAGACGGCTCGTGCTCGATGATCGCCGCCTCTATTCCACCTCACTTTTGGGCCGAGGTTGTTTCCATCGCCACCTATCTCGTCAACATCTGACCCTCTTACGCTCTTAAGGGTGTGATCCTGTTGAGCGTCTCGTGGTCTTCTTCCGACTACTCGCCTTCGTGCTTTGGTTGTGTTTGCTACGTTCTCCTTGCCTCGAGAACGCACCAAACCGACCGCTCGATCTGTTGAGTGTGTTTTTCGGGATATAGTGCCGAGCACAAGGGCTATCGGTCTTTGGGATCTGTTGGTCGACGGATGCGGGTTTCTCGGGATGTGACTTTCGACGAGTCTCGTCCATTCTACCCACGTCCCGCCTCTCCTTCGGCTTCCTCTGTGGAGCCTCTGTCTTTCTTGACCTTTCCGGATACACCTATATCTGTTTTGCCTCGTCCACTGTTCCACCGAGTCTCCACATATTCCCCTATGGCCTCTTCACCGTTGTCGCGCTGTGTCGTCTCCTCGACTCGCGAGTTCCTCCCACTCTGATTCCTTCTCCCTTATCGTCTACACTCGTCGACCTCGTATTGTGGACCTTCGGATGAGCATTCTTCTTCGATGTTCCATCTTCTTCGATGCTCCATCGTCCCGATGGGTCATCTTCTCCTCGCTACGCTCTCGCGATCGCCGATCGATTCGGCCTCCGCCCGTTTTTCCTTTCTTTGGCGCAGCTACTCGTGAGCTTGTCTCCTCACCGGGATCTTTGTTACTCACCCCGAGTGGCAGCTTGCCATGGCCGAGAGATTGCTGCCCTCGAGCGTCTTGGTACTTGGGATCTTGTTCCTTTGCCATCTCATTCTCATCCCATCACATGTAAGTGGGTCTATAAGATTAAGACTCGCTCTGATGGCTCTCTTGAGCGCTATAAGGCGCGTCTTGTTGCTCGTGGCTTCCAGCAGGAGCATGGTGTTGACTACGATGAGACTTTTGCTCCTGTGGCCCACATGACCACCGTGTTCGCACTCTTCTTTCGGTGGCGTCTGCTGCCATCGAGTGCATTTCTCGGCTTGATGTCAAGAATGCCTTTCTTAATGGCGAGTTGCGTGAGGAGGTCTACATGCATCCGCCACCTGGGTATTCTGTTCCTGAGGGCATGGTTTGTCGCCTTCGCCGCTCTCTCTATGGCCTTAAACAAGCCCCTCGTGCTTGGTTTGGCGCTTCTCCTCTGTGGTCACTTCTGCTGGTTTTCAGCTAGTGATCATGATCTGCGCTCTTTGTCCACACTTCGTCTCGTGGTCGGACTCTTCTTCTCTGTATGTTGATGATATGATCATTACGGAGATGATTCGAGTACATTGCCTTTGTCAAGGCTCGTCTTAGTGAGCGATTTCTTATGTCGGATCTTGGTCCTCTTAGTTACTTCCTTGGGATTGAGGTTACTTCCACTCCGGATGGTTTCTTTATGTCCCAAGAGAAATATATTCAGACCTTCTTGATCGCGCCTCTCTCATCGATCAGTCTTTGTTGAGACTCCCATGGAGCTCAATATTCACCTCCGACTCTCTGATGGCGAGCCTCTTTCTGATCCGACTCGCTATCGTCATCTTGTTGGGAGTCTTGTCTATCTTGCTGTTACTCGTCCGGATATCACTTATCCAGTTCATATTCTGAGTCAGTTTGTTTCAGCTCCCACTCAGTTCACTGACCACCTTCTTGAGTTCTGCGATACCTTCGTGGGACTATCTCTCGCCGTCTCTTCTTTCCACGTTCGATTCGTTCTGACTCGAGCCTATTCGGATGCTACTTGGGCGGCGATCCCTCGACCGCCGGTCTATCTCTGCTTACTGTGTTTTTCTTGGTGGTTCTCTTATTGCCTGGAAGACGAAGAAACAGACTGCAGTGTCCCGTTCGAGTGCAGAGGCTGAGTTGCGAGCTATGGCTCTCTTGACAGCAGAGATTACTTGGCTACGGTGGTTACTTGAGGATTTTGGTGTTTCACACTACACCGACCCTCTCTTGTCGACAAATGCAGTGCTATCGGTATTGCTCGTGATCTGTGAAGCATGAGCTCACCAAGCATATTGGTGTGGATGCTTCTTTCATGAGGTCTTGTGTGCATGATCGGTGATTACTCTTGATATGTGCCTTGAGCTTGGATAGCGGATTTCTTCACAAAGGCCCGGACTCGAGCACAAGCATAGCTTCTACCTCTCCAAACTCGGTGTTGTTGATCCACCATGAGTTTGAGGGGGTGTTAGAGATATATGTATAGTTTGTTATTCCCCATTGTTATAAGGGGTTCTTTGCATATTTCCCACATGTACTTTGTGTATATATACCGGCCCATTGGCCTCATATGAATACAAGCGCTATTCATAACACTTCCTTCATCAAGGGTGGCGGACACAGCCCGACCTGTTGGGGTTGGAGCTCGTTGGCACTGTGAAGAAGATGCGCAGGCCATATCTCCGTACTGAATGGGTTTTTTGGGGGGGGGGGGTGGGGATTGTGCAAGGAAAGCGCCTCATGAACCATCATTTGGACAAGGTTACCTTCTCATATTCTCTTGCATTATTATTTCGATGATTACCTGATCAATGTAGTATTATCTTGCTCATACCCACTATACTATATTGGTTAGTTAATGTTGACTGGTGCTTTACTTTTGGAGAAAGCAACCGCACGAGGTTCGTCATAAGAACATCTTTGGATACAATGTATGTGAGAAGCTAATCAGAGATGAGAGACCTAATGAAAACCACTTGTCTGTTTGTTCCTTGTTACTATATCTAAAATAAATTTTGTTACAAATCTGACCCCTGAAGTTTCTAACCTGATTCAGCCAGCCTTCTTTACCAAGTTGTTGCAAATGTTTTTCTTGATTTGCTTACTTGATAACGAAGAACACAAGATTGAACATCTCAGTTCATAAAATATGATTGTAATCCCTGGTCTGACAAACAGATTGTGAAAAAGGCCCCCAAAACACCAACAAACTATTTGGACACTAATTAGTCTAGGGAGTGGGACAAGGGGTCATTCTGACTCTTGTATCATCCAAATAGACTGCAAAAATGATACAAATTAATCAAGTGAGAAATTTGTAACAAATAAAACAGGATAAAATGGTATTGGCATCGAAAAAAAAGGATATTAGCGATCTGCGACCGAACTTTTTTTTAAGATGTAAGGCAAAACCCCTGCTTTATTAAGGAAGCAAACAGAATACAGGAAACCTGTGACTGAACTTTTGCTACTACAAATTGCATGTCGGCGCCTCTGCCAGCCGTTGGTTGCTCATGTGCACCTGGAGTCACTACTTGTCTATGCCATCGGATGAGAAAACCGCTGTCGATTGCTAATTTGCAGGCTTCTGCCTGTTGCCAGCCGCTACTTGCTGTGCCGTCGCAGCCCTTTGTCAGTGGCTAGTGCGCTATGGACAATTCACAAGCACACCGTACATAAAAAAACAAGTGAAAGCATGTGTAGCTTACTGTTAAACGATATATTTGGTGCTGCAATTTTCAAGAATTCTTGAGCATAAGAACAAATTGCCAGAAGATGAAATTTTCATCTCTTTGAAAATCTGGAATGATGACTTTTTGTACAGATGTGAAATATTTGATGAAAAGCTGGATTTCAATCCAACTCCTACTGTTGACACCTGCTTCCTCTGGAATTCGTCAGCTGTTAAAGACTGTATGTGAGGAAAGCTTATCTATTTATTCCATGCTATGACCCTGAGATGACTACTTTGTTAGAAGTTTGCACAATATCAGGCACCAATTAGGCCTGATCTATTCTGTCAATGGGGCCGCAACACGCACATGCAGTGTACCGTATTTGGTGGTTGGAGTCTTTCTGAATCATTCCCTACCTGTTGTGATTAGTGAAACTGACCTTTGCTGACTTTGAACTGAATGTAGCATGAGACTGTTACAGGTGCGCATATCTACCTCGGTGAAAGAATTTACTTCGGTTGAATCAGGCCAAGCCAGTTGCAACCAAAAGTCCATTCGTTTGTCTCCTGGACCATTCAATTATGAGACTATAACTTTATATAAAACCATGCCATGCATTTGAGGATCTGAGCTACCGTCTGGCTTTCACTTCTGATTTCATATTGGTTCTAGAGAGATGGCCCTAAAGGTATACAGTTAGCTCACGCTGATACACTTGTCGGTGTATAGCGTATGCTGCAAAGTACAGGTCTTTGCAGTTTCTGTCTCTCTTAAACAGGTGTGTGAGTTTGAAGTCACTGTTCTTGTATCAGTGATATTGCTAATGATCTACGTGTTCTTATGGCATTTCCAGGTGTTCAATTGGCTGAATCGGAAGATGCATTCTAATGTCCAGTACTGCACCATTCTTGAAAACAAGGGTAAGCATGTCAAGCTACCTCTCTTTTATGTGATCATACATTTCTTTGCTCTTTTGTTGTCAATTTTTTTCTCTTCTTCTTTTTCGATTAGAACAGCCATGGAGGAGAAGGAAGACTCTGTGCATGAGAGTGTGTCTGAGCAAGACACTGAAGCCCTGCTGCTACGTGATGTGCTTTTTAACGGTATACTTGCGATTGGCACACTTGGCCACAACGTAAACTCCCTTTGTCCTGAGGCCTGTATTGAACAAGATGAGTTCGTCATCATGGGTGAAGAGAAAGTGGAGGAAGAGAAGTACGAAGAGGAAAAGAGTGAGGCCAAAGAAGATGCGTTGGCTACAGCACCAAGTGAACCAGCACCTGTTGTTGAGCCTGCCAAGATGCATTCATCATCGATGAAAGAAGACAACTTCATGTGTTTCGTAAAGGAAGAAATCCTGATGCGTGAAGTTGAAGTGGAGGATGTCGCTAAAATCCAGGAACGACCACTTCTGATGGTAGAGAAGGTGGAGAAAGTGAGAACTACACTTGCTGATCTATTTGCAGCTGAAGCACTCTCATCAAGTGATACAGGGGAGAAGAATTACCAGAAGATCTTCATTGTTGTTGGGGCATCCACTTCGAAGCCTACATCGTGCATGGAAAAGATGCATCAAAAGAAGCCAACACCGAAGCCACTGCAGGCTACAAGAAAATTAAGTCGAGTACGACTTTCTTCGTCTCTATCTTATATGTGTTGCAACTATGCTCATTTCATAGAAACATTGACAAGAATCTTTTTGCTCCAATTGCCAACTTAATCAACACTGACCGGACACCAATCTGAAGTACTCCAAGTTCAACAGACATAAGAGTGAGAAGCCCCTCATATGGTAACAGCCTGCAGACATTAGTCAGTTCCCAAAGAGTACAGAAGCTCATGAGAAGAACTGTGTTATATCCTTATAGGTTGTGTAATAATTCCTGAACTGGATTAAGTCCTGCTACCTCGTCGTGATACACTCTCTCTTACTAGCCTGGAAGTGGTCCAAATTTATCAGACTTTATTCCGTGGACAGTGTTCCATATCTTACTCATATGTTTTACCAGATAGCTTAAGCATTATGCATCTAGCCTATCTTGATAATAAACGATCACTAACCTGTCATGCATCTGTTGGTATTGGTCATCTGTGAAAACAAGTAGGTCATGAAGAAGATGTTGGGGAAGAAGATCCACCCAGAGCAGCTCAATGGACGTAGCAATGCAGAGGGCCCTCTCACGGCATGATGCCTAGGCTTGCGGACAAGTTTTATTTCTCTATCTGGTAATCTACTACCTGGAGTTTTTTTTTCAGCTGTCCTATGAATTATATAGCAATGCTGAACCCTGCTCAAGGCCCTGGTGGTTTTCAAATTAACATGCCTAGGTGTCTTGTGGACTGTTATGTACCGTTTCAGGGTTTCTTGGCTTTTCTTCCTTGGATCCCAATGTTCCTAATAAAGTTTTTTATTTTCTGCGGTAGTTTTTAGCATAGAACGGGTCCCTTGTCAAATCTATATTTGTTTATGGGACCTACAACTAGACATGATTTACGAATCACATTTGCAATTAAGAAACTGACTCTTTTGGCAACATTTTACTTTGAATAGAATATGTGAATTTTGTCAGCTTCAGTAACGTGAATGCAAAAGAAGTGAGGAGTACAGAAAAGTCGTTTCCTATATCAAGTTGTTCACAGTGTCAATAAAAAGAAGCAGTAGTCTGAAAAAAGAAAAAATTATCACCTATTGCCTCCATTTATTTGGAGCTCACAAGTCACAAGAGAGTCTAGGCGTCTAAGTGCTGCTTGCGCCGCAGACAACACAGTACTCGAGAAAAGAAAAATTATCACCTTTTGCCTCCGCTTATTGGGATCTCACAACAGTCTGTTGCTGCTTGTGCCACACACTATGGTTCCAACATCTGAAATATCCCTTTGTCCTTTTGTTTTGGTGTTACCCTCCCCCTGTCTTCAACTATTTCACAATCTTAATTTTTTTCCCAGAAAAATCTTATGATGAAATTGATGACAATTTAAGAATGATGTGAGTTTGAATGCTTAGGGAATAAAATGCCAGTGGTCAGGGAGGTCTGTCCTTCATAATGCTACTTGATTTTTTTAATGTGTCTCTGAATCCTATCATGGACCTGCCTATGGGGGCAAAAGTTACGCGAGTTGAACACTAGGGACTAGATAGCATGGGGTCGGACTAAAAGGCATTCCCCCTCCGCCATGTCGCAAAGCTTCCTTAGAAGCAAAATGAGCACATGGTGTTGTACAGTTGCGTGCACCAAGCGCTGCAACTGCAACACGCCGAGCATGTGCTGAAGAAAGCTAGCAGACAGGCAACTAATCATCTTTTGATGAATCTGTCCTGAAACCATTCGTCCTTGAAATCTCAACAAGTTGATGGATTCGGTCCCAACAATGGCAAGGTAAGCAAACTCTTCTCGCTCCTGCATGATTGTGGGCTGAAAACCAAATCACCAAAGCAAACTTTTCACCATATATAAGCTTCCTTTTGATCTTGTCCACTATCGTGATTCGTGATACGTCATTAGTTGAACTTAAAGTTGTATACATTTAATTGCATGAATCATGGATAGCATCTGAGAGGAACAACATGCAAATTTGTACACCAAAGTCATGCTGCCATTTTGTTGATCTGGTTGAGTAATTTACCTCAAAGCAGCTCATGCGGTTTCGCAGTTTTGGCCGCCATTGTCTCTTGATCTGAGTCTAATAATAAAAAAAATCCTCTTTTACGTTTGCAGGATTCCTTGGATCCCTATGCTCCGGATTCCTTGCTCGGGAGAAACATCCACACATCCAACCATAACGTCGACGACGTTCGGTCTTTCCGTTGCCTGTTTGCTCGCCAGTGATGAAGAAGAATAGCCTGCCTATATTTGCGTGTAAAGCTACAGTCGAGGTGTCTTGTAAGATCGATGTCCCCCTACTGTCTGTGCCGTGCCGTACCGTACCGTGCTGTCTCGTCGCCGTGACATGTCGAAATTTTAATAAACATATATCCTATTTATCAATTTGCATGCACAATCGCTTGTCCTTGGACGCACGAAGGTCGTACGTGTCGCGTCATTGACTACTCATTCGCTTATCCCTGCTTGTCATCATCGCCGGCCAAGCTATACACGAACGGGCCATGGATGCACGCTGGCTGCATCACTGTAAACGGGACGCCTCCCGATGCAACCAAGGCGAAGATGCCAAAACGGCGGTGGCATGGCAGCTGATGATTGTAAGCTGAAAGGCAAGCATCGGCGCGTGAATCCCTCGTGAAACGGGGGCTCGTCGATATCACGACACAGCAGCAGTGCAGTGCTCTCCATCAGCGCCCTGTGGATGCGCCTTCGCATTCGGCGCCCTTATGATGTCGGATCTGAACCTGATCGAATAACGAATGCACTAAGCCTTCTGATTAGGTGCTTATTGTTGTTCTCCGTCTCCGTCGGGGCCGGCCTCGCTTTGAATCAGTGGCTGCCGTGCCGTCTCTCATGATCGAGCGCTGGCCTCTGTGCTTCACCTGTGGCACACTGACAGGCACTGCCGCTAATGCTGTGGCAATGATTGCCTCTATTTTTTAACACCTGCAGTACGAAGCATTGGATCATGTAGAATCCTGTGGCAATGATTGCCTCTATTTTTTAACACCTGAAATCAAAACTAAAATCAGAAGAAAAATAGTCCAAATTACCGGATGTAGGTTATGACCGCAATACGCTGATTCGCTCGCCCATGGTCGATGAACGTTTTGATCGTCCGACCGCTCGCTACGACCGCTGACGCACGTAGTCGTAATCTCCCTCTGCTCAAAGACTTCAGCCGCTCGAACGCTTTAATCGCTCGAACGAGTACACGCCGGAGACAGAAGAAAAACGATGCTCAGAAAACACATCACTGATGCCAATAAACTTTTCTTGGAAAAGATCTGATCTATTATTTCTGTACCATGGATGTGGTTACAACGTGCCCTCGTGGCACCCCTAAAATTTCTCTCAACGAAAACCCTCTAAAAACCCACACAAACTTTCTCCCCAAAAGCCCTACAAAAAAAAATCACACGTTAACCCTTAGCTTCTTCCTGTTTTTATAGACTAACCTCTAACCCGTGTCCACATCAAACACGAACACACAATTCTATCTCTTTCTCAAATTAAGGGACCCAAAACCTTCCTAACACTAGTTTTATCATATAAACCTTCCCGTTACAGACTCCTTCTATAACGTCTCCAATCTCACCACGTGACGAAGCCTCCAGGACGCACCTCCTATATCTCCATCATTCATCACCAACTCCCGTATCGAAGTCTCCAGGACCGCACCTCCTGTAACTTCTCCAAACATCATCACATGCTCTAGCATAAGCCCGATCACCTCGCATGACATCTCGACCACCTGGATCTCAGATTACCCCCTCCTAGTCCTAGTCCTCCTCGTCACCGACCGTAACCTTCTCCACGCCTCCACGCATCATCCACCTTCGATCTCCACATGCTCCAGTATGAGCCCGACCACCTCGCGTGACATCCCGACCGCCTGGACCTCATATTACCCCCTCCTAGTCCTGGTCCTTCTCGTCACCGACCATGATCGTCTTCACATTCACCTGCACATGCAAAGACTACAGAGCCATCGAGTACCAGCTACCAAGTACCAATCGCTACAACTACAACTACCGATCATAACACCTCTGCTGACCATGATTGCGAAAACCACGACCATCGAGTACTGATTCCTTCTAACTACCGAGTACTCCCATCTTCCAAGTATCGAAAGTCGAAACCTGTTAGTACTGTTCCTCCGAACACTGTTTACCGATCATCGAGTACCTACTTGGTACTGTCACAACGACCACCAATCATTGGCCAGTCATCCCACTGGTCTAACACAAGTACTTGAAATACTCGAAGATCACAAGAAGTTAAGCACTTGTACCGACAATGAAGTCTACGAGAACCGACCATGAAGCCTATGACAACCGATCGCAAAGCCTTCGACTAAACCCAAAGACAACGATAACAGTTCACAAAGTCTACTATGATGACAAGACTGTGAAGTCTACGACCATCGACTGCAAAGCCTTTGACTATTGACTAGTAAAATATATGACTATCGAATACCAACTCCACGACTATCGAGTACGACCAGTAAAGTCTACGATCATGAAAAAGTACTGTAACTATGACCACGAAAAATACTATAGCTACAGCCATGAAAAGTACTATAGCTACGATTACCTTCAATGGTTGTTCTGTCGAGATCGAAGTTGAGCGTGGTCGAAGGCAGACATGGTCGAAGTCGAACGTGGTCGAAGCCGGATATGATTGAAGTTAGTCGTGGTTGGAATGCCGTAGTTGAGTTGCTGTGGTCAAAGCTAGGCATAGTCGAATACTGACGTGGCCGTTCTTCCGTAGTCGTGCTCCAGTGTTGGTACTATCGTGGTCGAAAGCCGCAGTGGTCAAAGTCCGTCATCTTCGAAGTTGGACGTGGTCATAAATGACTCTGAGTGGTTGTAAACATCAGCTGAGCCATCACTCTTCAAGTTCGAAGCCAGCCGTACGATCCTCCAATGCCAATCGAGTGTCGTCCGATGCGCCAATGCTAGTCGAATACCGTCCAATACTCTGTTGCTACTCAAAAACCATCCAATGCAACTCAAACCCAATAAGACTGGTTCGAAACTACTCGAAACAGATCAAAACCACTCGGAGCAGATGAAAACCACTCGTACGTGACCGAAACCACTCGTAGCAGACTAAAACCACTTGGAGCAACCACAACCACTAGGCGCCAATGAAAACCACTCGAAGCAACTTAGAACTGAACGAGATCACTCGGATTCAAGACCTTTTACTGCGATCGATCGAAACTTTCGCAAACGTAAATTTCAAAGCAATCTGAATGTCAATTGTTCATCATCACTTTTAATCATGACCTCCACACGGTTTAACAGATTCTATGCAGCTTATGGCTCACTCTTGTCCTCGCTGAGCTTTCGTTGATAGTGCTATAGTAGTATAGAACTATATATGTTTCCACTATAATGTCCAAACAGCTCAGGGAGAGGTGACCGCTACTTGCGTGCTTCTCTAAAGCGAAACTGCTTTTGTCATAATCAAGTCAACAACTGCGACACAAAAGGCTTATGGTTATGTGCAAATTGTCCTCTCAATAGCAACATCATCTTTGATTACGTGGTTCTCTGGTAAACGGTTCAGATCAACAGATACGGTTCTTTGTTTCTAATTTACGTCTAATTAGTGTGGTCTAGGACTACGATCGCTCTTGGTCGGAAGGATGCCAAAGTAGACTACAGGTAAAATAGACGAGCCATGTTCTGGCTGGGCCGCGTAGGAGCCCAATTACAACTCACCATTGTTGGGGGGCGTCTAGGCCCAATCTTAGGCCTCATTTGGAATATGAATTTTTTTTTTCTGATTCCCATCGGAATCAAACTATTTCATGTGAAAATCCTATAATTTTTTTTTACAAAATTCGTATGTTCCAAATGGGACCTTACACCGGAACAAAAGTACGTTTTGCCATCGGGCAGAGTTATGAGCAAATAAATTTCCTGCCGTTCTGCATGTTCATGATGATCCCAGACAATCTATTTCCTGTTGTACCATGGGCGATCATGCTAGATCCAAACACTTGTGAGGAAGACGAAGAAGTCCATAATGTTCATAGACTGAAGGACACAATAGTAGTGTTAGAAATTGGGGCCACTTGAGTGTGATGCCTATTTTTTATAATTCCAAAGCTAGCATGATTTAGTACCACATTATTAAGATAAGATGAAGGAGACTAATATATAAGATAAGATTCTTGCTATTCTCTTAAACCTTGAGACACATGGCATGAGAGGGATTTGCCTAAACACACATGTACACACGTGTATTCGCGTATTTTCACGTGGTAAATCACGTGCTTGCGACGCGTGGCCACGTCGTGACGTGGCGCGTCACTTAGTAGACTAAGTTTATCTTATTTTTGCTAAACCGTACATATCTCTATGTTTGAGTGAGATTCAAACATTTGAATTTGAGGCTTTATTAGGTATTAATGACAGGCGGTTACTAGTGGGTAAATGGTTGATTAATCACATCAGTTAATAGTCTATATCTATATATATGCCTATAGACGTCCAGAGCTAAGTGTCCCGAATCATTGCCTCCTCTATTTCCTTTTTTTCTCCTGTAAACCTGTGCTATTGTGTTGCGCTACCTGAACCTTATCGACTCTTCTCCTCAGCATGCACCGTGAAGGAGGGGAGCGGTATCTTTGAGTCGTTACTACCGTTAAGACCTGCATGGGGGTGGTAATAATGTTTCTAGGCAGTGCACATCTGCATGATCGCTCGCTTCGCTGCTTCATCTACGTTCTGCACTGCATCAAGTTTGTGTTGCTTTCTGTTCTTCATTAGGTCTAACTGTATGGATTGCCTATATCTATTGTTAGTGATCGGGACCCGGTTTTCACAAGTAATTTTTGGCAAGATCTCTTTTGAATGTCTGGAGTACACCTTCACATAAGCTCCACATTCCATCCATAGTCTGATGGCCAGTCTGAGGCGGTTAACAAGGTGATCGTGATGTATCTCCGTTGCATGACAGGAGATCGACCATGTCAATGGGTGGACTGGTTACCATGGGTGGAGTATTGTTATAGCACGTCATATCATTTTCACTATCAAATTGACGCCCTTCAAGGTGGTGTATGGTCGAGATCCTACTCCTTTACTCGCTTATGTTCCGGGGGATGCCAAGGTGGCCGCCGTTGATGCCATCCTCTTTGATCATGATAATTTCCTCAAGGAGGTGTGCGACCGCCTCCTGCAAGCCCAACAATGCGCAAAGAAGCACTATGATGCCAATCACCACGCAGTGGAATTTGTGGTCGGTGAATGGGTGTGACTTCGTCTGCAACACTGGCTGGCTTCTTCTGTTCCAGGACATGTACGAGGCAAGTTGGCACCATGTTTTTATGGACCATATTAGATTTTGGCACGTATTGGGTCTGTTGCGTATCGCTTGTAGCTGTCGAAGAATGCCAGACTCCATGATGTCTTTCATGTCAGCATGCTGAAGAAATTTCACAACTCTCCGCCTTCTGTGTTGCCTCCATTACCGCTAATTGAACATGGCAGTGCTATCCCTCAGCCTCAGCATGTCTTGGATGCTTGTCCATGCCGAGGCGAACGTCAACTCCTTATGCAATGGGTCGAGACGCTCGAAGATGATGCTTCCTGGGTATCTCTTGCTGACTTCCAGCAGCAGTGGCTGTAATTCAAGCTTGGGGTATCACATACCAGCGCCGTAGTCCTGGTTCAAAGGTTGTAGCAAATTAGGAATAAGGTGTTTTATTTGGAAGTTATCTATTATTAGAAAGTTATATTTCCTTTTATCTTTTAGAGATTAGCTCAGATTATCTTTTCCAAATTAGTTATGCCTTTCTTTTTCCTCAAGATGTAGCCGGCTCTATATAAGTCATATCTTCTATTTATTAAAGAGGCAATGAAGAAATAAAAAGCTATTTCAATTCTCTGGTTCTTTAGAAGTAGATTAAACTTCTCTCTAGAGGCTCGGCTGATATCACCAGCGTAGTTGCATTTCTCCTTTAGGGATCACTTGTAAGGGAAACTTGATCATTTATGTGGTATATTGTTCAGAGTAATGTGTTCCAGACAGTCCCTCAATTTCCAGCTTTTAGTAAATAACCTTTTCTGGGGCATTGCTCAACAAGTGTTTAGATTAAACTACTGGTGTTAATTGTTACAGTTCCATGCTTAAGAAATGCAATGTTCGTTGCATTCTGTTACTGCCATGTCCCAAATTCCAACTATGAGTCTTAACGCTTTGTGCAGGTTCAAAGGTGAACAGTGATAAACTAATCTGCATGTAAAGCTTTTCCAGACAAGAAGAGTTCGTCTGATGCGCTACCTATTGAGATGGTTTCACTTCAAGGTGGACAATTCACTTGGTTCACTGACAAGGCCAGCAGTGGTGTCAATGTTCCAGAAAAAAGTGAAACTCTGAGGTTTCTTCTTAAATAAATGACCCGGAGGGCCTGCATAGCTGCAGCTGCCCTTATGCAGTATATCATTCAGAGTAACGTATTCCAAATACTTTCAGTTTCCAGCTGAGAAAATAACCTTTTTGGGGGCATTGCACTGAAAATATTTAGATCAGTTGTCAGTACCTGTAGCTGTTGTTCGTTTCAGTTTCTAGTCGATGAAATAACCTTTTGGGGCATCGTACTGAAAAAAAATCTAATATGTGATTGCAATTGCAAGGGGTTGATGACACTTCCATGCTTAGGTATTTAGAATTGCAAAGTAGTCTGCTGGATACTGATGCACCTGAAATTTTCTTGACTTCCATGCTTAGGTAGGAAGTAACTAAAGTTGTTATGTTGTTCACAAGTGTCTCTCAGATTTTATATTTTTTGCACGTACTGCACGACACGAATTTACTGGGCAGCACCGTTAAGAACTGTATGCCCAAGGTGGGGGAAACGAGTATTGATTAGCAACATGATCCTTCTACCTAACATAAACCATGCTGTAGGACTGAACGGCAATAGAGAAAGGGTGGATAATGCAGTCTAAAATGTTTTCTAAGTATTTTTGATTCTTTACTCCTATAACTACAGGATTACGAAGCCTAGAATCCACAGCCAAAATTCCAAAATAAAATGCTCAAGGAATCAAACTTCGCAAATTGTCAAATCCTGGAGGTCCAACTACCATGCAGCCGACGGTCAGACCTCATGGCGGTTGGACCGCTAAGGTCATGCTGGTTAGATTGGCCTCTGTACAAAACATCCCGAAACGGCTCTCTTGTGATGCAACTCCTAAATTACATATCTAAATGCTATAAAATTTTGCACACACTTTGGTTAAAGTCTCAGGAACCCATTCCACCTATGGATCACAAAAATACATGTCAAAGTACAAATCTTTTTGAGATTTGAGCAAGATTACATCAAAATCGGGAAAATACAAAAGCGATGAATATGACTTATTCGTGGGTAGAAAATAGCCAAGATGGATCTAAATATATTCTCACATATTACAAAAAGCAAGAACACCAAATAAATCAAGCAAAAAGGGATTTTTTCATGAACATGCAAACAAAGTGACTAGATATGTGCAGATTGATTTCTAGAGGTTATCTTCATCTTTTACATGTCTTTGGCACCAGGGAAAACTATTTTGTTTTATAATTTATTTCAGAGGGTAACAAAATGGGCAAAATGACCGAAATTTCGATATTTCTTTCAGAATTTCGATCAAACAGTTTGAAGTTTGAATTAGATTTGAATTTAAAACCTCAAACCTAAGAACAAAAGAATTATAGAGTGCCCCCTTCACACACATGGTGCGCTGGCCTAGTGGGGTGGGTCTTCCCCTTCAAGCTGAAGGTCCTGGGACCTCACGAGAACATGTGAAGAGGCTACAAGGGTTGGTTTGCCTACTTGAGGGATTCTATATACTTTAACTCTTCATAATTCAAATTAACACGAGATAATTTGCTCGAATTGATTCTTTTTGTTGGATAGTGAAAAAAATGCAATTTTCAAAATTTCGCTGAAATTATGAACCCTGCTTGGCACAACAAGATCTAGAAGGGGGAGAGAAGATGAAATACCAACCAAGTCAAGAACAAATCAATTAATATAAGAGAGATTAATAGAGATAAACAAACTTGATGTATTACTACTTGAGAATGAAGGTTTTACAACTACTCCATATGGAGGGCAAAAGAGTACACCATATCACTCAATTTCTCTCAAACCCTAACCCTAGAACTCTTAGTCACAATAGAGGATTGTTGAATGGATATCTACAAGTTTCCATTCCAACACGTTAAATAGATGGACTTGGCAACCCCACCTAACCATTAGGTGATACTATCCACTTAGTACAATGGAGAAAACCGATAACCCCACACATATAGGTTATAATTCACATACTATTCTTATGCACGTTTTTTAAAACACATAAGCCTGAATCTGGAAAGTCTTTAACCTTGATACAACTTGATCTTCTCAGTTTCTCTTTGACCTAAACCGCTCTCCTAAGTGTCACTCAAGCGCCGCGATTTTGCTTCAAGATAGTTTCCAGTATTTTGGTCAAGCTACCAAAATACTATTTCTTAACCCAGTCATTTTCTTCTATTATAAGCAATCGTCATGCTTGCCACGTGTATGCGCACCACTATCTTGTCATGTGTCGTCAAATCTATCCTGTTCCAGTTCCATTGGATCATGCCTCACTTGAATCAACCAAGTCATATGGTACAATCCGCCACTCGAACTTCCTTTTAATACTTCCTGCCTTTTTCATGCCATACTTGAGCTCACCATCTCACCTGACATTCTCGATTGTTCTGGTCCTCGGCTCCTCCATAAGCGCGTAGGCTTGATCCTCGCTATTGACAATGGTTGACTCCAAGCGATTCTGCACATCCAAAGACAAAGAAATTATTTTGGATGCAAGTTCTTCACAACTTGATCCACGTTAGATGTAACATAGCTTATGCAATATAAAACCACTAACCTATGTCGACAAAAATCATCATGAAGTTAAAACTCTCCAAATTCAAACTTTAACCGAAAACAACACCTTCCAACTGGTCTGACCAGACCCCATATCAGTCAGACCGCTGACAGGGACCGGTCTAACTGGCATGACCCACTGGTCAAATCAGTGATGAATTCTGGTCTATAAACACTTCTAGAAATCCAACAAAATGTAAATTTGAATTTCCAACCTATCCAAATTATAAGATTCATCGTAATATAATTCTGATCCATCCCCCGTGGTCCTTCACATGCTTTAGTTACACTGTCTGGCACTGACCTCGGTACTTAACAGGTTACGTTGTCCAACTAATTCTCACGCACACGCTTCCCTTAACCATCTTAGCCATCTAATCAAAAGGTTGTCCAACGGAAATCGTACTTGTGTAATATTTCATACCATAACAAGCAGTCTTAATTGTCGAGCTATCGGACAAGACTAACGTGACAACAAACTAATAAGCTTGACGTGTTCGGCCTTCTTCGACAACTGATAGGCACACATTTGCTCATGATTCGGTAGCCCGACCAATGGACACATTCAGAATTGAATGCAGGGAGATGGATCATGGAAGCCCTCGTGCTGCCACGGGCTGGCTGACAGGTTCTTTCCAGTTTTTAAAAAAATTATTTTTAATTTATTCGTAACTAATTTTTAAATAATTTTTAAAAAAAATCAAAGTATATAAATTAATTATAACACACTCTATAGCGATTTTATTTATATTAGTCAAAACTACACGTGAGTTTCTGTTATTCCGTATTCTCTTACACAAATAGTCTAAAAATTAAAAGCCATAAGTCAAAATTAAAAAGATCATTCATCTTTCGTGGCCGTCGAAAAAGATACAGGTAAAGGTGTTGCTGAAAATGGAGTGGTTATAATTGCCTGAAAGACCTGACTGATCGATGTGCCTTTTGTCATATGGTGATGTGCTTTTGGTGCCTGCTTTGGTGCTCAAAGGAATCCAAGTAGGGCATACTTGATTTTTCTTGAAGGTGAATACGCTAAGAGCTAAGGATCAACCTTAACTAAAACACACTAAATATACATCAAGTTGCAGATCCAATACATTTTGTGGTGATCCGTAATCATCGTCAACAATTTCGATGTTACCACTAGATTCAAAGTCACAAAGAAGTTTATTAGTATATCGACGTAAGGATTTGACATTTTTAGAAACAGATAATAATACCCAGATGTTATAGAAAACTAATAAGTTTGGCACTTATGTACTTTAACATTGTGTTACTAATATGAAAAAGAATTTCAATCTAAATAAATTTGATTCGTGCTATTGTCAAGTGGAAATCGACCGCATGATTTCGCCTACAAATAGAAGGCATTCCAAAGCTTGTTAGAAGACATAATTTTTATAGAAAATTTGCAGCTAATAGATTAAGGCATGTACGTTAATTACTTTCATAGATGTTTTGGCATCTACCGTCAATGTGTATGGCCTATTCTTTGGTCGCTCACTGATGTCTTTCTACAACCGTACGTGTTGCCCAAAGACGCAAAGAATGGGACTTTTTTTTTACGAATAATCTATTTTTTATTCGAAATTATAGAAATATACCTGCGAGAATTTTTTTTTTACAAAAATAGACTCAAGTCGCCCAATGGAAGGGCGACTTGAGTCTATCGTCCAACCAGAAGCCAACTCTGTCCCTATCGCTCTACCATTGGGCGACTGCATCCAGTTGCCCTCCCATTGGGCGACTTTCATGTAGTCGCCCAATGGTTGGGCGACTGCACTAAAAAATCTGCTGGACCGTAGAACGATCGGTACATAGACTCGATTGAAACTGCTATAACTTTTGATCCGTATCCGAAATTGCTCAAATTTTTTTCTGAAGGCTTTTGGATGTATGAAGAATAGTTCCACCAATTTTCACTATTTTTGGTGAAGGTTTGATCCCTATCGCTCTACTATTGGGCGACTGCATGAAAGTCACCCAATGGGAGGGCGACTGGATGCAATCGCCCGATGGTAGAGCGACAGGGACAGAGTCGGCTTCTGGTTGGGCGATAGGCTCCAGTCGCCCTACCATTGGGGGACTTGAGCCTATTTTTATAAAAAATTTTCCCGCAGATATATTTTTATAATTTTAAATAAAAAATAGATTATCCGTACAAAAAAAGTCATGTTCGTCTCGAATACACCCATGCCGTTGGTAACTTAACACTTCGGTCCACACAAAACTAGTACGGGTATGGAAGTTTCGAACCTAGATCTCTGCACATATTCAGTGGTCAAATCATATACCTATGGTTGGTGAGGTGTAAGTCTTCACTTTAGTTAGACATATACAAGTAAATATATCCACGTACGTGTGAATTGAGGTGTGCGTGTGGAATACATACGTGAGTGCGTGTGTACGTACGTCGTCCGTTGTACTATGAAAAACTAGTACGCGAATGGGCTAGAAAATGGTTATGAAATGGTTGAGGATCCCTTAAAGCTTCTCCGGAATCAACTGTGGATTTCTTCCTATCTACTAAATGTTGACTCAAAATTCAGCACGCTAGGTATATCTTTGATCTTAGCTAAATATTTGTGCCAACAAGAAAACCGCCAAAAGTCTCTCAAATATCATATTTGAAATATTAGCTTGAATCAAAATCATCGAGAACACTAGTTCTACGTAAAACTGCCTCGCACAAAGGTCGCTTATCACATGTGCGAGATTGACCAAGATCGAAACCAAATTAAAAGCAAAGTAAAGCCGAGCTTTGCAAATTATTCAACCAATTTCCTTTGTACAAAAACAAAATACAAAAGAGAACCCAATCAGATAAACTTCTTCAAAAGCTGACCTACAAACTCCTAAAAGTTCATGAAAGTAATACCAAATGCTGGATATTTATGTTTCTACGATACGATACATGGCCTCAGGAATTTTTGGTACATATGGCACTGTTGTATCTTGTATTTATAAAAATAACAGTGCGTAGCTGGCAATAGCAAAAATGTCATTTTTACCGCCTGGCCACTGGGCGGCGACGGCATAGAAGCGACATGTCTCACCGTGTAACATCCTGAAAATTGTAAATTTGAAAATATGAAGTTTTTGAATTATATTTGCAATATATTATATTTTGGATTTGGAGTTTATGTTTTACATTGGAAATTTTGGTTGAAGTTCCAAAAATTGAAAAGCACAAGAAAGGAACAAACCTGTTCAAACAATAGAGGATTAGAATTTAAAATAAGAATCTGAAAAGATGATCCATAATAAACAGGGAGAGAGTTGGGGTTGAATATAAAATCTTATTTCTGAAAATAATAGTATGAACAGCAAGGAGCAAACAGATTAAAAAGGTCAACATTTATGAATATATATATATATATACACACACACACACACACAAATACATATACCCTATGCACCTAGGGAAATAGACCATTAAATGGGCAATAAAAATACATATACAAATATATATACCCATGGGTATATATACATCTCCGTGTGCATATAATGATAATAGCAAAAGAAACAAATAATAAAAAAAGAGAAAAATCGGAGGGAGCAGTGCGCCGACTGGCTCGGCCCGACCCCTTTCCCGCTCTTTCCCGCTCGACCGCACGGCCCAATTCCTCTCCGCTCCTCCTGGCGTGGCCTGATGCCCACCCGCCTTATCCTCGACCAGTAGGCCCCGCGCCTCCTTTCTCTCTGCTGCGCCCCATTCTGTCGTGCGCCTTCTTCTTTCTTTTCCCCGAACGCCGCGTCTCCTCCTCATTTCTGTTGCCAAGCAACTTCCGCGTCGCCTTCCCCCTCTCAGCTCTGCGCCAAATCTCGCCGAATCCTTGCCGTGTTGTCTCCTCCCTGCTCTGCACGTGCCGCTCGCTCAGTCGCGTCGCCATCGAGCCCCGCGCTGGTCTCTACCCGGTGGATCCTTCCCCGCCTCCCGGTCCATTCCTACCGCCCTAAAGCCAGCCGAGGCTTCCCACAGCACCGTCGCGCTCCCTTTCACCTTACACCCCCACCAATTGGTCTCCCCCAAGCTTCTAGCGTCGCCGGCCGCCTATCCCCAATTTCCGGCCGCCGCCGCCATCGCTAGCGCCATTCGAACCTCGCAGCGTTCCACCCCAATTCCTTGCACCCAGAGCGCGATCTCAACACCTTCAAGCCACCCCAACCACCGCCTCCGGCCACCTCCTCCGGCGGGCCCTCCACGGCAGCCTCCCGCGTCGCCCACGGCTCGTCGCGGCACGCCTCGTTATCTCCCGGTCCCGCTCTCGCTCCCAATGGGTTCCCGTGCCTCCCACCGCGCCCACCCGAACCTCCTCTCCTTCCCCTCGGTGCCGCCGCACCGCGACTACTCGCCGTCGGCCACCTCGGGCTGCCGCCCGCCCTCCTCGCCGTCGCCCCGGCCGATGCGCCCCCACCTGTAGGTCCCCTACCCCTTAGACAACCCATTTCAACGTTCGCCGACACCACCTTGACTGCCACTCGCCGGCGACGCCCCCAACTACTCAGCGCCGCCGCTCTCCCCTGCTTCGGCTAGCTAGCTCCCCTGCTGTGGGCTTGCTTCATTTAATTTGTGCCCTCCCTCTCTTCACCAAGCGGGCAATGGCCCAGTGGTCATCCGAGTCAAGCCTGGCGCACAAGTATCAGGTCCTGAGTTCGAACCCTCTTTGCCGCATATTTCCCCCTCTTTTGTTTTACTTTCTCTAACCCATTTTAATAAAGGAAAATTTAGGAAGAATTAGGAGATAATCTAGGGCAGCTAGTAAATTTAATAAGGATACAAAATAAGGTATTTAAGATTTAATATTTGGCTATTTACTATAAGGGTTTAAATGCTCATTGAGGTCTAACTACTAATTAAAGATATCAATAAACATATGGTTTTGCTTAATGTCCAAAGTTAATAAAAATCCTAATTAGAATATATATATATATATATATAAATTCAAGTTAAATTTAAAAAGAATAAGATTTACAACTATAGAAGCAAGGTTTTAAATTAAAAAGATTACCATGGACCAAATTAAATATATGCCCTAACATTTAAAATATTGCCATCAATTAAATCTCAACGGTAGGTTTACTTAAATTAGGCCTCTTCGTAAAATTAATTGAACAATAGGACGTGATCATAAACTTTTAAATTACAAGGCTCTAATAAAATCCTCGCCATCATCACGTCGTCGGTAAATAAATCTACATTATAATAAAACTAAGCCTAATAATAACTAAAGTGCAGACAAAATAAAAATGCGCCATTAATTAAATCTTAATATTAGGATTACTAAATAGTAACGAGGAGCATGAAATAACAAGATATAGTCCATACAACTAATTCAAGTTAGAATAAGCTTACTGAAAACTGAGGCTACATAAAATATCACCCTATAAAATGCTATATACCTAGACTCTAAAATTAATTTGGTAAGCCAAAATACCCTGAATATTAGCGCTCGACAAAGTAATACCGAGCTAAACTTGTACATTAAATCATAGGTCTAACCTAACACATGAATCTTCCTTGATAAATACAAAAATAATAAAAGATATTATTATTAAAATCAAGTCATCGTACCCCATCGCAGACCTTGCCTCAAATCTCCCGAATCACCTATTAACTCCTAATAAAACTAAATTGATTTTATTCGGATTTATTTGGATCTTTTGAGTTATTTGCTTTTATTTAGATTCAGTCGATTGTCGCGTAATTAGAAATGGGGAGTCATGAAGATTCAGTGGATCAAGCAAGATCCAGCTCGAAGTGAAGATAGAGACCCAAAAGCTCAAGAGAAAGCATTGTGTGAGCTCAAGACCGCGGTAAACCGCGCCAGGCGAGTCAATACTTTGATCATTTTGAACCTACATTTTCTGCAAATTACTTTGGTTTATAGTATCAAATTGCATGCTGTTACTTTATATGCAAATACATGTTAATTTAAAGATTCTAGATATATGCCCATTGTTTGCTTTGAATAATATTACACCTCCTTTGGAATATCTGAATGTGTGAACCTTGTCGCCCTAGCAAAATTATAATAGTAACCTTTCGAAAATAAGTCCATAATTGATATGCAATGCTTAGTAGTGTTTAGACACTCATGGGCGTGAGAGCGCCCAAGCATCACTTTTAATTCTGAGAAAAATTGATTGGGTAGTCATGGTGGTAATGACTGGTTTATGTTGGATATGGTTATTTTATATTCCCAAAATCCCCAACTTGCTTAAATATCTGGGCGGATTGGTTCGAGGGTGTGTAGGTGTGGTGCAGTGGAAGCACAAAGTGGGTTAGTGGTAGGCCGCCCAGATACCACTAAGGACCAAATCTTGTCATGTCACCCCGTGTAAAACCGTACAACCACAAGTCTGTAAAGTACAACTTGGCTTAGTAAACTTATCGAAATCCCCGGACTCATCTCACCGGTAGTGGATAGAAGTGGATATGCTATGGCAAGGGGGCCTGAAGGGACACCGGTGTAGGGTGAAGTTTTTCCCAGATGTTCTAAGCGCTTGCGGGGACGAAGCCCTACTGCGTTAGTAATCGTAGGGAAAAACATCCCGCATAGATGGGACCCACCGCAAGTGGGCGCTTCCCATAAGGTGAATGAGAAAAGGGACTAGATACTTTGAAAAGTCACTGTGATGGTCTGCTCAACCACATGACTAAGGAATCGTGTGGGTCAACGAGTTGATTGTCTCTTGTGGTGAAAGTGTACAAACTCTGCAGAGTCAAAACTATTCGAATAGCCGTGCCTACGGTCAAGGGCGGACATGGGAACTTAACTAGATATAGTTCTATTTAAAAATGTTTGGAAAATGGGAATGGAAAAGTGGAGGCGTGAAAGGCCCTAGTTTGGAGTTGTCCCGGTGTCGTCCCAGTGGTAATTTAAGCGGCTATAACGTGAAGAAATTGCTATATGGTGCAGATGCCATGTAACAGTGGATGGAATCGAATCGATATTAATAATGCATTTCCTTGTACATTATGATTTGTTCCAAAATTGCTAAGTCATAGGGCTTTTAATTAATTGTATTCAAAAGCACTCTCGCAAAAATAAAATAGCCCGAGCCTCTCCTTTGTTAAGCTATGCATACTATTTATTTGCATTCAGGTATTGGCTCGCGAGCACGGGTCGAGTGCTCACGCCGCTTTGCGACAAAATTCGAATCAGAATCAAGTCATCGCACCGCAGCAACAAGATTGGACAAGCCGGCGAGAAGATGAAGATGTCAAGAGCTAGGTCGCGAACCTCCGGTTGGTCGCTGTGGCAGTCTGAAGGTCCCACCGTGCTTCGTTCTTCCGCCGCAAATTAATGATTTCGCCTAATCGGCCCATGAGTAAGTCTACTATTAAATTTTACGCTCCGCATGATATGTATTTTGATATTCATTATCAGAATCGTGAGCACTATCTACGATCCAGGAATAGTGCGAAGAATCACAGAGGAATCCGGATGTTAATATCTGGGTCCCTACACACCGGGAGCCTGGCCACTGGACGGCAGGCAACCTATTGCCTGGCCACCGTGCGGCCAAGGCCCATCACCCAGTGGGCGGGCTCCAGGTGATTAGTACCCGTGATTAGAAAATTTAACACACACTACTCGTAGAATTTTGTGAATTTTGGACACTTTTGGACCCCCTGTGCACTCAAAATTCCCGATTTGGCCCCGAACGAAAAAATTCCGGTTTGGACCCCTTCGAGCGCGGGATTACGAGCCGCCACGCCGCCGGGCCCACCGCGCGACCCGCCGTCCACCGCGTGAACGCCCGCCGACCGCACGACCGCGCGCCGCGACCGCGTGTTCCGTCACCGATCGCGCGTCCCGGCCGCACGCGCTTTCGCTCAGCGCGTGTCCCCATGCGGCGCTGTTCGAGCGCGGCGAGCGCATGCCCGAAGCGCTGGTTTCGTCCACGAGCGCGGATGGGCCGACAAGGTCGCGCGGTCGGCGGCGATGGCGCGCTTCCGGCGGCCGATCGCGCGATGGACGGCGGTCGCGCGGTGGATCGGGCGACGTGGCGCAGCTCGAATCCAGCGCTCGAAGGGTCCAAACCGAATTTTTTCGTTCGGCCAAATCGGGAATTTTGAGTGCACAGGGGGTCCAAAAATGTCCAAAATTCGAATTTTGTAGATATAGCAAATGAGCATAAATATTATGAATTTTTTTGTGGAACTTTCCGACGCAGCGTAGTTCAATGTGTAATGTGCTCATAATTTTTTTCCATTATAAATTTTACTTAAAATTTTTTTCACATAAACTATTTGTAGAAATTTCTGAATATAGGAAATGAGATGGAAAAATTATAGCAGTAGACTTAATGGTGTAATTTTTTTATTGTAATTTTTTTATTTAATTACGTAAGCAGTACATATAATACTATAAAAAATGCATCGCACGGGATGCGATATGGCTCACTCATTTGAGCCACTGCTATCTCCTTGCCGCGTCTGCCTCCACGTATGTGGCCTTGTCTTCCATTATTGAGCTTGTCTCGTAGGGTACGTGAGCCGGTCAGGAGCTTGCATATCGGTTCGGAGGAAGTATGGAGACTGTTCCGTTTGTTGAGTGGTCGGCAGTGGTGCAATAGGCTAAGGTACATCATACAGTGTCTGGTGGTAAGCATCGATGTGCTCCTGTTGAGACATGACGAATCGGGGGTCGCAAGAGATGAAGTCTTGAACGAGGGACTCTAGGAATCCCCTTGATGTGCGGAGGAGCCCTGGCCTTTACCGTAGGTGTGGCAGCGATGTTGGAGGAGCTCTGTCCACCGAAGTCTCCAAACCCTACATATGGTGTGAATGATGAGCTTTGCCCTATGTACGCTATAACCCTAGCGCTATGTACCCCTCCCTAGAAGCAGCCGGGAGGCCCGTGTCATCATCGGTGGACTGGTTGTTACTCCTACTTTGAATTAAAGGCTTTAAGATGGAACATGTTAGTCACAATAAATATTCCGGATGTAGAATGCGAATATCGTACCTCCCGGAGGTGCAGCGAAGATGACCGATGGGGAGCAGTAGTCTGTATAGAGTGTGCAGAGGGATAGAAGTGATGCATCTTGATGATAGACCCGTGACAGGAGAACACCATGATGTTAGTGGAACGTAAGGCATAACAAGAAAATAAAATGTAGGTTTGCACGTAAGTTACCTCCTCATCTATGTGGCTTGTAGATGATTGATGGCTAGTGCTATAACGTTGGCCAAACTTGGTAGGTCACGATGGCCGACCAGACTCGCTAGGTCACGATGACCTGGTGGGTGAGCACAGTGCCCCCACTGGGTGGCCGATGCACGTGGTGTGGTTTGTCGATCGGCACCGCAGCTCAGGTTGTCTATTATTTTTTTGGCCTACGATAGGATGTACTTGAAATTTTGTTGCAAGGCCAGTGGTGTGTCTGGGCTGCTCATGGCGGTTTCCAGATGCGCTTGCGATGCGCTGTGCCCGCTCCAACTGAAATGACATACGAAACAGTTTCAGTAACAACTAGAATAAATTTCATAAATGAAACGATCAGAATTTGCAACTGCCTTATGGTATCATGGTGCCGCGAAGCGCTGTGGTGCTCAATCGAGCATAGTAGATTGTCTTCATGTGTGACCTACTCTGGGCGATCTGGTGCAGGAACGGTGAGCCTGCCACACGACCGAGGTACGTACCACTGTAGGTACTCATCGTACATCTGGATGTTGTATGGACACTGCTCCATTATGACATGCAGCAACACCCTGTCCGTCCATGCCGCCGTCCACTCCTCGATTGCCTGAATTTCAAAAATCATGGATGTTACAGAGCAAGATATACAAAGTATAAACATTACTTAGATGGAGTTTGACTCACCGGTGTACGGCTCGTGGTAGGAACCTGCCGTCCACAGGGGGCACGACCTGGTAAAAACCGAACTATTGCATTACGCGCTGCGGCGCGTAAGCATCCACCATGTACCAGAACACCATATGGCAGGTCGTCACCCATAGCTCTGCATCCTGTAGGCATTGCACGGATAGCCTATACATCGCTACACTCATCATGAACTCTGGAGTCCATGGAGCCCAGATGATGTCGCTGTTATGCAATGACTAGAACCCATTGTGCCACAAGAAGTAGCACCTCGATGGTATGTCTAACCCCGCTCGTTTCAGCTTCAGCTTCTGGCTTATTTTTTACTATTCATAAATTTCGTCTTTTTCTGAACTTTTGGATTTTTTGAGCTTTTTTGTTGGTTCTTTTTTTCCGTATTCGTTTGCGTTGTCCGTGATGAGCTAGCATATTTTTTCTATTTTTAAATTTTTTAAATTTAATTACACCAAATAAACCACCTTCAGCTACAGTGAAATTTCAGCCACTATAGTGCAATTTCAGCTATAAACCACAGCTTTTTAGCCCAACCGAGCGGGGCCTTAGCCCAGCACAGTCGGGCACCAGTCCACTGGAAACTCATAATGGATCCGTCTATCTGGTCGGCGAACTGGCCGAACAGGTGCACTAGCATCAGAATGGCTGGACGCCTGACAAGGAAGTGCTCCCAACTCCACAGCTGTAGGAGCACGTAGCAGATGGCCAGGTTGGGAGAATCATCGGTGCCGTGCTGGCAAGTATCACACAATCCCCGATATGCAGTGCATAGGACAGCTGATCCCCAACTGTACTGAGGCATCGCCCCAACCTCCACATCAGCTAAAGACTCGGTGAGGCGGATGAACTCAGGGTTGCAAATATCGCCATGTATGGCTGGAAACATGCTTCAACCAAAGACCTGAATAAGGTACGCGACGAGGTGCATCTTGCCGACTTCGACTGGTGCATCCTGCGGGCACACACGCTGAAATGCTTTAGCCAAGTGCAGGGGACACCACGAGCACCCTCCAGGATAGCCAGGCCGAGCCTATATGCCAGCCTCTCCTTTCAGTCCGCAAGTGCAGGGGCTAGCACAAGCGCGTCGCCTCGGAGAGGGGGACTGATCAAGAACGAGACGTCCTGTAGACTGACCATCATGTCACCCTAACGAAAGTGGAATGTGTGCATCTTGGGTCCCCACCTGTTCACCAGTGCCGCAAGCAAGCTGCAGTTGAGAGTGAACTGGTGTCCGATAGAGACCAGCCTCACAAAGGGCAACAAGACCGTGGCCTACAGGATTGGGATGAAGCAATCATCCAGCTCCCAATGAACCCTCCCTCCCCGCAGTTTGAAGGGCGGAGGGCCATCCGCGTCACCCGTCATCCATGAGTGGCACCGGTGCTTCTCATCGTACAACTATTCGTGAAGCTTCAGTAAAGACATACCCTCCAACAAATGGGATAGACAAAATATTAGTGCAAAAATTAATAATGACAATAAAATACTACAAATTAAAATTTATGATGAAATAAACAGTATACACATATATGTATTATATATTATATATATGCATATGTATATGTATATATACATATGCACATACATACATATGTACATTCATACATACACATACACATACACATGCACATGCACATATATAATGGTAGCAATATGAAGCATCATGTTTTTAATTACCAGATTGATGAACTGTTGTTTAATAGTGCGCTTTTTACAAATTGATTTCTATCATAATGATCACATCTAAATTGTCCAAGAATGGCAGAATATCAAATATGCATAGATCCAGTCTTTATTTCATTCTGCAGACTTCACAACCCACCAAAACCCACCAAATCTTGGCATGTTGGCACCCTACCTTTACATTCCAAACCACAAATTTGGTTCCAATTATAAAAGTTTAACAGATGAAAAGATCTACACACCAGGGTCGCTAGACGTACCTTCGCAAGCGTCGACGTTGATAGTCCTGCCGACGTAGGCACCACCGATGGCAGTCTTCGTGGTCGCCGATCGCGCCGACACGGACGTCGATGCCGGGGCCATTTGCCGCACTGATGTTGCCATTGGAGACGGCCTCGGGTACCGGCGTAGACTACCCACCACATGAGGCCCTGGTGTTCGTGACCGTCGCCGTCGTGCTCCGCTTCCTTTTTGCTATCGTTGATGCCTTCTTGGACGCCATCGCTTCTCAGGCCCGCGGCTTGCTCGTTGTCGTCTCTACGAACGACGCCAACTGTTGTAGCTACGGGCTAAACAGTAAACTAGGAGAGTAGTAGAGTGATTATAAGAAATGAACTGGCCTTGGTCATCCTTCACGGGCAGGGTACATACATACATACATACATACATACATACATACATACATACATACATACATACATACATACATACATACATACATACATAAAGAACACACAGGGGTCACTTGGTGTGCATGGTGCCAAGAGCCTGCCGCTCGGTGGTCGGGTGGTAGGCCATTAGAGGCCGCTTAAATTTGGTTTAAAGGGGTTAATTGTGCGCGCTAATGACCTGCAGCCCCGTGGTCAGGCGACAGGTTGCCTACCACACGGTGGCTAGGCGGCAGGGGGCACGTGTCAGATCTATGGCTTCACTGTCCGGTGGCCAAGCAACAAAAACAATATTTTTACTAATATGTGTGGTAGGCGGCAGGGGGCACATGTCAGATCTATGGCTTCACTGTTCGGTGGTCATGCAACAAAAATAATATTTTTACTAATATCACTTATATACTGTTATTTTTATAAATATGGATTAGGTAGCGCTATGTATGCTTAAAAATTCTGGCCCGTGGTAGGTCCATCATCTGCGGCCCCACTGACGCGTAGGGCCCACATGGCAGGTCCGAACAGGACCCGTTTTAAACGCGCACGGCACGCACCCACTCCTGACTCTCCTCTCCTTGTGTGGCAGTGGCTCTCTCTCTGCTCTGTCTCTCTTTGCTAAAAGCTTAAAGAGAGAATTCAAGCGGAAAAAACTAAATTAACTCACACTCTGACCACACGGCGACGCGGTACGCCGGCGGCGAGATCCTGCGGCGGCGGGGATGGCGCCGCGGTGGTGGGGGCCGGGGGAGTGGCGCTGGCGCTGGTAGTGGCGGGCAGTGGTTGGGTGCGTCCGTGCGTTGGTGGGTTTGGGGGGGGTGGGTGGGTGAGAGGGACATGAAGGCCCTGCGGAGATCCAGCACCTCGTCGTCGCCGACGGCCGCGTCCTCCCCGCCGTCGTCGTCGTGGATCCACCTCCGGTCGCTCCTCGTCGCCGCCGCGTCGTCGTCATCCTCCTCCTCCTCGGCGGCGGCGGGGAGCTCGGTGGCCGTGGCGTCTGCTTTGGCGGCGGCCGCCTCGTCTTCGTCCTTGCCCGCATCGTCATCGCCGCTCTCGGATCGGTGGGTTCCCCCCCCTCCGGATTGGTGAAAGGCGGCGTCTTTAGGAGTAAAAATGCCTCCTTTTCAGTTCTTACATAAGGTTTTTTCTTGTGGGAGCTTTTGATCTGGTGCCGTGGACTCTGGCCAAGCTTGTTGTGATGGAATTGGTGGCCTGGAGGCTACTTTGGTGCTCAAGTTAGGGTTTTTATGTGCTTCGATCCAATCAAGTTTTAGATTGCAGCTTAGAGTAGAGTAGAACATGGATTGACGGCATGGCTACATGTGCGCGCCCCCCCGGTGAATCGATTGTGCATTCAGTCAGTTGCCACTACCATGGATGAATGAGTAATTGAGGTGGTATGCTTAGTCTTAAGGTGCCTCCTTTTTTTTTTATTTTAAGTATCTAAGTTGGGGTCTGATGGGCTTTTGTTCTAGTCTTGTCATATTGTTAGTGGTCTTCATGTTGTGGTGTGGATTGGTGCTTTGGGGGCGACCCCTGTCCCGAAAGGTAGCAAATGTAGTTCCTATGAATGATACCAAATATGTTATGTTTCTACACACTGTGAATGTTACCTACAAAGTCGAGACAACTCCTTCCATGCATTGGATCATTGTAGTCACATGGAGTCACGGGTCGTTGTGAATCATGATCCTGTTAAACCTGTGTGTACCATTTGTGAACTCCAGTTTTTCTTCCCCTGTGATCTGCCCATACTGCATACATTTTAAGTTTAACTTCTTGTCATGTTGCATTTCAACTTATTTGTTTTCACCAATGTAGTGATATAAAAAAAGTGATCATGCTTGCACTTTTCATTGAAGTAATTCCATATAAGCACCTGGGGCCTCATATAACCGTGAAGCAATGCCCACGAAAATGTTTTTTTTGTCCCATTACTTTTTCTGATGAAATGTGGCCTAGTTAGATGCAACACTTTGTAAACCACCACAGCCAATTTCCCAATCTTTGCTTACGCTCCGAGAAAGCTATGTAGACTCAGGCATTAGTGAGTCCTGATTTGTAAAGATTTCTACTTGAGCTTGAACTTATATGTTATAAATGAATGTAATATTTGGCTATACATGGTTAGTTCAGAATATGATAGAACACAACTAACCTGATTAAAATCGGTTCATGCAGTGGATAATAGTCCCGAGCACTACCCAATTATAGTCTAATAGCGTTTTCAGAAACAATAACTAGGAGGAAGTTTTACCATATTAAGTTGATTTGATAAACTAATCAGCTCACGTTTATAATTGTCTGTTATATGATTTGATCTATTTTTCATGCATTTCATATTGAATTCATACTCGTGCATTCAAATAATGTCTGAAGTAGCATTAATGAGGTGCATTCAAATAATGTCTGAAGTAGCATTAATGAGGACTTTGAGCCATTCCCATCTTTAGATGCGATAGCCTATAGGGTATAGACCAATAGATGTCTTACTTGATCATTAGCCATTGAGAGGTCAAAGATATATCTTCCGTCAAAAAGTATGCACACCATGACAGAGTATGTTTCCTTAGTATTTAGCCTGTCAGTTGGTATGCCGACTTTATCTCTTTTTTTAATGCATATCTATCTGGCTATGCCATTTGCTAAAATATACAAATGTTTTTTCAGGGGTGGAATTAAATCTCCATGGTCTCGAAGGAAAAGAAAACGAGCACTTTCTCATCAACAGTGGGATGGCCTATTTTCGGCAAATGGGAAGCTTCGTGATGGTGGAAAGAAATTTCTGAAGAAAGTTCGCAGTGGGGTAAGTTTAGTCATTTATTTGCACCCGTGTCCTGCATGTGTATACTGTATGGTGTATACAATAGCTTGTTTATCCATTGTGGTTGGTTGAAGATAAAGGCATATCTACTACTACTGAAAAATGTTATTCATCCTACAGTTTAATTGAACATACTGAAATAAATGACTTTTTTTATATTGTACCAGGGTATCGAACCAGGCATTAGGGCTGAAGTTTGGCCCTTTCTACTAGGAGTGTGAGTTACTTGATCTCTCTTTTTTTTCATCTAGTAATTTATAAGCATTCATATTTTTGACCAAGTTTGATGTTGCAGCTACGCAATACTTCCCAGAGCACTTTGTTGGTTAATGAAATAGTCAATTGAAAACAAGAGTTACAAGATAATATTAAATGAGCTAGTGCTGCTGCTGCATCAGTTTGCATTGGGTTATAGATGACATTTTTTTAAATATTTGAATCCGGGGTAAATAATAACTGCATAGCAAAATGTTACCAGATTGGTTTTGGTGGGTGCTTGATACATTACGTTGGTTGACAGTTTTCACCTGGTTGATTTTAGTATTTAAATCTCATATAAATGAATTCGAAGCTGATGCTTGTTTGGGTAGCAGCTTTTTAGAAGCCATTAAAAGTGTAAAACCATTTTTTACTTTCCTTTTAAAAAACACAATTCTAAATAATTCTGTTATCAAATGATATGTTTACTTAAAATAGGAAAATTCTGTTGGAGGTCTCCCCAATTTCTAAATAATTCAGTTTCAGCCAAAGGTGCACAAGGTTCTACGCAATTTCCTTTTGGTAGTACTGGAGAATTCCTCTTTTATATAATATTTTTTAAGTCATGTTATTTTCCATACCCTAATTTGGTATTACCATGGTTATCAAGGTGTCGCCAAGACGTCCTGGTAACCGGCAGTGGACACTGTGGGGCGAGGCGACGCCAAGACGTCCTGGTGGGCGGCAGTGGACACTGTGGGCCATCACCCAGCTCCTGCTGAGTTAGACGGTGTTGGGGGATGCCCAGGCATCTAGGTGACCCCCAACGTGTTGTGGCGGCCACTTGAGGGGCGCCGGGGGGGGGGGGGGGATGGGGTCATGGGGCTTGTAAGTGACCTGACCTCAGTCTAGCCTCCAGCAACTGCCTCTTCTTGGTAGGGTTTCACTACAGGGAGACCTCCCGTCGCCGGCGCCGATCTGCAGCGTCCTCCCGCCGCTGGTGTCGATCTGCAGCCTCTACCTCCTCCTGCCGCTGGCTTCCCTCTCCAGTGGTCTAGCATGCTATCGCTGCCGCCGATCTTTAGCGGTGGCGGTGGCGGGAGGGTGGGGGGGAGCGGTAGGTAGGAGGCGGCGGTAGAGAGGAGGGAGGAGGCGGGAGGGGAGGTGGCTGAGAGGAAGGCGGAGGCAAGACGGCGGGATGGGAGGCAGCAGAGAGGAGGGCGGAGGCGAGGAGGTGGCGGGATGGGAGGCGGTGGAGAGGCGGTGGGAGGGGAGGGCGGAGGCGAGGCGGTGGGAGGGGAGGCGGCGCGCACAGGTTTAGGGGAGAGAAATGCCGGGCTAGGGCTGGAAATGGCCGGCGGTTGGGTAAAATGGATTGAGGATTTTTTGGGTCTTTATGTGATTTAGTCCTCGTAGTTCCTGAAAATTACTAATAGACCCCTCTCAATAGATTTCTTCTGATTTGGACCTCCTAAGACATGGTTATTTAGATAATTTATGCTATTATGTCATTTAACTACTATCGTTTAACTGTTGCCATGGCAGACACCTAGTCGACTAGGCGTCCAGGCCCCTCGGTCTCGTCGCGACACACACCTGAAATGTTCACTATCACACAAATTAATATGATGGGTGGATGTTTTAGGAAGTGGATAGGCGCATGAAGCTGTACATAGTATATCACCAAGGCACCAAATATAGACTTGTCCAGCAAAAAAGTGTGTGCGAATGACCGCATATGTACATGAGCTTGGGTAGGTGGCATTTTAAGCATGTCATGCCTATGGTGGTGGTGCTGCAGTCACACTTGTCTTCATTGTTGGAAAACTGGGTGGCATTTTTAAGTAGTGTTATATTAGGAACATGGCTTATTAACCAGTCAAAATGGAGTACGGAGGATTCAGTACTATTTAAATTTTGTACTGATCTATCGTGTAATAACCAGCATCGAGTGTGCTCTGGTGGCCATATCTAGTAAGCATGGGCAATTAATCTTATAAGAATGTGATTTTTCAAGATCACTCTCAATTTGTGATTGATGATAAATGTTATAAATACAATACTACACGTTGAGTGGCTTCTCAGCATGGGATGGTGTCATAGAGTCTGTTCCGATTCTGTAGAAACATTGTGTTATATGCTTCTTATTTTAATATGTTTTGTGACTTCATATCCACAGAGACTGACCTTGTCGGTTCTTATCTGCAGCTATGAATTAAATAGCTCTGAAGAGGAAAGGAATACCATAAAGATCAAGAAAAGGTAACATATTCATCTCTACTGCTTAAAAGAGGGAATTGATGGTGGTGGTTCATCTATCCCTCCCAACTCTCTCTTGCCTCTCCCAAAAAAATCTCTTAACAATAACAAAAAAAGCAATCTACTAAAAACAAATTCCACCACCCTAAAAATTCTTAAATAAGAAAAAAAACAACAGAGCTCTACCGGGTGCGCGATAGAGCTGAAGGCGCGGAGGCACGACACGGCAGAGCGTGTGTGCTGGGCAGGTCGATCTCGATAATATTGATTCAACATGTTGAGATAATATGATTTTTTTATCTGTATCAAAGCACATGCATTTGGCTAGTTACTCTAAAAATAAAAGGCTATTCATCAATTTAATTTACCTTTGCTTTATAGGTTCGGTTGAATGTCCGGTTTGCATCAAAGCAAGACTAGAACAAATAAGATGTAACTCCTCCCCCATAAACGCCATCGCCCGCCTCTCTCGAGTCTCGACGGCGTTAGCGCTGCTGGCTTGGAGGCAACCTTAGATAGATTCCTCCTCTCCTGTCTCCTCTGCAGCGGCCGTAGCTCGATTGATTCCCCCTCTCCTCTCATCCTCTGTAGTGGCCGCAACTGGTCCAAGCCTCCAAGGCCATCTACCTCGTCGACTCGCTCAATCCTCACCTGCTTCCCTTTCTCCATCCACAACGGCACGACCTCTGGACTCTGGTCGCAGCAACCAGGCCTACTGCTACTCTCCCAACTCGAGCTCCACAAGCACGTCATCAAGGACTGCGCCCGCACCCGGCAACTCGCTCTCCGCACGCATCATCGACATCGGCCACGGCAACAAGCCGGTGCCCCGACTGGCGTCGCTGGAGTTGACGCTGAAGGCGCCGTCTTTCGCTCAGGATGAAGCGGCGTTCTTCAACGCGCTGGCCCTCTCCGGGTCGGATCCAGCCCTCCGCCGCGCCTAGCCCGAATTCGGCCACCTCCTGCCACGCCATCGATCCAGCGTCAGGAAGCTTCTCAGCTGTCTGTCGCTGTCGTGCGCTCGCAAGCCGCCATGCTGGATTTCCAAATCGAGGCTCCCTCGTTTCTGCTTGCTCGTATCTGGGCTCTCTGCCTACCGGCGCCATCACCTTTCCTCCGCTATCGACACCTTAGAGCTCGATCTGCCGCTCCTGCTGCTGCTCGGGCTGCTGGAGCCCGCGGCTGCCGATGCGTCTGCTCGAGTTACTCCTCCTTCGCCGTCGAACCGGCCCGCACCCGTGCAGTCTTCATTCACCTCCGCCCTTGCCATCCCGTGGCGCATGCCGCTGCTCTGCTTGCTCGCGTTTGCGTGGGGAAGAAAAGAGGAGAGGGGAGAGAGAGGAGGCTGCATTGATGCTGAGGATGATAGTTCTACTATTTTTGAGTCAGTCTCTGAGTCATTTGCTACCCCACGTAAGTTGTCCATGCTAACGGCAACTCATGCGACGTCAAGCTATCACGAAGAGTTGTTGTCGTCAATGCAGTCCATTAGCACTTTGTTGATCCTCCTCCATGTATCATGCCTCCAGCGACACGGCCTCTCGTCGACATGGGGACACCTCGGTTGCAGCCATGGCCGCCATCCTGCAGCTCGAGGATGAGGTACTCGTTTAGGAGGGGTGAAGTGTCATGGGCACGGGTCCATGGATAGCCATGGCCCATTAGGGGGTTATACGTAAGGAAGGCTATCAGCAGCAATCAATTAAGATTTGCTTAGTTTGTTAAGTTATCTCTATCATTTAATACTTAGTTTATCAAATTAGTTTCCATATTGTTAGGGGCTAACCTCATCTATATAAAGAGAGAAGCCACGCTATTTAGAATCAAGAAAAGAATCATTTACTCCTTTTCTTCCTCCTCTGTCCATCCCCTGGGCGCACGGGCGCACCGCCAATGGTGCTAGCCCACAACATAACACTGCAGCAGCATGCATATCTTCTTACTCCCGTGAGTAGTTTCAGAAGAGAACGACATTGTAAATTTGTAATTGCCTAAAGAGAATGACACTATGATATTCTAATGTTATTAATATCCTTTCTAATCCATTAAGAATATGTTGATTGACATGAATTTTGGTTCAGGAAAGAGTATGAAAAGCTGAGGCGACAGTGTCAGCAAATTCTGAATTGCTACAAAGGAAATGATTTGAAGGCAATAAATGAAGTCAATAATGAGGAATGTTCTGGTTTAGGGAGTAGTGCTGAAGGATCAGAATCACCTTGTTTTGAAGATGTCAATGTTGCAAGGGCTTCTATGTCACTTGAGGAGCTGAAGCCTGAACACGGCGAGACCGAGCAACCTGAGAACATGACATGTGTTGTTGTAGAATGTATGGAAGAAGACACTAGTGAGTTAGCTTGTGTAGATCCGTGCATAGCAGAATCAGAATCTTCTGATTCTGAATCATCTAATGAAGATGACCCTGGAAGGATATCTGTGTCTGCTGAGGAGAATTGTGATCCAGATCCTAAATTTAACAGGAATACTTCATTTAAGGCAGATTTTTTTAAGTGTAGCAGAACCTCAGAGGACCTTGCCACATGGCAGCGAATTATAAGGTTGGATGCTGTCCGGGCAAACACAGAATGGATTTTGTTCTCTCGTAACCAGGCTGAAGTCTCTAAAGAGAAAGCATTGCAGTCTGCAGTGTCTCTTGGGTTGAAAGATTATGACCATTTAGAGCCCTGTATGATTTATCATGCTACTCGATTAGTTGGGCTTCTTGAAGCATATGCGGTCTATGATCCAGAAATTGGTTACTGCCAAGGTATGAGTGATCTCTTATCACCAATAATTGCGGTCATGGAGGAGGATGATGAAGCATTTTGGTGCTTTGTTGGTTTCATGAGGAAAGCCAGGCACAACTTCAGGCTTGATGAGGTTGGAATAAGAAGGCAATTGAGGATTGTCTCCCAGATTATCAAGCATAAAGATTCACACTTGTATAGGCACCTGCAGAAGTTGCAGGCTGAGGACTGCTTCTTTGTGTACAGAATGGTAGTGGTTCTCTTCAGGAGGGAGCTCACTTTTGAGCAGACTATGTGCCTTTGGGAGGTTATGTGGGCTGATCAGGCAGCTATACGAGCTGGAATTGGGAGGTCCACCTGGGGAAGGATAAGGTTGTGTGCTCCACCAACCGACGACTTATTGCTTTATGCTATTGCAGCTTGTGTCCTCCAGAGGAGGAAGCTAATAATCGAGAAGTATAGTAGCATGGATGAGATATTGCGAGAGTGCAATAGCATGGCCGGGCAGCTAGACGTCTGGAGGCTATTAGATGATGCACATGACCTGGTTGTTAACCTTCATGACAAAATCTGATCTGATGGAAGCACTTTTCTTTGTTCTCACTGTAGAGCAAACATAGGCCTCGACAATTTTTGAGATATCTTTGCTGCTTGTTGAAAGTGTTCTATTATCTGTCGTTTGTTCCCGGCATAGAACCCACTTCTAGGTACAGAGAATGTTGTAAGTTGTAACCTGAGTGAGGACTGGGGTGTCCGCGCATAAGAAAAGCGGAAATATTGTTTCATGTCACGGAGACACTGTGAACTACTAATTGTTTCACCTGTTATCGGCAAAAACAGAGTTTTCAGGGATGACACTTCATCCATTTTATGCATCCATGCTCAAGATGGAAGTAATAACCAGTAGGAAGTTGTCGTGTGTATGGCCTGTGAATGTAAGAACTACTAGTGCGCATTCATGCTTCCAGAATGCTCATTTCTGTTTCTTGTTGCGTACCTGGAAGTATGGCAAGGAAATTCTAGTCTCTTGATGCTGGAAATGTTTTCAGCTACGTCTCATGCTCTAGTTTTGTGGGTCCGTTTCAGTTCAGTAAGGCTAATCAGCAGTAGTTGCTGCTAATTGACACAATTTGACATGTTTAGAAAATCAAGCTCAGGGACATCAGTTCAGTAATGCTAATACTGCTGCTGCTGGTTGCAAAAAATTTGACATTGTGCACTTAAGTGGCATAATTAAATAACTAAGTGCAAGCTACTAAGGTTCACGGACATCACTGCGCTGTGCTACGTCATTTCTCTGTCGCTTTAGATAATATAATAAACTGAGGTGGCACAATTAGTTGCTAAGAAACTTAAAAAAAGAGAACTTGCTATGTTAAAACTGAAGCTTAATTTACAGATGTAACGGTGCGTTTGGGATGCATAATTTTACATTCCCCTGCAATCTAATATTCCCTTCAATCTGATTACTGGTAACACTTTACCAGTAATATAAGATTCTAATATTTGGTTAGTTAGTAGGAAATTACAAAATTATCTTTATAATAGTTCAAATATTTCATAACTTGAACTAACAAGTTCACAAATTTAAATTACATCATATGAAATTTCAAAGCTTAAAGGTTAGCATTTATAAATTTTATATTGAAAACTAAAATTTGAATTTTAGAATTTAAATTCCTTCAATCCAATTCTTATTATTCAAAAGTTTAAAATTTGGATTTTTGAAAATTTTAAAGTTTAAAATTTGAGTTTGGAACTTTAAAATATTTGAATTTATAAAATTTAAAATTTTGTAACTTGAATTTTTGAAATCCAGAATTCAAAATTTCAGATGTTACGGTTTAAACTAAACAAAATGAAAAATCCAAACTTGAAAGTTTGAATTAATTTGCCTGAATTTAAGGTTCTAAAATTCAGGATTCAAATTTCAATAATTTGGTTTTGAAGAATGTTTTTTTAATTTGGATCTTGAATTCATAAAGTTCAAATTTTAACTATGAAAAATTAAAGCAAATGATAAAAGTGCAATAACAAATATTCCTTTCCCTTGGTAATCCAAAATAGACACTCTTTTTATACGGGAAAGTAATTATTGGAAGTTATGGTAATTTGGTTTCCAAGATAACATTGGATTCTTGATTCAAATTCCTGGTTGTTTTAACAAACAGGGAAATCTCATAGGATTACTGAGGCATTTATGAGAATCATTGGAGGATTCCACCAACCAAATGCACCATAAAGTCTTGGTGACAAATCCAAGCAAATTTAAGGACTCACGGTGCAATTTACTCTAAATCTTGTAATTATGGTTATTGAGAGTATTTGCAACATTTCTTTGCATATGAGTGTTGAGGAACCGACGCTGGAGACCAGTCCGAGCGATTCCTCTGTTTAGAACAAGAACGAATCAATCACAGAATAATAGATTGAACACAAAGAGGTAGAGAGAACTCCTGATCTTTCTTTATTGCTTTAGATTGCATCGGGGTACATAATGAGGGGGTCTAGGTCCCTATTTATAGTCTACGGTGGGGGTGCCCAATTAGATCAGGACTCTAGATAGAGTCCAGGTTTCATAACACTCCCCCTTGGGCACTCACCCAATATGCTCATGTCTCGTCAAAACTCCATAAAAACCCAGTGGGAAAAATTTGGAGAAAGAGTACATGATACATGTGATGCTGCGATGCACGAATTGCCTCATTAAAAACCTTGGCCGAGAAACTTCATGGAAAACTCGTCAAGGGAAAAAGAGTACAATTCACCCAAATTCATTTGGTCTGCAAGACTTTATTTTTGGGTATTTAATCTTCATGATCAAGATTTATTAGCGGGCTTGTGAGAATTCTCCCCAGATTCTGCACTTCTCTAAGTCTCATCATTCCAATTCCACGCACGCACCTTTCAAAGCTAGATGCGGGAGTGACTTAGTGAATAAATCATGAGATTTTCACATGACTTAGTATGCGATGACTTTAATCTCGCCCATCTTTTGCAATTCATGTGCATAGAAGAACTTGGGGTTGATATGCTTTGTGAGATGACTCTTCACATAGCCCGTTTGCACTTGTGCAACGCAAGTCGCATTATCTTCATAGATAATTGTGGGGTTTGCACAATGTTCATCCCACATGACCGCTGGATGTGGTGAATCATTCGGCGGAGCAAGCGCACTCGTGCGGCTTCATACTGATGCTATAATTTCGAGTGGTTCGTCGAAGTAGCTACCAGCTTTGCTTAGACGATTTCCATGAAATTGCGGTTCCACCACACAGAATACATAGTCTGCTTTGTGACTTAGCGGTATGCGGTCCGATAGATACCCAACATCCGCATAGCCAATCAAGTTCAGATCTTGATTCTTTCAGAAACAATCCGAGGTCCTTGCTACCTTGGAGGTATCGGAAAATGTCCTTTATGCCCCGCCAATGCCTTTTGGTGGGCTCAGACTGCACCTTGCTAATGTGTTCACAAAGAAATGCAATGTCCGGTCTAGTGCAGTTTGCTAAATACATGAGTGCTCCTCTGCACTCAAGTATGGGAATTCGGTCCCGGACTTCCTCCCCTCTTCTCTTGGTCGGAAAGGATCTTTTTCTTGCTGTAAAGACCTACCGATCATCGATACTTTCGAGGGAAATGCCTTCTCAAAGCCAAACCTTTCGAGCACCTTCTGGGTGTAGGTCGACTGATGTACCAAGACTCCTTCAGGGATATGCTCAAGCTGCAAGCCTAAGCAAAACTTGGTCTTGTCCAAATCTTTCATTTCAAATTCTGACTCCAAGTAGGAGCTTGCTTCTTTTATGTCTTCGGCTGTCCCGATGATATTCAGATCATCTACATACACAGAGATTATACATAATCCATTCTGGGATCACCGTATAAATACACAAGGACAGTCTTCATTGTTCGTGTAGCCTTTCTTGCAGAGAAAGTCGCTCAAGCGATTATACCACATTCTTCCAGATTGTTTCAGTTCATACGTTGACTTTCTCGAGTTTCACACTGCATGATTTCTATTTGCTCTGTCTTGGTTCGGAGAGGAATTCCTTCAGGACTCTCGTGTAAATCTCCGAATCCAAGTTACCGTAAAGGTATGCAGTCACAACATCCATCAATTTCATTTCTAAATTCAAGTTCACTGCCATTGAGATCAAGTATCTAAAAGTAATTCCACTCATGACTGAGGAGTAGGTTTCTTCATAATCAACTCCAGGACGTTGAGTGAAACCTTGGGCTACCAGCCTTGCTTTGTATCTCACTACTTCATTTCTTTCATTTCTCTATCGAACAAATACCCACTTGTGCCCAACGGGTGTATGTGGGAGGCGTGCGCATATGGGCCCAAACACCTCTCTTACTGCTCGAGATAGCAATTCGATTGCTATTGCCTTCTTCCAATCTTCCCAATCTGATCTTTTCTTACATTCAATGAGCGATGCAGCTCGGGATCAAGATCGATGATGGTGGCAATTTTCTTTGCAAGTAGATATCGATATTAGCTGTTGTCCTATTCAGGACTCTCCGTGTGCACATAATTTATAGCTATTTCTTCATGAGTTGCTTCTTCTGGAGCGATTGCTTCTGCTAGAGCTTTACCTTGCACATCGCTTCTTTCAATTGCGATGGTAAGTCCCTTTAGTTTTTTTTTTCGGCTCCGATGTGTGCGCACACATCCATGCCGATGGTGATATTCAGATCCGGTATGCCCTTTTCTGAAGGTGTCATACTTGTGTCAGGTCTCAACTGGCTCCCCTTCTCATTCTGGGGGACTTCAATGATCGGTGTGATAAATCCTCTTATCCTTTTTCACCAAAGCGCCCCGGTTACTAAGGATTCGAGGAACCGGAGTTCTCGCCCTTATTATTTTTCGAGGCCTCGGACGAGATTAGGGATACCTTCGCTTTCTTGGTATTTCAACCTCTCGAAGACAAAGCGTGCGAGCACATGCGACTTAATCACGCTCTTCAAATCACTAAAGTGATCAGCAGCTTGATTTGCTAGTTCTTGCAAATCGATTGTCTTATAGACTTCTCTTGTCTTCTCGACTTCTCTTTTGCTTCACTAATGCGCTGGTCATCCGCATGAATTCCCACCTTGTCACGTAATTTCGACATTCTTCATCAAGGGTTGATTTCCTCCCTAATGTTGGGAAATTTTCTGGTGACCCTTGCGCTAGTTGCATAGGTGAATGGATGTTATAGGCCTAAAGTCTAAGGTTGATGAGATTCATTGCATGAAGGATGCATGTCCCCAACATGTAGTGGCAAATTACTTTTATGCAAGAGGGTCGGGCAATAAATTTAATTCTTTTAATTAAAGCATCCGCCAAACCATTCGGTATGGACATACGATCAATGCTCAACTGCAATTCCCATCGCCATGCAATAATCATCAAATGCCTTCGAAGTAAATTCTCCGGCGTTGTCCATTCGAATGGACTTGATATGATGATATGGAAACACATTTCTGATGCAAATGATCTGCGAGATCAATTTTGCAAAGGCGTGGTTTCTTGTGGACAACAAACCCACATATGACCACTTCGAAGAAGCGTCAATGAGCACCATGAAATACTTAAATGGCCCTGAGACGGGCTGAATGGGACCGCAAATGTCTCCCTGGATGCGTTCCAGGAATGCAGGGACTTCATCCTTCACTTTCAGAGTGGAGGGTCTAGTTATTAGTTTCCCGGTGGCACATGCAGGGCACACAAAATCTTCATGATTCGGAAAATTCTTCACATTAATATTATGCCCATGCGTGTTATTTATTATATTTCTCATCATCCGAAGACTTGGGTGGCCTAATCTATCATGCCAGAGACAGAAGAGTTCAGAGCTTCTAAACACTGTCTTCAGTACAGTGTACGCTGCAGGTACTTTAATATTGGTATAATATAGCCCAGTTTCAAGTGAAGGAAGTTTTCTAATATAATTTTCAGTTCTCTTTGCGCTTCGTAATGAGCAGGTATTCCTTACCGTACTCTTTTCAGTCTCAACATGGAAACCATTTGCGCGGATATTCTTAAAACTTAGGAGAGTTTTAGCCGATTCTGGGTATAATAAGGCTTCTTCAATGACCAAAGTTATGCCCATTGTGGCTCTTCCCGAGCCAGTTATATATGCATCGTTTCTGGCGATTGTCGTAAGGCTGCTAGTGCTCTTACGAATCGACTGGAAATATTCAATCTCTCTTAAGATGATATGCATTGTGCCGCTGCTAGCTAAGCACACTTCCTTCATAGGACGCTACACGTGTTCTAATATAGGGTATTTTATTAATATGCATGAGAAGACAATCAACACATAGATAAAATACTCCAATATCAGAACATATCATGCCATTATAAACTGAATAAATGAATGAATTCTTCCAAAAATCATCCAACCATCACAAGAAAGATAACAATTCTTAAGTACCATCCATGCAAATTCTAACATATTCTTCCACACAAAATAAATGACAATTAAAGTCTAAATGCATTCAGTGCACAAGACTTCTTCTGCTATTTTCTCGGGGTTGACATTCTCTTCAACAGAAATTAGGATGGTGGCTGCTTCTAGGTCGAGAGGGGTGCTGCTGTCGTAATGGTCTCAAACACCATCAGCAGCAGTACCGCCGTAACGCCCCTCAACCGATGCAGTGGGCTTCATGTGCCCTTTGCCATCCGTTTTGGCTTGCTAGCCTTATTCTCACGTGGAGCATCTAATTTGCCTTTCTGGGCTGCGGTCTTACCCTTCTTTCCCCTTTTCTCTATCAAGGGCTTTCGCACCTTGTTGCTCCCGGTGTTGGCTTCACGACCAACGGAGCTCCCAGGTGGCTAAGTGACGTAGTTCTTACAGAGACTTTGTCCCGAGCCTCCGCAACTTGCATCATATCGGTCAATTCGGCGTATTCCTCATAACCATCTTGACGATAATTGCGTGCGGATTGTACTTCATTTGGGTGGAAGGATTTTCTCAATTTTCTGTATTAGGGTACAAATCCTGTGCAAGGCAGAATTGTATTCCCTGACCGTCTTAAAGTCGGCAAACCTTAGTCTGATCCACTCCTACTCTGCTTGAGGAAGAATGGTGTACTTTGGCCTCTCAAACCTGCTTCTCGGGTGCGGTCCAGAGTGCTAGCGCACTATTCTCTACCATGTACTCATTCTTGAGAGTGAGGCAGAAGTGGTGCCTGAGAAAATGAAGTGCCTGATCATTCTCTTTAGGCGTGGGTTAGGCGTCATTCAATCCGCCAATCCCAATAGTCGCGCGGAGCTTCCTGGCTCCAAGCACAATCTCGACATCGGATGCCTACAACAGATAGTTTTTTTGCCATGCTGGGCCAGCTCCTCGAACTTCTAGTTCGTGATGCTAGTCATTTAAATGTGTATAAGTCTCACTGTGGTAGACATGCACGGATAATTCATCATGGGTAAATAAATGGTACAAAAGGTTCTCGTAATGTTACAGAATTTTCTATGCATTTTCTATAATTTTACTGCTAATTTTGGTGATTAAAAGCAATTTAAACAATTACAATTAACCAAAAACAGTAAATAAATACAGAAAATACAGAGAATAATAATGGCATAAATAAATAAGCTTCAAATGCTAAAAATAATGCAAAATTCGATTCAGAGGCTCTTTTATGCTAAAATATGAAATTTCAAAGAAATTCACTTTCTGGGGTTTATGCAAAAATTTCAGTTCGAGAAAAAATTCGCGCAATTTCCTAATTTACCGAGGGGTGTTCTGCAAAATTCTGGACCTGCTCGTAAATTTGAGGGCTTATTCATAATTTTCAGAATTACGAGGCCTATTATGCAAAATTCAGGACTGAAAGCAAATAATTAAGGGTCAAATACTAAATTCATAAAGGTGGGGGGTTTTTCTGCAAAAATTCCCTCCCACTCCCCGGCCGGGCCGCTTTCCTCCCCCTGGTCCACTTTTCCTCCCGGACGGCCCATCACTTCCCTCCCCCCCGGCCATTCTTCTCTCCCCACTCGGCCCATTTGCTCCCCCTCGACCCACTTATCCGTGGCCAATTAAGCCCATTTGGGCAAGACCAAACCGGGGGGTAGGGTTTCCCCTACCCTTTTCCACATGTGGCGGCGGCGGCTTTGACCGCTTGGGCGCAGCGCGGAGGCGGCCGATCGAGGCACGCCACTTCGGGTGGCGGCACACGGCGGGGGAGTTGAGCGAGCCGCGTGGCGGCCGGTTGCGCATGCGCGCGCAGACGGCGCGGCGGCGCGGCCGCGCGCGAGCGCGGCACGGCAGGCCGAGGCCGGGCGGCGCAGCAGCGCGCGCGGGGAAGCCGAGGCGACGCGGCCGGCGACGGCGGCAGAAACCCGAGCGGCGCGCGCGGCGCGCATGCGGCGCTGGCGGGGCGCGCGGTAGGCGGCTCGTTCGGGCCGAAACCGACGCGGCGGGCGGGGCCGGTGGCGCGCGTTCGGGCGCCGGTGAGGTGATGGCGGCGGCGTCTTTGGCGCGTCGCGGCGGCGGCCAAGGCCGGCGACCGAGGCAAGCGGGTGACGAGGAGGGCGCCGGCGAAGCGAGAGGCCGACGAGGCGCTGGATCGGCAGCGCGGCGCACGCGTTCAGCGCGCATGAGTGACCAAGCGGCGGCCGGTCCAGGGCGCGCGGTGGTCCGGCTTGGCGCGCCGCGGCCGGCGTCGAGTTCAAGGCGGTGAGGTCGGCCGCAGCCAAGGTAAGGCGCGGTGGCGGGGTGGGTACAGAGGCCGCCAGCGAGCCATGCGGGCCGCGCAAGGTGGCTGCGGGAGGCATCGGCGTTCGTGCCGAGCCAGAGGAGGAGCGCCGACTGCGGGCGGTGCACAGCGGGGTTGAGTGGCCGGTGGCTCGCGGTGGTGCGCATGCAGGCGCGATGACGCGGAGGCCGAGGTGTGACGCAAGTCGCCGGCGGTGAGCGGCGATCGGTCGATGATGGCGATGGCAGCATCTTTGGGCCATCCGTGCCAAATTCTTTGCAATGTAATGTTTGTGCAAGATTGATGTAATACCAGATAGATGCAGAAGCCGTGCAAAACAAAACATGCATACAGTGATCATGCAGGATCAAGTATATCTATGTAAAATTTTCGTTTTCCAATCTAGATGCAATCAACATCTACCCCGTTTCATAATCTACCGATCGACATTGTGCCGGCGATTTCAGATCTGCTCGCGGTAGATTTAGGGCGGATTTGCATCGTTCTACAGTGAAATCAACATCTACCCGTTTCACAATCTACCGATCGGCATTGTGCCGCGACTTCAAGTCCGCTATGTAGATTAGGGCGGATTTGCACCGTAGAATTTCAATCTAGAACGCGAAAAGAAAATATAGATTCAAAAGCGATCTAGAAAATTCAATCTGTGCTTCGATGATTACCTCGTTCACTGGAGCGAAGTCGTGCTGATAACGTGTTGAGGAACCGACGCTGGAGACCAGTCCGAGCGATTTCTCTGTTTAGAACAAGAACGAATCAATCACAGAATCACAGAATAATAGATTGAACACAGAGAGGTAGAGAGAACTCCTGGTCTTTCTTTATTGCTTTAGATTGCATCGGGGTACATAATGAGGGAGGTCTAGGTCCCTATTTATAGTCTACGGTGGGGGTGCCCAATTAGATCAGGACTCTAGATAGAGTCCAGGATTCCTAACAATGAGAACCTACCGATATCAATGATGTCTTCTTTATTTTCATCGGTTCTCTATTTGCAATGGATTGCATGATCCTTCTTTATAAACCTTGTCTTGCTCACTTTTTTTTAGTAAATGCATCCCATCTCTAAATTCCTAACATTGTTTCACCAAGTTTCATGAATCGAAGAACCACAAAAACTCAAGGACCTAGTATCCTATTTTCACCTACCAGGCTACTCTGTTATTTTATCCCCTTTTGATCTGCATTTTTTGCTCCCGATTTGCTGCGGCATGTTGGATTTACGTACTCCGAGTGACAACTGACAAGGCGAGCAACACATCAAATCGTACGATGGAGCAAACTTGGATGTCATCTTGCCAGAGACATGGCTCGGCATAATGGGGCAGCCACAAGTTGCCATAGATCACAGTTATACCAGGCCAAATAGGTGGCCCGTCCCAACAAGGCATGGTCCATTTAAACAGGGTCTAGTTAATTCGGCTAACTAAATAGAAAAAATTGATCATATACCCTCCATTTAGATGGAAATTGAGGATTTACCCTCCTGACCCACGTGTCAGTGACTTATGATGACCCTACGTGTCATTGAGATGTGGAGGGTAAATCCTCAATTTCTCAACTAAAGGGAGGGTATATGATCCAATCTCCCAACTAAATAAGCTATTTTGTACCAGTTTACGGGCTTTGTTTCGGACCTAGGCACGGCCAAAGGAGATCACGGGTCGTACCGTGCTGGTATGAGCACGTTAAGCCCTATGGACCACAATTGCCCCATTCAGTTTGCATGGACCTCGACAACCAATAGCAGTGGTGCGGACGAGGATGGCTGGTAGTGGCGGTGTGGACGAGAACCAGATCTTGTCAACGGGAAAGACAAGGATCAGATTGCACCGGCTTCGACGACGGGGAGGCTTGGACTTGCTGGCGGTGCCGTAGAACCGCTTCTCGGGCGCATTCGATGACAGGCTCACAGTGGTGCGGTGGTTACGGTAGCAGGCGAGCTGCACCATCTCCGACGAGCTCTCTTGGTGGCGCAGCCACTGTAGCTTTGACCTAGCGTTCCTCATGGGCAACAGCGTGGGTGCCGCCATTGCCTTCCACGTCGCCACGCTACTTGGCCTGCTCAGTGCGCTGACTCCCCTCTCCATCAAACTAGCACGGGGGAGGAGGGACGGGTCGATGGGAAGAGGGAGGGGAGGGGGTGATGACCCGTGGGGGTGGCCGGGCAAGGGGGAGGGGGGACGGGCCGTTGGGACGTGGGAGGGAGAGTGGCAGCTGAAAGAGGGAGGGGAGAGGCAGACAATTGTGCCTTGGGTTGTGCCCACGGTACTCTTTGTGCTATGCTGGGCTAGCCTATTGTACTGAGGTGCCGATCTAAGTATGGTACATGACTAGGCCGAGCTAATAGTACTGTGATTCAAGCTAGCACGATTAGCTTGGTCTATTTGGACAGCTCTAGCATAGCTAGCTTCTGTTGTCATGTTCGTGTTTCAGTTTCAAATGTTGTGGAGAGCATTGGACTTCTCTTTTTATTAGTGCAATTAAAAAAATGTGAGTGCAATGAATCATGAAATGGAAGTTCATCGCAGAGCTAGCAAATTCTCGCGACCAAGAAGAATTTTGTGCCCTTCAAAAGAAAATTGTACAAATCCTACGTTTACAATGAGAGATGCAAATCCACCCTAGGGCCTCAGTTGCAATTAAATTCCCTCAAACTCATGCACCATTTCTCTTTCATATGTACCAGGTTGATCAAGACTTCTAGTGTTTGCATCAACAAATGGTTGCTGCAACGTGCAGATGTTGGCGCATCAAACTCAAAGCAACACTGTCGAGTCAGTCGTCACTTGTCATCTAGCACTAGGACAGTACAGACTTCGAACTAGCTAGAAGCTTAGCAAGATGCCAAACGTTTTCGCGACAAGGGGTTGAAAAACACCATACATACATACATACATACATACATACATACATACATACATACATACATACATACATACATACATACATCTACTCTAAAATGAACAAGCCCATATACACATGTAGAATTATTGTCAGTACATAACTGGGTAGTAATTCTAAATATATTTGATAGTAACTTTACTCACATACGACAGTAACTTTTCGATGAGCAAACTGGCGTGCAGCCATACACACACACGAAATTCCTAAATGGATGATACATATTTGAACACAAAAGAGTTGCACTGGTAAATATGAAATACGCATTAAAAAATTCATCTTTTACACGTTAAGTTGCATCTGAAATTCATGCCAATTCGACAATGTAGATTTGAATTTAATAAAGCAGAGATTTGATGTTCCCTTCAATCATTCATATAGGACTTACTACTAAAAATGCTAGCCTTGTTTTTGGCCTATCTAGAAGCTACACAATTAGCCATTTTGGCCTACCCAAACACTGTCATGTCGCAGGCGATGTGCACCCTGGTATAGTACAATTGCTACACATGCTGGTGTTCTCCTTAATCTTTATCCTCCTAGGCCTAGAATCAGATGAGCCATCCGAACTCAGCATGCATAATCCATGGCTTATTATTGTCACTTGTACTGTAAAGTTTCCTCATATAACTAGCCCGACATTACACTTGATCGAACAACTGCAGGAAGTGAATGCTTTGAAAGGAAAAGGAACAACTAGTACATGTTCATGCCCTATTGCCCATTATATATCCGCCCTTCTTTTTTTCCCCAGAAAGATTTGAGCCAACTAAACTGGCTAGTGATGCAACATCTCACTATATATCACCATCCATCCATTTGCAAAAGTAACATTAAGCTCTTATCTTAGATGGAATGGAAGAACTCCAGATACGATGGAGTTGGTAAGTAATCCTTTTCAAACCGTTGTCATGCATGTCACAGCCCTGCTGCCTCCCTGATAAGAGCTGTCTCTCTCTCACACACACACTCAGGGCTCCCTTAACAGGGGAGGAGTTGACCTTACTTGCACTGTTATAGCTGATCAGCTCTGCACACGTGTGACTAGATCGGTCGAGTACTACTGGTCCAAATGGATAGGCTCGTTCTGACAGTGCTTTCCACAGCCATGATCTTACTGATAAACATATGACATGTCGTTTTTCAAACAAAAATGATATGTCACATCAAGCCACTAGCTACACGATGTTTACACTTGGTGCCTTCCTTCTTGATAGTAGAAATACTTAAATACTACTGCATCGATGCAATATTATTGGGCATCTGGTACTCAGAACCTAAATGTGACGACCTGCTGGGATCCTAGGAGCCTGGGATACGCCCAAGAGAGCATATATTCCCTGCATTTGACAATGGAAGAGAGCATTTTTCTCAGTGTGCTCATGTGACAAGGACATGTGATATCTTTAATTTGTGCATGTACTGCATCTGGCCGAGACAGTGGCGCATAATACTCAGAAACTCATGTACACTTGCAGCTGCTCATCGTGATTCTGCATTGACCGTTTCAAAAAATAATCCTGCATTGAGGGTAATGCTCTGATACCATGTATTTATGCTACAATTTGTGGCCTTAAAATTCCACGCATGCAGTACTGGATAGTGATAATCAAACATCACCTGCTGACATGGACTACTTCTGTAGTAGTTAGTACTAACCCCAATTATTTTGTACATAGTGGGTGAAGTTGTCGCATTCTCAATAGTAACGGAACGCAAGGGATCTGTGCTACAAGCCTGCAACTATCGAAGAGAATTTCCATTGGTGAGAGTCTGAGAGACGTTCTTAACTAGGAGTAACAGTGAGAGAAATGCACTGAACATCACCAGCTGAGAGTTGACAGGCAAGTGTGGTTGCAAGAACCTCCGAATTACCAAATTAAAAGCACCAAACTTTCGAGTGCTTGGATGCATCAAGCCTCTGTGCTGAGAACATTCGAGACAGCTGCACATGTTGGGCGTCAACCTCTTCAACTTGTTGTTAGTGCCACTCCCATCAGTTCGGTCATTTCTCAGCCATCTTCTCCAGATTTTCCTTCCCGATTAATTCTGCCGTGCCAGACAAAAAAGTTTGCTTAAGATCAGGTAATTTCTTTTCTCTTCTCTCGTCAACCATTGGTAGTTCAACTGTTAAGACACTCTTGTTTGTCGTCGTGACTACGAGGTTTTAAATCTTACTGTCATGTATGTATTATTATTTTTCTCGAAAGGGACCACCTGTGTATCTAGATATTTGATTCGACCAATTCCCCTTGCTTAAAAAAAAGAATTTTCTTCCTAAAAGAGAACATGACAATGGTATTGTTTTCTTTCATGCGAGCACGTCGAAACTACTGCCTTAACTACTGACGAACATATGTGCAAGTTGTGGAGCTAGGGCCTACTACATATTTCCTTCTGCTTTTCCCCACTCTGAATTCTAATCTGCCTTCAAATTTGGTCTGAGACACAGCACAGAAGACACAAACTGCCTGACAATAGCCAATAGCTGCATACTGATCGTTTGATGAGTTTAACTACTGTACAAACTACAAAGCTTGAGCCATCCTTTTCCAGTTCATGGGTTTGTGAGACATTATATGCAGTATGCACCAGGTGAAGCCCTCTAATCACAACTGATTTGAATGTTAAGTATGCCTCCAGGTTCTCCAATAAATCCTATGCTGTGCTTGTGATGTGATTTTTCCATCAATAGTGTGAATTTATCTCTTGTTCCCCTATAGCAATTGGTTGCGACAACTTCTGCAAATTGCATAGAAACAGTCCAATCTTGAGATTGCCATGGTTCATATCTATTTTCCAGTAACAACCTCACCGTTGCAATATTAGATTTCAGGGACAGCATATCTGTGCACTATTGCTACAGACAACGCATGCAGTTACCACTTACCACAGAAAGGTGGTTACCGACTTACTGTGATTTTACTAAATTAAAACAGAGCACCAGATTTTTTTTTGCAGAATTGAGCTCCTTCTTTTATCTTGAACACATGAGGCAAGCAAAAAATATTCTGCCGACTCCAAATAACGTACTACTTAAAAGACCATGCGTCAGATTCACCATGGAACAATCCATTGTGCCAATCAATCATAAGTAATAAGCTTCAGAATTGTAGTGTAGCGTGCAACTTGGGCAGAGGGGTGGCACATCAGGGCTTGGCAACTTTTGGCTGGTGGGGATAAGGCAGGCACACCCTTGGGTAGAAATGGCTGCCAAGTTGTCAGCTTTGCCGCGGGAGAGAATTCCTGGTTGGTAGCTCGGATACAAGAAGCTATGTGCCATGCTGATGCCATCCTCAGAAAGCAAAGAATTGGGGGTTCGGCAAGAGGAGGCCGGCAGTATTTGGAAGTGGCTGCTTTAATTTAAAGCTCACCAAGGAATAAAATCTAGTGTTCTGGTTATGCTTGGTAGTAGTTGGAATGTACTAGTTTTAAGTACCAGCTTATTTGATCGTATGAAGCAAGAGAAGCAAATGCGTTTTCTAATTCTGAATATCATCAGGGTTTATTCTTATTCCCTGTGTGAGCAAAATCAACTAGGAAAAATTCAGCTTAGCATAATAAGATGGTAACATTGATTCTTAGTAAATAGTAGATCTACAGCTCCATATCATTCAACTACTAGCATATAAATTAACTATTTTACAGAGCACTCCTGCATTGGCCACCAGGGGTAATATTATCTATCCCCATAAAAAAAAACCAGGAAAAACCAAAGCTAGGGAACATTACAAACCGAAATATCACACTCATCACCTGATACGTATATAAAAGTTTTATCATTCGCTAGCTATATAAGATAAGCTAGCGCATGGTGATCATAGGCCCTATTCTTTTCAATGTTTTAGTTGATTTTATCGATACTATTTTTCATACGTACCGGCCGTGGCCGCAGGCTAAAACAAGAAGCCATATACCCACTTGTAAGTAGCAAGCCGACCGGTAGCAACCATCATGTCTCCAAAACGCAGCAGAGCTTTTACATGGCATATGCTAAGACTGAGACCCCCACTAGCTTGTCTCTGTCCAGCCACGTAGGTCTAACACGTCATCACAACCGCGCGTCGAGGCCTCAGTGTCACCGCCAACGGGGCAGCCATCTCGCATGATAGCTTGAGGACCTCCGACAGGTCGACAACACGTGTCGGGTCGGACGATGGAAACAACTCGAACTCGTGCAGCAGCGTGGCTAGCCAAAATGTCACCGTGGCCATGGCAAGGCTCTTCCCCGGACAGCTCCTCCGGCCAGCCCCAAACGGCGCGAGCCTGAGGTCCAAACCCATTACAGGGAACTCGGCCGAGCCAATGAACCGGTCAGGCCGGAACTCCATTGGCTCAGCCCACACGTCAGCATCATGGGTTATGGCCCACATGTTAACCATAGCAGTAGTGCCAGCAGGGATCAGGAACCCATCTACGTGTACATCTGACGTGGCCAGGCGGGCCCACGAGAGGAGTGGACCTGGCGGGTGGAGCCTCAGCACCTCTTTAATCACGGCGTGGAGGTACACGAGTGAGGCCGAGTCGGACTCGGTCACGGCCCGGTCTAGTCCGACCACGCGGTCCAGCTCCTCGTGCACCCGGGCCTGCACGTCCTGGTGCAGCACGAGCCGGGCTAAGACCCACTCCATCAGCACGGCCACCGTGTCCGTCCCACGGAACACCATTTCCTGCAGAAAATGAACTTGCACGTATTAGAAACCGGAACGAGGCATGCAAGGTTGTGCTTAGAGTTTGTTTGGATTCGGTTGTACACACCCAAAGAACCGCGACCATGTCGGAGTCGGCGAGCTTGTCGCTGCCTTGAAGGGAGAGCAGGACGTCGGTGAAGTCGGCGACGGCGGATGGAGACGAGCGGTGCTCATCGATGACGCGGCTGACGAAGCGGTTCACGCGGGGGACGAGGCGGGAGCACCTCGCCCGGGTGCTCTGCAGGTCGAAGCGCGCGAGCCATGGGAGGTGGTCGGACCAGTTGAGCTGGCCCAGCAGGTCGTAGCCTTCGTCCACGAGGCTCCTCAGCTCCCGGGTCTCGTCGCTCTCCTTGTCGGGGTCCAGCACCAGGTCGTACTGCCGCCCGAACACCGACCACATCACGTTGTGCAGTGACGCGCGACGCAGGACGCGCCGGACCTCGACGCCGCCGGCTCCGGCAGAGCAGACGTCCTGCTTCATGAAGGCGCTGACCATCTGGCGCGCGATCACCGCGCGCTGCGCGCCGGAGGCCGCGACCTGCCACGGGGAGAAGAGGTGCGTGGACGCGACGCGGCGCAGCGCGCGCCAGTAGGCGCCGTGCGGCGCGAACCCGATGGCGCGGTGGAACAAGAGTCCGTACGCCGACTCCTTTATGGGCCGGTCGGCGAACACCGGGCTGTTCAGGATCTCCCTCGCCACGTCCGGGTGCGCGGCAACCACCACCCGCGTCTCGCCGAGGGAGAACGCCATCAGCCGCCGCACGCGCAGGCGCGCGGCCGCCGCGGCGAGCTTACGGTGGGCGAGGCCGGTCATGAGCCACATGCTGCCGATCACTGGCAGCCCCCTCGGCCCGGGGACGGCCGCTCCAAGGCGGCCCAAACCCCGACGCGTCCACCACCACCTGCCCCACGCTGGCCCTCCGGGGAAGGACCAGTGCAGCAGGCAAGTAACGAGGCAGGCGACACTGCAGACCACCAGAAAGCCGACAAGGCGGGCCGGGTGATCCTCGTCATCGCCGCCGCATTTGGCGGCCAGCGAAAGGTACAGCAACCAGCTGCCACAGTCATCAGAAGTTGCCATTGTTCTAACTGTTCGCGAGATAACGTACGTAGAGAGACACTGGCTAGGCACCTCACTACACAGTCACAGTCTTTGCTTGTGCCGTTCGTCTAGCTTTGTCGAGTGGAGGCTCGAAATGCGTTCAACTTGAGAGGCAAGGGCGGGGTGAGCCGCCCTTTAATAGGCGCGGGAAAGCAGTAGATGGACTGCCGCCTGCCGGTACCAAAACAGGTTTAATTATGGCATAAAAAAAGGTTTAATTGTGGCATCACAACGAATTACTGATGAGAGCTGCGAGAGGTTACGTTAACGCCGAGGAGGCCGTTTAGCGTCGTTTGAGGTCGACGGCGAGATATTTTTGCTGGTACCGGGGTTTTCATTATTGGCCGATAATCACCAAAATCGGAAATATCGGCCTCTGGTAAAATTTGGTATCGATTGAAAAATTTCGTTTTTGCATGTTTTTTTTGTCAAATATAAAAAAATATTTGCAATCATTTCATATCACATGTGTGTGAGGTCTTGGATTCGAATCTTGAAGTCACCCTTTTCCCCATCTTTTTAGTTTGAACTTCAAAAATATCTAAATTTTGATTTAAAAATTTTCGGCCAAAATTGACTAAAATTTTCCTATAATCGAAATTTTCGGACCCCGGTAATATTTGAAAACCCGGGCTCGGACTACTACCAAGTACCAAACGAGGCAGAACGGTGGGCGTGTGGGGGCAGCGCCGCAGCCGCAGATGCATGCCGGCACGCATAACGAACGGAACAGGAAAAGGCAGCTCGACGGCGGTGGAGGGACGCCTGCGCGGCGGCGCGGGGCCCGGAGGGGCGTGGGGGCACGTGATACACGGATGTACCGGCGGGCAGCGGGAAGGTCGGGCACATCAGCCGTGTGAGCGCCGCGGGATTCGGAACGCACGCCGTCACGCGGACCTGGTGCGCCCCCGGCCCGGTGCTGCCGCCATGGGGGAGGGAGGTGGCGGGGCGGGGCGGGACGTACGTATGATGCTGCTCACCAACCAATGGACGGCACCGTTTCTTCCGTGATCATTCCACAGAATCACCAAACCTCCAAGATTGTGGGTAAAATTCGTTGCGACAAAACTCCCCAGTCCGGCCGGCAAGGGCGAGGTAACAGGAGCGATCCTGGAGTTTTTTTAGATAAAGGATATAAAATCTGGCCTCTATATCCACGAGGGATATATACAGTCAAAGATTACATGAGCTCTTAGACTCAAAGCCTCGTAACTGAGGAGCATACAACAACGAGAAAGAGAGCTTAAGGACTTGAAAAAGCTAGAAAGACTACGCTTCAGAACTTCTTCTCCGTCTTTGCTTTCAACCAAGATCCTATCCTCAACCAACTGCGCCATCCAAACTTCGGTCTACTTTGCGTGAAGAAGGATCTCCTAGGCGACGCCTCCAAGGAGACGACAAGGGTCGCCAACGCCGCCTGCCTCACCGAGGCAAGGTTTTCACCTGGACATCAGAAAACATGAGGGCTGTGGAGTGCCATGACAACACCTCCAAGAAGGAAAATGGTGTCCAAAGGCGTCATCGTTGTCGGGACCGGTAAGAACACTGGCAAGGCTTTCGCCAGCACCTCCACAGCACCCCACGCACTACCCACACACAAAATAGACCGCCACCAACACACCGGAGTTCTGCACACCTCAAAGCCATGGCATAGCCACCCTTAAACTCCTCAAAGAGCCGCTTCCTGCAATATCCGTCTCTGAAGAAACCACTAAGCAACGCCTACAGAGGACTATCTCGCCGCCACGCGGACACCAAGCACCGATGCGCTTAGCCTTCACGGTCACCGCGGATACCTCGGCACCCAAAGAATAACCGCCGCCACACGACAGGACCGCAAACCAACAACCACCACCGCCAGCCGCAGCATCCGGCCACCAGCCAGACCCATGCTGGGCTCCGACGACCAGCATCGCCGCCGGTCCCGCGCGCGACCGGAACCAGGCGCCAGCACTCTGGAGCCGCAAGCCGCTGGCCTCCCTCCTTGCCTTTCCGTCCCCACCGCCACCGCGAGCCTCCCTCGCCTACGGCGACCAACTGAGCCCTGCGGAGACGGTGCAGGAGCTGGAGAGACGCGCGAGTGACGCCAAGGCCGCCGAGCATGCCGGCAGGGGCCACGGTTTTGCGCACCGGCCGGAGTCACTGGAGGACGACGGTGACACTTCGCAGCGATGAAGAGCTGGCTGCACGACCACCTGCTCGCCTGAGCAGAAGCGGCCCAGATCCAAAGCAGCCGAGTTAAGCTCCATTTCAGGCTCGCCTGTCAATCGCCATGCATTTGTCTACGCATTCTGCACACAAATTCGTCCGTGTGCATAGCACCATAGCAGCAGTTAACCTTGATTACGGATCAGGTGCAACGGTTGTAACGTCCAAAGGACATGGAGCCCCCCAAATGCATCGTACCGTCATGCATGGCGTAATTAGCGATTTCCATTAAAGAAAACAAATAGCTTATGGCTCAGGAGGAGCAAGCGTCAGGTGTCCATGATGGATATATAGATCTTCTATATGTCAATATGTGAGTATACAGTATGTTTAAATAAAACGAAGTCAAGTGTCCACCTATCACGCATGTTAACTATGTTTATGTAGTACATGACACCGTCGCTATCTTGTCTGTGTGGCAAGATTTGAACTCCATGGTTAAATATTTGCGGTTCTTGAAACTTCCTGGAAACACCCCCCGCACACTTAACTAATTTTAACCGGAAAATTAGACAATTGAGTGAAATTAATTGAACAACTAATAACTAAATTACAAGACGATTTAAGTTTCCATAAACATACATTAGACCAAATTATAATATCAAAACACTGAATAAATAAATACATTCATAAGTTTCATTTCCGCAAATAATACACTTCAACTCACAAACTTTACAATCTCATATGCTTTACGTGCATACAAAAGAATACACAAACGTATCCATACATATAAATAAATACAAATATATACAATCACAATTGACGAGCTTCTTTGAGACCATTAAAGTTGGCATCATATGTAGTAGCCGAATTAGGCACCTGTAGGGAGAGTCAATAACTAGAAATAGATAAGAACTAAACCATCAGAACCCTTTTTGAGAAAAATAGTATTGAACAATTAGCTCATTGAGATATCAGACCATCCAGAGCCAATCAGTACCTCTTGCAGCTATAGAGTTTCATCGTTTGGCGTAAAAACAAATCTGAGTTAATTCCAAGCACATTTTCACTGCCAGCCAGTCCTAGTAAAAATAAATTAATAGAGTGCAGAGCACCCCATTGACAATGTAAAATTTTCACCGGCTAACTCATACGGCGCACAAGGGATAAGGACCAGCGAGAAACCAAGAGAGAGCAGTAGCCACCCAGAACCACAACGCAACCAAGATGAGAAACACATTGCCATCACCTAGATCCACCCATATTTCCCCCAAATCCAACCTATTGAAGCAAGGAAACAAGAAGACAAAGGAGTAAGTTGCTATGACCCAGCAGGGATGAGAAGCCGGCACTGAAGAGACGGAGCAAGGCCAAGAGGAGAAGGCAACACCAAAGAACAAGGGAACCGGGACCGGGAATAGCCAAGGAGGAGACTCAACCGCACGCACCCAAGAGAAAGGCGAGGAACACAAACCGCACCAAATCAAACCTGACAAGCTCTGCTAAGGTACCTCACATTTATCCCCATCACTGCTAGCAACATCTTGCAGGACCACACGCACATGCAGCCTCAAAAGTACATACACCGCACTAGAGCTACTAGTATCCACAAATAGAGTAAAGAAAGAGAGGACTAACGGGAGTAGAAAATACTAGAGGGAGAGCTCACAGTAGCGCTAACCATGCCCATAGTCAGCTACCCAAGCACAGGACGACCTCCTCATACTCCCCAGCGTACGGAAGGTCCGAAGCCCCATCACAGCACGTTGAATTTGAGCACTCAAATCCACCACGCAAATCACAACAAATCAAGAAATAAATCCTCAAATCAAAAGCCAAATCAAAAGAAAAGATAAAATCGAAAGTCAAATTTTGATGACTATTGTTAGAACCATGACCGACTGGTGCAGATCTTAGTTGGTGGGGAGTTGGGGCAACGAGTCCAAAGTTGGAAGCCGTCGTTCTGGACTGGGGGTCTGGAAATGCCAACTATGGGGAGAACCAGGGGCGACGCAGTAAAGGTAAGATGTAACAACCCAATTTTGGCTTCGCATTGAGTCATACATAATTTTCATGAATTTTTAAAAGTTTTGGTGTATTTTAAAAAAATTCTAAAGCCTTGTGGGAATTTAAGATTTTTAAAACAATTTCATTGGCCCAAAATTATGAATTCAAAATTTTTATAAGTCAATTGGATGCTAAGTAATTTTTCCTATTTTTGTGTGCAAATACCTCTTGAAATTCAAATTAGAAATTCAAAAGAAAATTGAAAATCCAAATTAAAGTTTAAAACCCTAAATTTTCCCTCCCTTTCCTTTGGCCTAAAAGCCATTTACCAGCTCGACCCATTTTCCCCCGCATAGCCCAACGCGTGCCAGCCAGCCCGTGTCGCTTCCATCCCTCTCTTGCTTCGCTAATGCTTGGGCCCCACAGCCCCACCGCTAGTGCGAGAGCATTGTTCTTCTGTCCATGCCTCTCTCTCGCCCAAGCTCTCTCTCGTTCTCTCTCCGCATCACCAATATAAGCTTGCGAAGGAAGCATTGAAGAACCTGTAGCCACCACCCTTGAGCCTTGCGCCACTGCGAGATCATCCTATCTGTGCGCCAGAGCCATTGCACGCCACTCTACTCGGGTGCCCACACCATGCCTAGCGCCCTCTCCTTGTTCCTCCTCCTTCCCTCTATTTAAGTCATGCCTAACCGCATCACCAAGTGTGTCTACACTCCCTCTCCATTTCCCCTAAGTTTTCCCCTCCTCTTCGCCTTCGGTTAAAGCGAATCGTGCCGTTGACTCCAACCCCGGCCACCGACTTCCACCAATGATTTCCATCGCTCTAGTAACCTTCCGTTGTAGCCAACATGCCCATCAAGGTCGCCTTGACCTACTCTCTAGTTTGCTCACCCCACCTTCGCTTGTTCCCCCATAGTAACGCCAGAGCATTATCGCCACCACTATCTATAGAACTCAATTCAAACCCGCTGTCCTCACGCATTGCCCAGCTCCACCTTCCCAACCACAAGCTTGTAAGTACCCACGTCATATCGTGTTCTAGGAGTAGGGAAGATTATTAGCATAGCCAATTTGAACCGTAGCACACGGGACATCCGCATTGTCGTGGTGCTTTTGTTCCCAACTCTGGCCACCATGGGCAGCCTCACTCGTATTGCCTCGCATTAGGTAAGTGGCACCATTTGAATTCCCCTAGGGTGTAGATGCTCATGCGCACCCTAGATATCGAGTTGGGCCACCAGCTAGCTATTGCCACCGTTGGCCAGATCGCCGCCGTCGTCGTGCATAGCCGCACCACTACTATGGCCCATCTTTGGCCATGCCATCATCACCCCTAGCATCGCCTTGAAGTATAGGTTATGAAATCGACCTTAATTTGAGAATTTAGGTTTGAATTTTGGACCTCACTATCACTGGAACCCCATCACCAACGACAACGACCTTAGGTCCTCGAGCCACCTCTATAGTGATGCAGTTAACCCCCTAGCCCAGCACGTGAAGGAATCACTCCCCACCTTGCCTGTGTGCCAAGATAGTCCTCCGACTGCATCGCTCAACCGCTCGTCGCCAGTGAAACAACGCTCCGGTGCACCTCGGTGACCATTTCCATTGCTCATAGCTAGCATTCAAACCCCGCAACCTATATTGCCCCTCGACGGAGCACCCCAACACCTTCCTTACCACTGAAAAGCATGGCAAGGACCGCAGCCAGAGCTCCTCTGTTCCAGTTGTGAAACTCTATTTCAGTGACAAGTTGGCCTCGCATAGTTAATGGTTAAATCAGGTGTTACTATTTGATCAGCAGCTAATGAGCGACTCATAGTAGGTCCCACCGAGATTACAAAATTTAATTGGCCTTTGGTTTAACCGTTGAGACACTGGCATAATAGCCCTATGGTTGACTATCAGTTCATGGACTCGATCCATGAGGACCGTGTCACTGCCTTTAGGGCCCATGTGTCAGCCTCAAATTGGATTTCATGTATAAAAATAAATGCCAAAAGAATTTCAAAATTTCGGTCAAGCCCACTTGTCAGAATTTTAACCTTTTTTCGATTTTCCCCTTGGGTCAAAATGTGAAATGCCAAAACTTTCTCATTTTAATTCCAAATTTAGTGATTTTTTTATAAATTCACCTAAATTCAAAATCTTTTCAACAGCACCAAAATAATATTTTTTTTGAAGTTCATTTGAATTTTATTTAAATATTGTATTGAATATGGATAATTACACGTTTATAGGCTTTGATGCTTCTAATGCTCTCGTCGCTGATGAACAAGATACTACGCTATCTACACTTGATCAAGTCAAGTCCTTATAATAGATCATGTTGAACCTAGTCTTCAATACATATATTTTGCTTTCAAATACAAGTGCATGCTTAGTACTATTATTTACCAAAATGATATGTTGAATGTTGATTACCTAGTTACACCATGCATTTGTTACCTAATATTCTCCTTTTTTTGATTGTGGATATCCCCTTGCCATGTCACCCTAGGATACTTATAATGATACTAACTTCACATTTGGTTAAATCTTACTATATTATGGTTTTTCTTAGAAATGCTTTAGTATTGAAATGAAATACAACACAAACATTGCCAACTAAAAACTTGAAAGCATGATAATGGAATAGTACCATGGGTTACCACTAAAAACAGAAAAATATTTCCTAAAATGGTGAAGACTCGGGTGAGTGGTTGGTTTGAGGCCGGTGCAAAGATTGAACATATTATTGGATTGGCCATGCAGGGATTGCACATGCCATTTTTAGATGGGCCGTGTAGGCATGGCACATGTCCTTTTTGAATAGTCGTGCAGGGATTGCACGAGCTCCTAGTTTGTTGGTTAGTCTCACATGAGTCAATTAAGGACCGAATCTTATGATTATCTTTTCTACACCAAAATCGTGCAACCATAAGTCTAATTATGGGATGGACCTGGCTCACTAATTTTCTTAGCTTCGATGTGAATTCTATGCATTAGATTAGTAGGTAGATTTCTGGATTTCTATTGTGATTGATGGAAGTGGCCCGTAACGATCACCACCCTTGTGAATTTCATAAACATGACGGGTCGTAGATTCCCTAACAATGGGTCCCTCATTGAAAACAAATCCTGGGAAGGAATGTTCTAGGGTGAGGCGTAACCCGAAATGAGAATGGTCACTATCACCAATGTTGAGAATTCATCCTGGAGTGGGAGGAAGCATCGAAGTTAAGCACTATAAAAGTCTTGTTATGATTTTCTCAGTCGCATACCTATGAAAGGATGTAACGACTGACATTATAAGTTAATCATATCTTATGGGTAAAGCTATACAACCACTAAAGAGTGTTAAAATTTTATTCAAATTGTCGTGCCCCCAGACATGGACAAAAGTGTAAAAACAACACACTTATGTAGTTTTCATAAACTAATAGTGGTTATGAATGAAATGGATACGACAACTTGAATGAAATGGGATGATGAATGCGGAGAGATTTCGCTCTCATAATGAACTTGACTTGAAACTAGATATTGGTTTTAGTTAAAAATGGCTACATCATAGGTTCAAAAACTAGATAAAATAATATATTTGGCAAATTGGCTTTATGCTAAAAGAAACATAAGACATTCCCTTGTTTAAGCCTTGCATGTAGAATTATATGCATATACTTGCATTCTGTTATAGGGACTTGCTGAATACCTTTGTACTCATTGTTACTTAATATGCAATTTTTGGTGACAAAATTAATGATCCGGTGTACGGTTACATCCATGCCTCCGGATATAACATGGACGATGAAGGTCAGAACTAGGTTTAATCCTAGTTGATTGCCTGTGGCAAATCATAGAGGCCCTTTTTGGGTTACTTGCTATCCGCTGCTTTGTTATGAACAATCCTATTTGGCTTGCTAGCTCATTATGTAAAACTTGATCATAAGATCTATTTATGGATGCATATGTAATATTAAGTATTCCGTTTGTTATATGCATGTATGGCTATGATATTTTCCAATATTATATTCCGTGAGTTAGCTATTGATCCATGGACTAGCTCAAAATACACAGAAGATTCAAATTGTCAAATTCAGATCATGACAAAGGCGGCTATGTTCCGTGGAGAGGCCGATAGTTGTTGGCCAGGAGCTGCAAAGAGGGCAGCGATGCCTGGCGGCGGAGTAAGTAGGGAGTTAGGAGAGTGAGCAAAGAAGAGAGAGACGAGCATAGGGAGAGGGGTAGATAACGAGAAGGCTGGGCCGGAAATTGGGTCGAGGCCTAATATAAGGTCGAGGAGGCCGATTAAAGGAGGGTGAATAGGTGCTTTAAAATTCACTCCTTGGCTAAAACTGATTTTATACGCAGAAGCATAAATCAAATCGATTTTACACAATTCACCTAAGTGCACCAACACCTTAACTCTATATTAAGGTTTGCAATCATAGGGAGACAACAACACCTTAACTCTATATTAAGGTTTGCAATCATAAGGAGACAAGTAATCAATTCAATTTATATGAATATAATTTGCAAGTATGTAAATTGAGCACAAGAGAGCACACCTCAATTTGACAATGTCTCTTTTTAACGTGGTGCTCGAAGACTTGCCAGTCTCCCCAAATTCATGTTTAGGTAAGCCCAAAAAAATTGGATCAGTTTCATGAATTAAGCTAATCACCTCATTTTCCACTAGTGGTAGCTCTTTTCCCCTCCAGATAGGTATGCTCTAACCTTCATAATACGCCGGGCCTTCTAACAAGCTTCTTTGAGAAGATCACCGAACACGACGCCTCCAACACCATCTAGGTGTCAACAGCTTCCAAGAGTAACAAGTCAAACTACTTGCTTGACTCTCACCAAGTTCAATGAATACACAAACTCAATGTGGATATGATATCCATCTTTAGATGCAACACATTTAATCACAAGGTGAAACACAAACACAATTGAGTGAAGAGTCTCACACTAGCTCAAGAGTAATGAAATAGGAACTAGCAACTCTTCTTCAACCGATCACAAGGGTGTATTTATATTCCACAACAAAAAAACTAGCCGTTGGAGCACGAATTAGCAAAAAATTAGCCTAAACCCGGTAGTACTGCCAACCGATGGCCGATACCACAGTGACCTCTGCAATGGCTAGAAAACTAGCCATTATGGGTGCTATCGGTCAAACCGCCCACACAGGGTCCAGTTTGACCACTCACCCCAGTTTGACCGCCACTAAGGCCAATTTGACCGCTTGGCCAATTTCCATAAAAAGGATCTCTCTGAAACATATCTACCGGCAACTAGTACCTGATAGTAGCACAAGGTCTTATCCAATCGCTCACATAACATCAGTCATACCGCTCACCATGACATGGTCTAACCGCCAACTAATGACTGGTTAGACCACCGACCGATCAAACCGTCACCAATCAGACCGCACACAGGGCTTGTCCAACTGCTCATACAGAATCGGTCATACCACCCCGGTTAGACCATCCTCACAGGGCGCAGTCATACTACCTTGTATTTTCCAATAGAGATAGATTGCATTACTTCAACACTTTTGCAAAACACATTCGCAAAACGTGATTCATAACAAGTTACAAACACACCTGCATACTTTAGAATCATGTCACAAGGATTAGGTACACAAACTCAATTTGTTTACAAAACACATTTGCAAACCTAAGTCATATGCTACAAAGATTATACGTGAGTTTCACCTATTTGCACAATATATTTGCAAATCTAAGCATCATACCACAAGGAGTAGGGAACATGGACTTCAACCATTTACAAAATATATTCACAAATCTAAGTCACATGTCACAAGGATCAAATACATGAACCTCAGCTATTTGCAAAACACATTCATAAATACTAGCATCATGTCACGGAGAGCTAGAGTAAGTGAGATTGAGTTATCAACACGTGATGAGATTCAAGATACTAGAGAAGACCTCGTCTAATAGTAGGTAAGCTATACTAGCAAGCTAGTCTTCCAATCAAACACCAAGACCAGTAAAAGACTAGGAGCACATCCTTAGCCTATGCTAGTTATATATTTGCTTTGAGCATCTTCTTGAAGCTTGATGACGCACATCCTCACCTCAAATCTGGGTTCTTGTCTTGATGTCCATCAACCCATGATGCACCCTCCACTTGCCCTCTATCAAATCATGATGGGTCTTCTCTAGACTTGATGATCAATTCATGATCATCTGATCTTCGGAATCTTGATCAACTCATGATCATCTTCTCTTTGGAATCTTGATTAACTCATGATTATCTCATCTTCGAGATCTTGACTTCATGCTCATCAACATATGATGACATCATTCATCCCGAACCTTGATTTGATGACGATCAACTTATGATGCCATCCAAAGTCATCATCATCATGGGACATAACCTATTCATTTAACTAATGGAAAATATTAGTCGCACAATATGATTGTCATTAATTACCAAAATATGTTATTAACTCATAATGATGGATCTAGATTCTTCACCTATTGAGTCGGCTAGGAGAGAGGGTGAAATATATATGTATATGTATATGTATATGTATATGTATATGTATATGTATATGTATATGTATGCATGCATGTATGTGTGTGTGTATGAATGTATTTATTTATTCGTTCAAAATAAAAAAGGTAGAAGCTGCTCAGAAATGATGTAGTAGCTATTGTCTTCCTAGTCAGCTTTCGATGAGTGACTCTTGGTTGCAGGGCCAGGAAGGGAACCTACTATCTACTTAACCACTAGGCAAAGAGGGAGGACCAGTCTCTTTCTTTCTGCCTCGAACAGAAGCCCATTTTGAGGATTACTGGTAGTGAAGTTCATGCTAAATGTGTGTGTATGTACGTATGTATATATCTATGTATGTATATACATATGTACGTACGTATGTATGTATGCAAGCGGTGTTTGACCGATGACGAATAGTTATCGACTGCACTACATTGACAAAACAACGTATTTTCACATTAATAGAAATGGAAACAACCAACAAGTGCAATAAAAAAATTAATTATGAACACCACAATCAATTTTTAATGGACAAAAGGTTTGACATTAGGGACACATCTACGTAGCGTATTTTATATTTTTGTAAATTAAATCGTAGTCCATATATTAAATGCAAGCGACTATTTGAGCTAAGAGAAAGGACTCCACCTAAGCATATCTAAACCTGGGAATTAGTACTAAGATTCTAGGCAAGTATGCCTTTAATCGTCTTGACTAGAATATATTCACTTAAAATAAGTTATTTTCTTATTACAATATTATTACCAATTGCATCAAATGAATTTCTACTTAATTCGGATGAATGGTGGATGAAAATTTTGCGGGCTCAACTTAAGGAGGAGTTGTCCTGTAGTGTAAGTATCTGGTGGATAGATGGTGCCTTTAAGAAGGTGTAGAGAGGAAGGTTGAGACCCTCTATATATGGATATAATATAAGGACCTACTTTCACTCATATAATAGACAGTGTTTGTCATATCGACTATAGTCCCGTCTAAGATGGATAGAACCAGTAACTCTATCATGTCATTATACACCCACATGGATATGTAGATTATCTTGGGAACTTCACAAGTGAGGTCTCAATTGGACTCAGGACCATAAAAGGATAAATCCAACGCCTATATTTAACATAGTGGAGTGTCGGGTGAAGGTGTGTTCGGCCCGACCAACGACTAGAGATACTCTAGTGGCTGGAGGTATAATATACGAAAATAGAGAGAGAAGTCATGTACATTGATTTGGGCATTGCATCTAAGAAAATATGAAAAACCATTCACAATAAGAATCAGAGTAGCTATGAGTAAAATGGTATAAGCCTACACAGTGCTATATAAATCATGAATTCACACATGTCTCCTAGATTGGAGGCTACAGAAAGCAAATGGGGGTTCTATCTTGTCATGCGAGCGTTCAGTAGATTTCTAAATTTAAAATATGAAATCTTGTCCAATATAAAACACTTATTTTCGAGATGATGTGAGATGAGATAGAATCCATGAAGATGTTGGTTAATGTTCATAAAGTTGCATATTTGCTATTAATGCTCGTTGAGTACCCTGGTACTCACCCTTGTTATTATTCTACCTTATTTAGATACTGGTCAGTCTGGAGTGCTAACGGGTATAGATGATGCCTATGTGGAGGACAGCTATGTCGAGTGGGATGGAGTTGATTCCTTCCTATCATATATGTTGTACATACTTGAAATATAATCGTAGAGATCGATTTGTTTGTTGGACTAGCTTGCTTGTAGTTCCTGATCGCGTAACGGTGATGAGATTGTGAGGTAAGGCGTGAAAAACAATCAAATATTCCAGCAGGACACTATGCTACTGTTTGTTGGACGATTCGACGGTGATATGGCTTTGTGATTTATCAGTTCAGGTACAAACATGAACAAGCAATGGAGTCGGCACTCAGAAGACTGTAGTATTCTTTTCCTGATATGATATGATGGAAGTACTAAAGCATGGTGTGGGTCACAGCTTCCAGGTAACCACAGAACTTTTCAATTATCACACCACACAAACCAAACGATTGGGACGATGTGCGTTGAGCAATGCTCCATGATGTGACATGTCGCAAAATTATCGTAGATTTTTCCCAAGTAATTGTGAGACAATTTTACTGCAAACCTATATTTGGTCTGATCAACGGCAAGTCTTGGCTCTTTCTATTTTTCCTTTCCTCTGTGTGCGCGCGCGTTGAGAAGTTGGCGAAATCAGCCGTTGCCGTTGCCTTACGGCCTGTGGTCAGTGGAGACTAGAATACGGCCGGTTGCGCTGGAAAGCTTGGGAGACCAAGCGGGATACCGGCGAGCTCCGCCGTTCGACCCGGCCGGCGTTGCCGTTTTGACGGCTAGCAGTGAGTCGAAACGGCATTGACGATTCCAATCTTGTATTGAAACGTCATGTTCCAGCATTATTAGTGCTCTTCAGTTACTAAACAAACTAGTGTCACCACCGTTACCATTGCTGCAGCCAATTAGGAGGAAGTGATTCGGTTACCTCTACTTATCAGTTCTTTGCAACTAGAGTAGAAACATGTAGATGACATTGTTAGCCGAGGTACTGCAAGCAATATATATAGGGAACCTTATCTGTTGGTAGATTCTGTCAGCTCTTGTGGGCGCCAAAGGCTGCTTGCTGGCTGATCACCCTCTGAATCCCAGCCAAAATCATTCTGCGAATTTCTTAAACAAATATGAAAATGACTTGTCACAAGTCAACTTGGTGACTATTGCTTCCTTACATAATCTGTCCTTCAAGGTTTTTTTTACTGAAATAAACAACGGCCATGAAAGCTTCGATTGTGGTCAAGAGGGGCAAGAAGAGAACAATAATTCCAAGGCTTATGGATATGGATTGGAGGCAAATATATGTTAATCCGAAGAGAGAGTGACCAAATCAAGATTCTGCCTTGGACATGCTCTTTCCATTCTTGCAATTTTATTCTACCACACAATCTTGCTTGCTTCTATTGTTGGAAAATATCCCTACTGTCATAAACAAATCAGGCGTCTAAGCTACATATATAATCCATTATTGCGCCAATGAGTTGCGAGTGGTTATGCTTTATAGATAGAATATCGCCAATGAGTTGCGAGTGGTTATGCTTTATAGATAGAATATGCTTGTGTTAGTTTAATACTTTGTGTATCTATATCAGCAATAAGTTTTCAGGATCATCTGAATTCTGCGATGGAATGTTATTCTTTGCTATTCCAAACAGTTTTTTTTTTGGAAAAAAAATTCCAAATGAAAATTACTGCATTTTTCAAATCATATACTACTAGATAAGGTGTTGAGTTCTTATCGATTTCATTTGGTTATTTTCTTTCTGATGTAACCATGAGTCATGACTATTGTATGGACTTAATGACCATTTCTTCTATATTACTAGCAAGAAATAATCCTTCCATGAGGTGTGGTGATGATTTCCAGGGAAGAAGCTTCACGAATAATTACATCAAATTAAATCTCTCCGATATCTCTCATAAATTTCGCACATAAACTGGGTTGTTTAGCCTGTGCCAATTACACTGTGTGGCCAAATATACTATATCTCTACTACTTAAAAAAGAGTAGTTGGTGGTATGTACGTTGGTTCTTTTGCTCCCTTCCTCACAAACTGATTCGACGCCAACATGTGGGGTTGCAGTCCTCCCCCTTCGACTTATCTATTCCCAACAATTCTCTCATTTTCTCCTGACCTCTCTCATGCTCTCTCTCTCTCCCGCAGAAGTACAACTACTCCCTCCCCACCCCGCGCCGCCGCCTCCTCCTCCCCACTCCGCGCCACCGCCTCCTCCCCACCCCTCACCGCATCCTCCTCCCCCCCATTGCTATCCTGCCTATCCATAATCCAAAAATAGTATGTTGTTTGTATTTCCTGTCAAGTAAAATGTAAATTAAATATTATTATGTATGACTGATTGATGATAGCCACAGTTGTACTGGAGATTATCTCAATGGAACAAGAGTGCAAATTGAAAATTTTAATGTTCAAAATCCTGAAAACAACTTCTTGACATTGTTATATGGTTTTTAGAAGCTTATTAAATATTAATACCTTAGATGTATAATTTATGTGATAACCAACTTCTTTTTCATTACAAAGTTAGTTCCTGCCATCAGTTCACCTCTTGAAACTGCAAATTATTGTGCAGTTGAACAATATCTTTCTTTTAAAAAGATAATATTGATGTGTTTTAGTTCTGCTACTAATATGACACTATTTCTTTTAATAAGATAATATCGATACTTTTCAGTTCTGCTACTAATATGACACCATTTTCAGAATATGCATTTGGCATTATTATTTTTTATTTTGAATCGAGTTACTTAAAATTTTATACATATTTCATTATATTTCAGCATTTATGTTTGCCCCTATCCAGTTGATCTGTTCAATTTCAGTATGCTTATTACCACTTTATAGTCAGAGAGAGATAGCCTTGCTGTCGTACATTGGATAATGTTGTACGTATGAATGCTAACCATTGCAAATTGTTGCTACAAAAGAAAGGTTGTTTTAATGGGTTCAAAACTTTGGACGTTATATGTCTGTTGTACTCTTTTGCAGCTTTGAGCTTCAGTCATCAGTGAACATAGCTTTCAAAGATTAGTGGAGATTGTATGTGTTTGTTGTTATAGCCTTTGTTGATTTGGATCCGCAAATGTTCTATACTACAGAAAACTAGTTTTAAGTGTGGAAAGTAAGCTAGCTGCTTCTTTTGGTACATGAGGAATGCAAAATGAATTGTAAGAACCGATGCTATATTTCCAGTTGATCCTTTGATCTATTGCCCGTGCAATTTGATATTTGATTCTTAGACAGGAGTTGTGATTGCTATCATCATCATATATGAAATTGCATAGCATAGCTCTAATTTTACTAATAGTGCTACGAATTCATTTTTCTACCTACATTGCCATCTCAACACTTTTCAATGTCATAGGGATAGGAGCTGGCATTGGATTAGCATCTACTCTGTGTTCAACAACTCAAGGGAAGGTACACATATCTAAAAGAATACATCTGTTTCCAGTTACTCTTGTTATGAATAGCGCATGTATTCAATATGAGGCCAATGGGCCGGTATATATACACAAAGTACAGGTGGCAAATATGCAAAGAACCCCTCATAACAATGGGGAATAACAAACTATACATATATCTCTAACACCCCCCTCAAACTCATGGTGGATCAACAACACTGAGTTTGGAGAGGTAGAAGCTATGCTGTGCTCGAGTCTGGGCCTTCGTGAAGAAATCCGCTATCTGAAGCTCTGAAGGCACATACTGAAGAGTAATCACCTGATCATGCACACAAGACCTCATGAAAGAAGCATCAACACCAATATGCTTGGTGAGCTCATGCTTCACAGGATCGCGAGCAATACTGATAGCACATGTACTGTCTGACAAGAGAGGGGTCGGTGTAGTGACAGAAACACCAAAATCCTCAAGTAACCACCGTAGCCAAGTAATCTCTGCTGTCAAGAGAGCCATAGCTCGCAACTCACCTCTGCACTCGAACGGGACACTGCATCTGCTTCTTCGCCTTCCGTGCAATAAGAGAACCACCAAGAAAAACACAAGAAGCGAAATAGACCGCGATCGGAGGATCGCCGCCCAAGTAGCATCCGAATAGGCTGAAGTCAGAACGAACTAGAACGTGGAAAGAAGAGACGGCGAGAGATAGTCCCACGAAGGTATCGCAGAACTCAAGAAGGTGGTCAGAGTGAACCCGAGTGGGAGCTGAAACAAACCGACTCGTAATATGAACCGGATAAGTGATATCCGGACGAGTAACAAACAAGGTAGACAAGACTCCCAACAAGATGATGATAGCGAGTCGGATCGTAAAGAGGCTCGCCATCAGAGAGTCGGAGGTGAACATTGAGCTCCATGGGAGTCTCAACAGTACGCTGATCAGTGAGAGAGGCGCGATCAAGAAGATCCTGAATATATTTCTCTTGGGACATAAAGAAACCATCTGGAGTGGAAGTAACCTCAATCCCAAGGAAGTAACTAAGAGGACCAAGATCCGACATAAGGAACTGCTCACTAAGACGAGCCTTGACAAAGGCAATGTACTCAGAATCATCCCCCGTAATGATCATATCATCAACATACAGGAGAAGAAGAGTCCGACCACGAGACGAAGTGTGGACAAAGAGCGCAGGATCATGATCACTAGCTGAAAAGCCAGCAGCAGTGACCACAGAGGAGAAGCGCTCAAACCAAGCACGAGGGGCTTGCTTAAGGCCATAGAGAGAGCGACGAAGGCGACAGACCATGCCCTCAGGAATAGAATACCCAGGTGGCGGATGCATGTAGACCTCCTCGCGCAACTCGCCATTAAGAAAGGCATTCTTGACATCAAGTCGAGAATGCACTGCATGGCGACAGACGCCACCGAAAGAAGAGTGCGAACAGTGGTCATGTGAGCCACAGGAGCAAAAGTCTCGTCAGAGTCAACACCATGCTCCCGCTGAAACCACGAGCAACAAGACGCGCCTTATAGCGCTCAAGAGAGCCATCGAGCGAGTCATAATCTTATAGACCCACTTACAAGTGATGGGATGAGAATGAGATGGACAAGGAACAAGATCCTGTACCAAGACGCTCAAGGGCAGCAATCTCTCGGCCATGGCAAGCTGCCACTCGTGGTGAGTAACAAAGATCCCGTGAGGAGACAAAGCTCACGAGTAGCTGCGCCAAGAAAGGCAAACAGGCGGAGGCCGAATCAATCGCGATCGCGAGAGCGTAGCGAGGAGAAGATGGCCCATCGGGAAGAGGGAACATCGAAGAAGATGGCTCACTGGAAGATCCTCAAAACGAGGTCGACGAGTGTAGAAGATAAGAGGAGGAGGTATCAGAGTAGGAGGAGCTCGGGAGTCGAGGAGACGACACAGCGGTGACAACGGCGGAGAGGCCACAGGAGGAATATGTGGAGACTCGGTGGGACAGTGGACGAGGCAAAACAGATATAGGTGTATCCGGAAAGGTCAAGAAAGACAGAGACTCCACAGAGGAAGTCAAGGAGAGGCAGGGCGTGGGTAGAATGGACGAGACTCGCCGAAAGTCACATCTCGAGAAACCCGCATCCGACGACCAACAGATCCCAACACCGATAGCCCTTGTGCTCGCATCAGATCCCGTAAAGACACACTCAACAGATCGAGCGGTCGCTTTGGTGCGTTCGAGGGGCGAGGAGAACGTAGCAAACGCAGCCAAACAGATGAAGGGCGAGTAGTCGGAAGAAGACCACGAGACGCTCAACGTGGATCGCACCCTAAGAGCGTAAGAGGGCTGGATGTTGACGAGATAGGTGGCGATGGAAACACCTCGGCCCAAAAGTGAGGTGGAATAGAGGCGGCGATCATCGAGCACGAGCCGCCTCAAGGAGGTGCCGATGCTTGCGCCACGACACCATTCGAGCATGAGCACCGGGACAAGAGAACGAGCGAGAGTGCCCTCGCCAGAAGGAAGCCTGCAGTGACGAGAGAGGTACTCGCCACAGAGTCGCACGAAGGACACGAATAGGAGTGGAGAACTGTGTGTATCATAGTGGCAAATTGTTTATAGATAGGCAAGGCCTCACTACGAGAAGACATGAAATATATCCAAGTGTGGCGAGAGAAATCATCTATGAAAATAATATAATAACGATGACCCTTTCAAATAAAGGAGCCGACCCCAAACGTCCGAATGAACAAGATCAAAAGGACGCCGAGACACGCACTCACTATGAGGATAAGGAAGTGAATCATTTACCTAACTTACAGCCCGACAATCTAAAGATACGCCTCCGAGATGCACCCGAAGACCACGACGAACTAAGGACGGCAGGCACGGATCCACACAGATGGCCAAGACGGTGATGTCACTGCTGGAAAGAGCCGGTAGACGAAGTGGCAGAAGCGGAGAGACCGGCGGCGGTGGTGGCAGCGGAAGGAAGGTGAAGCCAGTCAAGCTCCCAGAGACGTTGTGAGTCACGGCGCCGAGGGCTAGAACCAACTAGAGCTCCCGTGTGGCGATCCTGAACACAACAAGAGTCAGAGTCGAGAATGACCCGATAACCAAGGTCAGTAATCTGCCCAGCAGAAAGAAGCTGTAAGGTAAGGCGAGGAACATGAGCAACAGAAGGAACATGAAAGGATGAGTTGCTAAGAGATCCTCGACCAGAGACAGAAAGAGATGTACCATCAGCAGTAAGAACTCTGACAGGAGAATCAAGAGGTGTAATAGAAGACAGAGTGGAAGGATCAGGAGTCATGTGAAAAGATGCTCCAGAATCAAGAATCCACGGGGAGGTGTCTGACTGTGTAGGAGGTGGTCTCTCAGTGCCCGAAGAGTCGGGCGTAACTCGCAGAACTCGCCAAGGAGAACTCGGCGACAAGCGGCGCCGGTCCGGCTATCTCTCGCCGGTGAGAGAAATCGCCAAGGAGCCGATGCAAACGCCGTCCGAGAAGCACTAGTGCTCGCAGAACCGCCAGGAAGAACTCGGCGGCAAGCAGCGCCGAAGTCGGCTATCTCTCGCCGGTGAGAGAAACTGCTGAAGGAGCCGATGCAAACGTCGTCGTAGAAGCACTAGTGCCGTGAGAAGAACGGCGTGCAAGATGCCGCTTCTTCTTATAGCACCGACTCAATGTGGCCGACCACGCCGCAGAGGAACAGTGAGGACGCCACCACCACCGTGGTAGCCGCCGGAGGAGGCGAGTGCAGCAGCGGACGAGCGGCGAGCACGCAGGGGAGTGGCATCGCATCAAGACCACTCGACGATCAAAGATCACCGGCAGCGAGGAGGGAAACGGTGCCCATTGGTAGGCGCGCGCCGACGGCGCGGCGACCAAGGCAACGGTCTAACAGCGGCGCCGGCGCGCGCGCGGTTAGAACGACGTTTTTACAACCGACCGAGCCCAACCCTAGAACAGGGCGAGCGGAGACGGCCTGCGCGCGCGCGGCGCGGAGGCGGCGGCGGCGCGCGACCAGCGGGCGAGCAGCGGCGGCGAGGCCCGCCTCTCGATGGCGGCGGCGACCTCGGCGATCGGCGGCCGGGAGGCGAGGCGAGGCCGCGTCGAGGACGAGACGCGGAACCGCACCGGCCGGAGAGATGAGATCTGCGGCAATGCGGCGGCGGTTTTGCTTTTTTTTTTCAAACGAACCGCGACCGACCGAACGCCTACAAACCGATCGAGGCAGCGGATCGGCCTCGGCCGGGCGAACGACGGCCGGCATGGCGGAACGGCGATCGACGGCGGCGGCTCGCGGCGACCTCGGGCGGAGGAGCGAGCGGCGGCCGGGCGTGGAGAGCGGCCGACGGCGGCGACTCGGCAGCGGCCTTCCTCGAGCGGCGGCGCGAGCGCGAGCGGCGGCGCGATCGAGCGCGGCTACCTCGGGTAGGAGCGAGGAGGCCGGCGGATGACGGCGGCGCCGAAGGGAGCGGAGGAGGCCGCGAATCCGACGGCCGGGTGGGAGCAGAGGAGGCGGCGGGAGGCCGAGCGGGGCGGCAGCGACGGAGGTGGTGAGGCCGGCGGCGACGGCGCCGAGGCAACCCGGCGCGCGCGGCGGTCCAAGTCGGGAGTCGGCCGGCCGACGGGGAGTCGTCGGCGGTGACGACGCGGGGGAGTCGGCGGAGCCGACAGCGACGGGCGGACGGCAGCGGCGACGGGGAAGTCACGCGGGAGTCGACGTCGGTGGCGGAGTCGGCGACGGCGCACGGAACCCTAGGTAAGCCAAAACCCTAGATTTGGCTCTGATACCATGTTATGAATAGCGCATGTATTCAATATGAGGCCAATGGGCCGGTATATATACACAAAGTACAGGTGGCAAATATGCAAAGAACCCCTCATAACAATGGGGAATAACAAACTATACATATATCTCTAACAACTCTCTCATTTGATCAACGTGATACACAAAGTAAAAATGCGTTTACAAGAATGACCATTATATTAGGTCTTTCAAAGTTATATGATTGTAACATAAAAATGTTGTTGTCCTATGCTAAATGAACTTGCCACAGACAACTGTTTTGATTTTTTTTAAAAAAAAATCTTATCTAGCAGATATTTCATGTAGCGTTATCAGGTGCATTAGTTAGATTGTTTGGATTGCTGTTAGTTGTAGATGATGGCCTAGATCCTGTAGTCTAATAGCATATACTCTAGGCAGTTTACCATTGGTAAATTTGCACTTGAACAGTCATTTTTTACTTTTAGGGTGTTCTTACAGATACCATAATTATTTCGAAGCTTAAATGCTAAGCATTTTTTCCTTGCCATTTTCATCCTGCATTGGTGTTCTTTTATCGGTTAGCATTGAAATATATGTGTGGGGGGGTAGTATTGTTGATTGAATAGCTCTTACTGTTTGTAGGCTGCCTTGTGCTCTATAAGGATCGATTGTAAGAAAAGTTCCGAATTTGGCAGAGAACTTCATAGGTTCTGCTGCATCATTACTGAAGGAAAAACATCATGAGGTTTTGATATCTATTGTTCAGCTCTACACAAAAAGCCGGCAAAGATGCATTGGAGTACTTGAGAAAGGTACAATCACTACTATAGAAATGGTCATCACAGACGGTTTTCGAACCGTCTGAATTTATGTGTCTGTGATAATAAATAGTTATCACAGACAATTTTCAAACTGTCTATGATAAGATATAACACAAACAGTTTTTTTCAATAAAATTGTCTGTGATATATCAGATACGGGGACGGTTCTTAAATATAGCCGTCTGTGATATGTTAGATATCACAGATGGCTAATATTAAAAACCATCTATGATATTACAGATATCACAAATAGTTCTTAAATATAGCTACCTGTGATATTTCATATATCACAGATGCTTAATACTAAAAATTATCTATGATATATCAGATATCACAGACGGTTCTTCAACATAGCCATATGTGATATCTGAAAATATCACAGACAGCTAATATCAAAAACCGTCTGTAATATATCATATATCATAGACGATTTATTGTTACAAACTATCTATGATAGCTATTTCGATAGCTAAATTATTTTCTATTTTCGGCTAGTCTCAAGAAATGCTAGCTATACCCTCTGAAAACAAGCAAACAGATCACACATGTAGCACACGACAATCACTACACAGATCTCACAAATGAATTAAACAGCTGGAGGAAGTACAATTAAATGAATTGTTTGATTAAGCACAATTGAGTGATTACAATTGTATTAAATGTTTGAACATCTAATCATCATTGCTGGCGTGGAACTCTACATTCTTGTGTATGACCTCCCCCATTAAGAATTCGGAGAGCTGTCCTTGAACTTCAGTGAGTTTGTCAAGATCGAATGTACTTTCATCGAATTCCACACGATGTCGCTAGCAGTGTTAAAGTCATTAGCACATATATACCATTCCCTTCTTCAACATATCCTGCTCGGCCAATCTTCTAAAAGAAGACACGCTATTAATGTACTCTTCACTCACATGGTTCTCAACGTACATCTAGTTTCGATCTATCTTACGCATATAATAAATTAGTGTCAAATTAGATTATTAATACTACTATAGCTAGCCAGTCTAATACTTACATATATTGACATTCACATTATAATAAATTATCTATATCTAAATTAAGTAGCTAGCTATGTACTATTCATAAAGCAATGTATATATCAAGCAAGAATATATTAAAGTAAACTAAGAGTAGTGATCCATTCTTAAATTGGAGCAAACTACCAGTTAAACTAGATCTAAACATAGCTATCACCTCTCTTTATTACAATGCATATAATTAGAAGCTACCTATACTAACCTCTAATCACCAAAAACAAATAGATCTACAAGAGTTAGATTTGCAAGCAGTATGATTTCACCAAATTCCTCAGAGCCGGTCGTCTCCTTCAATGCAGCACAATGAAGACAGATCTGTCGGGGCCCCGCTGGCTAGCCATTTAATAATGTGGCGTATCCTAGACACGTCCAACTGTGAACCATCTGTGGTCTTGCACTATCATAGACGGTTCTCATTAATATATGTCTATGATAATTCATAAACGGTTCTTAACAAGACCGTCTATGATAATACATTTCACAAATGGTTATTATTACAAACTGTCTGTGATAATTACTTCTCACAGACGGTTTGCATTAATAACCGTCTACAAATAAATATCATATACGGTTCTAAAGTAGAACCGTCTATGATAAATATGGTTCTAAAATCTAAATTCATTCTCATATACATAAATGCAAATTAAGTAATGACTCAAGAGTAAATATATATTACTTAGTTGCTTGTTACCGATCAATAATACCATCATGTCGTTATACCGAGACAATTTACATATATAAAAGAGAGTAAATATAAATTCAACTGGTTGATTTTATATACACACACACGCGCGCGGTGCCCAAACAGCATGGCCAGTCGTTTCTTACAAAAGATAACAAAAATGTAGAAACATAACTACTTTGATTTTTTCTAGTGACGGAGGTAGCATGTAATCTCCATCTTCAAAACTTCGTAGGTGATATTGTCGGCATCGGACGGTTCGAGATCATCAGCAAACGAAGTTCGAAATACGCCCACCCAGTGACGCACTCGTTCAAGTGTCTCCCGAACACCTAGTCGAATTGAGTCACATGGCAGCAGCGACAATGAGTCTAGCCTCTCCGACTTCGTTGATAAGATTTCCCCTACCCTTGTTGTTGTGGATGTGTGGATACCTATTCATACTTGTTTGATTTAGTGTAATTGACAGTCTTATAATATCTCTGTACCTAAATATTGTTCTTCGTTGCAACGCACGGGCATTCAGCTAATAAACTCCTAATTTTTAACAACGCAATACTTGACTTTGATGTATCTTAATGGGAATTGTTTTACAGTTACGCCTTTCTTATATTTTCTTTTTGTGAGGATCTTTCTTATATTTTGATTTTAAATATGTTGCGGATATATAACATCTCTAATGGTTCTTGTTGATTAGTCGTAACTAGGGTCTATTAAAGAACTTCCAGCTCATTTCCCTTTTTAAAAGCTTTTACCGTACATCATTAGCTTTTAATTTCGTTAGCTGATTTATTCTTATTCTAAACCGAATTTGTTGTGGCCAACAAATAGATTATTAGCAAGGTCGCTCTCGACATAGTTACTTAAAAAAAGGCTATATACACTGAAAGATAACAAAGAGAAAAAAAAGGCTATATACACTGAAAGATAATAAAGGGGAAAAAAAGGCTATATACACTGAAAGATAAGAAAGAAAATAAGAATAAATACAAACACGACGACAACCCGAGTTTAGGCCGACGTCGGATGTGTGTAGGTGACAGCTGAGTAGTCCAACATCAGCGAGCATGCTTACAACACACTGGACAGGTGGCCAGTGCTCGTGTCACCATTGGTTGAGCTCGTGATAGTGGCGCACAGCTTATTTAACTAACCACCGGCCCTACCGATTTCTAACGTCGACAAGGCCGGGACAAACTGTCAGGCCTGTTGTAGCAGCTTGCATCACGACAGAGCTAGCAATTCACCGGAGGAGAGGATCAATGGCGATGCAGGAGCAGCTTACAGTCACCTCAGCATGCTCAGCGGTGGGGGCCGTACAGGGACTGGCCTGGCCCGGATTCTCTTGGTGATTTCTCGTGTTGATTTTGATGTCTAAACTAAAACGATTTGTATTATTAGCTTTAAGCTTGCCCTGGCTATGTCATCCGCACCGATACGTGCAACCACGAGTGTGAAATAAAGTCCAGGGCCTTGTTCTGATTTGCTGAAGGTTGTATCATGGATCTTATCAGATCCAGGGCCGGGACCCCCATGGCGAAGCTACTTGTGCGCCGGACGTCGCTTCCTGATGTCTACTCCTGTGCTCCTAGCGCCGGCAAGCACTTGGATCGATCGATCTCTCGCACCCTGAGCGTGAGCTGATGGCCAAGCGTTCGCTTCGCTTCTCATGCATGCATGACCGCGATATCTGCCAATCGAAGAAAAGAATGGGAACGAAGCATCTGTCTAATCGTCCAGCTCACCATGGATACATAGATAGATCATCGTCCCCAATTGGCGCGGCGGACAGCGACGGTGTCCACTCTACCGTAAACCCTGTCCCCGATCGATCTTGCTGGTACCAACATTTTTCTGCGCTGTCTGAGGATCGATCGATGGTTCGACGCACCGGCTGCGAATGATGTAGTGGCAGCATGCACGATCGATCGGGAGGTCCGAAGAATCTTTGGAGCCGATTGGGCAGTGCGTCGATGCCGGAATCGCTCGGTGCGACGACGGAGAACAGGTATCCAGCTTTAAAGCGGCGTCAGTGACGACGAGCGCATGCTTGACGTCGATCTCTACTACCCTCTCGGCCAGAGACGGAGATGCTGTGTCCAAGAAAAACGCAATGCACGCACATTATATTATTTATTCCGGACAGAATTTCTCCCTGCTATATTCTGCAGATCTGTTAGCTAGCAGCTGTTCTTTTCCTGTCGAAATCTCACGAACCCGGCTGCTTTTGCAAAGACAAAAATGGAGAGAGAGACAGAGGAATCGGCTTTGTCCTTCTTGCTAGGTACATACGCACGGTTGCACTGTAGCTTGTCATGGCTGGCTAGTTGCCAGTGCCACGGCGGAGCGGTACAGTGGTGGTTAGGCGTCCGGCTAAGAAGGAGTTATTTTCAGGGCTTTTGTACGGTTTCAGAGACATGTACACGGCGATTTAAGTGGACAAAAATAAGGTTGCGAGTCGGCGTCTGAAACTTTGGGCAGCTTGCTGGTGGCGTAACCCTCGGCTGCGCCTGCGGTACAGCCTGTACAAAATGGCATGGCGAGTGGTACTACTGCTACGAGTAGGCATTAATGTAGATGAGTGACCTGGCTGCTTATGATTCGTTGCACCGGTGCACATCGTCGGTTAAGAGATGGAGATGGGCCTCCAAATTGAGACCAAGTGACGCTTTGTTTAGTTTTTTGTAAGGTGTCGACCCTCCATCCAGGCCACAGCCTGTGTATTCGTTCGAACGGTCCGCGGGCTGCCCATCATCTAGACACATACCTCTAAACCTTATTCTTTTATTAGCTGGATTTGTTGCAAGAGTTCACTCCACGTGTTGCAGAATATTTTTTTTATTTTGTTGCAATGTTATTGCTGTGATGAGTTTTGTTACAGCTAGAGCAAGATTTTGTTTCACGGGTAGCCACTTGTTTTGTTTGTGCTGTAAAAATTTGCATAGTTGAATTAATTTTCAGTTATTGGTTAGATTTATTGTAAACATCATTGGAAAACGTTGTGCCCAACCATCTGATAGTTTGGCTCCCATGGGGGTGCGCCACCACGGGAGCTTCCCGACGATGAGGAGGTTCTGTAGGAGGGCCCCTCATCTCCATGACTGATTACAATAGACTCCCTCAGCGACTTCTTCGCGAACATGTTGAGTACGACGTTGTTGTGCCCCGACGGAGTAGGATCGAACAGTTGGTTCACTTCAGACGAAGATCCAACATCACAAGCAGTGTACAGAGCTAGCGTCTGGATCGGACGTCCGAGCACTAGTCGTTCCCTTTTTAACACACATAGTGATGAAGATGAGGAAGGGGACTTGTACAGTGCACATAGTTTGGTTGAGAACTTGAGACCGAATTGCTACTATAGGATTGCTGTACTATTAAGAGAGGTCTTGTCTAGTAGCTTGAGTCTCATCATGTGTTAATAGTAGGGATGCAAACGGATTGAATACGGACAGATAATGTCTCTACCATATTTGTTTTCATATTTTTTTTTCTCGGATACGAATACAAATACGAATAATATCAAATACAGAACAGAGCGAATATGAATCGAAACGAATACGGTCACGCATATTTATCGGAACATGAAAACCCCTTAAACTATACATCCAAAATCAATAAAAACACATAAATAGTTTATCTTATCAAAACATTCATGAAATCTAAATAAGTATAAGTATTTTTATCCGCAATAGTCATACCGTTGTACAGATTTTAAATCTTCAAGTGGCAGTTAATTTTTTCTAAAGTTCTAAATAATTTTTAATGGATTTCTACCATTTACATGTGACTAATAAATTAATTAAGTATTTAAATTTGCATCAAAATAATTTAAACGGGAGTACATCAATTTAATCGGTACAAATTTTAATCCACCAACAATATGAAATTTATTTTTTAATAAACATAAATATTTGCTAGTGGTGTTTGTAATTTAATATGACTAAGGAACCTAATGTCTAATGGTAATGGAGGCTTATGGCTTGGTTGGGCTAATCGGCTGGTGGCAGAGGAAATGAGAGAGGCTAACTTGGGCTGGGCAATTGTAACATCCCATTTTCAAGCCTTGAAGCTAATGTAAAGTTCAAACCTATGTTAATGAGATTAAAAGCATTTATTCCCAGTTGGTTATTCCTTTTTGGTTTTCAAAAGAAAATTCAAGTTGTGCTTAAATGATATAAATTGAGAGTCTTGTTTTATCTCCAAAAGAGTAAAACAAATTAATCCTTTTAAAATCTAGAATTTGAATTGTGCTCCAAGAATTAAAAGAGTCAGGAGGTTAAGGTTTGTGTTCACCATTTTAGAAGAGGAAATATATATTTATATACTAATATAAGGAAGATTTTTCCCAAGCCTTTCCCAGCCATCCATTCTCTCCTTCCTGTCAATCCCAGCCACCCATTTCCATTTCTTCTCCTGGCACAGCACTCTGTTCCTCATTCATACCCCAGCGCCTCCTCCTATGTCTGCAGCTCGTCGCCATTCGCCACCAACCTCGTCGGTGAGTTATTGCGGCAGTAGCCTCGTCTTCAGCACCTCTCCTTGCCATCAGCGCCCGGCAGCAGCAGAGTCTCCGGTCACCTCCTGCGCATCCCCGATTGCTTCGGCTTGCGCCCGACCGTGCGCCATTTTCCCCACTCCAAAGCTGACGTAGTACTCCTCTGCCACCGGTCACCCTCGCGTGCACTGTGGTTGCACGGCGCCATGCCGCTTTGCCCCCCCCCCCCGACAAACCCGTCCCCGGCCGCTATAAAGAGCGCCGAAACCTCGCCGCACACCCCGCCGAAGCTCGCCCGAAACATCACACTCGGTCGCCTCCTCTGCCTCAGGCGCTCCGTCGGCAAACTCCACCGCCCCGCGCCACCGGTCAACATTGGGCCTTCTTGAGCTTTCCCCCGACTTCCCCTCCTCTCCCTCTCCCATCCTCCCAGGCTAATCGTCTTCCCCTTCCCCGCAGGCCGCCGGCGACGTGTTTCTTCATCAACGCCGGCGCCGGGTCTTCACGGGGAAGCACTGCGTCTCGGGCCAATCCACCGTGCGTGGAGCATCTCTTGGGCCCCGGGAACACAACCCCCACCTCGCCGAGCCTTGCCGCCCTCCCCAGCAAGCCGCCGCTGTCTCCCTCCTCACCGCCGAGCCCATCCCCGTCGCCAGCCCGCACCGCTTCACTCCAGCCGCCGCTCAAGCCACAGGTGAGCTCATTGACGCCCATGTATGCTCCCACGGCGAGCAATTGGATCATAATGGCCCGAGTCGCCGGCGCACAAATCCCCTGCTCCGGCCACCGCCCTACCCGCCGTCGCGCTCGTTTCCGGCCGCCACCCGGCTGGCCCAGGCAATTCCGCCCTCCCCGAGGTGCGCGTTGGGTCGGGCGACCCGTTTTTGCCGGCGCCGCCGCCCCTCCGTGCCCTCTCCGCCGCCGGCCGGCTCCGCCTCCCTTGCGGTCGGGAAGAACCAGAGAAAGAGACCATGAGTTAACCCCCCCAAATTAGTTATTGCCTAAAACCGCTATTTAAGATGTCTTAAGCCGACCAAGTGAAGGGGCATTAATGCTGCTAATTAAGGCCCACTTGTCAGATTTTCTGAAATTTCAGGACTTTAAAAACTTTGAAATGCTATAACTTTATAACCATAACTCCGAATTTGACGAAACCAACTTCTAAAATTTTCTAAAATCAAGACCGGTCTAATGGTTCTGGTTTGGTTCAGTTTTGAGTTCATTTTTGCTTTGTTTTATTTTATTTGGTATTTATTTGCTTCCGTTCTCGTTTGCGTTGTTTTTTCGGTTCGATCTCTCGAGTAGAGTTCGAAGACGCGAACGAGCCCCCGCCTGAAGCAGCACAAGACCCCCAAGCTTTCGATCCAGGCGAGTCAATACTTTGATCATTTTGTGCCTATATTTTATGTGAAGATATGTTCATTTCAACTGTTACAAATTGCATGCGTTATTTTATGTGCTAAAAACATGTAACTATTACGGTAGCTAACAACCCTATTTCCACCTAATGATAATACACCCCACCAGTAATTGACTCATATGATCATTGTTGCCCTAGATATAAACACTAGCTATGGTAGTTATATGTCTTAATATTGCCATGCTAAATTTGTCAAGTCCAGGGTTCTAGTAACCCTGATAATCATTCTTTAATCATGAATACTAGATTTGGGATAGTCATGGGAAGTACATGGCTGGACAATTATGTGAATTTGTGTTATGCTTCTCAAAACCCTAAAAATCTGCTAAACCTGTTTGGGCGGGTGGTAAGAGTGGTGGGTGTGGATGTAACACAAGGAATGTGGAATGAACCGCCCAGATGACCTAAGGACTTAATCCTGTGTGGACCCTCCGTGCATAACAATACAACCACAAGCTGGCATATTGTAGGCTGGGCTAAATAATTTACTGAACCCTCTAGTCATTTCACGGAGAACGTGTGTAGGTGGGTAATGAAAGCCCCACTTGGAATGGGACACCGGATGTAGGTGACGTTGCTTAGGATAGCGTATGTGGAGAGTGGAGTCCGACTGCGCTAACCTATGGTGGACATCCCGCACAACCTATGGACGTAACCCCATAGGAGTGATATACTAGAGTGTGAGGTATTGTAAAGGCCTCGTGATATTCTCTCGATCTGCATGTCAAAGGAATCATGTAGAACCATCGGGACGATTATCTCATGTGGGTAAAGATGTACAGTCTCTGCAGAGAGTATACAAAACTATTCGAATAGCCGTGCCCACGGTCAAGGGCAGACATGGAAATCCTCCTCGAGTTAGTTCTATTTCAAAACTCTTGAGGTTGGAAATAAGGATTTGTTAGTTGGATGTAACTTAAAATTTGGAAATTTGTCCTGAAGGGATGTACTCCAGTGTTGGTAATAAGGTGGAAGTAACCTGCTATTCAAAAGTTAAGCATGGGTGATGGAACCATAAGATCAGTGGATGTAACCTACTCCATTGTAAATTATTACACACTGTCAGTTATCAAATCATAAGTTCTTGAAAAATGCTAGGCCATAGGGACTTTTAAGTTATGGTTATTTCAAAAGTTGCTTTATTCAAATAAAAGAACCCGAGCCATCCTTGAATAGCCTTGCATCTATAATTATATGTATTCTGTGTGTTGGCTCGCGGAGCACGGTTGTTTGTGCTCACCTCGCTCTTAACCCCCATTCAGAGACTGGGAATCAAGAGCATTACGCCTACCATGAGGAGCAGGATGCTGAAGGAAATGAAGACGGTGGTTACTAGATTAGGCCTCGGTAGTCTTGCCTCTCGCCTCAGCCAGTTGACCCGGCTAGTTTTGGTGAGTGCCTCCGTTATTAGTCGGGTCCTTGGTTAATAACGATGGTACTCGAGTTGACCTGATCGCTTGCTCGTGGCGAGTTGTGCCCTACACTATGTACGCTTCGCTTCGTTCTTTATGTATTGTAAAACATTTGGCCCGATGACTCTATTGTAACGTCGACCCGACGCGGTCTATTTGAACTCTGGTATTGTATTGTATGGTATTGTCGTGTATGAAATGATGCAGCATTGTATCTGTGAGCATTATCTACTGATCCAGGGAATAATGCAGTGTTATCACAGAGGCTTCCAGGTTAGTAAACTTGGGGTCCGACAGCAATGTTGGGCAAAAATTTCAAATATCCATTTTTGTATTATCCGGATAATCCGTATCCGTATTCACCGGATATCAGGCCTACTGTATTCGTATTTGTATCCGACAAAAAAATCCGTATTCGTATCCGATCCGAGAATTATCCGAAGAAAATCCGATCCGACACAATCCATATTCGTTTTCATCCTGATCGGTCGGAAACTATTCGATCCGTTTTCACCCCTAGTTAATAGCTTAATCTCTTTTGCTTTAGCTCTCCTTGGCATGATGCTAATATTTATGAATATGTTTTCTAAATAGTTGCAGCTCATGTATTCGATCCTTGTTGCATGTGGCTTGAGTTTATAAATATTTTTTTATAAATGGTTGAAGTCCATGTTCCATACTCCTTATGGCATGATGCTTAGATTTATGAATGTGTTTTACAAATAGTTAAAAATCATGCAAAATTCTTGTAAGATGTGACTCAGATTTGTGAATGTGTTTTGCAAACAACATGAGCCCATGTCCCTAATCTTTGTAGTATGATTCTGAAGTGTATGAATGTGTTTTGCAACTTATTGTGAATTATGTTTTGACTTTTGTTTGTATGGTACTATGATTTATGAATGTGTTTTGCAAATATGTTAAAGTACATGCAAATATGTCTCTGCTAAAAATTGCAAGGCAGTATGACTGACTCTGTGTGAATGGTTGGTTTAGCCTGCAATGTGACCACTTTGTGTGTGGTGGTATGATTAGTGCAATCTGACTGACTGTGTGTAGGTGGTTTGAACGGCTCATGTTGAGTAGTTAGACCAGTGAGCAGTCAAACTGGCTCTAAGAGAGCGGTTTGACTGGCCTTGCAGTACTACTGAGCATTAGTTGCCGGTATTGATTTTCCAGAGAGCTTTTTCGATTTTGGTCGGCGCTTAGACCGACCTATGTTGTGGCTCGATCGCCTCGTGATCGCGATCGATCGATCAAAGTCAGAATAACTAGTTCTTTAGCCATTGTGAGGAGAGCGGTACGACCAGTCGATTGCCTACGGTAGTGCATTATTTCTGATTTTTTTTCTTCTAACGGCTAGTTTCTTTGTGTGGGGGTATAAATATCCCCTTGTTACTGGTTGGAGAGGTTATTGGATGCTTGCTGAACCCATTTCCACTTTCTTGAGCTAGTGTGAACCTCTCCTCTCAATTGTGCATGTGTTGCACTTTGTGAATAAGGAGAGAAGTCTCTAGTTACATGCATTGCATCTAGCAGTAGGTTTCGTATTCACTTAAGCTTGTGCATTCATTACACATGGTAAGAATCAAGCAAGGAGCTTGATTTGATACTCTTAGAGGTTACCGACTCCTAGACAACATTAGATGCGTCGTGTCTGGTGATTTCTTCAAAAAAGATTGTGAAGAGGCCCGGTGTATTATGAAGGTTGGAGTTTACCTACTCAGAGGGAAAAAAAGCTACCACTAGTAGTAAGCAAGGTGATTGGCTTAATTCATGGAGCCGGTCTAATTCGTTTAGACTTACCTCAATATGGACTAAGAGAGACCGGCAAGTCTCCAAACACCATAGTAAAAAATTGTCAAATTATGGTTTGCCTTCTTTTACTCAATTTACATATTGTAATTTATATTCATATAAATTGAATTGATTATTTGTCATCCTTAGATTGCAAACCTTGGCATAGACTTAGGGTGTTGATGCACTTAGGTGAATCTAGATGATTTATGTCTTAATTGTGCAAAACTGATTTAATTTACACTTTCTCATATAAACTCGGTTTTAGCCAAAAGAGAGAATTTTAAAAGCACCTAGTCACCCCCTCTAGTCAGCCTCCTTGACCGCACGGGGTCGTGACCGATGGACAGCTTTCCTACGATCTTTCATACAAATCCATGATGCACTCAATTGTGTCGTTCGCCTGGTTGCTCTTTGATTTCTTCCTATCTAGTGTGTCAAGCAGAGACGTGTGTCTCCTCCCCTTGAAGGGCTTCTTGTGTAACGTGTTGGCCCTTTGCCGCGCCGGTCGAGACGGGCCGCGTTTTCTGTTAGCCCAGGCGGGATCACGCGGCCCCCTCTGGTGTTTCTGGGCTGTTTCCGCGCGACCCAACACCGAGTCGTCAAGCCCTTCCGCTTCCATGGGGAACCCGTGTCGAAAGTAGAGAAATCTGGACACATTTGGACCCCCTAAACACCTGAAATTCCACTTTTGGCCCCCAAATCAAAAAAATTCCATTTTTGGACCCCTCCCGACCGCGCGTTCGCGAGCTGGTGCCACGTGTCCCGGACGCGGTCGGGCGGCGACGCTGCGGCGAAGCGGCGGCGGCTACGGCGGCGGCGCGCGGCGCGCGCGGGCGGGCGGCGGCGGCGGCGCGCTTGCGATCGCGCGAACGCGCGGCGAACGCGGCGGCGGCGCGGCGGCGCGGTCGCGCGACGGCGAACGCGCGGTCGGCGGCGCGGCGCGCGGCGGCGCGCGGCGCAACGCATGGCGGCAGCGGCGCGGCGCGCGATGAAGCGGCGCGCGTCGGCGCGGCAGCGCGCGCGTGGTCGCATGATGGAGCGGCGCCGCGCGGCGGCGCTGAGGACAGGCAGGTCGTGCGGTAGCACACCGCGCGACCGGGACACGTGGCGCCATCTCGCGAAACACGCGGTCGGGAGGGTCCAGAAATGGAATTTTTTTGGTTTAGGGGCCAAAAACGGAATTTCGGGTGTTTAGAGGTCCAAATGTGTCCAGATTTCTAGAAACCTTCGCTCGTCGGCGACTCTCCTGCGTCTCCTGCTCCCCTACTCCGGCCGCACCATGGACAGCGTCGCCCCGAACCCATCCGCCGCGGGTAACGGCGTACAAGCGGGCGCCAGCGGCGAGCGCGCTGAGGACGCGGCGAAGCAGAACCTGGCGCAGGTGACGGGCTCGATCCAGAAGACCCTGGGCCTCCTCCACCAGCTCAACCTCAACGTCTCCTCCTTCAGCTCCGCGTCCCAGCTCCCGCTCCTCCAGCGCCTGTGAGCTCCCTCGGCACCCAACGCCGCCCCCCCCCCCCCCCCGCCCCCCGGTTTTCGCTTCGTCCCCGCGGCTTTGCGTGTGCGAATTCTTAGGGTTTGGTCTTCTCTTACGATTCAGGAACGCTCTCGTGGCGGAGCTCGACACGATGCAGAAGCTGGCCGACGGATGCAACATCCAGGTCCCCATGGAGGTCGTCAAGTGGGATCATTTAATCTCATCTCTTTCTCCGTTGCTCCTTGTTGTTGCGCGTGACCTGAACTGTATGTTCTGGATTGGTGCTTGTTTTGGTAGTTTGATTGATGACGGGAAGAACCCCGATGAGTTCACCAGGGACGTGCTCAACAGCTGCATCGCCAAGAACCAGATCACCAAGGGCAAGACCGATGCTTTCAAGGTACGGATACATTACTTTGTCTTTGAAATTGGTTAACGGTAACACAGAATGTGAGATTTTGACCCGGTTCATAGTATTAGTGCCTTAGAGGTGCATTGTCTTGTCACGTATGAGTCAGCTCGCAGATCTATTTATGGGGAACTAAACTGCAATTGCACTATGATCTGAACAATATAGTTGTGCTGATGCTCCTTTATGCAAAAGAACTCGCATAGGACTTAGTTGTTCAAGTGTGCGCACTGCACAGCTTTTCTCATTGTTCACTTTTCTCAATCAGTGACAATCCTGTGTTGGAATAAACCACGCAAGTTTCTGCGTGTGCGCGTTGTGTGCGTTGAGTGAACGTGTGTCGTACGCTGCCGTTCGTCGAGGCTTGCGGATAGCTGCGAATGTTGTTGCAGGAGCACCGGCATGGCTCGCGTGATGACCGGATCGTATGCGTGAGGAAACAGCTCACGTTGAGAACAATCCGGATCGCGAGGAGCTCGGGCGGACGTGCGCGCGAGAGCCGGAGTTAGTTGCTTAGGTGCTGAATAAAACCGCATGTAAGCCGTGTGTTATTTGCTGTGAGGAAAAACTGAAAAGCCCGGCGTTGAGTCGCCGCCGCGCGCGTTAAATCGCCGTAAACCATTCCGTGTGTATCGTGACTTCTTCTACCTCGCGTTCGCGTGTGTGTGTGCGTTCCTGGGCAAAGCCTTCATTTGGTATCAGAGCAAGGAACGAAGATGTCCGGTACCCTGCAGAAGCCCGGCGTCGCGGCGGAGCGCGTCGTCCCCAACACCGGCGCAGTTGAGCCGCCTGCCGACCAAGACCAACTATCATGAGTGGTCATTGGTCATGCAGTGAGCCTAGAGGCGTTGGAGCTCGGGTCTGTGGAGGCCGTCGGCCGCCGAGCGCCAAGGATCGGCGGCGCCGCCGCCATCTTGCGCGCGGTGCCGCGAGATGAAGGCGGGCTCGCCGTGAAGAAGTCGCGAAAGAAGCGTGGGAGCGGTGAAGAAGATGAGGGTCGGCGATGATCGCGTGAAGTCCGCGAACGCAACGCCTCTTGAAGGAGTTCGAGAACGTCGCGTTCCACGACGGGGAGTCTGTCGACGACTTCGCGATGCGCATCAACGGGCTTGTCGCCAGCCTGCGCGAGCTTGGCGAGGCAATGGAGGACAGCCGCGTGGTGAAGAAGATCCTGCGCGTGGTACCGAAGAAGATGAAGCAGGTCGCGGTGGCGATCGAGATGCTTTTGGACCTCAACACCATGTCCGTGGAGGAGCTGCGTCGGTCGGCCGCGCGTGGCGGAGGAGCCTCGCGACATCGATGAGAGACAGGGGTGTTGGCGTCTCGCTGCTCACCGAGGAGCGATGGGAAGCTTCGCTGCGCGCAGCGCGGCGGAAATGCGCGCGCGGAGGCGCGGCGACAAGGCGATGATGACCACGCCGACGACGACGCGGCGAGCACGCGTGCTCGGGGACCACGGGCGTTGAAGCGCCGCAACCGAGGGAAGTGCTTCAACTGCGGCGTTCGTGGCCACCTCGCCAGGGACTGCCGGGAGCCGAGGAAGGAGAAGGCACTGCTCACCGAAGTCGACGACGAGCCAACTCTTCTGTAGGATGAACGCGCAGGGTGTCGTGGTTTAGGGGGTGATTGTTGGAATAAACCACGCAAGTTTCTGCGTGTGCACGTTGTGTGCGTTGAGTGAACGTGTGTCGTACGCTGCCGTTCGTCGAGGCTTGCGGATAGCTGCGAATGTTGTTGCAGGAGCACCGGCATGGCTCGCGTGATGACCGGATCGTATGCGTGAGGAAACAGCTTGCGTTGAGAACAATCCGGATCGCGAGGAGCTCAGGCGGACGTGCGCGGGAGAGTCGGAGTTAGTTGCTCAGGTGCTGAATAAAACCGCATGTAAGCCGTGTGTTATTTGCTGTGAGGAAAAACTAAAAAGCCCGGCGTTGAGTCGCTGTCGCGGCGTTCGTCGCCAGAAACCATTCCGTGTGTGTACTGTACTTCTTCTACCTCGCGTTCGCGTGTGTGTGTGCGTTCCTGGGCAAAGCCTTCATCCTGTGCCTTTGTGATCTAGTTAGAAATTAGAACTTGTTTTCAGCCATGGAGGATCATTCTTCTATACTGGGGAACATTCTATTTTCTTTCAACGTTCCAATACTCCAGTTGCCCAAGTGGTTTTGTTGTTCGTGTCATCAAGCTTTTGTTGCTTTTGATATAAGGACATATTAGTGTTATTTGAAAGGAATAAAATATGTATACGCCATGAAAAGTAGGCAGCATATAGCCCTTTTATTTCATTTCATAGATTGACATCCAAACCATCTATTCAGGAAGTACATGTTGTCTTTCATGAGGCAAGCCTTCCTTTATGCTATTTGGAGCACTTTAGTACTGAAATTGGTTATGGTCTACCGACTACTGCCAATCAGTTGTTATGGACACCCTTCATTTTTGAAGTTTTCCTGCTCTAATTAAATTTGGTTGAAATGTGGGCCCAAAGTTTGTTGTACTGCCCATGCAGATTCCTATCACTGTAGTTGTACAAGTTGATGATTTAGTGGGTCTATTTGAAATGAATAGATGGCAATTCCTTATCCAATACTTGTATAGCATTTATTGAGTGGATGTAAAACCGTAAGGCTCAGGTTTGTTTAGCCTTATGATTTATCAATGCTGCAACTAGTTATGAAGTCAATTAGTCATATAACCTTCTTGTTCATCACATGGGTACCTTTTATGTGAACACTTGGTATCCTCATTGCTAATTTTGTACTTTTGACTCTAATTTGAGCCATGGGTTGATTTCTCCAAGTTTGCCCTGCTATTTTTCTTTGTGTGGTGTTTGGTCCCATGTATTCAGTTTGTATGACTTTTTACACTGATACTGCCATGACAAATTGATACGTGGGTTTTTTTTATTAAAGTTGTTCCTTATTATTGTGAAAATTTCTGGCAAGAACTTCTAGATGATGTAATTCTGTATCTTGGTAATAAAAAATTGGACTTGGTTCATTGCAAATCTGTTTGTTTCAGAGCCTGCGGAAGCATCTTCTTGAGGAACTTGAACAAGCTTTTCCTGATGACGTAGAAGCGTACAGGGAGATACGTGCTACTTCTGCCGCTGTAAGTGGAAATACAGTTACACTTTTAAGCTTGGCTTTTCCTTGATATACATGTTTATAGGGTCTAATGGGCTAACAATAATGCACTAATCATCTTTTAGTAATCATATGCAATTTCATGTTTTAGTTATCACAATACACCTTCCATTCTTCTGGAAGTGACAGTACATCTAATATTAGCTGAGCCTAATAAGATTTCTAGCTCTATTATTTAAAACAGAATGATATTTGTAACTTAAGTTTGTGATCAGACCACGATATATCTGTCTTTGATTAGAACCTACCAATTTAAAAGCTAATCTTGGTGTTTTGGACTTAATTTAGCTGAGGGCAGAATTACATTGGTAATTCGTACTTTGTAAATCTACATATTCATGGCTGTTCCTATAATTTAACTTTTTATATCATGGATTTGCTGTACTATTAAGTCATTCAACTCAAATTTCAGTGTCATAATAATTTGGAATTTATAGCTTCAAGATGAGATTAAGTCATTCAACTCAAATTTCAGTGTCATAATAATTTGGAATTTATAGCTTCAAGAGGAGATTATCAACTGAAATTGAAATTTCTTTCTAGCCTTAAGTTTGATGTGTAACAACTAACAACCAGCATTACAAAAGTTGTTCTGCATCTTGTTCGTGAGGGGCTGCCAGTGTCAGTTTCTAGTTGGTGCTCCACAGTTCCTGGCCAGGTAGAGCTTTACCCTAATCCCTAGACCGAACTCAGTTGGAACAGGTTGGTTTCTGTAACCGTAGTCTGTAGGAACCGATGAATTACCATTGCCCCCAATTTATTTTCAACTAATATCAGCAATTGATGCTTAACCGTGAAAAAATTAAGTGAAAAGTGGCTAGATTCAGTGAGCTAATAGGTTTCACAAAATTCCATTGCTTGCTAGGAACCAAGCAGTAGCCAGCAGGTAATTGCTGGTTTTGCCAACACTGGTAACATGTGCTTCAATAATTCAATTGTTGCTTTCTTGTTGAGAATGACGGTCATTTATATTGTTCTGCATTAGTTTCTTAATATCTCATTTTATCCAGGAATCGAAACGGTTGGCTCAGTCCCAGAGCGTTTTGCCTAATGGAGATGTCAAAATGAAAGCTGAGCATTGAAAGAAGAACCCAGCTACAAAGAGCAAATTAGCCGAGCATTGAGAGAAGGACCCAGCTACAAAGAGCAAGTTTGTTGTTTCTACTATACTTAGTTTAGGGAAGCCTTTTTGAACCAACAACTGATACCTCCCTGTATGCACTGTCCGTTCATGTGACTGATCAATAATCTTTGTATATTATCATATCATGTGCTGCATCATATATTCGGCTCACCCACTGATTGAAGTTAATTACCCGAGTTCGGTAGCGTCATACCTGTGTCTAGTTCATTAGCTTTTCAGATAGCTCAAGAAAATGTGAAGTAGGATGATGCATGCTAAGTAGCTGCATTTGCCCTGTTTCGGTTTGTCTAAGCAGCAACGCCATCTAGGGTTGGGATGCCGCATACATTATCAAGAGACTATAATGCAACTGACAATAGAATAATAAATTTGTTAGTAATCTGCTTTTCTGCTCATCATATCATTGGGTTTGGTAATCATATCACTGTCTACCGCTGTGTACTCCATTCAAATGCTAATCCAGTTGGCGGTTGCCCCTAGATTCATTCCATGATGTAGTCTGTGTCCTATATAGTACATAGGATAGATTGCCTTTTGGTGATAGATTTATTTCGAACAGTATAACTGAAAAACGGTTGGCACTATGCCAAGGTGGGTGGGTGGGTGGGTGATTTCCTTTTCGAAGTCAGCTAGGTGAAGTTTGGTAAATTCCTTGGCGTGCATGCGGCATCAGTATCTAGTCATTTGGCATTTATGATTTTACCGTTATCATCAGTTCATCACTTATCATCTTTGTTACTCTTCAACATATCTGCAATTCAAGTTACCCAAGATAACATAGTTTGATGATTTCTCCGAAACAAAAAATTATGGTAGGTGGTATCATGGTGAGCTGCCGTGGAATGGGTTATGGAACTTAAAGAAAGGGGGGAAAGGTATTATTATGAGTACGAGACTACATTACATACTAGATAAAATTTATAATAATCACTGTACTTGGCTAAATAAGTAAGCCTTGATCTTGACATCCACCGCGAATATGTACTCTATATATCGGCATATCAAAGATGCAGAGGATCTTTTAGACGTAAGAATGACTTATAGAGAGCAATCATATGACCTAGTCCATCGGTTTGTTTTTAAAGATGTATGAGAGTGCATTCGAATATAGATAGCTGAGATCAATTTTCCTTCTTTTTTTCTATGATCATTGTACTATTCTGGCTTTGGATTATTCCAAGCATGGAGGTATGGAGTTTTTAATATTAATGAATAACTAGCACGGTGATTTAGTGGCAATTTTTAGAACGTTATCAATTCGATTTAATTTTTATGTTTGTAGAATTGATTTCATTTGTGAACTTAATGTATATTAGTATATGTTAAAATAAAGAATACATATTATACCTTTGGGAGGGAATACTTATTTTTTATAATTTTTAATCGGCATCTCTAATAATAGAGACAATAGTTGTATCCAAGGTTCTAAAACCCGTAACCAGGAGAAATCCCGGCCGGCGGCCGGTAATGGTAACCGGCCGATTACCGGAAAAACCGTAAAAAAAAGATCATATTTTGAAAATCAAAATTTGAATTTTGAGATGTTTTGAAACCGGTAACCAGAAAAACCGGGCGGTAACCGGAAATACCGGAAAAAACGGCCAAAATTTGAAAATAAAAAATTGATACCAGCCGGTTTTTTGGTTACCAGTCTCCACCAATAGAAACGATAACCGACGGTTATCAGCCGGTAACCGCCGGGATTTTGAACCCTGGTTGTATCCATATTAATACAATTAAAAGAATGCAATTATAATGGATATTGTGGGTAAGTTCGTGTATGTGCGTAGATCGCTTGAGTTCAATTCTACCTTTAGCATCTCGCATCTTAATTAAATACAAGAGTTCCTTGACTATACATGTGTGCATATCACAGTGCAAATCAACTTCATGCACACTTTCATAGGTTAAAAATATCATTGGTTATGATTTATTAATCATAAAAATGGTTCACCTAATTAAGAGCTAGATGTCTTTTTGTGAGAATTCCTAGCAATTATTCTCATTTATTAGGGTATATTTATCGGTTATGGATTGCTAAACATAAATAGGGTCCACCAAATTAAGGGCTAGTTTTTTTAAATTTTTGGAAGAATTTCTACAATATTTGGTTTTTTTAATTTTTGAGAAAATTTCTACAATATCTCTCTTTTTCCTTAGCTTATGTAATCAACCATCTTAAGCTTTTATTGTATGAAAGATAACACCTAGCGATTGATATAGTTCAATTTTATTTTAGAATCCCTCTTTAGCTGTTATAACTCGGATCCATCAGGTTGATGTCTAAATCTTTCTCTAAGTGTATAATTAGTATAGATATAGATAGATTATTACATCTCTAAGCCAACTATTAAATCTAAGCATTTAAAATTAGAGCCCATCAAATTGAGGGTCAGATGGTTTTGCTTTTTCGTGAGAATTTCTAATATATTTTTTCCTTAGCAACCCTAAAAAACATGCTATCCACTTTTAGTATATAATAGAAGATGCCTTCCCTAAATTAACAAGTCACGATGCATCACTAATAAGTCAAAGATGCTATTTGCCTCAGCATAACCTATCCATGACTACACTAAGAGCTTGTTTGGAATAATGGAATATAGGAATTTCACATACAGGAATGGTAAAAAAAAAATCCGTGTTTTAAACGTGGCTAAAGTTGTGTGCACGAACTTAAGCCGTAGAAATTGCCCTGATTCATGTAATATTCATGTGTTCCAAATATGACTTAAATTGTTGTATCGTGGTGCTCATTTCTTGTATGCTTTGTAACCTGTTTGGTGTTGACACCTAATAGCATCTTCAATTGGAGAGTCAAATTAATTGCGTATTTGAGGCTCTAATTGGAGTATATCAAACATCCACTGAGTAAAGTCTGTTCTAGCTGTACCAAGGCAATTTCACACGGGTGAGTAAGGGATAAGCAAGCCACGTGGACATTTGCTTATGACAGAAATCTTGCCTTCCATCACAGGCTGCACAAGTGGCTCCATTTGTGACTAGAGGAAGAATTTTATACTACAAGTCGATTACATATATCTCGTGTTTGCCCTTTCCGTTCACTGATGGGTCTTTGCTTTTGACAGGAATGCATTGCTGCTTATAATATGTGGGCTATGAGTTGTCACATTTGAGTGGAACCCATATCGGTTGGATGGAAGCAATGCTAACCACCTCCACGATAACACGACAAGCGCCTGTGATATTCTGGAGCCATGGCGGCCAATTTCTTTAGACCCTGGCTGGTGTCATCAACACAGAATTCGCCTCCTATGATTCTAATCGTCACAGTGTCGCACAGTGACATGTCATTATGCCATGGAGCCCGACACAACAGTTGAGGACGACATTAAAGAAAGAGACCTCATATAGAGGGGAGCATTGATCAATCGATCGCCAAGGAAAGCAACCTAATTCGATGAGTTACGTAAGTGCTCAAGCAAACAGTGGGTAATTTCGTCGAAATTAATTACTGGAAGCAACTCTGCCTGTGAGTGATCCTGCTTAAGAGATAAGTGCCTTTTCGAAGTGTAGAAATCAGCATATATGGTTGCCGGTCGTGGACGAGTTCTGGACTTTTTACCGCGTTGCTGCTGGTCGCTGTCCAGATAGAAAGTAGTACTGAGTAAAATTCTCATCTGTTCTTACATAGGATAAGCGAAGGATTAATAACGGTGTCATTGTCCTGCGTCGTGTCTTGACTTAATTTGCTACTTTTGTCCAGATTAATGAGCCTATGAAATCCTAGCATATTGGCAGGTTCTCGACATTTCAATTTTTAGTCCTAAAAAACGCTTTATGGTGTTCCTAATGCAACTAGCTACTACTTTTTAACTCATTTTTTTTAACTAGGGTGTTTTCACTTTTGCGTGGCCAGAGATCAAACCCGATACCACTCCCTTATCCAAGTTCTTACTGATAACACACGATCCAGCATGCACAATTTGTCCAGTTGGGTAATTATTCTTTTAGAATAATACAGTTGGATATTTGGAAGTGTGCAGTCACAGAAGGCACAGGAAGAGCTCTCGCGATAGCCAGAGCGACCCACCCAAATCTGGTCTATCGCTGGCCACGACGTCCACCTAAACTCCGTCCTACACAATGACGACTCTGAACCATCCCCCCCCCCCACCCCAATCCTTGCCCCAAATTTAGTTAAGCAGTCAACCCAAGTCACAACCTTGTTGTTGGCCTGCTCGACAACCCTGAAGAGCCATCCAGCCAGATCTGCACGCTTCGCTGCCGGCTCGCTGAATCTACACCCTTGATGTCGATCCACGCCCCCTCCACCGAACCCCTTCCTAGGTCCAACCACATACCCCCTTCCTCACTGCATTGATGAAGCAAGTTAGAGCCAGATCCCGTGAAGAACGGCCACCCCTTCCCCTCAAGAGTTGCCTTAAAGTGCCTCAACCACCGGTCTCAAGCGTAGCTCCTACTGCCTCCCTTTGTAGCCTAAAAGATCTCCCCCAAATCCCACAAAAGCCACCGCAGATCAAGTCTTCGGCATGCCTAGGGATGGCAACAGGGGCATTCCCCACTGGGGTATAGAAGAATGCCCCCATCCTCGAGCGCGTGAAAAATCCCCCAATCCCCGTTCCCGCCCTTGGTCGTGGGGATGGAAAAACCCCGTTCACAATGCACCTGTTGGTCGTATGCCACTACACCACAAGAATCTAGACTTTCATAGCACAGTGGACTGCATACGACTCCATCAACCCGGTAACCTGGCGGACATTCCACTCACTTCGTGATTGATGGGAGTTTGTGGTTCTCTCAATTGGCACACCGTGAAAAGCAATGTCATCACCAGTGATGCTAGTTTCTTAGCATATTTTGAAGGAACGGAACGCTCGTCTTTTCCGTTCCACGGCAACTGCACCTTTGTCCTTAATCGCCACCATCAAGGAGAAGGCAACTGTCTGGGCCCTAGCAGGGGGCAAAGGGGCTACAGGAGCTCTCTTTACTCTCTGTAACTCCGTAACGGTGTTTATTTTTCTTTTCTAGGGCCAGGGTCTTTCTCTCCCTCCTTGTCCCCCAACCTAACTTGGTTGTGTTGTTTTCCCTTCTCTCTATGAAGCAATAAAAGGCAGTCCTCCTGCCCTTTTCAAAAAAAAAATGGATGTGTGCACAGTCTTCTGTTTATTAGAGCAAGGATCACTGGATAATGTGGTCAACTAATGGCTCATAGTTCCCAGGTCACGGGGTCAAATCCTAGAAGACTACGGTAAAAAAAAAAAGCCCACACAAATGACTCACCTTTGTAACTGTGGATGGAGACCCAAGTGCCACACCATTGGGTTATGCACTCGTTTGCTTAGATGAGTTGTTAGCCGGTCACCTTTGATACGATCCAGCTTTACCTATAGGTTTGCCGTCTTATTTGAGTGTGATCCGAACTACACTACACTAGAAATCTTGTATCAAATAGTATGATATTTGGGCTGACCTAAACGACGCGTCTCTGACCATTTGCTTAAAATTAACGATGGCTAAATCATGTATGCATGTTCTGTGATCTGTGCCACCCTGTATAGTCCCGTACTGTACCACTAATAAGTGTGTGCTGTTCGATTCCCTCCCCTCTCCTGCTCGCTAATCTTGAGGCAGGTCCTTTTCGGCTTATACCTTATAGTTTATACTATAGTAATTAGTTTTTAAATAGAATTTTTTTAAAATGTAAAGTATACAAGTCGATTGTAGTAGATAATATATCGACTTTAGTTGTATATACCAAAATTGTACGTGAGTGTATCTCCGTACTCTCTCTCGTAAAAAATTAGAACTCAAAATGTTTAATTATAAGTCATATCCCAAAAGAAATGCCTTGATCTACGTTCACATCTTCTCTCTCTCTCTCCTTTCTTGTTCCCTATTCCATTCAGCCATCGTTGCATTCTGTCCATTCGAACAAAGAAAGGAGCAAAGAAAGAACAAGTTACAGGAAGAGAAAAGCAGCCATTGAATGAACAGGGCAAGCTGCATGTGACGACCTCTATAAGTTTGATCTTTCTCTACGTGTTCCTGGATTACATGATCTCGTATTATGATAACAACAACAACAACAAATAAGAGGGAGAAAAAATTTTGCATGCTGACGGGGAAGAGAGACTGCCAGGACAGACCTGGGTTTCGATCTACAGAAGCTATGTACGCATCACCATCGGTTGATCATCTCCACGGATTCGACCGTGCGTGTTCTGATCCGAGTAGTTCTCTTGTGAATTGTGCATGATTGTTGCATGATCCGATCGATCGATGATCTGCTCACTGGCTCAATGGCTCGAATTCCCACCATTGCGAGCTGCTGCAGGTCTGCTCCGTGGACAACGGCCAGCTCGAATGGAACTGGAACGACTGGTGCTCCGCCGGCCCCGACGCTGTGAAGCCGGCGGCGGCGTGCGCCGACTGGGATGACGGCCGGAGGAAGAGGCCCGCGTCGTCGTCGCCGAAGTGGGAGAACTTGCCGCCGCCGCCCTCGGCGGAGTAGAGCGCGGCCCCGGCGGCAACGAACTCCTCCTTCATGTCGGCGACGCCCGCGCCGGCGTCGGCATTATCGCCGTACTTCCCCCGCGGCTCCTGCAGCATCTCGACCAGCTTCTCCAGCTGCACGCAAGAATCCATCATGCATTAGAGACGAATTGTGACGAAGAACTCAACACAGTGTCGAGATCGACGGAGACACATACTTGCTTGACGAGTGCATGCTTCTCCTTCTTGAGGGACTCGTAGCTGCAGAGGAGGGCGTCGTAGTCGTCGCGGAGCGCGGAGTACTCGCGCTCGAGCTGCTTGGACTTCCAGCGCGCGCGCTTGTTCTGGAACCAGATGGCGACCTGGCGCGGCTGCAGGCCGAGCTCCCGCGCCAGCTGCAGCTTCTGCCGCGGCTCCAGCTTGGCCTGCGTCGCGAACATGGACTCGAGCGACTTGATCTGCTCCTCGCTGAACCGCTTCTTCCTGTCCAAGCACTTCCCCCCCTTGCCCCCCGCCACGTCCATCATCCACTCCCCGTCCTCCTCGCCCTCCATGATCACTAGCTCGCTCGCGCGACGCGCGCGTCTCCGACTCTCACCTGGGCACGCACGCACGCATCTGGGTCGACGCGGAAGAAGGGGATGAATGGATCGCAGGGTAGCACGGCAGCTAGCTACCTCGTCCAGCGTGCTGTTTAATCGGCGTGATGGCAACGGGGCGGCCAATGGAGGGCGGTGGCGTGCATGCGTAGCCTCTCTCTCTCTCTCTCTCTCTCTCTCTCTCTCTCTCTCTCTCTCTGGGGCTGTAGCTATAGCTAGCTGCGTTGTTCGGCGCGGCCCCGCCTGCCTTGGCTCGGCGTCGCTGTCGCGGGGCAGGGCCAGAGAATTCGGAGCACGTAGCGGCTTCTGATCCCTATCTCCCGCTCCGCAGCCACAGCCAGCGCGCGCGCGCGGTGGGGAGCCTAGCCGAGCGGTTGGCGCTGGAGTGAGAAAATCTTTTTTTTCCTTGCTCAATATGGCTTAAAGTAATTAAATTTAAATATAAAAAATGATATATCCTCGGAATATGCAAAGGAATAAGAAAAGAAAAATTCAAAAAAACCAAAACACTAAAAAGACAAAATTTAAAAAAGGTAGGAGCTAAAACCGTTAGGAGTGGCAGCGAGCGCACGGGATAAATGTACCGTTGGATTAAATATCTAACGGGCTATTTTTTAGGGGAAAGATTTTTTGAATGAGAGAAAATTTATAGCTATTTAATCTCTAATCTAACGATTATAAATCTGAATAATAATTAAAAAAAAGACTCCCGAACGATGTATATCAACACCCATGTTATTAATTACGCTGGCGTCGTGTTTCTGCGATGCGTGCGCGGGGTTAGTTGGGTTGGGGGGAAATGTGGGGCGGGGACGTGTCGCGCGGGCAGTGGCGTCGCGTCTCCGTGCCAGACCAGCTAGCCGCCTCGGGGTGGCACGGCCGCGGCCGGGGCGTCGGGCGCCGTGGCGGCGGCGCTGGGTTAATCCGCCGGGTGGGGGAGGACGCGCCGCGCTGCGCTGCATACGTGGTGTGGCCGTGTGAGCTGGAGGATGCGCGCGGCGTGTTCGATCACAGGCCACTACACGTACGCCGTGCCCGTGCCGACCGCCGACGCTCGAGCCTCCTTCCATTCGGTGGGCGCGGCCGATTCTGCTCCATCAAACCTTGCTTCTCTGCTGCTCAACCGGTTAGTACTTGGGAGGAATCATCCGTGCGCTTTGTCATGACGATCGATGCGTGGAAAATTTTCGGTTACTGATGAAGGAAGGGGATGACGGCGCCTTATCCTGAACCGAATGATCGAACTGACCATGGACGGGATAACAGATGGGTTTAACCCATTTCCACGGTTGGATTTGGAAGGGGTCTAGCAGTATATCATTATCATTACTATTATAAAAAAATGAGTTGGTGGTTGTACGTCCATTCTTCTCTAACTGCTCTATTTACTAAACTTCTCATCATTCTCTACTTTCCAACTAATTAGAACAAATCTTTTTTTAGCACGATTCTTTATATATATAATAAATTCTATTGCAACGCACGGATGCGTAACTAGTTACTACGAGTCTTGCACATGTCACCCAGGTGCCCTCCTTTCCGATGCTGCTGGCGAGTTTTGTTTGGATGGTGTGATCACCCAGCAGCGAAGTTTGACGCACCTGATCCTTATAGGTCCACTAACCCCATCTAAACTAGCGCCGATTGTTACGTTTGATTCCTTTCTAGTTGCTGTCTTATCGGTTTATCTGACCCCCTACAATTTTTCGTGCCTTGGCAAGTTTCCAGTCGTTGACTGGAAAAGGTTATTGCCTTTCTTGTGACGAACTGATCACTGCATAGAAAATTTTGTTAGGTGTAATGTTCTATTCCTACTTGAGTATAATTTCCGTTCGTTTAGAGTCTTAATTTTCTGTCATTTTGGGCAGCTAGGAAAACAAGGTGCACCCCTTTGCTTTGGCTTTATATAAGCTTTAACCGGAAGATGGCATTTCAAACAGGAAATATCTGTAACCAGTAGCCGTGTAGCAGGAGCAAACTGCAGAATTTCAATGTGCTTCCACGGCTCCACGCACCCGCAGCACACTAGTGTGGTGCTTCAGCTTCTGGCTTATTTTTCACTATTCATAAATTTTGTTTTTTTTGAATTTTTTGCTTTTTGTTGAGCTTTTTTGCCGGTTCTTTTTTTCCCGTATGTGTTTGTATTATACATAATGGGCTAACATATTTTTTTTGTTTTTTATTTTTTTTAAAATTTAATTATGCTAAATAAGCCTCTGTCAGCTACAGTGTTTTTCAACCAGCTACAGTGCTTTTCAGCCATAAGCCACCAAAAAAACCCAAAGGATCACCACCTTAAATTTCATGTTAATGGTCCTGTTCTTTTGTCTTTTTGCTTCGATTTTTTATTCAATTTTTCCGAAAGGCAAAATAAATGGATCAATTTTTTCAACCGGCATCTCAAAACCACTTATTCAAAAGGTCTTCTAAGTATCCATCGTCCATCACTGTCTTAAAAAAATATAAATAAAAAATATTAGTCGTAGCTTAAAATAACAAAGCCAATGTTACAATTAGAGAAGAGCACTGAATCACCGTAAGGATGAGGATGAGGATGGGGGATTCATATGCAGTCAGACAAGTCTGGCCACGATCAATCATCATTACAGTTCAGATATATCCAATGCAGGATGATCCCTATTTCAGGGGATGGATCCGCAGCCGAGCCAAAAACCAAACTGTTCACGGGCCATTGACATCACGTCTGGGATTGTTGCCTGGGCCCTGCAGGCTGCAGTGGTGGTACACAGTACACGGATCGATCCCCTGGCTGGTGACCACGCACGCACGGCGGCATGAAAGGAGCAGTGAGTGACTGACGAAACGAGAGGCGAGGAGTCGGCCAGCGACACCGACACGTAGTCATGGTCCATGAGTAAGTGCGGAATCGACGAAGGCCCCGATGCACTGTGGCACCATCTTGTCAGCTGTCTCCATCGACTGGGTGGATTTGGGGGAGGCGACTCCTCTGGGGACAGACCCCACTGAAAGCAAATGAGGCCATCGCGCGGATGGCCAACACGTACTGCTCTTCCCCGCACGAATCTCTCCGCGCGATGGCGTCTTCTCCCGTGCAGTCTCCCGTGCCGTCTTCTTTTCCCCTCTCCCGTCTCCTTTTCTCGGCGCAACAGAATGGCCCGGTCGCGGGGGCGCAACCGGAGACGCCGCGGCGGAGGACATCGGGCTCGCCTGGGTCCTCGGCGGCGCCGATCGGCTCGGGGTCCAAGACAGGGGGCTTCGCGCGGTCGTTCGGGGCATACTTCCCGCGCTCCTCGGTGCAGGTGCAGCCCGCACGCGCGGAGGAGTCGCCGCCGGAGGTTGGGGAGCTCGTCGGTTCAGCTGCAAGGAAGTAACTTTTCTGGTTCATGGCACCTGGATAGTCCTGGATACCAAAAAGCTTATCTTGGATCGTTACTTGCTCAGCAGAAGCTACAGTATGTGATGCCATACCTAGGCAAGTCTGGTGGTCTTAGCCCAAATCTTTATGGCAGTGACCCAGCATTTGGCATGGGAATGACATATTTGTCAAGTCCAACATCTAGCCCTTTTATCTCATTCCCTCAGGGCTATGTCAGGCAAGGAGATAGGCTAACTCGTATTCCATCCATGGCGAGGAGCACTACTGGAGGATATATGGTATCATGGAATTCAAAGAATGGTCTAATGGATAATGGTTATGGTTCTTCTCTGCTAGAGGAATTCAAGACCAACAAAACCAGATCTTTTGAACTGTTAGATATTGTAGGCCATGTGGTCGAATTCAGGTAATGCTCCTTGGATTTTCAATAGAGTAAAATTGTTGCATTCAGATGTGATGCTAATATGGTTATCTCTCTCTCCATAGCTCGGACCAGTACGGAAGTAGCTTTATACAGCAGAAACTAGAAACAGCTTCTACTGAAGAGAAGAACGACATCTTTCCATAAATCCTTCCCCCAAGCACGAACTTTGATGACTGATGTATTTGGAAATTATGTTATACAGATTGGGATCCGCAAGAGGAGTCGCCGCGGAGGTCGGGAGCTCGTCCGCCTCGTCGAGGAGCTGCAGGTTAGGAGTCGCGCCTCCGCACCGAGCTGCTGGAGCACAAGATCCTCAAGGAGACCGTCGCCATCGTGCCCTTCACGGAGACCGAGCTCGCCGCGAAGAGCGGCGAACTCGGGCGGTGCAAGGACGCCTTGACTCGCCTCGAGTCCGAGAATGCCCGGGATCGCGCGTGCGGCTGCACTGCGCCGAGGAGCGCGGAAGTACGCCCGACGATCGCGCTGGCCCCGTCTTGGACCTCGAGCCGGCCGGCGCCGCCGAGGACCAGCGAGCCCGATGTCCTCCGCCGCGGCGTCTCGGTTGCGCCCGCGGCGGGCCATTCTGCTGCGCGAGAAAGGAGACGGAGAGGGAAAAGAAGGCGGCACGGAGATCGCACGGGAGAAGACGCCATCGCGCGGAGAGATTCGTGCGGGGGGAAAAGCAATACGTGTCGGCCATCCGTGCGATGGCCTCATTTGCTTTCAGTGGGGTCTGTCCCCAGAGGAGTCGCCTCCGGATTTGGGTCCTTCCTTCTCTCTTTCGGAATAAATCTATGGTACGCCCTTTAATTTTTCTTTGCGCATATAAATCAACTTTTAATTATAAAATCATATGTTTGACATCCGTCGGCAATTCATACCGTGCAAACTAGCCTCTTAGATGAATCTACTCTGGTTTTTATCTAATTTGACAGTAGTTTTAACATGTAAGATGGTTTTAAGATGATATGACAACCCAATAGGCAGGTAAGCAAATAAAAAAAAAGATGATGGGAGTGGGATCCGCATGTCATCCTCGAAAACTTTTTTCCTTTATTTCTTCTCTCCGCCCTCCCTACAACATCGCCGGCTCCTGTTACCCTCCCCAGCCCTCTAGTCTACCGTTGATTCTACCCCCTGCTCCCTAAGCATAGCTTTTGAATTAGCCAAGGACCAAAATCGGCATCTCTTTCTTAATCTCATCGAGTTCATCACACCACAAATTGATTCAATTAAATCCACAGCGGAGTTCGTCTACTCCATATCTGATAGAAGGAGATGATGGCTGTGGTGCCAGTAGGAGAAGACTGGTGACGAGATAGGCGGTGATGGCGGCCAAGACCACAACAGGAGAATGGCGCTTACAGTAGGAGGAGACGAGTGGGCACCTGAACGGAAGCAGCTGTTGGCCTGTTGCTGGAGAAAATAGAGGAACGGAGAGTGAAAGAAGAGAGTTGGAGCAGGGTGGTGATCATTTGGGTTTTTTTGTGGCTTATGATTGAAAAGCACTGTAACTGGCTGAAAAAAATTGTAGCTGACATAGGTTTATTTAGCATAATTAAATTTAAAAAATTAAAAAAATATAAAAAATATGTTAGCCCATTACGTATAATACAAACAAATACGGGAAAAAAAGAACCGACAAAAAAGCTTTAAAAGCCAAAAATTCAGAAAAAGACGAAATTTATGAATAGTGAAAAATAAGTCAGAAGCCAGAATCTGAAGCCGAAACAATCCCAGCCATAGGGACTGATATGTGGGCCTTACTAACTATTTTTATATCTTGACTACATACAAGAGAGTTAGGTGGCAGCTGATTTGAGTGACGTCATGCGGCAGATATGCAGCATTCACATCAGTAAAAACCACAGTGGTTTGGACTGAAAAGGTATTTTGCACTGGTTTTAAAAATTTATGGCTGTTAAATACCTGGTTTTAAAGTTAAGAATTAATTTCTGAACCCAGTCAAAATTTAAGAGGTAAAATGGACTAACTCCTTTCTATTATCCACCTCTCTCCCTCGTTGGCCTGGCCACGGCCACCCCCATGCTGCTAGCTATTTTGCTCGAGACGTAGCCGTAGCACCTCTCTCTCTTTGTTTATTTTTATCTCTGCTTGGGATTTCTTTAGCTAGCTCCTCCTCCACGCAGAATTGCAGACCATCGGTACTGCAGCCAGCATCTGCCACAGTACATGCAGCTTAGCCGGATCGAGTTGCGTGCAAGGTTGCACCGCCGCCATTAGCTACATGCCTCCACTGTGTGGTGTGGTTCCTACCACTGACAGTTTATAGGCCCTGCGCGCGTTCATGCATGCTGCTAAGAGCAACTCCAGCAGGGCCCCTACTTGACCTCTCAAACTCAAATTTGAGAGCCAGAGCAAAAAAAACTCAGCTCTAACAGGGCCCTTACTTGGCTCTCAAAAATAGGAGGCCTCTCAAATGAGGTCTCCAAACCCTCATTTCTAGGGGCCCTCTCCTAGCTCTCATCCTTCAGTTTTTTCCCGCTCGGTGAAACTTCCCGCGTCCCCAAAATCCCCCACGCCCCCCCAAAATCCGCCGCCTCTGCTCGCCCCCCGTCTCGCCTGACTCCTCCGCTTCCGCTCGCCCCCCGCGTTGCCCGACTCCTCCGCCGCCGCCCGTGTCCCCCACGCACCACCAAAATACCCCGCCTCCGCCACTTCCGCTCGCCCCCGCCTCGCTCGACTCCTCCGTTCGCCCGTCGCCTCGCCTGACGTCTCCGCCCGACGCCGTCGCCGCCAAAATCCCCCGCTCGCCCGGGGCTTCCGCTCGCCTCCGACCGGATTTGAGGAGTGGATCTCATGTGTCAGTGTGTAGTGGAATGGATTTGAGGGTTTAGATTTGAGGGGTACTGTTGAAGTAGATGAAAAAAACTGGACCCTCAAAAATAGGAGGAGCCCTCAAATCAAAAGTAGAGGCCCTAATTTGAGGGCTACGGCTGGAATTGCTCTAGTAGCATCCGATGTCTGCTGCTTCTTCGTGCGCCGTTATGAGTAGGAGGAATACGCAGGATCGATGCTCTTTCTACAACTGGTCAAGCAGCTAGACTGCAAGATATGTACATACAGCAATACAGTCTCTTTTCGACATCTTGTTCATGTGTCGTATGAGATCGTAGGAATTTTTTTCGTATAGAATCCTAATCCTCCAAAATTCATATGTTTTTCTGCCATTCCAAATGGGGCCTAACCTCTCTGTTCACCCAAGCTGTTCGAACCAATTGGTAAACTGTCTACTCTTGTTACTTTTTTAAGAAAAATCGTATATCTAGAGTTAGCATAATTTGGTAACGCACGCATGGTGCTGTGAAGGAAAAGGACTGCGTGATGTTTTGGGATGGTTGGGAAGATGGGATGGGGCTGGACGTACGTCAGGAGTGGATGGTTTCTTCGATCAGGACAAGTCTGGGAATGAATAGGAACAGTCAGAGAGGCTCCGATCCAACCGGACGAATCGACGACGACAACCAATGTTTGACTCGTATCCGTGATACATTGATCATTTGATACCATCGGTGGAGCCCTTGAAGACTAAAAGGCTCCATATGAGGCAGAGCGTGTGTTCTTTTTAATTGTAACTTATGGTTTATATTTTTAGCATTAGTGTGAATATTTATATGAATAAATAGAATACTGATAAACCGATAAGCTACTTAAAAAAACCATCCTAACAAGCCACTTTATAAATCATAAGTTATAAATCATAAATAAAAGGAGCTTGACATAATTGTTATAAATCTGCGTGATCGGCGCACGAGCTAAATTGTGCACCGTCGTGTGAGTGAAGAGATCACAGTGCTACTTACATCGTGCGAAATCTGAAACGTCAGATTTCAGCGTGACTAACCGAACACTTCTCCGACATCTCATTGATGAGTCCAGCGATCATCGGTACATCGGAGGAGCATGGAGCTTTGCTTAACTTGCGTTCCTACGAGAAAAAAAATGGTGCTACAAACAATTAAATTAACAAGGAAGGAGAAGACTCGCTCGTACGTACGTACGAAATCCTTCTGGGCGTTCGCTTGTCATGATCAGGCACTGCTCGTCGATCTATGATCCATTACCTGCTGGCGACGGCGATTTGATAGGGACTTTGTTCATGTGTGATACTCCATTGACCCAAGCAAACAGCTCAATTTTATCTCTCCAAAAATAATGTCTTTTTCTTCTAGAGGGAAGCTTTTTTTTTCCGGTGTCCGTCTTTCGCTTTCAGTGCTTTAACGAAGGAACACGACTGGACCGGGCCAAGACGTTATTTTTAGTGGTGCCTGGTGGTTTATTTCTATATCTAATAGTTTTTGTCTGTAGAATAAACGTTTATATGAATAAACTAGGTGTTGATAAACCATTTTAAAAAGATAACTTCAATAAATCATTTTAAAAAGAAATGAAAAACTATTCCATTTACTTAATGCATGAAGTTATTCCACCGACAGTTCCGTACCTAGGTACACAACAAAAACATTGCTGTAATCCGTACAGGTCCAGACCACGATGCAAACAGGCCAAGTTGGGCCACACACGGGCCGACTAGTGGGCCACGAGAGAAACTGGCCCTCTCCTTTTGTTGTCACGTCAATCTCTCCTCTCTTGTTCGGCTTCTTCTTCGCTCGCGAAAAAGTTTCAGCGACAACGGCGATGACAACCGATGAGAGATTGAGAGAAGCAGCAAGATCTTGCGAAACATTTAAACACATGGAAATTTTCTTGTGCCTCGCTTGGAACGTGGGAATTCTGCATGAATTTCTTGTATCGGGCCCTGACAGAGTAAATTTTCCTTTTTCTCCTTGACAATCCTCGCGAGATTTTGATGCTCCAAAGTGAGCTAGAGAAACACGATTTCATCCAAAAATAGTGTCCTTGATCATGGACCAAGTTAGGACGAAAAGAACAGTGTTGTGCACTCGAACACCAATTAGGACCACCGGTCACAATTAGCACGCCACCAACGCCGACACACGGACAAGACTAATCACCAACCGAACTAAACCATGCAATGCAATGCATACTATGAACAGGCGCCATCATCGACAAGTCTAATTATCGATCGGCTGTCGGTAAGCAAGTTGCATGTCGTGTCATGTCAGGCCGCGTAGGTCATGGACGTGGCCATCTGGGCGCGGTACCGGAGCATCCAGGACCAGAGCGCGCTCCTGTTCGCGGCCGGCGTTGCCCTGCCCCTGGCTCTCTCCTCGCCGCTTCTCCCGTTCCTCCATTGCCTCTCCGACTCGCCAGCGGCCGCCGCAGGCATAGGCGCCTTCGGCATCAACGGCTGCTCCAAGAACCGCACCTTCTTCTTGCCTGCGCGGACCGGACGGATTATACATACAGTGCTACCATGCGGATGATGCATTTTTAGATATCGATAAGACACCGACGATATTGTTTATTGAGGAGAAGTAACGAAAGGATCGTAAAACTTTATCTTAAATTTATTATTATCTATCAAATAATATTCTACATGTAGTTTTGAAGGAGCTATCCGCAGCCGCATTATGGCTGAAACTAAAGCAAATTTGTATGACCAATGATCTGACCAACAAGGTAAAAGATTTGTTTGTACAAAATGGTGGAGGGAACCTCATTTTTAAATCACCTGACAGTTTCCAATGAAGTTGTTGCTGACCTCGAGTTTATGGAGGTAACATATGATAAAGATTTAGATCTTATTTTACTATATTTGATGCCTAGTTCATACTCTACTTTTAGAGATACTATTCTATATAGACGAGATACTCTTACTCTTGGTGAGGTTTATAAAATACTATATGCTAAAAAAATAGAACTTATAGTTTTTAGTGAAAGTTCAAGTATGCATATAGTAGATTTGTATGTCCACAGCAGACAACACGAGAAGGGTTCAAACGATGTTTCCAGAGGCAGAAGCTTAAGCAGATACAGAAGCAGATCTAAATCCAGAAACAGAAAGACATGCAAGTATTGCAAAAAGAATGATCGTCACATATACGAGTGCTGAAAGTTGCAGAACAAGGAGAAAATGAATAACAATTTCAAAAAGGATCAACAAGAGGATGAAGCTGAAGCCACCGTTGTTACCAAAGAAGGTTTTCTGATGAAGATGTTCTCGTTGTCTTTGCTGGTATTTCAAACCCAGTGATGAATGAATTCTTAATGTAGCATGTACTTTTCATATGAGCCCAAACCTCGAGTGGTTCGTTACCTATAAAGCTACGCCATGTGGGGTCTATGTTGATGGATGATAATTCATCATGCAAAATTACAGACATTGGTTCTATCCTGATCAAAATGTTTGATGGAACCATCAGAATTTTGTCAGACATTCGTCATATTCCAAATTTAAAAGAAAATCTTATTTCATTGAGTACTCTTGATGCTAAAAGGTACAAGTATTCAGGTAGAGGTGGAGTTCTGAAGGTCACTAAAGGTTCTTTTATTATGATGAAGGCTGATATGTAGGTTTGCTAACCTATGTCATCTACGAGATACTACAATTTCAGGTAATATTGTTGTTATCGCAAATAAATCATCTAATTCTGATACTACTAAAATTTGGCATATGCATCTGGGACATATGAGTGAAGCCGGTGTGATAGAGTTATGCAAAAGATGATTCATTGATGGTCCAAGCATCAACAAGTTGAAATTTTATGAATATTGTGTTTTCGGCTAGCAAAAGAGAGTGAAATTTAGTACTGCGACTCATTCTACAAAATACATATTGGATTATATTCACTCTGATTTGTAGGGAGAGTGTTATGAACCTTAGTTCATAACGGGTAAACACCACCAAGAAGATGGCCGGATGGCGTCGACGTAGGGAGAGAGGAGAGACTATAGACTAGGAAGACTCTGTTATTATTCTGCTTGATGACAATAGCATGCGGTAGCCCCTTTATATAGATGGCTCCCCCCTAACAGATGGAATCTAACTCCAATCATATCTCTAACTATATCTCTAATACAAGGAAACCAATCCCTAACTCAAATGGAAACCAATCTCTAATTCCTAATAATAACCCAGCTGGGCCCAAGGCCCACGCCTATAACACTACACCCTTCCCGGACATGCAGCTCGTCCTCGAGTTGCTAGACGGCGGCCAATGGAAGACCTTCGACGCCGATGTAGAAGACGAACGGTGGCAGGGTGCTGCAGCGGATGGAGATGGGCGGCCAGATCCACGCGGAACAAGGCTAGACGAAGTGTAACGCCTTCGAAAATATAATGCCTGCAAAATAAGCTTTTTTCTGTTTTTTTATTTTTTTTATTTATTATTATTATTTTAGATTTTTTTGCCTGAACTAATCGGTCGGTTTTATAAACCGACCGACACACACGACGCACCGCAAGCCAAAGACCGGTCGAGACCGGCGGCGGCTGCAACGGCTCGGGTGACGGCGACCCGAGCGGTGGCGGCGACGACTTGCACGGATCCGACGGCGATGGCGGCCGCTACGGGGCGGCAACGTCGGAGGCGGACCAGCGGCTGCGGCGGCGGATCGGATCCGTCGGCGATGGCGGCCGCGCGGCGGCGGAGCGGCGGCTTCGGCGGCGGCGACGAATCGGTGCCGATCTGGCCAGGTCAGAAGGTGGCTCGGGCGACGGCTTGGGCGACCATGACCTGGGCGATGGCGGATCTGACGAGGTGGCCCATGCAGGTCGACGGTCGGCTTCGACAACTTCACCGAGCAGACGGCTTTTGAGGACTTGGATTCGGACGTGCAGAGCGACGGTGCTGGGTCTGGGGTGATGGGGGGTGGAGGAGATGCTGCGACGGTTGAATCCCCCTGGCTTGGAGTTGATGCGGGCGGTGGGGCGTAGCCGGCGGCTAAACTCCCCCTGGATTCAAGTGCTGCAATCTTGACGTTGGTTGCAATGCTTTGCCACGTCAAATCTGCAAGTTGGGAGTTTATCTCGGCACACTGCTGCATGATCCCAGCCATCTGCTTCTTGATTGCTTTAAACGTTGCTATCACGGAACTGGCCTCCTCGCCGGAAACCATGGTAGCAGAAGTCGTGGGAAAAGATCGACTGCTCTGATACCAAGTTGTTATGAACCTTAGTTCATAACGGGTAAACACCACCAAGAAGATGGTCAGATGGCGTCGGCGTAGGGAGAGAGGAGAGACTATAGACTAGGAAGACTCTGTTATTATTCTGCTTGATGACAATAGCATGCGGTAGCCCCTTTATATAGATGGCTCCCCCCTAATAGATGGAATCTAACTTCAATCATATCTCTAACTATATCTCTAATACAAGGAAACCAATCCCTAACTCAAATGAAAACCAATCTCTAATTCCTAATAATAACCCGGCTGAGCCCAAGTCCCACGCCTATAACAGAGAGTCACACGTTTCGTTACTTAGAAGTGTAAACTACATGTTAACCATCACTGATGATTATTCGAGAAGAGTTTGATCATATTTCGTCAAGCACAAATTGGATGTATTCAAGACATTCAAGGAGTGAAACATTAAGATTGAAAGGCAAATTGACAAGTATGTTAAGAAGCTGCGTACCGATAGTAGCTTGGAGTTCTGTTTTGAAGAATTTGAAGTTTTATACAAGTCAGAAGGTATTGTGAGACATTACACCATCCTAGACACTCATCAACAAAATAGTATAGCCAAACACATGATCAGAATTATCATAGAAAAGGTACTTATATGTTCGGAGTTTTCAGCCTTTCACCATGTGAAATTGTGTAAAACCACCAGTGGCACAAACCCCATAATATTACATATTTTTGTCATTAAGGGTAAGCTATGCAATTTGAAACTTTGCCATGCCAGAGTGACTCAAGTCGTTCAAATTGTCAAAGCAACGACATGAATGGCAACAACATTGTATCTTCAAGCATGACGTGGGAACTGAAGTGAATCGTCAGGCCCTATCTCTAAGAATAAATATGCAATAGAAAATATAGTGTCAAAACTGATGGTGCCTAGATTTGTTCAAACTGTCCAGCTGGTGATATTAATGACAATAAGGTCGCACTTCAGCATAAGAACACAGAAACCAAAATGAATAATCACCATTTTTGCATATAGCAACGACGGCTCATGCATTATAAGACAATGATATCTTGAACAGCATTCAACAAAATTTGCATGTTGCGAAATCCATCAGTCATAACTTTAATCCACGCTCAGTCTCAAGTTTAATCTATAGGGGTACATTAGGAAGATCAAGCTGCGAATCATAATCCTAAAGCCTAATGGCATCCAGGCAAGGACAAAGATCAATGCACAGAAATGCTAGACTCAACCATGACACAGAATGACAGTAACAACGAACGAAACTCATTAAGATTCAAGTGGTCACTACTTGGGCATTTCTCATTTACAATACAATGACCCAGATCACAAAAGCATGATTCATCTCATCCATAGCGGCTGCATTGGCCAAAGTTGCAACATGGTGGTTCGATTCGATGGTACGTATCTGACACGACCAAATATGAGAAACAACTAAGTTAAAACACATGGCCGTGACGGCGCCGGGAGTGGAGCTAACGGAAACGGCAAGGGTAGCAATAATCGATAGGGGGTAAAACCCTAGGTAGCCTGACGAACCGATGGGGAGCTCGCGCAGCTCAGACGAGCTTGAAGTGGAGAGGCCACGGGGTGGAGCGGGGCACCTCGACGCGGTCCTTGATGCGCTCGATCTTCTTCTCCCACTTGGGCCGCGCGTTGCCGTAGGAGCCCTTGAACCGCTTCCCGCGCTTGGTCTTCTTGTCCCCGCGCCCGCACGTCACCGCCTCCGCCTCCGCTAGGATGGGAGGGCACGCCGGCGCCAGGCGCCGCACGAACGCCGCCAGCCGCACCGCCATGTCGCCGAGCTCAGTGCCAAGTTGCCAACCGCAGAGCCGCCACCGCCGCCTTTGGATCGCCCACTTGAACCGACAGAGAGAGTAGCGAAGCGAAGCGCGCGAGAGTTGAGCAAAGCCCAGCTGTGCTTTTATACCAGACCCAGTTGTTTCTTATCAGCCCAATGGAATCGGGTAGGCCACTGGCCCACTGTTGAAATGATTTCAATGAAGCACCTCCATTATCTCTGTGATTTTAAACTCAATTTGATTTTTTTTCAGAACTTTTTACCCCAGCTTTAGATTATAGTATCATGTGTTTTAATACAATAAAAACTAGATTACGTGTTTCACATTCTGTTCCGCCATTTTTTCTTGAGATATAGTATGCTACATTTGTACTGGAATTGACAAGAGAAAGTGGTGCCCCTGAAAATTTCAGCCAAAGCAATTTGAGGAACACAGAAGACAACAGAACGAAGGGTTGAAAACTACCAAATTGGCTTCGGCCATCGTAGAAGGTAGAGCATAACATCATCCAATTCGCCTGTGACAAGTATTGCCCAACTGTAACAGCTGACAACTGAAAAGGAAATGATCCATCGGCAGGCTACCGACCAACCAAGTGATCGTATTAGTGACAAGCCAATGATTCAGATTTGGGCTTTTGCATCACAGTACAATACACCAAGCCGTTCCCAACTTTTTTTTTAGCGACAGATGCATGACTACTTGGAGGCATTGGCAAACACATGGCAACGCCGCTTTCAAAAAAACACATAGCAACGAAGAACAGCTGCTGTGTTGTAGGATGTACTTGCCATCTGAAGAATTACAGCAAGACTGCAATCCATTCAAAGCCTTCTCTTGGCACAATGTAGATACATACGCTGATGCAAAGACTGCCAGAACTCACAAGTACAGCAAGACACCATGCGGTTAAGTACAAAAGAGTGAGCACCTCTGGTCGATTCATTTTCATAAGCCCCCCTCAGAAAAATCAATCACATGCATGAATTAAGAAAAAAATAAATAGATACATGGACATTAGTGAAACCAAATCTGGGGCCTGAAGCTGAACTCCTCACCTGACAAACAGCGTCCTCTACTATGCATTCATCTACTACCATGCCAAATTCATCAAGAAGTCGTCGTCATCTTCGTCAGTATGCTCATTTCAGGAGTAAACACCGACCCAGCTGAAAGATCTCCGGTCAGCTCGTGGATTCAGCGTGAAGCTCAACCCAAACATCTCCTTGATGGTCTGCCCCCGCTCTAGATGCTCGATCAGCTTCGCAACAAGAGCGGCGCTCTCCCTCACATGCTCCATGTCGGCCTGTGTCCATATGCGGCGCGACAGCTGCAGCCTTCGTTGTTTGGAGTTCAGATCGATCCCCCACTTGCTGTAAAGGATCTCCCTTTCTGCGAGATGAAGCTTCCTCAGCATCTGCCTGTAGAGCATGTCCCTTTCATGCCGAAGATTCCTCAAACTGCAAATAGCAAGAATGAGCGCAATTCATCGTATGCGGGTTGCGTAGATAAGCTGATTTTCTGTTGATTTTAATCATCTGATACATCTTAAAAATATATATGACGAGAGAAAATACCTTGATGAAACAGTGGCATTAAGCTCACCATCAGCACTGAAAGAATTCTTAATGAAGGACAATCTCCTGTGCTCTACTTCCATGTAGATATTGTCTGCCTGATCTCCCTTGAAGAGGAGGAAGAAGTAAGTCCTGTGCACTATGGAGACGTTGCACTCGTGCCACAACTCGATGATTTCTTGCTGCTTTTTCCCGAAATCAATAGGCCACCGAGAAGGATACTCTATTGTGTTCGGTGATGAATCTGTGGCAATATCTTCGACATTTTTCACCGCCGCATAGTCTTCAGTAATGTGCTGCTGCTTAAATCAATGTATGCAGACGTCAAAATCAGCTTGATGAGCTAAAATAATTGAGGTATTAGCAAAGCATTTAGCACCTTATATATTGATACAACTCTAGTCAATTTATTTTGTCAACTTACCTACTGTGTAACCAAAACTGTATGCCAATAAAAAGAAAGGAAAATGAATGGAGCACATATCGTATATTGAGTGTGCCTTGACAAATATGCAGTCCTAAACTGAGAAGAACGTATCTAAGCAGAACTCATTGAGTGGCCATTTTTATACAAGCTGTACCTGATTTTCCTCTGGTTGGGATGCATGGCTCTTTTCTGTTTGCTGTTTCACTTCAGTTATGCAGCTGATGTCAGTGATAACACCTTCTTCAGTATTGCCAGTGCCCTTGTCTGTAACTGCATCAGAGGCAACTTTTCCAGATCCCACGTAACAGCCAAATGAAAGATCATTTTGGCGGCCAACGTTTTCAGGACACAGGCTTCTCCTGACCGTCTCTGGCCTTCTGGGTACATATTTGAAAATTTCACCTGGTGGTGTCATGTTCATGTGGGCTGAATCATCAAACCAACTGTTTGGAATGACCATGAAGCTAGCCCTGCAGCTTCTACTCCTAGTTAGTGCGCTGTCCCTGGAGCTTACTACACACCTCTTCAGGGCCAAAGATTCGTCAGTGTTAGGTTTCTCAAGGTCAAAAGACGGGTCAGAATCACATGCGTATAGTTCGATGGCATTTTCTGCTGTATTTGTCATGGATTCACGGTGCTTCTCTTCATCGGTGTTTTCAGGTGTTTGAAGCTTGTGTCCATGAAAGAATTCTTGACATCTCCTTCTTCTAAGCTCATTTGTTTCGATGCACTGGACTTCCTTGCAATGCTCAGAGTTGTCAGGTGCAGCTTGGGAAGCCACTCCGTTTGCTTGATATTTCTCTGCGCTGTCGGAAATATGGTTGCTAGGTGGACGCCGAAGTGGCACTGACTGTTCATCCATTGTTTGATCTTGATAAGCTATATCATGAGTGTCAGAAGATGAAAGTGCATATTCAGACACATTTCGTGGAAGAGACTCCGAAGACCGACTGTTCTTCAGACACATTACGTCAAGCTGAGATTGAACAGTCTCTTTTTGCTCCATCAATTCCTTCAACTGTTCTTCCAGCTGAAAATCAATGACAGTATGTATTATACAAAAATGCATAAGATAGAGTAATAAGACAGAGTAATGCAATTATCATGAATGAGAAGATCACAACAAAAGGATTTACTAACAGTAACCACACCTTTTTAATCTGTTCATCCTTCTCTCTCAAAACCTCAGCGTGGGTAGTGCAAGAGGCTGATCCAGGATACTTCAACTCATTTTCTAACCTCGCAAGTTCTCTCTGAAGATGCTTCACCAGTGCCTTGTCCGACATCACCACGTTGACTTGTGCGTTGGTAACTACATCTTTTGCACAGTTTGCAAACAGAAGTGTGTTCCTGGATTGCTCAATGTGACAGAGTGCTGGACTCATTGTGCAGATAATGGCTGTCCTTGCGTTGCCTCCTAAGGATGACTGTAGTATGCGAGTGAGCTTTGAATCTCTGTAAGGAATATGACCATTTCTCCCCTTGCTGCATCAGGAACAAGTTGTTCATATTCCGATGGACAACAATGACATAGTTAAAGAGCATCTACAGCAAGTGAAAATGTCGAGGTATAGTACTAAAATGACTTGAAATGCAGTTCCATTTGTCGGATACAGATGCAGAAGAGAACTTCAACAAACCTGAGCTGGCGAATGACCTTTCCCAACGTAAGCAGACTTCTGTTAATATGGCTGCCCTCCTTTAGCCTCATACCAGCCGATGCTGTCTGAGATGCACGCTCACTTCCCGCTAAATCAACAAAATTCTGTCCAGAAGGAGAAACTCAGAGGCCATGGAACTATGTGCGTGAAAGAATATGAAACATATCAATAGAGCTATTCATACCACACAAGCCAGAAGGGTGCTTGAGTTGCCTCTCCCCAAGAACTGCTTTGCCGAACTCTCAACCGTCTGCAGTTTACATAGCAATTTAAGAACAAAAATCAGTTCTTGCAAAACGAATGTACTACATCATTCAGTGATGATCGGAGCACTGAGCACATACCAGCCTGAGTATTTGATGAGATCTAGAGCTTGCTTCATTCAATGCAGTTTCCCCAATCTGTCTTTGAGCTGTCACACAAACCAAAATTAATCAGCAGACTAGAAGAAACTAATGAGCTGATGCTTGTTGTTTCCAGTTTCCACTAAAAAGGAAAGAAAAAAAAAGAAACTCAGTTCCACTTCCACACCTTCACAAACAGCAAGGAGCTCCAAAAGATGGCTTTTGTCCCTCAGAGTTTCCTCGTGGAGTTTTTCAACTACAGTTCCTTTCTGCTTGAATCCAAACAACAAATAAACTAACATGAGTACAGAAAATATGAAGAAAAAAAAAAGAAGGTTAACTACATTCAGGTAACTAGCAAGAACATTCACCTCCGGATCATCAAGAAGCCTCAGAGGCGTCGCGTCAGGGCTCAGAAGATCCCTCACAGCCTCATTGTATATCTCCATGGCCGAAAATTTCAAGATGAATTCTCTCTCAGGATGCTGCAGAGACAAGACAGAACTTCAATCAAATGCAAAGGATCACAAGTAAACCAAAAAAGAAAAGGAACATTGCAACCAAAAACAAATCAAACCAACAATATTAACGGGGCACTCACCTTCTCTATGTAGCCATAGATATCCGACATGCTGTACTCCGTTATACCGACCATCGTGTAAGTCTTGCCGCTGCTTGTTTGCCCATACGCGAATATACTCGCTGCAGGGGGAAAAAGAGTCATGTCAGATTACACACACACACACACGATCACAAGAGTTCTGAATTTTTTTGTTTGCTGCATGCGTACAGTTAATCCCGTTGAGCACTGATAGAGCCACTTGTCTCGCCCCTTCCTCGTACACCTGCCTCGTGCTGCACGCGGCGCTGAACACCCTATCTGAAGATGAGTAAAGATTACAGGAAGAAACGAGCATTTGCAGCGGCCGAGATAGAAGCAAGCAGCTCGTGTACGTTACGCGTACCGTAGGTGTATGCGGCGGGGAACATGGCGCGCTCCGGGACGGTGCCGCGGAACAGGAGGGTGGTGGGCCCGGCGCACTCCCAGTCGGAGCCGTCGCCGCGCTCCGCCTCCCGCGCGTTCACCGGCCGCAGCCGCACCGACACCACGATCCGCTCCTCCCCCGGCATCCCGCCGCCCGCCTCCCCTTCCTTCCTGAACATGCGTGCACAACACAAGACACACGGTCAAGCAACGACACGATCAGCCGCGCGCTCACATGGTCACATCACGCGCGTACATGTCTACCCAAGCAGCGTCTTGCTCGTGCGCGCAAGCGCATGCAGCCGAGCCGAGCGAGCGAAAGCGCGCGCACGCGCGCGCCGGCGAGTGCACGGGTAGAGCCCGGCAAAGATGAGGCGAGGCGAGCCCCGTCAGGTCGGCGCGCGGTCGGTGTTGGCCACGCCATTCGCGGCCTCTCCCTCCGCGCGCGCGGAGGTTGCTACGTACGTACGTGGGCCCGAAAGCGCCGCGCCAACGGGCGGTGCAGACGTTCCCAACATGCTTGGACGGACGTGTATGTTGCTCTCGTTCTCTAACCATTAACGACGACGGAAACTACATGCATAGAGCTGGGACTTGGGCCGTGCTTTTTTGGGCCAGCCCGAAGCACGGCCGGCCCGGCACGGCCCAAGCACGGCCCGGCCCGACACGTGGCAGGTGCGGCCGCCCGCACGAACGGCGGCCGTCTTTGGGCTGAGAACCGCCCGGTGGGCGGCGCGGCGCGGCACGGCGATTCGTGCGTGCTCGGCCGGCAGACGCGACGCACGGCGAACACGACGGCGGCACGGCGGCGACGGCGGCACGCGGCCGACGGCGGCGGCGCGCGGCCTCCCGATCCGATCCATCGACATCCAAATCCCGCAATCACAATCATCACGAGCGAGAGAGAGAAACGAGGGGATCGGGGAAGGAGGCACACCGGAGCTTGGAGCCTTGGGCGAGTAGGCGGCGGCCGCGCCGCGCAGCATCCGCATCCGCGCGATGACAAACTCGTCGTCGCCGCCGCCATCCGCCGCCGGTGGCTTGCTCTCGGAGTAGTCGAGTCGCCGTCGCCGTCGCCGTCGCCGAGCCGGGGGAGGCGGCGGGGGAGAGGGTGTCGGGCGCCAAGGAGCCGGGAGGAGGCGGCGGGGCGGGGCGGAGGAGAGGGCGGCGGGGCGTGGGAGGAGCGGCGGGAGGCCGGGGAGGAGCGGCGGGAGAGGCGGCGGGGAGAGCGGATGGGGAGCGGCGGGAGGAGCCGGGAGGAGCGGCGGGAGGCGGCGGGAGGAGCGGATGGGGCGGCGGGGAGGAGGAGGCCGGGGAGGCGGCGGGCGGGGGAGGAGCGGCGGGGGCGGGGCGGCGGAGGCGGGGGGGGCGGCGGGGAGGAGCGGATGGGGCGGGAGGCCGGGAGGGGGCGGCGGGGAGAGCGGGGGGAGCCGGCGGGGAGGAGCCGGCGGGAGGAGCCGGCGGGGGGGGAGCGGGGGAGGAGCGGCGGGGAGGCGGCGGGGAGGGGCGGCGGGAGGGGGGGGGGGGGGGGGGGGGCGGGGGGGAGGCGGGCGGGGGAGGAGAGGCGGCGGGGAAGCGGCGGGAGGCCGAGGGTGGGGCGGAGGGCCGGGAGGCGGCGTGGGAGGCGGAGCGGGAGAGACAGAGAGGAGCGGGGCTGGAGGAGGAGTACCGAGGAGGCTTTTGGCGGGACGGGCGACGGGGCGGAGTCACGGGAAAAAAAAGTAAGGATGGCCCTCCGAGCTCCACCGATGGGAAAAAAGATGGGCAGAGACAACATTTATATAACTTTAACAGATAACGTTCGCGGACAAGAGGCAACGTTCATCTAACTTTAGCGAATAACGTTCGATAAACAACGTTCGATTTTATAGTTATAAATGCACTCCTTCGGCCTCACCAAACATCACGCATTCTTTCCAACATTCAACTTCATTCAACTTCATTCTTCACTCTCTTGATCTTCACTCTGCAATTTCTTTCCAGTGACAACATAGAGGCTCCATTTATTCACTCTGCATCATATTTATTTATTCTTATTTTACAAGTTTATTTCTTATATTTTCTGCATTTATACTCTTTATTTATTTATTACTTCTAATTTAGCAAGCACATTTATTGTATTTATATTTCTTATTTATTAATTAATCACCATGTTACCAAGAAGCGCAGTTCGAGGAGCAATCAGCGATGACGCAGAGAAATCGAAGCTCGAAAAGGACAGCAGGGCGACTTAGTGTAAGCTCTGCCGTCGCTCCCTAGTCCTCCTCAGACCCCATTGATGCTCGTCGGCTCTCGCCAAGCATGGGAGACTACGGCATGGATGACCGTCATATGGGCGATGCAGAGAGGGCTATGAGGATTACCGGGCGCAACGGGCACACGAAATTCTCTCAACCGTCCACGGGCGCCAACATTGGCGGAGTGCGCACGAAGGCGGAATGCTGGAAGCATATGACACGGAGCCAGAAATCCGAGACGGTGAAACGGTAGATATCGCAACTTGTAATTATTGTAATGCTAAATTAAGTGCTCAAATGCAGTGTAGGGACAGGACACTTAAACCGCCACTACAAAGCATGCTTACGCAAGATGGCGGCACAGGGCGAGGAGGAGGAGGAGTACAAACACGGCTAAACTTCGAGGCCGATTGCTTTGTAAGTACTTGGGTGTACAATCCGCTTAATGCACGGGAGGAAATTGCTAGATATATAGTTTCGAAGATCGGTAGATTAGGATGGGTGAAAGCGCGTTGAAAGAATGATCCAACACGGCTTTTGCCCACAGTACCAACATGTTAGTAGGAGGACTACTACATCCGATATTTTACGGATGTATCAAAAGAAGCTGGTAGAGTTAAAACAACAATTCCAACAAGTTCAATATTCTTTTGCCATAACCTCAGATATTTGGACATCATCCCACCAAAGAAGTGCATACCTTAGTGTTGTAGCTCATTATTTAGATGATAATTATAAACTAAACAAAAGGGTCATAGGATTTAAACTAATAAATGAATCGCACACGGAGAGAGGCAATTGCAGAGCGTATATTATATGTACTTGATGATTTTAAGATAGATGATAAAATTGCTTCTATAACTCTAGATAGCATCGGCAAACACAACGGCTATGAACATCCTCACACCAAGATTACAAACATATATTGGTGGTTATGTCCTCCACCAGAGATGTGTATGCCATATCTTGAATCTTGTTGTTCAAGATGGCATGCAAGTAATTGGTCCATATCTGAACAGTATCCGTGATGCTATTCGTTACCTCGCAAGTTCTCCACAAGTGGTAGCTAGGTTCGCGGAGTCTTGTATGACTAATGGGAAAGAGCCAAGAAAATTTGGCCTTGACATGAAGGTGAGGTGGAACTCAACATATATCATGCTAAAAAAGATACAAGGTTACGAAAATATTATATCCGTTTTTGTCAATGCTAACTGTCAAAATAATGATTTGCTAGTTACTAATTCAGATTGGCAGGTTGCTAGTCATTTTGAGAGTTTTAAAACCTTTTATAAAGCAACAAAGGTTTTATCTGGTATTTATTATCCTACCTCTTGCTTAGTTATAGAGTTTATTTGGTTAATTGCGAGATAAAATTGCTAACTCTAGGACGATGCTATTTTAGGCCATGCCGTCGTAGCAATGGAAGAAAAATTTGTTAAATATTTTGGTTCCCTTTCACACCTGTATTGTTTTGCTATTATTTTTGATCCTACAAAAAAGTTGGTAGGTTTACAGGAAGCTATGGAGGGGATAGGTGAATGTCTTGGCTTAGATTTTTGAAGCTTTTGAACATGTCAAGCAGGAGCTTTTTCGTGTTTTTCGTTTGTATCATGATAAGTTTGCCGCGCGGAAGATCGGAGGCCTCACAGAGACATAGAATAGGAAGACAAGCTTCAAACACTTGTGGAAGAAACTAAAGGACAAGTCTACTTCTTCGTCCTCTCGGTCTCGAGCATCCTCCAAGTGGAATTCTACCTCGGAGTTGAACCACTATTTGGAGCATGATTTCGCAAACATTGATCTGATCTTCTTGATGGGCGCAAGATAGACTTGCTCGAGTGGTGGAAGAACAACAAGCGGATCTTTCTGTCTTTGTCACATTTCGCACGGATGTTCTCCAGTACCGTGTCCACTTGTCTCTTGAAGCGACGTTCGATGCGGTAGGGAGAATAATAGAAGAGAGAGATCATCCCTTACGCCCGAGAATGGTGGAGGCAATCACATGTGCCAAAGATGGGAATTAGCCAAAGAGCGGAACAACATCAAGCTGGAGGATCCCGAAATCCTACAAGCATATCTTGACCTAGACATTGCCGAGTAGATATTATCTACGCATGTTGTAATATTTTGTATATACATATATTGTTCTTGTACTCTTTTCCTTACTGAAACCCCACTGGGCGTAAGGTTTTAACGAGGCGAGAACATTGTATTTCTAAAATATTAAAGAAATTTCACTTTTCCGAAAATATTTATGTTGTTGCGTGTCTATGTTTTTATGCAATTAATTTAATTTCAACTAGTTTCAAAGGAGGCGTGCGAGAGAAAGAAAGATGATGACCGTCGCCATCGCGTTCGCGTATAGTAATTTTAAGTGGGCTTGGTGGCGCGGCGACGAACGCCGCACGGTGGGCTTTGGGCGGGCTTGGGCTGGCCGGAGACGGCGTGGGCGGCGCGGCACGCGCGCGGCGAGATGATCGGCCGAGCGAGCGCGTACGAAAGCGGCACGAAGCACGATGGGCCCGGGCCGTGCCGGCACGGCACGGCCCAAGTCCCAGCTCTATACATGCACCAAGAAAAGATGTTCGTGGCGATCGAGCGAAAGCCAAAAACAAGAAAATACAGCTAGCATTTCCACGAGATTTCAATTTGGAGATGAAGCAACGGAGGGCGACGAGGTCGATCGGTTCGTTACCTCCGGGAGGGAGTCCGCTCGTCGGCTCGTGGAAGCCGGCCAATGCGAACGGAAAACGGCGAGGGCGGCGAGGTACGTGTCTCTGTTCTTGTGTAGCTAGCTTCCTCCTCCCCTCCTTCGCATGAGGAAAGAGAAAGGAGGAGGAGAGGGGATGGACCGGGGCGGGGGGGGGGGCAGAGCTATAGGAGGTGATTCGGGGAGCTCGTTGCATTACTCTCTTTTTTTTTTACTTTTCTACCGGGAACAGACTGGACCCCGGCCTGTTCCACCGGCCAATCGTTCCGAGGTACGGACGTGGGGTCATTTAGGAAGCTCACGTGGGTCCCGCGTGTCTGCCATGTGAGCTGCGGTGGCTAAACGTACGGCAATATTTTGCTTCTCCCCCTCTCGGACGGTAAAAAAACGAAAGAAAAGAAAAGCCCGGCTAAAAATATCGTTTGACCGCGCGGTGGCATGCGAAAGAAGAGAGATTGGATTTTGCAGGTGGATTTTGGTTTTATGTTATAAATAGTAATAATTTATAAAATGTTTCATGGTGAGAAAAACTCGTGTATAATTTTAGTTGATATAAATGAAGTCACTATAGTGTATACTACAATCGACTAGGGGTTGACAATGGCGATGAACATGACAACACCTTTAATGCACTGTTCTTGTGCCTATGGGCACGGCCTGCTACAACTCGTTGGCCATGACCATCAACGACTTTATTTCCATTGCTCAGCTTCAACATCCATGTACAGAGTTTGGTAGTAAAGGCGGGCAGACTATTGGAATTAATCTTATTTTGGTAGGAAATATTGAGTTTGGGTAGGATACGTAGTGTTTGCCGTGTACGAGTTCGTATACGTGTATGAGTCGGTTCCGTAGTAGAAGCCGAGTTGGGTTGTTGAGTCTGTTTACGAGTCTTGCAACTAGCCTTTATAAGGCGTAGACTAGTCATGTAATCGAAAGCAAGCAAGGAGATGCGATCGGATATGATCGGAAGAAGCTAGGAAGTAGCAAAGTATTGTAACAGAAGAAGGGGAAGCGAATAAGAGCGATCGGTTGTGATCAAAAAGTTGAGGGAGAGAAAAGAAGAGAAAAGTAAAGTGCTTTGGCTCCCGGGAAAATCTATTGTGCTCACGTATTGTGTTTCGTATTGTCGCTAACATACTCAAAGACAAGAGGAGCAAAGGAGATGCGCATTGGTATCGAGTGCTTAGCGTACTCGAAGTTATCGAGAACCGAGAGTATTCATAGGCGAAGGTGAACATGGTCAAAGGAGCTAGGTCTGCATTTGAAGTCTCGACTACTCGTAAACCGGAGTGGTCATAGCTTGGTTACGAGAACGTGCAGCGCAGCGGAAGCATGGTCGTAACTCTCGTCAACTGAAGTTATGAGTACGTGTACGATGGGAATGAGTGGTTATAAGGGTAATCGACGAAGTGGTCATAACTATCAGGCACTGGTGGTTGTAGCCATCACAAGTGGGTAACAACAATGTGTGGTCGTAAACTACTTGAGTGTGGTTGTAATACTCGTGGTCATAATTTATGACCAGTGAGGCGCTGTTCCAACAGTGGTATCAGATATTAAAGATCATGGGCGAGAATGCAAATGCTTGGAGTGGGCTGATCTCCCTCCAGTATCATCTCCTAACAACCGATAATTACTCGGTGTGGGCAATGAAGATGAAGGTGAGTATGCGTGCCTAAGGAGTCTACGGTGCAGTTGATTCGAAGGGGAAGGACAAGGAGGTGAACAACAAGGTAGACCAAACGGCTTTGACCATCATCTACCAAGTGGTGCCAGATTCGATGATGCATCAGCTCATCGGGAAGGAGACGGCACGAGAAGCATGGGAGATGCTTCAGACGATGCACGAGTGAGTTGATCATGTGAAGGAGGTACGGCTCCAAACTTTACAGAGTGGGTTCGAGAATCTCCAAATGGGAGAGACCCAGTCGATGGACAAGTTCGCTAGCAAGCAGACTTCGTTATACAATCAAATTAACTCTCTTTGTGATAAAATGGAGGAATCTATGGTGGTGAAGAACGTGTGCTTCCGGAGAAGTACATACCTATCGTCACCATGCTTATGTATTTCTCCGACCTAGACAAGAAGAAGGCTGAGGAGATCATCGAATTCCTCAAGGTGCATGGGGAGCCACTAAAGGGGTTTCAGTCGTGTAATGAGCAGGATCCCAGTCCTATAACCAGTAGGCGTTGCTATTAAAGGGAGATCCGAGGGACAGCGATGGCTCATCAAACAGCCGCAGGCGATGGCACGGGCGAGGCGGCCAGAGTGGTTGAGGTGGCGGAGGTGGCTGTGGAGACAAGGCTGGGCAAGGCGGTGGGTGAAAGATCCCATGATAATTCACATGTCAAGTGTTTCAACTGTGAGAAGTATGAGCACTACACTTCGGATTGCCCAAGCAAGAAGAAGAATGAGGAGGTGAACGTCACCCGTGCTGAGGAGAATGTTGAGCCGGCACTACTTCTTTCCTTATGTGTTGAAGAGACACCAGGCATGGTGATATTGAATGAGAAGAACGTAGTTCCTAAACTACGCACAGAGGAAGACAACGATGATCACACTGATTGATGGTACTTAGATAATGGAGTATATAATCATATGATGGGAGATCACTCCATGTTTTATGATCTCGACGAGAAGATCTCGGGTAGAGTCAAGGTTGGAGACAACTCAACGGTGTAGATAAAAAGCAAGGGATTGATGCTGATGCAATGCAAGAATGGCTATCAGAAGTTGATATCTGAGATTTATTTTATATTGAATCAGTGTAGTAATATACTCAGTCTCAGGCAGATGACAGAAGAAGGGTGCAGGGTGGTGCTACAAGATGAGTTATTACATATCTATGACAAGAACAAAGAATTGTTCATGAAAGTGAAGAGATCTCCGAATCGGTTGTACAAGATTTCTTTGAAAACTTGCAAATCATTTTGTCTAAAGAGTAGCTTGGAGGAGCCAGGCAATGAGCCCGACGAGTGCGGATCCCACGGGGACATACAACTGGCACAGAGGAGTGCAGCAGCTTAGGTGAGTGCTATGGTTCGGGAGATGTGTATGCAACCAATAGCAGGAAGGCCCACGACATGCATGCAGACACTGCAGGTGGCAGACTAGATGGTCGGGAGTAGTCCCATCAGCATGAAGATGCACAAATTCCAAGAGGAAGGCTTGGAGTACAGGTTGATGCATTTTTCTGTGGTTTATGGAAGGAACGTGGTCATCGTTGGAGACAGGATGCACGAGCGCAAGAGTGAGAGGCGGTATAGCATCAGCTGAGATGTGTGCAGAAAAGCGGATGGATTTGGTCCAAGAGAGAGGAGCGGGAGGTTCAGGTAACGGCAAAGACAAGGCGGTCGTGGGAGCAGGTGTTCCAACCTAGGGGCGTGCAAGGAAAGACGAAATCAGCCCAAGAGCGAGGCGCAGCAAGCGTCGGATTGTGCGAGGCTCAGGATGGAGCAAGTGCAAGCGGTAGGGTGGTGATGGCCCAGGAAGGAACGACGCACGAGAGTGCATGTAAAAAAGGAAGAAGCAGAAACCAACAGCGTGGGAGGTCAAGGTGGACCGCATGCGTATGCAGGCACGGGACGCAGGCGCTCTATGGGGCACGGCGGGCAGATGGCTCAGGACACACGTACAAATTGCAGCAGAGCGCACTGACAGCAGAGGCCAAAGCTATGATCGGAAGTAGTCTCACGCGCCAGAGGAGCATGTGGCGCCAGTGGAGGAAGAATAGGCAGAGAAACAAGATTAAGGGGATGTATGTTGGAATCAATCTTGTGCTGGTAGGAAATATTGAGTTTGGGTAGGATACGTAGTATCTTCCGTGTACGAGTTCGTATACATGTACGAGTAAGTTCCGTAGTAGAAGCCGAGTCGAGTTGTTGAGTCCGTTTATAAGTCTTGTAACTAGCCTTTATAAGGCACAGACTAGTCATGTAATCGAAAGCAAGCAAGGAGATGCGATCGGAAAAAATTAGGAAGTAGCAGTATTGTAACAGAAGAAGGAGAACGAACAGAGCGATCGGTTGTGATCAAGAAGTTGAGGGAGAGAAAAGAAGAGAAAAGCAGAGCATTTTGGCTCCTAGGAAAATTTATTGTGTTCGCGTATTGTGTTTCGTATTGTCGCTAACATACTCGAATACAAGAGGAGCATAAGAGATGCACATTGGTATTGAGTGCTTAGCGTACTCAAAGTTATCGAGAACCAAGAGTACTCGTATGCGGAGGTGAACATGGTCGAAGGAGCTAGGGTTTGCAGTTGAAGTCTCATTGCTCGTGGCGGAGTGGTTGTAACTCGATTCTGAGCGTGCGATCTGTGGAGCGTGGTCGTAACTCTCGTCAGCTGAAGTTACGAGTACGTGTATGACAGGAAGGAGTGGTTGTAAGGGTAATCAACGAAGTAGTCATAACTATCAGGCACAGGTGGCTATAGCCATCATAGGTAGTCATAACCAACACTGCGTGGTCGTAAACTACTTAAGTGTGGTTGTATCAAAGCCTCACGTAATTGTAATACTCGTGGTCGTAATTTAAGACCAGTGAGACGCTGTTCCAACCCAGACAGCAGGTGGAGATGGGTACCAACGTTGAGCATTGCTTAGCCCGGTCGTACGATACAAGCAGGTAGGATTGCTCGATCATCCAGTATTTGTTCGATGTCCGATTGATTGCAAAAGTGAGTAACGATTCTGCCTCTCTCTTCGTCTCTGGAATAAATTCTGAGGTTAGCCACGGCCCAGTACTCTGATGCTAGCTGCTTCCTGAGTTATGCTACTGCTATGTTTTTTCCTCGCTTTTTTTTGTGTGCTCTCGGTGAATGCAACCTTGTTCGAATTTTCACCAGTATCACTTTCAGGCTAGGGTTGTTAGAATAGAGCATTCTGATCGTTGTCAAACTGTCCGAGCATCAGCATCACCCTCCCTCCTGTGCGGTTCCAGAGCAAGTGAGCAACAAAACCGTCGAAGTTAGGGCAGGGCCGGCCCTGAGGGGGTGCGGCAGGTGCGACCGCCGAGGGCCCAGTCCAAATAGGGGCCCAAACCTAAGTATGTAAATCCCAGAGGTAATCAGGTAAGCCCACGTGACCACGTCGATTCAGTTTCCAGAAATCACGATCGCGAGACGCGAGTTTGCGACTCTCCTGTTCGCGTCTCTTTCCACGGACGGCGTCACGGCGGATCATCCTATCCTCACGGTGGAAAATAGTTGCTGCAGTTGGAGGCATTTCACCGGCGCGGACAACAACGCCGACGTGGACCCGGCGCTGGACCGGAGCTACCTGGTGCGGCTGCGCTCGCGGTGCGTGAGCGTCGGCAGGCGGCAGCACGTACTGAAGCCATCTAGGTATTAAACCTATCTACGTACTAAAGCCATCTACTACGTACTGAATACGCCGACGTCGGAAGCATCAAGCAGGAGAGCCAAAACGTGGCGTGGTGGCTGCAGTCCTGCAGATTTAAAATATTAAACCTATTGAAGCCATCTAGGTATGAATACGAATATACGATCATGTGTATTCAGCATTCTATTTTATACAATTTACTCTTCTAATTAGTGTTTGATAAATATTATTTGATAATGGTCTCGTGTGGTGAAATTATTTCCTTCTAATTTCGGATTTTAGGTGTTGAAATTTTACAATGTTACCTAAGAAACATTTGTCCGGGGCTCAGAAAAGAAAACGAAGGAAATTAGAAGATCAATTTATTCAATCTCAACAGGGTGCTATACATAAGTTTTTTCCAGCTTCGAGTAGTGTTGATCCCATTGACAATTCTGTCCAAGTAGATGCACCTAATATTGGAGAACAGGAGCAGCAGCAAGTTAGTGAAAATTTGAATCAACAAGTTGATGTAGCTGATGATGCTACAGTGCATGAAAATTTATTATCATCATCTCAACCTGAAAATTCAATTGATGATGTGCAAGAAGCTTCCATTCATGATGTCTTTGATCCTAGAATTTGGGAAAATCTTGATAATAAGGGTAGAGATATCTTGATTGAAAAAGGGTCCGTGAGAGAAATGAATCTTGAGTTCCCTTTAGATGGTCTTGGTAGACATTTTTCATATGCTAACTACTCCAGAAAGTTAAGCAATGGTGAGGTGGTTGATAGAAAATGGTTGGTTTATTCTAAGCATGTGGACAAAGTTTTTTGCTTTTGCTGCAAATTGTTTAAATCAAATCAAAGTAAAAGTTTGCTAGCATCATATGGAATGAAGGACTGGCAACATCTTAGCATTAGACTCAAGAAACATGAGAATAGTGTTGAGCATATAACAAACATGAATACTTGGAATGAACTTAGGCTAAGGTTGAGGAAGAATAAAACAACTGATGATGATTTGCAACGAGAAATTGCAAAGGAGAAAGAGCGTTGGAGACAAGTTTTAGTAAGAATAGTTGCTGCTGTCAAGTTTCTTGCTAAACATAATTTAGCTTTTCGAGGACAAAATGAGAAACTTTATCAAGTGAACAATGGTAACTTTCTGGGCACAGTTGAAATGATGGGTGAGTTTGATCCTGTGATGCAAGAACATATTAGGAGGATTCAAAATAGTGAGATTCATCATCATTATCTTGGGCATAAAATTCAAAATGAGTTGATTTCTCTTCTTGCGTGTTCTGTGAAACAAACTTTATTAAGGATCATCAAGGATGCCAAGTATTTTTCTGTGATATTAGATTGTACTCCAGATGTGAGCCATGAAGAACAAATGACTCTAATTGTTCATTGTGTTAATATTTCAAATAATGTTCCAAGGGTAGAGGAGTTCTTTCTAGAGTTTTTGAAGGTAGATGACACATCAGGATTGGGTCTTTTCAATGAATTGAAGAATGCATTGGCTTCTCTTGATTTGAATATTGATGATGTGAGAGGACAAAGCTATGACAATGGTTCCAATATGAAGGGAAAACACCAAGGTGTTCAAAAGCGCTTACTTGAAATTAATCCAAGAGCATTATATATGCCATGTGCGTGTCATAGTCTGAATCTTACTCTTTGTGACATGGGAAAATCTTGCAGGTAAGATACTTATTTCTTTTGTCAATTATACATTATTTCATCATATATAGATATTCCTATGTGTATGTCAAAGCCCAAATCTTACCCCTTTTATATGTTAAAATCTTGTAGGCAAGCTATTTCTTTTTTTGGTATTATACAACGTATATACACATTGTTTTCATGTTCTACCAAAAGATGGAAGATCTTGGTTGGCAATGTTCCACAGTTGACAGTCAAGTCATGGTCTAATACCCGTTGGGAGAGTCGAGTAAAAAGTGTTCAAGCTATCAGACTTCAAACTCCTCAAATAAGATCAGCATTGAAAGCGCTAGAGGAGGCTTCAACTGATGACCCCAAGTCAGTTAGTGAAGCTCAATCTTTGGTCAGTGCACTTGAGAATTTTGAATTCTTAGTTGGTTTGGTTATTTGGGATCGCATTTTATTCACTATAAATAAGGTGAGCAAGAAGTTACAGTCCAAAATTGTGAGCATGGATGCTACTCTCAAGCACATTGAAGGTGTCATATCATATTTTAAGAAGTTCAGAGATGAAGGTTTCACTACTAGCATGGATGAAGCAAAAACCATTGCATCTGACATGAATATAGAGCCGAAATTTCCTACTAAGCGTAAAGTAAAGAGAAAGAAACATTTTGATGAACAGGATGACGAAGATATGGAAATACAACAAACTGCTGTGGAAACCTTTAGAAGAGAATATTTTCTAGTTATGATCGATGCTGCAATTACTTCATTGACTAGTAGATTTGAGCAGCTCCAAGAATTTGATGAAGTGTTTGGGTTCTTGTTCAACTCTGAAAATTTGAAGTCCTTAGATGATATTGATATGCAGGGGTGTTTCACTAATTTTGTAAAAACATTTTCTCATGATACCTCATCCGATGTAGAGATAAATGATTTTTTTTCAGAATTGAAGGTGTTGCAAGTGACTTTGCCAGATGCTTTGATGTCAGCACAAGAGATTTTGGAGTTTGTTTTGGCCGCAGATTGCTATCCTAATGTTTCAGTTGCCTATCGAATCCTCTTAACTATACCCGTGACAGTAGCTTCAGCTGAAAGAAGTTTCTCAAAATTGAAGTTGTTGAAGAATTACTTGAGGTCAACTATGTCACAGGAAAGGTTGAATGGTTTGGTTATGTGCTGCATTGAGAAGGATATACTAGACACTATTGATCTCAATAACATCCTAAATGATTTTGCATCAAGAAATGCTCGAAGGAATATCTTTTCATGAGAAGGCGAGAAGCAATGGATATGATGGAGTTTTATTTATTTATTTTCTTCATTTAAGGTAACCATCTTAGTTCGAGAACTATAAGTTTATTGTTTCCTTAGCCCTATCATTGATAATCAATCATTATTAAGCATGTTAAATTGAAACAATATTGTTTGATTTATTTTGTACTTTGTAAGTATAATTAGACATTAATAATATATGGCCTTATGGGCCTAGGATGATTAGTTCGCCATAGGGCCCTTGAAAATATAGGGCCGGCTTCTGTTGTTCACTGCAGGGACTCACGACAGGAGTGCTGATCTCGTTCTGACCGGATTGAATAATTGGCCTGCTCCAACTAGTTTTTAGCTTAAGTTTTTACCTATGATTTTTAGCTAAAATTGTATTACAGCAACTGCTAACTTTTACTAAGAAAATGAGAAAAAAAAATAAAAAAAGTTATATTATCATAGACAATGTAAAAGAATAAGAAAAAAAAAAGAAAAAACAAGTTAAAAATTAGAAGCAAACGTGTTCTAATTAGGTTCAGTTTTAAATAAACCGAAGGCATGAAAAAATAGAAGCTAAAATCATTTAGAGCGAGCCATCTGCGGAAACAAATAAGCCTCGTTTTTTCAGACTACCTTTCTAAAATAGTTTTTTTTGTTTTAAAAAATCTTTGTTAGAGATGTAAGCTTCGAATCAACGTCAAGCACTTGGGACGTCCTCGAGACCTCCACGAACGTCGTCAGCCAATAGGAATACATGGGATGGAATCACGCAGAGGTCGCAATACATTTCGGAGTTGTCGCTACTACGCATACACTGGAGATGCGGAGATACGTACACCGTGGAGGCCCAGAACAGTGGCGCTTAATTCGCCCGTTCGGTACAGCAAACAAACATACGGACGGACCACGCACAGGCGAGGACATCTCGACTCCTCAATAAATATTTCATTAGTTTTGCTATTGCACAGGCAATTGAATTTTTTTTATATTTCAGTCATCTGAAATTACACTTTTAATGAACTAAAATTGCAGCCCCTCTAAAAAAAACAGCTGCAACTTTAGGTGATTCAGAGTGCAACTTCAGGTGACCTGAAATTGCACTCTCAATCAACTAAAATTGCAGCCCTCCCTCCAAAAAAACATATGCAACTTCAGGTGATTCAAAGTGCAACTTTAGGTGACTGAAAGATAAAAAAAATTTCAGTCGTCTGTGCAATAGTCTATCCCATATTTCATACTCTCTCAATCTCTTTTATAACCAGATAAAAATCATAATAAAAAGCCAAAAGACAGAATATTTCTGAACGAGACCATAATGTGCACAGTGACACGGATATGTATGCACAGTTGCACACTGACAATGTGATTCTATGTTCGTACATCATCAGCAAGACGTAAGTGATCAAGGCTGGCAGAACGGTCAACAAAAATGAAGAGATGCCTGTCGATTAAAAAAGGTCACACTAGCCATGCGTCCTTGTGCATGCAATGCAATGTTGCAATTTGATGGTCCTTCCAGACAAGCCATGTGCAGCAGTGCATGGTCTCGCTCCCTGCCTGGGGTTCACGTACTAGGGCAAGTTGGATTAGCTCCTAGAGCACTCGCTTCTGTAGAAAAGCTCGGAGCCGGAGCCCGCCATACAACCCTTAAGCTGCATATATATATATATATATATATATATATATATATATATATATATATATATATATATATATATATATATATATATATATATATATATATATATATATATATATATATAGACATTGAAATGGGACACCTAGGTGCCTGACACCTAGGCTCCCTGTAGTTAGATTGCTTTTAGATACGTGCTAGAGCAATGGTATGTATGGTATGTAATATATTAGGCATGCTAAATCAATCATAGAAGGAAAGTCTTAATCATGGATGGAAAGTCTCAATCACACTAGCACGCATCTAAAAGCAATCCAAAGGTAGGGAGACTAGGTGTCCAGACACCCAGATGCCCCTGTTATTTATACTATATATATATATATGGTTATTCATCATGTGGTTTTGCTTGTGGTATGGATTTGTTTGTCCAGATTGGCTCCGTTTTCTTCGGTTTCTATCTTATGGCTTATACTACAGTAACTAATTTTTTAAATAGAATATATTTTTAAGACGGAGTCTATAAGTTGATTATAGTAGACACTGTACCGACCTCAGCTATACCGGTCAAAATCGCATGTGACTGTCTCTCTTCGTATTTTCTCTTGCAAACAGCTAAAATTCAAAAGCCATGAGGCACATCCGAAAAGAACGAAACCATTTAATAGCTCGGATTAAAACTAGGAAGTGCTATAGTTAGTTATCCGTGAACTAAGCATCTTTGATGGTCCAACATATCTCTTCAATGGTCGAGATTTTTGGAATGGTTTTTGAGGGTTAGGGACCAAACAACCCCTTCTCTCTTCCTTAAAGCTGACTAAAAGGCCCTGCTCACTTGTTTTTTTGGTGTCTTATGGTTTTTTCACTGTTTGAGGCTTATTTTACACTGTAGTTGATAGTTTATTTGGCATATTAAATTAAAAAAATTTAAAATAGAAAAATAGGTATCCCATCACGGACAATGCAAAGCAACACAAAAAAAAAGGCAAAAAATTCAAAAAAAGCCAAAAGGACAAAAAAAGATGAAATTAAAAAACTAGAAGTTAGAAGCCAAAATTCAAAAGTTGAAACCCAAATGAGCAGAAAAAATAACCTAGCAAAGTGCCACGTCACTTCACTAACTTTGAACCGTCTGGTACAACACCTAGCAATCTGGTCCATCTACAATTTGGAGCACACGAGTACCTAGATCTCAACTGTGACAAGCCCATTGTTGCACTTGGAAGGGGAAAAAGCACAGTAGAATCTGTCTCGCTAACTATCTCACACAAAACAGGATATTTGTCATTCATCAACTCTTCAACCTCAAACAACAGGTGTGAGGCCAACCTCCGTATCCTTTCCACTACCCTTCCTTTCAACGCCTTCTCCGGCCTCCACCGCGTCACCATCAGTAGCGGAGCCAAGAATTAGAGACAACAGGGACCAGCTAAGTCACACAATGCAACAACATTTGGTAAGAGTAGCAAAATAGTACCGATACTATCAAATTTTCTTGAAATCTAAGGAGCTAACATGGAAACTTTGAGATCAAGAGAGCCAGGGGAGCACCAGCACCTCCTCCCTCCACCATTGGTTACCATCACCTTCCAGGGCGTGTAGCGGTTGTGTAGCTACAACAAACTGCAGGTCTTCATTAACTACGACGACTGCATCCTCTATTTCTCCAACCAAGAATTCCTTGATTTTGTTGAGGAGCCGTCGCTGACAAGTCTAGTCTGATCATGTTTTTCTATACAAAAGAGATGATCAAACACAGGTAATGCAAATAATAGATTGATCACATAAAGAGATAAAGGGGAGAACTCCTGTATTTCTTTATTGCTTTCTTCTTCACAAGTACAAATTTATAATGATTGAGACCCCCTATTTATAGACTAAGTGGAGGGATATCCACTAATGAGCCAGGCTTGCAGGCCTAGGCTCAGGTTTCCCAACACCCCCTTGTGCACTCATCCAACATGTCCATACCTCATCAAAACTCCATAAAAATCCAATGGTAAAATTTGGAGAAAGAGTACATGATACATGTTATATTGTGTTGCACTAATTGCCTCATTAAAAACCTTGATCGAAAAACTTCAGGAAAACTCGTCAAGGAAAAAGAATATAATCCACCCAATTTCATTTAATCTACATGATTTATTCTTTGGGTACTCGATCTTCATGATTAAGCTTTAATAATAAGCTCGAGAAGAATCTCCCCTTGAGTTATGCACTTCTCTAAGTCTCATCATTTCAATTCCACTTATTTAATAGTAAGCTCGAGAAGAACCACGACCAGGCCTTCTGTAACGCCCTAGGGTCCAAACCGGCTCAGACCTAACCACATTCTGGATAGACCACGCATACGTAGCAACCCGCTTGCACTTTCATCCTCGCTTCGCGCAAAACGGTTAAACAGGGATGCTACCATTGGAACTTCTAGGCTTATATGTAAGTGCTTCTTAAGGTAAGCTAGCAAGGTGGGACTAACCCAGAAATTCATGTGCGCACACACATGGGCCAACATGTGCCGGGGTGTCACATACACCCCCCATCAAAGGACCCGACGTCTCGTCGGACCAACATACCCACACCAGGGCAAATGATAAGGATCTCCCTTCTTGGCACATGTCCGTGCGTTCAGTGCCAGCACATATGCCATGCCGTGTGTCCACTCTGGGCCCACACGCACCATACGCCATATGCCCGCGCCCCTGACCCGCACGCGCCCATATAATCGCGAGAGTCGGCTCTGATACCATTTGTAACGCCCTTGGGTCCAAACCGGCTCAGACCTAATCACATTTTGGATAGGCCACACACACGTAGCAACCTGCTTACGCTTTCGTCCTCGCTTCGCGCAAAATAGTTAACCGGGGGTGCTACCATTGGAACTCCTAGACTTATATGTAAGTGCTTCTCAAGGTAAGGTAGCAAGGTGGGACTAACTCAGAAATTCATGTTCACACACACATGGGCCAACATGGGCTGGGGTGTCACACCTTCGCCTCCCAGCCATCGTCCACCGCCGCCGAGAAGCTGTTCTACGAGGCGTGCAACATCACCTTCGTGCCCTACGGCGACAACTGGTGTCGTGCCAAGAAGCTGGCCGTCGTGCACCTCCTCTCCTCGCACCGCGCCGCGTCGTTCGTGCCCGCCCGTGCCGCCGAGGCCGCCGCCCTCGTCGCCCACACCCGCTTCGCCGCCTCCTCTAGGCAAGCCGTGTTGCTAAGGGAGCTCCTGTACAGCTACACGAACGCCGTCGTCACCCGCGTGGCGGCCGGCGGCGGCGGCGCGACGGCGGACAGGTTCCGAAAGACAATGGCGGACACGTCGGTGCTGACCGCGGGGTTCCAGGGGGTGGACCTACTACCGACGCCGGCGGAGTGGGTGGTGAGGAGGGTGACGGGGCTGGACCGGAAGCTGGACGACATGGCCGAGGAATCGGACAGGTTCCTGAGCGAGATAGTGGCGGGGCACGCGGAGGAGAAGGCGAAGGGGGAGGAGGAGGACTTCGTGGACGTGCTGCTGTGGCTGAGGAAAGAAGGCGCCGGCGGGCTTGACCTCACCGACGATCACATCAAAGGTATCGTCAAGGTAACTAAAATCCAGGTTTTTTATCGTACGAGCACTGGCTCTGCCACCGAGTACGAACAAAAGATTACACGAGATGAAGAAACATCGGCGTGTCACTGAATACGTGGCACCTGCCCCACCTATCATTCTCATATTAGATATTATTTCCCAATTTATACATATTTACAATGATATTGTACAAAATTTCCCAACAAATAGTTCGTAATGCATAGACTATTTCACTAGGCCATTGCTCCTCGCTAGCAAGGTTGTGCAGCCGCTCAAGCAGCCCCACTACCGTCTGTGTCCCCTGGTCTCTTGAAGCATGCAACAAGTGATTTTAGGTACGGCTCCTTAGAGTTTCAGTTTTTAGTTTCTTAATTTTACTTCTTTTTCTAATTTTCTAGTTTTTTAGGGTTTTTATTTTTCCATTGTTTCTTTGTATTGTCTGTAAAGATATAATTCTTTTTTATTTTTAAATTCTATTATACTAAAAAATCTAATAGTAGATACAATATAAAATCTAATAGTAGATACAATATAAAAAAAATCTCTATAATACAGAATAAACCATAAACCTGGGCTCAAAAGCGCAAATGAATACCACTTACAGACTTCCTCATCTTTAACGTCCGTTGCATTTTGCAGGATGTAATAGGTGCAGCAACCGATACGTCGTATGTGACACTGGAATGGATCATGGCGGAGCTCATCCGTAGCCCGCGAGCGATGAACAAACTGCAAGACGAGATCAGACAAGCAACCGATTCCAAACCGACAGTCGTGGAAGACGATCTAAGCAGAATGGATTACCTAAAAGCGGTTGTAAAGGAGGGGCTACGCCTGCACGCGCCGGCCCCATTCCTCGTCCCGCGGGTGTCGACCACGCCGGCCACCGTCCAAGGTTATAGCATCCCGGCCAAAACCATCGTTTTGATCAACGTGTGGGCGATCGGGAGGGACCGCGCGGCCTGGGACGCGCCGGGGGAGTTTCGGCCGGAGCGGTTACTGGGCAGCTCGCCGGATTTCAAGGGGAACGAGCACCTTAGATCATCCCGTTTGGGGCCGGGAGGAGGATGTGCCCCGGCATCCACTTTGCGTTGCCTGGCTTGGAGATGGCGCTAGCGAGCTTCTTGTACCATTTCGACTGGGTGCTTCCTGACGGCGCGGAGGCGCGGGAGATCGCCATGAGCGAGGCTCCGGGGCTTACTACCCCGCTGAAGAACCCGTTGCGCCTCGTCCCTAAATGCAAGAAACCCCGATCAGGGATCGAGTAGGAAGGGTTTGTTGAATCGTTGCATGTATACCTCGTGGTGGCAGAATAGGTTTATGATCTCGTGGTGAAAGATAAAAAAGTATCATCCAAAACCAACTTGTAGGTCGTGATCATGCATTGGCGATTGGCCATCCAGCTAGCTCCGCCGTCCCCGGGGGACATCTCCGAGGTTGGTGCGCCGCGACCCCGAGGTTGTAGCGCCGGCTCCGCCGGGCCGGTGCTCGTGCCAGGCTGCAACGGCAAGCCGGGAACGGACGGCGCCATGCGCCGGACGCGGTTCGCATGCCGCGAGCGCCGCGGCCCGCGGTTGCACGCTGGCGTGAAGTGCGCACTCGCTCGCCCGTGTTACTCCTGGGCCGGCACGACGGCAGAGCGCGCTATGTGGCTAGGTCGGGGCATGCCGCGAATTGAGCCACGCGGAGACCGAGCGGAGAATAGTGGCCGCGGTGTGTAGGGGCAGAAACCAGTCCAGCCGAGCCAGGTCCAGCCGAGCTCAGCCAAGATCATTGGGATCTATGGCTCGACTCGGCTTGGTTCGGAATTTTGGACGGTTTTAGCACTGTTGCTACCCGAAAATTCCAGAAATAGCCTCTTTCAAAACGAAATTCCAACTCTAGCCCCCACCTGACCGCACCATTTAACCGCGTCGCGACACGTGTCCAATGGTGCGGCGAGCGCACCACACCCACTCGGTGTGGTGCGCTCCCGCGCACCATGGACACGCGTGTCGCGACGCTGCTAAATGGTGCGATCAGTGAAGGCTAGAGTTGGAATTCGTTCAAGAGGCTATTTCCGGAATTTCGGGTAGCAACTATGCCAAAAACGTCCAAAATTCCTTGGTTCGTCAAAGAAACGAGTGAGAAATTATGCTCAGCTTGGCTTGAAAGAGGCTTGAGTGGGCTCATTGGCTTGCGAGCCGTACAAATCTTTTTTTTTCCTCCGTGCTTGTATTTGCATAACAGTTTAATAGTCCAATATACAATTTATCCATAAAAAATGTATTATGTACAATGTATAAGCTAGCCTAGTTCAATATACAATCTATCCATCAAATAATAACAAATGCTATCAAATTTTCCTTCATAAAGTTGACAGCAAACCAATGAAACATTAGGACATTAAGGAAACCATTCTCCACTAACAGATCATCACAAATGGTTTGTGACATCAAAAGTCAACATATAAGCAACCGAAAGAGGATAATAGTCAATGACTTAACTATAGTAAGGCCACATGACCAAAGTAATTTTATGGTTCATGTGCTAACAGTCCATGCAAATATAAGTTATGACTTCATGCTAACAATCCATAGCTCCATGCTTTGAGGAAATAGAATGGTTTCAACATCATCCTCATCATCTTATTCTTGAAAAGAGACAATAACCAAGTTAGGCAACATACCCTTCTATCAATAACCCAACAAGGAAACAAGAGAACTTGCATAGCCATTACAATATTAGGCAACAATTGAGCTCGCCCTTTAATTGAATAGAACTTGCCCCTAATTTTAACACAACATTCCAACTGCAACGACAATTGACATACTATATTTGAAGACATCACATGAGACGAGAGTGGAGACTCAGCAAGGCAGGCTCTGTCACTGATACACTCTCGTGCTTCTATTTGTATCTATGCATATGTGATGTTATACATACTCGATGCTTCTTCTCCTGTGTCAGTCGCTCCTCTTCTTTGATGTTGGCCAACTTAATGTTGTGAATTTTTTGCTGACCACGATGTCCTCCCATCTTCACTAATGTCTGCATGTCTACTTTAGTCATTATCTAATAATATAGAAAATCTTCTCGCCATCATCGGTAATGTCATGCCTAATGAGGATTGAATAATCTATAATTAATAGCTTACTATAGCTGTTATAAATACTCAGCTAAGGTCCTCTGAGTACCCTTGGTTAGAGGATAAATGTACTTGGTCAATACAAAGTCCTGACCATGAGAGATGCCTTACTATGAGAGACTCCTTGCCGATTCTTGGAGCCCGCTCGTGCTGTCGGTTGCTGTTAGTGGGATATCTTCCATGGAGGAACTGTTGAATAGTTGTTGTCAGAGAAACATTCTTCTCACACAAATTGTCGTGTAGTTCTTATCAATGTCATGGGAGAAAACACGGGGTTATGGCGGAGGCATAACCGCACACATTGTACCCCTCCAACTGCATAGAGCAAAGCATTAGAGCCTTATCTATCACTCGGGAGATGGGCCTACATGATCTATACATGATGGAGAGTTATTATATTTCTAAAAACATCAACAACTTATTATGCTCAATGATTTTCTTCTATCAAAACTCATATTTCAATTACATCCTCAAGTTGTAATTTTTTCTAGCCTCTATTGCCATTTCTAATATTTATGACATCTTTAAAAATCTAAATAGGCTATAAATATGTAAATATATTTTTAAGCATTTGTCAACGATTTGAAAGTCGATCTTACTGGTATGAATTAGGGGAGATCACTTTAATGACTGCATCGAAAGAGACAAGGGCTTCTTTATTGCTAAAGAAATATTATAGGGGTGCTCAATAATCTTAGGGGCAATGAGCCTTGATTACAGAGAGAATGAAATGGGATGTCGATGTCTTTTTTCACCTTCGTCCTTGCCTAAAATAGCTTTGAAGGAGTGACAGTTGCGGTCCATCAAGAGGCGTCTTGTCACTTCCAAGAGTCTGCAGATGGGTGCTTTATCAGTTCGTGGGGTCTGCACATGTAGTCGGTTGGTGTCAATGAGACATTCTCCACATAGAAATCATTGAGTGGTTGTTGTCAGAGAGATATTCTTCCCGTACAAACTATCATGCAGTTCTTTTTAGTGTCGTAGAATAAAACATGTGGTTGTATTAGAGGTATAACTACACACGTTGTGCCTCCCCAACCGCTCGGAGCAAAGCACGAAAGGCTCAAGTACCACTCGGAGGACATGTCCACATGTAAGCTAGTGAAATCTTCCTAGCGGTCTTTAGTAGAAACTTGGTACTGATTGAGTACACTTATCCTTTGATCAGGGATATACTCAGATGGCATTAGCTGAGTTATTATGACATCTATAATTAATAATAGGCTATTAAATATGGATCATTTCATCCTTGTTAGCATTTAAGTTATATCATTTGATACTATAACTTTAAAATAAATCTAGTAGCCTAAATACACGGGACACTGATTAATTTAATATGGCGTGCGTGATGCATTACAAACGGAGTCGACGACTTGGAGCCTGAGGGTGAGTTGCCGCGTGTGAGCAACGGAGCGAAATTAGGGCTAGTGTGAGCTCGTGTTGCTCATGGGTCGGCATCATGAACGCTGGCCGCAGCAGAGAACAATGGCTGCTGCAACACGTGGGGTCTAGCAGGCTGTATCATTGGGTTGTAGTGAGGTTGCGTGCAGTTGGGTCAAATAGGTATGTATGGGCTGGGAGGACGGGCTATTCCTTACGACATCTGCAATGTTCTAAATAGAGTTTATAGTAGCCACAATTGCGGTAGTGGAGGGTCAGCGCTACCGAGGCGAAGTAGCGTCCCAAAATAGCAGGCTAGAACTTTGCGACCGCTATTGCGATATAGTGGGCGATATTGCGGTTGAGCTGAATTTGTTGAGTTTGTTGGGAAGAATTCAGATCACCAAAGAACATTTGTCTTAGCTTGCACTAGGATTGGAATTGCGTACTAGAGATGGACAAAAGATCTTTACTTTAGTACATACTATTCATTTTAGGTTATCAATAGAAAGGGGAAGGTCATGCATGGTATTATAGACAAATCATTCTCTACTGTTTCATCTTAAGCAAGCAGTTTTCCATTGTATGCTTATAAAATACAGCGGTAGTCATCGTCATGTTGCTAGTGTTGAGTCTGTTAACCGGCTGGGCATTGCAATCATACATGCGATGTGGCCTGGAGCAAGTAAGCAACTTTGTCTTTGAGACACATCACACATCTCTACAGTCTACACATTTTTGGATGGGAAACCTATGCTTAGGTTAGTAATTCATGATACACACACACATGAGTAACGCTATTAGCTATTTATTACCTTGGTCTTTTGTATGGGCTTTACTATTATTTGGGTCGGTAGTCCGAATGGGCCGTTCAGACTTCAGACTGTGGATGCAACTCGTTGAACGCTACCGTTGACTGCTTACAATAATACTATTGTTTACGCTTCAAAAAAAAACTATTGTTTGTATCTTTGCAAGGTATACTAGGGGTATATTCTTCTGTGCTGTGACTTTTGTCTACGACTTATTAATCTAATGAATAGTGATTGCTAAAAGAAGTTGAAATGTAGTATCACTAATGTTTAGGGCATGTTCATATGGTATTCTATTTTTGCCTTTTGCTGTTAATATGAACACACAGCTTCCTCACTCATCTAGCTCCCATGTCGCTTCAAATATAAGGCAGAGGATTAGGGGCGAATCACATACCCCACTCCTTTCGATCCTGTCTCACGCAAACGTATCTCCTTTATTTTCCTCACCGCTCGCCCCTCCTTCTAAAAGCCACTCCTTTCAACCACTACTATTTATTTTCATCAAAAAACTATAAACCGCAACCAAAAGCCATCAACTGCAGTCATTAGCTCTGTTCTTTTCGGATTATACTACAATAACTAGCTTTCAGACGAAGTGTCTTTTTAAATCGAGGTCTACAAGTTGATTGTAATAGACAATATACCGACTTCAGCTATATCGGCTAAAATCGCACGTGAGTGTCTCTCTTCGTACTATCTCTCGTGAATACTAGATTCAAAATTTTAAATCATAAATCAGAGCAAAAAAAAAATCCCAAACACGCTGTATATGTGAAGCTATCTAACTTTGACAACCCCTTTACCATAGTGCACCTTGCGTGATAGAGAAACTTAGCAGTGCCGTGGTATAATGAACACGACGAGTTGAAGGGCCATACTTTTGTAGATCATGCAACATGCTTACATGAAATTTTAGGGTTGTGTATCTCTCTATTTATTAATCGGATGAAACACTTTTTAGTACTTCCAGAAGCTGACTGAATTCAAAAGATTTGGAAATAATTTCTCTCGGTTTTAGCATCGTTGGCACGAATATTTATACAAAAGATATATTTTTTTTTGTTTCCAGTTTTGTTTCTTCCTTTTTCCGCTTCTAAGATAATCCCCAAAATTTCCCCATCGTTCGTCCTGAACAGAGGCTAGGCCTAGGGTTTTGCTGCCGCTCAACCCAAATCCCATGGACGACGATGACCTCGCCGCTGCCGCCACCGCACTAGACCCTGGCTCTCCGCCACTGTTGCAGGAGCTCGCCGCCTCCGCTCCCGCCTTGCCCGCGGACAACGCCACCTCAACCGCCGGCGAAACCCTCGCCGTTGATCCGTCCGCCGCCGCCGGGGATGGGGAACAGGTCCCTTTCGACGAAGAGAAGGTTCCAGTGCCAGCCGAGGCTATTCCGCAACAGGCCGACTCCGCTGCCGCCGACGAGCTGGTTCCCGTGGCAGCCGAGGCTGTTTTAGAAGAGGCCGCCTCGGCGACCGTTGACGAGGCCCACGAAGAGGACGACCCCGTCCGTGGAGACGCGAATCCTGCCTCCGAAGGTGGTGTTGCGCAGGGAGACTCGCTTGATGGTGGCGCCTACATTTCTCAAGTTACCCTTGGCGTTGGAGGCGACGTGGGTGCTGAAATTGACGACCTTGTTGGTGAAGGGACTGGGATTCCTGACGCGGTGGAGGCCATGCTGACCACCCCGGATATCGTACTAGAGGGTGACAGCGATGGTGAAGCTCTTGATGGAGAGGGCGACAATTGTGATGAGGATGCAAAGGCCGGTGGTGATGACATGGTGGTAAATGAGCTTGTGGGTGTCGCAGAAGACTCCGATCCAGCTGATATTACTAAGGGTGATGAGCCCAAGGAAGATGCTGGTGTGGGGGTGCAGTTGGATGGGATTAATGTTGCTGTGGATGATCCCACAGAGGTGGGTGCTTCCCTGGATGATGATGATTCCGATATGGTTTCCAACAGAGGTGGAGATAGCTTTGATGACCAGACTGGCCAGGAGATTGGTGGTGATGCTCATGATGGTGCTGATGAGGATGATGGTCCACGGATGGATAAGAATATTCCACTTAGCGATGATGGTGAGGATCCTCAGGACGAGCAGGGGGCACAGATGGATGTAGTTGCTACAACTGTTTTTAATGATGTGGAGGCAGAGCTTGTTAAAGCTGCTGCTGATGTTGCAGAAGAGGACACAAAGATGGATACACTTGCCCCAACTGGTGATGCTACCGCAGATGAGGAGGGCAGGCAGATGGATGCAGTTGCCATGGCCAGAGATGACAACGAGGAGAAAGCTACTGGTGCAGGTGGTGTTGATGCCACAGATGAGGATATGCAGGTGGATACAATTGGCCTGGCTGGAGATGATGATAATGAGGAAAAAGAAGTTGCTGCAGCTGGTGATGATGGTGCAGATGAGGAGGGCATGCGGATGGATGCGGTTACCACTACTGGAGATGAGGATGAAGAACCTGACATGGCTGGCCAAAATGTTGCTGAAGAAGCTGATAGTGTTCTGGAAGAAGCTGAGATCGACACGGTTGGTAATGATATCCCTGAAGAAGAGGCTGTGCAGATAGATGAGGATGACGACGACGATGAGCCTCCACCATTGACAAGGAAAGTTGGAGGGCGCCGAAAGCGAGGTCGTCCATCTTCCAAGGCTCAGGCTGTTGTGAAGGCATCTGTTAAGAGGAAGGATGATGAGGAGGTGTGCTTCATTTGCTTTGATGGTGGTGACCTTGTGGTTTGTGATCGTAGGTTTGTGCATCACGTGGATTTTCTTTCTTTATTAGTTTATTTATTCCAAAATACGCAACTATGTTACAGCTGTTGATGCTTCATTCTGTGTCCTCATTTCAGGGGTTGCCCTAAGGCTTATCATCCTTCTTGTGTTAATCGGGACGACGAGTTCTTCAAGTCAAAGGGTCGGTGGAATTGTGGTACGTGGGATAATCTTATTCTGCACACCTCTCAATGCCCTTTCTTAAGTTAAATGGTTGTGTTTGAACCATGTGGATATACACGTGTTCCAGTCTTCCCAAATCCATGTTTTCTAGGAGGCATATTTGTGCTATGTTATTTCTTTCAGTTACAAGTCAGATGGTGGGATTGCCACATAGTTTTCCTGGTCTATAATACCACATATGATTTTAAAAAATGTTCTAATTTCCCTTAACTTTGAAATTAGTGAAACCTGCGTAGTTCTATTGCACCCCTTTCATTGCATGTCCTTTTTCAATTTATTGCCTTGCATGAATTAGGAAATATGCTTTATCTAACTAATTACGGACTGGGCTATTAATTTTTACACTGTTTAATCTTAGATGTTGGCTTATCTGTAACACTTGATATTTTCCAACTATTCTGGCTTTTGTAACAGGGAATGCTATGCTATGTTATGACTTTCAATGATATGTTATTGTTTTTCTGATAATGATGAGGATTATTGCTTAGCCCCCAGACAAAATCTCTCAAAATACCTGTATTTGATTATTTTCACTTTGCATTATTTCTCAGGATGGCACATTTGTAGCAACTGTCAGAAACCTGCTCACCATATGTGTTACACATGTACCTATTCCTTATGCAAAGTGTGCATAAAAGAGACAAAATTCGTCTGTGTCAGACGAAATAAAGGCTTCTGCGAGACATGCATGAATACTGTGATGCTAATAGAGAACAGAGAGGAGGCTACTGAGCAAATGGTAGCCTTTTCACCTTATTCTTAGCTTCCTCAATATAGTATTTTTTTGGTTTAGTTTCATCCAATATCTTGTTCTTTACAACTTTCTGGTTTTATTATGGCATTGAGGACACCAGTCTATTGTTTTGTGATTCTCATTCATGTAAGTGATTTCGACCTGGAAAGATAGGTGAGCTTAATGCTCATTTTTTAGATGTTCGCATAAATTTGGTCCTATAAAAGTGATTTTACAAGTGACATGGTGACCCCTGCTTGACCTGTCTATTTGATGCGTTGAACCCGATTTGTAGGCAACTCGATGTATATCCAAAACTATTGTTTTGAATTAATTTTATCTGATGCTACAATTTGCTAGCTTGTTTTACTGAAATGTGTGGTTGGCATTTCCATACACCAATTGCATCAGAACTCAGAACCATCAATTCTATAAGTCATTTATTTTTGTTGTTGCTACACTGTACAGTAAGTTTATTTTCACATGCTGCCAACATTTGTTTGGCTGGTGTGCTTTTGAAAAAAAAGAGGTGCATTCTGCAATTTGGATACACTGCAAGATAACATATGTGATATGTCCATATTACACACACATATGATCATTATGGAGGTACACAGTTTCTGAGTTGAAAAAGCAATGGCACGTTGCACAAATGGCCTGTTTTATTTCAAATACCCATTAATCAACATCAGTCCCCTACTCCCCTCTTATATTCCAGTGAAAGTTAGGACATTTGGAAGTTTTTGGGCTTGTTATTCTATGTTTAGCTTCTCTGCTTTGCTCTGCAACCTGGCAATTGCACTTATTATTGGTGCACATTACTTGCAAAATGTTGCTTTCTTCCTTCTCACCAGTTGTCATGTTGGCAACTCTGTCTTTATGAAAAGAATTACTAATGGTTCTGTTGTATGTGTTCTTTCTACTTATGAGAATTTGTTTAACAGGATGTAGATTTTGATGACAAAAGCAGCTGGTGGTATTTGTTCAAGGACTATTGGTTGAATTTGAAAACAAAGTTGGCTATGACATTTGAAGAAATATCAGCAGCTAAGTCTCAAAAGAATGGATCTTCTTTGGTTATCCGTGACAATGATCTTAGTGAACTACCTGATACTAATGATGAAGAAGAGGCTAATTCAGACAGTTCATCTGGGTGCCATCTAGAAAGCAATACATCAAAAAAGAGGGGAAGGAAGAGATCAAAGCATGCTGCTAGCAAGGACAGCTCCAAAGGAAAAGAGAGCACTAGGAAATCTACCAAGCGAGGTCTGTCAGGTAGTCGTGATGCTAAGGATTCTACAGGGCGAAAGGTTAGAAAATTATCCAAGCGTGCATTGAGCAGTGAGCATCGACCAAAAGAATCTGAAAGTGTGGGGACGTCTGCATCCTCAGCTGAAGAGTCTAGTTGGGCTTCAAAGGAGCTCTTGGATTTTGTAGCACATATGAGAAATGGTGACAAATCTGTGCTGTCCCAATTTGATGTTCAAGCCCTTTTACTTGAGTATATCAAACGCAAGAGTCTCCGGGATCCTCACCGGAGAAGTCAGATAGTTTGTGATTATTTGCTCCAAAGTCTCTTTGGGAAAGCACGCGTGGGGCACTTTGAGATGCTGAAGCTTCTTGAATCTCATTTCATCATGAGTGAGGTCTCACCGATTGATATTGATGGCAACCATGGTGGTGTTGTAGACCCTGATCCTAGTCAGGATGCTGATGGTAACAGTGAAGCATCAGTTGTGATGAGTTCAGAAAAAAGGAAAAAATCACGCAAGTATGATCAGAGAGCGCTCCAAACAAACCTTGATGACTACGTGGCAATAGATAACCATAACATTAGTTTGATGTACCTGCGTCGCAACCTAATTGAAGAGTTGATTGGTGATGTTGACACATTCGATGAGAAAGTTCTTGGATCATTTGTGAGAATAAGAATATCTGGTACAGGTCAAAGGCAAGACATCTATCGACTTGTGCAAATTGTTGGTAAGATGATACACTTCGAAATTATATGTGGTTGGCTTAGCTTCATGATGCTGAATTTCCCATATTTGTGTGCAGGGACAGGAACAGCTACAGAAAAGTATAAATGTGGGAAAAAGACAACTGATATAACACTAGAGATACTAAACTTAGACAAGAGAGAGGTTATTACTATTGACATAGCCTCAAACCAAGAGTTCACCGAGGTATTTTCTTTTTCAATATGAACATAATGATTTTATCATTCGTTTGGTGCTTGCTGAAATGAAGTAGAAAGTCAGCATTTGCTTTTATATTTGTTATTTCTATCGAATTTACAGTTATATTACTTTCAATTTGCATACCTATTGTAAGTAATTGCCGTTGACCTATCCGACCTTGTTGCTTTACTTTATGGATACAAATATGCACCTATTCAGTAAATCTACTGCTCTCTTTGGTTCACATGTCATTCATTTGTTGATTCACTATTGTTATTCTTGTTCTAGGAGGAATGTAAACGCTTACGACAAAGCATAAAGTGTGGATTCATTCCAAGGCTGACAGTGGTAATGTTATTACACAGTGTCTTATGTGCATTTTGTGTGTTATGTGTGCACTGTTTTTCTAGTCTAACCATCTTATCTTTCAGGGAGAGGTTCAGGAGAAGGCAAGGGTTCTCCAAGCTGTGAAAGTCAATGATGTAAGCAACTAGTGTTGAATGAACTTTACAAGTTTTGTGTCAAGTATGTCTATTTCATTGTTTAATGCCAATTGCAAACTTTGCAGTGGATTGAAAGTGAAAAGATGCGACTTGGGCATCTTCGTGACCGTGCCAGCGATATGGGCCATAGAAAAGAATATCCTTTTTTGTGACATACTTTTTACTTATCAACATTTAGTTGTCAATTTGGCACTTGTGATCAAATTTCCCCTGATCTTGTGATCAAGACCCCCTCCCTTTTGTACTCTGCTTGTGTTGTAGTCAGTAGTAGACTTTGGTCTTTTCTGTTATGAAGAAGTTTAGAGAGGATAAACGCCTTCTTGTTAAATGAAAATTTAGCTTGTGTGCCTTAACCATTATTTACGCTTAGAGAATGTGTAGAGAAGCTGCAACTTCTAAGCACTCCAGAGGAGCGTGCTCGTAGGCTAAACGAAGAACCAGAAATACATGCCGACCCTACCATGGATCCAGATTATGAATCTCCAGAGGAACAAGAGCAGGATACTGAAAGAAGTGCTTGACTTGATTTTGCTTTATTTTCCCCATAATATTTTCATTTGATGTAAACTTCCTTACTCTTCTGACATCAACTTCCATTTTTCTATCTTACAGGCAGCGTCAACAAGTCGAGAGGTTCTTTCTTTAGAAAAGATAGTAATCCAGTGTCTCCAGGTAAAGGAGAGGGTAGGAATGCTGCACAAAGAGATTCAAAAACTAACTGGGAATCTAACAGAAACACATGGGGTGAATCAATTACACAAATAGAATCACCCCTTGGAAGGAGGTCTACATTTTCTCCTCATGGTGAAAGTTCTGGTTATACAGGTAAATCAGAGAGCCCAAACGTCGGTGCACAAATAGTTAAAATGGAAGCTACTACAGGTAATACTCCACGTGGTCTATCTGGCATCTCATCTGAAACTTTAGCAGCTAATGTAGGGTCAGGTGCGACACCAGCATCGCAGTCATCTATCAATGAGTCTGAAAAGATCTGGCAGTACATTGACCCTTCTGGTAAAGTCCAAGGCCCTTTCTCAATAGTACAGTTGCGCAAATGGAACAGCAGTGGGTACTTCCCTCCTAGTTTGAAAATATGGAAGTCTAGTGAAAAGCAGGATGACTCAATATTATTGACTGATGCATTGGTGGGGAAGTTTGAGAAAGATCTGCCTCCATGGGAACCGCCACTTGGTAGCTCTTCTCTAATTGACAAAACTTATTTGAGAAGCAACTCACATGTTGGCTCTAGACCCAGTAGTGATTCCCTTCTTGAGGAATGCACAAAAGCTGGTGAACAAACTTCAAAATCAGCGGTTCCAAATAGGTCACAGTCCTTCTCGGGTAGGGTTGGTCAAAGACATGATTATGATACAACAAATCTTGGATCAACCATGATCCAGTCTGGTGCACAAGGTTATTACGGAATGCAAAATTCACAAGCAGCTTTTGCAGCGCAACAATCTCTTACTGGAAGTTGGAATGCTTCATCAAGTCAGTTCGGAACTACGGTAAATCCTATGACACTTTCTCAGCCTCCCATGGGAGGTTTTTCAGTTGGACAGAATAATGCAGTTGCAGGAAATGTAGGTCAGCTAACTCCTGTACCAGGTCCTGCGACAGTGAGTGCTGAAATAGTTAATTCGCAGTTGCTGTCTCAGAACCAAATAGCATCTGTTTTGCCTGAAAGGGTTGACAGATTAGCTGACAGAAATGATTTGAAGTTAGGAGAAGATGCTTCACATGGAAGGATGAGGTCTTCAGGTGAAGGTAAGGTCCTAGCAAAGGTTTGCTTGCTTCCACGAAAGAGTGAAAAATTGCTTAGATAGAACAACTTGTTTACTCTTTTATTTTAATGGATGGTAATAGGTTGAAATTTGGAAATTACTGCACAGAAATATTTCAATTCGGTGTAATTTTTTTGTTCCTTACAGATCTTGGACCAGTAGGTGCACAACCTGGAGCTGCACAAGCAAACACTCAGCAACTTGAAGGTATTAGCTCAGTGCTTGTCCATTGTTTGTTTTCTCTCCAATCTTCTCAGAAATTTTGGCTCCTGTTGTTTCCAATGGTTCCAAAGCAAATTCTCAAGATTTTAGTCTTAACCATCTTCTCTTGCACCATGAGAATTATGTTTTTTTAAGTATAAAACCTTCCTAATGGCATTATCATGGCAGCACCTGCAGACGCAAGGAACCAGTTATCAACTGATGCCTCCAACTCAATGATGCCATCTCAACTGATGTCAACACCATCTGCTGAACCAGTGCAGCCTTCGGCAACCGCTGTCACTGGTGGTGATAGTCAAATCAGTGGTTGGGCCATGCCTGCACAAGTGGCAAACACATCTGGCCAAGCTCAGGGGGCTGGAAATTTGAACTGGGGAGCTGCACTTCAGGGTAATGCAAGCATGGGCTGGGGAATGATGGGACAGACCAATATGAATATGTCTTGGGGAGCACCAGCACAAGGTGCCGCAAGCTACAGCATGGGTTTGACTATGCCACAGCCAAATGCAGTCCCAAACATGGGTTGGGTCACACTGAATCCAGGAAACACCAACATGAATATGATATGGGCTTCAACTCAAGGCCAAGGGACTCAGAATGCAGCTACTATGATGGGGGCTCAGATGCAAGGAGTTGCGATGGCCCCTTGGGGGACCATTGCACAAGGAAATGCAAATTCTTATCCTGGTTGGGGGACCCAAGTAGGGAACATGAACCAAAACATCGGCTGGGGTTCTCCTATGCAGGGAAATCCAGGTCCTAATCCTGGAAATGGGTCAGGCCAAGGGAATAATAATATGAACTGGAATTCACCAAGTGGGAACCCGAATAGGGACACTGGGGGCAGACATTCTGGACGTGGCGATGATTTTAATGGCGGTGACTCAGGTGGGAGATCATGGAGGTCACAGTCTGGTGGTGATGGAGGGTCCTGGGGGCATAGAAGGGCAGGAGTCTGCTGGTCCTTTGTTGACACCGGGCTCTGCAGGAAAGGTGAGCAGTGCCACTATTACCATCCACAAACCAATGATGGATATCCATCAAGAAATGATCGCCACTTCGATAGGCAAACTTCGAGCAACGAGAGACGATATGACAGACATAATGGCAGAAACGATCGACAGTTTGATCGGCAACCTTCAGATCGACAGTTTGATCGGCAACCTTCAGGCAACGAGAGGCACTATGATAGGCATGATGACAGGCACAGCGACAGGGATAACGATAGGAATGATGACAGGCAGGCTGATAGGTCAGAATCAAGAGAGAGGTGGTAGAACTGTTCTCCGTTTCTTCCATTGTATTCCTCCTTTTTGTTGTATGTGCAATAGCCAGTGGCAACCATGCATGGTTGTGAACTTAATGCATTGTAGCGAGCTGCATCCCGTCTGAATTGTCATGTAGAACGGTTGTAGTTAAGCATCATGTGCATTCTACTCTTCTGTTTCCTTGCTTCGAATTAAACAATACATTCTGAATAAATCCTGGTATCTGATATGCAATAGGGACTTTAGGTCCCTGGTGATATGCTCTGTGCTGTGGAAACTGTGTGTGGTGATTTTTCTCAGGCTCTTATAGCTTCAAGATTGTGATTGTTTCTTTTGTATTGCATTAAGGTAGGATTCTTGTACCACTTTGGGGTTGTGAAGCAACCCCATTCCTCTTCTACAGACAGGTTTTGAAACACATGTTTGAGCTGCTGCTTTTTACCTATTCTTCGGTGTCTGGTGTTATACTGTTTATGTATACCCTTGGCGAGTGCTGTAAAACATTGCTTGACCTATTTAACTAGTTGTCTTCCAAAAACAAGAATACTCCAAGCAATGTTGTAACAAATCTACCAGATCATGTATCTAGGCATTGGATGCCATGTTTGTAACATATGTCAATATTACGGAGATCAATTCGTTCTATTTGTAACCTGTGCAGAAACGCCAAAGAAATTTTGCAAAAAGAGGAAAAATGCATCTGGATGGAACATAGGTAGTAAAAAGTTTCTGTTCGATGTGACCACCCGATGGTTTTTTTTTACGGCTGAAGTCTTTTATGCTGATGGTCTTTGGCTGTATTTTTTGATATGGTAGTGGACGATGGAGATGTCAGCGTAAACGGTGCATATATTTTTAGGCTCCAGAAGTTATTTAGAAAATCTGCTTCAAGAAGACATATCATTTGTTTCGACTTTCAAAGATATCAAAATCCAAAAGGCCAAATAAGAGGGCCTTAGTTTGTGACCGATGGTTTTTTGTTTTATTCTTTTGAGTTACGGTTGATGGTATTTGGTCATGTTCTTTTAGGTTACAATCAATGGTTTTTTTGCTGCGACTGATGATTTTTATCTACGCTTTTTAAGATGGTAATGAATAGAAAAGACACGGACGCAGATGATATATATGATTTTAGGTTTAGAAAATCATTTAAAAATACGTTTTTAGAAAATTCGCTTTAAGAAGTGGTACAGTTTCGATTTTTTTGGAAAAGGACAACCAAAAGCCCTGGCTTCTGCTTAGATTCTCTAACTGGTGGGCCCATCAGTCAGCGGGTATAGTTCACTGACTGCGCAACGCAAGGAACCAACCACGTTAAGTTGAACGCGGCTTTCTTGTTCTCTTCTTTCTGTTCTCGTTCGTATTTTCTTACATGTGTCAACGAACTATTTGTTCTGCTTTATTTATTATGGGTCTAGAACAGTATTTATCTCTTTTAAATTATTGCCACGTATAAGGGAACACAGAAAAGAGTGTTGAGAAATCGTCGCTGGCGACCAGTCCGAGCGATTCCTCTGTTTAGAACAAGAACGAATCAATCACAGAATCACAAAAGAATAGATTGAACACACAGAGAGGTAGAGAGAACTCCCGATCTTTCTTTATTGCTTTTCTTTCATGTGTACATAATGAGGGGTTTAAATCCTTATTTATAGTCTACGATGAGGTGCCCAAACATGTCAGGACTATGGCCGTGGCCCAGTTTCCTAACAAAGAGGACAGGGAATCCGTATTCCGTCAAGTTGCCAAGGTGGGCCCACGTCGCAGCCAACGCAGGGCCGGTCCAATTTGACGAGGAGATTCCCCCGTCACGGAGGGAGGAGAGGAGGGAGAGGGCGAGAGATGGGGGAGGCATCGCCGGAGTCCGACGGCTTGGCGGCGGCTGGCGGACCATCTGGTCCAGCGTCGCCGAGGAAGGGGAAGTCGTGCAAGGGCTGCCTCTACTACTCGTCGGTGCTCCAATCCCGGGGCTACAACCCCATCTGCGTGGGGATCCCTCGCTCCATCCCTCAAGGTACCAAACCCTAATCCCCACCTCCCAAAATTCTAGCATGTGTTCGAGCGATACGCGTTACTCGTCGGCAAACTTATCTCCTTTGGGATCAAATTTTTATTTTTTTTGGCGGTTGAGTTATGCTTGATCCGAATATCTCACGAGACTATTGATGATTTGGTGTGCCAGTTCCCAGCTACGTGGTGGAAGAGCCTAGGGAGGAGGCGATGGCGCAGGGGAGACAGTTCAAGTACGCTTGTGCCGGTTACTCGATGTTTGTTGTGGACAACAAGGACGGCCAAAGCGGCGAGAACGAGGGCAAGGCGTTGTTGCCGTTTTGCCAGGGGCTCGAGGTTGGTTTGTATCTCACCGTTACAATATGAGACTCTGAATTCTTAGTTGATGTTGTTTGGTAATGGGGCTGGCCGCTTGCATATGGATTAAACCCGTTTCTGTTAATGTTCATGACTTCATATGTAGGTATTGAATGCGAATCATAAAACATGCCAACAGATATCTCCAAAATTTTTAGGGTAGTAGATGTTGGTCACACTATCTTGCGTGATCTTCGTATTTGAGTGGTGAGACAATTCTCAATAGAATTTTGATTTTAAAATAAAAACCTCAGATTGCTTAAAATGCTGGAAAGAGCACATGCATGATTGTAACAGTGGTCCACGGCCCTACAATCGTAGGCATGTTCTGTGTTTGACATTGATAGCAACTGTAAGTTACTATTACAAGGATTCCAAATCCTGGGGTAACCGAATTCTTATTGGATTTCCTGGACCCAACAGGGATTAGAAAAAACAGCCTAGCTGACTTGATCTGAAAATTGATATTTTAAGTTTAATCTTTTTACAAATCGAGCAAAAGATGTAGTGGTGATGAGAGCTGGCTGGAGTAGAGCAACACCCACAATAAGCTAACCACATCTGCACCAGAGTAGGGTTGTGGGCATGGTGGTCGGCATAACAGTAGATTTTTATTGGTTCCTCAGTGTGTCGGTGTTGGCCACTCAGCCTCTAGCTTCCTACTTGAACCCAAGCACAACCAAAATAAATTGTAACTTTGGGGAATATAAATAATGATTGGTTGGCTCTGAACACAGTATGGCATTCTTGATTGTTTGGGCCTGATAACAAGTTTTGGGCAGTTAACAATGTACAGAGTGTGGGCCTTTTTAATACTTCATATGCCTGATAGACATGCTTTCTATTTGTTAGATTTACATGCAAATGCAGTGATATCTTCAGCAAATTGGACATGCTCATATATTAGGCCTTGTCTAGGGGTGGGAAATGGATATGAATTATCTGTATTATCTGGTTACCATATTCGATAGGATACGAATACGGTATACATTTTTTTCATCTGATCAATAATTTCTCTCCTATTTGTATTCATATTCAAATTCGCATAAAAAACATGGATACAAGTATGGTATGGACTTTTACTATCCAAAATGTTATTTTATCCAAACTATTTGTAGTCATATTCGTATTCGACGAAGGAATATACATATTTTTATTGCAATGCGACTAATTAGTTGGATAAGTTTTTTAATTCAATGTGAATTCGTGTTTTTTAGATAAAGTAAATGAATTAGAATGATTAAGCGTGAATGTACAAGGATAAAATGTTATTAATATCTTTATGCTATATAAGTTATGAGGATATCTGGATCCGACCGAATTGAGTAGATATTCGATTCAAATCGTATTCGTTACAATATTCGATTCATATTCATATTCGAGAATATTCGAATTTGTATTAGTTTACAAAATATGAATACGATTGTGGTAAAGGCACTGTTTGATTCGTATTCGATCCATTTCTAGTTTCTGACAAATTAGTCATCCATATCTCCTCCAGGAAAGGTAGTTTCTAGTTCCCAAAAGATTAGCAAGCACTATCTCGCTCATTAACTGCGTGCAGTTGCATGCACAATAGTGCTGGATTTGTTGGACCATTGCCATTTAGACTTGCTGTTCTTATATGCATACATGGAGTTTTGATTTTGAACACGCAAAGCAGGTGTGAGTTGCCAATTTTTTAGTGGACATTGCTGCCTGGCCTTTTCATCTTCTGGCTGGTACATTGAGCTTTTGTCTGCTAATGATTCTCAATTCATATGATTGATTTAATCTTGACTTAATCCTTTTGGGCGGGTTATCTCCGCTTCTCAGTCCTCACCAGAAACCATTACCAACCCATTGGCAGGAACCACTGCTATACCGAAACATTGAATGCTGATTGTGACTGCCAAGATCTGCTACTGTGAACATAACCTCAGCCTTCACCATTCTAGGTGCATATCTCTTTGGTCCATTTTGGGTTCTGAAATGAATGTTGGCTATTCTGGGTCCATTTTGTCTTCTACTTCATTGTCCTCTTTGGTATCTTCGCTAGATGTGGCTCGCACAACATTTGCTCACCGTGGGGCTTGATTTCATACAATGTGGTAAATCATGTCACTCATCTTTTGTGTTTTTAACATGTCTGACTTAATGTGGCAAATCAGGTTTTTAACATGTCCGACTGACCACTATTTATGATATATGAATAGAACCGTAGCTTATAGCATATATACATTTGGAAACTGAACACACTTCTTTAGCCCATCTCTATCCTTCATTGAACAACCCATTATCATAACAAGACTGGAACTCTGTGACTACTGTGAGTTAGTTCTGGATAGACTATTAGACTGTCCAGCGGTCTGCAATAGACACTGCCTAGTCTGTTGAGGGTAGTATTCCTTCCTTATTAAGTTCATGAATGCCAACTGAATGATCATAGTCACAGCAAGACGTCCATCACCTGATAGCATGGCCTGTTAGGGAGTGGGGGGCATTCGTATTGGCTTTTAGCTGAAAATGGATAGTAGTGATTGAAAGAAGTGGCTTTTAGAAGGAGTGGGTGAGCGGTGGAAAAAGTGAGGAAAAGATGTGTGCGCGTGACGGGAGCGAAAGGAGTGGGGTGCGTGATGAGTCTGTGACCCTCTGTCTTATCCCCGCAGTAAGACGGTAGCGAGAGGAGTGAAGAAGCCGCTTCGAGAAGCTAAGTGTTCATATTGGTTTTTGGCTTTTCTAAGTAGAAACCAGAAGTAGAAGGCCATATGAATAAGGCCTAGATTCAGTGGTGCACATAACACCTGTATGCTAGCATGCTGCCTTTGCAGCTACAGAAATAGACTGGGTTATTTTTAGTCTAGTGCCCAATTCCTCCATGTCAACATCACCATCATACGAGGGAATCCCTAACTTGGCCTAGACCTGCAATGTGATCTTTCTGTTGATTGCCTCATGCACTAACAATGATTCATCGCTTTCATTCCTAAGCATGCTAAAAAAGATACTTGCGCTAATTTTCTTGGGTGTGATATTGGTAGGTAGCATCAACCCAAATGGTTGGAATGTTCACATCCATTTCAACATTTCATCGAACATGATTCCTGCAAATCCTTGTGGCTCAGCCCTGTACGAAAACCGGAAGAATGGTAGTTAAAATCTTACTCTCGTTGCTTGGTTGTTGGATTTTGTTGACTGACACTGGACCAGTGAAGCACTCTCAAAGAATGACATGAATGAAAATTCTACCTCCAATAGTATATGTGATACTTAAGATGTACACGTGGAACTATACATTTTCTAGTTAAAGATTTTCTATATGCTGGGCTTTTGTACTTGCTTCGTGCCAATGTAAGTGTGAAATGTCCCTGCAGCTATTGGTTGACAGCAGAATGGTTGAGAGAAAATCACCAACCACCGAGCAAGCTTCAGCATATGTTCCAAAGGAAGGTGTGTAAAGTTTTTTTATTTGATGTTGTATCTGCTTTATACGTGGTCACAATTGAATAAAACACTGCAAACCTGACTTGGTTGTAACAGTAGCATTTTGTTTATGAAATGATCCTTTAACGGTTAACTTGTTTCTGGACTCTGGTTAACTGTTATAGGTACCAAAAAAAGGCTGGTTAAAGCTCCCTTTTCTCAATATCAAGTCCACATACTGGTCAGAATCAATTTATGGTGGCAGCTGCCCATCTGTAAATTTAGTTGCAGATATCTCCATAGTACCTGCAACCCCATGACAATGATCTAGTGCCAAGTTTGCCACTGTTACCAGCTTTATAGTGACCACTCACTTGGACATTCCCTAAGAGAAGTACATCTAGATGAGATTTAAACTTGAAATATATGACATGTGATCAATGCCTTCTTTCCTTGCAACTTTTTTTGTTTGTCATTGCAACATTGTGCTTGTACAAAGTAAATAGGAATATGAAATATGTTTGGACTCTAAATTCATCCTTCTTATGTCACAGTAGGAGTGTAGGACTTGAATGTGGCCCAGCAAGCACATTGTTTAGGTCATGGACTTGTCATCTTGTTAACCATAGCCAGCTGCACAGAAATTATATCCAAAATACAACATACACATCATCCATTTCCATGTTTAAGCTATTAAATACTTCATACCAGGAGATTGTGCGAACTCATTGTTAGTTATGGATAGCAAATGGCAACTTTGGTTGTACCTCCTGAAGAAAATTATAGTTCCATTCTGTTTAGGGGTGAAGAGATAATGCTGGTTGCTTTTGAGACCACAAAACTGACCAAATGAGGTCCATTTGTTGTCCCCAATATTTTGCCATGATGTTTAGTCAATTGATCAGTCATCTTGAGGGTTTTGGTTTCAGTTTTGTTATTCAATATTCTTCCAAATCCATTAGGCCCATCTCTTTCAGGGCACACCATTTCTGGTATTACCTTTTGCGCAGAGTAAACGTAAATTTAATATCTTTATGTTTCCTGTCATAGCTTCCACCCACTCTGGGCAACAAGGACAGAGACCTGGGCACCTTGCGGGACAGGAATTCTGGGGGAGGAAAGTTACCGTTCAGATTTCCTCTTCTTGCTCTCCCCAAATAATGATGATCTTTTACTGATGTATGAGGGTGGTGCAGGTTTAGGAGGAGCTCTGGATTGGTCGCTTCAGGTGTTGCAAAGAATCTAAACAAAACGGCTAATTATATCAAGGAAAACATCGAGGACATATTTTACCCTGATCGTCGACCACCCAAATAGGAACTACGCTGCGAGCTTATCTATATTCGGGTGGAGAGCTGAAGAAAATTGCTATCTACATGAAACAAAAAGGCTACCCGACATCATATCCTTACTATAACCATCCCAGAAAGTAAGAAGTGGCTCGAGCCTCATTGGGCAAAATTGGACGGTTTCTGGTTGTACTGAATTCCTTTTGCTGTACTTGCATGAAGCAAAAGTCAGATCTGGTCGGTGAATTGCTGAATGTCAGCTGCTCACTGTGCAACACAAAGGGGGCAAAAGGTTGAGAGAAATCCATAATACTATTTGTGTCTAGCACTCTAGTGTTGTCGCTAGTCTCTAATTTTTCACTCCAATGATACAGTTGATCTGTGTTTATAGCAATTCATCTCTCGTAAATCTGACACTGGACATTGATACAGGTCGTTCAATGATCAAGATACTCATATATAATCTCTCGAGATCACTATATGATTATCTATTGTCAATGTAAGAATAAACGTTCTTTATTCATTAAAACACACGTGCTGGACTTCATAATCACCAAGCATAGTCTTATCATGTTCTAAATTTTTAGCATGAAGGTTGACAATTTTAAATATCGATGTATTTTTAATTTTCACTTAAGATGACTTAGCCATCGTAGAAGAATAAAGTAATCTACTGTTTTAATCTTATTATCAAAGATGATCTAATGCTTACAAGAGACAGGGTCATGATATTTAAGACGCATTTACACGCCTCACGCATGTTAAGGCCGGCTTTGGGTTCGGCGGCCGAATCAATCCCATAACCAGCTAGAGGCCGAATCATATTCCTAATCTTATACCTAAAGTGCTGTCACATCAATTAAGAAAAATATGACCGAGTCATGTGTGTTCGTCAGCCCTTGGCTCAGGCCATGAGAGCCTCCCTTCGCTGGAAAATTTAATTATTTGTCACTCTTATGAGTTCAGTAGTAACAGATTTACCATCCTAATCCATTGTTAGTGACTCAGATGATCCCACATATAAGCGACAGAGTGAATTGACCAATCTTAAGGGTGGCAAAAAATTGAATCTCCTTCTCTAGCCGTCCCACATGAGACATGGTGGGACCCACTGATTTGTCTTGACATCACGATTGCTCCAGCGGCCGACACGACATGCTAGCTTGCAGCTCTTCTTGCCCACTTGACGTGAGATGGACGGCAGCACCGAATAAAGGCTCCGTATTTCTTCAGCTCGAACTGGATCCCCCTGTTCCTCCTCTAGTGCTGCCCATGCCATCCATGTCACCTCACTCTTGAGAATTTATGCTCAGCAAAGACCTCAACAATCGTCTGGCAGTGGTAACGCAACATAACTCGTAGACCTGTTTGTGAGGGAACAGTTGTGTTGAGAGGAAATTCTTGTTGTGGTGCCTGGGAAGGGATGCTAGGCTGCGTTGCTAGCCGCTGAGCATGCCGTTCCGTTGAGCTAAAATAAGCTAGCTTATATCTAAAATTATACTGTAACTGATGGTAACTTATTTGGTGTAATTAAATTTAAAAAAAAATTAAAATAGAAAAAACTGGTTAGCCCATCATGAACAATGCAAACGAATATAGGAAAAAAGAACGGGTAAAAAAGTTAAAAAAAAGCCAAAAAGCCAGAAAAGGACGAAATTTAGAAATAGTGAAAAATAAGTCAGAAACCAGAAGCTCAAATCGAAATGAACAAGGCATAATCTGGTCACGCACCCTTTGTTTCTGGCTTTGATTACCACGACTTATATCTACTTATACATATTAAATATGTATCTGTATATAATTAAATAAAATAGTAGCTCTGTATCTTCAAATATAATAAATAAAGACCTAGAGTTCACCTAGCAATACTTAATATTGCTCAATAATTCTTTCTAACCAAATAATATATTTAACTAAAAATTGCTAAGCATATATCTATCCGCATCATCCTCTCATTCTTCAAGAAAAACCATGATCGTCTTTTAATAACCTGAAATTGTACTAAACAAAGATAATAACGTGTATACATGGTATATGTATCGATCATTTACACTTCTCCTATTTAGCACATCATATACATCTGAAGGCATAGGAAACAAAAAGAACAATACATATGCATGGTATATGTATGAATCAATTATTGTGTTAGTCTTGTTATTTTACACAAACCAAATAGTACACAACAGTCCGAATATGTATACATTGCAAAATTATCATTCACATCAGGTATGCACTATTGTTTATCCCCTTTGTTCTCGTTGGGTAGGTTCTTTTCGGCTGCAGCTGATGTCTTTTAGCCCTAGGGCTGATCCTGACTTTTCAGGGGCCTAGGGCGAGGCAGAAGCGAAGGGCCCTTTATTTGAAATAAACATGTAACATTTTTGTTAATTTCCAAAGGCAATATATAATACGTCACAAAAATTCATAACCTCCTGTTTGTACAAAGTACAATAATAAAAATAAGGAAAAATTGCAAATATCCCTCGAAAGTCAGTTAGAGTTTGAATTACCCCTACTTTTGTGATATATGCCCCCTACAAGTGCATGATTGTTTGAAATGCCCTTCAGGTGCTCTCTTCTCGCTGACTTAGCTATTTTTTCTTGATGTGGAAGAGGGTACCAAGAAGGCATTTCAAACAAGCATGTACTTGTATGGGGCCATAATATTGGCAATAACTAATAAGTCCAAAAACATGCTATTAAGGGCAAAGCACTGTAGAGAAAGTCTGCATTAGCAAAAATACAAGAGAGTTATGTGTTTTGATAGTTTGATTAAAACCGAAGCAGTAACAAGAATAATCTAATAAAAACTCCAACTATATATCTTGTCTATAAAATTAGTGCAATGAACCGAGAGAATTGAATCTATTGAAAGAAATCTTATCGCGAATAAGCCAAAGTTACAAAAAAGATCTATGTTTTGTTCTGAATAGTGTAATTGTTGTGTCAAATGTTAAAGTGTTATTTATCATTGAAGTAGGGAAGGAAAAATAAGAAAAGTCGCGACCCCACCACTCGCCAGTTGTGATTAGCTATTTGCCTTGGGCCTTTACAATAACATAAATTTCCCACCTTTGCCTAACATAGTCACACTAAGATATATAGGTAAAAATGCATGGGCTACGGCCCCTAGGTGGGTGCCCCTATTGTCCTACCCCAGAGACAACCCTATTTAGTCTTAACATGAATGTTTGTGCGAACGAATTAAATGTCGATAAGTAGTTTCAAAAAGACTGTTCCGATAAGCTATTTAAAAAATAAAAAAATTATTCTATTTATTTGTGCAGAGAATACCATAAGCTGAAAATAAGTCAATGAATGCTTGCAAATTTAAACAGTCATCTGCGCTGCAGAGCCCACACAAGCCGCTACTGTTCTTCAGTGTGTACTGGGCAGCCATAGAGGAGGGATCTTCTGCATTCTGCAGCAGCTAGAACTTTTGTACCGTGTATTTTCCATTGAAAAAAAATCAATCCAAACTAATTTTCACCATACAACTGCTACAGTGTTTTTGCTCCTTCCTGATCCGACAGCTACGGGAGAAATTCGTAGCACTGTAGCCCCGTGAATTTCATTCGCTGATGCAGGGAACTCTTCAAATCAAGCACACGTGACGTGATATGTGTGTGCTGCTCTGATGCTCTGTGGTGTCGTTGTCGGGACGATTCAAACTTGTAGGAGCGCAGTCGCTACAGTGCAATTTCAGTAATAAGCTACAACTTTTCAGCCCAACCGAGCAGGGCCGCAAGAGTTGCCCCCACTTCTTCTTGCCGCAGCTCAGCTCACCTCAAATGGCGTGGTCCAAACGTGCGTTTTCAGGCAATTCTGTTTCAAACACATTAGTTTCAAAATGATCATTTGTGGCAAGCAACATGTATAACTTCGGTACTGAACAAAGGCATAGGAGTAACACACACCAAACACGACCTGGTTATGCTATTTGACTACGAAATCCAACTCAACCTAGGTAAGTTCGACTTTCTTTGGCTGCTGTTTGCTCAACGACCAGTTATACTGCACCATACTTGTAGTGTCTTAGCCCACTTATCGTATGTACCATGTGTTTTCAGCCAAAATTTGCCTAACTTTTCAAAAAAGCATGGTTTTACCACAACCACATATGCTAAGTGTGGTAGTTATCCCAACAGCTTCTAATGGCCTGTTTTTAGGTTTTGGCTTATGGTTGTTTTTGCTGTAGCTCATGACTTTTGCTTACACTTTTCGAGACGACGGCGGATAGCAGGGACGTTGACACAGACAGCGCACACGGTTTTAGACTCGAAAAGCCGTTTGAAAAATCCGCTTCAAATAGTTGTCTTGTTTGTTTTGATTTTTGGAGAAGCTAAAAAGCTAAAAGGCCAAACAAACAAGGCTGAAGCTTTTTTTAGGTGGTGATCATTTGGGCTTTTTTTGGTGGCTTATGGCTGAAAAGCATGTAGTCATTGAAAAAACATCAGAGTAGATGAGGCTTATTTCACATAATTAAATTTAAAAAAATTAAAAAATATATAAAAAAAATATGTTAGCCCATTACGTATAATACAAACAAATACGGGAAAAAAAGAACCGGCAAAAAAGCTCAACAAAAAGCCAAAAGTTCAGAAAAAGACAAAATTTATGAATAATAAAAAATAAGTCGAAAGTTAAAAGTTGAAGCCAAAACGATCACAGCCTAAAGTATTGTTACTCGTAGGGGAAACGAACGGATAGATTATCGTTCTCCCTATGTTGCTTTCAAATTTGCCGCTGCCTTTGTAAATGATTTGTTGAAAAGTGTAAGCCCAACCGGACCCCTGGCTGACCCCCTCACCGTCTGTCGGCCCGTAGGTACCCTGCAACTGTCGTGCCCATCGGCCGGCCCTGCCCGAGCTGCCTCTGCACAGCCAATTTGCAGTTCTTTAAGATGTCATCACCACCCTGTACCAGCTTTGCTTTCTTCTGGATTGTTGAATCCAATGTGCTTCTGTTTATGTCAATGTTAGTGAGTTCAGTCCCAAAAGCTCTCTTGTTCAACACAGTCTTCCTTGGTGGGGGTAAACTGTGACACCAGTTTCTGCTTTTGGTCTTCCCACCGTGCCCAACCACCGGAATGCAGGCTTCCTTGTGTCTGCTTGATGTGTCTGAAGACACGATTCAAGAAAAGATGCTAAGAAACAGTGCTTATCATTTAATTGCAACTTTTCGGTGAGTGTCTAAAGCCTACCTTCTTCTCAATGAGATTCAGTTCAAGAAGGTCGGCGAGAAGAACCCATGGAGCGCTTCAACCAGTCGCTCGGCAAGATGTCCAAGAACTGCCATAGTGGCGGAGGACGGTAAAAAAATGAGGTGGGACGGATCGAAAGCAATACCATTCAAGCTATAATACTAATCAGATCCATCAACAATAATCCAAGTGCAAAGATATTTAATAATGCAAGACATTGAAAAATACCTCCAAAAATTGAAGAATCACAATAATATATCACCAATTTAACATATAACCTTGTAAAGCATAGTAATGGAAATAATCTGCCAAAGAAAGAGCAAACATAGTTAATATTGTTATGTATAGTATAGACAACACAAAAGAGACAAGTGGAATCAAATGAGAAATACCAATATTAATCTTGTTAATTGCGTCTAGGAGACTTAGGCAATTGCATCTGCCTATCTTTCTTTTTCTGAAACATCTTTTTAATTTTTTCAAGATCAAGTCCTTTAAATATCTCCCTTTCAATGTAGCACACCATCAAATCATTAAGCCATCCATCGGACATCTTGTTGCGCAATTCAGTCTTGATAATCTTCATTGCTGAGAAAGCCCTTTCAATCGATGCCGTCGTCACCGGTAGTAGCAATGCCAATTCAATGAGGCGATAGACAAGTGGAAATACAATATGCCTCTCAAGTTCAACTAGTTTTTTGGCTAGACTTGCAAGATCGTGACAAACTTTAAACTCATCAAGCCTTCTTACATGAATAATAAATGTCTCTAGTTGATCTTTTATAGCCTTGCGGTCATCAAAGGAAAAATCCTCATAATAAATATTTGTAAGCCGAGCAAGCTTATCCACATCAAACTTAGAGAAAGAATCTCTTGGATCAAGATAAGAAAAGCAAACAAGCAATTCTGAAGATACCTCGTTAAAGCGATGATCCAACTCGTTGGTAATAGCATCTATAGCAGCATAGAAGGTATCAACACGGAAGTAATGATCTTGAGTGATATTGTTTCTCCCTCCTTTTCTTGAACGGCCAAATCTTGGTACTGCATCTTCCATATTTGGTATGGAAATATCGTTTGCCTCACAAAATACTTCAGCTTCTTGAAATAATGGCTCCCAACCTTCACTTCTCATATTGATCAAACGTGTTTTGACATCAACAACCAAAGATATAGCTTGAACAACATTTTGATCCTTCCTTTGCAAGATTAGAGATAAGTTATTTGTAATGCGAAGGATTTGCAACATCATTTTCATGATGAGCACAAAGCTAAAAGATTCCATTATTTGGACCAAACCTCCTGCCCTTGATGGATTACGCTCATCTTGTTGCACAATTTCTAGGACTTGTTTAACAAAATCCCACATTGATTCAATTTGAAGCAATGTCTTGTAATGAGATCCCCATCTTGTATCTCCAGGTCTAGCCAATGATGTTTCTTGTAGTTTTCCTCTACCTGCTGAAACCTCTCCACTCTCTAACTTAGCCAAAAGGTTTCGACGATGCTTATCAAGCAACAAATTCTTCCTCTTGCATGATGCACTGGTGCTACTCACAATCAACCCCACATATTCAAAGAAATCCTCAATTGATGAACAACACCTTGAGACAACAACTACCGCTAACTGCAATTGATGAGCAACACAATGAATGTAGAAAGCATAGTGATTCTCATCATGAATTAGTTTCTGAAGACCATTAAATTTTCCTCTCATATTAGAAGCTCCATCATATCCCTGGCCCCGTAGTTTTGCAATAACTAAACCATAATCACTAAGTGCCTCAACCAATGCTCTCTTCAATGTTTCAGATGTTGTATCTTTGACATGCTTGATACCCAAAAATCTTTCTATTACTTCTCCTTTATTGTTCACAAACCTACACAAGCAATGACAAAGAATAGAGTAATTAAGAACATTTCTCTAATATAGTTTCATCGTAAGATATTAATGAAACATTTACCTCACAACTATGGCCATTTGTTCTTTGATGGATACATCACGAGATTCATCAATAAGAACAGAGAGTAGACAATCCCTCATTTCTTCCTTTATTGCCTTGGTGACCGCCTCAGCGCAACAGTTTGCAAGCTCCTTTTGAATTGTCCCGGAAATCATTTTTGCATTTTTAGGGCATAGCTCATCAAAAGCTCTCTTCACTTCCTCATTCCTTTGTTTGTACCAATCAAGCAATTCTAAAAAATTTCCTTTATTCAAGGAATTATCAGTTTCATCATGTCGACGGAATGGTTCACCTTGCAAAGCCAGAAAACTCACAATACCCAAGGATGTTTCCAAACGAGTCTCATACTTGATAAGTGATTCTTTGCTATAGCTTGAAACCTTATGTTTTACACTTGACCTTTGGTTATCAAAATCATCAAAAGCTGTTCTAGCTTGATTATGTATGCTATTAGCCCCACCAACATGCACTCGAAGTGACATGTGTGCATTCTTCCATTTTTGAAACCCAACTTTTGTAAAGACATCATAACCAAATTTATCATTCATTCGATCATGTTTAAAAAGATAACAATAGAAGCAAAAGGCCCTATCCTTCTCCAAACTATACTCCAACCAATTATATTGCTTAAACCAATTTTTTTGAAAGGACCTTTTATCCTTTGAAGGGGGGGGGGGAATTATGACCGGTTGGTTGAGTCGGGCCCTTAGCTATGAAAGCCCTCCTAACTTCATCTCTAATATTAGGAGCAAATCTATCAATTGGAATACGAAGCCCCGGATCAGAAACAATATAATCTGGGTTGCATTCAGTTATAAGATCACCTTGCACTGTCTCTTCTTCAATTACCTCTTCCACTTGTACAGAACCTAATTGTATTTGTTCTTGCAGCTCTTCCACTTGCCCAGCACCAACAGACTCTCCCACCTCCACTTCAACATTTCCACTTTCACGAGTGTTTGGGTTTGTGCCATTTGAACCCCGATTAAAATAGCTCTTCAAATCTAAACACATAAAAATAAATAGACAAATAAATTGACCTATGAATTTGCAAAATGTAAATTGACAAATGGAAACTGCATATCAATTATCAAATAATCTAATATCAATGACACTCCTAATATATGCCTCACCTCTCTGTGATTTTCCCTTTCCCCTTCTATCCATTGCTCAAGCCTCAAATCAAAATTCACAAATCAGTGAATCACAACTTTTGCGCTCCTGCTGACAGAGAGCTGCCTTAGAGGCGAGCGAGAGTGGCTGCGCGCGCGCTGCTGCTGCACGCGCCGGCTCGCTGCTCGCCGCCCGCCTCCCGCCGCCGCCCGCCTCCCACCTCCCGAGTCCCGCCCCCGCTCCCGCCGCCCGCCTCCGAGTCTCGCCGCCGCGCGCCCGCCGCTCCCCCAGTTCCGTCGCCGCCGTGCTCCTCAGGAGCAGCCGAGGCGCAGAGAGCCAGTCAGCCAGAGACTAGGGTTTACGTTATTGGGCTATTGCCTATTGGATAGAGGGGTATATGGGGTCTGTTGCAAAAATTCAAGGTCTGGCTCAAGCCAGAGCTTGCCCTATCGGGCCCTCTGCCCCTGAACTGCCATGCCTCTCCAACATCATCTGATCCCTAGCACGATGGTCTGACCTTGCGTTACTGTCGTTGCATGCATCATGCATGTATGCATGCTCGTGTGAGCGAGCGACATTGACATGTTTTAATTTTGTTTCTTTCTTTTCGTCTGATCTTGTTTATTGTTAGTGAAATACATGTGTTAATTCAATCTTAGAAAAGAGGAGGCGAATTGAAATCTAATTTTGAATAGCAATTCTCGTTGCACTCTCTGATCTTTGCGTGTTTCTTCGATGTGATTGGTATCAATATATGAACATTGAGCTAGTCACCATCGATATATAACCGTTGCAGGTGAGTGATTTCTTCGTGGCTGTAACATCGGGCTCCTTCTCTCCTATGGCTTTGGTGAGAATGAGGAGCTCACCGTGTATGATCCTCATGCGCGAACCGTCGACTTGTTTCGTTGGCCTGAAGCCATCCAGTTCAACTTCGGTTCCCACTTCATCTAGTATCCCCTTTTGGTCAATGAGGCTGACGCCTCGTTTCAGGTGGTCGCTGTCCAGTTCTATTTAGACCGCGCGACGACCGCCGTCTTCTCCTCCTGTATCGGGAAGTTGGTGCTACTGCTCTCTTTTAGCAAAACGTAATGTGTATCATAATTTTTAAGATAGTCTGTTATAACCGCAATAGCAATCTTCTATTTCTTATAGCAATACAATAGACTATTGTAGATTGACAATTTAGTATTTAGCAAATCGATAAGTAAATCTCCTTTATATTTTTGATCCAGGTTTGTAACTGAAGAAAGCTGCCGGTCTTCCGAATTGTGAGGTAGTGATCTCGTTCCCCAGTTCCTGGCAGCAGCTCCGGTGGCCCACCGCCGACCCACGCTGCACAGCTGTCCTCATCAGGAAAGCACAAAGACCAAAGGCCATCAAAGAGACATGAGGATTCAACATAAAAAAAGGAAAAAAAAATTCTAGCAACGAGTAGTGAAGTTCTTAAAGGAGAAAGCAGGTTTGTTGGAACTTGAAAACAGAGCCCCCACTAATCATAAGTCCACTCCTCAGTCAACGAAGTCATCTCTACAGCAGTAGCACTCCTACGTGAGTTAGGGCCTATTTGGATGGATTAGAACTAGTTATTAGCTGACTAGTAGTTAGCTGACTAAAGATTAGCTCAGTCCTGTTTAGATCCAAGGACTAATAAATACTACTATCTCAGTACAAAATCTGTTATACCCCTATGCATGGCAGTCTGGGAGGGTTGGCGTGTGTATCAGCGTCTTTTTTCCATCCTGCTGGTCCTTTAGCCCTCATTAGCTGGGTTTGGCCAACTAGTTGGCTAACAACTAGTTAGGACTTTGGCTAAACTTTAGCCCACTCATTAGCCTTCCTATCTGGATCCACAAGGACTAAAAATTAGCAACTAGTTGTTAGCCCATGGGATCCAAACAGACCTTTAGTACTCCAGCTATGGTTACCTACAGTCAACGAAGTAGGATTTCTGAATTCTAATGACATTGAGCTTTGTTCAGCAACACAAATGGAGTACCGACGAGGTTCCCACTTCCACTTGTAATCATACAGCCGTAATAGCAATAAGAAAGTGATTAGTGCAGCGATCACTGTAGTCCATCACTCATCTTGATTTTGCAAAAAGAGTTGGTGAAGTCATCATCCCATGTTTGCATTCCCCATGTAGTACTCGCTTAACAGAAACAGTGCGAAACCACCATGCATGCTTGCTCACGGGATATCGCTGTACGTGCCGGTGAACCTAACACAATCACATAGGGCATTCTTTTTAGTTTCTAAGAACAGTCTTTTAGTTTTCCTATAGTAATTACCTTTTAAATAAAATATTTTTTAAGATAAAGTATACCAGTTAATTGTAGTACGTACTATACTGACTTCATTTATATCGACAAAAACCGCACGTGAGTTTTTGTTTCTGTAGTCTCTCACACAAACAGCATAAGAACCACAGGGCGCAGCTAAAACCATAAGTTTCAGCCAAAAAGAACATGTCCATAATTGATAATCTCTTTCATACAAGGTCTCTCTCTCTTTTTTTTTTTTTGCTTTTGGCTTATTTAGAAGTAAATGTCAAAATGGGATGGTATCTTTAAACAATTCTCCAAATAACTTCTTGAGTCTGAAATCATGTACGCTATCCACATCGACGTCTCCACCATCCGCTACCATGTTAAAAAGTATAGATAAAAATCATCAGACATAGCTCAAAAGAACACCTAAAAATACCTCACACTAAAATACCACCACACTAGCGTTAACAAGCAACAAAAGGAAGGACATAAAACGAAGTGAGCCGAGCACCATCAACAACAAGCCACAGGGAGTTCGGCCGAAGGCCAACATCGTTGCCACACGCAGGCAGCACGCAGGGCGCAGCATCCGGCAGTCTGAGAGAGAGAGCGAGCAGCTCAGCTCCATTAAAAAAACCGAACCGAGAAGCACAACTCGCTGCGTCAGGACGAAGAACAAAGAGAGTAAACAAACCAATCCACAGTGATGCAGTGCAGTGGAGGCGTATTTAGTAGGAGATTTGAATCCAACCAGACAGGAGAGAACACCACACCAACCCCGTCGGCTCCTCCCTTTCAACCACTCCACTCCACCGCTCCTCCATTTTTTTTTAGCTTCTGCGTCAGCTTCTGCTTCCTCTTGAGCTATCAGCCAGCTAGCTCGCTTTCACAGAGTGGTCATGGCCATGGCTCCCCTGCTCGCCTTCTTGCTGTTGCTCGAGCTTGGCCTCTGTTCTTGCAGCAATGCGAGCCATCCAGAATTAATGGTGTGTCCTTACGGCTTTGCGATCCAAGAACCCTTCTTGGCAGCATCAATCTTATTGCTGTTGTTTTGATTTCTCTGCAGGTGTACATTGTGTACATGGGGGAAAGGCACCCCGAGCTGCACCCGGAGCTGGTGCAGGACTCGCACCACGGCATGCTCGCCGCCGTTCTTGGCAGGTGGAGTGAAGTGATCGCTAGTTAGCTTTTAATCAATTTTCTCCACGGTTGCTTACTACCTTGGAGCATTGGGCGTGATATGTGCTTACCAAGCTATGGCCTTGTGCTTTGCAGCGAGCAAGCGGCCAAGGACGCCATCCTCTACAGCTACAGGCACGGCTTCTCCGGCTTCGCCGCCGTGCTCACGGACAGGCAGGCGGCGCTGCTCTCCGGTGAGCTCACATTTCAGCGAACTTACTGTTGTTTTTCACAAACTAATGCTGCTTTCTCTCTTATTTTTTTTTTGGCTCGAATTAAATTGTGGTGTCGAAGATTGGCCTGGGGTTGTGCGGGTGGTTCGGAATCGCGTTCTTGATCTGCACACCACCAGGAGCTGGGATTTCATGAAAGTGAACCCGTCGTCTTCGGGTGGAATCCTCTCGGAGAGTAGATTTGGGGAGGATTCCATCATCGGTGTACTAGATACAGGTGAGGTTATTTCTTCATTTGCAGTAGCAGCAATTAGGATTGGCACTGACATTGCAATGAGAAGATTGAGACGTTCTTGGTTTCCAGGGATATGGCCGGAGTCGGCCAGTTTTAGAGACGACGGCATCGGCGAGGTTCCACGGCGGTGGAAAGGGCGATGTGTCGCCGGAGACAGGTTCAATGCTTCCAACTGCAACAGGTTGGCCTACCATTTTCTTGTGAAAATTTACCACTATTTGCAATAGGAGAGGAGAGAATTCTACTGGTTATCCTGGTGGTGACTTCAGATTCATGATAGGATAGGAAAATAATAGGCGCGAAATGGTACATCAAAGGGTATGAAGCCGAGCACGGGAAGATGAACACGACCGATATATACGAGTTCATGTCCGCGAGGGACTTCGTCGGACATGGGACGCACACGGCGTCCACTGCTGCCGGTGCTTTGGTAGCCGATGCCAACTTCAGGGGACTTGCCAGTGGTGTAGCGAGGGGAGGGGCGCCGAGGGCTAGGCTGGCCGTTTACAAAGTGTGCTGGGCTACCGGAGCTTGTACCGCCGCAGACATCCTTGCTGCTTTCGACGACGCCATACACGACGGTGTCGATGTGCTTTCGGTGTCCCTGGGGCAAGCACCACCTCTCCCTGCTTATGTCGATGATGTCTTGTCCATTGGATCCCTCCATGCCGTCGCGAAAGGGATCGTCGTGGTATGTTCTGCAGGAAACTCCGGTCCTTATTCAGAGACGGTGATTAACTCGGCACCATGGATTGTGACCGTTGCTGCGGGCACCATTGATCGGACTTTCCTTGCAAAGATCACCCTCGGCAACAACAGCACTTATGTGGTGAGAGTTTCATCTGAATTATTGCTTTAAACTTATGGTTGAAAACTGTTGATATGTCCCTCTTCGCACCTGGCATTCTGATGTCCTGATGATGCAGGGTCAAACACTGTACTCCGGAAAGCATCCTGCAAACAGCATGCGTATAGTCTATGCTGAAGGCATTTCATCTAACAATGCTGATGATGCTGATGCAAGGTAAACTTTGTCGTCCTCAATCTCTTTTGATCAATCCTAAAATTTCGACTTCCACTTAGGCTGATTTCTTTGCAGAAGCTGCACTGCAGGATCTTTGAATGCTACTCTAGTAAAAGGAAATGTGGTGCTCTGCTTCCAAACACGAGTGCAGAGATCAGCCTCAGTGGCAGTAGAGACGGTTAAAAAGGCCCGTGGTGTTGGAGTTATTTTCGCACAGTTCTTAACCAAGGATATAGCATCTGCATATGATATTCCCTGTGTTCAAGTAGACTATCAAGTTGGAACAGCTATACTTGCATACACTAGTAGCATGAGGTATATAAAAAGCAGTCTTGTATATGATTCAGTAGTTGTGAAAAAAAATCCAAATATATGCTATTCTTATCAGACAATCCCTACGAACCTTTTGTTTTCCATACACAGGAACCCAAAGGTTCAATTTGGCTTTGCAAAAACAATTCTAGGGGAACTGATAGCCCCAGAAGTTGCATACTTCTCATCTAGGGGTCCAAGCTCTCTGTCCCCCTCTATTCTGAAGGTAGTTCATCAACTAAGTTCATCCTTAATGCAGTCAACGTTAGTGTCGAAGCTACTTCGTAAAAGAAACCCTGCATCTTGTTCTGACATCCAACTTCTGCAGCCAGACATCGCCGCCCCAGGTGTAAACATTTTGGCCTCATGGTCACCTGCTGCCGCCATATCGTCGTCCTCTGGATCTGTGAACTTCAAGATCGATTCAGGAACTTCAATGTCCTGCCCGCACATTTCAGGCGTGGTCGCTCTTCTCAAATCACTGCATCCTAATTGGAGCCCAGCTGCTGTAAAATCAGCACTAGTCACAACAGGTAACGCTCATCTGCTTCTCTGCATCGAAAGACGTTGTTTGACCCCTCAACAAGTCTACACTTTGCAGCCAATGTCCGTGACGAATATGGGTTTGAGGTGGTATCCGAGGCAGCGCCCTACAAGCAGGCGAATCCGTTCGATTATGGAGGTGGCCATGTGGATCCAAATAGGGCTGCGCACCCCGGTCTTGTGTACGACATTGATGGAGTGTCTGATTACGTCCGCTTCCTTTGCTCCATGGGCTACAACAGCTCGGCCATCAGCTCCATGACTCGACAGCACACAAACTGTCTGCACAGGCCGAACTCGCAGTTCAACCTGAACCTCCCATCGATCACAGTTCCTGAATTGAGGGGCAAGCTCACGGTGTCAAGAACGGTCACCAACGTCGGCCCAGCCGTGTCCAAGTACAGATCCCGAGTTGAAGCTCCTCCAGGGGTGGCCGTCACCGTGAGCCCGTCGCTACTGACCTTCAACTCGACCGCCGACAAGCTGACATTCATGGTGACCTTCCAGGCCAGACTGAAGGTGCAAGGGAGGTACACCTTCGGTAGCCTGACATGGGAGGACGGCACCCACACGGTGAGGATCCCTCTGGTGGTTCGGACGATGATCGGAAAGTTCTACGTCAATGCGTGAATATGTGGCACCTTGTAGTATTCACCGTCGATGATGAGACGCAAGATGTAACTCGCTAATCTCTCCTGATTCTAATGGCATTCGTGATTGGTTGGGGTTTCTTGACTAGAATTGTACTAAGGTGAAATAAAATGCATTAGTGATTGTTGCACAAAATCTAGCCATATGTAGGTAGGTAGGTGAGGTTGGTTTTTCTTTTTTTTTGGGGATCTGTGTGTGTCTGTGCGTTCGCGTGCGTGTATGTAATGTATGTATGTATATATGTGCAGTGGAGGAATCAGGCCTCGGGTAGCTGGTCTAACCCAGGGTTTGGGTTTGGACTGGTTCTGTCCCTGCGTATGTGTGTATATACGTGTATCTATATGTATGTGTATATAAAGGAGTATGTTAAGTTTGTTTATGTGGTATATTATAAGGGGGAGCAACTACACCCGGGAATAGAATGTATTTTTCCTATACACACACTCACACTAACCAGCGTGCAGGTGTAGAATACGTGGACAAGTTACTAACATTTTTGAATAAAGTTTTCATCGGTTCTGAATGGAGTTATTATCAAATCTTTACAATACCGAAAAGTTATTGTCAATTCTGCTTGAATTTACCATCGGTAGCGAGTGAAGTTACTGATAATGCTTACAGTACGTAGCTAGTGGTAAATTTCTTCACAGTCGATAATAACTTTTCGAACAACTGGTGACAACTTACTGGTTCGCAAAACTGAGCGAGCAGAATAGAGCTACCATATATATATATATATATATATATATATATATATATATATATATATATATATATATATATATATATATATATATATATATATATATATATATATATATATATATATATATATATATGTGTGTGTGTGTGTGTGTGTGTGTGTGTGTGTGTGTGTGTGTGTGTGTGTTGGCGAAACTAACAAGACAACCAGTAGTGCAACAATGATGTAGAAATCCTACTCAGTATTCACTATATTTCTTGCTAATTTGTTTTAGAAGTAGCTAAGCTTTCTCTAGATGATCCTAGTCGTAACCATATGAGATGATTTTTTATCGCCACCTCATCTAGTTCTACCCGAAGGGAACACTTCTCTACGGCCGCAACATTCTCCCAACCCTATAATGGTTGTGCCAAACTCAAGGTTCACCAGAGAACCGCCGAAGAGTTTTCTCAGACTAAAAAGACCAAGAGATTTTCAAAGAAAAGCTACTTCATTTCCATAAAATAGGTTACATATGGTTTTTTTTTTCTTTCGAGAACCCCGACAATTAACACAAAAAACAAAGAACAACCTTACCCACAAAATATTACAAACTTTTCTTCTAGATGGATATCTTATAGTGGTGTTCTTACACTAAAGAGAGAATGCTAGTGGAAGCCTGCTCTAGCTTGGTGAATGCTCTGATGTTTCGATTCCTCCCGGTCTGCTGGCTGGCATCTCCTTTTATAGATACGGGAGGAGCCTCCGTCTCTTTATTTAATTTGATCTATATCATAGGCTTCACTGGCTTGCATGATATAACATCACCTGGTTTCTTTCCTTTGTGTCATGATGAGTATTCCTTTGGTTGCGATATGACTTCAATTGTAATGCATAATTGGTGTGATATGACTTTCACTGGCTTGCTTGATATGACTCCAAGTGGCGTGCATGTCCTTTACATATCTTTTTGCTGATCGCTGAAAACTGACCTTTATATGTGTATCTATATGTATGTGTATATGTGTATATATAAAGGATTATGTTAAGTTCGTTTAGGTGGTATATCATAAGTGGAAGTAACTACACCTAAAAGTATAATATATTTTTCCTATATATATAAAGCGAACTTTGTTGAAATTTGTTTTAGAACTCACTTTGGAGTATTTAATAATCATTATTAGAGTATTCTCAAAATGATAAAAAGGTATAGCTTTTTTGTTTAAATGTTATATGAGAAGTGGGAGTACATACTCCTAAAAGTGTGTGACACACACATATATATAATTGAATAAGCAAACCGTATGTGCCAATTATAAGGACCAAACCCGGGTGGCTGGGAACAATCACCCTCGCTCCTACTCCAGTCCACAGTCCGCTGGCCCGTTCTTGATCTCTACCTTCTTTAGCCATGAGATTTCTTCAGTACCCCTCGTTGCTAAATGTACTCAAGAAATGAGTTGGTATTGTTCACATCGTGACTCACTTGACCTCATCTATTGTGTCTAGTCACCATGATTTCAAACACGCAAATTCAACCCAAAATTAGGCATATTTTTTTGAAAATTTTAGTTTTAGAATATATACTTATCTACAACAATTTAAATAAAATACATACATTTGCAAAAATATACTCAAATTGAAAGTTTTTCAACGATTTTTTTATCACATGCTTTGCTGATAAGAAATCAGCACGGACCTACAATCAAACTAGTAAACTACCATAAAAAAACAATTCTAGTTTGAATGGTAGTTTCGACATCCAAAATATTTCGCAAGCGATACTTAAATACCTATTTTTGCATCATGGTGCCCAGGTACTACGGTGTCACACATAGAAAGAATGAAAGTAAGCAGTAACAAAGCATTTCACTCTAGTACAAATTGCAGCATACACAGTCAGAATGTGATGTTTCGCTGTAATGGAATGGGTAATGCCATGTCTGAGATGATCAAGAACCCAATTTGGGAACAGAAGAAGTTGGCATGCGTACACATACAAGTCCTGACGCGCCTCAGGATTTGGCCTTCTTATCGTTGGTGGGGGGCTTGTCGTTGGGGTCGGAGGACGAGGAGTGGGCGGCGAGGGCCTTGTTATAGGCGTCTAGCTCGTCGTAGTAGACGTCCCAGACGCAGCGGACGCAGCCGCTGCCGCAGCAGTCGCCGGGGAGCGGCTTCTCTGGCGGCTGCGGGGCCGGTGCGGGCGCGGGCGGGGCGTCTGGTTTCTTGGCCTCCGTGTCGCGGAGGGAGGAGGAGGCCATAGGCGCGGGTGGGAGGCGGCGGCGGAGGGGGCGCGCCGGTGCGGGGAGAGGCGGGATCGGGACGGGGGCGCGGAGGACGGCGCCCAGCATATAGCCTCCGCAAACGGAAAACAAAGGGAGGTCGTCTCCTACCCTTCTGCTTGATTGGAACTTGGGGCACCGGAATTTGGTGGGTAGAGTCCTAGTGCCACACGGGAACGGACTTACACACGGGCACGACACCACGTGTTTGGCCGCGCGTCAAAATCCAACACACGGCCTGTTTAGTACGGCTACGATTTATGACTTTTAATTAAAATTTTTTAATTTTAACTATTTATGATAGAGATTATAGACAAAAATACTCATTTACGATTTTAGTTAATACAGATGTTAAGCTTTTAACATGTACTACAATTAACTTGTAAACCCTGTCTTAAAAAAATACCCTGTTTACAAATTAGATACTATAGCAAAAGACAAAAATCGCTAACTTCGGTCAAAAAAAATAGGCCCACAATCATCCGATTTCCAACTCCTCTCCCTCTGTAAATAAAACGAGATCTTGAGATCCTCTATTCTTTTTACTCTTGTCTTATGTACATATCTTTCTGTCATCTTTCTTACTGTTCATCTTTTTCCAAAAACCATTTTTCCGATCACTGTTATTTATTTTCAATTAAAAATCATCTATAAAATACCATCGACTGTAGTACCGTCCGCTTCTCGCCGCACATGTGAAGTTCACAGAAGCAGTTCAATCTGCGCAGAAATTACAGGAAGCTACTACTCAAACGGAGCTTGTTTCGTTCCGTCAGATGATCATCTCCCACGAGAATTAGCATAATGACTTGTACCAGTAGTGGATAGTACAATACAAGGGATCCATTATCCATCGAGGCGCCAACACTATAGCAGCACATCAATTGCTTATATAAAGTGCCACCGACAGACAGGCTAGCTCAAAACGGATCACCAAGCATCCTGCTAACACTTCGAGCTCAAAATGTGATGCGCAATCACTCTGAACAAGCATATGCGATATACTGACATTACGCACTTCTGGCTCTCTCTCTGCGTTTCTCGTTGGGTTTACCTCCTTTGTCTGTACAGGCCCCTTCGTCAGACATCTAGCGGCAGAAACTGTAATAATGCATACACACTGAATAGAAGTTTGATGTTCTCAACTGCATACAAAAAGGTGAAAAGCATACCTATTTTAGTTATCTGTGACCACCTTCTAGAAGCTTTAGGCAGGTGTCGCATCAAATTATGCTCGAACTGGAAAATCTTGTGTTGTGTAAAATCAACCACCAGACATTACACTGTTGGTCCTTGAAGCACTTTCACAATTTCCTCTGCTCTGGCTTGTATCTCATTTAGATACTCAACAAGTACACGTTGCTGATAGGAACCTCCTTCCTGTCAAACAAAAAACGAAAGAAAACAGCCCAAAACAGCGCGAGGGGAAGCTCAGTACAAGGCACTGACAAGTTAAAATAGTGGGTCCTATTCTCTGTAGAACTCAAGAATGTTACGGATCTTACCGTGCGAATTAAAACTCTCTCAATTCTCTTCTTAATAACAGCATAGAGTTCTTCTGGTGAAACATCTCCCTTCCCCACTGTAAGTCCATCAAGCAACAGCTTGTTCCACTCATTTTCTGGAGCTGCATCGCACAATGTCAATCGCTCAAAGGTGGTAATTAGTATATGCAAAATAAAGCAATCTCTTTGGGCAATAATACAGACCCTGTATTACAGTTTCGAGAAACTTTTCAGACACTACAACTTCTCCCCCTGAAAAAGAAAGACACTCAAGAATCAACTGACAGTGTAGTCATTTCTTAACATTTGAAGTTGAACAGCCTACAACGAATGCGCACAAAAGATTACCTTTGTAAGCATAACTACGCTTTTGGAGATACTTCGAAGCATATAGCTGCAACACCTTTTGCAGCATAGCTTGAAGCCCTGGCTTATCACCATCTTCTTTAGCCTAAACACACGTAAATAAATAACATGAAAAATAAAATTAATCTACACTAGGAATAGTACACAACATAGTTAGCTTAAAAAGCAGAAAATAACACTTACTTGCCTCAGCTGAGCATTAACTTCTGACAGAAACCCCTCGTCTAGCTGTCCTTCTTTCTCTCTATTTGATATTTCCTGGGAATACCAAGATGGCATAAAAGAATGTCAATTAAAATCAGAAACACAAAATTGGCATTTCTAGGTAAACAGTAGCGTGCCATAAAACTGTTAAGCCAACAATGATGGAAGGTAGAGACAACAGTAACAGTAGACTTGCCTAAAGCATAATTCAAAAGAAATTATATAAGCAGAAGAAATATTTGGATTTTTGGGGTGCACAAGTCAATTAGTGCAGATGATGGTGAACGAAAGGCTCAACTTTACAGCCACTTCAAATGCAAAGAACATGATGAAATGTATGTTAAGGGCAACACCAATGCAAGGTGTGCAAAAGTGCAACGGCTTAATGGATAAGGCTAAACTTACATGTGAAAAAATATTGGTACGCTGTAATTGGAGTCCTTAAAAATACATACTCTTATGGCGTCAGGTTAATTGCTCCATACACCAATGTCCTTGTGGTATGAAGAAAGTATTTATATTGGAGAACTACTGTATTTAGGTATATGGATTCAGCTAGGGAACAGATCACAGAATGGTTCAAATTGGAAAGCTTCTCACACTGATAGAAGACATCACTGGCTTGTTCCTCAGGAGCAATGAGCACTAGGTGATTTGTGTAGAGAGATAGCACTTAAGTCTAGTATAAAATTATTAAAAAAAACTAATTGGAAATTACTGTGGAGTCAGTCAACCAAAATCATAAGCAGATGCCTGCACTAATAAAGAACATAGTAAAAAAAAAGGAGATGTGTGCTTACTTTCTCCATCAATTTGAGAGCCTCCGGGTCTCTTGGTGGCCACTTCACCTCTTCTCCTTCATGCATTACTGGACTAATAATTGCCTTCAGCACATCAGTTGACTGTTCAATCTTTTCCTGCATAACATAAGGGGCAAAATTAGCAGCATGCAAGGCACATGTGTAAGTGTAATACAATGAAAATACCAAAGTTTTGGAACATCACATCAAGCTGTAGGCAGTAGTACTAAAATGAGGAGTTATGCATGATGGAACATGGTTCTTACATCAGTCTTGTGAACAAGACGGTCAACTATGTTCATTACATTTTCGGCCAGTTCTTCATAATCTTTCTGAAAAAGCAAACGAGAGAGAACAATCACAAAGTTAGATTAATTGAGACAAAAGAGAATGATGTCCACAGTAAGCAAAAAAAGAATCCAAACATGAAACCATGCTTTATCATCATCCGATTTGCACAGATCAATTCTAGCAGCCAGCCGAACCCAGAAACCCTCGTCGAATGCCAGAATATTTTCAACCACTATTTGATCAAGCTGTTTACATGTAAGAAGAGCAGTTTAGCAATTTAATGAGGTAAACTTTTTGTGTCAAAAATAAATTTAAAATAAGCAAGGATTCTTTCAGTTGATTCAACAAAGAATAACCACATAAAATATTTCCAATAATGCTTGCTTGAACATTTAGAAATACCATAGACATATTAATCTAAACCAGTGACATGCTTAGGCACACTTAACACTTTTACATGCATGTAGAACAGCCTAGTAAGAAACCAAAGGTAAATCTGACAGCTCAGAGGCCAATATTTTATAGTTCAGGTTCTTAATCAAACCTGAGGTCCAGTGATTTGATTCATCAAGCATTGCTCAGTTTAATTCTACAGATTTTGAACAAAGAATCTGTGGAAGCATATGCTCAAAGCAAGAATAACTACGGACCAGACTTTTGCATATTGAAGGAAATTGAAAGCGTGGAGTGGCAATGTATCTAGTTCAGACCTGAAGTGTAGTGCAAAAATGGTAACCTGATCTAAGTAGAATTACCAATCAGACTGAAGATGCACAGCAGAGTTACCTCTCCATGATTTGCGTTCCTCAACATATCAATCAGCCTGTCCACTTCAATGGTCTTCTTGAAGGATTTTTCGGGACCTTTATTGGCTGTGCATAAGCAAGTGCTCCTGTTTATGGAATCATAAGTTCTTAATTAATTAAACTATTTCATCGTCGCACTACCTACTTCCATCATCAAAATTCCAGTTGAAAAGCCAAATCACAAATCCTGGCAGGTACACAGTAGTATCAAATCATAGAAATAAATATAAGATGAAAATTATACATCAATCACAAATAGGCATCAGTACCCCAAAGATTTATGTTGTGTAAACCATAAAACCTCTAACATTAGTCATGCTAGTTGACAGGTTTAGTGCTGTGCTCTGCATCTCCGAACTCTTTCAGGTTCACAGTTCAATGCTGAGCAGCAAGGGCACATACACAATAATACTGGCACTACAATAGTACAATGTTCGTACTCAACAACAGAATTTCCCCAATTCATGAAATTCGCAATCCCGTACAAGCAACATCACAACGAGGCTAATCAGATGACCTGGAACTACGACAAATCACGTTTTTTCCCCTAATCAACCATACAAATCAAACAAATTAGTGCAAAAATGCCGCCACTTCTCAGCTCCAATCGAGAATCACACATTGCGCACAAGCAAAGTAAAAGCAGCGCAGAGTGCAGATACAGAACACGAACCGCCTCCACCGATTGGCGTGGAAGGCTCTCCGCCCTGGGGAATGCGCCGGGACACCCCAACACCACCGTCGCGGCAGGCCCTAGGTAGTACAAGACCGAATGAAGAGTCGATTAGGGGAGGCGAACGGTGAAAAGGCCATGAATTTGTTCGAAGAAAAAGGCGAGATGAACGCAGTGAAGAGTGCAAGTGCAACCGCAAGGCGAAGCGGGAATGGAGACGGCAGTCGGAGTGACGTGGAGGCGGCGGCCGTGGCCATCGCTGGCCGGTGGCGGGAGCGGAGTGGGAGGGCGGAGGGGAGGAAGCGAGGGCGTCTAGCGTGCAGTGTGCTCCACAGATACTGAGGCGGAAGATAAGAGTTGGGCTTTCCACCTTCACGCACCAGCGCCTGACGCGCCTAGGATCTTGGAAGCGGTAAGCGACGGTGGGATCAGTTTTTTTTCAAAGGAAACCTCTAATTTACATTAATAACTTAATAATAAAGTACATAAATACACAACGTTTACATTGATAATTATAAAAGAGGAAAATGATACTATCAAAACCTTGAGGCGATGAATGTGTTGGACTTCTTTGTCTTCCTCACAGTAGACTTTTTTTTTATCTTGCAGCAATATCATAGTTGCAAACGATCACGGCAGCAAGAAACTGATTATCAATGATCTCTATTGATATATAGGATCTATAATTAGATAGTGGTGTCGTTCATCAGAACAAAATAAGATGCAATTTATTTGCACCTAACTCGGTCCAGTGTCGATCTTCCATGGAGATGTCGCTATCATCGTCTAGGTAAGTCGATACGATAAAACCCATAAACGGTAATGAAAATCCAGCCGAGAAATCAACGGAGAAAAACAAAACTAGAACTTTGATCTAGCAACAGAAACAGAAGAAAACTAAAATTACTTCAGAGAATCAACGGGTCTCCACTCACTCAACGTCGGTGAGAACACAGGGGAAAGAGGGAAAGGGGAGAGGTGCCGGTGACGACCTGATGGAGTTGCGGCCGGCGGCGACCGCTCCGTACCCTTCTACGACGGCGGGATCAAGTTGTATAGACCAATTTGCACTCGGGCCGGATTTGCGCGAAAATTTAGGCCCATCTGCTCGAGATGGGCATCTTTTTATACGGGCTGAATGCGTGGTATGAATGTGCGGCTGTGCCCGGTGTACTGACGCCGGGTGATGCCCAAAGCAACGCAACATTTCTGCTGTCATCTGTAAAATGTGCTATGTTAACTTGTGATCAGTATATTTTTAAAAAAACATGTTGGTTAGTAAAAATCTGAAATAAAACTTGGTGCGTCATTTCATGTTAATTTGGTAAAAATGATATTTACTGACAGCGTACAACTAAATTAACAAAGTCTGCCCCGCTTATTTAAACTTCAACTTTTGGTTTTGGCTTCTAACTTCTAGTTTCTTAAGCTATGCTCATTTGGGCTGAATAAGCCTGGCTTATGGTTGAATTTTTACTGTAGTTGGTTTATTTTGCACTGTAGCTGATAGTGACTTATTTAACATAATTAAATTTAAAAATAGAAAAAATATGTTAACCCATCACGTATAATGCAAACAAATACGGGAAAAAAGAACCAGCAAAAAGCTAAAAAAAGCCAAAAGTTCAGAAAAAGATGAAATTTATGACTAGTGAAAAATAAGTCAGAAGACAGAAACTCAAGTCGAAACGAGCGGGGTGTTAATTTCGTCTTTTCTAGCTTTTTTTAGTCTTTTTTGTCTTTTTTTGTATTTTTTGTATTATCCGTGATGAGATAACCTTTTTTCTATTTTTAAAATTTTTAAATTTAATTACACTAAAAAGTTATCATCAGTTACTGTGCAAAATAAACGTCAAACCGTGAAAAAAACTAAAAGTCATAAATTTAAACCGAGATGAGCACCACATTGAGTAGTCGTTCGACGCATAATCGTGTGGTAATAAGTGTTTTTAGACCAGGAGCAAAACTTTCACTGATTAAGAGGTGCGGTAGTAAGTTGACACAGTTGTAAATTTGCTAAATTTAGCAAAAAAAATTAATTCCTATGTGTTTCAAACAAGTTCTTACCCATTCAGCGAAACTCATGATCTAAACCATCCAATTAATGTGAGGAAGATCGTTTTAAAAAAATAACGAGGGAGATCTCGACGTGGAATGCTAGCGAGATTATCCTGCCTTCGTAGAGTCGCATCCGCTACTAGTTCCAGATTTGCATGAGGTCTCGCGCCCTCAGCCTTGTATCATGGAAGAAAATTGTATGAGCGACGGGCGCTCCGTGCGCTCCGTGCGCCCCTCAGCTCGATAGATGACGCGTGGACAGCGCTTTCATCGTGCGGCAGTTGGAAATGACGCGGCCGACGGAAGGCAAAAAGGCACGGCTCGGCTCCTCGACCGTGATCGGCTTTCCTCGGCTGTGCGCGTACATACACACCAGGCTCCACCGCGGCGGCTCGGCTTGGGCGTGAGCGTGGTGAGCACCTCCCTTGCACGCCAGGTGTTCGGCAATTTTCTCCAACCATTCTAGCACCTGGATTCTAAATTTTTCTTTCGCCTATTCGTGTGCAGTGACATTGGCAGCTTCCGTGCGGTGTCTCTACCTGGCAATCTCCTTGGTCAGTGGTGCTTTTGTCCTGGTGAGCACCTCTTTTGCAACCCATATGCAGCACGTCAGCAAGTCGTCGATCACGGCCACGAGCAGGTTCTGGTTCGAAGCAAGCTATGATGTGGCCGATGAGCAAAACATTATTGCAAGGTGCAGGCTGCACAGAGGATGAGAAGAAAAGGCACATGTAGAGAGGAGATAAGAACTTACTGTCACTATATGAATATGTTACAGAAATTGTAGAGGTTTAGAGAACTGTAAACTAACAGGTTCTTATTCAGAGCAAAGCACATGTACTGAACATGTTTTGAAATCAGCATTGGAATGGATGTCATAATAATATGATTGTTTCTCTGAAATGCATTATCCAGAGCAAAGCCAACAAAATATACATGTTTCATTTCAGTTTGTCACTTGACAGCAAATGAACACGGTTACATAGATTCATGATTTTGCACTCCAAAATGTAACTTCCTAACAGCAGTTTGCATTGTAGCATCTTGATCACCTCCCATTAGGAGGCTTGTGTATCCTCCTGGAACGCATGGTGCAGCCATTGCAGAAGGCTCCGGAATTAAATTGAAGTGTGTCAGTGTGGAATTAGCATATCCACCTTGCAGGAAAGGAACATCCATGGATGAAGATGGCCCAACATTAGAATTCTGTCATATATAGCATAAGAAAGTGTTCAGAAATCATGCTTGTAAGAGAATGAAATATATATGATAATTCGAGAGATAATGTCTTCTGATTACTTGGTTTGGATCAGCACATTCATCTCTTGTTTCTATACCATTATTTCCCAGATCTTCACCTACAATGAAATTTATATGATAATCCAATATTCAAAAAAATTGTAGACATAAGCAAAGGTAGTGGGCAGGTCACTACCTTTTTTCTGACCAGCCTTCTTCTTCTTCCCTGCCTTCTTTTCAACAGCATTTTTGAAACGTGTATTCTTTGGTCCTTTTATTACTTCAGGAATTCTAAATGATATTACCCCATTTAATGGTTGTTGGACACTTTCAGTTGGAATTGGAGAAACCTCTTCGGATTTTTCATGCATCTCACTTAGATAAGTATCCGCTTCTAGGTTTAAGTTATGTATGGCTTTCTGCAATTTTTCAAGAAGTTCTTTTGACGGCGAACACTTCAATGCAAGAGATGTGGCCTGTCGAGATATAAGTGCTGCCTGTGTTTTCAAATCTCCCGTCTCAGTTCCTTGTTTCTCAATATAAAATCCAGTTTTCGCATATTTTGTCCATCTAGGCAATATGTATTGCGATGGCAAATTGTATACTCTATTTATATTGAAGACTCTGAGAGCATGCTTGCACAATAAACCTGTAAGATACAGTTGCCATTTTAAACAACCCATATTATCACTAACAATGTATAAAGTGAAATGTAAAACAGTATACATACCTATGGTTTCAAACATCCGACAAGAGCATGTAATGGTGGAATCTTCAGTGTTCAATACTACTGTTGCTCCACGGTCGGACTCCATATACCTAACAAAGAATGTCAAGTTTGTCCCCGCAGCATGCAACAAATCACAAGACAATGTAAACTGTCTCTTAAATTCTTCCTCAAACTCTGAATACATTCTCCGTGTATATGATTCAGCTGCAGTTTTCAACATTGGTAGATTTGGAGCATATGGAACCGGGTTCTTTCGACGTGACTTAAAATCAGCATCCAACTCATTTGCACGGAGACTAACTGCAACCTTCTCACATTCTACAAGGAGTTCCGAAAGGCCAAGTTTCCTACGAAATCTTTTCTTGAAAACATTATTCATACCTTCACTCCTTTGGGTTGAGTTCATATGTGCTGTAAAAGAGTCACGGTACACCGTAGCCCACTTTGCCCTCAAAGTATATAGGTTTGCCATCCATGTGTTACTCTCAAGGTTGTATTTAGCCAACAATGCATGCCATTTCTCTATGAAATAAGTCTCTGATCTGTCTTCGTACACACAATTTTTGAAATCTGTTAGGAACTTGTCACCTTTCTTATCCGCCTCATGAATTACATGACTAAGATGTTTAGCAGCATTTAAGCAAATGTGCCACAAACAAAGACGATGGCTTGTGTTTGGGAATACATAAGCAATTGCTCCTGCCATAGCCGCATCTTGATCTCAGAAAAATTGTGTTGGGGTGCTTTCGACATTGCCATTAGAAAGGTTTCAAAAAGCCAAACAAATGATTCAATAGTTTCATTAAATAGAAGTGCACACCCAAAAATTATTGTTTGCTTGTGATGGTTGCAGCCAAGAATCGGAGCAAAAGGCATTTCAAACTTATTAGTTTTAAATGTGGTGTCAAATGTCACAGCATCACCAAAGCATTTGTAATCCATGATAGACTGACCATCTGCCCAAAAAAAATTTGCTATACGGCCATCTTCCTTGTCTACCTGAACTGCATAAAAAAATGTAGGATCCTGTAACTGTTTATTTCTCAGATATTCAGATAGTGTTTGTGCATCATTGGCTTCTAAGTATTGTCTGCGCTCGCGACCTATCTCATTATCGCAATCCATCTTAGTAAATGGCGTGTTCTCTTCCCCTCCATAAAACTGCTTCATGAACTCATAAACTTGGGCTGGCTTCATTCCAGCTTCTCGTATCTGCCCAATCAATTTTCTATCTGCCTCTATGACCTGTCGTTGGGACCTCAGCTTGTGTGCCTTATTTGGACTAGCAAGATAATGATTGTGCTGTTCTACGACCTTTTGCACCTTCCAAATCCCCTCTTTGCTGATACTAAATTGGACACGAGCATCACAACCCGTCCTTGTAGTGTCCTTTTGTGATGAGTCATTTTCTCGATGTCCTTCACTACTGCAAACTATATATTTCTGACATAGACTACCATCTCGGCGGTGCTTTGTCTTGCTCTTTCTAATACTGAACCCAACTTTACGGCATAGGTGTTGTACATCTCATAAGCTTGACTTCAGATTGAAATGTCATTCCAGTTTAGGAGTGATCAGATTTTGCCCACTTTACGAGCCGCCTCCTGTACATATAAATTTTCAATTGAAGGTGTACTAAAAATGAAACAAAATATCATATATTCTGTAAGTTTGTTGAATATTTTTACCTCATCACCTACCTCATTCTCCACGGATCCATCAGAAATGGCGCCGATGGCCTCTACTGCCATGGTAACCGGAGTTGTGTTCTATGAATGTGAAATATGCACACTATATGTCAGAAAGCAAACAGCAAAGAAGAAAAGGCACACCGATCTACTCACATAACCCACCCCGATCTACTCACATAACCCACCTGTGTTATCTGTTGTTCTTCGAGACCACCACCATCAGCAGCATCAATTTCTTGTGCACGTGAATCCTCCATGATAGAAGAAGACGGCATCGGATCAACTGCTGGTTCATCCATGGGATCCATCGGGACCTCTTGTATTCCAGCTGAGCCGCCTAGTGTGTATGTACGCGCACAGCCGAGGAAAGCCGATCACGGTCGAGGAGCCGAGCCGTGCCTTTTTGCCTTCCGTCGGCCGCGTCATTTCCAGCTGCCGCACGATGAAAGCGCTGTCCACGCGTCATCCATCGAGCTGAGGGGCGCACGGAGCGCACGGAGCGCCCGTCGCTCATACAATTTTCTTTCTGTATCATCCCCGGCGCGTAGTCTTAGACTACAGTGTATGTGTATTAATTGGCCGATTCTCGTCGTTTTTAGTTTTGATTTCTCTATAAACTGAAACAAATAATAATATAGTTTCTTTAAGTAGTTTGAAAAACTACCTTTTTAAATAATTTTTTAAATTTAAAATCATATACATTATCTGTATCTGCACCTCCATCATCCACTATCATATTAAAAATACGAACAACAACTATCAACTAATAAAAGCCACCGGCCTAAAAGAATAAGGCCATTAAATGGAGCATAAATGGACTGTACATGTACATTTCTTGCTCTAAATAATCTCATGTGCTGCATATACTCCTTTAATCCTTTTTCTGTTGCACTTGCCAAACTACTGTCTTTTTTTCTGAAATGGGATCAGCAAGAACATGGAGTAATCTTTGATCGATCTGAAGACCGGATAAACAAAAACACCGATCAAAGAGAACTGTAGTAAATACGAAGGGGCATTTGCTACGGTGACGTTGAGCTCATGATTCACTTGCAGTTTCCCACAATACCGATCGATCGATCTGCCTTGCTACGGAAGCAGCCCACCAGTCGTAGGGCCTGTTCTTTTCGGCTGCGGCTTATAATTTTTAGTTGAAATTTTTGAATTTTGACTGTTTACTATACAGATTACAGAGAGACAGGTACTCACTTGCGATTTTAGCTGATACAGATGTTGGGCTTATAGTTGGAAAGAATGAGGTTAGGGGTGTTGTATTAGCTACAGCTGATGACTTATAGTTGGAAATAAATAGTACTGGCTGAAAAAATTGGCTTTTAGAAGAAGGAACAAACAGTGGAAAAAAAATAAGAAAGAGATACATGCACGAGACGAGAGTGAGAGGAATATGGTGCATGATACGCCCGTAACTCCCTGCCAACGAGAGAAGTAGAGAAATCACTTCGAAAAACCAGCTATTTATATTAGCTTTTAACTTCTCTAATCATAAGCATATATGAACACCTCTTTAACTTATACCATGTTAGCTTTTTGGTGAGGTGGAAGAGAGGAAAGAGAGAGAAGTTTGATACTCACACGGGAATCAAGAGTTTTTAGAAACCAAAAAAAATTGGTAGTGTCATCTCTCTTCAAAGACGTCATTCTCTCTTATCTAAATATAAATTTTAGTAAATTATAGTATCAAGTAATAGGAGTGGTTGTATCTAAAATTCCATCTAATCATTCTCTCTCCTCCAGTAATGTGATGAATCTATTTAATTAAATAGATACTCAATTACATTATGACTAGCTAAACAATTTTCTCAACAATTAGTAAGAAAAATAATGGTGTGAACCTACATGCAAGTCTAATTGTCATTTATACACAAATAATTAATTTATGGTCCACGTGCCATTAAAATATGTTTCCTCCACTCGGCATGCAACCTTTTCACTCTTTGGGCCCATATGTAAGTGAAACCTCAAGTATACCCATTGCTAAAATTGGTGCTGCTCTAGTTTCCTGGTAAGAGTTTTAGCAGTGGCATCCATTGATTTCATTCGAATACGGCTAGAGCTGGTAGAAATAAACAGTGGATAAGGATTAATTATTTTACCACAAAACAACAAGTGGTATTCACTTCACTTTAGAATACAAGGACACCAGGCTCTTATAGTAGATACTGGTACGACTGTTTTCCCTTAATAGTATAATATAAATTTTGGGTGACCAATCCGACTGTTATTGTGAACCATGCTGAGAATATTTATGGTTTGTCTGTATTGAACAATTGGTAATCGTGTGGAGTTAAAATTTAATTTTGTGAAAGTTTACGAGTTTTCAGAATCGCTATCAAACTAGGACGTTCTGACCGACTAGGGGAGGTGGTCTGACTGTAAGGCCCCGTTTGGCACAGCTCAGCTTCACTAGTGAAGCTGTTTTTTTTAGATTCAGCTTCACGAGCAGCTTCACCGGTGAAGCTAAAGTGTTTTAGAAAACTGTTTGGCAAACAGCTTCACCAATGACTTCATGCATGGTGAGAGGTCAATTGTCCAAGATGCCCTGTCTACGACTTGTTCTAATATTTGGAGTTGTATATTTGTATATGGTCATATGAATTAAAAATAATATATTTGAATGAGTATGAATTAAAAATTAAAATAATAAAATAATAAAAAAATTAAAATACGTGAGCGGAGAGAGCGGTGCGTCTGTGAAAGAAAAAGTGAGCGGGATTTTTGTGAACTGAGCGGTGCGTACGCCTGAGGGAGAGAGTGGCAAATATGTGTAAATTTTTGTGAACTAGAGGGGCATTCGCTTCCTTGAAATATGGGCCTGAGGCAGAGAGCTGTGAAAAGCTACTTTTTCCAGCTTCACCTCTCCCTATTCCTTTGTGAGAGCACAAAAAAAGGAGCTTCATGGGTGAAGCTATTTGCAAAAAGGGTGTTTGGCAAAAAAACAGCTCACAACAGCTCATGAAGCTGTTGGTGAAGCTGTGCCAAACAGGGCCTAAGTCTAGTGTGATCGGATTTTGGGTGTCGGTCATATCGCTGGTGCCGTGTGACCGGTTTTTAGTTGACAAATGGTTTTTTCAAAGAGGTGTTTTTTTGGGTGCTCGACCCGAGCGGTCAGATTGGCCACAAGGGCGGTTCGACCAAGGCCAGCGGTTTAACCGGCTGCCTAGACTGGTTTTGTCTGAAAGTATCCAAAAGGTTTTGGGTATTTGTGAGAAATGGTTATGGGTTGAGTTTTGGAACCCTAAATCATTGCATTCATTGTACATGAATCATGTTTGGAATAACATAGGTCAAATTATGAAAAACTTGTGCCCGAAAATGATTTCTTGGTCTTTAATATGTAAAAAACTTCGAGGTAACCATGGTCAATGACGTGGACCAGGACTAGGCATAGAGATGAGCTGAGATACGGTTAAAGAAGTCAGGTGGGATGATTGAGCTCAAGGAAGGCACATAGAAGACTAAAAATATTAAAAAGAATGTTCAAGCGATGATTCAGCGAATGGTATAGTCGGTGCAAGTGAGGCATGGTTAGGAGAAACCAACATGGAGAGACTTGCCAATACGTGAGCCATTGGTAAATCTACACGTTGCAGACGTGGAGATTGCTTGCAAAAGAAGATATAACCATGGACTTAGCTCAGGGAAGAGGTGTTGTCTACGGTCAAAGCGAGAATGTTTGGTGGGAAAGCCAAAATATCGAAAAAGACGATGGGACCAAAACCGTAGTGCTTGGGGGGGCATTGAGAGGGCGGTTTAAATCAATGAGATGCTGAGGAGGCCAAGTGGATGGAAAGCTTGCTCTTTAGCGGGTTTGAGATTATGTACTTTGAGAAGTGTGCATAAGTTATGTATGAATGTAAAACTCAGTGTGTGTAGTTAACAAGAATCATGCTAATGGATAATATCTATTAGACTTAGATTTTGGTTGGTTGCTTCATCTTTTTGAATGGGTTGGTTTGGAAGCATGTTGCTAAGGAGGTGAATGAGATCAACAAACCATCTATTCATTAGAGTTTTCTTGTGGTGAAAACTTAGGTGAGTGCTCTTGTAAAAACTTTGTTCTCTATGGTAGAGTGGCTGTAAAATATTTATCTAAAAGTTACAATAAATCAATGTTGTCTTCTATATGGTGTGCCCTTGTTCTTATTGATTTTACCCTTTTTTGTTAGTGTTTTGTCCTCTCTCATTCCCTTTTGGTCTTGCTGTTTTTAAGGATGTATAAATGATAAAGATGCTTCATGAGAATCATATTTTATCCATTTAGAGGCCAACTATAGGAAAATCTTGAAGATTGTCCGATTTAGAGCTCTTCTAGCGATATCTTTTTCCTAGTTTTTGGCCTTAAATCTTTATGTGCTTGTTCTTGCTGTGATATGTGGGAACTCATATAAAGCCATCATAGTTATCCTCAATCTACAAGCAAGTCATATTTCATGTTCTTGTGTTTAGCCCGATTTTGGTGCAATCTTGCTTATCTTGAGAAAATGTTGAAACTTTAGCTAAGATCCATACAATCCTTATATGGATTAGGTTCCTGAGATCATCAGTAACGTTTGTGCAAAGTTTCAAATCTAATCTAGAGATTAGTGAAGTAAAAGATTTAAAATAGCTTTTAAAATATTGAATTTGAAAACATCATTCACTTCTTGTCGGATCCAACTATCATTCACAAGCAAATTTTAACTTAACTCGGAGACAGCCTGGTGGATAAGAACACAAATTATTTTTTCACCATAGGTTTCGTAGGGCCCAAGTTTCATTCACCTATAAATAGTGCCATTGGCCGGCCGCTGTACCTCGTGCTCACCTGATCAAGCCTTTCCTACGCATACTCATACAGTGCACATATAATATTAGTCCACATAATTATTTGCTACTACACTAAGTATGATTACTAGTTAAGCTATATTCTAGGTCTACAATAAAAAAATCGACTAGGCTGGATTTATATAGCTGTGGTCAATGAAGCACTAATCAACAAAGGAATTTTGATTTCTTAGGAAGAGGAAAGTTGTGTTCACACCCCTTAATAAATATTGTCTTATTTTATCAGAAATTCCTGTTATATTTCAGTATTTCTATACTTAATTTCTATGATCATTCTGTTAAATAGTTACTGAATTATATTTCTAAAGTAATAACTGTGATATTCTTGTATCAAAAATAGTGATACATATGGTTCAGTTAAATTATCAATAATAAGTCATCGGAGTGTATACCGGTCACGTGGGCAGTCGATACTGTTGTTTGGAGCAGCCGGTGACTAGTATCGGCTTATTCGAGTAGTTGGCCGTGGGTCTCTCGAGCGACTGTCAACACTTAAAACATATAATGCTCTGCTTATTTGGACTTTCTTTATGATTTATGATTTATTTTTTACTGTTTAATACTTAGCTAGCTTATTATACACATTAGCTATGGTGGTTTTTTACGTAATTAAATTTAAAAAATTAAAAATAGAAAAGGCATGTTAGCCCATCACATTTTTACGCCAATGGAATGCTCTGTATTCCATTGGTGTAAAATGTAAAAGTTGTACATCTAGCCTTAACATATTTATGGATTCCTAGGTAGTGCTTAATTTAACGATGGCTTATGACTTTTTTCATTGTAACTGACTTATTTTCACTGTAGCTGATGGTGACTTATTTTGCGTAATTAAATTTAAAAAATAAAAAAATAGGTTAGCCCATCACGGACAATATGAAGGAATAGGGAAAAAAGAAAAGACAAAAAGTAGGGTCATGTTCATGTTTCACCGCTCTCCTTGCTCAGCTACTTGTTCATGTTCCACCGTTCTCCTTCCTCAGCTACTCCAAGTTGCAAGTAGTGCATGGGTACTCTTATCTTGTCTCTTCGACTGGCTGCTTGAACACAATTGAATTTTACTTGCATAGCTACAGGGTCAGGGGAAATAAGGAATGTTGTTAATTATTCCTATACTCTGAATACCCAAATGGCGGTGGCTTGACAAGTACTACTGATAACAACACAACAAGAAGCGATAGCAAGCTACATGGAGCTGGTATGCAGAGGTAGAAGACAAGACAACCACAATTCTCTTCTTGGGCCTATAGGCGACGACAGAGAGTGGGGGCGTAGCACAGCGACAGGTGGGGGCTTGGGGCACGGGTGTGCAGGTGCAACTACAAGCCTACGACCTACAAGCACAAGCCAGCGCCGGCCAGCCGGCCAGGAGCCAGGACACGCGACAGCTCGAGTGCATGGTAGCCAGCCAGCCAAGCCACTAGGGGCACGATGACTCCGCCTTACCTAAAATTTAGTCCTGGGTCTGCCACTGCTTACTGATGAGAATCTAAATATGATGATCCCGATGCACAATGAAATGCGAGTAGATCATGTGGTAACTATGGATCATCCGAATAATTCATTGTAAAGGAATACTGAAATCATACCATTTTGCTCATATTTAATTCTAGAATTATTATTAAATTTATGCTAAAACCACATTATATTCAACAATCCAGAAAACCTATTGGTGTTAAGATGGCTTTATCATCTAATTTCATTAAACCAAAAGTATTTGATGCTGTTAACTTCAAACGTTGGCAAGCTAACACTAAGATATGGTTGACTGACCTCAAATTATCTTGGGTCGTCTCCGATTCCCCTATGTTCCTCTTGGAAAGCAACACAACGTCATGGCAGGAGGATGCAAACCATTCAGCTCTAGCTTGCTATCGGTGATCTTAATCAGTACAATTGTCTCCTACCTAAGAAGTTTCAAGTAAAAGTTATTTTGGCCAAGTTACCATTTTTGTGGTGTGACTTTGTGACCACTCAAAAACATATAAAGGAGTGCCTAACGATCAATGAACTGTCGGACGCTATTAATGTCGAGGAGCGTGTCAAGGCCAGTAGTGGTGATAGCAAGACTCATGCCCAGGCTCATACTCTAAATGTAACGGCAAGAAATTCAAGAATAAGCCCCAAAACAAACCTAAGACCTAGACAATAAAGAAGAAGGAGGAGGTCTTTTTCTACTATGTGTGTGGCAAGGTTGGCCATAAAGCCAGCAAGTGTCGTAACCGCAAGGGTAAGGGACCTTCTCCTAATTAGCACAAGGGCCAGAAGGCTAAATCCAATGCGGTTCTGGCTAGTCCCAGTTCAGATGATTATGTGCCTCAGGCTTTTATAGCAAATTCATCAATTGATTAATGAATTGATATAGGTGCAACTAGATCATTCCTGCTTCTCTTCATTTCAGGGTGAAGGAAGTGGTTCCATCCTAAAGGGCAATAGCGCCACTGTTACAGTACGTGGGATTAGATAGGTCTGCCTAAAGCTCACTTCTGGCGAAACGTATATTCTTAGAGATGTACTGTATGTGTCTGCCATGTTCCGTAATCTCCTTAGCGGGTCCATGTTGTGAAGGTAGGGAATAAAGTTTATTTTTGAGTTGAATATGGTTGTGTTGACCAAATTTGGTACTTTTATGGGGAAAGGCTATGATAGCAGAGGTATGTTCTGCTTATCTATTCTTGATTTTTATTATTCAAACATTTTTAATGTTCTTCATTGTAATAAAGTTAATGATAGTTGGCACTCTCATTTATGTCATGTTAATTTTGAAGCTATAGCGCAGTTAAGCAAAATGAGTTTGATTCCGAATTATAATTATGAGAAGGGCTCTAAGTGCAAAGTTTGTGTGCAAGTGGCGAGATACTTCACCACTTGAGTTGATTCATTTTAACTTATGTGAGATGAATGGCATATCAACTAAATGTGGCAAGTGTTATTTATTTACTCTCATTGATGATGCGATTAAGTATTATTATATTTATTTACTTAAGCCAAAAGATAAAGCACTAGAACACTTTAAAATATACAAGGCTGAGGTGGACAATTAACTAAAAAGAAAACCAAATGGTTAAATTGGACAGAGGTGGTGAATATGTTTCCAATGAATTCTCCTAATTTTATAAAGAAAGTGGAATAATTCATGAAGTTACTCTACTATACTCACCTCAATCAAATAAAATTATTGAAGAAAAGAACCGAACTCTTTGCAATTTGGTAAATGCCATACTACAGAGTTCAAGTATGGTGGACTCATGGTGGGGTAAGGTAGTTCTCATAGAAAATTATGTCCTAAATAGAGTGCCTTCTCGTAATCGTGAGGTGACACCATATGAAAGATGTAAGGGGAGAAAACAAAAATATATCTTTTCTTCAGACTTAGGGTTCCTTGTAAAAGTGCAAGTGCCATTACCAAAAAAAAGAAACTTGATTCTAAGATTATTGATTGTGTCTTTCTAGGATATGCACATCACATAATAGTGTATAGATTTATAGTGGTCAAATCTGATGTTAGCGATATCGCTACAAATGCCCTTATGGAATCTCGTGATGTAACTTTCCTTGGTAACGTGTTCTCTATGAAAGCAAATGAAGTTATTGCCCCTAATGGTTCATGTGAACAGTCTATTTTTTCTTGTGTTGATGACACCGGTTCAGAATTGAAGTTGAGGAGGAGTAATAGATTTTTCTCGGACTAGACGTTGTATGTTGCCTAAAATAACCAAGTTATAAGTTAAATCCTTTAGGATTTCTTGCCACATCTTGAATATATTCACGTTTTCTGCTTAAGTGTTTCTATTTCCCTAGCTATACTTATGCACCATGTCATGCAAACTGCATTTATTTCTGCTCTTTCCATCCCTTCTCACTCTATTCTACCCTGATCCCCTCTAATTCGTCTATCTTCTTGTCTAAACTCTTTGCAAACCGCTGCAAGGTCTAGCAATCTGACTCATTGTCAAGATGTCAGGCAATGGTAATGGTGATAGTGAAGAGCCTAGTCTTGGCCATAATTCTTGCTGCCTTGGAGAAAAGTCACAACGTCAATGCAGAAAATCAGACGAGGTTGCTGGGGGATCGACTTCAGGAGCAGTAGCTAGACAAGGGATAGGAATGGGAACCCATTGGTTAGACTTTCAAAAACCCATCCCCCAATGTTTGTAGGATTAGCAGAGCCTCTTAAAGCAGATGATTGGCTTCGTGACATCAAGAGGAAGTCGAACACCATCTAATGCAACAAACGTGAAAAGGTTTTGTTTGCATCACATCAACTTGCTGATAGTGCATCTGCTTGGTGGAGCAACTATGAAGCCATTTATACTAACAAGGATACCATCACTTCGAAGGAGTTTGTCAGAAGAATTCTGGAAGGCTTATATTCCAACTAGAATAATGGCTGCCAAGCGCAGAGAGTTCCTTCATCTCAAGCATGGTGGAAGAAGTGTAATAGAGGATGTGTGTAGATTATCGTACTTTGAATGAGGTGACAGTCAAGAAGAAATACTCGTTACCTAGAATTGATGATTTGTTCGATAGACTGAGGGGAGCCAAGATCATTTCCAAGATTGATCTACAACCAAGTTTTTGAAGGTTTGCAAGGAAGACAGACAAAAGACAGAACCCGCTAAAATATATGGGTTGTATCAGTTCATTGGCATGCCTTTTGGAGTCACCAATTCCCTAGCAGTTTTAATGTGTTTGATGGATTATCTTGACAAGTTTGTAGTGGTATTTATGGATGACATCCTCATGTACTCATAGAGTGAAGAGGAGCATGAAGAACACCTAAGACTGGTTTTGAAGAGGTTAAGAGAAGAAATCAATTGTATGCCAAGTTTACCGAGTGCAAGTTTTAGATGAAGAAAGTAGAATTCTTCGGTCATATCATTTCAGCAGAAGGAGTCAGCGTAGACCCAGAGAAAGTGAATGTAGTATCAGATTGAAAATGGCCAGAGTCAATGATGGAAAGTGAATGTTTTTCTTGCGTTGTAGTAGTAGTAGTAATACATCAGATCATATCAACTTTGTTCCTTTCTGTCAAAACAAATTAAAGCTAAGGATAAAGAGAAACCAAGCTTTCTCCTGAATGAAGTGAGAAAGCAATGGAGCCCTCAAGCCCTAAAGATACGGGCAATCGAGCTACGTACCTAGCTCCGGGTCGCATATATATGGGAAGAAAAGTTGCACAGGTGAAAGCTAACCAAGGTGCATGTCCCATGGGCTTTTGTATGGAAGCAAGAACAAATTAAAGGAGCCCTAAGGCCTAAGCCAATAACCTTTCCTGTCCTTTCACAGAGAGCAAAGAGTACTCAGAAAGTGGATGCCCTATCTAGCTCGTACAAAGAAAAGATTAGAACTGCATAAAGATCATTGGCCCCAATGGCCACTCAAAACACATATAGCAGCATAACAGTGCTAGCTTGTGCCATGGAGACGGATATGATCCAACATATTCTAACTGCTCAAAGGATTGATGCATGGGCCCATTCGATGATCATGAGCTCATCTGATCATTTGGTTTTTCTTCCATGCAAAGGAGTTACTGATCACTAGCTAGTTCGGTAGTGGAGCCAAAATGGTGAATTGTTTATCTGTGACGTGTGAAATGGAGTGAGTCAGTGACAAAATGCCAATAATTCTACAAGCATCTCAGGGTATCCACAGAATTTAAAGGCTGAGTAGCCTTTAAGCTGAGTCCCATGGATAGCCTCTAATCTTATTATAATTTTCTGCAATATATGAAAATTACTATTGCCTCTAAACTGAACCCCACAACTATAATAAAAAGGAAAAAATCCGAATTTTTTATGAATAATCTATTTTTATTCAAAATAACAGAAATATACCCTTCCAAAAAAATTTTACAAAAATAGGACCGTCGGGCGACTAGAGCATATCGCCCAACGGCCAAGCGACATGCAAGCAATCCGCTGGCCATTGGACAAATTATTGCAGTCGCTGAATGGTCGGGCAACAACAATTGTTGTCGCCCAACGGTTAGGCGACTACGCTTCCAGTCGCTGAAGGGTTGGGCGACTGGAAGCGCAGATAAAAGGGCGCGTGGCTGAGCGGGCAGAAGAGAAAAGGAGACAGCAGAGGAGAGGAAAGCAAAGAGAGGAGATAAAAGGAGAGGGAGGAGGAGAGGAGAGGGAGGAGGGGAGAAGAGGAGAGCAAGAAGCGACCCTTGTGAGGTAATTTTTTGTATTTAAAATTTTGTATATGCAGTAGATATTTTATTTAGTGTTAGTCTGAATAGAAAAATTTAGATGTAGACAGAAATAGTTGAACTTTGGTATAGAAAATGTAGTCAATGTAGTTTTAGAAATTTAGCAGCCGTAGTAGTCTGTAGTTGTGTATAATTTAGTCAACATAGTTGTACAAAATTAGCATCGTTAGCAAATTGGCATGCGTATAAAATTGTAGTTGTAGAAAATTCAGTGAACGTTACGTACAAATTAATCGTCCATAGAAATTTGTAAGTATTACAAAATTCAGTCAATATTTTTGTAAGAATTTCATAATTTGCTTTGTAAAAAACAATAATACATAATATTTGTGATTAAATACGAATGATTGTAATGTCGTTGGTACGTTAGAAAAACATATGCATTATTGTAACTAGTACATAGGCATTTAAATCGATATGCCATGTAAAATTTTGAAATCAGTAGGAATTATTTGCAGTAGGGTATAGCTCGAGTAGCTAAAAAAGTGCGGCGTTGGTGCGCGAGCTACCGATAGGAAGTAGTTAGTTACGACAGGCGAACGATCAGTCAAATGTGAATTACAGTACATCAGTATTTTCGTAGTGTGTGATGCGATTTGACATGTTGCAAAATTGAAACATATATACAAGCAAACATCAGCAATGCCGATACCCACTACATTGAGTGTGCATTACAGTGCTGGAATCGTTCGTGAAGCTCCGAATGGTGTGAATTTGAGCGGTTTTATGCCAGCCACTCTAGTACACCCTGACGGAGAGAATACTCGAATCTCAGATGTGATGCATTGGTTTACCTGTAGTTTTTTGTTGGCCCCGGAGGTGTGCAGCGTTGTCATACAAGGGCTATGGAGCCGGTCTCCCATGGATATCAGTTGGGAGTTGAGAACATTGATGTGCATTGTTGCATGGAAGGGGTTTGTGCATGGGTGTCGGTGCCGTGAATACGAGTGTGTGATTCTTGTGTAATCATGCCCATTAGAAGTTGTGTAAGGTCGTGCGTATGTCCATCATCCGGGAGGTGCGAGCAACTCGAGCAACTCGCATGTTGGTGAAGAGAAGAAAGATGCTCGTGACGAGGCCGATGTGGTACATCGAGGAGAGGGAGAATGGTCACACCATAGTGAGGGAACATGACAAGATGATGAAGGGGAGCATATGGAGTACATAGTGCACCAGATAGAGTGTGATGACCAGACGGCATGGGCTGAAGAGGAAGCTGTACAGGAGGACGACGAGGACAGTTCAGATGAGGATGAAGCTCCCGACTCGTAGAAATGGAACCGGTTTGATGCTGAGGGTGTTTCCACACATGACGAGCATGAATCACCGTGGGAGTATCATGGGACAGAGGTTCGGTTGTATTCAATGTTTGCTGATAAGGCATCACTGCAGGATGCCATCAAACTATGGGCCTTTTCTATGTAGCAGACTTTTAGGTCATGAAATCTAGCCAAGAGCAGTACACCATGAAGTGCGAGCAGGCTGGTTGTTCTTGGAGGGTGCACGCACGTAGACCCAAGTATGAGACTAACTGGATTGTGTCAAAGGTGGAGCCGCACTCTTGCATTCTCAGAAGTGTTTTTGCGAGGCATCGTAACCTAACGCCCGTCTTTATAGCCAATCTGATGTGTGGAGCGATAGTGGAGAAGAAAGACATGGAGGCCACGCATATCGTGGTAGCTATCAAGAAGAATTTCAAGTACAAGATTAGCTATACGAAGACGTGGAGTGCGAAGCAGAAGGCGTTGGAAAAACGGTTTGGGTCTTTCAAGGCGGCATATGACAATCTTCCTCGTATGATTAAGATGTTGCAGGACAGGAATCCGAGAATATATCACTGTGAGGGACAAGCCTTCCACAAGACTGCCAGGTTATGCGGTGTTGCAGAGGGCCTTCTTAGCATTTGGTGTATGCATCGAGGTATTCAAGCACATGCTGCCCATGATCTCAATTGATGAGACCTTTTTGACTGGTAAATACAAGTGCTAGATCCTAACAGTCATAGGCATTGATGGCAATAATCAAATATTACTGCTGGCAATCGCATTCGTGGAAAGTGAGAATTATGAAAGCTGGTTGTGGTTCCTTAGACATATGAGGGTTGGAGTTATCGGTGCTCATCTTAGTGTGTGCAGCAACATCTTGTTTGTAGTCGCCCTGTGGTTGGGCAACTGTATTTGCTGTCGCCCAGCCACAGGGCGATAGGTTCCAGTCGCCCAACTGTCGAGCGACTAGAACCTGTCGCCCAACGGCTTACTGACACCTTTGTTATCGCTTTTCCATTGGGCGATAGGCTCAAGTCGTCCGACGGTTAGGCGCCTGAAACCTATTTCTTTAAAAAAAATATTGGCGCTGGTATATTTCTGTTATTTCGAATAAAAATGGATTATTCGTAAAAAAATTCAAAAAAATCCTTTACTCCCACATACAATCCTCCTCCCTAGCGGTAAAATCGCCTACGCCCAATCCCTCTCCTCTACCATGAGCTCTCCTCCTATGGTGGCTCCTCGCTTCTCCGGCCAGGCTGCGGCTACTCCTCGCTTTTCCAGCCAGGAGAACCCAAGCGGCGATGGCGGCTTAGGTGAACTCGGGCGATGATGGTGGCTCAAACGGCAGTACGGGTGGACCCAGACACGGTGGCTCAGGCGGATGCGCAGGCGGACTTGAATGGAGATGACGTAGGCTAACCCGAGCGACGATGGCGGTGTGGGTTGACCCGGGCGAAGACGGCGGCCGAATCTGGACAGATTTGCATGGGCCCATGAGGACAGTGCGGTCCCTCCTCGTGTTCTGCACATATTCGGCAGCTTACAGCTCCCGGCGGTGGAGGTGAGCATGAAGGCATCAAGGACAACGAGCCAAGGTGATGGTAAGGAGGAGACGGCGACGTAGGTGCACACCGGCCATAGAGCCTCCTTCATCCTCTTTTCGATAAGTAGGCCCTTCAAATATTTTAGTCTCATAGTGTACCGTGTCGCTTCTAAGCTTCTTCTCTCTATTTTTAGAGGTTGTTTTTTTGTAACACTGTTGATGCTCTCGTGCACCTTGCAGCGCTGGACCAGGCTGTCCGAAATTTTTGCATGCAAAACCTGCATGTTATGCTTAGTTAGCTAGGGCTAGCTAGTCGATGTTAGCCATGTGGCCTCACCGAACAATGTACTGTTTGTGAAAATCTAAATCTGGCAGGAGTTATAACATATGTATATAACGGTTTGTGCATTGTGACGTAAGTAAATAGGCGCTATTTGAGAGAGAGAGAGTTCAGCTTAGAAGCCGCAAGAAGGTCAAACTCTCCGAGACAGGTGCAACCAAAGATATGTTTAACAGGAACTAGCACATTCTCTCTCTCATAAGGTAGAAATTCCTACATATATTAATCGTAAGAAAAAAGAATGATATATGTTGTCTAGGTCACAATGGTGTAAATTGATGGGATATAAATTGCTATGTCTTCCTAGTATAATTAGTTTACGAGACTAGCTATGTAACTGTATTGGTACAGCAACTAGCTTGCTAGGCCCTGCTGAAAAGCTTCAGCCTTCTGTCACTGTTAGACCCTATTCGTATTAGATTCTATTTAGAAAAGTCAAAAGTTAATATAAACATTTAAATTTTCAAAACTATTTTTTTACTTTTTTTGTTACTATCTTATTTTTAAAATAAGACAGAAGACCACAAATATATTTAAATACGTAAGCACATAGTTGTAGAATACATAAGTGGAGTTACCGCACCAATTAAGCTGTGAGTATTTTGACAAGTCTCGTGTATTATGCACTAGTACTACAGCACACTGCACACACATCCCTGGTCTGAGCACTGAGCCGATCAGCATTGAGATAGCTCACTTTTGTACGGAGATTTTTTTTTCCGACTGTGATCATAAATTTTAGTCTAGCATGAATGTTTGTGCTAATAAATTAAATACCAATAAGTTATTTTTAGATCAAATATCGTAATCAAAGGGTGGATGAATGATTATCTCCGTTTTTTGAAATCTCTTAGTACTCGATGAAGGTTTTCGACCGCTTGCTTAATCTTCGACCAATTTTCACGTCCTCGAACTTCGGCACCAGGAACAGAGTCTCTCGATCACCTATGCCTTCAAGAATTTAGCGCTTTCGAGTTGACGTGCTCTGGTCTGCTCTCCCTGCCGATGCTATTGGCGACAATTGAGTGGATGACACGGCGAGCGACCAAATCGACAAAGGAACGCTATCTCGCCACGCACTACTCTGCTCGTAACGATAACAAGTCAAAGACGACACCCAGAAAACACGTCGCTGGCGCCGACTAACTTTTCTGGAATAAATCTGATCTTTATTTCTAAATCATGTTTTATGACTACAAAGTGCCCTCACAGCACCTCTCAAACCCTAGCACAAAAACTTTAAAAGCTTTCTCTCCAAAAGCGCTCATGTAACACTTAACCTCTCTATGCTTTTATATGCTAGAGCCCCAAACCGTATCCTCAACAACATGGACAAGTAATTTTATCCAATTCCAAAAATTAAGGGATCAAAAACTCTTCCAAACATGGGTTTTCTAAAATCTCTAAACCTTTTAGTTTAACTCCTTCCAACTAATCTGTGCTGAAGTCTCTAGGACCGCACCTCCCCTAGCTTCTCCACTCATCATCCACCTTTGATCTCCACGTGCTCCAGTGTGAGCCCGACCACCTCGTGACATCCTCGACCGCTTGAACCTCAGATTTCCCAATTCTAATCCTAGTCCTTCTCGTCATCGACCATGACCGTCTCCACGCCCAACTTACACATGCAAAGATCAAAGAATGTTTTTCCGGCATAAGTTTTTTTCAACTTGACCAACATCAGTTCACATACACATTACACATCCTTGTCCATCCATAAATATAAACTAAATCATCCACGACCTCAATCTCCACTCTTTCCAAAAATCAACCTTAGATCACCCAGAAAAACCGGTCTAACCACCATGCACATGCCGGTCATACTACAGGCCCAATATAAGAACTCAAAGATTACGACCACTCAGAAAGACCAGTCTGACCACTATGCACAGGCCGGTCAGACCGCCGGCCCAACCAGTACTCGAAAACCATAAGTAACAACGACCAATGACCAAGCCCTGTAGCTACAACAACTGACCAGGTACTGTAGCTACAACAACTGACCAGGTACTGTAGCTACCGACCACCGACCAGGTAATGTAGCCACCGACCATCGACCAGGTATTGTAACTACAATAACCGACTATCGAGTACAGACCAAGTATTGTAGCGCTAACTACCGAGATATCGGCCAGGTACTGTAGCACCGACTACCGAGTACCAATCTGGTACTGTAGCTTAGACTATTGACTACCAACCGGTTCACTGTACCTTATGACTAGTTCACTGTAGCTTATGAACGGACCATTGTAGCTTCTAAAGGGTCTCTAACTCCGGGGTCTCCAACTGCCTTCTGACTCTAGGGTCTCCGATTGTTACAATACTTCGGAGTCTTCGACTGCTCTCCAACACTGAGGCCTTTCACTGCTATAGTATTCCAGAGTCCCCGACTGCTCTCCAATACAAAGGTGCATCGACCGAACTTTCGCAAACGCAAATTTCAATGCAACCCAAACGTCAAGTATTCATCATCACTAAATTCACAACCTATCCACATGGTCTAATATGTTTCAAAAAGGCTGTCCCTATATGTCACTTCGAAAAGATGCCGGAGAAACCGCCCCATTTATTTGTTCGGGAGAAGCCACAAGCCAAAGCTGAAAAATATAGAACCTATCACCTTATTCTTTTCAAGCTTTTGGGTGGCTTTTGACTTTGTATTCTTCGAAAGCTGAAACAAACAACATGGCTTTTCCAAACGGCTTCCCGAGCCACAGGCACGTGCACTGTCTGTGTCAACATTTCCACTGTTTCAAAAAGCACAACCTCAATAGCCGTAGCCTAAAAGAATGGTTCTCATCGAATTTTGTAAGACTTTTTGGCACTTTTGTCATGTTTTCTACGATATTTACAAGCATGGCCATAGTTGCATGAAATTTACAGAAATATAAATTCTACCGCACTTTGGCCGTGCGGTAGCACTTGTAGGGCAACATGTGGCCTCTGCAGCATGGCCATTGTGTGGCAGCACGAGGCATGCGTAGCCACCGTGCGGTAGCAGATTAGGTAGGCTAGTTAGCACTAATGTAATTTGTAATTAGGGATTTCATTTAGGTACACTGCTTGTTCAATTTTTTATATGTAGCAAATGAGCTTTAAAAATTAGAAAATTTTGTGTGGAGCCTCCCGACATAGCATACTTATTTGTGTAATTTGTTTCATAATTTTATCTATCTTGAATTTCACTCCAAAATTCGTTGAATTATGTTGTTTGTAAGAACTGTTACATGTAACAAATGAGCTTCAAAAATTATGATTTTTTGTGGAGCCTCCCGACATAGTCGACCTAATTGTGTAATTTTTTAGGAATTTTATGCACCCCAAATTTTCCATATTAATTCATGTTAATTTTATCCTAATTAGTGACATACAGTGCTTATTTAATTTGTCTTTTAATTTGTAGGTCGCACGGCCACCTATGGTGGCTGTCTTTTGCATTGCTTGACCCCTCTCCTCCACACACATGTTGGCCCCTCACTGCTATACCCCTTGTCCCCTCCCTTCTTCGCACATATTTTGGCTCGTCCATACCACCCCCTTGCCCCATCCCTTCTTCGCACATATGTTGACTCGTCCATGCTATCTCCCATTTTCCCCTATCTCATCCGCACATATTTCACTTTGTGCATGTCGTCCCCCTTGGCCGTGGTGTTGTGCGTCGATAAGGAGTCCATAATTCCCGATGGCAACGCATCGGGTTTCCTTTTCGTTTGGCTGTAAATACCGAGCTCTCATAGTGGTGTGCTAAATCCGGGTCCAAGCAAAGTACACTACCACAAAAAGGCTTATATTATACACCTCATCACAGACGGTTCACTAAAACCATCAATATTAAATGCAATCATAGACGGTTTAGGCTTAGAGGCCATCTGTGTTGCTGCCAGCGCTAAAAACCATCTATGAAGAGATAATATCACAAATAGTTCATGGTGAGCACCGTCTGTGAAGTATCACAGACGGTTCTTACCAAGAACCATCTGTAATATATGGCAATATCACAGATGGTTTTTTATTTAAACCATTTGTGATAATGAAGTTATCATAAATAGTTTATATTAAAAATTGTCTGTGACATATTTCCCAACTCGCAATCCTCTAAAATTTCATAATCTCCCGTCTAAGACCAAGTAGGATTCCGTTCCAAGATACATTTAGCGAAACGAGCATAACTTTTGCATACGGTATCCGTTTTTGACGTTCTTCTACTCGTTGGAAAGCTAACGATGAGCCTGATCGAAAAAACAACTGGCTCATGCCAGTAACCCTCTAAAACCCCAAAATTGGCCATCTTTATCCTTAAATTTGCGTCATAAATTTTTAGTTTCTATTTTTGCCAAAATTTTTGATATTCTGTTCAGAATTTGGGGTTCGCCTCAACTGCAAAGTTGTAGATCTCATTGAAACTTTTTAAACGAGCATATATAAGCCATATAGAACTTTGCTATTTTATCTTTTGAGACTAGCTATTTACATTGCACCGGTATATACCTATATTGTCTTCGATAATTATGTATCACAGATGGTTTGTGGTTCAAATCGTCTATGATAATTATGTATCATAAACGGTTTGTGGTTCAAACCATCTATGATAATTATGTATCCCTAATTGTTGGGCCCGTCAATCCTCCCCAACCCAATCCCAGCTAATAGAAACCCACCAACCCCCACCCTATGGATTGTAGCTCCACCTCTTCGTCCCTACCCCATTCTGCCTTTCACCTCTCCCTCCCCTATACATACTCACCCAAATCCATCCTCTACCATGCTCAAAATCTCTCTAGCCTCCTCACCGTCCTCCTCCTCGACTCTGACCCTGATGGCCCTTATGAAGTAGACAGAACACAAGTCTATGGGCAGCAAGGTGCTGTGGAAGCAGCTAGCTACCAAGACAGCGCTCAAGTCGATGCTGGTGACGGCGAGCACCAAGGACATCCAGCTTGCGCACTGCATCAGGGACAAGATGGCCTAGGCATATAGAGGTCTCATCAGCGTGGTTGAGCTTCTACTATCTGCTAGGACCTCCACTTTTTCTATGTTCTTGCCATGTTTAAGAGTTGGGTTTGTAGGATTAGGAGATGTGTTATTGCCATGTTTTTGCTGTGTTAGATGGGTAGCCTACTCGTTATCTTGTTATGCTTAATGGTTGATTCTAATCTTAATAGAAATGGAATATGCTGTTGTATTTGCTTGTTTTCAAAGGGCACAGCTAACAATTCTTGAGGCTAGCCAAAAAATAGAAAAAAATAGGTATAGATTGAACTATCATAGACGGTTTTATAGTATAAACCATCTATGAAGGACTATCATAGACGGTTCGAACCAAAAGCCGTCTGTAATACTCACACATCACAGATGGTTCTATCTACCAATCGTTTGTGATGCGAAAGTATCACAGACGGTTCTATATACTAACCGTCTATGATACTTGTCCATCATAGATGGTTGGTAGCTAGAACCATCTATGATGTGTGAGTATCACTAACGGTTTTTGTTTTGAGCCGTCTGTGACAGTGTTCTTTACATACTGTTCTAATTACAAGCAGTTTGTGTTGTATTTATCACAGATGGCTCATAAATTGTCTGTGATAACCTCTGATTATCACTGATCTATAAATTCAGACGGTTCAAAAAATCGTCTGCGATGACAGTTCCAAATCATCTGTGATGACCCTTATTGTAGTAGTGGTAGCGATGGTCGGAACATCGTCCGTAGGTCCATGGGATCATTTCTCCCATGGAGAGGATGATAGAGAATTTGTTAGACTCCTACGATAGCTCATACAGTACCTAGGATACCACAGTCTGCCCATCTTCAAGGACACGAAGACCAGGATCCTAGACCGAGACTCATGGACCATGGATGTATTCCTGTATGTGCAGGACAGAGAATTGCAGTCCCACATCTTCCTGGTCGAGCACCCTCGGACGCGCCGCATATGGTCATAGCTATAGTATTTGGATCATAGCTATAGGTTATATAGTGCTCATGAATGCCGAGCACCTGTATGGATATAACTAAAGCGAAGGCTATCTTCTTTAAGCAATTTCCCTATGCCTTTGTATTTCAACTTATTTTTGACAACATATACCCACTCCTAACTTGTATCCATTTGACAGAACCGAATTGAGGAAATGGGGTTTTATTCCAACATCTCATTCCTAGTTCATATCCATTTGTGAGGGACCGAACCGAATATACGAGGTCTTCATACTTTGCCTTGATTTGTATTCATTTGTAAGCACCGGACCTAAGAAATGAGAGATCAAGCACTCATTCTTCGGGTTTGTATCCACTAACGAGACCGAATCAAAGAGGGCCAAAACATAGACAAAAATAGAGTATCTTGATTCGTACCGCAATGGCCAATCGAAGGGGCGAAGAAAAAGAGGAAGAATAAGGGCAAGAACTTCACCTTCTTTCCTGGCTTTGTTGCTTTCGGGTGTGTTTGTGTGCCCCTCTCCAAGAGTCTGCCCAACATTTCCTTCTCTAATAGCTTTCCGCCTCCCCTCTTTGTGCTTGCGGCTGATCCCCTTCTCTCTTCTGTTCACCCACTATTTATAGAGTAAGGATAAAAGGGAAGTTACAGCAACTTCTCTGTTTGATTTTCTTTTCATTGAATTTTCTGTTGAAAACTGGCGAGGCAACACGCATAGGCTTACAAGTGTGTGGGACGTGGGCACGACAGGACGTAGGTGGTTCAAGCGCTACAACTGGTGTTGCTTGCGGTCATGCAGAATGTGCACCAACTGGACTCCGTCCCGCCTATAGGTTATGGTTGGACTACGGGTACTTAATCATTTAGTTAGAAAGTGCTTTAACTTCCGCATGCATGCAGTTATGGCACCACTTTCCTATCATTACAGGGGTGGTATCCATGCATACGTTTGGTTGACTAGTGGGTCATTCAGTGCACGTCGAAGAGTGAAAATATCATGGTCGATCAATATGGATGAAATATTATCATTGACTAACGTGGTCGACATATCATGGTCAACCAACGTGGTCAAAATATCATGAGAGACTAACGTGGACAAAATATTATCGTCGACCAACGTGGTCAAAAATATCATGGTCGACCCACGTGGTCGAAATATTATCGTGGACCGATGTGGTCGAAATATTATAGTCGACTGACATGGTCGATCGACGTGATCAACTCATGATCGACCGACGTGGTCGAAATATCATCGTTGACCAATGTGGTCGAAATATTATGGTTGACCGACACCCACAGGGTCGAAAATATCATGGTCGAATCACGTGGTCGAAATATCATGATCGATCAACGTGGTCGAAATAATATAGTCGACCAAATTGGTTGACATAACGCGGTCGACACCACGTGGTCGACCAACGCGGTTGAAACCAGCATGCTCAAGACCCATGTGTGTTGCGGTCGATTTAAACTTTTTGTTAGATATCTGCATATGACCTTCAACCGGTCGTAGTTACAGTGAACCACTGGTATATACAATGAACTGGTCACAGTGTCGTCCTGCCGTGGCAGTGGCTAGTGATCACATGTATCTTTTCATGTCTATTCCTTCCTTATCTCCCATGTATTATTTCTTTAAACCGGTCATAACAAATTTTAGCCATCAGCATAATTTATTAATTTAATTATGATAATGATGATGATGATTATTATTATTTATTCATGTTTTAAGTTTGATTACAAAATCAGTGTCAATTGGGGGAGACACCGTCCCTCTGCTGGTGCGGGGACACGTGCAAGTTTTTTAAGTCAAAGCAATGACTAAGCCTGGACATGCGTTACTAGGGTTACAATGACTATGCCTAGTACTACCTCAACTAGCGTTGGAACACGGCGCGGTACCGCCAGCCAGTAAGGACTAGTTATAGTATATTCGCCTGGCATTTCTGTTCAAAATCACGTACTAACTACCTCTCCAATCTACCCATAGTCTTCATATCCGCTATACGTGTTCCGCAAATGGATCGACCGAGAGATCAACCTACATGACCAGTGGCATCTCGCCTATGAGGAGTGGGGTGCCAAGACGGCCCGCCAGAGGAGGGAGGAGCGGCGGTGCAATGAAGAGCATAGCGAGCGTATCCAGCGGGAGACGTAAAATCATCTAGAGGCATGCAAATGTAGAGAGCACAAGGCTCGCAAGGCAGAGCACGAGAGAAAGCACGGCTAAGGCCAGGGCGGTCGGCGAAGATTACAAGACTGAACTCGGCAGTAAGGGCAAATAGCCCCGGTCTATGCAGTAGATCAGGCAACTCCGTAGTAGCCTCTAGTCCTACCCGCCATGTTTTGCGTATCTCCTAAAGATTTATGTTCATACATGGTCCGAATGCTTATGTCGCTCGGTACCATAGTAGTAGTGAGGTTAGCAAAAGTTGAAAGATTTATGTACGAAATATTTCTGTAACGCGCAAGCAATAGTTTTGGGGCTGCCTGTTACTTGCGTAATAAAATACAAAATGAACCATAAAATCCTAACTCAAACAGCTGCCTGAAGCGGCGAGGCGACATAACTTCGCATATTCCATGTCACATGAAATCAGGAAACCCTAATTTTGAAAAACAGAAATCCAATTTTCTGAGACATTCCCCTTGATTTTTTAGACAATTTCGAACATGTAAAACTCTGAAGAAATTACATAATTAAATTAACTATGTATGGAACATTCGAAAAAAATTTATAATTTTCGGAGCTCATTTGCTACATTAAAAAATTCCTTGGAAGAGTCTACTTAAAAGAATTCTACAATGGAATTTAGGATGGATAAAATTACGAAAAAATTACTAATCAAGTACACTGTGTTGGAAGGTTTCACATAAAATTTTATAATTTTTAAAGACCATTTGTTACATCTAAAAAATCAAAGAAATAGCGCACCTAAACAAAATCCTTAATTAATACTAGATTAGCACTAATTACCCTACCTAATCAACTCATGCATGGTGGCCATGTGGTCGAGGGCCTTGCTGTACGGTAGTCGTGCGGTAGAGGCCACATGTTATCTCACCAGAGCTGCCACGCATCTATGTAAAAGTGATATTTCTGTAAATTTTACATTAGTACAGCTATTTTTATAAATATCAATTTAAAATGTGCTAAAAATGCTAAAAAGTCTCTGCTAGGGTGATAGCGTCACGTGACCCCCCTCGCCAACAGCTCAATGCACGTACTTCATGGGACCATGCTCTCTCGTGTTCCCCACTCAAACAGCGCCTACGGATTCCCAATGGAGAGCCCTACAAGTCTTAAGGCTGCACCATCCATCCATGACAAGTTTTTCTCTCTTTCTTTTTTTTCCCTTTTGGTTTTCCTTTCCTCACTTATCATGAGAGCAAGAACATTAACAGGACAGAGGAGAGAACAGTGGCGAACAGTGTGCCTAGGGCAGAAAGGGTAGATAGTACACTGCTTTTTCATGTGCTACCCTCCATTTGTTGCCAACGATTTTTCTATCTTGGTAGTGTGGTAGCTTTGTGGTGTTACTAAGCTGTTCACCACGTAATGGGCGTAGAGAGAAACGACATGAGGCACCCTTGCTGGTTACTGTACCACTATGGCCAAGGAAAAGAAGATGGAGATGTGGTACATTGCTTTAGAATATGTCATGTCTCACGTTTTCCTATTCCTAGCAGTATCAACGATGAACGTAATCATTTGCGAGAATTTTCATCCTTTCCTTGAGCATAACAAAAAAAAAAAAGTGCCAGCAGATAGGTAGTACCCTGTTCTTTTGTCTTCTCACACTATTCACTTTGTCCCAGGGCCTACTTTCAGTCCCCTGCCAAATGCCTGCAGCTGTTACCGGCAATCGTCATAGTTTCTTGTTTTCTTTCTGTTAAGAGATTCAACACGCGCCAATTAACCGACTCATTAAAATTCTCAGGGCACGTTTGGAACCGAGAAATTTCACCAGAAATTCGTAGGAAAGATGGAGCATAAATCGTCCAAAATCCCACGCTCCATACATGCAATTGCGCATGCTTCGACGACACCTTTCGCGCCTAGGCGCGACCCCATCTCATTAGACATGACTCAACCAGGCTATACCCTGAGTGCACGCGTATTTTGGCGCCATCTCCTCGGAAGCTATGCATTGCAGCGATCGCTGTAGCTACAGAGTAGTGGTCCATAAGATCTGGGGAGCATCCGGTTATAGGGTTGATGGTTCATATGGTAATAATATCTTTTTAAGATAAGATATACAAGTTGATTGTAGTAAATATTATATCAATTTCAGTTATATCAGCTAAAAATATATACAACTATCTCTCTTTATACTCTCTCACACAAACATCTAGAATTTAAAAACTAAAAGACAACCAAAAAGAACCCACTCATTTTCTCTTTCTCTGAAGCAAATTGTTGAGATAGGGAATGCGAAACGGAGCACGAATTTGTTCCGGAAAGGAGGCAGAAAAAGAACGAAAGAGACCGAGGAAAGACGAAGAGATGCCTAGAGCGCAAAGAGATTATATTGCTAATTAATTAATCAGGGATTTGCTCAAGCAAGATATACTGTATTACGCTAGCAGTATAAGATGCCCACTACTAGCTCCCACGTGTCACAAGGATCTCAATGTGGTCATTGGGCAGCACGGAAATCCTAATGAATGCATAAGCAAGCATGTAAAAAATTGTCTGATTGTTCCTTCCACAATTCCATCCATGGTAGAAATTTGGAAGGCAGATTGTTGCTGGAGCTACCAATTGCACGTTAGCAATTTCGACTATCTAATAGCTAGTCCATCTGTATGCATAGTAATTGCAGATTAATTAATGAGAATTTCTAGAAATTTTTCCTTTTTTAGAATTATTATGTGATTTTCTTGAGCTCAAGACGAAGGAGATGTTTGAAACCTCACCAGTTATTTGTATTTATACATATAGCAATAAGCAAAATGGCAGAAATCATTTACTATGCATACAGGTGGGCTAGCTATTAGATACAGCACCTGGTAACCATACAACGCATACATAGAACTAGAACAGACTACGTACGTACTCAGCATTTGTGGCAAACAAGCTGGAGATTATACCATATCATCATGCAATGTCCACATTAGATCAGCATATCATACTCTCTCTTTTTTGAGACGCATATCATACTTGACAAAAGGACTCCAAATTTGCAGTCCACATTCCAGAAATACGCTATCAGAGGGAAATTACCGCATATAGGCCAAGTACAGACTAACAAAAACACTAGACATTATTTAAACATATCAATACTGACCAGGTGGTTATAATGGGCGCATTGACATTATTTAATCAGAATTTGCATTTGTGAAATATATCATAACAGGGAAAATTAAGTGTGTGTACGTGGAGCTGTATACCCAACAGGGAATATATATATAGGTCACAAGAACTAGGTAAATGGTGTGTCAATAAAACGTACACTGCTAGGAAGTTCTGATACGCAGTTGATAAGCTAAAAAATCACCATTTAATCAATGCAATTATGTAAAGCATACAATAGACTATACAGATGTGAGACCCAGTTAATCTGAAATAGACTAAGTTGAGAAGGCAATATCGAAGACATTACCATTATCATGATAACATTACTTACAAGATTTCACCAATTCCCTCGAATAGTACTAATGGTCTAAGCAAATACACAGGACGTACCATGTGCCTTTCGAAAGTGCCACTTCCTTCAAATTCATTTAGCACGCAGTATTGTAAATTTTTCATCAAACTATAACCTCATTAACATCACAATCAAAACTGGAAGCTCTTATTTAAGTTCTATCATTATTGCCAACAATATACGCGTCTACACATGCATTTTCTCTTTTATACACAAGAAATTTAAGTTTGAACAGCTTATTAAGAAAACGTAATCTTTTGTGAAATCTTTTCTTTCCATGGTAATGTACATTTGGTCAACACGGATTTAGCAAAATGAAAGCAATGCACTGGTAGTCTAGCTAGCACTACTGGCTATCGGAATTACTAAGTTAACCGCGTCATTTCTATTGAAATAGAAGTGAAAAACTTCATTTCTTGTGAGAAGACCAATGCATCGTAGAAGGAGAAAAAGCTATGCCAGAATAGGGTAATTCTCTGTGCAACAATAGTGGCCAAACGCAGGGAATGCACACTGACAATCTGGAATGACGGACAAAAGCCATAAAAATATGATACTCTACATATTCAGGACGTGATGTGATGGGATCAACGAGACAACAAGTTTGTCAGAGAAGAAGAACACGAGAATGTGAGACGACCGATCAGTAATCATCTCCTTACAATTGCTAAGCTCGGAAACCTAAAATAACACTCAAATCAAGCAAGGGATCGGCGCATGGCTCGATCGGTCACAGCTCCCAATCAGCTGATCATTCGATTCCTTCCTTCTCTCTCTCTCTCTCTCTCTCTCTCTCTCTCTCTCTCTCTCTCTCTCTCTCTCTCTCTCTCTCTCCCCCATGAGCGTGCATATGATACTCACCAAATTATGCATAAACAAACAGAAACATACCAATTAATTAACACGACGCGATATCTAGGATCCACGACCTACCAATTAAAGCCAACTAGGTTTCTAGGGCTCAGCTTTTGAAGAGCAAAGGTAAACTAGTAGTAAAGCGAAGGGGTCGCACCTTACGCAGGAGTCAGGACAGATAGAAGCTACATGGCAGCAAAAGTAAAGAAACCTTAAGCCTTATATTATTACTAGCACTTAAAGAAAAACAACAGCAATACCAAGAATTACCAACACTGTCAATTCAAGTAAGCACTGGGAAGAAGAAGAAGCTAGCTATAACAATGCAAGAAATCATGCTTCCCAAGCTCCTAACAGTCAGATTTTTAATCATTTGCTCCGACAGAGTATAGTACCGAATTACCGATCACCTAGCTCAAGTGCTCCCAACAAGCGACGAAGTCGAAATTAAGGCGCCTAATTAAGCTAGGTAGGCACTAGAAGAAACATCAATTTATGCATCAACAAGCTAAGAATTCAGAAGCTAACGCAACTGACAGATCGAACGAGAGAGATGGCGGCGTGGCGTTACGGCGAGACGGCCGAAGAGGGAGGCGGCGGTCACGATCTCGGGTGGCCGTGGAAGAACGGCGTGCCGGCCGCTCCCGCGCCGTACGGCCCGGGAGTCGGGTACGGGTCCATCACCACAGCCGATGACACGACATTGCCGCCCGCACCGCCGCTGCCTGCTTCGCCCGCGGCGGCGGTGCTTGGCGAGGACCCGTCGGCGGCTTGGGGGAAGTGGTAGTCGCCACCGCCGGCGGCTGCCAGGGCGTCGGGGCCGACGTCGTGCAGGATGCCCTTGAACACGTGGCCGCCGATGCTGACGGTGGTCTGGTACGCGACCTCCACCTCGGCCTGGTCGACCGGCCACAGGCGCACCCAGCGGAACACCGCCTCCGAGCTCACCTCCCGCGGGAACCTCTCCGCCACCGTCACCATCTGCTGATCCCCTACACACGCAGCAGCATCAGCACAAGACACCACAGGAGTGTTAGATCCTAAAACCGAAGCGCGCGCGTGAGATGGTAAGGTGCAGCGTGGCTATATACCTGAGGAGGTGGTGGGTGTGGTGATGGGCGGACGTGCGCGCAGGCGCTTGGTCGGGTCGCGGGAGGGCCCGGCCGCGGCGGTGGCGGCGGCTGAGGCGGCTAGCGCGGCAAGCTGCTGCTGGCGCTCGCGGCGCTTGGCGGCGGGGACCCAGGTGGACTTGACATGGGTGGCACAGAGGAAGCCGCGGCTCTTGCAGCAGGCGCGGCAGCGCAGGTGCGTGCAGTCCTTCTTGGCCTGGTTGCCGCAGTCCTGGCAGCTCACGCCCCCGCCCCCGCCCCCGCCGCCTCCTCCTCCACCCCCTGCCCGCATCCCGCGGGACGACGACGAGCACGGGCCCGCGAGCGACGGCGCGGCGGGCTCGTCATCGGCGAAGCGGATGATGTTGGAGGCGTAGAACGGCTGCTGATGCTGCTGATGCTGCTGCTGCCATAGCTGGAAGCTGCCGCCGCGCGTGGCGTAGAGGAAGGAGGGCGCGTCGGAGGGGTGCACGGGCGGGACGGACGGCGCCGGGTTGTCGCGGCTGCTTCCTCCGCCTAGAGGGAACCCCGCCATGGGCCCAAATCCATAGGCGACCGTGCCGATCTCTCTCTACAGCCGGCTCGCACTCGTAGTGGGCGCCCTGGCCATACGCTCGCGCCGCGCGCGCGCCGCTCTCTTGCTTGTACTCCTACGTGCGGCGACGCGCGTAGCAAGCACAAGTGAAGTACGAGCGGGGGAGTAGTTAATCTGTGTGCTGTGGCCTGGGTGCAGCGAGTGGTGGGGTTTGGGCTGTGCGGGCGGGCGCGGCGCGGCGCGGGGGGAGGGGTGGAGTTAAGACGGGGAGGCGACACAGAGGGCCTGCCACGCCGCCATAGAGCCTGCGCTCACCAAAACTGCCATTTATTGCCTGCCTACCTCCTCCTCCTCTCTCTAGTCGGCAACGCGTCTGTGCTGCTGCTTCCCTAGTGTTGCTGCGGGAGGAGATGGAAAAGGGGGGGGGGTACAGTTGCCGTATGACTATGGTTCGCTGGATGGAATGTTGCCGTATGATGGCGTGCTCCAGAATTCAGTTACTCCCTGTCCATTGTTTGCACGTTCCTCCGCTCTAGCGTTCGACTTAAACTTATAATTTTTTATTTTTAAATCTTATATTCTTCTATATTTTGAGGTTTTTTTATCGGTTCTTTTTTCCTGTATTCGTTTACGTTGTCCATAATAGACTAACCTGTTTTTTATTTTTAAATTTAGTTATACCAAATAAGCCATTATTAGCTACAGTGTAATTTCAACAGCTACAGTACAATTTCAACGATAAGTCAACTTATTTCAGCTCAACCGAGCGACCCCCTAGTCAATGCAATCCTCAAAGCGTCAGATACACATACACATACTGGACCGGGAGTATCCTTTTCTGAACAGACCCAGAAATACCGGGTCCTGAGAACTCGTTCGCGCTTTTTATATATATATTTTGGGAGGAAACTCGTTCACGCATTAGTAATTTAGTATTACTACACCGTAAAGTTGCACCAAGCCGGTCTCTGACTCTCTCGTTTGTTCGGTTCCGGCCTTCGCCTGATCCACCGACACCGTCGGATCGTCCATGTACGCCGCGCTGCGTGGTCAAGGCCGGAAAACACGGGAGCCGCTGCTTTTTCTTGCCGTGCGTACGTGTTTACAAGATGCAGACAGCTTTCAATCCAACCTCGCCTTATTTCGGGGGGTTTCGTGGTCGTGGTCATGCGCCTCCCTTGATTCCTTGCTTTCGTCCAGTCGCGTCTGCCGCCGTATGGAACGCGTTAAAAGTTTTCTCGCCGAGACAGAGACAGAGAGACAAGAGTCAGAATACGACGCCGGCCGGCCAGTCCAGCTCCACCGGTGCGCGGTATCGATCGTCTCGTGGATGCGTCGCATGTGACGGGGTGGTGGTGGCACTCACATCGATCTCCATTAGCGCGTTCCTCTCCGGCTGCACACTCGATCTCTGCAAGTCTCCGCGCGTTACAATTAACGGGTGATCGAGGCCGCCGTCTCCTCCCGGGTGTTTAGTTAGGGATTGTTCTTTTTTTTTTCTTGCAGTTTGTGGTTTTTTTGCTGCGGTTTGTGGATTTTTGGGATGTTTGTACGAGAGATTATAGAATAACAGAAACTCACGTGCGATTTTTACCGATATAAATGAAGTTAGTAAAGTATGTACTACAATTAACTAGTAGACCTTATCTTTAAAAAATACTCTATTTAAAAGTTAATTATTGTAGAAAAGTCAAAAAGGAGCTTTTAGAAGCTGAAAAGAACAGGGCCTTAGTCTAGTCGCCAAATGAGATGGCCATCCATCAGCTTTGCGTGTTCGTGTTAAATAGGTTTTGATGAGAAATTAATAGTAGTATCTGAAAAGATAGTTTTTATGAGGAGGAACCATCGGTGGGAAAATAGGGGAAAGATACATATGCAAGACTAAACCGAAAGGAGTGAGGTCAAAACTATTTCGAAAAACCAAATATTTATGTTGTCTTCTTGCTAATATAACATCTAACACTCGCTTGATTGGTCCTGGGGTAGGATAAGAGAGGTGGGTGGCCATGTGTTGATATATCTAATGCGAGATAAACGCGTGACGTAATTGAAATCCTTGCCTTGTTGGGTCTTATTGCTCCGTTAAGTTTCTAGTGGAAGCGACTGGTGCAGTGGTCCAGTCCATCCCGGTTTGCAGGTAGTACTGATCAAGGAACGTCACAAAGTCTGGATATGGACTTCTCAATCCTGTTTGGAGAAGTGTAACAGTTTAAAGTTACATAGTAGTATAGTGGAGAGGTACTTGACAAAGTTTGGTGGGGGCTGGCCTCTCAGCCATGCACAAGTGTATAGCTCAATTTTTCAAAATAAATTTTTGCTGACCTTGGAGCTTGAGCTGATCGTAGGCTGAGCCAGCCATGCCCATACACAGGAGTTTGGTTCAGTACATCTCTTTTTAAAAGAAGCTTTACAAATCTTGAAATAAATTAGTTAATACTAGGATGTGTATGAACCTATAAAAAATAAATCAAATTAAAAACTAGATATAGATATATAGTTGAATATTACGCAAAGGCAATCTTCGATGTAATTTAGTTTTTAGATTATACATATTTGCCCCCACATAGTATTAATTTCTTTGCTTTAAGATTCGTAAGTTGTGCTTCTATGTAAGTTTGAAGGTGCAGTACAACCGAGCTGGCACGGCTCCATGTTAACGCAACTGCAAGCCTGATCGATTGTCAAGGTTGGCTGCGGGAAAAGCTGTATTTTCTGAGGGTGGGGATTGGCCAAACCATGCGTGAGTGTGGCTAGCTCATTTTTTCCGACAGACTTGTTTCATATTAATAACCCTGTGTGAAAATATCGTAGATAGTTGTTAGTGTAAATCATTTGTGATAATACAAGACATCACAGATGATTCGTATTAATAACCGTCTGTGATAATTCACAGACGTTTATTTATAAAAACCACCAGTGATATGTGCATATCATGGACGGTTCTTATAACAAACCATTTCTGATAATGCCACGACACCGATCCGTAGCATCTCCCTTAGGATTCTGATCTCACCTATCCATTCTCTCCGCATCGAACAGCAGGCACCGGTTCCTCCTATCTCTCGCCTCTTATTAATTACTCCCCCTTTTCTTTTTCACTCCAAGATGTGTGAGTTCTACCGGCTGCTCCTAGCTAATTCATCCACTCCTAGCTTATTCCTCGATGACGCCGACTACTACCATGAGCTAGTGCCTCCGTCGTGACAGCACGGTCCACTACACAAGACACTCTTGTCATAAATGTCGTAAGTGTCTTGTGCAGTGTCACCATCGTGACACAAAGGTGACGCTACCTCCGCCTCTTCTTCATTGCAAGGCACCGCGGAAGCAGCTAGCTACCAAGACGGTGCTTAAGTCGGCGCCAAGAACATCCAGCTCGCATGTTTTTAGGATCTCTCCTTCTATGTTTTTGCCATGGATTCGTACGATTAGAAGATGTGCTTTTGCCATATTTAAGATATAGGTTCATAGGATTATAAGATATTTTCTTGCCATGTTTAAGAGTTAGATTCGTAGGATTGGAAAATGTGTTCTTACCATATTTAAGAGTTGGGTTCGTAGGATTAGGAGATGTATTCTTGCAATTTTTAAGAGTTGGATTCATATAATTAGGAGATGTATTCTTGCCATGTTTAAGAGTTGGATTTCTAGGATTAGGATATGTGTTCTTTTCATGTTTAAGAGTTGGGTTCTTAGGATTAAGAGATGTATTCTTACCATATTTAAGAGTTGGGTTTGTAGGATTAGGAGATATGTTCTTACCATGTTTTTGCTGTGTTAGATGAATAACCTGCTCATTATCTTGTGATTGTATAATAGTGGATTCTAATGGAATGTGCTGCTGTGTTTGCTTCTGTGTTTGCTTATTTTTAAAGGGCATAGCTAACATTTCTTCAAGCTAGCCAAAAAACAGAAAATTTTATGTATAGTATGAACTATCACAGACGGTTTTGTGATATAAATTGTTTATAAAGGACTATTATAGACGATTCTATATTACAACCGTTAGTGATACTTGCCCATTACAGACGGTTGGTAGTTAGAACCATCTGTGATGTTAGAGTATCACAGACGGTTGGCAGTTAGAACCATCTGTGATGTTAGAGTATTACAGACGGTTCTAGTTACAAACTATCTATGTTGTATTTATCACAGACGGCTCACAAACCGTCCGTGATAATATCCGATTATCACTGACCTATAAATTTAAACGGTTTAGAAAATCATCTATAATGATAGTTTTAAATTGATTGTGATTATCTTTTTTGTAGTAGTGTATAGACACCAATAAGCACAAAAGCGTTTCATGCATGCTCAACTCAACGTTAAAAGTGTGGAAACCAGTGGCGTAGCCAGAGGAGGCTTAGGCCTCAGGCCCAATCCACTAAAGAGCATTGGGCCTAGCCTATTTTTTTTGTTAGCCACAGTATTAATTAGTGAATTATTTTCATCTAGATCTTAGGTCATTGCCCTGGCGATCCGAACCCCAGCTCCGCCCCCGGTGGAAACTGGATTGCAAAGGCATCCACGTTCCCACCTCCGGAGCTGGTCCTGATGCACCTTGTGTGAGAGAGTTTGCGATGCTGCCGACTTGCTGCTGTAAAGATTCGAGCAGGCCGGAATGTTCGCAGCAGGATGTGACCATGGGAGCTCAAATTCTAACCACTACTGACCTAAACCAGTAACGATCCTAACTTTTGCCCGCTGTTCCTGTTCCGGTCCCGCTCGAGCACTGTTCTAGTCCGTGGAGCCTTGGTCGGATCCCGATCGCCGTTGGGATTTCCGGCCTGTTGGCTGTTGCTGGTGTATGGCACACATGCACGGGAAGTTTAACACAGCCGGGAGAAATTACTGGTACGAGAGACGAATACGTGCATCGAAGGCTGGAGTACGTACGTACTCGACTTCTGGGCGGACACACTCCATGTATTAGTAGCTTGATCCGCATCGGATCCACGTCACTTCATTCTCGAGCCAAGAGGAGGGCGGTACGGTGCTAGGTACGGTTAGGCAGCGTAAGACACAGACAAGGCAACATAACAGAAGGGCCCGGCCCGGCTGGTACTTCGGGCCCTTGAGATGTACGGAATGCCAAAACATTTGTCCAGCCGCGACAGTACGAGTACACACGTGCAACCTGCCCGGCCGGCGTACGGCCAAAGGCAGAGAACGTTCGGGCGGCTCACCGCGAGCTAGCGTGCTTGCAGGCGCGGCTGCTGCCAGCTCGATCAGCCGCGCGGGTAGATGCCATTGCATATGGTCCGTTCTAAAAGTGCCACTCTTTTTTGGCTTTTGAATAATATAATTCTGTAGCGACCGTTTATTTTTAAGTATTTACATAAATAAATAAATATACAAATTATATCTCTATAAATAATGCAAAGAAAAAATTGTATTAAGAATTCAACGGGTTTCAAACGGCTTCTGGCTTCTGAAGCCAGAAGCCAAAAGTTATTTGGAACAGGGTCATATATATTCTCCTGGCACTGGAAATTGTAAATCTAACCCCCCCCCTCTATGACCGCAATAGCAGCGGTCCTCTATGACCGCAATAGCAGCGGTAGACGACACGTGTCACTTGACGCCGCACCGCAACAAGAGGTCCAGCGCGGTATGCGGATTACGATGGGCCCACCAGCCTGTGTGCCTGTGCACCGCGGCAGGAGGTGGTTTCAAGCTTGGGTGCCGTGGTAGGCCGGTAGGGGCCACCCCTTGCCACACTCGTTGGTCGCCTACCGCGCTGCAGCGAGTTGCCGTGATGCCCACCTCCTACTACAGTGGGGTAGTGCGGCAGGTGCCGCTACTATCACTATCATGAAGGAGACTAGGGGCCTGTTTGTTTCAATTCTTTGGCGGCGCAGCACTACTTCCGAATCTGCAGCTCCCCAAGCAGTCCAGATTTTTATCCGATTCTAAGTAGCGAAGCTACGAATCCGAAAATGAACTAGTAGCCAGAAGCTGGGGTTATCCAGCTTCTCCAGATTCTGACTAGCTGGATACTCACCAGCTACTTCTCAGAATCTACAACTGAAACAAACATGCCCTAGATTTGTAAGTTTGCATGTGAGCGGATAGATTTGAAAAAAATGAGCTACAGTGGATTGGCGTGCATACGATGTACTACATTCCTACTCTGCCGCACTGCAAATGCTTTCTCTGCAGGTCCCACATGTGCCAAAGTGGCACATTTCAATGCCCTAGAGTATGTTGTTAGCCTTTTACCCATCATGTAGCATTACCGGCTGTACCCTACAAGTTGTCTCAAAGAATCAACAGTGTTAGTTGTTGTTGAGGAACCATCGCTGGCGTGTCCAGTCTGAACGATTCCTTCTAGGCAAGAGAGATAGATCAATCACAGATTAATACAAGAAAATAAAATAAAATACAGTATATAGTATGGCCACCAATTAGCTAGTCCAAACAATCAAATTAGTATCTCCATTAATTATTGATTATGTGGCATGCCAAAATAATTAATTACCTACCATGGCGTTGCACGCCAAAATTATCTATTGATTTCCTGTCAATTATATACCACAGTGATGCATGCTAAATCAATGACTCCTTTCCAAATCAACAACTTTCTTTCCAAATCAATGAATGCTAACAGGTTTGCCCGATATATTTCATACCCATTGCATTTGCACACACCTAAAAGTAATCCAAAGGCAGAGAGGTCTGGTGCCCAGGCACCTTGGTGTCCTATTTCGACATCCTATATACACACACAACATACATACATAGAGAGAGAGAGAGAATTACAAATCAGCGCGCAGGTGTAAAATAAATGCGCAACCCTACCGTCCCAACTAGCTAACCGCCCCACCATCCCACCCCATAAATAGTTACTATTATTTGTTAATTATGGTAAAGTTACTATTGTATTCACATCAAGTTATCATCTGTAATGCATAAAGTTACTACTGTGTATGAGTGAATTTGCTGTCAACATGCATGCATTGAGAGGAGAGAGAAACATGCATGTCAATAGCATATAATTTGTACGGAAAGTTACTGTCATGTGTGAATGAAGTTACTGTCAAACACATATAGAAATACTGTCCATTGTAACACTATAAAACCGGCCATAACTATACATATATTTAACAATAACTTCACTTATACACGACAATAACTATATATGACACGAATTTTGCAGCGTTAAAACATACTCAACATGGATCTTGTTTTGTTAAGCTCGTAATTTCGAACACAATTGTGTAAATAGATCGCAGATCAGACTTTTGGTGAAAGAGTTATTGTATTTTTTTCGCTTGTAAACAAGATAAAAAATCACAAGTCAAGCGCATTTTTTCTCTTCTCTCTCCTGTTGCATACATGCATGCAAGTCAAATTATTATTTTCTGAACATATAGCTATCATCGATAATTCATGAAGTTATTTACAGTTTTCACGTGCTATGGAAAGTTACTCTCTTCAGAACATAAAGTTATCATCAGTAATTCATCAAGTTACTTACATTTACAAAGTTATCTCCAGAACAAAAAAGTTATCACCGAGTTATGCACCAACTGCACCAGGGATCCAGTCGGCGACCCACGCGTAGCGTGCACGCACGCGCTCGTTAGCACAGCCATACATACATACATACATACATACATACATACATACATACATACATACATACATACATATAGAGAGAGAGAGAGAGCTTGTTCATATTGTCTTATGCTTCCAGAAGCAAAAGTCAATACGAACGTCCCAATTTGTATAAGCCACTTTTTCAGCCACTACTTTTTTGCTTTCATATATTATAATGTATTTTTTATTTTATTGTATCACAATTCCGTAAGTCGCATGGCCGTCTAAATATTGTAGTGCCTTTTGTTGCACTGTCTTTCTTACATAATGCACCACTATTCATCAATCACTACTATTCATCAGCTGCCGTAGCCCAAAGCTATCAGTAAAAATCAATATGAATATACCTATATATAGTGAATATATATAGAGAGAGAAACACACGCATATATATAGAGAGAGAACACATAAAAAAGACAATCTTGTCCCAACCCTTCCTCAAACTCGCCCTAAAGCCACCATTCTCCAGCCTTCTTCCTCCTCCTTCCCATTTGTGACAAGCAAGAGCGAGTGCGAGGTGGTGAGCGAGAGTGCACAAATGTGGGATGACGTCATTATCGAACTACTCCTTGCTGTTCCACCCCCATGGCAGCAAAACAAGACTAGCATCACATCCATGCCGCAGCGCACCTCATGACTCCCATGGCCTCCAGGCCCTCATCAAGATGTTGATCGTGTCCGCTCTATGAACCTGTTTATATTAGCTATGGATGATAGTTTTTGGCTAAAAATAAATAGTAATGACCGAAAGAATTGACTTTCAAAAGGAGGAAATGAGTAATGGAAAAAGTGAGGGATATATGTGTGTGTGATGGAGGCGAGAAAAGTGGGGTGCATGATGCGCTCGTGACCCCTATTTTTTTTGCCTGAAACGAGACAGGAATGAGAAGAGTGAAAAGTCACTTTGGGAAGACGGATATTCATATTGGTTTATAGCTTCTTCAAGCAACATTCAGAAACAAAACTAATATGAACATAAACTATATTGCGCATGGCAAGCGCGCTCTGACGAGGCGGATGAGCGAGGCGGCCATGGCGTCCACAGCAGTGGCGGGCAGGGGAAGCTTTGCTCGAGGGGGCACTAGAGGCTCGTCGTGGACGCAAGCTCAACAGGGGCGGAGCTAGCCTTATTTACCGGGTCAGCTGACCCCAATGAAATTTCTTATTTTCAGTAGAAATCACTGTTCATAGATGCTAATGACCCCATTAGATAAAGAGGAGGACCCCGATCATCTTCTGGCCTAGCTTCGCCACTGAAGCTCAAGGAGCTCACCGCGCAATACGGCCCCATAACTGGAACCTCATCGCCGAGAAGCACGATGGCAGATCAAGTAAGAAAAACGAGCGCTTAAAAAGCTTGATCCCGTGATGCAATGACAAGAAAAGTCGCTGCATTCTGGATTTTAGCATGCATTTCAATGCGTAAAGAATGATTGGATTTTTGCATGGTCTTCTGTTTGCATGTGGTTTTCTTGGAAAAAGATTTGTTGTGTTGTGTGGTTAATGCAATGGCTGTGGTTGATTTTGATTCGTGATGTTCTGTTTTTCGCGGCGACGACTAGCAGGGAAGAGCTGCCAGCTGCGGTGGTTCAACCAGCTTGGGCCGCCGACGCGGCGTTCGCAGTGTGCAGGTGGGGGACACATTGGGAAGAAGTTGGTGACGAAAGAAGGTTTGCATTTTGGTCTTTTCATATGCGATTTTGAGGGGAAAACATTAAAAAATACTAGAACACTGTGGAAGTGGCAAATCTCAGCTACTTTTGCCTTATGAGTGACAAAGTAATAAGAAAAATCTTTATAGGATCGTTGATGGTAATTAAAGAAGATAAATAATTGCAACGTCTAACGGAAGCTTCGTCTAAGTAGAAGCTTAATATCTAGGGGGTTAAAAAATCTCTCGCGGACACGCGATAACGTGTCGGACTGACTTTTTGATGTGCCGACGAATGAAGACCGAGACCGGGCACAGACACACGAGGCGTAGCACTGCCTCTCCACACGGCGATCAACAAAAAAGCGTTACGATGGCTCTTCGCACGATGCAAAACGGAGGCGACGCTTGCGCAGAATTTTTCCATAATAGATCTAAATTTTATTTGAGAATCATGGTGGCTATAAAGTGTTCTCCCCTAGCACCTCTAAACCCCTAGCACGAAATTAGTCTCTCCAAAAGTCACCGGGTTAGCCTCCAACCCAACCTCTATTTATAGTCTAGGGTACAAAACCTGGGCTTATCCTAAGCCCACAAATTCTAATCCAATTTCAACAGATAAGAAACCCGAAACCCTTCCTAACATGGGTTTTTTCAAAATTCCAACTTCTCCAACTCATTACGTGTCGAAGCCTCCAGAACCGCACTTCCTGTATCTTCTCCACGCATCATCTACCACGTGTCATAGCCTCCGGACCGCACCTCTATAGCTCTAACACATATCATCCATCTCTGATCTCCATGTGCTCCAAGCATTAGCCCGATCATCTCGTGACCTCCTTGACCGTCTGAACCTCGGATCTCCCCATCCTAGTCCCGGTCCACCTTGTCACCGACTATAATCGTCTACATGCTCAACCTGCATATGCAAAGACCAAAGAACATTATTCCTATACAAGTTCGTATAAACTTGATCAACATCAATCCGCACACACAATACAACTCGCATAACAACGCTAAACAAAATCATCAATTATTCATCATAACAAATTAACTATTGTCAATTATTCATCACTAAAATTTTCTAAACATGAAGACATGGTCTAACAATCTTATTAGTGGTTAGTCCTAAAACCAATGCCTTAAAAATCTTATTAGTGGTAAGCCCTAAAACCAATGCTTTCGAAGTGACAAATAGTCAATTTTCTTTTTTTTTTCTTCTTTTGCGCTTCTCTTATGAGTACTGCACTAGTACATACTGAGCAGAAATACGCGCCTCCTTCTTGTTGCAATTCCTCGGAGGCCTACGTTTCTGGAAACCTTGGCCGATATATATTTTGTTGGAGCACGCCACGTCGGCAACACATGGATTTTATTGGTGCAACCCTTCCATAGTAGACGCTATCAAGATATGACAATACAAGAAGGCAAAGCCGTAGGCACCAAACCTCCTTAGCCGATGTTAATCGCCAAAGATTTCTCTAAGCCATTACTAGCACTCCACTCATCTTTTAATTGACTTGGCATGTTGCACTGCACCCTGCCTTCTTCTTCCAGTAAAGGAAGTCCAGTGCGGCGATCAGCTCAAAGCTCCAAAGATGAGACATGGTACGTGCGTACTGTGTCACGAATGGAGTGAATTGACACCTACGACGAGCTAGGGCAGTACCAGGACATGACAGGGACGCGACGAAGGAATCGATATCTCAATCGTTGACACCGAAAGTGCAATGTGTGTGATGTGCAGTCGAGTCCACCGGTCTCTTATCTTAATTATAACCTGTTGATTGTGGGCTCGACCTTTGGTGATCACGACGGGAACCTGTCGCACGTATTGCTGCGATGGTGTGTCTCCCTGCCTCCTATTATTGGAGCAGCATTAGCTTAGCTTATGTGTTGTCTTTGTTAGTTTTTCTACAGGCTAAGTGCTCTTTTTCCTCTCTTTTTTTTATTTTTGTTGGTAGCGCTGGGTCATGTAAGTATATAGTGTATATCTATGTGTTTTTTTCCAGACAAGCAAGAGTGAAAAAAGAGTTCATCTTTTCAACGCAGGAAGAAGAAGAAGAAGAAGAAGAAGCAAGAGTGTACCTTTGTCTTCTTTTAGCGGAAGCAGCGTGTATTTTTTGAATGCGCTCTGATAAAGCTTGGGCCCTTTTCCCTAAGGTCAGGAGAAGTCTAAACTCTATGTGGACACTGATAGAGCTAGGCCCGTTATGGGCGTTAACGGGCCTCACCGTCCAATATATGATATAACTTAGCCTATGGGCCCACCTGTTGCCATTGACTATTCTATGAGAGGTCAATAACAACTTTATATAATATATACTAATAGTCTGATACGACGATGAGGGCATTCTTTCGGCTGTGGGTTATGGAACTGGCGGAGACCGCTGCTGCGTCTTGGCTCCAGGGCTTTGAACATAAAAAAGTTGCATAAACATTTGCTCACTTTCTTGGAGCTTGTCGCGTGGACACCTTCCAACAAGTCTCAGCGTATACTGGGATAAGCCGCCTCTGTTGAGTTGTACTATCTTTTTTTTACTTGTTATTTTTAATTTTTTATAGTCTTTAAGATGCATTTTAACCGCTACTTCCTCTGTCCATAAAAATATGTCGTCATAGATTCCATGTGGTTAAGTTTTTTAAACTTTGACTATTAATATATGTTAAAATATATAGATTGACTATATAAAAATAATATCATTGGATTTGTCTTGTAAAATTCTTTTATAATATATATAGGTATATATAATTTTTGTGAGCATATTATGATAATAAATCATATTTAAAGTCTCGCATTAGAGACTATAAAAAATAAAAAAAATGACCTATATTTGTGGATGGAGCGAGTACCGGTTGTGTACTGTAAGCGTTCGGTAGTAATTTCACTCGCCACTGATGGTAACTTAATTCAGAAAAGTCAGTAATTTTTCAACATTGTGAAGATTTGGCAACAACTTTATTCATATATATACACTATATATATATAGTGTATATCTATACAACATTCGACTGTTTTTTAGATAAAAATAGTCAGATTGATCTGAGGCGTTAGATCTCCATCCAACGGATCCACCCATACAAGCCTCCCTCAAAAAAAAAATGACCCCCCTTCAAAAAAATTGATCTAGGATGTTGGATCTCCATCTAACGGCTTAAAATCTGACTGTTTTTGTTCTCAAAAATAGTCGAATGTTGTATAGACACTCCCCCCTTCACCATTTCTGCACATCTGCTATCTGATTAGCTAGCTCACATATATTACCGAACAAGAAAATAGCAAGCAAACGCAACAATCCCATGCAAAGCAAACAAAACTTTGCAGGCCGGGAAGATTAACAACTCTTGATGATTTCTATCACCAAACACCACCCACCACCAATTGCGTACGCTAATTAATTAACATGCAATCTACGGACTACAACTCATTAATTTAATTTGCATCCTAATGGCATGCGATAATACGCTCGCGCCATCTGGTGATGCATCCATGGAGGATCATATCAGCTTCCAGCTCCGCCTGTCCAGTGGCTCGCTGCTGCCCGTAACGTCGTCCTGATCGGTCGTCGTGATCTCCTCGTTGCTGGCGGCCACCACCGGCACGATCTCCTTGGTCCGCCGCGCACCGCCGAACCTGAGCATCTCGACGACCTCGGCCATGGTCGGCCGGCACTCAGCGTTGCTCTGCGTGCACAGCATGGCGGCCTCGACCACGGTCCGGAGCTGCGCGGCGTCGAACCGTCCGGCGTGCCTGGGGTCCGCTAGGCGCTTCCACTTGCGGCGCTACCCACTGCACGATCTCGCGCTTGACACCCCCCGGCAGCTTCTCCACGAGGAGCAGCACGCCGAAGCTGTAGACGTCGCAGCTCTCGGAGACCTCCCCCCACATGGCGTACTCCGGCGCCAGGTAGCCACCCCGTCCGGGATCAGCTTGGCGAACCCGAAGTCCGCCACCTTGGGCACGAACTCCGCGTCACGTTGCTCGCCTTGATGTCCCGGTGAATTATGTGCGGGTTCGCCTCGTCGTGCAAGTACCTGTAAATAAACGCGCAAGAGAGGAAAACGGTTATAGATTTTTTTTTTCCGGGTGCTACAGTTTGAGTTGCTTTGATTTTCATGACATCTTTAGCAAGCTGTTATCTCCCCCCATAAGCAGTTTAAATTTCCTGGAAAATAGTTGCTCAAAAAGTTCCGGGCTTTCATATAATTAAAAACCCTGAACAACTATTATATATGTTGCTTAAAAAAACTATTACATGCGTGCATGCTTTGCCGTAGGCTCATAGCTAAGTTAGGGTATGTTTGAACCCATGACGTATGAATTTTACATAAAATAATTTAATTTCTACATAAATCTTTAAAAAAATCACGCGTTTCAAATAGGGCCTTAGCTTACAACACAATAACGACAATGTAGCAGTATTACAAAGTCTTTATAACGTAAACAATGAAACATTAGTAGACCATGTTAACAAGAATAGACTGACAATGAGAACAAGTTTTGCTTGGGTGGCTAGTGAAGGTGGTTGTATCCCCAGTCCATCAGAGTTCAAACCTCAGGTTTGGCTCTTCGTGTCTCATTTAGAAGGATTTTCTTTTAGTGAGATGTAATGTGCCCATCAGAGATGACCCAGTTTCAGGTAGCTTCATTCTTGGTACTGTCTATATAAATAGCACAATAGCTAATTTTTCAAATTTAATCCTTGGACATTCATTTTTTTTTACAAATCTAACTATTTCTATAGATTTATAAAGCATGGCAGTATCTACCGAGCTAGCAGAGCTCGATATACGCCTGCCGAGCAAGCCATGCGCGGTAGGTCCATTTGGTTCGGGTTGATGCAATGCCTCCACAGGGTTCTAAGAACGAGGCAACGACCAGCGATGCCAATGCCGCCGGCGCGTACCTCCCCCAAGACGTCCTCGTCCGCATCCTTATCCGCCTCCCGGCGAGCGACCTCCGTCGCTCCCGCCGCGTCTGCAAGGAATGGCGCGACGTGATTTCCAACCCCACCTTCGTCGACGCGCACATGGTCTCCACGGACCGCGGGCCCCTGACCCACACCGTCGTGGCCTTTCCCCGACTGGACCGAGCCGACGGCGCCCACTAGTCGCGCAACAGCGGGGGCTTCCTCTTCGACGAGCACCGGCGACTCACGGCCAAGTTCACGGCCGGGGCCTCGGAGGACATGGCAGGCACATGCACGGCCTGCTCTGTTTCATCGACGCCCGTCAGGGTGCCATCAACGTCGTGGAACCCTTCACCCGGTGAGTCGCTCGCCCTGCTGCTGCCGCCGGACACAGCATGGAGGCACAACCCCTGCGCGTACTGCTTCCGCTTCGATTCCACGGCGAGGAAATAAAAAGATCGTTCACCAGGGGCACGACGCCCATCCGCGCGTGAGACCGCGGAGCAAGAGCTGTACGTGTACACGGTCGGAGGAGGCAAGGACTGGACGCGCGTGCATGTCGCCAATGCGCGGCGTGTCCTACGGCGACCCCGTGTGCATTGACGGAGTAGTGTACTGGTGCACGCATGAGGTGCGCGGGCTTGGGAAGCTGGCGCGCTACGATCTGGCGACGGAGGAGATCACATCGGTCCGGTGCCGGTGGATCGGTGTTTGCCCCGGGGCCGAGGAGACTGCTCTTCTGCGGGCTGATGGAGTCTGACGAGCAGCTGTGTGGCCTCTGGGTATGGTATGAGTAATCTAAATCTATATACAATTTTATTCATATCTATTTAAAATGATATTATTTATATCTAAATGAAAAAGGGATATACCCGATGGATTTGGATAACCTAGTAGGTAAAAGAAGGGGTTAAGTTAAAGAGGCTTATAAAGGAAATTTTAGTAACACCTCGGTATTTAAAATTTCAACTTCACATTCACATCACAAATTTTCCCCAAAAAAAGTAAAATTTATTGAAAATGATTATAGGTGTAGGAAATGTACTCTATACAAATTGGTAGAGCTAGACGCACACGTGGGATCAACATACTTTTATAGGAAGATTTCGTACAATTTTGATATTTGGAATTTTAACATTGTGTTCATACAACAAAAGTTTTACAAAATCAATTGAAATTTGTTGAAAATGATTCTATATGCATAGAGCTACTCTGTGCAAATCGGCCGACACAAGTGTACAAGTAGCTCCTACATGTTTTTACAAGAAGCTATAAGTATAGATAGTCTAAGTGTACTCTGCCCTAGATTTAAATATGTACGGTAAAGATGGGTAAGTTATATTAATATTCTCATACTTAAATCTAAATAGAGATTTTGTTTTTTACTTATACCCTATCCAATAAGGGTATGTATGGGTTTGAACAATGTACTATATATTCAGTAGCAGCCCTAGTGGCCACCATCGGGTGGTCCGGCGAGTTGGGCGTGGTGCCTTAGAGAGGGCGGCCGCTGGGTGCGCAGCCACGTCGTGAAGATGCCTCACGGGCGGCGCCTGCCGCAGCCGCACGCCCTGCAACGGGGGCACCTGCTGCTGCACGACGAGGACGGCGGCCTGTACGTTCACAGGACCAGGATGAGCGGTGCTGCGACGAGTCTTGATCTTGGACGGGGAAAGCTGCTGGTTGAGATGGACGAGGAGGAGCCGGCCGAGAGCTCGTCGAGCGGCCAGCGCGGTGACCGGACGCCCGGCTACAACGGGCGATCCGGCGAGGACAGTTTCGCCGATCCCGTTTCACCGTCGCCGCCGGTGGGGGAAGGGGCTAGCCCGCGGGCATTGATTGGAGCGAGGTTGAGGTCCCCGTAGTCGGTAGGACGAACGTTTGACTACGTCCCGACGGTGGCTCCTGTTCCCTTGGCGCGCTACTTGGGCATGCCCACAAGGATCACAGAATTAGATTGATAGTTTCGTGGTTAATCTCAGCAGATATAATCTTTTTCTTATGATGTTAAGAAATTGTTTGATATTACTTAATCAATTGCTATTGCTAATATTATCCCTTGACCCACCTGATTCATAGTTTTGACCTTGGATTGTCACTTAAACCATCTGATTCACAGCAAGGCAATATAACGCCAACAGTACCCATTACTCTAAACATACTGCTAAGCAACACGTTAACACCAACCCCATGCGCACATTTAACAGCAGGTTATTCTCCTGACAATTTTTATGGTGGAACAAAGCTACATTGAACAAAAGAACTGTAAGCCTACAATACATCGTTAGTGAGAACGTCCATCACAAATTTTTCAAGGAAGCAGGAAATCGATAGATCCAGCTACTACTACTTTGCTTAGTCGAAGTACATACCTCAAGGGTGATCCTCTCCAGCAGCTTTACATTGTATCTACTATCTACTCACTCAAGTTGCATCCACGGATGTAAGGGTGATCATACTTTATATACTTTGTCCAATATGGTCGGTACTTGGTCATTGCTAGCTCCAACCATGGCTTCATGTTCCCATTGTAATGAACGACAGCAGCATTATCTATCTCTGAGCGGTCTATGCTTGGGTTGTATCCTAATCCAAGGACATGCCACGATTTGTCAAGGGGATGCGTCAACTTGTAGAACGTCAAGAGGCCAGGTGGAAGTGTCCCAAGCTTCCAAAGAACCCTGTCTTCGTTCTAACAGAAGTAAACAGTAAGAGGATAATGTGAGATATGACTGTGTTTGAACTAAAACATACTGATTTGCATAACATTTTCTTTTCTAAATCAATGCAATCCAGCAATGATAGTAGTAATCTCACCATGTTTTGCCATTTGTGGTAAATCCCGGTAATATCTTTCTTCTTCCACTCCTTGAGATCAAAGATGTTCATCCCATAAGCCCAGCCACACGCATTAGGATTAAAGTTCCGAGCAATATGTGGATTTGAAAAATTAAGATACTTGTCAAAACGGTGGAAACTCGCTCCACAGGTTTCCACTGCACCATTAACCTTTCCATTAAGATCAACATCCCATAATCCTGTCAAATCTTTCTGCACAACTATGTCATCATCGAGGAAAAGTATCTTATCCAAATTTGGATAGACCTGTGGGAGATAAAATCTCAAGTGGTTCAGCATGGAGAGGTACTTGGGGTTACGATACTTTAGGTTCGAAAAACCTGCTGAGAGAGTGGTGGGGCGATCAGCCTTGAAATAATACTCTTTCATGGCAGCAGACTCAAGTTGCCGTAAAACAGGACAGTATGAAGAGTTCAACCACTTAAATTCATCCACATTCTCAACATGGATGGTGGCCTTGCCAGGTGGGTTCAGCAAAAACCACATGTTCATGGCTCCAAAGTTCAACTTATCAGTCACAAGATGGAAAACATGTTTCTCCGGCTCCTGAAAAAGTTATGTCAAGCATCATTGTTAGAAACAACTAGCATACTAGAGTGCATTGATTAAAAAAATCATGAAAGTTACCTTTGCATTCATGATGGTTGAGTTCACAACAACAGAGGCAGCCAAAACGTTGTCTGAGAAAAGTGCATAGTGGTAGAGCTCTGGATTTTCCAAGTTCTCACTCCTTGGGAATTTTCTTTTCTCCAGAGGGAGGAGATAGTAATCTATTGTTAAGCGCATAGACAAGCAGTGAATGCTGTTTGGAATTGTCTTTGCAGCCAACTGGCTAAGAAATGTACTCTGCTTCTTCAAGCTCCTGACCTGTTCATCTGCTAACTGAAGCATCGCTCTTAGTCTCTGAGTTATCGCCTTGCAATCGTACACTTCTTCTCTAGCCTTAGATAAAACTTGACCCATCACTCTGATTTTCTCAGGTGCACTGTGAAGTAGATTATTTGTGAAAAAGGAGAACAAGATGAGAAATAAAGTGAAAGTAGATGCACACCTGTGATGGAGGTCAGCATCAGCAGTAGCCTCTCCAAGAGCCCGCTGGCTTTCCTTGATTCGGGTGTGTAGTTCTTGATAAAGATCATGCTTGTCCTTTGATTTCGCAAGCACAGAATAAACACGTGCCATGATAATTTGGTCCCTCATCAACCTAACTGTGGAGTCCGAGTTCTCATTCTCACTCTCTTTTCTCCATATGCTGTATTTTCCAAGGACAGCAGAATCGACAGCTTTTGATCGCTCAATAGCCGCATTCTCCAGCTTAACATGCGCTTCATCATCTTTCCGAACCAAATCCATTGCCCTCTTTTCCCGCCTTTTCTCCCTTAATTTCTATAGCGACCAAACAGTACCAAGAGAAGTAAGAAGTCATACCAGAGAAATGCATATAAATATAGGTAAGAGTATGCAAGAAGGTCGATTACTTACCCTTTGAGCTATTTTTGCTGCTATGGCAACTTGATGTTCATCTGCATAGAAAAGAACTTTATTTTCTGGTGTATCTAATCAGGCTATGTAAAAAGTGCTTTTAAAAATTCACATTTATTTTTATACCTGAATCATCCTTGGGTGCTTTATCTGTTAGAGGTAAATCATGTACTGCAGAACTGTTTTCAGGTTTAGCCTTGTCATCAACATCCAAACTAGGATTGCTCTTGTCATTGACTAGATCATCAGTTTTCCAAGAGGGAGATGCATGATTCCTAAAAAAATCAAGACTCAAAGTGCCCGCTTCTTGTTGACTAGCAGCTATAGCATCGATCACCTGAAGATCAAAAAAATGTATAAGACTAGGTACAGTAAAATTTCAAAACATTCAAGACTGTTTGCTATGTGAACAGCATCACAAGTCATGGTTATTGAATAACCGCAATGTCCATATACATAATTACAGGCTGAATAGTACTCCCAAGAGGCAGGTGCAAGAAGGGTGGGGGGCATGCGAGAAGTCACTAAATGAGCATCCAAGGCAATCCAATCTAAGCGTGACATTATGAAAAAAAAAAGTATAGCACTGAAGACAAGCATGCACACTGACCCATTGCCACATAACTAAATAACAAAAACCAGAAAATTATACTATTGACTGCAAGATGTTCTGACCTCCTTAGACAAAATGGATTTCAGGTTGTTCGTTGCCAGTTGATCTCGCCAATCTGTTTCCTACAAGGCAGGCTTTAAAGTAAGACGAATCCTCAAAAATTAGGCTATTAAAGCCATTGACTCCCTTTCAGAATGGATAAATACCTGATTGTCATCCCTACCCTTGGGATCTGCAGGTAAACAAAAGAGGCCATCACTTAATTATGTCAGTGTATCCAAACAGTACAACAACGTTCCCAGTAGCTAAAAGCAACAAAATGTAAATATAGTTTTGGCCAATGATAACGCCCTAGAGAGTTCACCGTGAGTATGACGAACCTATCCTTCTTTCCCTTATTGTTTAGTTTGCGCAGATAAATGTAGGTTTGATTTGTCATAGCACTAGTACAATGTCATCTGTACGGACATGGCTTCTCCTAACAGCGGTCTCTTTCCCCCTCGTCACAGATCCAACCTAGCAACGACACAATTTAACGCTGCGAGAGTGAGAGGAGAGCTATTTCCAGATCACTTGAGTCACAACGTCCATTGCCCCTCACAAGCTCATGATTCCTTCACAATTCCATCTATTGCAACAGGGCATCATTGCTGCAGCTACACACCTACCATTCAACACTAGCCAGTAGCCACAGCACATCAATTGCTAAATAGCAATCCCTAAACCACTCAAGTCTACACAGATTCCATTTTCGCAATAACCCTCGTCAAACTAATGCCGAGAAGCGCGTCAACCTCGCAATCTAGACAAATCCATCTCGCAATAACCCTCGTCAAACTAACGCCGAGAAGCGCGTCAACCTCGCAATCTAGACAAATCCAAACGAGAACCACCCAATCTAGGCGCTAATCACGCAACGGAACCCGAACTTAAGAATCGATGGCACCACACATATCAGGGCTAAGGGAGGCGAACCGGACCGGAGGCGACGTGGACGTGGCCGCCATTGCGCGCGACGAAGAAGAGCGACGGCACGAGCACGAAGAGGAACACAAGGACCACCACCGGCGGCAGCACGCCGGAGCCGGACGCCGGGCGCCTCCCTCCTCCGCCGGCGGTGGAGTACGGGAGCCGCTTCGGGGTCGGCATCGTCGGCGAGGCGAGGGCGGGCTCCGGATCCGGTCCGGCGGCGGCGGCGAGGGGCTCGCCGGAGGGCACGTACTCTTCCCTTTCCTCTCGATCGCCAGGCTCCGAGAGTGGGGCGGCACGTTGTTTATGCTATTCCAAGCCCATTTAGTGGAACGGGAGGGTCCACTTTGGATGGCGAATTTTATCTGCGATCCAAATTTGGATGGGCCAAAGTGGGCCTGAGAATCCGTCCACAACCAAACAAAACTGGGCCGAACTTTGGTACCACCCGCCCTCCTTAATCTGGACCGAGTAAATTCGATCTAACGGTCGATCGAAATTCGACGGAACAGATCGCTGTGGATACAGCAAGAAGGGCCGGCCCCACTGCCCTTCCCCGTTCCCCCTCGCTGGCCGCAACCTGGTACCCCGCCGCCGCCGCCCGCCGGAGCTCCGCCGCCTTCCGGCCACCGCACTTCGCATGCTCAAGGGACACGTTGCGGCAAGCCGGTTCCTCTGAAGCACTGAAGTGTGTCATCGGACACGTGCTTGCCCTGACTAAGGGCCTGTTTGGCAGAGCTCCACCACTGAAAAAATGAATCTGGAGCAGCAGATCCACCAAAAACAGCTCCACCGTGAATCTGGGATCCCACCATGGAGCTAGACAAAACTGTTTGACTTGCACAGCGGCTCCGGATCCACGAACCGAGTTTTGGTGGGAATAGCTGTTTGCCCATGGGTTTTATGGTGGTATGGGATGGGGTGTGTAACCAGTAGCAAAGGTGGGTAATTACCACCCAACTCCACGAGTAGGTACGAAACAAGGTTTCGTGGAGCACCCCTTGAGGTGCTCTATGGATTTCATGAATCTGGAGCTAGATTCAGTATTTTGGTGGATCCAAATTTCGTGGAGCTGGAGCGTTTGGGTAAAAATTCGTGGAGTGGAGCTGTTTTTGGTGGATCTGAAGTTGGTGGAGCTCTGCCAAACGGACCCTAAGAGCAACTCCAGCAGGGCCCCTACTTGAGCCCTCAAACCTCATATTTGAGAGCCAGAGCAAAAAACTGAACTCCAACAGGGGCCCTACTTGGCTCTCAAAAATAGGAGGTCTCTCAAATGAGGCCTCCAAGCCCTCATTCCTAGGGGCCCCCTACTCCGGCTCTCATTTTTCAGCTTTCTCGTTTTTTGTGGAACATTTGTGCTTTCAATTTAAATTCGAAACAAATTTGAATATTCGTATTTGAATTCGGAACAAAATTGAATTTAAATTTGAATGTTATGTGATGAACTTTGTGCTTTCAATTTAAATTCAGAACAAATTTGAATATTCGTATTTGAATTCGGAACAAATTTGAATTTGAATTTGAATGTTATGTGATGAACTTTGTGCTTTCAATTTAAATTCGGAACAAATTTGAATTTAAATTTGAATATTATGTGATGAACTTTGTGCTTTCAATTTAAATTCGGAACAAATTTGAATTTAAATTTGAATATTTGTATTTGAATTCATATTTGTGCTTTCAATTTAAATTCAGAATAAATTTGAATTTAAATTTGAATATTCGTATTTGAATTCATATTTGAATTCAGAACAAATTTGAATGTTATGTGATGAACTTTGTGCTTTCAATTTAAATTCGGAACAAATTTGAATTTAAATTTGAATATTCGTATTTGAATTCATATATTTAAATATTGTCCCTCATTGTGAAATCATAAATATTTTATTGTGTATTGTGCTTTTGCCCCATACATATGCATATAGTGTGTGAGGAAATAGAGGGAATTGAGAAGTAAGGGCCCTGTTTTGAGGGCTCTGCTGAGTCTGCTTCGAAAAAGCAGGCCCTCAAAATAGGGAGCCCTCAAATGAAAAGTAGGAGCCCTGTTTTGAGGGCTACTGCTGGAGTTGCTCTAATGGCCAATCCACCATGGCGCACGATCACAAAGTCCCGGCTTGCTATTTCCGGGTACTATTTTAAACAGTATCCTCTAGAGTGATATACACGTACGTACGTGTTTAGTAGTATTGCACGTGTTCGTGTCTTGAAGATTGTTGAGCCTCTATTTAAAAATTTTAACGTGTGTAGGAGATGTGCACGTGTATATACGTGTGATATAAGTTGGTGTACGCCCACATGTACGCCTTGTATCCATCGGAAAAAACTTGCCCACGGTCAGAGCTAGCTCATGACTCTGTATGCAAACGCCATTTTTTACATGAATTCGAGTGCTACATCCCACGGCCACAAAATTCGAGTGCTAGCAAAAGTACCTGAGTGCTGATTAGCAATCTATTTATTACTAAAAAGTTGAATTGGAAAAAAAGATAAATATACTAGAAATTCTCAAAAAAAAGCAAAATATAGATTCAAGTTATAACCGCTCAGATTAAAAGAAAGAGTCTTACAATCTAAACTTAACCATGATCATCACCCCACGTAAATGTCGCACAAACCCTATCCTCCCTATAGATTAAAAGGTGAAAAAATGATGGATGAATAACTTCAACGAAAACTATAGTATACTAGCTGCATAAGCGCGGCGCACGCCACGCTAGCTACCGTGTGGACCAAAGTAAAAGAGACGACAACTCGCAGGGAGTTTAATAAAAAAATCGAGGACACATGCGTAATTTTGGAAAACCAAAGGTCTTTTTCGTAAAAAATTGAGGACTTGCAAGAACATGTACGTAAGTAAATAAGGACCTATACGTAATTTCAGAAACCCGCGGGGCGCCATCCAAAAATTTCTTTAAAAAACTGGTTGCAGGGACCTTTTCGTGAGAAAAAAAGACCTTTACGTAATTTTCGGAAAACACAGGAAAAATGTCTCCTCCGGCCGTACGAAAAACCCCCCGTCATGCGCCGGCCGGAGCGCGCGGGCGGGGTGACGTGGGCGCGCCCTCGCGCAGGCATCCCGCGGGTGATATGGGTTGGTTATATGGCACCAACACCGCGCTGCATAGAGTGCAATCACGACGCGAAAGGGATGGCTGCTGGATCCAAGCCCACTGGCCCCAAACAACACATGGGTCGTCTCCTGATGTCTAGGCCCTTCGCAATGGGCTTCATTCACGTTCTCTCACACTAACCAACTCGGCCTATCAATCGTGCCTTTATCTCCACCCTATGAATTAACGAAGACGATCTGAACAGCACAAGAATACCAGCCATGCATGCCTGTACGCATACATGTATGTAGAGATCGAGTTAGCAGTGCATACATACGCCATGTCACACTTGATAATTATACGTTATTCATTATCAAGTCTGTGCATAGCGATGACACCGACAGCACCTGGCTCCATGTCATTGTGTCTGACGCCTGTGTACAGAGGTGAGACCAAATCATATCCCAAAAGAAATGTAGGAAAGGAAATTGCTTCCATTATGTTGGAAGATGTTAAGGACCTGTTTGGATCCCTCCATCTAAAGTTTAGTCACTAAAGTTTAGATCTAAAGTCTCCAAACAGGTGGTCTAAAGTTAGATCTAAACTTTAGCTAACCCCTAAAAAACACTTTAGACCATTAGTCCACCAAAGTGAACTAAAGTGGTCTAAAGTTTTGGGTTCTTAAGCACAAAGACGTGTTTACCTATGCATGTTGGTCTCTCACCTCCTATTTAATGGCTGACGTACGAAACGAGGAGATGTAGTATGGTCTTTTTGAAACTTTAGTCCTATCCATTAGTACAGGATCCAAACAGAACCTTCGAGCCTCCATTTAAAATTTTTAATATGGGTAGGAGACGTACGCGCGTGTGTGTATATATATATGTGTGTGTGTGTGTGTGTGTGTGTGTGTGTGTGTGTGTGTGTGTGTGATATGAGTTGGTATACGTGGGTTGTATATGTCCGCCTTGTATCCCTCGGAAAGAAACTTGCCAACTGTCAGAGCTAGCTCATGACTCTGTATGCAAACGCCATTTTTTACATGAAAAATACATTGCCAAAAGATGTTTATGCATGTCGTCAAAACATGTCTATGCATGAAATATAACTTGCCCACGGCTTATGTATTTATGCATGTTGTTGTAGATTGGCAAGAAAAAAATATGTTTTGCAGACTGCTAACTCTTCGTGGTGCTAGTTGCCAAAAGATTTAAAGTACTTTAATCATGTGAAAGTCTTCGGTAATATTAACAGCTCTTCTGATTAATCACGTGAAAGTCTCGGCTGCTCTGATGTGCTGCAAGATACTGTACTGATTAATCATGTGAAAGCCTCGGCCTCTTCTGATGTGCTGCAAGATAGCGTGCGATTCTGCAACAATTTGCCACTACTATCACATTTCTTCCTTTGGGACAGCAGTAAGCAGCCTATAATTGCGGTACAAGGAACTATATGAACTGGCTTTGTGAGCAGGGTTCATTTCCCAAATATAAGTTTTACATGGGTTTATTTCTAAAACAATAAAATTCAAATAAGTTAAGTGCCTAAGGAATACTTGAGTGCTTTGTTACTAAACCGTACTCAAATTTTAAGACCTAATATCTTGATCCAATAGATAAAATCACTTTGCCTTCTACCCATACATTTGAGTACTATTTTTTCAGGGAGTATTCAATTTAATAGACGTTGGATGGATATCTGTCTGCACTAATCATGTTTGCTCATTAATTATTAGCGTATGATGTGATACATTGTGGAATACTCCAATACATATTATTTTTTCTGCTTAGCTTTTTTACATTAATTATATGATAGTTTTACGTGAACTAAATTATGTAGAAAATGATGTGATAGTTTGTAAAAAAAAGAGAACTATAGGAGACACAACAAAAACCGTAAAAAATTACATGTTCCTTTATGTTCATATGTTGTGGCTTCCGATGGCCCTAAATAAACTGAGTACTCTATTATCACATTGTGCGCTAGTAGAAAAATCACAAAGCACAATGTGGATCGCAAAGCAACATCTAACAAACAAAAAACAATGAGTACTCACAAATACAAAAAAAATTCGGTGCCATTTAGAAAAACATATCTTCTAAAATTTACAAAGATAATAAACAAATTTTACAATTTTTTTAAAACAGTAAACTATTATAGAATTATATATTTTAAGTTCTGCAAACATAGAATAAAGGATAGAAAATAATTCAGAAAAATATTTCCCTAATAAAACAACACCTGAGATGTGAGTCGTGCTCTCTCTCTTGACTGAACGATGTGGAAATCGAAGCAAATCTGTGGTTAAAATTTGGCCGACCGCGCTTCTGATTTCTTAACGGGTAAAAAATGTGCATCCGTTTGCGGGGTTGAAGCATGAAAAAAAAACACGAACCTCTGTGCTACATCCCACGGCCACAAAATTCGAGTGCTAGCAAAAGTACCTGAGTGCTGATTAGCAATCTATTTATTACTAAAAAGTTGATAAGGAAAAAAGATAAATATACTAAAAATTCCAAAAAAATAAAATATCTAGCCTTTAATTTGATAGACCCAAATTATAACCACCCAGATTAAAAGAAAGAGTCCTACAATCTAAACTTAACCATGATCATCACCTCACGTAATGTCGCACCAACCCTATCCGCCCTACAGATTAAAAGGCGAAAAAATGATGGACAAATAACTTCAACGAAAACTATAGTCTATAGTATGTATGGCACCAACACCGCGCTGCGTAGAGTGCAACCACGACGCGAAAGGGATGGCTGCTGGACCAAGCCCACTGGCCCCAAACAACACATGGGTCGTCTCCTGATGTCTAGGCCCTTCGCAATGGGCTTCATTCACGTTCTCTCACACTAACCAACTCGGCCCATCCATCGTGCCTTTATCTCCACCCTATGGAATTAACGAAGACATTATGAACATCACAAGAATACCGCCCATGCATGCCTGTACGCATACATGTATGTAGAGATCGAGTTAGCAGTGCATACATACGCCATGTCACACTTGATAATTATACGTTATTCATCGTCAAGTCCATGCATAGGGATGACACCGACCGCACCTGGCTCCATGTTGCTGTATCTGACATCCGTGTATGGAGGTGAGACCAAATCATATCCCAAAAGTAATGTAGGAAATGAAATTGCTTTCATTGTGTTGGAAGATGCTGAGTTTTAGGGTCAATGTGAACATATAGTAATTGTTATTGAATCGTTAGTGTCTCCTCGGATTGGTTGATAGTAGTGAAAAACCTTCCATATGATATTTGTATGAGGTAATGGACAAAGCAAATGATTATATTAAGAAATGATTGAGAAATAAATTATTTTTGTACGGACAATATATTAAAATAATTAATACTTAAATATGCTATAAGCATGATACCCGCACAGATGCATGAGCCATCATGCTAGTTACCATAAAAAAGACTAATCCAGCCAGCAAAAATTTGGAACGACACAGAGCATGGAAGTCTGGCGCCTGGCGGTAGAAAGAAGGCAAAGCACATACGCATCAAGCACGGCCGAACTCCAAATCACGGCTGCAGACAAAGTTGCAGATTCCAACAATGACGCAAAACCGAAATTATCTTCCACATTGAACGATCCATCAGCCCAGGAATCGATCAATTCGAGAGAAAGTTCCAGAGCCAGTTTAATCAACCCAGTACGCAAGTCTGAAAGCTACCGATGACACATTTTCAGAGCACACAATTACCAAACTCGCCACGAATTCTCGTTCAGACTCCCGAGCCATCTTGACATCTTCTGATGGCGACATGATTCGCCAAATGAGTCTAATCGCATAGTAAATCATTTCACTTTACGTGTTCTATTATTTCACTACACAAATCCAGTCCAGTTCAAGGGGGAATTGCACAAATGAAACGTGCCTGTCCTTAATCTTGCCATCTTGCAGCAACATCTACATCGATCTTATCTTTGCAGGAGGCATATTTGATTGCCATCTAGTGTTCTATTTACAGGATCACCACACTAATCGCCTTAATTAACTAGGCTAAGCATGTATGTACTAGAGCTGAGCTAAGTTACCAATTAAAGAATAACGCAGCCATGCATGGTCTTTGGCGCCACTGCATGCGTGCATTGGATATATTCCTTCGCGACTAAACAATTCGCTAATCTACGAACCATGTAGCGGCGGGCGTGTCGGCGTCGGTCACTGCTGCGCCTGGCCGGCGGCAGGGGCTTCGGCGGACGCCATGTCGTGCTCGTGCGGCCAGGGGATGAGGCTGTAGGGCGGGAAGCAGCAGTCGCAGTGCCCGGGGCACCGCCGCGGCCACTCGCCCGCGGGCATCTGCTCCTCGGCGGCGGCGGCGTCGTCCTCGGCCGGCGCGGCAGCGTCGCGGAGCGGGCCCCAGCACTCGACGCGGTTGAAGCGGGGGAGGTTGGAGTGGAAGTAGACCCACACCGTGGCCTCCTCCAGCTCCGGGTGCAGGCTGAACAGGTTGCCGTCGCCGTGCACGAACGCCTTCAGAACCTGGGAGGCCGGAAGCAGAGTCAGAGGTTAGGATAGGACGGCATACACATCGTCTCAGAAGAAGAAAGGATTGGAATACACATATAAGAAACTGCAGTACAAGATAGTAAGTCTTGATTACTTCCGTATCTAATGACTACGCAAAACCTTGATTATTTGATTCTGCAGTTAACATTGAACTTTTAGAACTACTTCTGCAACTCTGCTCATTTTATCTGGAGTTGCGTCAAGGCATCCGTTCAGCCTGCTAATTCAATTCTCCTACAGCTAGAAAGTTCAATTCACTGTAAAATTAACTTAGGAACATATCTGCCCAAAGTTAAGGACAAAAGCATAGCATTCCTGATCCTGTAGTAGTGACCATTTTTCATTGTGGGAGAAGAAAAAATAATGGCGACACCGACGCAATGATTCTGTTTGATGACGCGACACAAACCATGGTACTGTTAATGATGCTACTATCGAAAAGATTGGCCATCGAGCTGTGGTCCAAAATTCTATAAAAAAAAAGTTGTGGACCAAGGCTTAAAGGTGTCGCTCATATGTGTGTGTGATCTGTACGTACGCACGTACCACGGGGAGTTCCTTGCGGAAGATGTAGTAGCGGAGTCCGGCGATGAGATCGAGGAGGAAGTGGCCGCCGGAGATGTGGCAGTGGACGTGCAGCGACATCCTGCCCTGCACCTTCTTCCACTCGGCCACCACCTCGTCGCGCTGCAGCTTGTTGTACCAGCCCTGCAGCTGCGCGCGGTTGATGGTGTGGGACACGGCCAGCGTCAGCCTCGCCGTCACGTCGCTGTGCGTCAGCGTGTATGTCCGCGGCAGCTTCCCCGGGTGCTTCACCTCGTCCACCCCCAGGAACAGCACCTTCAGCTTCGACGCCTCGAAGATCGCCGGCCCGAACAGCCTCGCCGTCTTTATGGAATAAACAGAGGAAAGCACCCCTACCAATTCGTCAGCTCACCACGCACGGCCAAAAAAATTTTCGTACAAGAGATCGACAAGAACGGATGGTTGATTTACCGGCATGACGTAACGCCGCCGCCGCGCGTCCTTGGGTCGCCGCCCGAGCACGACCACCGATCCCGCGGCGTGCCACCGCTGCTGCTTGAGCTGGGAGATCGGAAGCAGGGACATGGTAGAAGCAGCAGCAGCGGCCATGTTTGCTTCCCTTAACCTCGGAACAAACCAAAACTAGCAAGTAGATCAGGACCAAGAAAGAAAAGCTAGCCGCAGAAGCAGGAGCTCGCCGGCCAATTAATCCTCGGCAAAGCACGACGAATCTTGCACGTCTCAACCGGACGAAACGATCGAATCTAGTTAGCTGCCAGGAGAGGTAAGTGCGCGTGCAGTACACAAGAAAGTTTGGTCGGCTGCTGATTGGTTTCTCGGTCAGTTTGGTGCTCCAGTTATAAGAGAGCGGCTACGGCACAAGGAAGAGGTATGCACAGTAGGTGGTGGAGTGAGGGGTCGGGAAACGTCGCGGTTGAGTGCGCGGGCGAGCAAGCTGCGGAATTGTTGAGTACCGGTCGGATGTGCCAAGAAAGGGGCTGTGTGAATAGAATATCTGAATATGTAACGGAGATATAAATATATGGGTGTGATATTTTATTCCTAATAATCATTCAAATTTTGGACCATTGAATTAGAGATCCAATGACCTCTTATTTTTGGAGGGGGGATTTTTCTTTTGAGGGGTGGGGAGAATTCGTGACCGTTGGATCTCTAATCTAACGGTCACAAATCTGAATGATAGTTAGAAAGAAAACATTCGGATGATGTTTATCAATACCCATATATATATATATATATATATATATATATATATATATATATATATATATATATATATATATATATATATATATATATATATATATATATATATATATATATATATATATATATATATATAGGACAGTGTTTCATGCACCATGGTGCCTAGGCACCAATATCAATATCCGTTGATTTGCTTGAGATTATAACGTTTGATGTGGGTATCTTCATACACCCATAAAAAGTATATTTGAGATGTCAAACTCAAAAAATTTAAATTCAACTTCAGTTTAATTAGTTTGAACTATTTTTATGGTATATACTCACTGTAGTTGCATTGAACTCAAAAGTAGTTCAAACTAATTTGAACTGAGTTCAAAACTTACTTACCATAAATATATCAAGGGTATAAAACATTTTCATACCCAAACTCAAAAAAATTATCAATCATACACGTGTATCGGATGTTGGTGCCTAGGCACCATGGTGCCTTATGTAATTTTCCTATATATATATATATATATATATATATATATATATATATATATAGCTGATTTTTTTAACCGTGAAAGGGAACGCCTTATACACTCGCCTTGATTGGGCTCCTGGGAATATAGGTATTGCCGAACCTTGTTAATAAATCTTCGGCTCTTGGGAGTGTAGGTATTGCCGGACCTTGTTAACAAATCTTCATGTCTATTATGTGTTTTTGCACTTGTTGTGATTATTCTCTCATGTTAGTACTGCCGTCGGTTTCAACAATTAGTCAAATCTTGGTGCTCTCTAGAAAAAACATACCACCTAGATTTTTGGAGCTTCCGTGTTCCAGTAGTTCCACTTAAGAATTGTGGTCCTTCCGCTCTGCGGTACTTCCGTTTTCTAGAGATACAAAGTAATTTCATGGGTGCTCGCTGGAAAAAAAATGTACTGCTAGTTTTATCGGAACTTTCGGATCACGAAAGTACCGCCATTTACACTCCGATACTACCGATTTTTCTAACAATGCATAGTTGGCTATCAATTTTAATTTTGAGTGCATGCATAATCCTAAACTGATCCAAATGGCACAATAACTTGTATCAAGTTAATATCCATGATCTCTCTTAATAGTACAATATTTATCTTATAATCCAGTTTTTCACCCTTTCTACTAAGACCGATAAAACCAAAAAGGGATTTTTAGACTATTTATATCTTTATCTTAAGCCATATTGATCTTCATATTGACCCTTAGCATGCATCTCATATTTGTCATTGGTACTAAAGTTTTCAAACACTCAATAAACATATTAGTTCCATATTCACATAATGTCATTAATTACCAAAACCATTTTTCGGGGTCTAAAAGCTTTCATGTCAACGCCTTCAACTAGGTGATCACCAACCTAGGGCATTTGGAGGTGAAGATTGAGACTGAAGACAAGGCAATAATTCTACTATGTTCATTGCCACCTTTATATGAACACTTGGTCACCACTTTGATGTATGGGAAAGATGCTATCCATGCTGATGACATGACTGAGGCTTTGTTAGCACATAATGAACGAAGGTAGAACGCAAATGGAGAGTTCTCATGGTGATAGTTTATACGCAAAGGGCGAGTGTGGAAGAAAGCAAGAAAATAAGAAGTCTGGAAGGTGTAAATTCATACTAAAGTCAATGAGCAGAAAGAATATCGAGTGTTACAAATGCAAGAGATGGGATTATAAGTGAGATTATCCAAAGTTGAAAGAACATAAAAATGAAAAGCGTGATGAAAAGACTACGAATGTGGCTCGGAAAGATGACTCAGACAACAGTGACACAGATGTTCTCTTGGGTTCAAATAGTCGGCTGATAGATGTGTGGATTCTTGATTCGGGGGTGTTCATACAACATCACGCCTAACATGGATTGATTCACCTCAAACAGGCCAGGTTCTGTTTACATTGGTGATCATGCATGACATAATATTGTCGGGATATATAATGTTGAAATTAAGATGCATGATGGTACTGTTAGAACAGAGCGTGATGTTAGACGTATACTAAGGTTAAAAAGGAATCTAATTTCTTTAGATGTTGTCGGTGTTTTAATACCAATCTTATGTATGATTTTTTGGATTCAGGGGAAGCTCTTGAAGACCTGGACTATGATCACGCAAAGGAGAGACACAAAATTTTTTATACAGGTTCGGGACTTCTCCTAGAAGAATAACAGTTCTACTTCCTGTATGGCTATTGCTTAGAGAATTGATTACAACTGAGAGAATAATGTGAAATGCCTTGCACTATGTCTAGCTTGGACTAGATCCAATCTGATCTCTCTTCTCTCCGACGTTAACCTTTATATAGATGGCGAAGTGGTAGCCATTATCCCACACCAAAAGACGCCTTAACGCTTCGGGTGATAACCGTCCATCGGGAGTTATTGTCAGAGAGACGTGATGGCCCATTCATCGTGCGGCGGTTGTTGTCAAAGAGAGATTATGCATGGGTATTTAGAATTAATGCATATTATAACCGCCTTGTTAGACGGGCCCACAACGTAGTAGGTCGCCGTAGATAAGCCAGTCAGAGATAGATTGGTCACACGAAGATCCACGACCACGAGGTGGTCACAGGACTTACGACTATGTGGTCGTAAAGGACTTATGACTATGTGGTCATAGAAGGACTTATGACTATATGATTGTAAAAAAGCTTATGATTATGTGGTCTTAGAATGACTTATGACGTATGTGGTCGTAGAAGGACTTACGACTATATAGTTGTAGAATGACTTACGACTTATGTGGTCGTAGAAAAGCTTATAATTGAGGAGTGGTCGTGGAAGAACTTACGACTACCCTATGAAACATCTCCTTTACCGATAAGGGATATACTCGAAAAAATATAATGACGTAATAATTTGAGGATTATTATATCCTAGTCAAACGTCTTGCATTATAAAGTTGATAAAGATAAGAAAACCATGAAATCTGTAAGGGTGCATTGATTGTGATGAGGGGTAGAAAGATTGTTGGAAACATTTACATATTGCTAGGAAGCACTACTTAGGTAGAGTTAATTTAGTTGAGTCATGTGATGATATAGCAAAACTTCGTCATATACGGCTGGGTCATCTTAGTGTTCATGGATAGCAGAATTGCATAAGAGAAAACTATTGGCAGGAATTAAAAGTTATGAATTGGGTTTCTATAAGTTTTGTGTTCTTGGAAAATGGTCTAAGATTAGTTTCTCAAGTGGCAAGTATGAAACAGAAGACATTCTTTATTATATACACTCTGATGTGTGGGCCCTACTAGAAAATTGTCAATGGATGGAGCTCAATTTGTTACTTTTATTGATGATTTTTCTACAAGGTTGGGTGTATTTCATGAAACAGAAATAAGAAGTATTTGCCAAGTTTAAGGTGTGAAAAGCTGAGATAAAAAATCAAACAGGTAGAAAGGTAAAGTATATGAGATCTGATAATAGTACTAGATATACTTATTCATAGTTTCAGAAATATCATGAGGAGTAGGGGATTTAGCGGCATTACACAGTGCATATGACACTGCAGCAAAATAGAGTGGCTAAAAGAATGAACAAGACTTTTTTGTGAAAGGGCAAGATGCTTGAGGACGAATGTAGGACTTTCTAAATGTTTCTAGGTAGAGGTTATGAACATGGCGTGCTATCTCATAAACATATCACCACAGGCATGCCTATTAGGATAGTTCTTGCATTGTTAGTCAGTTGAGATTTGCACTTAGAACAAATGGATGTGAAATCGATGTTTTTATATGATGATCTTGACGAGCAAATCTATATGGAGCAGCCAGAAGGGTTCACTGAACTTGAACATTAGAACCAGGTTTGCAAGTTATAGAAGTCATCATATGGGTTGAAATAGTCACAAGGCAGTGGTAAAAGCGTTTTGACTCTACATGTTGAAGATTGACTACAGATGATGTGAGTATGACTATTGTGTTTATGTTCGATGCCTTAATTATGGTTCGTTTATTTTTCTACCACTGTATATTGATGATATGCTAATTGCTGTGAAGTACATGAGTGATGTGATTAGCTTGAAGGTTTTACTAAGTCAGAAATTTGATATGAAAGAGTTAGGGGCAGAAAAGAAAATATTGGGCATGAAAATACACAGTGACAGAAGCTCAAGAAAACCATCATTATCTCAGTGGGAGTGTTGAGAAGGTTTTAGAATGGTTTGATATGAGCAAACCCAAACCAGTAAATACTCTATTAGCACAGCACTCTAATTTTTTTTGGATGTTGTCTTGTATCAGACAAGGAAATTGAAGAGATGGCGAAGGTTCCTTATGCTAATGTAGTCGGCTCCTTAATATATGCAATGGTTTGCATAAGGCCAGATTTAGCGCATGATGTAAGTCAAGTCAGTAAGTTTATGGCTAAACCAAGTGATGTCAAATGGATATTCAGATACTTGAGAGGGACAACAAGTCACAGTATTGTTTTGGTGGACAGTAAGGTAATCTTTTGGTTGTTGGATATGTGAATTCAAATTTTGCTAATGATTTGGATAATAGGAGGTCTACTACAGGGTATGTTTCTACTCTAGCTGGAGGGTCTATTTGTTGGAAGTCATCAATTTAGTCTATTATTACATTATGTACAAATGAGGTGGAGTACATTGCTGTGGCTGAAGCTACAAAGCAAGCGTTATGGCTTGTAGGACTAGTGAAGGAATTGAATATCACGTATGGTATAGTTTGAGTGTATTGTGATATAGTGCAATTTATTTGGTAAAGAATTAGGTGTATCACACCAGGATGAAGAACATTTATGCAAGGTATCATAGGATTAGGGAGTTGATTAACTTTGAGGAGATTGATTTGATGAAGGTACACACTGATGATAAGGTACAAAAATATTGACTAAGTCTATCATCTCCAACAAGTTTGAGCGTTGCCTTAACTTGTTAGGAGCCATAAGCTATTCACGGGTGTGTGAGAAGAATGAATGCACTTTCTTTTATTCTTCAGTGATGCGCTCATCAAGTAAAGATAGTGTTCTTAAATGTGATGCATTTGTCAAGGTAGAGATTTGTTGTGTATAGCTTATATATGCAAAAGAAATAGCTGTGTCCGAAAAAGCGGAATATGCAAGGGAAAGAAGCGCAATTTGTATGGGGTTATGAAATATTATAAGCCGAGGGATGCGGGGATAAAGCCCCGTGGTACGGACTAGATGTCTAAGTTGAATATGTAACCGATGTATAAATATATACGCCGACCTCTTTGACTCTAATTATGAAAAGAAACTCCTCATACGAACAAAGCTGCTACGACTCTGCTCTTAAAAGACGTTGATATTACCGAACGTCGTTAATACATTTTCATATCTTTTATATACTTTCGTATTTACTATGATTATTCTGTCATGTTAGAGCTGTCGCTGGTTTCTAACAAAATCATTCTCTCCTCTTTTCTCGGAGCGACGTGGAGGGCAGAGAGAGAGAGAGAGAGAGAAAAGAGCGACCAATTGTGGCGTGTGGGAGTAGGAAGAAACTGTAGTCGCGCGTTCCACGTACGGTGGTTTGGTCAGGTCAGGTGCGCGCAGCGCGCGTGCGCCGTGGAAGTGGGAGGGAGGGAGGAAACGCTTGGCCGCTTCGCCGTGCTGGCAGATGGTGCCTGTTCGGTGGTGGGGCTTAAGTAATTAGCCGTTTTACTTTGCTCCTTCCTTTTAACTGCGGTTGGTTATTCTTAAGCACATGACAAGACAAAAGGCAAGGTAAAACAACATATAAATAAATCGAAGTCAGTTGCTAAGTTGTGTACACAAATCCTATCTCATGCCGCACGCTTGTCCTACCGGCTCGGGCTTCCATTGCAATACAGTATTCGGATCGATTGAAGTGACAAGTGTTGACATAGTTTTGAAGATATTTTCAGTGAAGTTATCGTTTCGTACACGATTCCAGTGGTACATGGTGTAAGGATACAGTACGTACTGTTGCTTAATTAGAAGTTTGTCGTATATACTGTCATTTGACTGAATCCGTGCAACTATTAAGATTCGTATATTAACTATAAGGCAAGCAATGCGGTGGAATGTCTCTCTGTCTGACTAGAGCCCACTTATTTGGGCTAAAAAATACAGTTTATAGCTAAAATTACACCGTAGCTGATTGAAATTATACTATAGCTGATGATAGTTTACTTGACGTAATTAAATTTGAAAATTTTAAAAATAGAAAAAAACATATTAGATCATCACAAACAATACAAACGAATACAAAAAAAAAATCGAAAAAAGATCTTAAAAAAAAGCAAAAAAGGATAAAATTTTAAAATAATTAAAAAGATAGAAGATAGAACTTAAAGACGGAATGAGCTTAGGCCTAAAGAATGAACACTCATCACACTAGCAACTGGCCATATACGGCCACGTAAGCCGGGAGATAGGAGTAAAAGACTCGTGTGCTATCTGCTATTTTGCTTCCTTCCTACCGTGGACAGATGAGATGAGCTGTAGATAAATTCGACGAGCTGCAACTCTTTCCATTTTATTTCTGTTCGTAAAATTAGGTGGGAAATAAATCCAAAAAGGAAAAAGGGAAACGAAACGGATACATTTAGCAGTACTACGGTAAGTCACATTTTTTCCGTATGTACTTGCATTTCTTGAGTTTTGCTCTATCGTCGTATGTCAACAGAAGTCAGACGTGAAACACGAAAAAAAAAACGTTCATAAAATTTACACGAGACCCCAAGAGAGCGTTACCTATTCTATATTTGCAGGGATATAATTTACATATCTATTCATTGTAAACGCGATGGTGTAAGTAGGGTGTGAATTGTGTATATACATCTGACTTATACCCTTAGAAAAGAGCACCTATCTATTCCATATTTGCCAGGATAGTTTGCAGAGGGATAATACGAAGCCAGCAATCTTTTGCCCGGTACCTGTCGGTGTAAGGAAGCAGTGGCTTCCGGGGCTGGGCGAATTGGGCAACGTGGACGAGCGTGTGAAGCACATTCTTGTGATGCTTACAAGGCACAACTTGTGGAGGCTTGGCCGTCTTTGATGCCTTGGGTTTGCGTTTACTTTTTATTATTTTTAAATTTTATTTTTTTTCCTGATTTTTTAGGGGTTTTGAGTTTTTTTATCGATTTTTTCTGTATTTGTTTGTATTATATGTTCTAGGCTAACCTATTTTTCTATTTTAAAATTTATTTAAATTTAATTATATCAAATAAGTTATCATTAGCTACAGTGTAATTTTAGACAGTTACAATAAAAATTTAGCCATAAATCATAAAAAAAAATTAACCTAACTGAGCACGTGTTGGTCCACGTACGTACGTCTGGTCTGCACGCTGCTCTGCGGCGCCGAGATGGCGATGCAGCCCTCGTCGACACGGTGCGTAGCTCGCTCTTGTCCCGGCGTGTGCCTAACACGTGTTTCGACTGTTACTATTTCGACCGTGACCGCCCGCCCGCCCGCCCGGAGTTACCCGGAAGCTCCTGCGCGGCTGGGCGCGAGAGGGTAGAGGCGGAAGACGTGTACGAAGCACGTCTTCCAGATAGAATAGAACTTGAAAGAGTTCGGTCTGGCTCATCTACCGTGCAACTGATTTGTTTGGTTACATCGTAACGATGACCGATTAACGTATAGACGCCAAAGTTAGATCATGCTCAAAACGATTTTTGGCTTTTGGATTTTAGGAAACTCGCAGGGTGGCCAGCGCAAAAGTGTGGCTAGATTGGTTCATATTTTGGAAAATAATAATTGTTTAAATATAAAATGTACCAAAGAAATAAGTTTTTAGGACAAAGCAAACTGATACATTTTTCTATTGCATTGTGTCCTTTCGTTCCAGCCTTATCCAATAGGTAGTTTGTTCCCCATTTGCTTTTTTCCATCTTGCCACCACTTTGGAGCTATGATTGGGTTCGTCCGGATCTGGAAGCAATAAAATTATTCCGCTTCTTGTTGCTTTGCCTCTGCTCACAAGCTCTAGTATCATAGCCTTCTTCGCCCTGCCATGGACACCAAGTAGGCCTACAGCAACGATCTGACGACGGGCTGCCTGCAGGTCTATGGCAGTCACCTTGCCACTAATGCCAGTGGTAAGAGAGAGTGGGAGGATTACCTCTTCCACTTCATCCACACCGATCGCCTCGGCTACCACGGCCTCTAGCTTGTCCACCTGCCTGACTACGTCGCAGTCACGCGCGACCTCGGCGAGCATGTCCACTGTCTCGTCTCCAAGCTGCTTACCATCCTGTCGCTCGACCTTGGCCTGTAGCAGGAGATGCTGGAGCAGCAGCTCCAAGGTACTCGATAGTAGCAGCAAGACGAATGCCTCCTCCTCTAGCTCAAGATCAACTACTAGCCAGGTGCCCGCATCCCGACCTGGCCGTTAGCGTGGAGGTTGTTGGAACTAATCTTGTTGTTGATAGTGGTCGGTGTCGAGTTCTCGTGTGTTTGAGTACTGTGTAGTCGTGTATCGAGTACTCGTGTGTTCGAGTACTATGTAGACATGTGTTTGAGTACTATAGTCGTATGTAGAGTATTTGTGTGTTCAAATATTGTGTCTTGTTTGCTAAGCTGAGCCTCTGAACATTTGAGGAGCTGGCTAAGTCAGAGAAGTCGGCCCTCAAGATCGGGTGGCTTCGGCGTGAGGCTAGCGCAGCCAAGCAGGTGTTCTTTTGCAAGCTGGCCAAGCCCACCATGATCAATGGCTTCGTGGAGATCCTCTTCAACTCCGCCAGCACACATGTGCCACCAGTTGTGGTCTTTCTGGATACATATAGGCTAGTCAAAGCCGTGGGTCAACATGGGACACTGTATTTGTAGGCTACATGTCTTGTGTACCTAAACACGATTTCCTTTTGTTGTTCTAAACTGGAGTTCTACTCTAGGTGTCTTGTCTTACAGATGTATACAATTTCCTTTGCTCTTCCATCCTCGTATTCAGTTCGGATTGGCTTACAAAGTTTTTTCCTTGATTTTCCTATCTATCCCGAATGGTTGATTTTCCTATCTATCCCGAATGGGAGCTCTACTCCAGGTGATATTCCAAACATTTAGATCAATCTTAAATAGTACCTGGATCTATCTTAATCTCAACCATTATAATTTGGATACATATCAATCGACGGTATAGATTGATATAATCTGGATCCATTTCAATCTCAACCATTATAATTTGGACACATATCAATCGACGATACATATCTTTTTTTCTCCAATTAATATGGTAATTTCTACCTTTTGAGAGTGAACGTGGTGGCTCATTTAGCTTCTCTTTTAATAATATAATAGATGGAAGCCATTTGAACATGTTGAATTCATAACACTGCTTTGTTTTTTCTTTTTTCTTTGCATTGTCTGTGGAGGTATAACAGTTTTTTTTCTATAATTCTTTAATTGAATACCTCAACTAAAAGATAAAATTCACTTAGTACTTATTTTAGCTAAAAGTTAATAGCCACAACTAAAAACCATAAACAAAAGCTATTTTGAACGAGTCCTTAATTGAAAACTCCCATGTAGAGCCATATATCCTTTAATCTTGGATTCTTTTTGGGTGGGTTCGAATGGACTCAAAGTCAGCTTTGGCTTATACATGCTATAGTAACTAGTTTTTAAACGGTATGTTTTTTTTAAGGCGGTGTCAATAGAAAATTATAATAAAAAGTGTACTGAGTTCAGTTGTACTGGCCAAAATCATGTGCGACTATTTTTCTTTACGCACTGTCTCTCGCGAATAGCCTTTCAAAAAATTAAGCCATAAATCAATTACAAAAAAACTTACCCTTTGTGTGTGGTATGGTACTACTACCGTCAAACAGGCCAGGTAAACGCCCAGCTTGGACCTTCGTTTAAAAAAAAGTGAAGTAACTTAGAAGCTGCCTAACCAGTATATTTTCTTTTGACAGTAATCTGCATGCGCCTGTCAAATTTGAAGTTGTCTTAGTTGACAAATTAATGACAATCCATGGAATTCATAACAGCTATGCTCTTGTTCTATTCAGTTTTCAGACGGTGAACGATGCATGTAACACGTTTCCTTTCGTGCTTGCGGGCAGCGTTTGAAAGCAAAATAGAATGGAGCTGGAAGTAACGTACGTGTCCCACAATTTCGGACGCTAGTGTGAAGCGCTCGATCCAAAACAGTACAGGCAGATCGCAAACACATACGAAGTTAAAGACTTTGAAACGTTCTCTCTCCCTATGAATTAACCCTAGACTAGATGTGGTTCTACCATCTGCTGAACATATTTACCAAAGACATATTTATGCTGCGGTGAACACCCATGGACCATGGCTAGTAGATCGCTGAGGTCTCAGGAGGGGAGCTAGATATGGTTGCATTTATCGCTTACGGATCAATGGACGATAATGCTTGCTTCAAGAATGAATACTGCCAACGGAATTGCTAAGATCACTCAGGTATAAGTTTATATGTTATCTATTGTTATGTACATCTTCACGCCGTCAGATGCGTCGTCAAGGTTCTTGCTCTGGCGGCGACTGCTCCTCTAGTGAGCTCCGTGGCCGTCTACGGCCAGGGTTCATCGAACTCCTGGCCTTGGATTTCGGTGGACAGAGGAGACGACAATGTAGCGAGGTGGCGGTGGGCAAGGTCGACGAGGGGCAACACCGACGAGTTAGGTTTTGACGTGAGATGATGAAAGGCGATTAGGGGAAGCAGGTAGTGTGGCGGTGGGCTGTTGGAGATAGGAAAGGGGAGAGGATTGGGAGGTGTTGTAGCGAAGGAGGGGGACGAACAACGCCATCGAGAAGGCAAGCAAGGTTGGGAGGGCGAGCCGTCGCAAAAGTAAGGTATTATTTGTATTGTCTTTTATTTTTTTTATTTTTGCTTAGAAAAATCGAAAGCTAAAACGGTTTCTTCGTTCCTCTCGGTACTGTCTTGCTCTCAGGATAAAGCAGGGGTCATGAGTGTACTACTCATCTTAGTCATCTCGCTCCCATCACGTGCGTGTATCTCTCCCTTATCCCTTGCACCAATAGTCTACTTCTTCTAAAAGTCACTTTTTTAGTCACTACCATTCATATTTTTATGAAAAAGCTATAATCCATAATTAAAAGATATCAGCAAAATCTTGATGATATCTAGAGAGATCATTTTGATTAGGCCCAAACTCCTGATGCTGCGGTCATCTGCGTTACGAGTTATTGGGCCAACCAGTTGGTTTTAAACTTTTAATCTATGATTATGTGGCGGCTGTCGGTAGGGCCATGTTCGGGGCGTGACACTGGGCCAACCAATCGGTTGTGTAGTGATTGTTGTGGACCGGCAACAGGTGGTACCGCTTAAAACAGAGCACACGGAACTAAGTTACGGGGATGCACTTTTCAGCTTATTTCGATTCATGATTCATGATTTATAGCTTCTTTTGGACAAATAAATTGAATGACTTCTTTGTCACTATTTTGAAGTAAGTTATTGGGATGGTTTTTTAATAGAAGCAGTAGGAAAGAATTCTGCTGCAAAAATATATTAAAAAACAAGCAAAGTTTACACGCGATATTTACAAAAGAGAACAGAAAAAAGAAAAAAAATAGTTCAGACTATTGAACCGATCCTCAATAAATGGATTGTAAGTTTTCTTTACCCTATGAATACCCATGGCAAATTGGTGCTTGAAAATATTCCTCCAACCAGGAAACTCTAGGATGATTTTTCCATATTTTCCAAGCAGAAAAAACTATAATATCCATATAAAAAGGTCGATCAATATTTTGTTTGAGTTCGAGGATGGACTCATGAACCGAAACGCCCTGAGTTCTTGAAAAGCAGATATATGGTGGTGATCGGTTCGGCTGAAAAGCTCATGGCTTATGGCTGAAAAAAAACACTGTAGCTGACAGATGCTTATTTAGCATAATTAAATTTTAAAAAATTTAAAAATATAAAAAAAATATGTTAGCCCATTACGTATAATACAAACAAATACGGGAAAAAAGAACCGGCAAAAAAGCTCAACAAAAAGCCAAAAGTTCAGAAAAAGACGAAACTTATAAATAGTGAAAAATAAGCCAGAAACCAGAAGCCGAAGCCCGAATAGCTGTACAAACGGACAGCCCTAAAAGAGATGATATATTTTCTCCTCGTTCTTTTGATCACATAAGACACAACTGTAATCATCTAGACTGAAAATTTTCCTATGTAATAAACTTCTTGTGTTGAGTCTATCTTTGATTAGTAACCAAAAAAACCTTATGCCTTAGTTGACAAGTGCTTTTCCAAAACCAACCATAATATTGCGGAAGCTGAATATGGCCTATAAGGAGCTTGTAACCCTTTACTAACAACTTCTAGAAATCTTATCGGCTTTCGATTCGTTCACACAATCACTTGCACTAGGACCAAAAGTCATAATTCGTAATCATAAATCGCAGCCTAAAAGAACAGGCCTATATGTATCCAGAGACACGCTTCCCCCTTATTATGGCCACGACACCGTTAGATATAAAATATTTGTGTTCAAAAACTCTACGGTTGCGCTCCTTCCACAACTCCCAGCATGTCAGCATTATGTGCGAATTCTTTGATTCCACTTAGTATTCCTATTCCATTTGCTTCCAATAGCTCGATTATCCAGAAAAACATGAACATGGTTCCGATCATGCGGGCATGCTGGAAATCATTTTGATATACAATTTTATCCCGGGGAGTATATCTAGTGCTAGTGCCTATTTGGGTGCTAATATGCTAATGTTGGCCATCCGATCTAGAATGAACAGTCACGATTCATGCGGGTGGAAGGTCACTCCTCACTACACCCACACCTGGATGATTGCAATTATGAAAATATCCTTCGGTCATTCCCTTCTTCCCCTCGAAGGCGCCGCCATGGGAGAGCTCACTTCGACCTGCTGGCCTCCCGGCGACCGGCGGCACTCTCCTTCCTCCACCCAGTCACTCACCTCCATATCCTCGCATCTGTCCCTGGTGCCACCCTCCCCTAGCGCTGCCCTCCACGTCCTCCCTGGGCACTGCCCCACCGCTGCCCTCAGCCTCCCTCCACCCCCTCTGGCCTCCCTCGGCGCCGTCCCCGGCCTCCCCCAGCGCCACCCCCGACTCCCTCCCTGGTTTCCCCCAGCGCCGCCCCCTCCTCCATCTGCGCCTCCCCTCCCCGACCATGCACTGCTTCGACCATAATAGCCTCGACTACGGCGATTTTGACCACGTCGGCTTTGACCATGGTGGCTTTGATCATAGTGATTTCGACCATATCGGCTTTGACCACGGTAGTTTTGACCACGGTGGCTTCGACCAAGGTAATTTTGACCACGACGCTTGGTCGAAGTCGACGTGGTCGAGGAGGCGCCAACTGCTAGAGGGGAGGGGGAGGTGCTGGGGGAGGCTAGAGGGGGCAGCGCAGGGGGAGACTGGGGGGCGACGCTAGGGGAGGCCGAGGGGGGGTAGGGGCACCGGGGGAGGCCGGAGGGGGCGGTGCCGGGCGAAGCTAGGGGGAAGCATCGGGGAGGCCAGGGGGCGCTAGAGGAGGCTGAAGGGGCAATGCAGGGGGTAGGCGCCGGGGAAGGAGCTTGAGGAGGGGCGGCGCTCGGGGAGGAGCTCGGGGAGGGGCGGCGCCTGGGGAGGGAAGAGCAAACTCTTGTGAATTGTGACTGAAGGCAAAGGAGCGGCAAGGGGTTTCTTGCAAATAAGCATAAGTCATTCGGTGCCTCGGTGGTTTCCACCTGCCTAGATCGTGCCCGTCCAACTGAGATCCGATGGTCCTGAAGTTTGTTAGCATGTTAGCACCTAAGTTGGCATTAGCACTAGATATGCTGTCTTTATCCGGTTCCTATTTTATGCTGCGCAGCTATCATATTGCATACAAGCCTAATTATGAGCTATGTGAAACAACATAATTATGATTTATATGAAGGAAACAAGTTATTTTTTAGGCAAAAAATGAACAGGTGGTTTCCAAGACAAACATTATTCTTTGCGCAATCCCTTATTTGCCACCACAATTGATCAAAGCAGTAGCCAACTCAAGCGTCCACTGCACATTGGGGGTACTCGAGCAGCGGCACGTCCCCGCTGCCACCGACGCCCGACGCAGCATCCATGCTTAGCCCGACGGTGACATCGCACCTCACGTACAGGTCGCGCCACCCGCTACTGAACGGCCCGGTCTTGTACCTGACCCGGCCCATGACGACGAGCCGGAGCTGCACACGCCGCGCCGCGCAGTCCGCGGCCAGCGCGCCCACCGTGTCTGGCGACACGGGCACGGCGGCTCCGCCGAGCAGCGGCGACAGCGCCACGTCCGCGCCGCGCTCCTGGACCACCGTCGGGAGCTGCGCGGGCGGCGTCACCAGCTCCCCGCGGTACGTCACGTAGCCGACGAGCCCGTCGTAGAGAACGGCGGCGCGGTCGCTGGGGTTGTGCAGCATCAGCGTGAACTGCATGCTGGCGGAGAGCGCGTAGGGCGGCGCCGAGGACGAATTACCGGCGTTGGCGAGGCGGTACACGGCGGCGCTCGCCACGGAGGCCTGCGGCTTCAGCGGGCGGTAGACGAGGAAGAGCACGATCGCGACAACGCCGGCGACGGCGGCGACGAGGAGGGCGGTGGCCAGGAGGCGCCTGCGGCTGCGGCGCGCGCTGTGGACCTCGCAGAGCTGCTTCTTGGAGGTCTCCATTGTTGCACCAAGGTTTGGCTTCTTGCCCGGAGCTTTATGGCGTTTCGGCACATCGATCGCTCTTTTCTGCTTCGGTGCATGTTTCGTACACAGCATTGCAGTCTGATCGGCCGTAGGACAAGATCGCGAGATAGACGTGCGTGTGTAGTTGCATGGAAGACGTGCGCCGAGAGCCCGAGAGGTCTCTGGATTGAGAGCAGTTAGGGAAAGCGAGCTCGGACAAAAGTGCCATTCGTGGAGTTTTTTGTGCGTGTGCATGCATGGAAGCAGAGTGCTGAGGCTATACGTAACGCTAGCTCCGAAGAAGAAATCGCGGGTTCAGCTGTGGAGCCGTTTTGCTTTCGGCGCTTTCGGCTGGGCCGTTGTTTCGGCTGTGTGCCGTTTTTTTTTTTTTTGGTCTGTGCACAAGGGCTGGCAAGCGCATGCCTAAACATATTGGATCGTATCCTCCTTGAGAGCATGACAGTGGCCGGTCCGCTAGAAAAGTAAGGTGGACTGCTTTCATATTTGGTTAATGACTTATAGCTATGGTAGATAGCTAAGTTAATTTAAAAATATTGTTCCAATAAATCGCATTGAAAAAGGCAATAGAGAAATCATTTCATTTGTTTATTCGTGAAAAGTCATAAATCATAAGATATAGGTTATATTCCAAACAACTTGTAACTTTTAGTTTTTAGAAACCGACTTTTAGACAGAGTGGTTTCTTAAGGTGGTTTATATAAACCGTTTGTAGGAGTTATTACAGGAGTTATTTTAAACGAAATGACTGCTTAACGTAAGGGGAATATCCTTTACTTTTTTTACTCTCTATCGCAGCAGTTGAAAAGTAAAAACCACATATAAAAGAAAAAGGCTACGTCACTTCTAGGCATCTCCATACGTTGAAAAGACGCTGGCGGCTGGCCTATGACAAAAAGAAAAAAGCCACGTCACTTCTGGACATGTCCATACGCTGAAAAGGTGCTGGCCTAATGCATTGATCAACTCGGCTTCGACTTCTGGTTTCTAGCTTATTTTTCACTATTCATAAGTTTCGTCTTTTTCTGAACTTTTGACTTTTTGTTGAGCTTTTTTGCCGGTTCTTTTTTCCCCCTTATTTGTTTGTATTATACGTAATGGGCTAACATATTTTTTATATTTTTAAATTTTTTTAAATTTAATTATGCTAAATAAGCCTCTGTCAGGTACAGTGCTTTTTTCAGCCAGCTACAATATTTTCAGCCATAAGCCATGAGCTTTTCAACCGAACCGATCACCACCTAAGTCAACAACAAAAAGAATGCGAGGACGTCAACGTATTAGTTACCTTATTTGCTCGCTTATGGTGGCGCACTGCTAATTAAGCGCACGAGCCGTGATATTTGTAGTATCAGGGCTGGCCCATCAGAACCCAACTTCATCCCGGCTCACCTGGCCATCCGAGCCTCCTAAAGATTAAGGAATGTTCGGCTCACCCAGGCCTTGAGAAAAAAAACCCAAATCATACCCACGAGTAACGAGAAACACGGCCGGGCTTTGCTCCCCAAGACCACCACGAGCACACGGCCGACGTATCAGCATCCGGCAAGCCCGCGGCACCAGCACCCGGAGCGTGCGAGCGGAGCTGTTCAGGTAACCGAGCGCGCGCAGCAGGTGCCCAAGTCAGCGGTAGAGGCATTGCGAGGTGCGGATGCGGGCGGCCTGGGCGCCGGGCCAAGGGCATGCCGCGCCCGCGCGCAAGTGCCCCATGGCCTATGTCAATTGTGCACGTTTATCTGTATATCTGTGAATAAATACTTTTATAGAATCAGATATGAGATATTTTCTTTACCCACAGGTATGGATATTGGAGGAACACTCTACCCGGCAGGTAAATGGATACAGGTATGGGTAAGCTCCACCTGTACCCACTCTGCCAATTTACTCGCGATATAGATTGACAGGTGATGCAGTCATAGCAATATCTCTAATTACTATTGATTGTTATAAGCTTTTTCATATCTCTAATTGCTATTGTTTGTTATAAACTTTTTGATAGCTATTATATTTCCTAGCAACAACTGTTGTTTATATGTATCTGTCATTAGTTCAACTCTCAGACAGTGATTCTCAGTTCGCAAGTAAACGAGTATGCCCACGGGCGACGAGTATGGGTAAGATTTTTCACCTGTCGTCCTTCGCGGGTATACCCATAGGTGTAAATCGGGGTCGCAAGTACGAGTATGAGCAAGCACTACCCGTACCCACCGCACCCGATTGCCATCTCTCCCCATGCAATGCCCGTTGCGTTAGGAACCGAACGTGCGCGGTGCCCAGGCAGCGGCAGAGACAACACGCGACGGCTGCGTGTGGCGCTGAGTGGGCGGGCGGACGGACGAAGGATATCTACCAAGGTAATGTGGCGGAACTGCGGAAGCATGATTCACTAATGTCAAGTGAAGAGGATAGTGTTTGGCTCTACTCATCAGGCCAAGTAACAACGGTCTATTTTGTCAAATGAAGTCTATTTGCTAATTATTTCTATAGCAGGTATACCTTATCTATTCTCTTTTAAGGTTACAAGTTACAACAATTTCTGGATCATTACCTAGTCTCTAGAATAACAACTGGTCTTTTAGCTTGAAATCAAAAAATAAGGTAGAAATCTCTTTTCTTAGTGCTCCTCAGTGACTATAAATGTACCATTGAAGGTTGTTTAATTTTCTTAATACTTGTTACATAGTAGATGAATGATGATCAAATTAGTGCAAACACCAAATTACTTGGTGCTTTTTAATATGTAGTGAGCTGTCTACTTTTTTGTAATGATACTTTTGCACTTATGTTCTTCCTATTAGGCTGGGTAATAAGGAAACTTATGTGTACTGTGTGCGCTTTGTTGAAGGATTTGGCAATTCGCAAGGTGTTTTGGGGGAAAGATGAACTTTGTGACCAGTCATTCGCATGGTGGGAGGGAGGCATAAAGAAAGCCATTGCTACCAAGGATGGGAAAATCGCCAGGAAGCATGCTTCATACTTCTCTTCATTGTTGAACTTTGTACAAGTTAAAATTTTGGATTTAAGTTTTTTATGCCATAAGCACACTAAATTATCGACATTGTATTTGTTATGACCGAATCTTATCTTGTGAACATCAGTAATTGTATGGTCAGGGACAAGGGAGTCTATGGAGCCACTAATGTCTCTACTCCTTAAAAGGAGGAGTTCAAGGTGATGGTGCATCCTACACTCCTTCCCTTTTCACTGACATGTAGGGCCACTTTTTTGGCTGTGCTCGCGCGGGCTTCACTTCAAAAATTCCTCACCTACCGCTGCTCACCCCGCCCCCAACCCCCCACACCGCGCCGCCGCCTCCCACCTCCCACTCCTCCGCTGCGCTCCGCCCTCGCTCCTCCTCCGCCTCCTCCCCCGCTCCTCCGCTCCGCCGCCGTCTCCTCCTCCCCACCCCGCACCGCGGCCGCCGCCTCCTCCTCCCCCCCCCACCCCTCCGCGCCGCCGCCTACCCGTGCTGGATGACCTTGAAGACTATGGCTTCCCCGTTTTCTCCCCGACCACCGCCGCCAGCAACCTCGCCGATGACTTTTACCGTAGCGGCACCGACTGGTCCTCCCTGCGCACCCCTCCTCCGCACCAACCGGAGGCTGCCTCTGGGACGAAGGCAAAGGGTAGCGGCTTGCTCGTGCAGAGGAGCCTCTTCCAGCGTGGGGATCGAGCCGCCGCGGGAGGCGGCGGCGCATGGGGTCCGGCTGGGCTAGGGCTTCCTCATCATCCCCTCTCCTTGTGGTGCTTGGTCCAGTGGGAAGCGGCGGTGGGAGGCTCGGAGGAGGATGGGGCGGTCGGATGCCCTAGCTTGCCCCTTCTACGGAAGATTCGGGTAATGGCGCTCCTTTTAAGTCATTGCGATCGGATCGATTTAGTGGCGATGATGGAATTAGTATATTAGGAGTAGTGTACGCGTCTTTGCATTGAGAATATTAGGGGGTGGTAGATGTTGAATATTTGATATAATCTGCGAATTGAACGAACCTAGGTACGCTGTTCACAGTTGACGCATTTCGGTATGGAGCGGTTGAAGGGTGCTCTGCCTATTTTCTCAACCATTTTCATCATGGTCATTACGGTGGGTTAACCAAGAAGTGGTGCCATGGTCCTATCTATTGCACTGCGCTCACTGCTCACTTGGTGAAGATGTGCCTATCAGTAGATTCTGAGTAATGCTTGTTTTCGAGTGTTTGATGATGATACCTCTAATTTTCTAGCAGTAATAGTGCTATTAATACTAACTACTAAGTATTCAAATTGGATGTTTGCGGGTATATTTATCCCTTGGATCTTGATACCGAGTATGTCATAGAGGGAGTGACAGTTACCTTGTTGGAGGCCAATCATTGCCCTGGTGCAGCTCTAATTCATTTCCGTCTTAGTGATGGAAAGACCTATCTCCACACTGGGGATTTTAGAGCAGCAAAATCCATGCAATTGCACCCACTCCTCCAAAGAGAGCGCATAAATTTGCTTGACCAGGACACAACATATTGCAATCCTAAATACAAGTGAGTCTGCAACCTTGAACATTAAGCATTTCCTCTTTAATGATTTCTTTGCTAAGCTTATACCTTGTTAGGTTCCCGCCCCAGGAGGATGTTATTGATTTTGTTGTGAGTACAGCTCAAAGATATCTACAGAAGCAACCAAAAACACTCATTGTTGTTGGGGCATATAGCATTGGTAAAGAGGATGTGTATCTAGCAATTTCTCAAGCTTTAGAGGTACCATTGCGGATGTCTTTACGGTCGATTTTTCCTAATGTTGTCTTTATCGACTTGGCCATGCGGGTGAAGATTTGATTTATGCCATTTCTCCCTAATGTGTGGTTGATTTTACTTTATTTTGTTAATTTGTTAATGCAAGGTTTAATTGAGACACAATTCATGGATGGCGCATATTATGGGGTAATGAATGGTGGGGTTGAATGCATAATCCGGAGGTCCAAATTAAATGGTCTCCTTCGTCAGCATACTGTCGCTCCCACACGGGCTACATTTCGCTCGACGAGGACCAAACTTGCCGTCATTGTCACAGGAGGGCTCCAGTGCTACATCGTTGCATTCTGCTGTGAGTGCTCGAGGTTGTTCTTGTCAGCTACTTTTTATCCACACATCATGTATTCTATACAATGCCCAAGAAAGTATGTTTTCTTTCAGAAGAAAAGATGAGTAAATGTTTTTTTCAGAAGAAAAGATGTGTAAGTACACTGTGGTTTTGTTCGATCTATAGTATATTACTTTCTAAAGAAAAGATGAATAAGTACATTGTGGTTTGTTCGATCTATGCCCTTGTTTCTAAAGGTTGGGTATTCACATACAGTTACCTCTTCCATTTTGCACATTGTTTTTGGAAATTTTGTGCAGCGATAAGGTGAATCATGTTTATTGATTGCTTTTGATTGCAAGTGAGAGATAATCTAAACATTATACCTTTACTTCAATAGTCTGCTGATCATTCTATATACATTTGAGACTATAGTCATACATAACATGTAGAAAGAGTTCAAAACTGACTATCTTGGAGATTACCCTCAAGGGGAAGTTATGCGCCACATCTATGTAGCTCTTTTCAGCACACAAAGTAGTCTTCTTACAATAAATGGTCGGCTGATCCAAAATGATTTTTTACTTCTACTGCCTTCCATATTTCCCATGGTAGTACTCTCCTTCAAATAATAATTGCTCCAAAATTATTTTCACTTTCCACTATCTAATATTCTGGTGTTCCAGTGGTAGCGATGTGGAACACGCTACTTCAACGCATTTTGTTCTTGAAAGTGTTTAGTGTTTGATCGCCAGGTATTAACAAGTGTAGCTTTTTGTTATGGTCCTCTGCGTTTCAGAAAAGTAGTGTGCATTTGCATTTGATCTTGTGTGAGACCTGGCATTTGAGAAATTTTGTGTTTAACTGGCCCTTGTTCTAATTTTCACCACCACTTGTATTGCAGGCTAATTTCCTAACTTTTCTTATTGGTTCATGAGAAACGGTTTGTCCATCAAAGGAGGACAGCCTTCCAATTTCTAAATAACTCATGAGTTTCTTGGTCTTCATCAAGTATTTTTTTCTTCGTGAGAGTACTAACTGATTTTTTTGGATGATGGTCACATGCAAATGGCAATTTGATGCACCATTTGAGGGCACTGAAAATATGCTTTGTTTGAAATGTATTGTTTAATTTTTTTCCCTTTGACCTCTACAGGTGCCCCTCATCACATATTGAGTGGTATAAATATGGTGAGCTGTGTTATCTGCACCATCAATTACATATGCTACCACTTTTAAACCTGAATCTCTAATCGTACGATTTCGTTGGGTTGGCTATTTAGAATGAAGAAAGCTTGAGGCCTAAATTTTGTTCTTGGACACTTTGTTCTGAAGAGTATTAACTGATATCTGCTATTTTGGTATTGGTATACCTCCTTTGTGTAACAACTCAGTATGAATTGAAATGGAAATTGTTTGAGATGAATTGAAATTTTCCAATAAACTAACTTCTCTCATGGACTAAACCATCTTTGTAGGCATATCTTTTATTCCGTAGCAATGCATGATATTTGCTATGAACTCAGTAAATAGAAACGAGGGAGGGAGGGGAGTTGGCTCGACATGTTATAATAGTAATACCGTCGCAACGCACGGGTATGTAACTATAGTATGATAAATTTTAAAAATCCATAGCAACGCACGGGCATTCGACTAGTAACTACAAAATGATGTTTACCGAATACGGTCAACGGCGCCCATCCCTTCCACCGGCGCTGGGGTAAATACGGTCGGCACTCGTCTATGGCAAGCGATGTGTCTGCGGCGAGGCCACCAATCAGTCCGAATAAGTACCACCCTACTACCGACTTCAAACTGATGGGGTTAATTTCCATGGAAAGATTGGTGCAAGAACATGAATTCCAACCAAATTGTACCAAACTTCATAGAGAACTCATAATACATGGATCTATTTACAAAAGCATCCCTCGATTCCACACAAGTACTCACGGCAAAACAGACATTATTTTACTGAAACGTCCAACATAAACTACAACAACGATGTTCCGTGTAAGAAACTGTACAAGAAAATGTCTTTGGACATCCTTCACACCTTGATACAGGATACATATATCTTATCTCGACCAGAAACAAAACATGCCAATTGAGCTACTGACACACTCTACAATGTACGAGGTCCAGGGCCTAACCTACGACAAGGAGGAAGTTAGTCTATATATAGTACAAACTTTAACTTAAGCACACAGTGGATACTGAAAGGTCAGCGTAATTAAGTTCGCTCTTTAAGCAAAATCTAACACTGACCACAAGAATACCCACAGCGCAACGGTAACCGCTTGTCACCTGTGGCGTGGTCGCGCCTAGCTTCCTTGCATGCTATGATCTTGCCGAACAAACTGACCCTTAACCCGCGGACGCTGCTCTGCAAGTAATTTCCTGCTCTGATACCGCACCTGCGTAGAATGTAAAAATGTAAACCCCAGCTCCTAGTAGGTGATACCAAGATATGGATTGAAACGAAAAAAACTTAGTTGTTGTGCCTACCTTCTTCTCAAAGCACCTTTCTTTCCTCTTAAGCCGGAACTTGTTCAGTGCGGCCTCTCGTTGGCTCAGGTGGCATAAGCCCTCGGTGCTTGGATTTTCAGGAACACCCTTGAATGTATTGGATGATTCAGTAGGGGCAGTGATCAGGTTGGAAGAGCTGTCGCAACCACTGCCTTCGAGAGTATTTCTGGCGCAGTCCAGCACATTACTACTTCCGCTTTCACCAGTCATAGGAGAAACATGCCGTGACTCATCTGTAGGAATTTCAATACACAGAAGCTTTCCATTTGCATTCGGAGGACTTAAGACTGTTTGTTCTTCTGCTCTATCAAGCTGCTTAGAATCCATATCTTTTGGATCGTTCTGCTGTGACTTCTGCTGCGAAGAAGTTGCTTGGGTGGTTGCCTCTTGCCACATGGATGTTTTGCCATTCCAAATGGGAGGAGCTGAACGTGGATAGAAAAGGGATGCCACAGGTGCACCGTTCCAGAATGGCTGCCCATCAAATGTGAGGCCTCCCACAGGAACAGGAAATGGTACAACTCTAATAGGAGGGCGATTTGTTTCTGTCTTGTCTTGAGGGGGAACTGCCGAGTCTCCATTTTTGTTTTCCAGATCCGCATGTGTTGGTGAGGTGCTGCATGTCTGACCATCACCAGCCTTACCAAAACAGGATGCAGTCCTGCAGTTGTACCTGAAAATGAGAAATAATTCCATCTGTAAGATCTTTTTTGAGGTCAACAGTTGTAAGATCTCATATGTTGATTCTTGTGAAATTGTGAAAACAAGCAAATTGTACAGTGAATTACAGTAATAAAGGCACAACAAGTAATTCCATGGTTATCAAGGCGTCTTGGCGGCCGGAGGGGGACGCCGTGGACGATCACCCAGCCCACGAGGAGTTAGGCGGTACTGGGCAACGCCTAGGCATCCAGGGCGTCGCCAAGGGCGGCCGCCGGGGGGCGATTTGCACCCGGAGAAGGGCAGAGGCAGTGGGAGCGGCAAGTCAAGGCGGCGATTTGCAGCCTTCTCCCACCGCCGGCGTCAATCTGCAGCCTCCTCCTCCCGCCGCCAGCGCCGATCTGCAGCCGGAGGAGGGCAGAGGCGGCCGAAGGCAACGGGAAGAGGCGGCCAAGGCGGCCAACGGGAGCAACGAGTCAAGGTAGCGACCGGAGAATAGGCGGAGCCGGCAAGAGGTGACCGACGACAGCAGCAGGTTGAGGCAGCGTCAGGCGGGAAGAGGGGTCAGGTGGGAAGAGCACAGGCGGCGGCAGCAGGCGGGAAGAGGGTCCGGGTGGGAAGAGCACATGCGACGGCGGCGACGTAGCCCAACCCTAACCCTAATGCGATCAGGCGGCGGCTCCGGCTCTACACCATGGGACATGGGCCAAGAGGCCAAGAGCCCACATATATGTAGATGTAAATTTGCAACTAACCCCGTACAATAAATACAAATAACAGAAATCATATCTAATTTTGACATATTAATGCTATTTACTATTATAAACCTTGTTATTTAGATAATTTGTGCTATTATGTTATATGGCTATTTAATTTTCGGTCATATAAGGTATTACTTGTATTTATTACTATCGTCTAACTGTCGCCATAGCGGGCACCGAGTCAACTAGGCGTCCAGGTGCCCCGGTCTCGCCGTGACAACCTTGAGTAATTCCATGCCAAAGTTTGTGGTATGACCATAATATTTGTTCTTTTCTTTTTATGCTTGCAAGGCCATATCGTGGCAAACTAAACTAACCACAAGTCCCCTCACCATGCTGGGGAGTAAATGATGAAATATTAATGACCAGAAAATATTCAGTGATACTACAATAAAACCAAAAACTTACCATGAACATAGTAACTAAACTGGAGCTAGTTTACAGCTGCCTTAGGAATGACAAAAGCACCGTTACTATGAGTGAAAAGAGAGGTAAACTTACAAGGAAAATGCAGATGAAGTTGAGTGGCTCAGTGTTGTTCTTTCATTTTTCTCCTGGTTCTCTAATCTGCTATAGTCAGATCTTCTGAGAGAAAGCTCCAACTGGTGTGCTGGGATGGAGAAGCACTTGCCATCATTTCCTTCTGAATCTGTTCTCATAATATCCACCTCCCACTGTGTGTTATGCTTCTGCTGATTATCAGTAATATGAACTAGCTCGATATCTCTGGAAGCTTTCTCACAGTTATTATCATTCGAATGAGTCCTCCTTGGTGATAAATCCCCTTCTCTCCTCAGAATTAAGTTATTATCTTTAGTTGCTGCCACATCACAAGCAGGTAAAATCAGTAAAATGCCTGCAAACAAACGATATATAAAATTAAAAACATTTGAAAATATTATTACTTTGAATTTTAGTCTGTCCATTTTTCTCAGCGCCATTGTGGTCAGGAGTAGAGAAATGCCTTCCTGTTGTCTGCTTATACTCCAGGAAATTGTTGGTGTGCTTACTCCCAGCCTCCAGTTCTGACTTTGTGCAAGAGCTCTGCACGAGGGGACCTCAAATTCAATCCATGCAGAACAGCAGTGAAGATATCTGAATTCAGCATAGAGAACCATAGTCCCTACGAACAACTACCAGGTATTTCAAGACTATGCAGAATGATGTCTCAAAGACAAGAGCACATTACTGATTCAATGTTACATCAAATATTCAGTACTTAAAAACAAAGTCGTATGCTTTATCAAACTGTTCATACGTAGCACATTCCCATCCAGCGAGCAGCCAAAAATTTCTTACCTTGCTGCTTGACATATGTACTTCATTTTACCATGCCCAACATGACCAAACTGTGACACTTCGCCAACAAGAAACACTACTCCCATTCAACAAACAGTTCCATTACCCACCTGACTTGAAAAATTGCTAAATTAGTTCCCTAAGATTAATACAGATCCAAACTGTTAAAAAACTTCTTTGACATGACTTAGTATCAGCTTTGTTGTGTGGGTAATGAAACTGCCTTTGGACCAAATATCAGGATATGGAAGTGTTACTGTTCGATCCTGATTGGGCAAAGTAAAATGTCAAGCACACATGCCACATCAAGCTCACAATAGCATTCAGACTGTAAAATCTGGGCTACCAGCCTACCAAAAGTAGGAAGGAAGGGCAGCTAGAAACGTTATGTTTACTGATTCTAAAACTTACTTGAGCATCACTTTCTTGTTCACTGCATTCCCTAATTTTGTGGGCCACATTTTCAGCTTTTGTAACTCCAGTCTTCTGCTCGTGTCTTTCTGTAAGATTGTCTTCTTGTTGAGTATGCTGCACATCAAGCCTACCGTTTGCCTGTAAAATAGGATAAGAGAGGTTTGGTAACAGTTAAGTCTTGTGAAGAATGCAACATCTAAGTTATAATTGATAAAGTAAAAAAAACAGTCATGCTAAAATGATGCAAGTGTGGTCTTACCAATTGTTTTCTCCAAACATGCTGCCACAAGTTCCTTAACTCATTCTTCCGTATCGGCTTAACAAGGAAATCTGCTGCGCCCTTCAGCATGCATTTGAAAACCGTGCTAACTGAATCATGTGAAGACATCACTGCATGCCCACCAAAAAAGCATTAGACTAAGTAGTGGCATTAGAAACTAAAAACACGAGAATTGACTGACGTAACTCAATTTTAAGACATACTTATGACAGGGATATTCTTGCATGCGTCATGTTCCATGATTGTGGAGAGCAGGAGGAACCCAGACATCGAAGGAAGTTCAACTTCAGTTAAAACAAGGTCTATATTGAAAGATTTTTCCTTTAGTATGCCCCACGCCTTCACGCCATCAGAGGCTACAGCAACTGCAAGAACAAATATGGTGCATAAGGCTAATGAAAAATGTCATTTCAGAATTTCATCAAGTTAAAGAAAACTAGGAGAACTCAAGAGGCCAAAGATGAAGGAAGTATACTTTGCATCTTTCTAAAGTTTTTTTTTTTTGCATTTTCAGCATATTTCTAAAGTTTTTTTGTGTGCATTTCAGCATATTTCTAACTACGCTCAAGACACAATACTAGCGTGCAATTTTGACATATGCACTTCCAATCACTCTTGAGCAACCAGATGCCCCCAAATGGCATGGAGTATAGTTTTAAACTCTAGTCGAGCGTTAAATTGCGTATTCCTAAAGAGCAGGCAGCACTACACCAAATCTCATCAGTATAGGCGGCTACAGAGCAATGTTCCCATCCAACAGCAGCAGCTCTGGCATCACTACTTGAGAAAAAACAAGGAAAGGAAGAGAACTTAGTAACTATCAACACCGCCACTGCCAATTAGAAATCAAAATTAGCACATCTGACAAACGTATCGTGTGGAAGGTAGATCACGAGTCATCACGCCACACTAAGTATTCTACCACGCCATACTCCACAGACCAGCTTGAGCTCAATAAAATCGGCATCTACCACCCAGTTTTACCGCCAAGAAACATCGGCGCCTCCCAAAGCTGGCATCTTTTTTCAGCGCGCACCAAACAGCACGACAACACCGCCCCATTCCACATACGATTCATCCCATGCTCGTGTAACTAGCCTCTACTAACCGAATTCGAACAAGCAATTTGACAGGGACAAACAAAGTAGCTGTTTCTCGCGGCGGTGGCGCGCACCTCGGTAGCCGCACTTGCGGAGCAGCGCGGAGATGATGTGGCGCGTGGAGTCGTCGCCCTCAGCGAGCAGCACCCGCACCGGCATCCTCGGCAGCATCCGCGTCTCCCTGCTCGATCCCGCCGCCTCCTCCCCCTCCCCGTCCTCCACGTCCACCACCTCCCTCTCCTCCACTCCTCGTCCTCCCCCCATTCCGCCCGCCCTCTCCTCGCCGGAGTTACTAACCTCTGCCGCCCAACCGCCTCTCTCTCCTCTCCTCCTCGCGCTCGCCACTTGGAAATCGGAATCGGTGGTGGGTCGCGAAATCAAAATGCCAGTGCGAGGGGACACGAGTGCACGACAAAGCCGAAGAGTCGCGGGGTATATACTATATAAAGAATCTGTGCGACAGACACGTAGGCCACATCCTCGTGGGCCCGCGTCGTCAGTCGGTGCGGGAGGCGGTGGCTGGTGGGCACGTGCGACGGTATGGGGGTGGTGGGCTGGTGGCCTCGCTGGGGCCAAGGAAATATCTGCGGCCACTCGACCGGTGGGCGCGGCCGCCACGTCACATGGCCCCGCGGTGACGTGGCGATCGCTGGGTCAGTGGTTGTAAGAATTTTTCAATAACTTATTTTTATTCTAATTAAAATAATACACCTATATTTTTTATTTTACACTAATAATTATCTATCTCTCTATCGTTTGAGCGACTTGTGCTGTTGCCCAACGGTAAACGACAAGTATCTAAATCGCTTAACGGTTAAGTGACTAACACTAGTCGCGCAACCAGTGAGTGAATTAGATATTTGTCGCATTTACATGTGTTTTCCTAAAATATTCGAGCAGTACGTTGTATGTGAGTGAGCGACTAGGGACTAGTCACGCAACGATTAGTCGATAAGTGTCAAAGTCGCACAACCATTGAGCTGCTTGATATTTGTCGCCCAACCATTGGTAACTAGATTAAGTTGTTTAATGGTGTAGCAACAGAGAATTTTTAGTGTAAAATAAAAAATATAGATATATTACTGTAATTTGAAATAAAAAATAGATTATTTAAAAAATTCGTGGTCGGGATATTTCATTTCGCCCCGGCCGATATTTTCTCGCGCGGGGGGACACGTGGTAGGTCCGGAACTAAAACGGCCAAATCTACGGCTGGGATAGCGACACGTGGAGGATCGGAGGCGGGGTGGGGGATCGTGTGGCCGTGGATGGGCGTTTTTGCCTTGTTAAATCGTGCGGCTGTGGTGCCGAAGGACGGGGGCGGGTGGGCCCGGGATTCTGGTGCGGATTTCTTTATTTTATGGGGTGTCGGGTACGCAGTGGTTGGCGTTTCGCTGGGCTCGTTGTGGATGTTAATTTTCCGGGTTACAATCCGTAAATATCTGCTTCGCCCGTTTGGGGAGCCTTGCCTTGCTCGTGAAGGATATTTTTTCTGGGGAGCTGTGGCTGTGTTCGCTCTCGTGTCCATTACAAACAAGGATTTTGCAACTTTGTCCCTTGAGGACTGATTGCTAATAGCTGATCTTTTCTCCTAAGCTAGAAGCCTTGTCATCTTACTTCTTGTACGGGCATATAGAGAATCGCACGTTTTTCGTGAGGGTGTATGTGAAAGTTCCACGAGATTTTCCGAAGAATATAACATGCGCAGTGCAACTGGTATGAACTAGCAACCATGGCGGAACAATGTACCAGCGTGGTACGGTAGGGGTGAAAAAGCGGACAATTTCCATTCCATTGACGGATCGAAGGTTTTGTGGGGAAAATAGTTAATGTAAACATTATCTTTGTCTGACTTTGACTCTGAAAAATTATAAAATTAAATATGAAATAAGCGATATTCGTCTCTATGTATTTATATGTGACTTCACTAAATAACAGGATAATAGATAGATGGATTACCATATCTAAGCAGGTGAAAAATATTTAATGTCCTTTCTTCTACATATCGGCAATTAGTCTCTCTACATTCACTCTGATAGTCTGATTACACCTCTACTATCCAATGTTCTATATAGGGTTACAAGAGAAGTGGGTAATTTTCGTCAATCCCATCGACTAAACAGAAAAAATAGGTATTCGATACTATCTAAACCCTATTTTAACTTTAAAAATAAAAAATATGATAAAGAATAAATATATACGCTCCCATTGCATCTCTGATGGTACATAGATAGCCCCGTACAGTGAAAAAGTGGCACGAGCTTCTCAAGACGCATGGCGCTGAATTGTATATTGTAGACAGTTACAGCTAGCCAATATAACATCAGTTTAGTGCTCGAAATGGTGCGGTTCCACACATGCCTCGCTAAAAGAAAAGAAACAACCCATTTTCTTTAGAATTGGCAAAGACGAAATTACGAAGTGACGTATGCTAAATGTTAGTGCCTCGAACGCAAAAGGTTGTTCTTGAAGCCTGCAAAAAAAGGAATGGACGAGATTTAACCATTCATGGCCTACATGCATCGACTATTTCTGAGTTCTCCATGTATCGACACGGATAAAGAATAGAAACGACGATACTTTCGGACAAGCCGAACAATGCTTCTAGAATATCCATAAAAAGAATTCCGCCTCCAATGGTACTTATTTAGATTTATAAGTCTTTATTTATGATTTATTTTACACTGTAACTATTTATAATTTTTATCGTAATAAAATTTAGAAAGTAAAAAAGTTATATCACCATAAACAAGACAAAAAAATAAAAAACCAAGAAATTTAAAAAAAAGATGAAATTACAAGTCAGAAGCTCTAATGAGCATGGCCGCACAAGCTCCGTGCAGAATCATGCAAATAACTGTAGTCCACTCGTAATTACTACACTAATCACTTGATCAAGTAGCTAGATATTTTCTCGTGAGCACGTACACTGGCAGCCAACACAAATGGCAGGAGCTGGTGGATGATCCACACGGTCTCAATGCCAGTGGGCGTTTCGTGGACGAGAGTAGGGATGGCAATCGGGCGCGGCGGGTACGGGTAGTACTCGCCTATATCCGTACCTGCGACCCCGATTTACGCCCACGGGTATACCCGCGAAGGACCACGGGTAAAAAACTTCGCCCATACCCGTCACCCGCGGTACCGTCGCCGCGGCATACCCGTTACCGCAAAAACAAGAGGCGGTTGCCCAATGCTAATCGATTGTTCTTGCAATTCTCCTGTTCCCACCCAATGTCAAGCCTCCAAAACACTAATCCAAGTACATATACCAAACCTAACTATGTCTCCTAAATAACAATCAGAATCTATGTGCGCTGTTAAGAACCACCATAAATTCATTTGAAATTTGAACCAATACTTAGCATAGCAATCATAGCACTCAGCATTCAGCACCATGGCATTTTAGTTAGGTAAAGAAAGCTAGGTGCATCCTTCTCAGATGTCATTGTCGCTACTCGCTACAGCTGCTTCAGAGAACCCAATTAGCCAAAACATATTAGAGATGGCAAGGTGGAAATGCTGCAGGAAGTATTTACTTTTACAGACATGTGGAATTTACATGGATGCATCAATTCCTGAACATTTATATTCCTGTTAAGTAGATACAAATAGAAGGAAATAAAATGAAAAATATAATAGAACAAATCTTTCAAGAACTAAATACAAATGAGATTTCTGTATTTCCGATAAACATAATCTGCAGTTCCCACGGTGACAGAAATCTGGAGAATTTGTTTCACATTGTCTTACCTAAATGATTGATCAAGACCAAAGCATTGAGCACCAAATTAGTACCAAAGAATTAGAAATATCTTAATGATCCTTAGTTCTAATCGTCAATAAAATCAATCCCATCACAAGAAACTACCAACCATCGAAAATATTTGCCTTCTAGAACATGCCGAGGCTTTCCATCCTAAAACAAAATAAAGCACACAAATATCATAATAAAGGGTTGAATACGAAAATTATTAATCATAGGCGTGGATCAGTCGCAGGAGAAGGGGAGCTTACGAGGTCGTCGAGCTCGACGATGGAGAGGAGAGGTCCGACGCGAGGAGTGGAAGTCGGTGGCAACGACGCGCGGCGGCGACGGAGCGTGGGCGTGGAAGACGATGGTGCGCGGAGGCGAGCGGTGGGGCACGGGGCTCTCTGGCTTGGCTCGCCGAAGACGACGCCAACCCATCCGTCGCCCGCCGTCGCCGTCTGCGTCTGGCGCCTCGCCGGCGCGAGCCCTCTGATCTGGACGGGCGGATCTGGATCTGAGAGGCGGGCGGTGGCGGCGGCCGACGGGGAGGATGATGCGGCGGCGGAGGCTCTGCGGCCGAGGCGAAGCGGGGCGCAGTGCGCAGGCGAGGCGCGCGAGAGAGACGCATTTGGGGCGGAGGAGGCGGTGGCGGGTTGGGCGGAGGAGAGGAGGCGGGGTGGGCGGAGGCGCCGGCGGAATCGGCGGATGAAGGAGAGTGCGAGAGGAGGGCGGAGATGCGAGAAGGCCGAGGGGGTGCGGCGGGTGAAGAGGTATCTGGGCGGCCGGCGGGGAGAGTTAGGGTTTATTATTTTAGGGTGGCCCACTGCCGGTTTTTTTCACGGGTAAGCGGCGAGGCAGTGCAGGTAGAGCTAACCCATACCGTGCATCTTTACCCGATGGGCAGAGATTTCCCCCTATTTTCATACCCGTGGGCAAAGAATACATCCCATACCCGACTCCATTAGGGTATTTACCCACGGGTACGCGGGTAAACGGGCACAATTGCCATCCCTAGACGAGAGGCAATGTCCACTTCTTTTTTGTTTGTGACCTACAATTTTTTTTAAAATAAATAATTAAAACAGTTTCTATATTATCCTTTTAAAATAATTTATTGATATTTAATTTATTTATATAAATATTTATATTAAAACTATAAACCACCATCATCAGTTATAAAATCGTAGACGAAAATATAGCACCTGTCCTGAGGAGCCACGCCGTGGGCCGTGGGGTCTCGATCCGGAAGGGCCCCATGGCTTGGATTTGGTCGCTGTCCTCTCCCTGTTTCTGAGTCTCGCTATCACATGTCTTACGTGGCACACTAATATCTTCCTGCAAGTGCTGCAAGTTGCAGCAGGAACGACCAAATGGATGGATCGAAAGAGCTCGAGATCGCGTGCCTTCACGTGGTGCGGCATGACTCGGCATAAATCTGTCGACCTAGGGACCAACTTTTGCGAGTTTTACAGTCGGTAGCCATACGTTAGTGTAGGCCAGGAAGTTTCAGCTTCCAATTCTTGCGACGTCCGTCGTTTGCTTCAACCCTTCCCATTTCCCGGCACAGGCGAGTGCGTCGACGGCTAGCTCGTCGGTCGTCGGCGCGCGGCAAGCGAGTGGTGAGGCGTTTCTGGATCGACGACGAGTAGCTTTCCATTCTATGGCCAGGCTCGTACGAGCCGTCTCCATCTTGCTTTGATCGATGTGCAGGCAGAACATGGCTGGTTGCCAACGCCTTGGCCCCCTGCCAGCGCGGCGTTGTGCCGTGCGAATATAGAACATTCTCAAGTGAGCCAAACGAAAAGGCGATCCAAGTGCAGACCAGCGAGAGGAGCTAAGCTAGCAGAGTGACCGATCTAGTAACGAACACAAAAAAAAGGTCGAACGAGAGGTGGAGCTGCGGCGGCCACTAGCTCGCGATCTATCCCGTCCTATGGGTGGAAACGTGGACAGTAGGATTTGATTATTCAGAATCAGATGTGGTTATGGGCTATGCGAGATAGTAGTACTGCACCAAATCTTTCTTTGGAGATACGCAACGCAAACGCACCGAGGGGGGAAAATATCTTGCCCGTTGACAAGTCATAGATATACCACGAGCTCACAGGAAATATCGGCCTTGTCTTCTGGACTTCTGGTCTTTTGCCAATAGTCTATCTAGAAGTTAAATTAAGTCAAATCAAAGGTGGAATTAGGCCTTAGACTAAATAGGCTATAATCTGAGATACAATAGTGCTATTAGTAGTATCTCTTCTAGTATATACTCAGTATAAATAGTTGATATAGCAGCCCAGCCCGAGGCTTAAAAAGCTATCAACCCAGTCCAAACAACAAGTCAGCCCATCAAAATAGCAGTCAATAGCCCATCAAGTCAGCAGCCCATAAGACATTCACAGATCCACTAAGACCCAGTAAAGGAAACCCTAATCCCCAACCCAACCCCCAGCCGGCCAGGCGCCCAACTGAATCAGATCTCAGCCCCGAGCCCTCGATCCGGCAATCCGCCCTCGCCTGTGCTCACCCCCAATCGTCGGCCGCTGCTCTGACTTGTGCGGCTGCGCCTGCGTGCGCCCCCAATTCCGGCCACCGCCCTCGCTTGTGCCACTGCACGCCCCACCGCCGGCCGTCGTTGCGCTCGTCTGTGGTCCACTGGGCGCTGGCCGCCGCCCTTGCCCCTCACTCCCCACGCGGACGCAAGAAGCCGCCCCGTCCTTGTGGACCTGCGCGGCTGCGCCCTCCGCTAGTCCGCCCTCCGGGAGACCAGGAGTCCGGGTGCTCGTTAGCTCGTGGACAGTGGACCTGCGCGGCTGCGCCTCCGTCGTGGCTCCACCCTCGTCAAGCAGCGACGCTGTGGGCTGCCGCGGCGCCACCCTTGTGGACCTCCGAGTCTCCGACCTCCGGCCTCTGCCCTCGCCCTCGTCACGCAACGACGTCGTGAGCCGCTGGCTGCTGCCCACCGCGGCGCCGCCCACCATGGCAATGCCCTTGTGGACCTCCGAGTCTCCGGCCTCTGGGCTCCACCCTCGCCTAGCCGCCCTCATGGACCCGCAGGTTGCACCGCCGCAACCCGCAGCCGAGCAGAGAGGAGCCGAGCACGGGGAGGCCAGAGGCGGGGAGCTCTCGCCTGAGTCGCCTCTCGCCTCTTGGAGTCTTAGGTGCAGGAGCAGGCGAGGCTGCAAGCAGTGCTGTAGCGGAGCAGCCGAGGCGAGCGCCGAGCAGAGCAGGTAATTAAATGAGGTGACTGGTGAGGGTGTTTCTCCGACTCGTCGTAAGGATAAGTCATAAGTGGTGAACTGGATATTTAGTAGAAATTATTTAGGATTTTAGTAGGAATTATTTTTATATTTCAAAATTAGTACGAATGAATGAATAATCAGGTGAAATGACATATGTTTAATGTTTTATATTTGCTATTCAGGAACTAACTATTAAGGTTTAAGGATACAAATTACAAATTGAAGAGAAGCAAGAAACAACTTTCTCATGCAAGTGGTAAGTTAGTTTATTTCAAATGTAATATTCATGCTCTTTGAATTTATCTATAGTCATATTCATATTCATATTTTATTTTATTTTTTATGTTGTCTTTGCAGGTTTTGGTTCTTGTCCTACTATTGATGAGGAAATGGTGGGCTAGCGCATAAAATAGTGAGCAAATCTCTATTTAGGATTTGAGATACTTGATGTATCTTTATTACACTACATTCTGGTTTTATATACTTTCTTTATTATGATTTATGTTGAAAACTTGAACTCTTCAAGTATTGAGCATTAAGCAAAATTTTCATACCAATGATGTATTTATGGCGTATTTTTTTATTATATCATAATATAGTTTTAGACTTGTGGTATGCTAGATTATTACTATGTTCAAATTTAGCCCGAGGAGTGCTCCAATCCTGAATCCGCCACTGCTTCAAACGATTTTTTAAAGTCGTTTTTTCAAACGACTTTTTAAGCCCGCCGACACGTGCCCTATCCACATTAACATCTTCATTGTCCACTATTATCTTAAAAGATACAGCAAAAAATATCAACATACTAAAAAAAATCATCAACGACATGGTCATCTTTACAGGTGGACAGTCTCCTAGATATCCGGGAATTTTGGACACATGTGGACCCCTAAACACCTGAAATTCCGTTTTTATCCCCTAAACCAAAAAAATTCCGAAACTGGACCCCCGCCTGAGCGCGCGTTCGCGTTGCGTCGACACGTGTCCAGTCGTGCGGTGTGGTACCGCATGACCGCACTGTAGCACGGGTCATGCGGTACCACACCGCACGACCGCCTCGCCCTCCGCGCCGGCCGCACGTTCCGGATTTTTGAGCGCACGACCGAAGCCCCGACCGCACGACTCGGTTTTTTGACCGCACGACCGTGCTCTGATGCGATCGTCGCGGTACCACACCGCACGCATCGGACACGTGTCGACGCAACGCGAACGCGCGCTCAGGCGGGGTCTAGTTTCGGAATTTTTTTGGTTTAGAGGCCAAAAACGGAATTTCGGGTGTTTAGGGGTGCACATGTGTCCAAGATTCGATATCCGGCATAGGGCTGGCCTGGTGCACACTGGCATCTGGCTACTTGGCTGGGCTATCCAAATGATTTCGGGACACAGGCCGTCGTTTCTTACAGCGTCGCTCGTGTATGGTTGGCACATGGGAATCTAGGCCTGATTCACGTCGAAATCGCCCTTCAAATTCAGAGCCGCCGTGGCCTAGACAAAAAGTAAGATGGACAGTGTGCTTGTGATTGGGCCTGGGATGCTCGAGAAGACATGGGCCGTTCTCGAGTTGGAGACGTTTGGTACGGGCAACCGTCCATGAAGTCCATGAGCCGCGAAAAATTAGTTTGGAAAAAAAAAAACCAGGGCTAAAACTTGTCTACCATTTGGTGAATGGCCTAACACCAGAAATAAGCCCACGTAGATCTGGTTCTACTTCTCGGCCCACCTCATCTTGCTCCACATCCACATTTAACCCGCCGATTTAGTGCTAATGGTGATGAGCCGGCCACCAGTCGATTTGTGATGGCTCGGTTAGTCTTACCGAGCTGCAAGTGTGGTAGATAATACATATCGTTTGTTAGTAAGAGAGAATTAGATTTATAAAGATAGATGTTTATAAACTAAATTAAAAAAAGCTATAGTGTGATTTGTATAAACAGTTTCAGAGTAAACTACTCATATGTCATCATCCACGTGGCCACGTACCCAATTCGAGCGCATACCATTGCCACCGGCTAAGCCAACCGCCACCAATGCTTTCACGGCCACCGCCGGCGATATCGCCGGCGCGGCTGCACAAGCTGTTGACCTCGCAGTCGGACCCCCTCCTCGCTCTCGAGCTCCTTACCCTCGTGTCCCCGACCACCACGCCTCACCCGGCCACCCTCCACGCGCTCGCTCTCTCCCGCCGCCTCCTCCCCCGCCACCTATCAACAATCAGGGTTTGCAAGAAAACATCTGCAAATAGTGGTGCACGGTCGTTTTGCCCGCTAAAATGCAACAATTGGAGGAGTTGAGAGCGTTGTTTGGTTTATCTTGGCAGTTTGGGGTATTCGAATAACTTCAAATAAGGTATGCATCGTTTGTTAAACCACAGTATGAATCATATGACATACAAAACCTAATCACCATGAATAAAAGAGAAATACCTCTCGTTAGGCCATGTCACAAATGTTAAGAACCATTTGATTAATTGAAATATAGATCATAATCATAAATACCCATTAGCTATCCTCAATTACAATACAACTTAAAGAGCTGTATATGGAACAAACACATTCTATTTATTAGGGAGGAGTCCGGAGGCATATTAGAACCACAAAAGTATCATTTAAAGCTTGTCCGTACAATTGCTGGGGCCATTAGGATACTATAAAATAAGTTCTGGTGGAATTATTAATTTTTAGAACAATAGCGCGAGGACAACAAATTTGTAGCATATGCAACTTGTATGGTAATTGGTTGTGGGTTTCATGGCAAGTTTGATCTACGAATTGAGCTCTGGCTTTGATAATCGCGGTGTTGGTATAGCCACCAGTGGTTTGCCCTTCTTCATCACAATTCTGAACTTCTCAGAAAGGTCACACTTGGTATCTTGTGGTAGCTTCCAGTCAAATTCTTGGAGCAGCAATGCTAGGGAGTAAGCTATCATTATTTCTGCCATCGGAATCGCTACACAAATTCTTCTGCCAGATCCAAATGGAGAGTAATCGAATTGGTCGCCACTGAAATTTGACTTGCGATCGCATTCCAAAAATCTCTCTGGCTTGAACTCCAAGGGGTCATTCCATACTGAAGGGTCTCTCTGAATTGCCCAGGCATTTATAATGATGCGACTGCCCTGCGGGACATGATAGCCACCACTAGTTGAGTCGGCACTTGGACAATATGGTACCATGAGAGGAAGCGGTGGGTGTAGCCGTAGTGTCTCCTCCATGACACAATGGAGGTAATGAAGCTGAGGGATCTGTGACTCTTCCACCATGTGGTCTTTTTGTACAACACTATCGAGCTCATTCTGTACTTTCTGTAGTAACCTGGGATTCTGCATCATCTTGGCCATGGCCCATTCTACGGTGTTTGATGTGGTCCCTGTCCCTCCAACAACCATATCCTGTTGCATAGGAAGACTGTATGTTCTATATAATAATGCTTATGTTCAATTCTTGATATGATATATGCACTCTCTGTTTCTTACACTTTCTTATTGATTAGATGGGGTCTTGTAGAAGTGCAAATTTATGTTTGTGAAATTTCAAGTTAACATTGTACTGAACCAAAGCTAGAAAGTAGATAGTTACCCAAATGTGACTGCAAATTACCCATATGGAATGAGGAAGGTAACATCTGATCTGTATTGGCTTCATTTGGGAAGCACACTAATCACAGATATATGATAACTACTAATAAAATGTGATATTATTAAGTCCACGTAAATAATCAGATTGTGGAAAAATCGTAAAAGATTCAAGCCCACCACAATTCATGACTTTCTTGGACCAGTAATCCACTGTGAAGCAAAAAAAGTATGCCAGGATTAGGCTTTTCTGCTCTTGGTTCAACTATTACTTGAAACCGGATTCTTGGTTCTGCATACAAGAATTTTTTTGGGCGCAATACTTACTTGTAAGCTTGAATTTCAAATTTTATTACTTTCTTAGGGGCTCTTTTTCGATAAACACTTTGGCTCTATTTGAGATATAACGCAAACTAGTTGTACAAGAGAATAGGTGGTTCAGTCTTCCTTACTTCCTTCCGTTTCGACTTTATAGTCCTGCTAGTTGAAATCACCAATGAGGTTTGCACAATTGCAATGGACTGGATATATTTCTTGTAAAACATTAGCTGTAGAGATCTATGGATGTACATACTAGAAGAAGGGCCTCGACATTAATCATGGTGAAGGGGGTCTTGCCAGTTGCCATCGCCTCCTTCCTTCTCTATCTTTAGCAAGTACTCCAAGAAATCTGTTGCTTTATGCCACCCTTCCTTCTCTGCCATTATCCTCTGCTCTATGATCCTTGCGAATATTTGGTCAAACCGCATCTTGAGCCTCTTCATCTTCTTTTGGACTCCTTACAGGTCTAGTGGAGCTAGTCCTGGAAAGAAGTGACACATTGGGCTGGCTGAACAAGTCTGTGATCTCGGTGCCAAGGTTACTAAACTCCTTGTCCACATCAGTTTTGTCATTATCGGTGTCAATAGTCCCTCCCCACATTGTTTTTGTGATCACGTTCAGTGTTGCAAGGAACATCTGTGTACCAATGTCAACTGGTGTGCGGTGTGCCAGATTTATAGTAGAGAGGAGAAGAAAGGAAGCATGTGTGGAAAAAAAAAAGAAGTTTAAGAATCCAAAGTCCAAGTTTTGAATAAGATTTCTAAGCTCAATTCGGATTTTCCACAAGTCCAACTGAATTCAAACTCATAATCAATTTAAAACTCAATTTAGATTTGGTTCGGGACAACCCACATGACCTGTAATAAAAAGGTCATAACTTTCACAAAAGAGTCCAAGTCGGATGTTTTTGTGCTTGTTGAAAAGCTTATTCTAATGCCCACGCAATTGATAAGGTGCCCGTATCAGAAACCTTATAGTCATACCGCTATGACTGAAACAATGTGACAACTGCAAATTTAGGTTCTTTTTTTGTGTGAGTTTGAGTCCAATACATGTAGGAATGAGTTATAGTCGGTTTGGATACCTTGTGGGTTGTGGCTGACTGTAGGAGCTATATAAACACATATATTCGTGTTTTTTGGCGTATACCACGTTTAATCTATTGAAAATAGAAAACTGTCTCTGCACTCATTCTTTTTTAAAGTTTGCATTGCAGCCGCCATCTAGAGAAGGAATTGGGTGTTCTCTTCGCCTTGTTCTTGCTCATCCTTTGTGATTTACAGGAGCATTGCTTCTACTTCCGCGTGGTCGAGTGGAAGTCAATCAAGTGTGTGGTTTAGCGAGTTCGTTCATTGCAGGTTGTTGCACTGGCAATGTATTGTCCATGGCAATTTCGCTCGGTTGCACAAGTTACCAACGATCCTACATCGAGAAAATCGGAATCTTTGCATCATCAGGCTTGAGGAAAGGTAGGCTGCCAACCAGTGGGAGTCCTGCTGGGCCGGGGGTGGGGGTGTTGTAGAGAGATGCTATGGCAACGCGGACGATGATGAAGTATGGGATGGTTGCTGCAAGTACAGTCACAGAGTAGGCTAGGGTTATGGATGTCTCCATGGTTGTTGGGAGAACAGTGGTAGTTTCCGGAGCATGGAATGCGAATTAGTAGAAAGGACAGAAATGGCTCCTCCATATTCCAGCGCCCCAATACTGCAAAAGCATGAGGTTGTATGAATTGAAAGTCCACACAGAAGAATAATCGGACCAATTATTCGTTACATCAGTTTAGCATTATCTTGCTGCAAGCACTATGTTTTACCCAGTGGTCACTATTCTTGTAAATTCTGGAGATGAAAAACAACTGGTTGCAGTGGCGTGTGTAGAAGTTCTCAGCTCTAGAGCTGGGAATGGGAAATCTGGTGCTACAGACAGATGGATGCTACTGCAAACCTTTGCACTGCTCCCAGTGATCTAGAAAGCTAGAAACTATTTTAAATATGTTGTTCTGCCAAGTCCAGATGGGCTGTTGTCCAGTGTCCACATGGTTGTAAATTTGTAAGGAAAGTACTATACTTGTGTAGGTATGGCATGTCATGAACGTAAAGTGTGCAATCTAGCTTGGCGTGTAATCACAGTATGGTCGAACTAAAAAAGTTATAAAAAATTCAACTTCTAAACTTACTCTCTCTCTCTCTCTATAAATTTTTTTAGTTTAAATTCATTCTATATTAAAAGTAATAAAAAGAGAAATGTAATAAATGTTAAGAGTTAACCATAAAGTACATCTACAGATATTTTCAGAATTTGTCGTGACTCCTTCTCCGCATCCGCTGCCTTCCGTCCCTGCCCTGCCTGCACCTCCACCTCCCACTGCTCCTCTCTGTTCTCCGGTTCCACCGCCTGCCTCACCTTTTCCTATCCACCTTTACTTCCTCTTCATCTCTGGCCCCTGGCCCTTGCCACTCCACCCACAACTTCTTCTCTGTCCCCTCTCCGCGCTCTCCTCCACCGCTTCATACTTCCCGTCCGCGCTCCACCTCCTCCGCCTCATATCCTCCCGCTTACCCCCTTACCTCCCCACTCGCCTCCCACAATCTCCTCATCGACGCCATCGCTCGCTCTGGCCACCTTGTCATCTTACTCTCCCTCTTCCACCGCCTCCGCTCCCTCCATGTATCCCCCTACACTGACACGTACCGCACCTTGACCCAGTGGCTCTACCGCCATGGCCAGGTCCGTACTACCACTACCCTGCTCGATGAAATGCTGCATAGAGGGATCCCCGCTGGCCCACCGGCATACACCACTCTGCTGAATGCCCTCTGTCGCAAGATGATGCCATTGAGCAAAAGACGCGGTGGATAATGTAGCAGATGCGGAGATGGTGGTGGAGGCAGCGGAAGAAAGATGAAGTCAGTTAAGCTGCTAGAGATGCCGCGAGTCATGGCGGTGAGGGCCAGTACCAACCAGAGTCCCCATGCGATAATCCTAAACACAATAAGAATCAGAATCGATAATAACATGACAACCATGATCAATGAGCTGACCGACAGATATGAGCTACATGGTTAGTTTTGGATTATGAGAAACAATAGGAACATGAAAAGAGGAATTCAAAAGAGTGCCTCATCTTGCGATAGAAAGAGTGGTACCATCTGTTGTCTAAACAATGATAGGAGTAGCGAGAGGACTTATGAAAGTGAGACTAATGGAGTCAGATGTCATATGAAAGGAAGCACCAGAGTCAAGAATCTAGGGCTATATACCTGAGGAAGGAGAAGTAAAAGGTGGTCTCTCACTAGAAGACTGTGTAGTAGAACCACCAGAACTGGATGGTGGAAAAGCAGCCATGCGACACAGCAGTGTGAGAGGCTCCTAAGTATCATAAGCACCAGAGCTCCTCTTAGAAGAGGAACCTCTAGTGCCCTTCGGAGGATGATCACCACGACGTAAATACTTCTTCTTTCTATAGCAAAATTGCTCCACATGTTCCTCCTTATTGCAGTAGGTGCAGTGGATTACCCTACCAAAGCAGTTGTCACTAATAGAGGCACCACTTGTGAAGGAGTAGCTGGAGCCATAGTGGGTATAGAAGCTGAAGAAGTTACCAAAACCGAAGGAAACGATGGTAATGGCAGCATAACTGCACCTCGAAGCTGAATCTCCTCAGTACAAATAGTTGTAAGGGTGGCGAGTTAGCAACTGAGCATGAGTCTACTCATACTCAGCCCAGAGATGTGTTAAGAAGTCGTAGATGCGACAAAACTCCATGTGGAATTGCTGATGCTGATAACACTGATAAGTGTGACAAACATCTGGTCCCAAAGAGTCAATCTGGTGCCATACAGTGGACAACTGGGCATAGAACTCATCCATAGTGGCATCCCCCTGCCGCAACAGCTGCTCTTGACACACTACAGTAAGGTACAAGAAATCATTAGATGGCTCGCAGCGATTGCGCAGATGTGCCCACATCAACTATGCTGAAGCCAATCCAACCACATCCCTAGTGAGATGTACCTTCATGTTAGCAACCAAAATAGTAGACGCATGAGTATTCTTATTAATCCATGTCTTGTAGGCAGCATACTAAGTCTGAAGTCTCCATGGCATTTTTAAAAGTATCAAATGGCTCCTTACAAGCGTCTTTGGAAGCATCTTTTGGGAGCATGGGCTCAATAGGTAGAGCAGGGCGAGGGGGACAAGGTAGCTTGCCGGTGAGAAATTCCCAAAGGCTCTGACCACATATGTGGAGGCGCATATGCTAAAACCAGTATCGATAATTAAGACCATCAAAGATCATCGGGCAGTGAGGAACAAAAACTGTGCCTGAAGAGGATGACATCTTTTCTCTTTCTCTCTTTCTTTCTTTTCAGTAGGTCAGGAAAACAGACTGACACAACCCATTGCAACCTATCAGTCAGAGTGAATCAAGTGGCGTCGGGCGACCTCACCAGCGGAATCCGGAGTGAACCGAGAGGCATCGAGTGTCCTCACGTGCGGAAGACAACTTCGGTCGGTCGAGAAGACGGCGATGGAGTGGCGGCGGCAACGTGGAGCCCTGTTGATGCAGAGCCAGTGACCCACCATTAGCGAAATCACAGTTAGATCTGGGTGGTGGCCTAGATGGAGTCAGATCCGAGTGGCTGGGCGTCTGAGCGGCGGTCAGCCCCTGAAGACGGAGATGAGTCCCCGAAGGACAAGTGGATCCGGGCGGCCAGGTGACCAAGCGACGGCCAGCCCCTGAAGACGGAGACGGACAGGGAGGCGATGTCCTGGAGCAACGACAATCGAAGGAGTGATGAGCGTGGTGGAGACAGCGGGTTGTGAAGAATGGCAAGCGCGGTGGAGATGGCAAAGCCAAGCGGCGGCTTAACAACAAACCCTAAGTTTGCTTTGATACCATGTTATGAATAGCTTATATTCATCATGAGGCAATGGGCCAATACACACACACATAAATACAAGTATGGTATATTTATAGGTAACCCCTTATATAGTAGGGAAAATTCACATCTAACACTTTTGACCCTATTGTGCAAGTATTGTCTAATCATGCTACGTCTGTACTTATTTGTACTGCACTTGTTTTATTTGGCGCAGCATAGAAGTACACACTTACGAATATTTCATGCCAATTGGATGCATTCTTTCGTCCTCTCTTCCAAATTCTTAGTGAAGCCAATTGTAATCACCTCATCTAACTATTGTCCAGCAAAATGAATTACTGGACCTTTTTATTGAACGAATAGACTAGGGTGTTGTGTTCTTAATGGTGGGGACTAGGGAGTCCCAATTGCTTGGCCTGGGTTCAAATCTTTTGCCAAGCAGGGGCTCAGTAATCGTGGGGGCGCGTGTTGTATGTTTGATGCAAAATTGACTACTTATGGAATTTGAGATATTTGGAATTCCTTTCGGCATCCTTGAGCTTCTAGGTTCTCACTATGTGCGCAGCAAACTCGTTTTGATGTCAGCTGTCTAAGTTTGATTTTCCCCCCCGAAAGTTCAAGTTTGATTGTAGTAATCAAAATGCTCGAATTGCATGTAGCAAAACCAAGTTCAATGGTGAAGTTTGATTATACTGCCTGTTTTGGCTTGTATTATTTTGTGAAATTGAAGGATCATTTTTAAACCTCATGGACTACTGGCTAATGAGTTTTAGTATTTTGTTTTTTTTAATCCATCCTTTTCTTCCTTCTGATGTTGTGCGGAAATTCATTTATGGTTGAAGCCTCTAAGTCCATGCTTACCGTCTGCCATACTTAACAATCCTTGTTTGCTATACAAGGCATCTTCCTAGACACTGGACCATGGTTTCGTCATCCTGAGTATGCATTACGTCTGTACTGCATTTAAATTCCATTCAACGCAATCTACCAATCACTGGAGCTTGCATCCTTTGGAAGACTTTGAGACGGCCTTGTCAGTTTGGTCACCTTCTCCCCTCAAAAAGAACTTGAGCATTAGCACTCCAGGATAGCAATCCCTCCCCTGTTCTCCAGAGTGATATCATGTCATGACAGCCATTCATCATACATGTTATTATTTTGCCCCTCTTTTGCTTTGATGCACAATCTTCAGTAGTGCTTTGCATAGCAAAGCAGCTTGTACTTAGGACCCCATCAGCCCTTGGCATGATTCCTGCTCACTATATATCACATTTTGTGTGCTTTAGTTGGTAGTCATCTGGAAATCTTTAGGCAGAGCTCCCATCAGTGTGGCCATAAACAAAGCTGTGACTAGGATCACCCAACCAACCCACCTTATCTATGCACAAGCTTTCACCAGGACCTTGTCTTGAGCTCACCAAATCTGACAGCGACACAACCCAATCCATGGCCTCCAAAAGATGTCTAAGTTGCAGATGACCAATTCATTTTGACAAGCACTGATCATCCCTTCTCCAATTCCTCCCCCTAATGATAGGCCCAAGGATCATTTTGCACAGGAGAAAGGCAAGCAAGTACTTGTCCATGCCCACCACTAGTATTAACCTTCTCTTGCTTGCAGTTGCTCTCTCTACTAGCCTCCTCGGATTTGTTGATGATTATTCTTTTCGCCGGTGTCCCGTTGGTCCAGTCACAGATGATGTTTACAAGCTATTGCTCATGGGCCACCAGCTGCTGCTGCCGTTGCTGCTTCTGCTGCATTCTTGCTGTCTGCTTCAAGCCGATCGAGTGCTTCAGTTCTTACGCTACCCCCTCGGGTCTCGACGTGTGTTTGCGCAAATCGGAAGACAGGATCCGGGCAAACGCACTGTCTGATGGTGAAATTTCTGGGGGTTCTAGCAGGGCACGGTTTGGTGCTTGCTTCTGCTGACGTTGATGTTTCAGAATTCAGACAAGCACTAAGCTAGAGCGTAGATTAAGACGCAGATCAATGTATCATTTTTATGTCTTGCTGTGCAAAAGATACAGGCAAGTTGGTGAGAAGATTAATTAGAGATCAACTGGCCTTTTATATTCAGTGTTATTCCGTCTCTGTTTATTTAGGCTTAGACTTTTTGATTTATAATTTAAAGCCAACTTTTTAGGTTAAACAGCTTAAAAGCAGTTAGTTTTTAAGCCAAACTAAATTATTTGGCATCCTAACTTTTTACTAAATAGGATGGTGTAGTTTATTACTTGAAAGTATAAAATACCCCTATTATATTGATTGGCAAAAAGTTTAACATGTATCATCTTGTAGCATGCGAAATGAGCCACTTTTGGTTTTTTTCTTGCTTTTTTTTCTTTTCCTTTTGTTTCTTTAGATGTCACGTCATATGTATTTCTTGTATACTTCAATCGTGAAGGCTAAGTACTAGCACTCTAGCAGGCTCTCAAATGAACTAACATTTTTCACACTAGAACAAAGTACGATCAGGACGAGAGGAAAAATATTCATCATTTGCAACAATCACAACATCAATAGTTCCTCAAATCTAACTTTTTCCTTACATTCTAGAAAAAGAGAGCACATAAAATTAAAAAAAACTTATGTACCTGGCTATTGATCACATCAGCATTACATCAAAAGACAGCGTTACATAAGCTGTAACTAGCTATGTTCCTATCCAGATATAAGCATTACACGTTTACATAATCAAGAGCTGTCTTGCAAAAACACCAAGGCAAGATGAACCTTTAAGATAAATTAGACAGACTTAAGATGAACCTTTCAGAGAAACTAAACAGTCTCTAACATTTAGATTCTACAACATCCATTGCAATTTGCGATCCTGCACAATAAACTGAATCATATCAATGACCTGCTAGAACCATTGCAGAGCTTAAATGTAGGCCCACTGCTAAAACATTGACAACCTTTCTTTGCTTTCCATGGGGACACACTGTCTTGTAATGGACAATCCTTCAATTTTGGTTCTTGATGACAATCCGGCATCCCTATTGATCATCTCCAAGATTCTTGCCAAGTTCAACTTTAAAGGTACATTATATTTTCTAAGCATACAGTAGTATATCTATTTTGAAATCCTTTCCCCCCTTTGTTTCAAAGAAAGAAGTGTTTTTACTAAAAAAACGAAATGCAGAATTTGCAAAATTGAGAAAGTGGATTTGTAATTCCAGTCTTCTCAGTTCTCATCCACAAAAACCTAAGGATTCCCATGGATTAGCATTAATCATAGGAGTTCAAGTGAGATCCAAGTACTATACCGGCTTCAACGTTGGGAAGGAGACTGACGGCAGCGTCGGGTAAGGTGACAGTGGCATCTGGGAAGGCAGCGGCGAATGCGATGGGGGAGAAGGAGGTGATGGGGACGATGACGTTGGGGGAGAAGGAGGCGATGAGGGGCTGCGGTGGTGAAGGCGACGGGGGGAGGTGACGTCGGGGGAGAAGGAGGCGATGGGGGTGGCGGCAGCGGGGGAGAAGGAGGCGACGAGGGGCCACAGTGGTGAAGACGGCAGGGGCAGCAGCGTCGAGGGAGAAGGAGGCGACGAGGGGCTGCGGCGGTAAAGGTGATGGGGCAGCGCCATCGGCGGGAGAAGGAGGCGATGGGGGGAGGCCACATCGGAGAGAACTATTTATACATGGTAGGAGTGGGTAATTTTGGCGAAGTTCAGCAACAACAGACTATTTCAGTATTTCTATCCCGCAAAAGCCTAAAAAGGCACCTCAAAATTGGCTTTTGACTTTTAGTTATATGGTGGCTTAAGCTTTTTAAAAGCCCGGTAAAAAAGCCACCTATTTGATTAGATTTTAGCTTTTTTTGCTTTTAAGTCAGAGAAAAACCTAAACAAATAGGGCCTCAGTGTAACGTAGAAGTTAAAAGGAGTGCCGCTTGCGAAGGTGGTAAAAATGCAACTGTTGCTAATTGGCCTTTGATGATGAGGTAGAGAAATGGTGTAGCCTTTGATATCTCTGTCATGGCCGGGAAATGTACAAAAGCGTAGTAGACCATATGATTGTTGAATGTTCAAAAGTTGAAGGCGCCATTTGGTTAGAAAATTGACTTGATGAGCCCAATTGGGCGTACAAATCAAGGTTCTTGTTGTTCTTGTGTCCCTCTATTGTGTGGTCACTGGCTACTACTACAACAAAAAGAATCATTTGCATCCCTTTGGTCTATACTACTGCATTTGCATCCCTCCTCATCTGTTTAGCTACAAGTGAAGCTTCAGAAATTTTCTTCTTGTTAGTGTAGAAACCAAACACAAGTCAAGGGTCGGACATCGGCTGTATTACCAGTAAGTCTTAGTCACCATTCATGGAGATAACCCCGCGAGGGCCTGGTATCTTTAAGCATAAGTAGTTTTGATGCAATGTTGCACATAAGCAGTTGATAGTTACCCTTCCCATGATAGTGTTGAATGGGGGACTCAATGTCAATGACATTGAATCTGATAGCTTCTATGCAATGATTTTATTGTGTTCCAAATGTTATAAGGAGTTCAGTCCTCCCGAGAGGTTGGATAGATTTTTCTGGCACGAAGCCGGTGAGGGGGTGGTCGGATGGTAGTATACCATGATGATAACCCCCCAGTGATTCCCCTAGCTCATTGAGTGTGTGTAGGTAGAGTATATCTGTTGAGCTTCCTCCGTCGATGAGGATGCATGAGACCTCACAATTAGATATTATGGTGGTTACCAAGAGAGCATCGACAGGGGGAAACATAAGCCTTTTGTATTCTCAGTTATGAAGCTAAGCGGAATGGTCACCCATTTAGGAAGGGTGCTTTGAGGGGCCACCCCGATGACGTTGACCTTTCGGTCATACTCTTTCCATTGGTGCTTAGATCCATACTCGGAAGGCGAGCCCCCCATTATGATGTTTACTTATCTTTGTGGTGCCTGTAAGGGGAGTTCTTGCTCCACATCTTATGGGTGCCTCTCTGGGGGTGGATCACCAGGGCCCTGCACTGGGGGTGGTGGAATTGCTTGAAGGGGCAATGTCTCCACAGCCACGGGGTGTGGTGGTGACCCTCGGCACGACTCGGGGTTGAGTTTGAGGAGTTTTGCCACTTCAGCATTGCACTAGCGACACTCATTCATGTCATGCCCACTCATTTTGTGGTAGGCACACCAGCGAGCATCCCATTGGTTTGGGTTATTTCTCCTTTCATCGCGGCCTTAATCAGGATGCCCTTTCTAGTGGGCCTTAGGCCTTGGTTCCTTCTTGGATTCTTTGGAGGAATTGCCCCCGCGAAACGGGATAGTAGGGCTTTCCTGTGAGGGGGTGTCGGCCACGATGAAAATTCTAGAATCACGTCCTCCACTGAAGTGATCCCTTTGGTCCTTGCTCTTCTTCTTGGAGGAGCTTTTTGACTTCTTCCTAGGGGGTTGCTTTTGGATTGTAGGAGAAACCTTTTTTTAGCTAGGTCGTCTTCTTCTCCCTAGGCGTATTTCTCCATGACCTTGAAGAGTTCATGGGTTGTTTTCAAGAGATCCCTTTCCAGCACGCAGTTAAGCTCCCTTGGGAGCAACCCCTTCTTGCATACGTTAATACTGTAGAGTTCAGGGTATCTGCTACTTGGTTTCGTGCTTTGGAAAAGTGCTTAACGAATTCCCTTGTGGACTCACCCTTCTGTTGCTTGACATTAAAGAATTGATTGGAGAGCATGAGATGCTTATAGCTTCCTTGGAAGTTTACATTGAGCTTTTCCCGTAGTTGGTCCTAGGAATAGATGGAGCCTTTCTTTTGGTTGAAGAACTAAGAGTGTACTATCCCGGAGAGGAAGAGTGGGAGGTAGTTATACATCTCTACCCCTTCACCTCCCCTAGCCTGAATTGTCGTGGAATATACCTCCAAGAACTGCAAGGGGTCAGAGTCCCTATCGTATGGCCCAAGGTTACGTTGGCAGAATTTTGGTTGAAACGGAGTTTCGAAGATGTCTTGGGAAAGGGGGTTGCTAATCTCCAAGATGCCTCAGTCACCTCGCGCACGAAGTAATGGTGATCATGTGAGAAGATGACGACGGTGTCGGGGCTCCTTCGAGCTAGAAGAGTTGGATGCCTGGTAGTGCAGCGACGGTGCCTGGACCGACGAGTGACTTGGTCCGGCTGGGAGATTAGGGACTCAGCCTCCATGTTCTGGGGGTATGAGTTCAGGCCTCAAAGGTTGAGACGACGGATGGACTGCAGTGGAATAGATTGAGCTCCCCATCTAGGGCTTGGCGGGTGCAACGGCCAGTAAGGAGCTTCGTTCATCACCGTCATGTGGGTGAGTGGAGAGAGGTCGTAAGGATTCTCCCCTTGCCCTCCTCTGAGGATGAAAGCTCCAAGCGCCTAGGTTAGTGGCCTTGAAGGCGGTGCTGTGAGCAGTGAGATGTGCTGAGGGTCGCGGGGAGGTTGGTAAGCGGCCATCATGTAATCCACCACTTGCCTTGTGGTTGCCTCCATCATGGCTTTGCAGTTAGTGGCGTCAAGCGCCTTAGGAGCAATGTTTGGCCCCAGAGCTTCGATGATACCTCTAGCTTCTTGCCCTTGGCTGGGCCTACATCGACTGGCGTGAGGGAAGTGGATATGTCTGGTAGCCCTAAGATGAGCAGGACATTGTTTGCCCCGTGGTGAACGGCTCCGATCTCTGAAGATAGCACACGCTTTGGGATCCTTCGGAGAGCGGACAGGTCGTCCACGACAGGGCCGGTCCTGGGATTTTAGGGGCCCGGGGCGAAACTAGAAATAGGGGCCCTAATATAAATATCTAAATATAAATCTACATACACACACACACACACACACATATATATATATCTAATTTTATCAACAAACACTTAAAATACGTTATGTATTAAAGGAAAATTCATATCAAAGAGTTTATAGATATTACCTTAAAAATTTCTTCTAATATTTCTAGATGCGAAGCTATTGATGATGGTATTGATATCAATCTCATCCAATAATTTCTTCTCAATACATAAAGTTGCCATAAAAGGAGTAATAACGTCACCTGTGCTTGAGATTTCCAGTGGCAATTTCTCCACTAGAGCCATAATAGATACTCATAGTTCTACTGAGCTCCTTCTCAAGATAGTTGTTCTCAAGTTGTAGGTCTCCAAGCTTCTTGTTCATCAGCCTGATTTCTTGATAAAGCTCATTGCCTGCCGTATGGAGAGACCCAAAATCATCATGCAAAAACTGCAATTGTGATGTCAGCTCAGCATGAAGGCTTCTAAAAATGACACCAAGGATATCTGTCCTGACTGCTTCACCAAGGAGAGTGCTGAAATCATCTTCAAACGACTTCTCTTTCTCCTGAGTCATATAGTTTGCTGACAGTGAGGAGTTCTCTTCTATCGACTTGATAATCTCACCTGCAATGACTGCCGTGACTCTTGCAGCTTTGAGAGTTGTCGAACCAAGAACTTTGCCTCGATTTCAACTCGTCAATTTTGCGATTCTGAGCCTCCATCTCCTTCCATAACTCGCAGCTGATCTTTAAGAGATCACGCCTTTCACTCTGCAGCTGCAGCAGCTCCTCAATCTTTGCTTGCCATTCTTGCCTCAGAACACTCGTTTCCGACCTCCCCCGCAAAATTTTGGGGCCCCTGGATTTTGGGGGCCCGGGGCGGCCGCCTCGCTCGCCCCCCCAGGGCCGGGCCTGTCCACGAGCTCCTTGTGCTTTGGAGCCCAATGAGCTTTCCTGTACTTAGAGTACTTCTTAGTAGGAGCTATATAGTGTTTCATCGATCAGCTACGGTCCCTACGGAAGTCATCAATATTGTTAGTGTAGAAACCAAACACAAGTGAGGGGGTAGAAGTCAACTGTGTTACAGGTTGGCATCCATGAGAGTGAAAGTGACTCGGAGGTTTATACAGGTTTCGGGGTCCGAGAGGACCGTCGTACTCCTGTCGATGGCCTGCGAGAGGTTTTGAGGGATCCTACCGGAGGTACACAGTTAGGGCCTGTTTGGCAGAGCTCCACCAACTCCAGATTCACAAAAAATAGATCCAGATTCAATTTTACTAGCCAAACACTTCTAGCTCCAGCAGCTTCACTATGGATCTGCTCCACGAAAACAGTGGATCTACCCCCAGATTCATGGATTTGGTGGAGCACCTCAAGGGGTGCTTCACCAACTCAAATTTGGTGGAGTTGGAGAAAATTACCCACCACTGTCACTGGTTACACAAAAAAACGGTTCGTTCTTTTTTGTTCTTTCTCGCGACCGAGCCTCCCCCGTCTCCACCGTCTCCACTCCTCCCCCGCGTCCGCCTGCCTCCCCCGCCTCCTCCCAGGTCGGCGCCGCCTCCCCGCATCCGCCTCCCCCCGGGCAGCGCCGCCTCCCGCGTCGCCTCCCGGCCGGCGCCACCTCCCGCCTCCGCCTCCGCGGGCAAGACCACCTCCACCGCCTCGGGAGCTCGTCGGGAGGAAGAAGAAGAAGTCCGTGGCTTTTTTTTTGCATTTTTTCATTATGACCCTTGACGCGTGGGCCCAGTTTGGCAGTGAGATAGAGAGAAGCGCTGGAGCTGTACCAAACACTTGGATGAAACCCAGATTCACGGTGGAGCTGCTCCACGGTGGATCTGAGTGAATCTGGAGCTGGTGGAGCTCTACCAAACAGGCCCTTAGAATGTCCTTTTGTATTCCTTTTGACCTCAAGTTACAAATGAGGGATATATGTGATATTTATAGAATCTTAGACCTGTACAAATGGCTAGAAAATACTCCTTAATGAGATAACTAACCTATGCATAAAAATATACAATCGAGGGGTGTTACTGCCTTTTCTAGGTACAACTGCAATTCTTCGATCCGTATGTTGGCATCTGCCGTAGAGCAGCCCGATAGCGGATGCGAGGAATATTACTTCAACATTTCTAAATATCTGTCAAAAATCCACATGCATAATACACAAAACTAGTTTTTACTCTTTCATCCAGCTGTAACTATCGCAACGATTTGGTAGAGCTGACAAGTTTCTGCACTTTCTAGTTAATTCCCCAGTAACTTGTTAGAGAAACAGATTATTTCGTGGAATCGAGTGTGACACAACAATATCCTACATACTATGAACGATTTGTTTCCTAAAGACATAACACTTACGAAAGACACTGATTAAGAAGTTCCTTTCTCGAGAACCTTCTTACAATCATCGCTGGAATAATTACCTACAAGACTGTTTGCTGAAAAGAATCTGTTCCCTAGATGATTGGATCTCCAAAAATTTACCCTTTCTTTCATTGGATCACGCTAGGAGTAGCAGAAAAGAAATTTACATTGCGTGTACACGTTTGTTACTTGCTAAGAATGGAAATCCACGTATGTATCATCTTGTAGCCAGCAATTTCAGCTGGACAGCTAACTTAACTTCAGATAACACGTCGGTTTGCTGCATATGCACGTACTGCTTGCCGTGGATCTGGTTTACAGCATACATTTGTTTATTTGCTCCTTGAACAAAAAGCTAATGGATTAATTGGATATTATTCATTGTTGAATAGCAAGTATATGCCTCGTTATTTGGCTGCTCATCTTTGTGCCAAACATGCGTAATGTCTAGTCCTTTTTTACCTGGCTTGATGAGGTACTGTAACGCCCCCGTTTCCAGGGGCGCGTACGGACACGGCATTCCGCAACTATTCATGCATGAACAGTTATGGAACGTCGCGCAAGAGTATACCATTGCATGCTTACAACAAAAATCCAGCATATATTTCACATAAGGATTAACATCCATTTTCGACAGTAGGGCGTGCAAGCCCAAAGTATACTTACATTACAAAAACTCCAAGATCCGCTTGAGCGCGGCCAAGACCTAAAGCCTCGGGTCTTCAACGGGGAGACCTTTCCAACACGAAATCTTGAACTGCCTTCTTTTCCTTCTGGTATCTGTGGCATAGCAAGGCTGAGTACTCCGACCCCGTACTCAGCAAATCACAAGGGAAACCCTAACTTACTACTTGCATGGATCAACAAAGGGAGGGAGTATACTTGGTTTATTAACTTTGAGTGGATGCAGTTTTATTTGCAAATATTTTACAAAATCGACCAAAAACTACTTCTTAAGAACTCAGGGGTTTTTCATGAAGAGTTCATTAACCAACTAATCAAGTTAAAGCAAGTACAAAACTACTTAAGCTTCATACTGGAATCACCAAGTGACACACTCAATAACCGGAGCACGGCGTATTCGAATACCATTTATTTGACTCTGCAGAGTTTGCTCAACTTTACCCACATGATTCCTTAGCCCTCATGACTGAGTTAAGAAAGCCAGGTCGTTTCACTGCTCAACTCTTTATATAGGCTCTACCCGGTAGAACCCACTCGGGTCTGGATCACGCACACACCCACACACACCCACACAAGAGAAAACAAATATCCGCTTCGAGTGGACTCTACCGTTGTTAGGCACCCACAAGACGGCTGCCTAACCTCACCGCTAAACCTCTGTAGAGTTTCAATCGAGTTGAGCAGCTACTAGACAAGTGTTGACAAGTCAACTCCGTGGTTGGCGATCAACGTGACATTTGCTCGCGTAAGGGTTCGATCCTTATATTTTCACATGGTCCGCAACCTCGCCGGCCCGCGACCCAATCTAAGGTAAGCGGTGGCGTGACCGCCTCGCGGCTTCCCACAACACCCTTACCTAACTTCAATCCTAGGGTAAAAGATTGGCGAGGACCGCCTTGCGGTTTCCACTCCCCCTTACCCTACCTTGTGCACGCCGGCACTCTCCGCTCTAAGATACGGTGTCCCATACCACCCTACCTTAGAGTCGGGTTTTCCAAAATTCTATTGGCCCCACAGCCACAACCTTATTAGTGTAACACTTTGTATGATATTAATATCCTACAATTATCTAGATTAACAGATATTTATTTCTAGGGTTACAAAGGCATGGCAACAATTTAACAGGGCATTTGACGGTGGTGGGTTTAACTATATAGCATGTCATTCCAAACATTTTATTTTACTTTCGAATTAACAATTCAGAATTAGCTCAATGCAAATAATACATTAGCATAATTAGATAACATGGGTTGCAACATGATCAAAGACTTGTGACTTGCCGTGAATCGGGACGAACTTGGCTAGCTTGAGCGTAGGCGCTCGGATCTCGCGATCGCACTTGAGCTTCGGAATTTCGATACTAGCGCAAACACTGAAAATAACATAAATCCGGCTTGAGACTAATCAAGCGAGGAAAAAAATAAACTATTTAAAAAGGAATAAATTGCACAAACACTCCAAATGGATTTTTAGAATTTTATTTGGGATGAATCTGGGGAAATGGAGGTCACCACTGGGTCTGGAATAATATTTGGAGCAAAGTGGTGAAATTTGGGGATTTTTGGGATTTTCTGTGATTTTCTAGGATTTATTTAGATTTTCTGGGATTTTGGAAATTCATAAATCACTGAAAAATCGGTTCAAACAGTGTTGGGCCGCCCGGAACGATGCGCCCGGCCGGAGTTGGCCCGCGGCCGAAGGCAGCGCGCTTTGCTGCGCGTCTTGTGCGCGGACGGAGCGGGCCGAGGAAAGACGGCCAGAGCGGGCGCGCCACGCGCGGCTCGGATGCCGCCGCGTGGCCGGCGGGCACGGCGGCGGAGCGAGGCGAGGCGGCGGTTGAGATGAAGCGGGAGATCGGACGGTGCGGAAAAGGGAGGCGGGGCGGCGGTGCAGGCGATCCAACGGTGAGATTAGAAGGTGGGGGTAAGATCCGACGGCGATGGAGGGGCCACGTCCGTCGTCTTCTACCTCCAGCCGCTACAGTGACCGCGCGGCGGGGTCACGGTGGCGACGGCGGCCTGGGCGCTAGAGGGCTCGTCGGCGATCACCGAGGGTACCGGCGGGTAGAGGGGACAGCGGGGAACCCATTTCGGGTAGTTAGCATTTGCGGGGACCAAAGGGGAGAGAGGGAGGGAGAAGGGGGTGGTTCGGCCATCTTGCGGTGGAGGGGGGTTGCCGGCGGCGAGAGGGCTAATTGGGGTGGTTTCACCATCCGGGAGTGAGGGCTCACAATCGCGGCGGCAGCGTGGTGGGGAGCCGTGGAGGATCGCCACGGGAGCACGGCTGGGGCGGCGGAGTCGGCGGTGTGAGAGCTCCTCGAAGGTCCTCTGTCGAGGAAGAGCATGAGAAGGGTCAGTGAGCTGAGGGGGAGCTCGGGGTGCAAGAAATTGGAGAATGAAGGAGGGGGGGCAGGAGATTGACTCCAGGGGGTCGCCGGCGCAGGGGAAGACGGTGGCGGAGCTACGGGCGGCGGGAGCTCAATCGGCTGCTCTGGGGCGCTCTCTGGAGTGGTGGGAGGAGGTAGGAGGTGGTGGAGAAGCTCGGGAAGAAAAGAAACGAGAGGGAGTCGGGAGGGGGTTTTATACCCGCACGGGAGGGGGAGGCGAGGCTTCGGGGAGAAGCCACCGGCGGGGCTCCGGCCGACAGGGAGTGACGGGGTGGTCAAGGGCGATTAATTCCGCACAGTGGAGGGAGAGGCGGGGTGGCGCACGCTCCGCACAGCGCTGGCGACGCGACGGGGGCAGGTAGCTGCGCGAGGCGGCGCGTCCGCGCGAGAGAGAGGAGCCGCCGCCGCGCAGTGGGGCCGAGGCTGGCGGGGTGGCGTGGAGCGAGGCGGCCGCTCGCCGGGCCCGGAGGTTGTCGGGATGGCGGGCGTCCCGAGACCGGGCGGCGCGGGCAGCGAAGCGCGGCGCGCAGCAGCGCGCGCGTCGCGAGAGGAGGCGGGGGGCCGGGCGCCAGCGAGAGAGAGCGAGCGCCTGCGGGGGAGAGGCGCGAGGAAGCGGCGCAACGGGAGGCGCGGCGCGCGAGAGAGGAGGAGGCGGAGGGGGAGGCGGGGTGCCAACGAATTGGAGAAAGTGGAATGGCCGAGAAAGGAAAGCGCATTTCCGACAAATCTTTCCCGAAAAGGAAAGTTTTCAAATTTCACCCAAAAATGCAGCAAAAAAATTGGAAATTTTTATTTTGAATTTTTCCAGGGCTTTTCAACCTACCCCCCTTAAAAGAATCTCGACCCCGAGATTAACTTGGTCCAGGGAGTAAGTTGGGGAAATCTCGCTGCAAATCTGACTCTCGTTCCCAAGTTGACTCTTCAGGTGTATGATTCTTCCACTGCACTCTGCAAAACCTGACGTTCTTGTTTCTGAGCTGCCTTTCTGTCATTTCAAGTATTTGTAGTGGTTCTTCAGCATATGTGCAATCATCTTGCAATTCAATGTCTGACACAGGCACTTCATCTGTTAGCTGTCGCAGACACTTTCGAAACTGAGATACGTGGAACCCATTGTGCATTCTTGACAAGTTGGGTGGAAGCTGCACTTGACAAGCAACTTCGCCAACTCTTCCAATAATTTGAAACGTTCCCACATATCTTGATGCTAATTTGCCTTTCACTTGAAACCTCTTGACTATTTTGAATGGAGTGACTTTGATGTAGACGTAGTCTCCAACTTCAAAACTCAAATCTTTTCTGCGGTTATCTGCATAACTCTTCTGTCGGTCTTGGGCAATCTTGAGTCTATCTCTGATAATTCTGACATGTGTTTCTGCATCTTGAACAATCTGGGGACCAATAAGTTGTCGCTTTCCTGTTTCTGTCCAATTCAATGGAGTCCTGCATTTTCTGCCATAAAGTGCTTCAAATGGGGCCATTTGGATACTGGTTTGATAGCTATTGTTGTATGAGAACTGAGCAAATGGGAGACAAGTATTCCACGCTGCTCCATACACAATAGCACAAGCTCTTAGCATGTCTTCCAAGATTTGGTTAGTTCTCTCTGTCTGCCCATCCGTCTGAGGGTGATATGCTGAACTGAAGTTCAAATCAGTGCCCATAGCTTCATGTAATTTCTTCCAGAACTTGGATGTAAACTGTGCTCCTCTATCTGAAACAATTTTCTTCGGGACTCCATGCAATGTCACTATCCTTGTCAAATATAGCTCGGCAAGCTTGTCTTTCCCATAAGTTTGCTTGATTGGAAGGAAATGAGCCACCTTGGTCAATCTATCAATAATGACCCAGATAGCGTCATAACCTTCACGAGTCTTAGGAAGTCCTGTAATGAAGTCCATGCCGATACTATCCCATTTCCATTCGGGAATTGGTAAAGGCACAACAATCCGATGGTTTCTGATGGTCTATTTTGATCTGTTGGCATACATCACATTTCGCTACATACTCTGCCACTTCTTTCTTCATCAGGTTCCACCAATACTTCTTTTTCAGGTCTTGATACATTTTGGTGCCTCCGGGATGAATTGAGAATTGAGACGAGTGAGCCTCTGATAGGATCAAGTCCCTTAATTCTTTCTTGTCGGGTACGCAATAGCGGCCACAGAACGTAAGGATTCCATGTTCGTCTATCGCATACTCAGTTGGGCCTTCTTCTTGAATCTTCTTTTTCAGTTTTTGAATCTCTTCATCTTCATCCTGTGCTGCTTTAATCTGATCTGTCAGTAGCGGTTGAATCTCTAATGCTGTTTCTTCACCCTGTTCTGTGATCACCAAATTCAGTCGCAGTATATCCTTTTGCAACTCTGGTGGGTACTCCGTCATGCTGACTTTGCTTGGGCGAGCCTTGCGGCTAAGGGCATCAGCAACTACATTGGCTTTGCCCGGGTGATTTTGTAGTTCAATATCATAATCTTTTATTAACTCTAACCATCTTCGCTGTCTCATGTTTAACTCTGGCTGTGTAAACAAGTACTTCAGACTCTTGTTATCTGAGAATATCTCGCAACGATTCCCTAGCAGGTAGTGCCTCCAAATTTTGAGTGCATACACCACAGCTGCTAGTTCCAAATCGTGCGTTGGGTAATTTTCCTCATGTGGTTTCAACTGTCTTGATGCATAGGCAACTACTTTTCCATCTTGCATAAGCACACAACCCAAACCTTGCTTTGAGGCATCGCAATAAATTTGAAACTCCTTCTCGGATTGGGTAGGATCGAATTGGTGTTGTTGTCAACTTGGTCTTCAACATCCAAAATTGTCTTCGCATGCATCAGTCCATGTAAACGGATTGTCTTTCTTCAATAGTTGAGTAAGTGGACGAGAGATCTTGGAGAATTCTTATATGAATCGGCGATAATAGCCCGCCAACCCAAGAAAGCTTCTCACTTCCGTTACTGTCTTGGGTTGTTTCCATTCCATGACTGCGGTGAGTTTTTCTGAATCAACCTTGACTCCATCTTTTAATATGATATGACTCAAGAATGCAACTTCTCTTAACCAAAAACTGCACTTATCAAATTTTGCATATAGTTGATGCTCTCTCAATCTTGTCAATGCCAGGTGCAGATGCTCCTTGTGCTCTTCTTCGCTCTTGGAGTATATCAGAATATCATCAATGAAGACTATCATGAATCGGTCCAATTGGTCTATATGCACCAGATTAATAAGATTCCTGAAATATGCTGGCGCATTGGTTAAACCAAAAGGGCACAATCGTGAACTCAAATAATCCATATCTGGCAATGAAAGTTGTCTTCTCTTGATCTTGCTCTCGGATTTTAAGCTGGTGATAACCCGAGCGCAAGTCGATCTTGGAGAATACTTTGGCACTCTCTGTAGTCGACACACATTCTTAATTCTCCATTCTTCTTCTTCACAAACAGAACTGGTGCCGACCAAGGCGAAACACTTGGTCGAATGAATTCTTCTTCTTGCAATTCATCTATCTGTCTCTTGAGCTCTTTCAGTTCATTGGCGGACATTCGCTACTGATGCTTGGCAATTGGTTTTGTGCCTGTCATCAACTCTATGACAAGTTCTACTTATCATCGAAGTGTCCGCTGGCAATTCTTCGGAAACACATCGGTATTCTTGTTCTACTAGCGCTTGATGCGGTGTAATCGCTAGCATGTGGATCATGCGCTCTCTTGCATCCTTCAATACTTCTCGTTTTTTCTTTTCCTTTTTTTCCTACCACTTTCGACCTTCAAGGATTGACCAATGATATTATTTTGATCTCACAATCTACCTTGCCTTTGTTCAGGCTAGCGGTTCATGCCCAAAATGACATCTAACGCTTGCATATCCGTCATGCAAAGAAATCGCTTTAACTTCTTCTAGATTGACTTTGACTCCTCTTCACTTGCACTGTATATGATCCTTGCGTGTGAAGTGCAGGTTCCCACTTGGATGATTTATGTCGTACCAAGGTTGGATATGATTAGGTCTCACGAGATTAACCTTGTTACAACATAACCATCACACCCATTTTACTTTACACCAATGGTCTTCATACATCTTCATAATTTTGCCACAAGCCTTAATTAAAGTAATTTACGACATCCATTCAGTCCTAGCTTACAAAGGATAACCAAAAGTACATCATCTCATTTCTTGTTCTGCATAGCTCATATTTTCTTGGTATCTCTTGGTTTTGGGCTTGGAGTTTAGCCGCATCCGTGGCAAACTCCTCCTGGGACACCGATGCCTGTAGTGTCCAATCTCTCCACAATGGAAACATGCATTCGTCTCTCGTATGCAGCTGCTAGTAAGATGCTTGGCACCGCAGGTGAGGCACTCGATAGCGAGTGGTGGGGAAGTGGCATCTTCTTGGGCTGCCGGACCGGGTCTTGATGATCGTCACATACTGACGGGAGGGTGGGGATCGAAATGAGGATGATCCCGTGGTCTCGCTTCGCTGAGCATTGTGTGAAGACTGAGACTTGTGCGCTGCTTCACACTTTCTGTAATCCTCCATTCTGGTCTTCTTAGGGTAAGGTTCATCTTCTTCCGTCGGTGGCAGGAGGGATGATGATGTCTGCCTCTTTGCTTGCTCTTTAGCTTCTTCTTCGGGTAAGGACTTCAGTGGGCATTTGTCACGATAATGCCCATCCTGTTGGCAGTGAAAACAAGCCGTTGGTGATGGAGGCGAAGGCTTCTTTCGTTTCATGACTTTCACGTAACCTGGTCTTTCTTCTATCTCTAGAGCTCGATCAGCCAGGCTCAATAGGCTTGAAAACTTCATGGCTCAAGGCGTTGTCTCATATTGGGTTGTAGACCTTTTATAAAGTACTCCATCCTTTTAGCTTGATGTTAGTTTCCTCTTGAGCATCTTGGGATAATCGATGAAATTGTTGTAGATATGCTGTGATGGAGTTCTCTCCTTGTTGAAGATTAAGAAATTCCTGATATTTTTCAGTGATAACTCTAGGAGAGATGTAGGCTTTACGGAATCTCTTCACAAAGTCTTCCCACGTAATATCTTCCTCCTTAGGGTGTATCCACTGGATAGCATTCCACCAAGAAACTACGGGTTCAGACAGCTGATAGGTAGCGAAAAGAACCTTCTCTTTATCTGTACACTGGATGGTATTCATTCTTCTCTCAATATCCTGTAACCAGTCATCTGCATTCAGTGACTCTGTGGTTGAAGGGAATTTTGGGGGTTGAGTTTGCAGGAATGCTATAAACTTTAATGCAGTTGTGCTTGATGCTGACGCTGACTCTTCGGATGTCGCCTTGACAATGAACGATGGTTGTAACTCTCTTGGGCAACGGTTCTGTTCCATCATTGCTATCGTGCTGGCAACTGTCGCTTGATCTGTGGCAGGTGCACCCTGCCCGTTGGTCTGACCACTCTGCTGAGTTGGATCCATCTGTCAATTGGGAACTTGGAATCAGCTTTGCAGCGGCTTTGGAGAATAAGAGGGGATAAGTAAGACTTTGAATTTCAAGGTAAGTATAGGACGAAAAAGGTAAGATCGAGAGCGAAAGGGGACAGGAGAAAGCTTTGAACACAGAGGGGTTACTGATAATTAAGCAAACAACATATAAGAGTAAAGAACATAAATTTATAATATGCAAGTGGTACATAAACCACTTAGGGTTCATGAATACACCTGCTTTACATTACAAAAGTACAACTACTACAACTCAGGGTCAGTCTAGTCTAGCGAACGACGGCTACTCTTCCAGCTGCCGAGAAGCGAAATTTTGAAGCTAGACAAGTAAAGCAGTAAACATTTTGCCAAAGTAAAACTTAAGCAGGAGTAAACTAAGATAGATAAGGTAGCAATAAGGGAGGAAAAGACAGCAATAATGCTTATATTTTTCGTAAATCCTTTTTATGGCTTAAATTAAGTTTTGCGATAAAATCGCTTCCTAGTTTGCCTTAGGTCTCAACCTACGGTCAAAACCTGGCTCTGATACCACTTCTTGTAACGCCCGTTTCGGTAGCGCAGACGGTTCTGACATTCGCAACTATTCATGCATGAACAGTTATGGAACGTCGCGCAAGAGTATACCATTGCATGCTTACAACAAAAGTCCAGCATATATTTCACATAAGGATTAACATCCATTTTCGACAGCAGGGCGTGCAAGCCCAAAGTATACTTACATTACAAAAACTCCAAGATCCGCTTAAGCGCGGCCAAGACCTAAAGCCTCGGGTCTTCAACGGGAGACCTTTCCAACACGAAATCTTGAACGCCTTCTTTTCCTTCGGTATCGTGGCATAGCAAGCCCGAGTACTCAGACCCGTACTCAAGAAATCACAAGGGAAACCCTAACTTACTACTTGCATGGATCAACAAAGGGAGGAGTATACTTGGTTTATTAACTTTGAGTGGATGCGTTTATTTGCAAATATTTTACAAAATGGACCAAAACTACTTCTTAAGAACTCGGGGTTTTTCATGAAGAGTTCATTAACCAACTAATCAAGTTAAAGCAAGTACAAAACTACTTAAGCTTCATGGTGGAATCACCAAGTGACACAGCTCAATAACCGGAGCACGCGTATTCGAATACCATTTATTTGACTCTGCAGAGTTTGCTCAACTTTACCCACATGATTCCTTAACCCTCATGACTGAGTTAAGAAAGCCAGGTCGTTTCACTGCTCAACTCTTTATATAGGCTCTACCCGGTAGAACCCACTCGGGTCTGGATCACGCACACACCCACACACACCCACACAAGAGAAAACAAATATCCGCTTCGAGTGGACTCTACCGTTGTTAGGCACCCACAGCACGGCCTGCCTAACCTCACTGCTAAACCTCCTGTAGAGTTTCAATCGAGTTGAGCAGCTACTAGACAAGTGTTGACAAGTCAACTCCTGTGGTTGAGCGATCATCGTGACATTTGCTCGCGTAAGGGTTCGGTCCTTATATTTTCACATGGTCCGCAACCTCGCCAGGCCCGCGACCCAATCTAAGGTAAGCGGTGGGCGTAGACCGTCTCGCGGCTTCCCACAACACCCTTACCCTAACTTCAATCCTAGGGTAAAAGATTGGCGAGGACCGCCTTGCGGTTTCCACTCCCCCTTACCCTACCTTGTGCACGCCAAGCACTCTCGCTCTAAGATACGGTGTCCCATACCACCCTACCTTAGAGTCGGGTTTTCCAAAATTCTATTGGCCCCACAGCCACAACCTTATTAGTGTAACACTTTGTATGATATTAATATCCTACAATTATCTAGATTAACAGATATTTATTTCTAGGGTTACAAAGGCATGGCAACAATTTAACAGGGCATTTGACGGTGGTGGGTTTAACTATATAGCATGTCATTCCAAACATTTTATTTTACTTTCGAATTAACAATTCAGAATTAGCTCAATGCAAATAATACATTAGCATAATTAGATAACATGGGTTGCAACATGATCAAAGACTTGTGACTTGCCGTGAATCGGACGAACTTGGCTAGCTTGAACGTGAGACGCTCGGATCCTGCGACTGCACTTGAGCTTCTGGAATTTCTGATACTAGCGCAAACACTGAAAATAACATAAATCCGGCTTGAGACTAATCAAGCGAGGAAAAAAAATAAACTATTTAAAAAGGAATAAATTGCACAAACACTCCAAATGGATTTTAGAATTTTATTTGGGATGAATCTGGGAAATGGAGGTCACCACTGGTCTGGAATAATATTTGGAGCAAAGTGGTGAAATTTGGGGATTTTGGGATTTTCGTGATTTTCTAGGATTTATTTAGATTTTCTGGGATTTTGGAAATTCATAAATCACTGAAAAATCGGTTCAAACAGTGTTGGGCGGCCCGGAATGCGACGCCCGGCCGGAGTTGGCCCGCGCGCGAAGGCCGCCAGCGGCTTACGCTGCGCGTCTTGCGCGCATGGACGGAGCGGCCGAGGAAGACGGCCCAGCGGGCGCGCCACGCGGCTCGGATGCCCGCGCGTGGCCCGGCGGGCGGCGGCGCGAGGCGGGCGGCGGTTGAGATGGGGAAGCGGGAGATCGGACGGCTGCGGAAAAGGGGAGGCGGGCGGCGCAGTGCGGGCGATCCAACACCGAGATTAGAAGGTGGGGTAAGATCCGACGGCGATGGAGGAAGACGGTGGCGGAGCTACGGGCGGCGGAGCTCAATCGGCCGCTGCAGGCGCTCTGGAGTGGTGGGAGGAGGTAGGAGGTGGTGGAGCTCGGGAAGAAAAGAAACGAGAGGAGTCGGGAGGGGTTTTATACCCGCACGGGAGGAGGCGAGGCTTGGGAGAAGCCACCGCGGGCTCGGCCGGCGAGGAGTGACGGCGGTCAAGGCGATTAATTCCGCACGATGGAGGAGAGGCGGGTGGCGCCACGCTCCGCACAGCGCCGCGCGGCGACGGGGGGGTAGGCTGCGCGGCGGCGAAGCGCGTCGCGCGCGAGAGAGGGAGGAGCCGCCGCCGCAAGTGGGGCCGGCTGCGCGGGGGTGGCGTGGAGCGAGGCTGGCCGCTCCTTCGGGCCCGGAGGTTGTCGAGATGGCGGGCGTCCGAGACCGGGCGGCGGGGCGAAGGCTTGCGCGCGCGCGCATGCGCGCGCGCGCGAGGAGGCGAGAGAGGCGGCGCCGAGGAGAGAGCGAGGCGCCCTGCGGGAGGGGAGAGGCGGCAGAGGGAAGCGGCGCCAACGGGAGGCGCGGGGCGCGCGAGAGAGGAGGAGGCGGAGGGGGAGGCGGGGCGCCAACGAATTGGAGAAAGCGGAATGGCCGAGAAAGGAAAGCGCATTTCCGACGAATCTTTCCCGAAAAGGAAAGTTTTCAAATTTCACCTAAAAATGCAGCAAAAAAATTGGAAATTTTTATTTTGAATTTTTCCCGGGCTTTTCAGGTACGTACTGTCTTCTTGCTATCCGCCTGTTCACAACATGATTGTACTCCTGATTGATCAATTAGAGCTCCGCTCTTGGGAAGAAAAAAAAGTTAGGCCCTTAAGAAATTCTGGAGGATTCAGCCGCGTTTCTGGCATGATTCCGTAAAAAATTCTTAGGTTAACTGTAAGAAAAAAAATCTTATGTTCCAATTAAACCCTCAATTTACGACCGTACTCATTTAGGCTTAAGAAACTTAACTGCTTTTTTTTTTATATTATAGCTGTCGGTAGCTTTGTAACGTAATTAAATTTGAACAATTAAAAAGTTAGTTATATCATCATAGACAATACAAAGAAATAAAAAATAGTAAAAAACATAAAAATAAGTTTAAAAAATAAGAAAAAAAGAATCAAGAAGTTAGATACTTAAGCTTAAAAAAGCAAGCACATATATACGTGAACTCGTAACGTGTACATGGTGTCAAATACCTGTCGTCTCTAGAGAGGTCCATCTCACTGTCGTGCGTCTCCTCCGTGATCTTTTCAGCTCTCTCACATCTTCGGTAAAAATCCATCGCATCTCCAAGACTTTTTACATTTCACATCGAACCGAATCTCTTTTTTTTTTTTTACTTTTCACTTTCCGTTCTTTGCTTCCTTTCCTTTCCTTTTCGTTTACCCCATTCGTTCTTTCCCGTCCATTAAATTGTCAAAACTTTTGAATATAAAACAGTGTCTTAATCAACTAGTCCCATATATATAAGCAACTTTATTTTTCCAGCTCAACTGCACCGTTGAACTGGGGATACTACCTACTCAATCGCTAGTACTGTCACAAATAAAAGAGAGACTAGTTAGAGATTCGTAATTGCAATAGAGTCATAAAAATAATAAGACGGAACTTATTGTCTGGCCAACTTCACACATCAAACATTGGAGAGCAAGCGACAGAGAGAGAAGGGTGGCCAGAATGCGCGGGGAGATAAGAAAAGTAGAGGGGTGGGCGGTTGTATCCTGAAAGAGAGAGGAAGAGAGAGACGAATAGTTCAGATCAAATCGGATGGCTGAGAAGAGAGGAGAGAGAATGGACCAATCATCAACTTATATTTTTATAATAGTAAAGATAGTTAAATATAACTAGCTTGCAAGTAGTAAACTAATCATAAACTTACAATATAACTGCAATGAACCTCACCAACTTTGCAGAGGGACATATCTAAATTTTCTTTTTGCTCTCACTACTTAAGTAAAGCACCGCATGTGCGTGCAATTTGCACACAAGAAATGCCCTACATGACGCAACAAACTTAACAGGACATACACAAATACACTGTATAATTAACCTAGCTAATGTACATTACCCACCCACACATTTTGTATTGGAAACATGTACACAAGTACATCAACAAAGAGTTCTACAACCTCTCTCTTTGAGAAGAAACACAGCTTAATGTCTAATGGCACAATTAACCCCTTAACCTCGAGGGAAAAATAGACAACAAAGACACTAATCTACACCTCTCTCTCTCTCTCAAATGCATCAATTAATCCCAGCCATTGATTGGGTTCAGAAGAGCAAGGCCTTTGACTTGTCACCACCCTACGATCGATCTGGCCCCGCTCTCCTTTCACAATCTTGATGCTTTTATTAATTACTCCACTTATCTACACTGATGGCAAGTTGGCAACACAAGCTGCTGACATGTTCTTCAGCTGCAGCTAGCTAAGCTAGAAGTTTGATCCGTTTGAGCTGTTGACCATGGAGGCGTCGACCAGCAAGCTCGAGTCACCTATCCCAAAATCTTGGTAGTCGAGCAGCCAGTCTGTCGCGCCGACGTCCCACGGCGGCAGCGCCGGCTCGGCGGCGGCGGCGATGCTGCTGAACTCGTCGACTTCGTTGCCCGCCGAAAAGTTGAGCCACGGCTCGTCGCCGGTGGGAAGGTCCTCCTCCAATAGCCACTTCACCAGCGGGTCCTGGTCATGGCTGATGCTACTGCCACCGGTAGTACTGGCAGTGTTCGTGCTCGACTCCGGCGGGCTGGAGTCGCGGGCCGACACGTCCCTGACGTCGTCCCGCTGTGCGCGCTGCTGCCTGGTCGCCTCGTCGGACTTGGATTCGGTCGTGACGGTGGACTGCGAGGTGGTGGCCGGGCTCGCCTGCTGCTGCTTCCGGTCGAGGGGCTCGTGCGTGACCGGGTCGATGCCCATCTTGATGAGCTTCTTCTTGATGTGCGTGTTCCAGTGGTTCTTAATCTCGTTGTCCGTCCTGCCCGGTAGCTTGGCAGCAATCTTGGACCATCTGCATGGACACAATTAACAGCAAACATACATGTTATTGATGACAATTACTGTATAATTCTCACATATACATCATGCGTACGTGCATGCTTAAGTAAGAGCGAATTACTCAATCATGGGAGCATGAGGGAGACGTAAAAGTGTGAGAATGACCTGCATCTCCATAATTTACTGCCCAGTTTTCATGTTGGTCCGCCCCTGACGAAAACTAGTGATCACTTTCATCACCAACAAATGTTTTGCTGATTTGAAGTGCGACAAGAACGACTAAAGACCACGATCCGTCGATCTCATCTGTTTCTTTAAGCTATGTGAGGAGTAGTGGCCTTTTATAAGAGTGACAACAAAGTTGTTGGTGGAGTAGAGTGGCCTTTAAAAAAAGCTCTAGCTCCTTGCATTTTTCAATGAGGCAATTGGACCTAATTAAGCGCGATGTTTTCCTTTTCGGAATCCAACGTGTAGGGTTTCCTCAGCCACACAAGTCAAGCTAGTGGCTGCTGCTCCAGGTTACACATCAAGAAAAGTGATAGAAGAAATTTGCAATGGCCATTGGCGACATTTTCTACGGCTATGACATTGTAGGCCGCTGGAGCACCACAGAACAGTCAGAATTAGCACTCGATTAATATCATACAACTTGAGTCATTATAAGGAGGTACATCTACGGTAAACACCTAATTAATTCAGTGTAATTGTGTAAACATAAAAACTCCATAGCAACTTGCGAGCTATTCGATCAATCTGAGGGAAATTGCTATTGCCAGCGGTTCATAGAGGTATATCTAATAAACATGGTTTTTTTTACCACGTTTATTGGATGTCATCGAAAGATTGCATGCATGTTTTTAATTTCACTGGTTACACATATAAACATAGCTTAGAAAATATATAAAAGTTAAGGTTTCAGAAAATATTTTTGAAGAACATTTTTTTCATGTCCCCTCATTTTTCACTTAATTAGCAAACAAGAAACAAATGTAGAACTTCTTTACTTTGTTTTAACCTCAAACACAATTCTAAAGACCAATTATAATCTAAAGTAAAATCCCTAAATAACTAAAATTCAATATAAATTAAATAAATTTTACAATTTAATTTGTATACAAACTCCAATAAAAACAACTAAAAATTTTAATAAAAATAAAAGTTACAACAAAAATAGCGTGAATGGTGTTGGAAGGAACCACAAAAGATTACAGTAATGTTAATTTGTCCAACAAGAAGACATTGATCCACTGAGAAGCGAAGAGCCAAAGTGATGGTAGGGAAAATGAAGACAATGCCGTACTGCCCACCTTAGCCGTTCGACAAGAATAATGTTGTGATACTCACCAAAGTCATTGAAGAGAAATACCGAAGTCAAAGGAGCCAAGGGCCACGACAACAAGTGGTGAGTGTCAGCATTGTTAAAGTAGTTTCCAAATAAGTTTGATAACAGGGAAGTTTTGGTAGAGTGGAGATGAAGCTTTACATCGAAGACGAGCTATAACGATATAGAGTCATCAAGTAGCTAGGAATGTGCCATTGCTAGTAAGGGCACAACTTCACCTACAATGGCGAGAAGATTCTCCATACCATTAGACAACAACTAAAGTAGATATACCGATACCAGTGAAGATGTGAGATCAACGCGGTTAGTGAGGAAATCATAGAATTGAGATTGCCAATGTTGAAGAAGGGGAGTGATCGACATTGGAGAAGAGAGACACTAAGCATGTATATAATGCATGTGTATATACATATATGTATCTATATAAATAGAAGCATAGATGTATAGAAGCAGAGGAGCAAAGAGCTCAAAGTACAAATGGCGCAACCATAGAGAATAAACTTAGGGTCACCCGATAAGCATGACGGGTGTCCCCAGCAGGGATCAACAACAGTTGCACGTATATGCATGTTTGATGTTGTAATAGGTATCATTAAGCAATAATTGAGAGAAGTAGAAGATAACTATATGGTGGAGTATTGTATTGGAATGGGTAGCAGTTGAGATATTGTATTGAAATGGTTAAGAGGATCAAGAATTGATTAGGCTATTGGAGGTTGAAGCAGAAAAGTTGTAATGACGAGAAGAGATAGATGACACATGGTTCGGCGGGGCAACCAACATGTGAGGGATTATAAGTTCAATGTAGGTAGTGCCATGGTGCATCGGTATATGCGTGAGCAATATACTCTAATACCATGTAAACTAATAAGATTGATGTACATATAATTAACATATTGCTTTTAGATTAAATAGAGATACATGTGCATGCATACATTTTGAAAAAGAGTAATTAATGGAGGAAGAATATGTGCGTGCAGTTACATGATCCATACATGTAGATAGTGTTTATTTGTTTAAAAACCTCAATCCATCAAGCTCATACTTCAATTACATTTCTCAACTTGTATGTTTCTTCATATTTCTATTATCATTTTCAATATTTATGATGTGTTAAAATCTTCAATAGCCTACAGGATACATAAACATATTTTTAAACATCTAAATTATATGATTTAATACTAAAAACCTTGAAATAAATTTAGGTGGGCAAATGTGTAGGTCACGCTGCTAGTTATAATCTAAAATGTGGAATATGAAGTTCTTTTTTTTTGGACTGTTGACATGTAGTATCATCCATTTGTTTGTTATACAATTTTTCAAGATATCTACATCAGTTCGTACGATAGTGATTGAGCAACAGTAGTTAATTATCTTCCGCCAAAAGTAAATACTACGCACTTAATTAATACACGACCAGCATACGAAGGACCACAGATACGTGTTCATATATACTTCGCTAATCCTGTACAGTTTCACTTACTCCATCATTGAGTACTGATCAGCTGAGCAGGTATAAGAATCTAGCTAGAAATTAACATGCATGTGTTTGATGTTTCCTCGTACGATGGCAATAGGTCGCCAAGTATGTCACGCTAGCTTCTTCAATCGAATTAAAGTAGCTACATGTCTTACTAGTTGCAAGACAAAGGGATGTTCAAATCCACATTAATTTACTGCACAATTCAGAGAAATAAGCTCTATCTAACGACTGAATTATAAACATATAGTGGATCAACCACTCCTATTCCTTAATTACGGTGCTTAAAATATTGTTCTGTGTGGATACGAATTAATAAGAGCGAGCTCTAGGTCAATGGTCCAGCAATTATAATATTATGGTCATTCTGCATATAGTTTTTTTTCTTGAGGATCATGTAATTAATTTTAAACTCCTATAGACTTTACTACAATAAAATGCATTTGTACACCTTCTACTGTGGTCTAGAATGAAACAAAGGGAAGAATAAAACAAAGGAAGTAGTAAAGATGAATGGAAAATGTTGTGGTTCTAGAAAAGAAGAAAATGTTTGCTTCTGCTTTGATTGGCCTTAACTAATTAACGTTGAAGACCTTGCTTGTTAATTTGTTTCTCAAGCAAGTACGTACTATTCCAAGATAGGTTTTGTCTCGTTCAAGAGCAAGGAACCAAGTGTCTCACGCCTTGACAGCGATATCGATCGAGTGCATGAGTCAAGCAGCACTCTTAATTTTGTTGCTTGTGATCGATACAATTGGGAAATTTCTGCCATGGTTTTACCAATCAGTCGAAAATAGTTCGTACGTTTAATTGTGTGTGTTGACAAGGAACGTGCCAGAGTGTCCAAGAGTTTAATTAGCTCATTTGAAACGGTAGGTACCATACTGATGTACTAGCTGCCAGTGTCTAGGTCGTCATGGTCTCTCAGTGTAGTTTTACTTTCTTGGCGATCGACGCACACAGGAATAAAATTAAGCTTTCTTAATTTGCGTATGGTGCCAGTAGTAGTAGTGATGAGGTTTACCTACGTGACTATGATGTCATGGACATGTAATCCTTATTGCTCACACTAGTGATCACTTCGTTTTCAAGTAATTTGGTGTGCTTTGGCGATCGACCTCGCATTAATTATAGGTACATATGTCTATGTGAAGTGAAATGGATAGGTACTGTTTTTTGGACCTTATCACACGGACAGGCGCAAGCTAGCTACTGCTATATATCTATGTGGACAGACAAAATTTTATATGAATATCTTAATTACATGGTTAGACTGATGACTACTCTCTGGGTAAATTAATCTTTGTTAGAACTCTTTTGTTTGTGGAGTCTACTGCTCATTAAGCACCATGCATGGACATATTGTTCATCTTAATTCTACCTTAGGTATGGGTAGTCTTGTTACCAAAAGAGGTGACCTAGGGACCATCTACGTGACAGCCGTTGTATGATGTCAGGACTTGATCAACGTCGCACCATAGCGATCAAACAGTTGGGAACTAGGTTCTACCGTAGGCAGGCACGAACGCCTGTTTACATATGAGTATGTGTGATACGTATCCAACATGTATGCACTCGTAAACGGTGTACATACATGACCGTGGAAATATGGGCGTGCATGTATTATATATGGCGCGGAGTACCTGTTGCCGAGCTTGGCGTGGAGGTCGACGACGACCTGCTCCTCGGCGTCGGTGAGGAGCCCCCGCTTGAGGTCCGGGCGGAGGTAGTTGGTCCACCGGAGGCGGCAGCTCTTGCCGCAGCGCAGCAGGCCGGCGAGCTTGGGCACGGCGCGCCAGCAGCAGTGGCCGTTGGTGCGGATGAAGCTGATGAGCTTCTTGTCCTCCTCCGCCGTCCACGGCCCCCGCTTCACCCCCAGCTTGTCGCAGCACGGCTGCCGCCCCATCGGAAAGCACTCTATATACCCGTGAGCGCGCGCGGCGGCGCCGGCCGGACGGCGAACTATATATCAAGGCTATATGTGCCTGTCCGGCGCCGGCTGCGAGAAAACTAGCGAAAGCCGACGAGCTCACGCGCAACGTTAACTCCTCGGCCACGGCGCGGGTGAGCGTGCGTGCGTGCTACCAACCTCACGGCTCGGCCGGGCAGGGCAGGCGGGTTAGCTAAGCATGCGTCGCAACTGCAACGGCAGCGTGCCCGCGCAAGACGTATATATAGTTCCTTAGAAACTCTTTTTTACCTGCGGTGATGGCGACGGTGAGGGGAGGAAGGCTGCATCCCCAACTCTCTACTCTAAGACAGAGACTTTCATGGACGATCTCTTGTATAGATGTTAGAATTGCATATATGTTGCCTACAACTACACTCAAATATAAAGATATGTGCTACAAAATCTAACCCACGCACGCAGTTGCGCAGGACTTACGGCTGCTGTGCTAGAAAGTTTCATTAGGGGTACGTGTTAACATCAAGGACGGACCCCACCACATACAAAGGCTACAGTTTGGTGTGCTTGAAGGCTTTTGCCACTTCCGTTTCCCACGTGGCCATGTCTGCCTTGGTTGCGCCCTTACGCAAGGATTCCATCAACCATTCCGTCAGCCACACGAGCCCTCGCCCGCGTCCGTCCGCCATGTGGGGACGCGCGCTGCTGCAATCGCAAGGTAAGCCATGCCTGTGCTTGTGCGCACAAGTCGCTGAGAACTCTCTTACGGCCATAAGCTGCAACCTGCATCCATCTTTAGCCGCAGGGAGGAGCTAGCTCAAACCGCAGCGGCGTCGCTGAATCTTTGCCCGGACGTCGGCAGGGGCTCCGCCGTGTGGCTTCTTCACCAGCCGTATGTTTGCACGATGGCAACTCACGAAGACGCGAATTAACCACTTAGCTGGACAGGGTCCCATGTCAGCCATACGGTCCGTCGCCTTCCTCGGACCTGTAGTTACTAATTGACTTCCTGTAACAGGCAAGGCAGCCAACCAACCGAGCCTGGACGCCCCCTTGTTCCTGCGTCAATGTCAAGAAACGATGTAAGATTCTACACAGCAGCAAATCAGACGATCAAATATGGGAACTGTAGACAACTATTCTTATATTTCACTGTTTCAGGCTATGCTGTTACGTCGAAGGATGAAAAAGATGAAACTCTAGCTACTCATAACTCATGTACATGGACAATTCAAGTATGCATGCTCGAGGAGGTATGAAAATCCCAGTACCAACTAACAAGGCCACTAGCTACTCATTCGCAAAGACAAATCAGCTCCTAGGACCAACGTATGATTCAGCTACATTCCCAACGACGGAAAAAAAAGAGAAGCGTGTAGAATTCATATTCCTGACCAGGTTCAGTCTTTCAGAGTCCATGTATTCGCAACTTGGCTGACATTGCCGTGGTATGGCTGCAATAGTGCTAGGTTGGCAGGAGCTTACTTTATGCTCATCTTTTGCTAGCTGCTGTTTATATATTTACATGATGGCAAGTAGGAAGGTGCCAGGAACCACGAAGAAACAGGGTCACAAATCAGCCATACTGTCGATCACCTTCTTCGGACCAGTAGTTACTAATTGACATCGATCCTATGATAGGCAATCCAACCAAATGCCAGGCCCCCCTGTGCTTATCTGTCAATATATATATATATATATATATATATATATATATATATATATATATATATATATATATATATATATATATATATATATATATATATATATATATATATATATATATATATATATATATATATATATATGATGTTAGGTCCAGAGAGAAACAGTATCTGGAAGATTGTACCCAACAGTAAGTACTTTTCAGCTACGCTATTCCATCAAGGAACAAAAAAGATGATCCCTTGTAGCATAATTGTAAGTCCATAACACGGTGCAGCAGTTCCATGTACCAGAATAAATGCAGTCGTGCACCATGTCTGCCCACTGAGATGAACTCCAAATTCTATAAATACTAGCCAAATGTCTGTACGTTGCAAATATGAATTTGCATGTACAACCTAGTTTGTTGTCGAAATTCACCTTTGGGATTAACTTCGATCCGCTCAGAGGATGCGATGGAGCCTTGCTGTGCTACGTATATAGCAAGATATGCAATCTTATAAAATTAAACTGCCAACAGATTGAAGAACACGGTATGTAGTATTGTCATGAGGGGATGTTAACAAATGACACAACTGCTAATAATCAATAATACCTACTGTCAAGAAACATGTTGAAATGCCAGCATGAGTAGATGACCTCCATCTAGATCACCTGCTATTAGGAATAGACAATCAAAGTTCCCATGAGGCCATCACAAAACAAAAAAAAAATGATATAACTACACAAAGCTATCCTATGTATTTGTCATAGTTGTAAGAAATAGCTAGAATTAAAATCTTGAATACCCGGCAATAGTTATTGTCAACTAATGTTGGTTGGGGACAATGCTGGCAAGAATAAAATGTTTTCATCTTCAAGCACTCCCTATTCGACAAAAAAAAAGAACAGAGAATGGACAATTGTTGCTTTTATCTATAATCCATGTTTTTCTCAATATATATCACACCAAATATATAATCACATTCAAAATTTAGAAACCGTATATAATTACAAAAGAGATTAAACTTGATGCTTACATCATGTGAGAAGATATATGGTTTTGTTGTGATAAACCATTCTCATTTTAGAGGAGTGGAAATGTGAAACTTGCATATTTGCATATTTTTCTAGACAGGTTGCAAAAATGGATTATTTTGAAATTTTTGATTCATAGGATAATTTGATGACCTAGGTCATTGGTTATAGGTTGCACGAGATATGTTATCGCTAATATGAGTCAAGTTGTGAAGAATTTGTGTATAAAAATGATTTCTTTGTCTTGGATATGCAGGATTGCTTGGAGGCAACCATGGTCAACGGTAAGGATCGGGGCTACGCTCATAGAGGAGTCGAGGCCCAGGACGATCAAGGATGCTAAATGAGATGGTGAGCTTAAGCATGGCACAAGAAAGGTGAAAAATATTGAAAAGAATTTCAAACAACGAGTTTGCATCATCTGACCTGGTTGATCTAAGTGAGGTGTGGTCCGATGGAATCAAAACGGGAGAGACTTACCGTCACGTGGCAAGCTAGTGGTGCACCTACACGCGGCAAATATGACGATTGCTTGTAATAGAAAGAGATGACCGACTCAAGGAAGAGTATTTTAGCAGTTTGACCAAAATATCAGAAATGGCTTTGGAAGAAAATAGTAGGGTGTGAGCGGCACTTAGGAAGGCGGTTTAGGTTATGGAGAAGCTGATATGATCAAGATGGGTCAAAGCTTACAACTCAGCGAATTTGGGTTTATGTGCTTTGAAAAGTATGCATAAGTGTAGTGAGTTAAAAACCCATATGTGGGGGGTTATCAGACTTCTTCCATTGTACTAAGTGGATAGTGTCTACTAAGAGTTAGATGTGGTTGGTTAGCCCATCAATTTAAGCGGTTGAGATGGAGACTTGTGGTTAACCATCCAACCATCCTCGTGTTCGTGAGTTCTAGGGTTAGGGTTTGATTTGAGTGCTTGTGGTGTGTTCTCTCTCTCCTTCTTAATATTGCTATGATAAGGACATGCAAGAGATGTAGATAACCTCTAAAAATCAATCTCCACCCATCTAGACACTTGGTTGCCAAATTCATAAAGAAACCTGGTTTTTACTCTTTTTGGCCTCTCCGAGTGATTTCTTGATGTAGCTATTTTTACCTCAATTTCTTTGATGTTCTTACTTGCTGGAACATGTGAGAATATATCTAGAGCTCTCTTTGCCATCATTCACCCACGAGCAAGTCATATTCACCATTTATGGTTTTGACCCATTTTTGGTGTAATCTGCCTTCAAGCAAAAAAAGGTCAGAACTTTATCAACAATCTTTTTGATCATTGATTGGAATAGGTTGCTTACATCTTAAAGAAAGTGCATAGTAAATTTGAAGTAATTTGGAGATTTGCTTTGAGAGTTAGCTCATTTCTTGATTTGGCCTGGTTTTGGTGCAGCAGATCTTCACAACTTAGGTTTTTTGGTTGGGATAGGTTTTTAATATCATGAAATAGCTTTGGTTCAAGTTTCAAGTCTTTTGGATCGACAAACCAAAAGTTCCATGGTTTTTTAGATTTGAAATAGTGCTTTTTCACTATTCATGGGTTGAAATCACAATAGCTCCGAATTTTTTTGGATTTTTGGCTTCTTGATATTCATAGCTTCTCATAGCTATTGGAGTAAAGATTAAGAAAATACTTATAGAAAAATTTGAAGATGCCATTCACCCTCCTCTGTTGCCATACCGGTTCTACACAGATTATACAAACTTGTGAAGTGTAGGATTGCCCAATTCCATATTTAAGAAATTAAGGTTCCTAAAGGCACATGTAATTCACATGTACGATCAAGCCTCTAGTGATGATGTCCTTGATCCGCCACTAATGCTCCAAAACAAACCAAATTAAAGAGTATAGAAACTAATGAAATGAAATTCAAATCATATGAACAAATTAAAGGTGGTGGAGGTAGCACGGACGTTGGAGATTGGAGGGTGTGGTGAGAGGATGGAGGGCGATGTAGGATCACGACATAAGACATGTTATGCAACCAGAACAATGTTTGTAACATCCAACCCTGTTTAAAGAACATTAGAGCAATCATTGCATATCAGATGGATAGGGTCAATTAATTAGGGGATAATCAGGTGGCATAAGGTGTAAAAAAAGTATTAACATGGCATACATGATGCCATCTGGCCCGTGTACTTTGCCGGATATGTGAACTATCTTCACCCAAGAAAAGTCTCACAACCGCTGAAAAAATGGCAATTGCTAGAACAGGTTACCTAATTTTTTTCCTGAGAATGACAAAATGACAAACATTAAGAAACTACACTCTAGGCACAATATAATATTATTCTTGTTTCTAATGAAATATCTAAAGAACATGACTTACCAGGCATAAACACATAAGACTCTGAACGAACTGTCGGTTTCGATGATTTAATGCTTAGACAAGTATGCAACTTGGCCCATGTATGCATGGGACAACGATGGACAACTTGGCCCACGCATCACCACCTTTGATCTCCACGTACTCTAGCATGAGCCCGACCACCTAATGACATTCTCGACTGCCTGGACCTTAGATTTTTCCATTCTAATCCTTGTCCTCCTTGTCACCGACCATGACCGTCTCCATGCTCACATACACATGTAAAGACCAAAGAAACGTTTTCCTCAGCACAAGTTCTTCACAACTCGACCGACATTAATCCACACACTCATACCATACTCTTAGCCATCCAACAACACCAACCAGATCAACCACAGCCATAAATTTTATCGCTTTTCAGAAATCAACCTTAGATCACTCAATATGACCGATTACAACCACTGTGCACAGACCGGTCGCTAGCTCATCAAGTACTCGAAAACACAAGTACTCGAGAAATCCTATTGCTCTGCTCAGAACACTCAAAAATCACAAGTATCGCTACGGACTACCAACCACTCATCGAACCATCAAGTACCGACTGCCGAGTACCAACCTGGTACTGTAGCAATGACCGCTCAGTAAGACAAGTCTGACCACCATGTACAGGCCGGCTAGGCCACTGGTCCATCAGTATGAGTACTCGAGGTACTCGAAAATTACAAGAATTAAAGCACTCGAAACCTACAAGTATCGACCGTGAAGCCTACAGTAACCAATCGCAAAGTCTAAGACAACTGATTATAAAGTCTAAGACTACCGACCGTAAAGTCTATAACTACAACAAAGTACTATAGCTACGACCACCAACCAGTTACTGTAGCTCACGACTAGTTCGCTGTTGCATACAACTGGTCATGGTCATTATGCCCTAGTCGTTTAGCCATGGTCGATTTGCCGTGGTCAATTTGTTATGATCGATTTGTTGTGGTTGATCAGCCATGATCGAAATGTCGTGGTCCATCCGCTTTGAGCAACTGCCATAGTCGATGGACCTTGATCATCTGCTATGGTCAACCTTTAGTGGTCGAACTACCGTTATCAATAGACCTTGATCAACTGTCGTTGTCGACTGCTGCCCTAAAAACTCTAGCAACACGAGCGTATCAATCAGAACTTTTACAAGCGCAAATTCCACTGAATCCCAAATGTCAATGATTCATCATCACTAAATATACGATCACCACATGGTCTAACAGGAACAGAGAAGAGGTGATGGTGGCGAGGGAGTGGCGGCACGATGGGGAGCTTCACGCGGGTGGTGAAGGGAGGAGGGGTGGTGGGAGATGGATGGATTGGAGGAGTAGGTGGGGATGACCCACATGTCGACGTGAACCGGAGCGGGTGAAGGATGACCCACATGTATCCTTTTGTGAGGAGGGGAGGGGAAGAACATACCACTCTTCAACTCCTTCTTATAAGTAGTAGAGAAGATATATTTTTAGAGACTATTTTCCAAACAACAGAGGATGGGGGAGGGGGCTCATTGTGACACCTCGGCCCCTGTAGAATTAGGCCTATGATGGCATATATGTGTGTGCGCATATGAGGGTGTGGATTAGTCCCACCTTGCTAGTTTAGCTTGAGAAATACTAACATATAAGCCTAGGGCTTCCAATGGTAGCAACATCTGGTTAACCATTTTGTGCGAAACGAGGATGAAAGTGTAAGCGGATTGCTACGTGTACGTGGCCTATCCAGAATGGGGTTAGGTCTAAACCGGTTTAGACCCTAAGGCGTTACAAATGGTATCAAAGCCGACCCTCATGGTTACATGAGCGCGTGCGAGTCAAGGGCGCAAGCATATGGCGCATGGCGCGTGTGGGCTCAAAGTGGACACACGGCATGGCATATGTGCTGGCACTGAATACACTGACATGTGTTAAGAGAGGAGATCCTGATCATTTGCCTCAATGTGGGTATGTTGAGCTGACGAGGGCGTCAGGTCTTTAGAGGGAGGGTGTATGTGACACTTCGGCCCCTGTAGAATTAGGCCAATGATGGCTCATATGTGTATGTGCACATAAGGGTGTGGATTAGTCCCCACCTTACCAGTTTAGCTTGAGAAGTATTAACATATAAGCTTAGGACTTCCAATGGTAGCAATCTCCGGTTAATCGTTTTGCACGAAGTAAGGACGAAAGTGCAAACGGGTTGTTACATATGCGTAACCTATTTAGAATAGGGTTAGGCCTGAGTCAGTTTGGACCCTAGAACGTTACACTCACTTCTGCTCAGAAATGACGTCAACAGATAATGTACCCATCTGCAATATACTCTGCCGACAAGGGGATGAAATGACTGCGGGCTGTAACGATAAAATAATGTCAATTCGGCGTTATATGCTTTGGAAAATTGAGATGAGAAGCCACCTCTCAGGAAATCTTTTGCGCCAATCGTGTCGACTGTGGCTCAGGAGTCAGGTCCTGGTCCGGTCTGCAGCTAAAGCATATCTTGGAAAATCACAGGCCTCGGTAATCTTGTGTAAGATGCAAGCAAAATGTAGATACAGCTAATAGAACGGCAACAATCTGTGTAATCTTGGTAAGCAAGTCAATATCAAGGTAGCAGCTGAAGCTGTCCAGCCGAAAGACAGATCTGACAAAGCCGGTGAGGAATGCTATTTGCAAGCACTGCCATGTTAATAGATGCTCTCAGTTGACAGAACTGATCATCATAGCAGCAAGGGAGAAGCAGTGTTCTTGTTCCACCGTACACTATGGGGATTGGTCCCTTAATCTGCACGGATGGCTCCATCATTGCTATTTGGTTCATGAAGACGTCAGTAATTACTGAATGACAGCCGGTATGATGAAGGATTTACCTTGAGGTTGGTCAAAACATAAAGATACCAAACATGCAAAAACAAAGAACTTTGCTTAAAAAAATCCACACCAATCACCAAATAGAGAGATGAGATTTTTCACCAATCTGGAGAAGTGACTAGAATTGCCATCCGTAAGGAACAGCAAAAGGAAACAAAGGGTGAGGCACCCTTTAATCAATCTAAACAACTACACATAGCTAAGAAATTAGCAAACCTTTCATGAGTTGGCGATCTACATAGACAATGAATAAAAAAGCGGAAATCCAACTATGTTTTCCCTTTTGAATTTAAGATTGTCAATACTTTGCATCTGCCTTTCCCATTTCGTGAAGAAAACACTCTGTGTGATCCCATATAAAAATAAAGAAGCTTGAAAACAAAAAAACTAACAATACCAGGTTAACATAAAGGGAAAAAAAAAGAGAGGAAAAATTACTACACCAAACTTATGGGCATGAATAGCCAGTCTGTATCGAACTTTATGACCATACATGTGGCGCACTATCGAATTTACAAAATGTTTCACAAAATAGCCAATCGTATCCATACATATGGTGCATCATCGAATTTAAAAAATGCTTCTGATTTTACGCTGAAAAATGGATAATGGAGAAGGAAACTTTACTTTTCAGCACTGACGGCACTATAAGAATGAGATTCTTCTAGGTGGTAGGTCAATTCCATCCTGTCTTCCAAGACTTATACCACAAGATCTAAGGCACAGACAAGCAACGGTGTACATCTCAAATACTGTTTGATTCTCTGCAACCCCACATCCATATTGATTGCATAAAACCAAGACAATAAACAACCAATGATGTTATCTTATTTCAGTGGTCACTTGACAGGAAGAACTGTACTAGAGCACAGGTGTCTTCATGTAACCAATTTCTGCACCATATTATCTCACGATTTCTTCACTCCAATCTTTTGAGTTTCAAGTCGTATTATTACCTACCTACTCTCAATTGTCGGGGATTTGATCCCTAAATGGTTGAGCCAGTCAATGAAATAGAAAACACCACATAACAGCAATTAGTATCTAGTGTTTGTGCACTTACCGACAAGAGCAACAAGATTACAGCGAAGTACTGCAATTTTCTAAAGCGTCAAGTTAACATCAGACCTAATGGTTCTAGCTTATGTTATGGAGATGACCACCTTTTGAACATACTGTCAGATCAGGAATTTTGAAGTAAGTAATCGAAGCAGGTACAATATTTCTATCATCAAATTCCATCAGCTAAATTCACTGAATAACAACCTGGATTACCAACCTTCCAGCTAGAAAGTGTGTAATCAAATGTGGATTTGATTATAAGAGCATATTTAATTAGGTAGGAAAAGGTCAAATATATTTTTGATCCCTTTAGCTTCTTTGCATCTTGAATTCAGGTTCCCTCAGAAAGACATCCCCCGCAAACTTTATCAAAACCACTTGAAACATTGCAATGCTTGAATGGAGTGCCAGAAAATGCAGCTTCTCAAGTTATTGCGTATTCATGGGCAGTTATATTTGATAGGCAGACAACAAAGAGTGCATTTTATTGGAATAATTCAACTGATCTAGCTCAATTAACTTACGCATGGCGATTTTATACGAATAACAACACCACCAAAAAATAACACTCAAGTTGGTGTGTTACTCTCATGCCTTCATGGGATTTGTTCTGGTCCGTCTGGAATTTGGCATAAGTTGCACAATACTAATTATGAAGAATGGGAGATTTAAGAAGGATCAGTACAATGGCTCAATCTCAACACTATATAAAGTAAATTGTATTACAAGAGTATTGTTGTTTCAAGAAATTATCAATATGACAAGCAAGCCAAAGTTGGACTTGTATCCTCCAACCTAGTTCAAACAGCATGTGGTGTACACAATGCTCTAACCATTGATCAATGCTTGAAAGCAAGAAATTCAAATTTTATATGAGATAGATATGCACCTCAATTACTTCCCTCTCCATTTTGACCATGCAATTTACAAGCATACGGTCCCAGCATTGCAAATGGCGCATTTGTGACATCTGAACTAAAAGGCTGGGTCCAAAACCAACTAGGCTAAGTTTTTCAAAGCAAACAAGATAAGATAATGAGCTGTGGGACCTGTAATAATTTATCATAATCATTACTAGTCCTAAGTCCTAACTAGTTACTACAGGTCGAGCTTATTTAATATCAACAGTATACAAGATAAATTGTATTCCCACTAAATTCCACAACCACAGAATAAAGGTGTTCTAGGAAATCATTGATATTGCTAGCAAGACCAAGCGGGTTCATATCCTCTGTTTTCAATTTAAACAGCATATGCCATTCACAACACTTGGACCATCAGATCGTAAACTGATGTTCAGGATTTGAGGGGGCTAAAAGTTCAATTTTTTTTTTGTCAAGTTTTGGCTATGCACCGTAAGTCCGCAATTTGTCAATCATCTTCATCTTGACTATTTAATTCTCGATTAGACAGTTCCTATGTCTCTATGACACATTTGTTGTTTGAACTAAAGGCAGATGATCCAAACCGAACCATGCCCAAATTATGCATAAAATCCCCAGACCTTACTCGGCCCTGTCTTAATCAATATTATGGCTTACAATACGTGGCAAATTAGTGTAGGGCATAGTGCATATCACTACAAAGTCTTCTATGTATCAAAGTCACTACAATGAGTAGTGAGGCTTGCTGTGCACAAGCTAAATTATAACATCACAAGGTTCTAGAAATTATCATTATTGCTAGCAAGACCAAGCTGGATTTATATCCTCTACCTTTCAGATCAAACAGCGCGTGCCATTGGCGATACTTGACCATCCAATCAGGGATCAACGCTCGGGATTGAGGTGGGCAAGAAATTCAAGTTTTCCCAAGAGATGGCTATGCACCGCAATTTGTCACCTATCCACATCTCAACCGCTCATTTCTAATCAGACCATCCCTGTGTTGTCAACAGCACGTCCGTGCCGTTTGAATTAAAGGCAGAGGATCCAAATCTAACCAGGCCATACCTAGGAACCAAACTCCGGAACATATACTCGGCCATATCTTAACCAATACTATGACTTACAGTATACAAGAAGTTAGTATAGGCCGTTGCATATCACTACAAAGTCTTCAGTGGCAACAGGACAGTGTCATGGGGCCTGTGGTTAACTTGTGATGGCTATCTGTTGTCCTTACTGATTAATACAAGAGGGTAGAGAACATGTGGTCTACACCTACCACGCATAGCCTAGTTCTACTCATCTAACTGACATTTTATAACATTATATGACTAAACGTAGCACAATTCCATATTGATCTGGAAGGTGCAATTGTGGTCCACAAAATCTGAAAGATGCAATGGAACTTTCATATGAATCCAGCAATCGGCGTGGTCCAGTTTAACCAGACTGCGTCAGCCAAATTACGATTAAGGGAAAGTTATGGAGGACGCAGAAGACGTTGAGAGTTGAGACAACCTGAAAGAACATCAACACGGGCAGAACAGATGAATCTTGGTGAGGAGCAGAACTGACGCTGCGGAGCACACGGCACGAGCTGGGTCAGGAGGAGGGCCAGCAGCGGATGTGTCCAGGAGGGAGACCTCGCATCGGCGGATTCCGTGGCCACCACCCACCAGTGACCCGTCCCGCGGCTGCCCGTGAAAGGAGCGACACGGAGGCGGACGCAACAGTAGAGCGAATGCCGCCCACTGGCTGATGGCGATCGCGAGCTGGGGACTTGTGCTTCTAGCGCAAACGCGGAGTGAAATGCATCTTTCTTGCTCACGGGATAGCAGAGGACACCGCGGCTCAAGTGGGGGGGAAGAGTTCTTCGGCTTACCTGCCCTGACCCTGATTCGTCCCTTGGGGATGGAATTTGCTTCTGTTTTGCCACTGTGACAACCAATCGTGGGGCGACGAGGAGAGTGAGGAGGATGATGACGCTGTTTCCCTCCGTCTCCGTCGTCTCTTCTTCCGCGCCGCGTAGGAGCCAAGGCGACGCGGCGTTTTTGTGGTGGCGCGGCGGCGCACCTGATATGGCGGTGAGGCAATGCCAGCCCGAGCGGCAGTGCGGTGCTCTTACGCGCGCGGGTGTGGGGGCGGGAACGGTGAACGCGCTGGTCGCCGAAGCGGCAGCGAATGCTGATCCGGTGGGACTCGCGTCAGGTCAACGGTGAATAAGGAGGCTCTTACGTGAGGCTCGCCCTACTGAATTTTCTTCCAACGGCGCCGGTGACCAGGCAGCGAGTGGTGCGACCGGCGGCACCGAGGCTGTGCGGACGGGGTGACTGAAGGGTGGGAACTGCAATGTGTCGGGAGATGCTTCCCTACACCGAGTGAACGGTAAATTACACTAGTTTTGATACATATCTAATAAGTGATTCTAGCTACTTACCCTTTGAGAGCATCAAGATTAGTGCAAGCTATTATAGAGAGTAAAAGCATGGAATCATTCCTTGTGTCTAATGCATTGGTCGATTGAAATTGGTTCATTTCTTTTCAGTTTGGTTTATGTTTAGCTTTTCTTTTAAATTTTATTTTTTTTGGGGGGATTAACTTTTTTTTGACAATACGTAAGATAAAGTTGTTTCTTATCACATTTACCATGAGGCAAATGAACATTGAAAAAGAATCTTTAGGCTAAAAAATTGGATTTTTTTTCTTAAAGAATAAACATGAGAAACCAAATATGAGCAATTAGGCATCTGATTTTATATATTTATTATTGAGCAGGTAAAATTTTAAAACTAAATACTGATGTTTACCGAGCAAATGCCAATATTTCAAGTTGTGGAGTCCAACTTTGATATTAGGAACCATTGAAAAACTATGGCTTAGCAATTAATCCACACAATAGTCGCCTTTGCTTGGTAAAAATAAAGTAAACTAACGAGAGGAGAATGAAAACTGAAGTGTTGTCATACCATTTGATTGATCCTCGCTACAGATATACTTTCTCCAAAACTTTTTATGTACCTTAGTTTAGAGGAAAAATTGAGTATCACTTCATCACGCAGGACGGCCAGGTATGTGTGTTATCACGGAGGATCACCGAGGACGGCTAGGTATATGTGTTATCGAAATATATTTTTCTCGTGTACATGTGTTTTCATCACGTAGCTAACTTTTGTAGCATTTTTCAGAAGATTCCTATACTTCGTTCTCGAACCTATGATGGGTTCCACTTGATGGTCTACGACGACCGCTACACCCCACTACTTTGCCGTGCTGGCCTTCACATGGTCGCTAACCTCCTACGGCGGAGCATGCCAGTCTTCAACCCTGCATCTTTGACCGCACTTGTCGACATGTGCATTTTCTCTATCGGGTCCGTTTGTTTTTGTTTTTATATTCTTACGTACGTAACTAATTCTTTTCTCTGTGTACTATTAACAGGTGGAGGCCAGAGACTCACACGTTCCACCTTTCTTGTGGGGAGATGACTGTCACGCTGCAGGACGTGGCGATGATACTTGGACTTCCCATAAGGGGACAGCCGGTAGTCGGGCCGGTGGTGTCTGAGGGTTGGAGGGTACGTGTGGAGGCCTCCCTGGGTACGCCATTGCCTTCTGTCCCAAAGAATGCTAGGCGAGGCCGTGTCTCGGGGGTCCACATTAGCTGGTTGTGAGCTACCTTTGGCATATGCCCTGAGGACGCGAACGACGCCACGGTGACCCACCACTGCCACGCTTGGGCCCTCCACATGTTCAGGGCCGTACTTTTCCCGGACGCCACGAGGGACGCCGCTTCATGGATGTATATCTGCTACCCAGTTGGCGGCCTGGACAGCGAGAGCCACCTGAGGGACTTCCTGAAGGTACGAAGATAATTCGTTAAGTTAGATCTATTCAGCATGTATGTATACTATTATGGCATATCATTACTTGCAGAGATTTAGACGTCGCATCAGTCGGGCGGCAACTCGTTTTGGTTGCCATGCACGCTCGGACGTGATCATAACGGCGGCCTCCCAGCGCTCGGGTGCCTCAGCCGCTGCAACCTCGTCATCACACATCGGCAGACGCCAGTCCACAAGGGGCTCATCACGCACTCCGACTTTTAGTCAGGGTGATGATAACGACGACGATGAGGCGGAGCAGGATGACGACGAGAAGGAGCACGAGGACAAGGAGGCCTCTACCCACGACGAGATTGGGATGTTGCAGATACCCGACGCACCATCTACTCAGGCTTCGCAGCGGCTTCGTCGTTCGGCCCGTCCCTCGAGCACGTATACTCCAGGGACTGATGCTCTGGCCAAGGGCAAGGGAAGAGCCAAGAGGCAGTGAGACTGACTATTTTGTGCGCTAAGAACTGTGTGATGTTTTAAGACTTATTGAGAGTTTGATATGTGAATGTATGTGTATGTGTGTATGTGCTGTTTTATATGTGTATGTGTGTTTTATGAGATGTATGTATATGCAGAAAAAACAGTAAAGTTTGCTGTTTTTCTGCAGGTTTAGGTAGCACGACACCAAAGAGTCTGGCGCCGAGGTGTTGAACTACGGTGCCAGGTCCTTTGGCACTGTATGTGGCGCCAAAGACCCTAGCGCCGTAGTTCAACACCTCGGCGCCAGACTCTTTGGCGTCGTGCTATTCACATGCGGCGCCAGGGTGTTTGGCGCCGTGATAGCTAAACTTGCATTAAAACTGCAAGTTCGGCCAGTTTTTTGTTCCATTCGCGTAAACAATACTAATTGACATTCCACCAAATAAATAAGCACGACACATAGCATTACGACACATGGAGTGGATTTGGAGGGGGAAGAGAGGGGCGGGCTTGCGTCTGTTTGAAGAGTAGTGAGGGGTGGGGGCCGAGAGGCCGTGCTCGGGCTTAAGTCCCAGAGCACGGTGCCACGGCCGTTAGCGCCATTGTTACATAGCACGACGCCATGGCTTTTGGCACCGTGCTATGCCATTGTGGCTTCTACGTGTTCACACACGGCGCTAAAGCATATGGCGGCGTGCTATGTACCCTAGGCGTCATATCTTTTGGCGCCGTGCGAAGAGTCCATTTTTACAAATCTTTTCCCAGGGGTTCATATGTAAAAAACTTTCAAATTTTGGGCTAAAAAGCAAAAATTTTACTGCCCCTCCCTCCTCCCCTCCCAGTCCGGCGCGGCGCCCCTCCCCCTCGGCCCCCTCCTCCCCCGGCCTCCCTCCCCACCCCGCCCGGTGGCCCCTCCTCCCGGCCGCCTCCTCCCCCCCCGACGCCCCTTCCTCCCCGGCCCGCCCGCCTCTCTCCTCCCTTCCCGGCGCCACCCTCCTCCAGGTCCTCCCCAGCGACCCGGCCTCCTCCTCCCCCTTCCCCTACCCGACGCGACGCCGCCCCTCCTCTCTGGCCTCCCTCCCCTCTCCCCAACCGTGGCGGCGCCTCCTCTCCCGGCCTCCCTCCCCTCCCTCCCCCCCCCCAGCGGCAGCGCCGCGCCCTCCTCCCGCCTCCTCCCCCACCCCACCCCGGCGCGGCCCCTCCCCTCCCTTAGCCGAGGTGGGTGGCAGGGCGGCGCGGGAGGGCGAGCGGCGCGGTACGGACGTATGTTAATCATCGTGCCATCCATAAAAACCGACGTCAAAACGGTAGGCTCTGATCAAGCCCCAAATCCAAATGGTCACGCCCTTCCATCCCCTCCGTCTCATCCGCCTCCGTCGGACCATCTGGATCGATGCCGTTCGTCCTGACCCACCACCACCACTCTCCATGCACGCCCTCAACGCCCGGCTGAGACAACTGGTCCGGTCGGACCAGCTCCTCGACGCGCTGAGCCTGTTCGACGAAATGCCGCACCGCGACGCGATCTCCTACGCCACCCTCCTCGCGGGCCATGCCGCCGAGGGCGACTTCGCCGGCGCAATGGCGCTCTTCTCTCGCCTCCGTGCATCCTCTCCGCCGCTCGCGGCCGCCGACCCTTTCGTCCTCAGCCTCGCGTTCAAGGCCTGCGCCGCGGCGGCCGATGCCATGTTCCTCCCGCACGCTGCGTCCCTGCACGCCTTCGCTGTCAAATCCTCTGCCGTCTCCTCCGTCTTCGTCTCCACGGCCCTGGCTGACGTCTACGCCAAGGCCGGCTGCCTCGACATGGTGCTCAAGGTGTTCGACGAAATGCCGTACAAGAACGTGGTCTCTTGGACCACGCTCCACGCTCATTGCCTCTCTGACGCGGGCCGGCCGTCGCCATGACGCGCTCCGCCGCTTCTCCGAGATGCGCACCTCTATCGTGCCCTGTGACTTGCACGCCTACGCGGCCGCGCTCACGGCGTGCGCCAACGGCGGGCTGCTTTTGCGCGGGCGCGAGGTGCACGCGCTCTGCGCCAAGCTTGGCCTCGACGCCACGCCCTACGTCGCCAACACGCTCGCTACGCTGTATGCGCGCTGCGGCGACATCGAACGCGCGCTAGCGGCGGTCAGCCGCATGGGCTCGCGCGACGTTGCTGCGTGGACGACGGTGATTGCCTCCTACATGCAGACTGGTCGTGCGAAGGAGGCCATTGAGGCTTTTGTCCGAATGCTCCATGAGGAGTCATCAAATGCGGCATCACCCAACGAGTACACATTCGCTGCAGTTATTGCTGCGTGTGCAGATATTGCATGTGTATTTCTCGGAGAGCAATTGCATGCGCAAGCTGCACGCAGAGGGTTCGCCGGTGTCCGCTCAGTGGCGAATTCACTTGTCACGCTATACACGCGCGCAGCCGGCCGTCTCTCAGCAGCGGATGCTATGTTCAGGGAGAGTGTTGTGAAGGATGTTGTCTCTTGGAGCGCTATTATATCAGGCTATGCGCAGGAAGGCCTCGTTCAGGAGGCATTTGCTCTGTTCACAGAAATGCGGCATCACAGCAGCTGTCCTCGTCCGAATGAGTTTACTCTTGCCAGTCTCCTGAGTGTGTGTGCAACTTCTGCGGCATTGGATGCTGGACGCCAGCTTCACGCACTTGCTGTCGCTTCTGGCCTTGAACACCATGCAATGATCAGGAGTGCTCTCGTTGACATGTATGGAAAGAGTGGCAGCATGTCAGATGCTGACGCTGTATTTGCTTGTCGCAAGAAGGATGATGTGGTTTCATGGACTGCGATGATCATTGGGTATGCCGAGCATGGCCACAGCAAAAAGGCACTTGAACTCTTTGAGGAAATGTGCCGCTTCGGGCTAAGGCCGGACCATGTTGCGTTCATTGGTGTGCTCAGTGCTTGCTGTCAAGCTGGGGAAGTCGAGCTTGGATTGAGATACCTAAATGCAATGAGCAAAATCTATGGACTGGAGCCTGCAAAGGAGCACTATGGTTGTGTGGTGGATTTGTTGGGCAGAGCTGGTAGAATAAATGAGGCTGAGGAGTTGATTGCAAATATGGCTGCTAATTGTAGGATCGTCGATGGCAATCAGAGGGGGGTGAATGATTGCAACGTCTAGTGGAAGTTTTTTTTCTAAAAAAAAATAAAATAAAGAAAACAGCAAGGGAATATATATATATATGGGATACTGTAGCAACTAATAAAAAAACATAACCATAAACTAATTGCTCTTAGCTAACCGTGTGGAATAACCAGTCATGTGAGATAACTAATGAGAGACAAAAAAGAAAAATACTAAACTCAGCATGCAGTCAACAAGATTCGATCTCACGTTTAAACCTCATGCATGCATACAATCCGTAATGACCTTTTTACTAATCAAGCAACCAATCACTTCACCTCTAATCAAAACGTCATGTCCAAATAAAGTAATGCATGCATGTATTGAGTACTCACGTGATGGCTATGCATGTATGGTTAGATGGATAACATTACTTGATGTCCGTGAAAAGCAAAACCAGAAGGAGTCAATGAAACTTCCCTGTGCTACGTGAGAACCGAGCTGAGTAGATCGCGTCGCGCTGTGCCTTCACGAGAGGACGAGTGGTGGACGTGCGCAAACGACGAACGTGGCGAATTGATGCACTTCTGCCGGTTGCGGTCTGGAGATGCACACGCAACGCCTGTAGACTCCACGTCGCAGACAAAACCGAGATATGAATCCGATGGCCGCACGGCGAACGAGATGAGACCAATCTGATGAAAATTGTGCCGCCGGCCACAATTTGATCAACTCGCTTTAGCCGCCGCTCGACTTTTTCTTATCCTTCCATGCGATGCCGCCGCACGCTCAGATCCAATTTCTTGGAAATAAATCTATTCTTTATTTTTAAATTAATGGTGGCTACAAGGTGCTCTCTCCTAGCACCCCTAAACCCTAATCTCTCCAAAAGCCGCAGGGTTGCCTCCAACCCCACCTCTATTTATAGTCTAGGGTCCAAAACCTGGGCTTACCCTAAGCCCACGAGTTCTAATCCAATTCCAACACCAAAGGGACCCGAAAGCCTTCCTAACACGGGTTTTTCCAAAATTCCAACTTTTCTAACTCGTCTCATGTCGAAGCCTCCAGGACCGCACCTCCCGTAGCTTCTCCACACATCATTCACCTTTAATTTCCATGCGCCCCAAGCATGAGCCCGACCATCTCGTGATCTCCTTGACCGTCTGAACCTCGGATCTTCCCATCCTAGTCCCGGTCCACCTCATCACCGACTATGATCGCCTCCATGCTCAACCTGCACATGCAAAGACCAAAGAACATTCTTCCGGCACAAGTTCGTCCAAACTTGACCAACGTTAATCCGCACACACGCAACACAACTCACATAACGACGCTAAACAATATTATCAAATATTCATCATCAATTAACCATTGTCAATTATTCATCACAACAATATTCTAGACCTGGCCACATGGTCTAACACTAATGAACGAGATGGTGTTGTTTGGACATCTTTGCTCGAGGGGAAGAGGAAACCGGAAAGAAAGCTGCAGAGAGGGCAATAGAGGCTGAGCCATGGGGTGCAGGCGCACATGTGGCAATGGCAAATCTCTATGCCATCAAGGGACAATGGCGTGAGGCAGCGCAAGAACGGCATATTATGAAGCAGAAAGGGGTTGTGAAAGGGGCAGGGTGGTCATCAATCACAGTTGGAGAGGAGGACAAGGGAATCGGGGTGTTTGTTGCAGGTGACCGGACACATCCCCAGGACAATGCGATATACGGGATGCTTGAGTTGGTGTATTATGGAGCTGGAATGGCTCGCTATGTACCCCATCAGTTGAATTTAGAATCTGAAGTTGAGTTGATGGTAACAGTTAACTGAGTAATTTCGAAAGAAGCATTGGCTGCAAAGGAAAATTTCAGAGGGGTCATTGCCATGGTTAGCACCCATTGCAAGACAACATAGCTTAGGAAGGTCTGGTCATCTCATATCACTTCTGCTGTTGTGTTGACTTACTGATTTAAATTGTTCTTCAGTACACTACTGCTCCCCTGATCTCGTTACAGCTCTAAATAAGATGGCTGCAGCAGTCAGCAGATCTGTATGAGGCAAGGACAGGAGGTGGACTCTACATCTTACAATGAGTGTGAATTTCAACCGACAATGTTAGCTGGTAAGTGAATCTAATTCCCTTTATTTCATATAATACATTTAACACCAAAATACTCTGTCCATGCATAGGTCGAACGAAAGCAACCATTATATAAATCAAATAGGCAGTGAGGAAATACCAGTTATGCACCACGGTTCTGTGGTCCAACTTGTCTCCAAAGTTGTTAAATGTTTCTTCCCTGCAAGCATGACATGGTGTCTGTTAAGGGTTAAGAACTAATTAGAACCTGTGAAATCAGCAACTGATAGGCATACTAGTTAATGGTATTGTAGCTTAGTCAGCTCCTAGATCCGCAGTTTAGGGCTTTAGGCAATATTCCGCATTAAATTTTGTTACAGTAACAATATATGAATTTACAGTAAATTGTTTGTCAGAATCTCCATCTCTAGTCTTTGTACGAGTATACGGAAACTTGATAAGTTTTTTTACTAATTTCGGCATAGTATTCTTGGTAGGCAGTTGCTAGTGAAGGTGGGACTGATGACGCCAAAAGGCGGGGAGATGCGTTTGCTCATGCCTTTTCTGCTCATTAGTTTGTAGGTTTCTGTTTCATTATTCTACTTTGCATTGCTAGACTCTTAATCTGTTGAGATTGTTAATTGTAAACTGCATTGCACACTATCTGTTGCCTTACTTTTGTGTCTAAGTTTAGGTTGATGGAGGAGCCTGCTGCCATGTGAGGAGTCTAAGTTCGGTTTAGCCAACCTGTTGGAGTTGAGAGAAGAATGTCTGAGAGAATGTCAGTTTGTTGACGCATATGTTAGTATCAAGCAAAGGTTAGTTCATCTCTGTCTGTCTCGCTCGTTCGCTCTGTGTGTGTGTGTGTGTAGGTGTGCACAAGCTCACATGCACGATTGGCAGTTTGGCACTCCATGGTTGTCAACTGGTATCTCTGCTCTGGCTATTTATCCAATCTTTTTGTGTTTCGTGCATGAAGTGAAAATGAAGCTTCACTGGCTGTTTTACCTGATCTCCTCATGGAACTTGATAGTATGAATTAGGTTTGGGACAGCAGAGCAATCTTCCTGATTATGTCAACACTCAACATAATTCTTCTGAATATTTGGTTTTATGTGATGGTGTAGATTATTATACTTGCAACAGTGCTCTTTTTTCATTGGCAGAGCATGTAGATAAAAAAAACATGAGAAATTTTGATTCATACCACAGCCAAAAATTCAATTTCACAACATCACTTGTTGTGTCACTAACAAATGGACCTGGTATTGTCACAATAGTGGTATTTTGTTGAATTTTTTGCCCGCATGCTTCCATGGTTGCCCCATGCTGGCAGCTGGCCATTAGTTCAGCAATCTACCCCAGCTTTAACTCTAGAACTCTGAATTCATCTTGAGTTTTGCTTTGATGCTTGATGTTTTTAGGAAGCTAGATTGCTTGTGCTAATTGAAGGTGTCCTTGCTGCAAACATATTTGATTGGGGATCTCAAGTTTGTGTGGACCTTTATCACAAGGGAACTATAATAGAAATTTATTGCATGAGCCGCAAGAAGATGCAACGTCCTTGGCAGGCAAGTATTCCAAGTCTGAAATTTGAATGTTATAGTTGTATTGCAAGAGATATCCTAATTACTTTTTTATGAGTTGTGCTAGTCCAAGACCAGATATTTGTGTTATGGTATTTATACTGATCTTTTCTTTCAGATTGATGACTTTGATATGTAAAAAGAGAATGCTTACTGACAAGAAGGATCAACCATACAAAAGAGCACTTCTGTTTGTTGATAGCTCGGGTGCTGACGTGGTCCTTGGAATGCTTCATTTGGCACGAGAATTTTTATGCCATGGAACTGAGGTATAAATTGAAAATCTAAATAAAAAAGGCCTTTTGTTAGGTTTGCTCCACATTAGAGTTTGAATTTGAAAGAACAGACATAATGCTTTTCAAGACATTGAATCATAGGAGCAGACAACATATTGCATGCTAAATATAGAGTGCATGCCAGATTGAGAAATAATCCTTATCTGTGAATGTTGTGATACTCTCTTAACTTTTATTTGTGATAACCCAGAACTGATAGAAAAATGACTTGCAGTTTGGTCAACGTTGTGAAATAACCCTGGAAGTGAAGCAGACCTTCAATTATATTCCATTTAATGATTATTAGATGTTCAATTGTCATAGATCTTCTACTGATATTTAGATAGTTAATGTGAGCTGGTAACAAAATACTGATTCTGCAGGTAGTTCTGGTTGCAAATTCATTGCCTGCTTTGAATGATGTTACGGCCAATGAACTTCCAGAAATTGTAGCTGAAGCTGCAAAGGTACAAGTGAATGGAAATTTGTGCTCCTTGACAATCCTAGCTGTGTCATCTACTAATGCATCTGTAGTTATATCTAAGTTCTGCTTTGTTGCTTGTTATGTATCACAGCACTCTGGTATCCTTCGGAAAGCTGCAGAAGCTGGTGGATTGATTGTTGACGCTATGGCTGGCATTCAAGATGTTCTCAAGGATGAACCAGTGTCAGTGCCCATAATGGTCGAATGGGTGTGGCAGTCCATGTATTGATTTCCAGCAGGTTAGCTCAGAGCTTGCAGCTGCTGCAAAGGATGCAGATTTGCTGATTTGGTAAGAAGGCTGTAGCTCTTTGAACTGGATGTATTTCCTTATGCATAATCAATTGGAAAGTTCTGTGATTTGCTATGTTGGTTTTGGTTCTTAATTTTATGCTGATAATTTTAGAGGGCATGGGACGAGCACTGCATACCAACTTCAATGCCTGTTTTAAGTGTGATGCTCTAAAGGTACTTGTTTCTGCAAACGTAGCTGATTTGTTTATGCACATTTACAAACTTGGTCCAGCCCTTGTATTTGACTAAATGTCAGTATAACTTAACTTTATTGTAATTATTGAATTGAATCAACCTTCGAGAAAAGAGTTAAGGGAGTTCTTGCATCTGTGGCTTGAGCTCAGCTGGAATTTGTTACCTATCTGTCAGTATGTTCGATGTAGCAAGAGCATTACGCCAAAGCTTTAAACAGTGATATGTTGTACTTAATTCTGTATGTATTTGACAAGCTTACCAAACTGAACTGTATGTGCAGCTTGCGATGGTGAAGAATCAGAGGTTGGCAGAAAAGCTTTTACTGGAAATATATAGGGAATTTGGTGTTTCTGCCCCTGTTCTGGACTTCAAATGTGATTTTACCCCTACATTTTTAACTTTGTGATTTTGCCCTCGCGATTTTGAAATGAAGACTCCGTTTACCCCTGTTTTGTGACACCGTTAAGACTGAAGAATTAATTGGTAAAGAAAAAAAAAAAGAAAACAAAAGTTGCCCACGCGAAAAGACAAGAATACCCTCTTACCTTATCCTTTCCACTGGAGGGCACACCCACGCAATCGCATCCCTCGGGAGAGCCTCGGTCTCTCGGTTTGGCGACCGACGCGAAACGCTAGGGTTAGGGTTTGCCTCCAGGAGCGGCGCGGCGGCTCCCCAGGCGGCGGCACCCCAGGCGCGGCGGCTCCCCAGGCGGCAGCACCCCAGGCGCGGCGGCTCCCCAGGCGGCGACGCGCGCGTGGGGCTCATGGCGGACGGCGCCGTGGATGCGCTCTCCGCAGCCGATGCACAAGGTTAAGAGGCTTCTGCTGCCTTCTTGTTCGTTTGGATTTTTGATTTATCTGTTTTATGGGGGGTTTAGATGATTGTGATGTTTATTTTGGGGGGATCTGCAGGTGAATTTTGATGCGAAGACCGAGTATGACATGATCCAGAATTATACAAGATTCTTCAGGATGTGTTCAACAAGCTGTGGATAAGCAAGGTACTGGCTCTCAGCCTTGCGATTGTGTGCTTGATACGTTTTGATCCATGGATTTGTTCATGACCTTGTGTTGCATTCCTCATGTGCGAAAGGAAGGTGTGTCTGTGATTCGGACTTGACACTGTGATTAGGCTATGCTAGATAGAATGGTTATGGTTGTTTTCATGATTAGTTTCATATGTCACCATAAGTGTACTTTTGAACATGTACTGTTCTATTTACGTTGTACTTCCACACAACGTAACAAGATCAGAGTTGTGCTATCGGGATCTTAGCTGGTTTGTGGCCTGTGTTGTAACAGACTGAGCTAAGAGTGCTTCATCTGTGTCCTTCTGCTACCATTTCTAGGTGATTTGCAGCATACAAGTTCTTTGTTGTGCTAATCAATGAGTGGATGCTCCTTGCAGAATATTGAGGTCAACAAGCTTGTTAAAGGACGCCCATTGGACAACTTGGAGTTTCTGCAATGGTTGAAAAGATATTGCGATTCTGTGAATGGTGGAATCTTGAATGAGTATGTGCCTTCGCTGCGCTAAATGTAAAAATAAAGTGTAGTTTGTCACTAACTATGGAATTGAGAAGACTATGTGCTTGTTTCAGAAACTACAATCCTGTAGAAAGGAGGTCTAAGGGTTGCAAAGATCGCAGTTATGATTAAATTAACACAAGGCCTTAGTTGAAGCTGGTGCCATCAGTCCCTAGTTTATGCTCATTTTCTTGTGACTTCATTTAGTAACTCTACGATAACCCGATCACGCAGGTCCAGGAATTGGAAAAGTCTGTAACACTGTCACCGAGGAGTATTACATAGAACAGATTCAACAATTATCTGAGAAGGTATGGACCGTGTAATTCAAGTTGCTGTATGACATATTCCATCTGTTTAGTGTCTTTTACTGTGGGAAAACCCCCTGTAACTATTCTATAGACTGTTATGTGACTGTCCAATTTTATTTCAAACATACATTGTTTTGTAGTTGTTTGTGTTGATAGCTGCAACCTTTAATTTACATTCCGATCATCCTAGCAGTAAAACATGTGAAGTTCATATTTTGCATCTATGATGCTGGGCAAATTGCATACTTTGAGTTTTTTTTATGATACAACTAGTTGTTGTTACTATCTCTACTGGATTGCAGATTGCGGATCTGAAGATTTCTGTGGACGGTACTGAGAAAGAAAGAGACTTCTACTTCTCGAAGTTACATGACATTGAGATACTGTGTCAAACGCCCGTGCAATCGAGCAGGCCCTGCTCGTCTTGAACTGTATTTGCTCCGAGAGCAACGAATTGGCAATGGAAGAAATAAAGCTGGGAGCTTTCCAGCTCTGCGAGGCTCTGGTGAACGACGACAACTGCAAGATTGCCAAGAACGCGGTGGAATTGGCTCGAACGCTCGAGAAAGCGTAGCAATGAGATATCCAAAGATCAAATTTGTCAGAATTTTGATTTGTGCCTCTTCGAATCAGTGTTGGCCTCAGTGTACAAAGGTTGAAGCAGCATGTTAACTTGATGTGTACTTCGTCAGATATTTGATTGGTGTGGTTTGACATTTAGTGTAACAATTTTTTTTATCAAGTGGTCAGTGGTGCACTTAAAAATTGTGTGATAAAAAATTGTGTTTCTTTGAATTTTAGCATAAATGCTGTCCAAATTTTGCAAAATTTGACAAAATTTGTCCAGATTTATATTAATTAAACGAATGCATAAATTTGTGTCTAATTCTGTTGACAACATCCCTACCAAATATGTCAAAACTTCAATTCCGAAATAGGGGTAAAATCACAAAGTTCTCTAACAAAACAGGGGTAAAATCACATGGGTAAACTTGTCTATTCGTGCAAAAGTTAACACCGTTAACTGGCTTTAACGGAATAGGGGCAGACTCTCCCTTCAGTTCAAAAACACAGGGGTAAAATCACAAAGTTTAAAAAATGAGGGTAAAATCACCATTTCACTTGAAAACGAGGGCATGAACGCTTAAGCCCCAAATATATACGATTGCATCTGTAAATTTGAACCTGTTTCTTAACTACGCGGAAGGGACTGCAGAGCACAGCACCACCAAAGAACTGGAAATGTCATTATTTCAGTTTATCTTGTATGACAATGAAAATTGGCCTTAGTAAAATATGCCTGGCCTTACACAATAGTAACTTGGTCTGACCAGTTTTATCATCTTGCTGCAATTTGCAGGTGCAACTTGTTAGAGATATATGTATAGTTTGTTATTCCCCATTGTTATGAGGGGTTCTTTGCATATTTGTCTCCTGTACTTTGTGTATATATACCGGCCCATTGGCCTCATATTGAATACAAGCGCTATTTATAACATGGTATCAGAGCCTAGGGTTTGTCATACCTAGGGCCGGCCGTGCTTGTCTCCAGATCGGATCGGCAGCCTTCCCCGAGCGCTGTCGCCTCCTCCTCCCTCACGACGCCGCCGCCTTCCCTCAGTTAAGCCGCCGGCCATTGCCCGCCTCTCGCCCGCCGCCTTCCCAGGCCAGCCGCGGCCGCCGGCCGCCCGCTCTTCCGCTCGTCCGTCGCGCCCGGGCCGCGCCTCCTCGCCGAGGCCGCCTTTCCCAGTCGCGCCGCTTGTCGCGCGCCGTCTTCCCAGCCCGCGCCCACCGGCCGCTCGCTCCTCGTCTCGCCGCCGCTCGGAGCGCCGCTCCTCCGCCCGAGGCCGCTGCGGTAAGGCGCGCGCTCCCCGCGATCGCCGCTTCCCGCCATTGCCGCCGTCGCCGCTCCCCCGCCGCCGATCTAGTTTTTGGCGAGTAGCGTCGGTTACTCGGTTTGTAAACCGATTGGAAAAAAGCAAAAAAGCGTCGTTCTAACCGCTGCGCGCGTCGGCGCGCTGTTAGACCGTTGCCTTGGTCGTCGCGCTGTTCGCGCGCCACCAATGGGCACCGTTTCCTCCTCGCCGCCGGTGATCTTTGATGGTGTTAATTACACCGGCTTCGTGTCTCACATGCGCATCCACATGGGTGGTCTTCATCTCTGGGGCGTCCTCTCTGGCGATGTCACCTGCCCGCCTTGCCCTATTCCTCCGACGAAGCCTACGCCTGTTGCATTGCCCCCGACAGCCGATAAGGCTGCTGCTGATGATGAAGCTAATGATGAAGCTGCCTCTGCCTACCAGGAGGCTCTGAATTCCTACAAGGATTGTCTGACCGTCTACACTCAGTGGTACGATGACGACGCTCGCCGCTGCTTGTCTTCATCACGATGTCCACCTCGATTTTCTTACGAGGTTGTGGGACTCCTTCGCTTTCGGATGTGGACTCATCTTCGCGGCGCTCGAGCCCTCGGTGATGCCTCGCACTGTCCGTGGTCCGCCAGAGCACTCTCTTTAGCGGTGATGCTATCATTACGCTTTACGCTCGAGTTCTGCATGCGGCGTCGATTGGACTCGCCATCGCTTCCGCTGCATCGTACCGTCCGTCTTTGCTGGATGTGCGTCTTGACACAGGAGTTTCAGTGGGTTTACTTGTTCCTTACTCGCCGTCGTCGAGTTCGAGCAAAGGCGTGCCCGGCTCCTTGCACGCCACCCTCGTGTCACTCTCTGGAGGCTCTTCACGAGATACGCGCAGAGGAGACTCGTTTGAGTGGTCTTTGGTGCGATGCCACTCCCTGCGTGCTCGCCGCTCGTCCGCCTACTACATCGCTTCCTCCTCGGCGGCTACCACAGTGGTGGTGGCGTCCTCCGTCTGGAGGTGGTCGTCCTCACTGTTCCTCTTTGCGACAAGGATGGCCACACCGAGTCCCGGTGCTACAAGAAGAAGCGGCATCTTTCACGCCGTTCTTCTCGGCATTAGTGCTTCTACGACGACGTGCGCCTCGACTTCTTCAGCAGCCTTCTCACCGAGCGGGAGATAGCCGACTTCGACGCCTACTTGCCGCCGGTTCTCCTCGGCGAGTTCTGCGAGTTACGCTCATCGACTCTTCTGGCACTAAGAGACCACCTCCTACACGATCAGTACCTCCCGTGGATTCTTGATTCGGAGCATCTTTTCACATGACTCCGATCCTTCCACTCTGTCTTCTATTACACCTCTTGATTCTCCTGTCGGTGTTCTTACTTCGATGGTACATCTCTTTCGTCTCAGTCGAGGATCTCTTAGCAACTCATCTTTTCATGTTCCTTCATTTGCTCATGTTCCTCGCCTTACCTTGCGACTTCTTTCTCTGGGCGATTCATCGACCTTGGTTATCGGGTCATTCTCGACTCGACTCTTGTTGTGTTCGGATCGCCACACGGAGCTCGGTTGGTTCGGCCTCGGCGCGTGACTCACGGCGTCTCGGGAGCTTGACGGCTTCACCTTCCTTCCGCGCCACCATCGCGCCGCCTTCTCGCTTCGCCGCCGTCTCACGGGTCTTTCCAGCGGTGGCATCACCGTCTTGGCCATCCGTGTGGATCCCGTCTGCCGTCCTTAGTTCGTCGTGGTCTTCGGGGTCCATCTCGGAGACGTGTCTTTAGATTGTCGAGTACGTAAGTTAGGTAAACAGATCCAGCTTCCTTATCCTCATAGTGAGTCTGTGTCTCGGCGCCCTTTGATCTTGTTCATTCGGATGTTTGGGGTCGCTCGCCGTTTGAAAGGGGTTATCGATATTATATCATTTTTATAGATGATTTTTCTCGCCATACTTGGATATATTTCATGTCTTCTCGTAGTGAGGCCTTGTCTATCTATAAAAATTTGCCACTATGATTCACACACGCTTCTCCACTCCTATTTGTGTCTTTCGTCTGATTCTTCTGGCGGCGAGTACCTCTCTCGTTACTGCGCAGCTTCCTTGCCGAGCGAGGCACTCTCGCTTCGATTCTCTTGTCCGGTGCTCATGCTCGAATGGTGTCGCCGAGCGCAAGCATCGTCACCTCCTTGAGACAGCTCGTGCTCGATGATCGCCGCCTCTATTCCACCTCACTTTTGGGCCGAGGTTTGTTTCCACTGCCACCTATCTCGTCAACATCCACCTTCTTCGCTTCTTCAAGGAGCGATCCTCGTGGCGCGCCTCGTGGTCTTCTTCCGACTACTCTACCCTTTATCTGTTTGGCTGCGTTTGCTCGTTCTCCTCGCCCCTCGAGAACGCACTAAACCGACCGCTCGATCTGTTGAGTGTGTCTTTACGGGATCTGATCTGCGAGCACAAGGGCTATCGGTCTTTGGGATCTGTTGGTCGTCGGATCACGGTTTTCGGGATGTGACTTTCGACGAGTCTCGTCCATTCTACCCACGTCCCGCCTCTCCTTCGGCTTCCTCTGTGAGTCTCTGTCTTTCTTGACCTTTCGGATACACCTATATCTGTTTTGCCTCGTCCACTGTCCCCCACCGAGTCTCCACATATTCCCCACCGCCTCTCGCCAAGTTGTGCGCGCTGTGTCGTCTTCTACGACTCGGAGGCTCCTCCCTCTGATACCTTCTCCTTATCTTCTACACTCGTCGACCTCGTATTGAGAATCTTCCGGATGAGTCATCTTCTCCTGCTGCTTCCATCTTCTTCGATGCTCCATCTTCCCGATGGGTCATCTTCTCCTCGCCACGCTCTCGCGATCGCCGATCGATTCGGCCTCCCGCCTGCTTTTGCTTTTGCCGCGCAGCTACTCGTGAGCTTTGTCTCCTCTGGGGATCTTTGTTACTCACCCCGAGTGGCAGCTTGCCATGGCCGAGAAGATTGCTGCCCTCGAGCGTACTGGTACTTGGGATCTTATTCCTTTTCCATCTCATTCTCATCCCATCACATGTAAGTGGGTCTATAAGATTAAGACTCGCTCTGATGGCTCTCTTGAGCGCTATAAGGCGCGTCTTGTTGCTCGTGGCTTCCAGCAGGAGCATGGTGTTGACTACGACGAGACTTTTGCTCCTGTGGCCCCACATGACCACTGTTCGCACTCTTCTTTCGGTGGCGTTTGTTCGCCACTGGTCTGTTTCTCAGCTTGATGTCAAGAATGTCTTTCTTAATGGCGAGTTGCGTGAGGAGGTCTACATGCATCCACCACCTGGGTATTCTGTTCCTGAGGGCATGGTCTGTCGCCTTCGTCGCTCTCTCTATGGCCTTAAGCAAGCCCCTCGTGCTTGGTTTGAGCGCTTCTCCTCTGTGGTCACTGCTGCTGGTTTTTCAGCTAGTGATCATGATCTTGCGCTCTTTGTCCACACTTCGTCTCGTGGTTGGACTCTTCTTCTCCTGTATGTTGATGATATGATCATTACGGGGGATGATTCTGAGTACATTGCCTTTGTCAAGGCTCGTCTTAGTGAGCAGGTCCTTATGTCGGATCTTGGTCCTCTTCGTTACTTCCTTGGGATTGAGGTTGCTTCCACTCCAGATGGTTTCTTTATGTCCCAAGAGAAATATATTCAGGATCTTCTTGATCGCGCCTCTCTCATCGATCAACAGATCGTTGAGACTCCCATGGAGCTCAATGTTCACCTCCGACTCTCGATGGCGAGCCTCTTTCGATCCGACTCGCTATCGTCATCTTGTTGGGAGTCTTGTCTACCTTGCTGTTACTCGTCCGGATATCACTTATCCAGTTCATATTCTGAGTCAGTTTGTTTCAGCTCCCACTCAGGTTCACTGCAGCCACCTTCTTCGAGTTCTGCGATACCTTCGCGGGACTATCTCTCGCCGTCTCTTCTTTCCACGTTCCAGTTCGTTATAGCTTCAGGCCTATTCGGATGCTACTTGGACCAGCGATCCCTCTGATCGTCGGTCTATCTCTGCTTACTGTGTTTTTCTTGGTGGTTCTCTTATTGCCTGGAAGACGAAGAAACAGACTGCAGTGTCCCGTTCGAGTGCAGAGGCTGAGTTGCGGGCTATGGCTCTCTTGACAGCAGAGATTACTTGGCTACGGTGGTTACTTGAGGATTTTGGTGTTTCGTCACTACACCGACCCTCTCTTGTCGACAAGACAAAGCTATCGATGTGCCGTGATCCTGTGAAGCATGAGCTCACCAAGCACATTGGTGTTGATGCTTCTTTCATGAGAACTTGTGTGCATGATCAGGTGATTACTCTACAGTATGTGCCTTCGGAGCTTCAAATAGCGGATTTCTTCACGAAGACCCAGACTCGAGCACAGCATGGCTTCTACCTCTCCAAACTCAGTGTTGTTGATCCACCATGAGTTTGAGGGGGGTGTTAGAGATATATGTATAGTTTGTTATTCCCCATTGTTATGAGGGGTTTTTTGCATATTTGTCTCATGTACTTTGTGTATATATACCGGCCCATTGGCCTCATATTGAATACAAGCGCTATTCATAACACAACTCAATCCATTTGCAACCAGTGAGTTCATCATTGCACGCTATATTGCCATGGTATCGACACCGGCACATGATCTAAGCCAAAAAGCCATCATACCGCAAGTAAAGATGCTTTCACTGTACCACCTACTTCCATGCTAAAAGAGCCAAAGAAGTGCCGTTGTTTGTGATATTAGTGTTATGTGAAATTTTTTTTAAGATTGTGGTGCCAGGGAGTTGCAACATAATTAAAGGTGTGACACCCTGATCCAATCTATGAGCCTAGAATGTTACCATTACTCTATAGCATTTTAATTTACATCATCGCTACTAGATTTTGGCAACATACTCTCTAGTTATATATCATCGAAATGGTAAACAACGTACATTTAACAATAAGCATTAAAATAATTATGTTATAAACAAGGGTAAATATGTCACAACTAAAACTTAGGTCACTTATGCTCAAGAACGTCTAAAACAATGCGCTCGAGAATGCTCAGGACCATGCACCTGAGAGCGTTTGGGATCTTGCACTCGAGAATGCTTGAAATCATACATCCAAGAGCATATTTGCAAATAGAACATTACTGAAGAAATATACATTACTATAAAAGTTTGCTAACATTCATCATCAGTTACAAGAGTTCTACTGACTAATTTTTAGATTGGTAAGCTACTTTACTAATAAAATATTAAGGAAAATAGATGTAATGTTCTAGATCATTATTATTGGATGTGATGCAGATGTGCTACTCCTATTTCCGATGCATTGTGTCTCAACTTCCACCTAAAAACAATAACAAAGCAAACATGAGTTCAAGACTCAGTAAGTATATAGTAAAACAATAAACATTCACATGATACCATCTTACATCACATTTCATTTACCATTTAGCTCTTTCATATACAATAACACTTCATTCTGCATTAACTTTTCTTTCTCGTTAATGCAATGCAATGCATATGCACATATATGCTCTTTTATCTTAGCTTATACCAGTATAGCTGGGTGGATATCCATTTATGAGCCATTCTCTCATTCTAATGCAATGCTCATACACATGCATATCTCTACTATTTCTTCTAGCTTATACCGGTATAACTTAATGGACATCCATCGATATACCATCCTTTCATTATCTCCATCCCGTGGAGATAACTTTTCTTTTGTCTCGTGGAGATGCCTACCGCAGTAGATCTTTCATGTCCATTGAAGTGGGTCTCTTTCATACCATAAGTATGCACTTAATGTAATGTACGAGTTTCATCATTCTTTACCATTCTCTTTCTTTGTTGCGTAGCTATCATTATCATTTAATCATCCTAGAAAGAGAAATAAACATAGCAATAAAGCTTAGCAAATATTGCATCAAGTTTAACTAGTAACAACCATCAATCCAAATTATTATTTTACTATACACTTGCCTGTTTAATCTTGTGAGCAAATAGACGGTTTATACCACAAACCGTCTGTGATAGTTCTCTATACCTTAAATTTTTTCTGTTTTTTTGTTAGCCTCAAGAAATAATGTTACACATGCCCTTTCAAATACGAACCGTCTGCGATATTAATATCAGAGACAGTTTGGAATACGAACCATCTGTGATATTAATATCAGAGACAGTTTGGAATACGAACCATCTGTGATAACCCTTTAAAATGTGCGTCCTAATCCAGCTCTCCTACACTGTGAGATCCTCTCTCTCATATTCTTCACCAGATTTCTCTATAATGACATCTAATATTCTTTTGATCTCCTTCCTCTCATCTATCTATTATGAGTTGTTCGGTCGCAATCTTTCATATGCGACCAACAATTTACGTCTAGAGCAGCTCCTCCGCTCATGCCCTGCTCTCCTTCCTCGACTCGTTTCCATCCGTCAGCTGGACCTCATCATCTGCCGTCGACGGAGGTGTCTCGTTGCCACTCAGGAAAGGGAAACCGCCCTCAGCCTCGTTCTTCTCCGCAATGTGCACAAAGTGGAGGAAGCTCTTGCGGCAGTGGAGAGACGCATGGATAACCTTGCTGATCAAGTAGAATCGGCCGATTCTGAGGAAGCTTACCATGGCATCCTCTTTGATATTATGGGCTATGCTAATGATTTGCCCAGGTTAGAGGAGGAAGTGGAGAGGGCAAGGACAATCTTCACGTCATTCGAGAACTCAGCGGCTGATCCTCCAACTCCAAAAGTCGAAGAAGCATATGAAGCCCAGAAGATTAGGATCTGGGAATCTCTTTTTTTAAGACTTTTGTAATACATTTGCCTTGAATTTGACTCTCGTCTCAGTAGCTTCTTTAGTTCATTATCAGAGACGGTTTATTATACGAACCATCTGTGATGTCTCAATGATCACAGACGGTTCGTGTTAAGAACTGTCTGTTAAAGTTCACAGACGGTTATTAACACGAACCATCTGTAATGTCTTAAATATCTCATACGGTTCGTTTTAAGAATCGTCTGTGAAAGTATCACAGATGGTTACTAGAACAAACCGTCTGTGGTAGTTTAAGCACAGACGATTTCATATGAACCGTCTGTAATATAGCCGTCTAGTATAGCCTCTTTTGTAGTAGCGATGGGAGGTGGTCGACCCGCTCTCGTCGGACAAAGACGCTGATGGCCACGACCTGGAGCCGCAGGAGTACAGAACGCCTTCACCCTGCTGTCCCCAAGCCACATCCAGTATTGAGATGCATCCAGTCCTCTAGGCGGCGCCAGCAGTGGCGCCCTGGCTGGTGGATCCCGGCCCCAAAATCATCACCCCCGCGTGTCATCTTGCCCTCAGCGCTGCATCCTCGATGCCACCTTCAACCACACCCCCACATGTCATATTGATACGGGGTCGTCCGATCTTCTCGACGTATGATTAGATACTCACATGTAGCCTCTCGAATCGTAGCGATTCTCCGTTGCCAATGCAAGAACGAACGCTCTTTAATCCACGTATACATATTCACCACAGATTAGTGATTAATCCACGTATATACGTACCTGGTCAAATTCGGCATGTCAGCTGAAATATATATCCCGGACATTGTTGGACCATTAAAAACAAGGTCCGCGTCCGCGTCGGCGGCGGCAGCTCGTACGTGCACCATTCCGCATCGATCTCACCGTGAACTCACCGCTACGCATGCCATTTCCTTGAAAAACGAGCATGATTCCACGCGCGCCGCCGCTCCGTCCATTTCGGCAATCTACGGGATCTTTATCATATACCCTCCCTTGAATTGGGGATTTCAGGATTTACCCTCCCACCTCAATGACATGTGGGGTCATCATAAGTCACTGACACGTGGGTCAGGAGGGTAAATCCTGAATTTCCATCTATGAGGAGGGTATATGATGAATAAATCCTATAAAGAATTCCTCGACCATCCCAGTAGTAATCCTCGGATTCTCACTCCACGCCGCCTGCACCCACCGCACCGCACCGGCCAACAGGCGACAGCCCAACATGGGCCTCGGCCTCCGGCACCGCAGCCACCTGCTGCTGCTGCTGCTGCTCACGGCCGGGGCGGCCGCCGGTGCGGGCAAGGAGAAGGCTAGTAGTAATAGGCTGCGGTTCCGGCGCGAGGGCGGGACGCTCAAGGTGGTGCAGGTGGCGGACATGCACTACGCTGACGGCCGCCGGACGGGGTGCGAGGACGTGCTCCCGGCCCAGGAGACCAGCTGCTCCGACCTCAACACCACCGCCTTCCTCTACCGCGTCTTCCGCGCCGAGGACCCCGACCTCGTCGTCTTCACCGGTCGGTCACCAATCTCCTCCCTTCTTTGTTTACCAATTGACCAATTCAGTAGCACTTTTGCTCCCAATCTTTTTGAGACTAGAATCTAGAAATGCGAATGGTAAAGATAATTCCTTTGGCTGTTGCTCGACAGCTAGAAGGTGACTCACCTTGTTGCTACTGCGGTTACATACAGTAAGTGGAACAATTTAATCAATGAGTATATAAGGCTAATAATGAGATCTTCAGCGAATCTAGGCTCGCTCATTTCAGCTTCTAGTTTCTGGTTTATTTATAAATTTCGTTTTTCTGAATTTTTAGTTTTTTTAGCTTTTTTGCCGGTTATTTTTTTTCGTGTTCATTTGCGTTGTTCGTGTTGAGCTAGCATATTTTTTTTCTATTTTTAAATTTTTTTAGATTTAATTACGTCAAATAAATCACATTTAGCTACAGTAAAATTTTAACCACTACGGTACAATTTTAGTCATAAGCCACAGTTTTTCTACCCAACCGAGCGGAGCCAGCTATTGCCGTCGATAGATATCCCGTCCTGGATTTTTGTTAAAAAAAAAAGAAGTGTAGTTTCTTTCTCTTTGATAGTACAAGAAGAAATGTCACGGGTTTCCAAAGTGATAACGATGTGGAGAGCCGGGCCACTGGAGCTCGTGCTTCGGATTGGATTCGGGAAATTCCAATCTGAGGGTGGTCCCGACTCCCGAGTGGAAATGCCATGCCCAATCAGTGAGGTTCCAGTTGGTCGATTGGACCGACGACGAGCTGGTCTGACGATGGCTGCGTCCAGTCCATCAAAGAGAGTGATAATCACGTACTGCACCAAATGTAGCTATAAATCTAAAGACATATACAATAATATAGATAATTACTATTTATACTATCCTCTATGTTATTTATAAATATCATTAAAGACAGCTTATACAGTAGGTTATTCTTTTGCATATCTTCAGATAGATTCTTTATAGATAGTAGAATACTGTATGAGAGACGGTCTAATTCTCTATGCCCTCTCTCTCCTTTACATCATCTCGTATCCTACGTGATAAAATTTATAGATAGTAGATATCACACCATTCAACATCGCCTAAGAGAGCAATACGAATGTAGCTGCCTTTGTGATCATCTCGAGGTTGCTGTCTTGGTTTCGTCGTCTTGTTTCACGGGCCATTTGGGTTGATGTTTCCGGAGCTGTGACTTTTGCAGTCAATGTTGTTCTAGGGAAAACAGCATTGTACTGAATTTGCTTTAACATTGTGCTATTAAAATAAGTTGGTTGACAGTGAATTGCAGTGATGACTGATGATGATTGCTCATGCCTCATACTGGTGATCGTTACCCCAATATCTGTAGGCCTGCACCGCAACTAGACCATGTTTAGAGAATTTCATCCTGACAGTAGAGTGTTGGGCAGGTGATAACATCTACGGTGCGGATGCAACTGATGCGGCCAAGTCTATGGATGCAGCAATTGCTCCAGCCATTGCCATGGAACTTCCTTGGGCTGCTGTGATTGGGAACCATGACCAAGAGGGTACGCTGTCGCGTGAGGGTGTGATGCGTCATCTTGTAGGCATGAAGAACACCCTTTCCCGCTTCAACCCAGAAGGAGTAGAAATTGATGGTTACGGAAATTATAATTTGGAAGTTGGTGGAGTTGAAGGAACATTGCTGGCTAACAAATCAGTGCTCAACCTTTATTTTCTTGACAGTGGTGACTATTCTACGGTACCCTCAATCCATGGTTATGGTTGGATCAAGGCTTCGCAGCAAGTCTGGTTCCAGCAAACCTCTTCGAGTCTCCAGGTGAATAAGTTGCCGATATTATTCCAAAAATCATCTTGGCGTTATACTCTGTGCACTTTCTTCTGATATACAGATTATGCTCAAATGAAAATCAGGATTTTTGCTTCATTTTTTTTTCTGTTTTGGGCCATCTTATCAACGTAGGAGCAATACCATAGTGAAACACTCTTTGAGTAAAATGACTAGTTGAAACTTGAGAGTAAGGCAGGTTTACCTTATATTACAAAGCTCCTGAAATTGGTGGGCGGATGCTATCAGTCAGCAAAGTGCTTTCGCTAATTATTCTGAAGACTTATGTCAAGAAATTCATTGCTAATTCGAAACAGATGATATTTCTGTTCGCTGGTACTCTAGTTCCCAAAATCGTTGGTTTTTAAATGTTTTACGGATTCAGATTAAATATAGCCAGATAAAACTACCAAGATGTTAGGTGTTGCCATTAATTCCTGTACAGGTAAGCTCATTTTGTTGGTGCTATGGACATATTACATGTTATGAAAAACGGAGCTTATAAAATGCAGACAAAATACATGAATGAACAACCGAAACAGAAGGAGCCAGCACCTGGCCTTGTGTACTTCCACATTCCGTTGCCGGAGTTCAGCAGCTTTACAGCATCCAATTTCACAGGAGTAAAGCAGGAAGGTATCAGCTCACCGTCAATCAACTCTGGGTTCTTTGCCAGCATGGTGGAGGCTGGAGATGTGAAGGCTGCCTTCATAGGACATGATCACATCAATGACTTCTGCGGTAAGCTCAGTGGTATTCAGCTGTGTTATGCTGGCGGATTCGGTTACCATGCTTATGGGAAGGCCGGATGGTCAAGGAGAGCAAGGGTTGTGTCTGTGCAACTTGAGAAGACAGTGAGCGGCCAGTGGCGAGGAGTGAAGTCCATCAAGACATGGAAGAGGCTTGATGACCAGCATCTCACCACAGTTGACTCTGAGGTCCTCTGGAACAGAGGCTCTAATGGTAAGACACTCATCTATCCATGAGCGTGATGCTAATTCAAGCATACCTAACTAAAAATAGTATATTGTGATTGACTTGGATGAATAGGTCTCATACAAGAGTGACTAGGATAAGTAATATGATATTTCCTATTGTACTATATATGAATTATTATCCTGATTGCACGTACCTATTTTTTCAGCACCATAACTTATCTAGGAGTTTCCAATTGACAGGGAGGCGCAGGAGAAATCCTGATGGAAGCTGAGTTCAGGATGGGGACAGTGAATATTGCATCGTATTTCTACACATCATGTGTGCTATTGGATGCCCAGTTTATCTTACAAAATTCGTAATTGTGTAAATGAACAAAAAGATGGTACATGACATGTATACGCAAGTTTTTACAGTTGTATTTTACCATCGAGAAAACAATGAATCATAGAGTTATTGTTTTTCTAGAAAACACAGGAGGTTTGCATTTCTTTCCACGAGGAGAAAAACAACACTGTTTATGGTCCAGTTTTTAGTCCAAAGATTGAGGTCCGGACGGCCTTTAGCTGGAAATCAGAAACTAGAAATTACATGCAGGAAAAACGACTGAAAAAACAGAGCACTACGGCCAAGAAAAAACACTAAGCCAGGAGCGGGCACTGTCCAGAACCTGAACGGGGGCAAAGCTCGGCCAGCTTGGAGTTGAACATAGCCGACCATGGGAAGACTTCCCGCTTAGTACAAATGGTAAGCTCTTTAAGGTCTAATCTTTCTTGGTTATGCTAAATTCTATTCCGGTCTTTCCACATCATCCAGACCAGAAAAATAACTAGGGAGTCTACACCTTTACACTTGGAGGTGGGTGTCAGGTCTCTCATGGTTATCCATTGGTCCTGCAGCGTCTGATGAGTGAAGGAATAGGAGCTGCAGAGCGATAGCTAAGAGAAGATGCGATGCCAGAGTTGCTTGGCGACCGGACAACTAACAAGAGAACCTGCCATTCCTGTCGGGTGCACTAAGTAGATAGTGTGATGTAAACTGAATCGAAGTGCATTACCTGAGAACCTGTTTCTGTCGTGTTTGTGCATGCTCCAATCTTGGTGTTCCAGATTTTGATGCAACGATCGGTGGTTCCACCACCGGAAGCAAGCCTATTTGCCTTGAAAGGAGACCAAGCAAGGGCTCTTACTGCTGCATTGTTCTCAGTAAATCTATAAAGGAACCTAGTTGGTCCTGAGTTTAAGGAATGCCAGACATAAACAACATTGTCGTTGGTGTTAGAGATATATGTATAGTTTGTTATTCCCCATTGTTATAAGGGGTTCTTTGCATATTTCCCACCTGTACTTTGTGTATATATACTGGCCCATTGGCCTCATATGAATACAAGCGCTATTCATAACATGGTATCAGAGTCAAAACTAGGGTTTTGGCTTACCTAGGGTTCCGCGTCGTCGTCGGCCTCCCGCGCTGCCACGGCCTCTCGCGCCGCCGCCCGCCTCCCGTCTTGTCGCCGCCTCCTGCGCCGCCGCGGCCTCAGCGCCTCCGCTCGCCTTCCTCCCGCGCGCCTCCGCTGCTGCCGTTCTCCGCGCGTCGTCGCCGCCGAAACTCCGCCCGCCGGCCGCTGCCGCGCCGCGGGATCTCCCGCGCCTCCGCGCCGCTGCCGTCCTCCACCGCCGAGTGTCGCTGCGAGCGGGCCTCCGCTACCTCGCTCCGCCGCCGCCTCAAGCCGCCGCCGCCGCTGCCGTCGCCGCCGGCCGCGCGCCGCCATCGCCGCTGCGCGCGCCTCTGTTCTAGGTTTTTCCTAGAACGCGGCTTTCGATCGGTCGGTCTCGTCGGGTTTCTTATAACAGGCTCGAAAAGAAAAAGCAAAAAAGCGTCGTTCTAACCGCGCGCCGTCGGCGCCGCTGTTAGACCGTTACCTTGGTCGCCGCGCGCCGTCGGCGCCGCTACCAATGGGCACCGTTTCCTCCTCGCTGCCGGTGATCTTTGATGGTGTTAATTACACCGCCCGTGTCTCATGCGCATCCACATGCGTGGTCTTCGCCTCTCTGCGTCCTCTGCGCGATGTCACTGTCCGCCTTGCCTATTCCTCCGACGAGACCTCGCTGTTGCATTGCCCCGACGGACGATAAAGGCGATCTTGAGCCGCCGATGATAAAGCGCCACTTGCCTACCGGAGGCTCGATTCCTACAAGGATCGTCGACCGTCTACACTCGGTGAGTACGATGACGGCGCTTCGGTCTTCTTCTGTCCTCATCGCGATGTCGACCTCGGTTCTCTTACGAGGTTGTGGGACTCCTTCGGCTTTCGGATGTGGACTCATCTTCGTCGGCGCTCGAGCCCTCCGGTGATGCCACAGCACTGTCCGTGGTCGCCAGAGCACTCTCTTAAGCAAGGTGATGCTACGTTGATGCTTTCTACGCTCGTCTTGCTTTGTCGGCGTCGATTGGACTCACCGCGCTGCCGGGTGCCGTACTGTCCGTCTTTGCTGGATATCCGTCTTGATCTAGAGTTTCAGTGGGTTTACGAGTTCCTTACTCGCCGCCGTCCGAGTTCGAGCAAAGGCGTGCCCGGCTCCTTGCACGCCACCCTCGTGTCACTCTCTGGAGGCTCTTACCGAGATACGCGCGGAGGAGACTCGTCGAGTGGTCTTGGTGCGATGCCACTCCCCTCGTGCTCGCCGCTCGTCCGCTCGCTACTTTGCCTCCTCCAGCGGCTACCACAGTGGTGGTGGCGTCCTCCGTCTGAGGTGGCCGTCCTCACTGTTCCTCTGCGACAAGGATGGTCTGCGAGTCCCGGTGCTACAAGAAGAAGCGGCATCTTTCACGCCGTTCTTCTCGGCACTAGTGCTTCTACGACGGCGTCGCGCTCGACTTCTTCAGCGACTTCTCTCACCGGCGAGAGATAGCGGACTTCGGCGCCTACTTGCCGCCTCGGGTTCTCCTCGGCGAGTTCTGCGAGTTACGCTCACGACTCTTCGCACCGAGAGACCACCTCCTACACGATCGGTACCTCCCGTGGATTCTTGATTACGGAGCTTCCTTTCACATGACTCCCGATCCTTCCACTGCTCTTCTATTACACCTCTTGATTCTCCCGCGGTGTTCTTACTGCGATGGTACATCTCTTTCTGTCTTTGATCGAGGATCTCTTAGCAACTCCTCTTTTCATGTTCCTTCATTGCTCATGTTCCTCGCCTTACCTTGCGACTTCTTTCTGCTGGGCGATCTGACCTTGGTTATCGGGTTATTCTCGACTCGACTCTTGTTGTGTTCGGGGCGCCACACGGGAGCTCGGTTGGTTCGGCCTCGGCGCCTTGACTCACGGCGTCTCGGGAGCTTGGCGCTTCACCTTCCTTCCGCGCCACCATCGGCACGGTCTCTCGCTTACGCCGCCGTCTACGGCTCTTTCCAGCGGTGGCATCACCGTCTTGGCCATCTGTGTGGATCCGTCCTGCCGTCCTTAATTCGTCGTGGTCTTACGGGTGCATCTCGGAGGCGTGTCTTTAGATTGTCGGGGCTGTAAGTTAGGTAAGCAGATTCACTTCCTTATCCTCATAGTGAGGCGTGTCTCGGCGTCCTTTGATCTTGTTCATTCGGATGTTTGGGGTCCAGCTCGCCGTTTGAAAGGGGTCATCGTTATTATATTATTTTTATAGATGATTTCTCTCGCCACACTTGGATATATTTCATGTCTTCTCGTAGTGAGGTCTTACCTATCTATAAACAATTTGCCACTATGATACACACGCTTCTCCACTCCTATTCGTGTTTTTAGAGTGATTCTGGCGACGAGTACCTCTCTCATCACTGCAGCCTTCCTTGCTGGCGAGGGCACTCTCGCTTCGATTCTCTTGTCCCGGTGCTCATGCTCGAATGGTGTCGCCGAGCGCAAGCATCGTCATCTCCTTGAGGCGGCTCGTGCTCGATGATTGCCGCCTCTATTCCACCTCACTTTTGGGCGAGGCTGTTTCCACGCCACCTATCTCGTCAACATACGACCTCTTCGCTCTTAAGGGTGCGATCCTGTTGAGCGTCTCGTGGTCTTCTTCGACTACTCTACCCTTCATCTGCTTTGGCTGCGTTTGCTCGTTCTCCTTGCCCTCGAGAACGCACCAAACTAACCGCTTCGATCTGTTGAGTGTGTTTTTAGGGATATAGCGCCGAGCACAAGGGCTATCGGTCTTGGGATCTGTTGGTCGACGGATGCGGGTTTCTCGGGATGTGACTTTCGACGAGTCTCGTCCATTCTACCCACGTCCTGCCTCTCCTTCGGCTTCCTCTGTGGAGCCTCTGTCTTTCTTGACTTTTCCAGATACTCCTATATCTGTTTTGCCCTCGTCCACCTGTTCCACTGAGTCTCCACATATTCCCCCTGTGGTCTCTTCACCGTTGTCGCATTGCTGTGTTGTCTCCTACGACTCGCGAGTTCCTCCCACTGATTCCTTCTCCCCTTATAGTCTACACTCGTCGACCTCGTATTGCGGACCTTCGAGATGAGCCTTCTTCTTCTGATGTTCCATCTTCTTCTGATGCTCCATCGTCCCCTGATGGGTCATCTTCTCCTCGCTACGCTCTCCGCGATCGCCGATCGATTCGGCCTCCGCCCATTTTTCCTTTCTTTGGCGCGCAGCTACTCGTGAGCTTTGTCTCCTCACGGGATCTTTGTTACTCACCCTGAATGGCAGCTTGCCATGGCCGAGGAGATTGCTGCCCTCGAGCGTACTGGTACTTGGGATCTTGTTCCTTTGCCATCTCATTCTCATCCCATCACATGTAAGTGGGTCTATAAGATTAAGACTCGCTCTGATGGCTCTCTTGAGCGCTATAAGGCGCGTCTTGTTGCTCGTGGCTTCCAGCAGGAGCATGGTGTTGACTATGACGAGACTTTTGCTCCTGTGGCCCACATGACCACTGTTCGCACTCTTCTTTCGGTGGCGTCTGTTCGCCACTGGTCTGTTTCTCAGCTTGATGTCAAGAATGCCTTTCTTAATGGCGAGTTGCGCGAGGAGGTCTACATGCATCCGCCACCTGGGTATTCTGTTCCTGAGGGCATGGTCCATGCGCCTTCGTCGCTCTCTCTATGGCCTTAAGCAAGCCCCTCGTGCTTGGTTTGAGCGCTTCTCCTCTGTGGTCACTGCTGCTGGTTTTTCAGCTAGTGATCATGATCCTGCGCTCTTTGTCCACACTTCGTCTCGTGGTCGGACTCTTCTTCTCCTATATGTTGATGATATGATCATTACGGGAGATGATTCTGAGTACATTGCCTTTGTCAAGGCTCGTCTTAGTGAGCAGTTCCTTATGTCGGATCTTGGTCCTATTCATTACTTTCTTGGGATTGAGGTTAGTTCCACTCCAGATGGTTTCTTTATGTCCCAAGAGAAATATATTCAGGATCTTCTTGATCGCGCCTCTCTCACTGATTAGCGTACTGTTGAGACTCCCATGGAGCTCAATATTCACCTCCGACTCTCTGATGGCGAGCCTCTTTCTGATCCGACTCGCTATCGTCATCTTGTTGGGAGTCTTGTCTACCTTGCTGTTACTCGTCCGGATATCACTTATCCAGTTCATATTCGAGTCGGTTGTTTCAGCTCCCACTCGAGTTCACTCTGACCACCTTCTTGAAATCTGCGATACCTTCGTGGGACTATCTCTCGCCGTCTCTTCTTTCCACGTTCGATTCGTTCTGACTTGAGCCTATTCGGATGCTACTTGGGCGGCGATCCTCGACCGCGGTCTATCTCGCTTCTTGTGTTTTCTTGGTGGTTCTCTTATTGCACGGAAGGCGAAGAAGCAGATGCAGTGTCCCGTTCGAGTGCAGAGGCCGAGTTGCGAGCTATGGCTCTCTTGACAGAGAGATTACAGCTACGGTGGTTACTTGAGGATTTTGGTGTTTGTCACTACACCGACCCTCTCTTGTCGACGATGCAGTGCTATCGGTATTGCTCGTGATCCCGTGAAGCATGAGCTCACCAAGCATATTGGTGTGGATGCTTCTTTCATGAGGTCTTGTGTGCATGATCGGTGATTACTCTTGATATGTGCCTTGAGCTTGAGATAGCGATTTCTTCACGAAGGCCCGACTTCGAGCACAAGATAGCTTCTACCTCTCCAAACTCGGTGTTGTTGATCCACCATGAGTTTGAGGGGGTGTTAGAGATATATGTATAGTTTGTTATTCCCCATTGTTATAAGGGTTCTTTGCATATTTCCCACCTGTACTTTGTGTATATATACTGGCCCATTGGCCTCATATGAATACAAGCGCTATTCATAACAGTTGGCACCACCGGCAAGCCGCAGTCCATCTGGAGACCATCTCAGACCACACACCTCAGATTTGTGCCCTTTAAGACCGTACACACCCTTGCCAGATCAGACTGAAGTTAAAGCAGAAAAGATATTCATGAAAGGCAAAAAGAAAAAATATTGTTGTGTTTTGCACTGAAGATATTTGTGCAGACAAAACTAAAAAGTATAGTGGCTGTTTGCGCTGAATTTTGAAGGTAATGCAGCATAATCTGACTAACAAACACACCATCATAGTGATTTATATATGTATCACGGCTTCCTGAAGTCAGAATGTTGCCATTCCTGTTGTGGTTAGCGGTTGGATACGGATACGAGGACCGAGGGTAGGTTCTCGCCCTCATCCAGCCACCGACAGGACCTTTTTGTAATATGGTAGAGAGGCTTTGAGGAGGCATTCTCATACTTTCTTCATTCAAAGTGAGCATCAAGAAAGGAGAAAAATAGCACTACCAAGAATCCGCCCACTCGTCAGTCGTCTCTATATACACAAACGATATAAGTTAATGTACGCAAAATTATATCTAAACCCCACAACAAACAAAAATCTCTATTTGACTCGTTCATCCTGTTTGGCCAAGCTCGGGATCCAGGTTTTTCAGGCTCCGGCTCAAGCTTCCCTGCTGAGCAGCTCATGAACAAAAGCTTGAGCCTGAAAACTGGAGCCCCCTGAAAACTGGAGCCCAGAAAGTGAGCTGTGTGTTAAAACTTTCGGATGCAAAAAAATTTCGGTCACCGGTGAAAGGAACGTCTAATTTTGTTCGAAGTTTCAGACGAAAAAAAATCAATTTTTTGATGAAATTTAACCAAAATATGAATAAAATTTGAATAAATTTCAAATAGAGCCAAATTGGGCTAAATTTTAGCCGAATAAAACCTGTTTCAGTACCCTCCGAAAGGGACAAAATTTCATCCATCTCACAAAATTTCGTCCGAAATTTGTAACCCTGGCTGTGACAACATATCAGTCTCCTCTCTGGCAGTGGTTGTCGGTCACCTCGACGGCGCTGCCACGTCGACCCTCTTCCCCTTCGCGGCGCCGGTGCCGTGGGCTCTGTCCCCGCCGGCCGGCTCGTCCTGCGCCTGCACGGCCCGCCTGAGCACCTCGACGACCTCGCTCATGGTGGGCCGCTCCTTGGCGTTCTTGAGGAGGCAGCTCTCGGCGAGTTTGGCGATCTCCCGGGCCGCATTCACCGAGTACTCGCCGCGGAGCTTGGGGTCCATGATCATCCGGAAGTTGCGGCTGTCCGGCGAGAACTGGCTCACCCACTCCAGCAGCTTCTCCTCGCCCTGCGGCCGGTTCCTGTCCAGCGTCCGCCGCCCCGTCAGTATCTCGTACAGCACCACCCCGAAGCTCCACACGTCGCTCTTCACCGTCAGGTGCCCCGTCTCGATGTAGTCCGGCGCCGCGTACCCGTGCGTCCCGACAGCCTGACAGAAACGACATATATCACGCGGAAGCTATAAACAAACTGATGTTTCAAGGAGGAAAATGCATGTGCCATATAGTACTGTAATAAGCTTCAAGTAATCTCTGTGTTTTGCGCCATGCTGACAAGTAGTGCAACCTTGTTTCAGAGACTCGAGTCAAAAAAGACATGCACGGCATGTGTGCGAGTGGAAGAAAGTGAAGGCGACGGTGACATCAAACAGGTGCAACGGATTACCTACCAGCTAGAGTCAGCAACACTTTAATGGCCACATCTGCCAGTAGTATGTTGCTTACAGTGTCTGATGGATCAGGCAATGCAGTTGCAGAAAATTCATGTTGGTTTTGTTAAGTGTATTTAGGTCTTTTCCCATTATTTAGGATTTAGGGTGGTGTGTGTTGAGTCTGTACTATATAAGCCTGTTTTGCCTGTGCAATACATAAGCAAGCATTACAACTTATATGGTATCAGAGCACAGGTTTTTAGGACCTAGCTCCAGCCAACGCGCGCCACCGCCGCCGGTCGCCACCGGTCACCGCCGTCACCCTGGAAGGAGTGTGCTCCACTACCGGGGGCAGCCACCTCCTGGCCGTCGTCACGCGCCGCCATCGCCCGCGTGCTCCTTTGCGCTGCACCGCAGCCAGAAGGCCTCCCCACCGCCGCCAACCCCAAATCCGGCCATCGCTACCCTTGCCCCACCCGGATCCGAGGGCCTCCGCGCGGGATCCGGCCGAGCTCGCCCATGCCGGCCAACTGCCGCCTGGATCCGGCCGGCTGTGCCTCCTTTGCGCAGTCGTCGATCCAGCCATCCCCACTCTGGATCTGGCCTTCTCTAGCCATCTTTGGGCCCTTCACCGCCTGCCTCAGCCTCCGCCGCCCTGGCTGACTCCACCGCCGCCTCGGCCCTCCTGGCAGTCGGAGCCCACCGCCTCCCCCAGATCCAGCCTCTGCCGCCTCGGATCCCCACCGCCTTGGCCTCTTCGCTAGCCGCCCGCGCCGCTGTGCGCCTCCGAGCTGCCGCTGCCATCTCTCGTCGGATCCTGCCGTCCTAGCCCAGATCCAGCCCTCCCCGATCGCCGTCACCTTGGATCCGGCCGCCTTGATGTCGCCTCAATCGCCCGCGCTTGCGCAGTCTCATGGCACCCAGATCCAACCACCCCAACGCCACCTCCTTTGGCCGCCGCACCCTAGCTGCCGCGCCCGTGCCACCGCCTTCTGACACCGTAGCCGCCCTAGGCCGTTTGGCCAATTGGAGAAAAAGAAGAGGAAGAGAGAAGAAGCAGTGGGCACTATCTCTGCTTTTGCTTGTTTTTAGTTGTTTAGTTGGGCCATTGGATGTGTGATCTAGGGCATGGTATCGCTATCTCGAGTCTTTTCCTTTTAGTCTTCCGCTGCGTTCATCCAAATCTGTTGCCCTCTCTTTGACAGTTCATCAATGTCGTGCGAGTCCACAAATTTCTTGTCAGTTAGTCGACTGCTTTACTAGTCACAGTTCATCCTCTCGGATGGGTGTGATCCTCTCCTTCCTTTCGCATAGCCGCAGCCGCCGCTCTTCTTCTTGAGCCGCTGCAGATCGTAGAAGTCTTTATAATACCGCTGCTTTTGTTTGAGCCACCGCCCCGAGCTTCTAAGGCCGCTGCACTTCTTCTGCACTGCGTCTCCGTTGCGCTTCTTGTGTAGAGCGCTGCCGCCGTCTTAGGCTTCGATTTGCGCCGCTATACTTCTATATCTCTCTTTGCCTTGATTTGACAACTATCTTTATTTGTTTTGTCTTTCTCATCCTCTTATCGTGTTGTTGCGGTCAACTTTGCTCCCGTTTACCTCTACTTTTTCAACCCCTGCACTTTGTGCTTTTTAGGCTGTTGCACAATTACAGAGGGTTGGTACTCAACACAATTTTCTAAGAGCCGCACGCTATGACGACAACTTTAAGACTCGGACTTTGGCTTTTCCCTTTTTTAGTGCCAACCATTTCAAACACAATGTATTGCATATGCCTTGCATTGGGGGTGTTAAGGGTATTTAGGTATTTTCCATTGTCTAGGGTTTAGGGTTGTATGGGTTGAGTCTGTACTATATAAACCCATTTAGAGTGTGCAATACACAAACAAGCACTACAACTTACAGGTTTCTCAGCTGGGCAAGATGGGGACGTACCGCAGTTGAGACGTGAGTGTTTCCTTCCGTTGGTCCCTCCCTCGCTAGCCCGAAGTCTGATAGCTTTGCTCTGAAGTCTTTGTCCAGTAGAATGTTCGATGGTTTGAAGTCCCGGTAGATCACCTAATAAAATTGAATTCAGATTAAGACCATTCCCTTACATAATGAAAAGACTGACACTAACGAAGATCAGCAATTCTGTAGTGCATGGTATGAAGCTATACACACTTAACAGTCATGAGTCGTGACGGCCTGACAAAATTATTGTGACAATTTCTAGCCTTCCTTGTCAGCTCATATGTCTCAATACTTACCGGCCATAAACCTTCTCGAGTCTTTTTTTTTTCTCGAACACGCAGGAGAGCTGCATATCATTATATTAGAAGAAAAAAGAGACAAGAACCCTTACAACGCACACCTGAAACACACTTGGATTGGAAAGGTTTGGAATGTTTTCTAAGCTAACATACGCGCCTATTCCAAACAACAAACACGACCTCGACCACAGCTAAAGAAAGTCAGACGATCTAATGGTTACCAGCTGGCTCTAGGGCAAGAAGGGAAGATAAGCCCCGAGCTCCCGCCAAACTCCAAAACTGCAATTCTTCATAGGCGAGCAACAAAGCTCCAGCTAGGTTTGGAGACAATCCATCGAACACGCACCGGTTGCGATGATTCCAAATCAACCAAGCTCCAAGGATTATTATTGAATTCAGCCCCTTCCTGTCCAAGCCAGCCACCCTCAACTCCACTCTAGCCCACCAGTCATCAAAAGAGGTTTCATCATTTTGAGGAGCCAGCACATGCAGTCCTTCTCGAGTCTTGCCTAAGTTACTTCATTCTTTTCTAGAATGAAATGTTTGATTCAACAGCAATGCTAGAAGAAACAAAGGAGAAATTGGATATGTTGGTTGCATATAGGAGCCTAGAATATTAAATTGTGCTTCACAAAGTGTCAACGAAATTGGCTGCCTGGAATCATATAGGCAAGTACTTGGGAACTGGGGATGACTTTTGCTAGGATGCTTTACCCTATCTATCTTCATGAATTTCTGGTCCTCATTTCCTGATTGACTTTACACTGGATTTGTTGTGCGTGCCTTTGTGCGCTACCTCTAATTACTATGGATCAATGGATGCTCAGCTTAAACAGCACAGTAAACCATTCCGAACACTACACTGAAACAGGAAACTGCACATACTTAAAATGATGCTGCCTTTCCTGTAATTTTTGTTTGGGGCCATTGGTGCTGTTTAGCAGCATATATTTAGATTGCCATACTTTCTCCCAAAATTTGCCAAAAGGAGTTCTTTGAAAAAAGATAAATTCTTTTTTAGGAGCTCGAAAGCATGTGAGCAATGGTGTTTTAAGTACACCTGAAATTCTAACCCTTCATGTAGGTAAGCCAATCCTTCTGCAGCACCCAAGATTATCTGAAGCCTTCTATTCCACGAGAGAGGAGGATAAACTCGGCTGAACAAGTGATTTTCCAAACTCTTATTGGGCATATACTCGTAGATCAATAATCTTTGCGGCCCCCTTTCGCCATCAGCAGCACAATATCCAAGGAGCTTTACAAGATTTGGGTGCTCAAGAACCCCAAGGAACTGTACTTCTGCCAACCACTGCTTATGTCCCTGGTAGAACAAAATTCAAAGAAACTGCAAACTATTAGGAACAGAAGACTGATGTAAAAAAAAGACAGAATACAAATTACTAGTTTTGTGAGGAATGAAGAAAATGGCAGGACGCTAACAGTTTCTAGTAGTCGTAGAACGTAATGTAAACAGCAGGACACTAAGCAATTCTAATGATGTATTATAACAAGCTTCTTTTCAATTGGTCTAGCAAGAAGTGGTAGCTCAGTCAGTAGAATAATATATAATTCGATTAAAGAAAGATAAAATGTAGTGCAGAAAACAGTATTATATTTTTAGCACACATCACTTAGAGAAAATGGTACTTTGCTAATTTAGTACAATTCAGGCAGCCAGGTGAATTGTAACTGAGAAAGCTAGAATCAGCTTTCCTTAGGAAACTTATCTTTGCCAGTTGAGGAGGTATTAACACTTCATTCACAGGGATCAGATATTGGGTATGCCCCGTTAAGCTTCATAAATCCCAACATTCACTTCTAGACAGAGAAAAATAACAAAAGACGTGCCACTACTTTTCCAAACTAAGAGTATTTTCTGTATTCCCTTAAAATGATATATTTAGTACTGATTAGTCAGTTTCAGTATATCAGGAGCCCATCCTTTGCGTAAGTTAACTTTTGAAGTTTGATCCGAATTCGTACCGTGTTTGTAACATCCCAAATTCTAGGGTATATAAAAATGAGAAAAATTTTAAATTTTTTGAATGCATTTTGTATTCTTAGCTCTATACTGGAGTTTCTTTGAACAATTTAATTTTCAAAAATCAAAAGTGCATGAAATGACTCAAATTGAATCCAAATCAAATAAGTACAATTAAATTTGTTGATGTTTTAATATCGATCTTACGTATGATTTGTTTGAATTTGGAGAAACTTTTAGAAGACCCGGTGTATGTACATGCAGAGTAAAGATACATGAAACTTTATCCAGGTTCGAGCCTTTTTCTAAGAGAATAATAACTCTATGTCATGTGTGATTGCTAATTGCTAGAAAGAGGAATTACAACAGAGAATTATGCGAATGGCTTGCTATCTCCTCCTTCGATCCAAATTGCCCTCTCTCTCTTTGACATTAACCTTTCGGTTCGCATTCTTCTGATCTTCTCAGAAGGATCTCGGCCATTGAGCAGTATCAAGAAGAACAAACATGACATTATTTGGGATCTTTCTTTCGAAAACATTCTTCCGTATCTCTCCCATTCTAATTCCCACGAATCCTTTCGCTCAACCCTCCTCTTATTTGACAAAACTGTGCATAAAAATCCCACCTTTAACTACACCGGAAATTATCGACGCAGAATCACACGGGGAAAAGAACGGAATGGAGAATTCGCTCGCAGATGTCGTGGCCGGGCATGCCCACAGACAGAGGTTAGCGATAGAGAGATGGCAACGAAAGGAGATCAAGCAAAGCATGTACGTACCTGGAGGCTGCGCTGGTTGAGGCACTTGACGGCGACGGCGAGGCGGCCCCCCTTGCCATCGGGCGGGCGGACGAAGCCCTTGTAGACGCTGCCGAAGCCGCCCTCGCCGAGCTTCTGCGCCCGGCTGAAGCCGTTGGTGGCGCCCTGGAGCTCCTCGTACTCGAACGTGCGTAGCTGGCCGTGGCCCCGCTCCTCGTACAGCGAGCTGATGCTCCGCTGAGACGACGCCGATCCCGTCGACTTGCTCACCGGCCGCACCGCCCCCGAGTCGTCCGACCGGCTCGTCCTCACCGCCGAGGCCGTCGTCGCCGGCCCCGACGCCGCCGCCCCCCACCTCCCCTTGGATCTTCTCTTGAACCAACCCAAGCAGCACATTTCTTGGGCACCCGTACCACAAGCTAACAAGAAACTCCTTATCCCTCCTGCCCCCTGCTCTCTAGTACGTTGTCGCCGACAAGAAGAGCTTCAATTCTTGCGCCGCTGCAGCGCCACGAAAACAACGCATGCGAATCGTGTGCGGTGCCGTCTCAGGGGAGGGAAGGGGAGCCGCCTAAGCCTTTCGTAGGTGAGGAACAACCGGGGCAAAAGCGAAGGAGGCAAGGAGGGAGGCAGTGTGAACCGCGGAAGGCGGAGAGGAGAGGCAAGCGTGGAGGAAGAATCAGAAAGCCCGGCACGGTTTCGTCAGCGAAGGAGGGGCGTGGACGTGCTGGTGAGCTGGTGCCTGGTGTCCTCTGCTTCCTTTCCGTGCAGTGAGGTCGCGGGCTAGCTCCTGGCCTCGGCGATTCGTCCGCCGCGCACGCGGTGTGGAGGGGCCAGCGCACGCGGATGGGTACGGCTCTCGAGTGAGGCGATTTTGAAATCTGAACGTCGCCGTTTGTGTAGGCATCGCCTGTCCCGTTTCGCCACCCGTTTTCTCTTGTTGCCCGCATCTGTCCCACCTCTTAAAGTCCTTTTTCTACGATGACTATCTTTTTAACGGAATATTTTTTAAGTGAAATTTACAAGTTAATTATAGTACCCACTATAGCGACTTTATTTATATGGTTCAAAATCACATACAAATCTATCTCTTCATACTCTCTTGTGAATAGGCAAAAGCCATAAACCATAATAAAAAGGAACAAGCCCATTCCTTTTGATTGCGGCTGATGTTTTTAATCCTAGAGTGAGGGTGGTTTTTTTTTTGCTGTGGCTTATAATTTTTTACCTTAGCGCAAGCACGCCATTTCAAAACGACGGTGAAAAGCTATTCCTTTTATTTGTTTGAGAGAAACCATAAGGTATAAAACATAAGTTATAAGTCGAAAAGAACTCGGTCATAAGCTATAAGATGAAAAGAATAGGGCTGTTAATGCAACTACTCCGGTTGCATATGCATTTTGCTGAAGTAGTTTATCATGGTTCAGACTGGGCTTTCTTTGTGTTTTGCTAACTATCGTGCACTTTGTGTTTTGTTGTTTCCTTTTTTCCATGTCAAGACTATCCACGGCTTGCTTATCTCGAACCCTAAGAGTTTGCTCACGATGAACCAACGTTAGGAGGCGGCTAAGCAACTATGCCTATTCGCATTGTCGATCATAAACTTTGATAGTGAGTAGAGGTTGATGCCAAGGACAATTGCATTATAATGGTAATAGTGAAGAAACCTAGAGGCTAGTGACGTTCTTACTATGTTTCTTTAGCAATAATTGCTGTATTTTTATTTTGTAACGCCCCCGTTTTCAGGGGCGCGACAGACACGGCATTCCGCAACTATTCACACATGAATAGTTATGGAGTGTCGCGCAAAAGTATACCATTGCATGCTTACAACAAAAGTCCAAAATATATTTCACATAAGGATTAACATCCAGTTTTCAACAGCGGGGCGTGTAAACCCAAAGTATAATTACATCACAAAAACTCCAGAATCCACTTGAGCGCGGCGAAGACCTAAAGCCACAGATCCTCGTCGAAGAAGAGATCCTCCGGGACTTCCTTAACGGGGAGACCTTCACCTTCGTCTTGAGCCTCTAAAGAGGGGATTAAGCAAGCCATGAGCTACCAACCAGCTCAGCAAGTCCCAAAGGGACTCTATCTTACTACATGCACGGAACATCAAAGGAAGGGAGTATATTTGGTTTATTAACTTTGAGTGGATGCAGTTTTATTTGCAAATATTTTATAAACCGGACCCAAAACTACTTCTTAAGATCTCAGGAGTTTTTCATGAAAAGTTAATTAACCAACTAATCAAGTTAAAGCATTTACAAAACTACTTAAACTTTGCGACTGGAATCACCCAAGTGACACAGCTCCCTTAACCGGGAGCACGGCGTATTCGAATACCATTTATTTGACTCTGCAGAGTTGCCCAACTTTACCCACATGCACCCTTAACCCTCATGACTGAGTTAAGGAACCGGGTCTTTTCGCTGCTCAACCATTGGTATACACTCCACCCGATAGGTGAGGAATCTGCACATCCTCGGGTATCCGCTGGCCACCACGGAACGCGGGCCCGAGTTGTGGGAACCTATCGTTGTCATAGTCCGGATTCGCGATCCGCACCGACTCCCAATGCAGGGTTTCACTTAAGTTGAGCAGGTACTAAACCAGGGTTGACAAGTCAACACCTGTGGTTGAGCAGTCACTATATCATTTGCTCAGCGTAAGGGTCTAGTCCTTACATTTTCCCGAGGTCCGCAACCTCCACCCTAGGGTAAGCGGTGGGCGAAAGCCGTCTCGCGGTGCCCCACAACACTCTTACCCCAACTTCAATCCTAGGGTAAGAGGTGGGCGAAGACCGTCTCGCGGTTCCTTCCCCAACCCTTACCCTACCTTGTGCACGCCAGCACTCTCCGCCCTAGGATACGGTGCCCCATACCACCCTACCCTAGAGTCGGGTTTTCCAAATTCTATTGGCCCGCAGCCACAACCTTATTAGTGTAAAGACTTTGCATGATAATAATAACCTACAATTATCTAGATTAACAGATAATTATTTCTAGGGTTAACAAAGGCATGGCTACAAGTTTAACATGGCATTTGTCGGTGGTAGGTTTAACTACATATCATGTCATTCTAAACATTTTTTATTTTACTTTGAACTAACATTTCAGAACTAGCTTAATGCAAATAGCATAATAACATAATTACATAACATGGGTTGCAACATGATCAAAGGATTTGGGACTTGCCGATGATTTGGATGATCTCAGCTAGCTCGAACGAAGAAACACCTGGATCCTGAGCCTGCACTTGAACCTCCGGGATCTCTGAAACTAGCGCAAACACATAAAACAATTAAGTCCAACTTGAGACTAATCAAGCAAGGAAAATAAACTATTTAAAAAGGAGTAAAATGCATAAATCCTCAAATTGAAATTTTTGGAATTTTTCTGGGATGAATTTGGGGAAATGGAGGTCAAAAATGGGTTTAGGACATCAAATGGAGCAAAGTGGTGAAATTTGAAAATTTTTGGGATTTTCTATGATTTTCTAGGATTTATTCAAGCTTTTATGGATTTTGGAAATTGGAAAATGGTTAGAAAATCAGGATGAGCAGTAGAAGGCCGGCCCGGAGCCTTAGCGCGGCCCGGGCGGAGAAACGGCCTGCGCGGCCGAACGGCCCGCGCGGCCCAAGCGGTCCACTTGAGCGCGCGAGAGTGGCGCAGTCGGGTTCGCCCACGCTCACGCTCGGCCGGAGGCCCGTGCGCGCGCGTCCCGCCTCGACGGATGAGCGACATGTGGCGAGGACGAGTGGGTGAGATGGCAAGAGAACGGGCGGATGGATGCGGGGCGGGATGGCGATCGGATGGCAGTGAAGTGGTGAGGGTGGTCGGAGCGAATGGGACGATCGGGCGGTCGTGAAGGGGTACACTTATGAAGATCGGACGGCCGATGGAGGTTGCCATCCGACAGCTCAAACGAGACGACAACGGTTGGGACGGAGGGCCGGGATGAAGCCACGTCACGGGGGAGGGGCGTTCTCAAGGCAAGCGAAGGGCACCAGAGGGTAGAGTCAAGTGCCCTAGTTCCATTTTTGGCTTCGGGGAGGTAGGGGAGTCATTAGCGGCGGCCGGCGGCGAAAGGGGAAAGCTCGGTTCCATGGTGGCGCTAGGGTCCACCGGAGGGAAATTAGCTCGATTGGTAGCGATTTCACGGTGAGGGGAGCTTGGGGTTTACATGTGCGGTGGCGGTTTCGGCGGAGAAGCCTTTGGGGAAGCCGGCCACGGCGAGGTGCGACGGCCCGAGGGAAGCTTCGACGTCGGCGCAGCACAGGGCTCCACCTAGCCAGAAGAACACACCACGGGGATTAGGGGGCAGCGGAGGAGCTCTGGGCGGAAGCAATCGAAGAATGGGGTAACGGGGAGGGGGAATCGGCTCACGAGGTCGCGGCATAGGGAGGAGCGGCGACGGGGCTTCGGGCAATGCGGCTCCAATTGGTCGCTCTGGAGGGTTCCTGGGAGTGACAGAGTGTGGTTGGGGGGCTCTAGAAGCAAGGGGGAGTGAGGGAGTAGGGGATTGGCTTTTATGCCGGGGCAGAGGGAAATGGATCCGAGGGAGAGGGGATGGGCAAAGGCGCCGATGGTCAAGGGAGGACGGGGAGCTGGTGGGGAGTGTCTCCTCCGTGTGATGGGCAGCGTCCGGTTCTGAGCGGCAATGACGGCGGCGAATGGCGATGCGGGGAGTTGTTGGCCAGACGGCATGGGCTTCGTCGGGCTTGCGAGGGAAGGGAAAGGGGAGGAGAGGCTGGCGGGTGGGTCTAGGTGGAGGAGCGGCAACGCGTGGCGCGGGAGGGGGCTTCCTTCGGACCGGGGGACGGCGGGGTGGAGCGGCGGTCCGAAACTAGGAGCGCGGCGCAGAGGCGGTGCAGGGAGCGGGCGCAGCGCACACGCGAGGGAGGAGGCGGGGAGGGAGCGGAGGGAGGCGCCGAAGAGAGGGGAAAGCGGGAAGGGGGCGGGGCGCCAAAGGAGAAGGGGAGGCGGCAAGGTCCAAAAAGGGAAAGCGGAAAAGGGGGCTTTCCAAAAGGGGAAAGTCTCCAAGAATTCACCCAAAAATGCAGCAAAAATTTTAGAAAAAAAACATTTTGAATTTTTAGGGGCTTTTCATATTTGCATTGGGCTTGAGAAATACGAAATATCATGTGGATCTATTTCAATATTCTAGACATTTTCCAACTCTAGCCATTGTACCTTGCTTGTATTCTGTTACTGCAGTTCCGTATAGTGAATTAATCGATAGCTTGCCTGATTATTTATATATTCTGGGTTGTTAATGATTCATGTGGTAAGTTACAGAACTCGTGAATAGCGGAATATCTTGAGATTATCACTAAAATTATTGATTAATTTAGACCGTTTAGTGACGAGGAGGCCCTTTTCTTTTACAAGTGCAGTCCGACATCTGAGATCAAATAAATCAAATAACAATTTGAGCTTTAAGCTAGTTGTTAATTTTTGAATTGAACATATGTCGGTGTGATTTCTTTTATGGGTGGTTTGAGGTTAGATAATTGTTCTCTAACTTTTTATTGTTGCTCATGTCACTCTATCTCAATTGGAATCATATATATACTTGTTCATATGTAATTCTAGAATTTTACGTAATCTATCGCTTAAATCACAATTATTGCAGCAGAAAAGGGTGGGTGAAATATAATTCACTGTTCATTATCCATGACTCTTTTGAGATATTTAAAGAAGTTAGTCGTGTAAACAATACGGAGTGTTTATATTGACTTCTACTTCTGATTTTTATTCAAAAAAAGTCATAAGCCAATATGAACATATGGTTTCTCAAAGCGGCTTCTTCATTTTTCCTGCTTCCGTTTCGCTCTAAGGATAAGTTAGAGATTACATGTGTATTATGCACCTCACTCCTCTTACTCCTGTCTCGCTCACATTTCTCGTTCATCTCCTCTTTCTAAAAATCACTTCTTTTAGCCACTATTATTTATTTTTAGCCAAAAACTATTAGCTGCAGTCAATATGAACACCCCCTACAATAAGCACTCCTAGAAATGGTTTTTCAAGTGGACAAGTGACAAGACCTTTAAGTAGAGAAAGATCAAAGGGAGACACACACAATAACAGGTGCATTCTTTTTTGCTGCGGCTGATGGCTTTATAGTGCTAGCGCAATTGATTGTGTGAACGAACTAAATGCTAAAAAGCTAATAAGAAAATATGTTATAGAAGATATCTAATTTATTTGTTCAGGTGAAGACGTATGCCATTATCAAAAAAACAGAGCCAATATGTTGGCTAAAGTGACTTCCAATAAGGAATGGATTGCACGTTTCAAAAAATCAGGAAGGGATAAAGAGAGATGCCTTTTGTTTGGATAGGGCTGGCAGCCGTAAAACTAATGACAGTGACATACACATACTACATATTGGACTTTCATATGACTTTTATTGTCCTGGTGATCCACGATTAAAAAAATGTTCCAAAAGTATTGAGCTCTCCAAACTTAGAGCATGTTCGGCAAGTTAAAAACCAGTCGATTTTTTATTTTTGTTATAGTACCTAACTTTTAAATGAAGTATTTTCTCAAAACGGGGTCTATAAGTTAAACAATCTATACGTTAAAAGTCCAACATCTATACCAGCCAAAATCACAAGTGAGTATCTGTCTCTCTGTAATCTATACCGTAAACAGCCAAAATTCAAAAATTTTAACCAAAAGCTAAAAGCCGCAACAAAAAAGAACATGCGTTTAATTTCAAAGTTGACATTGCTAAAAAAAACTCTAGACTAAATATGTATATAGATGCAAATTTCTCGATTAAAGAACAGATTGACCTTCGTAAACCATCTTTTTTGTGTAGGCGGAGAAAAGGTCGCAGACGGCGGTTGTTTTGCTGTGGAGTGCTAACCTCCTCGGAGAGGACGACGATACTGACGCCTCTGAGCAGGTCGTTTCGGTCAGAAGAGAGGGCCCGTTCAATTTAAGGCCACGTACGTGTGACCCGGCTGTCAGCCCGTGCCGGTCCACGCCTTGACTGGGACGCGACTGGGTTCAGTGACGTACTGTTTGTTGGCGCGTTTTTGTTTGCTCTCTGAATCCTGTGTTGATCTGCGTTGCACGAGCCAAGGAAAGAGTATGGCCAAGTCACGCGGTTAGGTACGGACGTGGAAGTCTTGAGATGTTGGAGATGCCACGGTAATTTAGAGTTTAAGATGTAGTAAAGTTTGTTTTCGTGTGTAATTTAAGTTGAAGTTATGTTTAATTTGAAGTCTAAATACATATACGAGTAAGAGATTATTAGTCTATATATTGAGAAGTTTTTTTAGCAAATTTTGTAAGAGAAAAGCAAGAAAGAGAGGGAGCAAATAAGGTAATAAAGAAATTCAGAAATTATCTTGTGTTCTCACAGTTTATTTGTGATATGTTCATTTTCTCCTGAATCAAAGTTGTAACAAAGATGCTTCCCCAACCATAGCAACCATGTACTCTGCACGCAGATCCTGTGCAGCGTTGAAGTGATTATCAAAACATCAGTGCGTGTGCGTGCCTGAGTTAAAACGACATCAGAAACCACAATGATGTCTTAAGGAAAATGATAACGGAGGTGGTTCTTGATCAAATGACATTGCTGTCTAGCTTATGCAAGCTGCGAGCTCATCACCTCAGCAATCATCGCAATGCCTCAACCATAACGTTGAAAAAGTTTGATTGCAGTACAACGATTATCCATGCTTTAGTTCAGAAAAAATTATTATTTGTGTTCAGATTAGCACGTCGCATGCTAGCCCCTGCGATTTCCATGGCTCCAGTCAGATCGGTGAACATTTGAAAACGCAACGCGTCACAGTTTTGATCAAATTACACGATGAAACAATTGCAAAGTTGACGTCCCAGTCAATTCGTCCTCGCTGCCGCTCTCTTCTCATCGTTTCGACTTGCGAGTCGCCTCCTGATCCTTCTCCCGGTCAATCAAGGTCAATATGAAGCTAATCAAGGTCACAATTCGTATTGCTCACAATTCGTCCTCGCTGCCGTTCCGGTTGCTGCAGCCACGCAAATCAAGGTCAATATGAAGCAAATCGGAACAGGATGCTAGCAGTGAGCAGTGATTGACGTGTAACCTACTACTAGCTAGTACTCCTACATGGGATCGAGCGAAGCCTTACATGAACACATCTGAATGCATTGAGCGTGTTTGGAGAGACGTACCAATGCCATCCCATCTTGGCGACTTAGAACATACATTGCAACGGGATTTGATCCCGTCAAGATGAGTTTGGTGCGATTTAATTGGCGTTCTAAGCTTCTGCGATCGCTATTCTGCGTGTCTTAAATGTCACAGCACATCACCTTGACCATTGAATTCTAAATCTTATATTGGTAGAATTGACGATGCAAGCTATGGTTTGCGCGATATTTCTACTGCTATATGCAAGTCAGTCAACACAGTGCTGTTCTTGTTCATTAATTCAGGCGCAGATCGTTTTCGTTGACGAAACAGTACTAGCAACTTCGAGACATGACAGGCACGGCATGCTCTAACGTGATGCATCGGCGTCGAGCTACCACATCGATCAACTTGTTTCCGCGTTCCTAAGGATAAAACTTGAAGCAGGTGCCGTTCCTCTCGTCAGTTTTTACGTAGTAAACATCAGCTGCGATGTGCATTCAGTCTTGTTGATCTGCAGCTACGTGAGGACTGGGAGTTCACACTGAACAGACAAGCGTGCTCATACGCAGTCAAGACAAGATGTTCTGCAGATTCCAAAATTCAGAGAAGTGAATACTGAATAGTGATCTTCAGAGGATCACCGTACCTGCCCTGCGCGGCCTGCAGCTGCGACGAAACGTAGCGGACGATCTCGAGGAACCACGTCTGCCCGAAGGCCACGGCCGCCTTGAGATGCGACGCCGTCACGTCCTTGGCCCGGGCCCTCAGCTCCAGCAGGCTGCGGTCGATGTCCGCCTCGTGCCTCGCCAGCAGCGGCTGGAGGTAGCTGTCGTAGACGTGTTTCGCGCCCTGGAAATGAATCAGGTTCAGAATTAGCTACGTGCTACTGGCAGCTGTGGCACTGAAAATTAACTCTGAATTGAGCGTTTCTGAATGTTCAGTTCAGGTTTGGGTGGCTGCTTACTCGTGTCTTGGGATACCAGAGGTAACTTTGCCTTGCCGTACATCGGCAGCCATGAGACCGTGCAGTCCGTGATCCGCTCGAGAACCGTCAGAACAGCGAGGAGAATCCTGAAACAGCAGAAACTATGGTTCACATTCTTCAGAAGAAGGATAAGAAATTATGCATGCAAATTTGCATGCTAGTAATCCTTACCAGTACTGACACCAGAAACGCAACTACTCGATTTGCGGTTTGTTCAGTTCCAGCGTATTGTAGCAGTCATACGCCGGGTAAGTGTATCCTAAAGCCAAGCTGCAAGCCAGAATCAAGAATAGGAAATTTGATTGGATTTCTGATGTCTTCCACGAACTGTGCAGAAGGACTTGATCTGCAGTATTACTTACATTAGAAGTCTAGTAATGAATGATACCGCCATCTTCAGTAATTGGAAAGCGCAAAAATCTGCAAGAGACTGTTCAGAGATTCATCATTCATGATGTGAAAAGAAGCATATGTAAACAAGGCAATGCTGGAATCATATGGTATATACTACCTATAAACAATCAAGGTTCATGAACAAAGGGAGAAGAAAACGAAGTTCTTTGGTAGGAACTACTCCAAGAAGGTACCAAAAACATCATCAGAGTTTGAAAGGAACAAGCAAGTATAGGATCCATGAAAAAGCAACAAATGAACATGGATTGCATTGCGCAATACGAAGGCATTACCTGTGACTACTGACTTCTGATTATCTCTTTGCAATAGGATTGGTTAGATTCGTGGGTGGGGATAAACTGAATCCAAAAGGGCGCGTAGTTCAAATATGCAGGGGAGAGGTAATGTTTGGGTGGGATACGAATGAACATCCAACCGCCGTGTCCTTTCGCGCCATTGCGCTCCCGAGAAACGGTTACAACTGATTGAACGGAAGCATGGGCAGCATGGATTGAACCACATTTGGTAATGATTGCTAGTATACACCTAACAGCTGAAGAACACACATCTTTAAGCACATCTAATAGCTAGCCAGAATTCGACTTACTTTTTTCTAAAAAAAATACTAGGAGTCTGATAATTAGCAAAACCGAAAAAATGCATAAGATCAATGTGTCTCTCCAAGGTAAATTCTTACATGGAATAATTTCCAGGAGGCAAATAGTGGTGATCAAGGCTGCTGGTTGTTATGTGAGGCAGAGAGGTCCTAAAAAAACTAGCCCTAATCATATGAAATTTCAGGAAGCAGAGAGGGAGGACAGTTTCCAAGAGGCCTACTAGCAGGACCAAGCATGTAATTTTTCTTTGGGACACTAATGCCGATGGGGAGCATTTCTCATTACGCTTCGCTGTGGACCATGTTGCTTTTCCACCACTAACCATAAACCACATGTTAAAAATCATGGATTAGCAGGCGATGATGAACCATGCTTCTTTTTCCTACATATTTGCAAGGTGTCTTACGTATGAATTATGAAACATACCGTAACAACTTGACGAATGCATGCCCCTCCCCTCCCCTCCCTTTATCTGAATGTACACGTCCAACGCAAGTTTCATTGGAAATGCATTACAGATCATCAGTACAAGCTACCAAGAACCACCTCAGAATCAACAAATGGAATCTGTCCTACAAATACAATACTGGTAGTTACAGGTACACCAGCAAACCAGGTAAGACCACACAGCGAAAATTATAGCTGCAGCAGCAGTAATATCAATTATACAAACAACAGCGATATGGCACTAACAACTACTGCTAACCACCCATCTAACTGATGGCCAATGAAGAAAGCTTCAAGGCGTTTCACTGATTGTGCATTATCATCGGCCACGCCAAAAAAAATACTCTGATTGTACATGCGTCCCCCAGATTGATCAAAGCCACCCCCCAAACTTGAGAGAGAGAGCTCTAGTTGAATGACTGTGCGACCGAAGAAGTGGTGACCAGACCAGAAAGCAGACCGACGAGGGTGCCACTGTTGTAAGTGCTGGACTCTGTCTGCAGGGCATTGTCACGAGAGTCGATGAAGGAGTCATTCTGAAATGGCCCACCCACAAGGGCTCCCATGGCGACATTTGGGTTTGGACTGGGTGAATGAAGATACTGGAACCCTTTGCAGCCTGTTTTCGCATCTGCAGGAATCGACGCCCCTCTGTGGTGTACTTGCTGAGGATAGCTACTCCCATATCCAACGAGGTAGCTAAGCTTCATTGGGTTGTCACCCAAGATGTAACTAGCCTGACATATGACACAACAAAACAGATTAGAAACTCACACCTTTCCATCCTCAAGCTACCAAGACAACAGAAATATCGTCCAAAGTCATGACGACCAAACTAGTCATAGATTCACGGGAAAGCAACAAAAGGCAAACAGCCAAACACTGCTTCACAAATGCGCCCATGGTCATGATGAAACACACAGGTCATGTCAACAGGAGGAGGGTTTTACTGTGGTCAGGTGCTTAGTAAAACTTAGGAAACAGCAAACCTCATATAAACAACATGGCTAGCTGGAATTTTTAGTAGCTTGTAAGGTTTTACTTAGTTCACCTGTGATATAGCAAAGTTGCGTATATCTGTTGGACTATAGGACTTTCCACTGCACTGCACTGCCGCTGTTCGTGATGTGAGCATGTAGTCGCTGTAAACAACAGCAAGGAATGCTGCATTTGTGGCATGCTGGAGAGAATTCCATGGACTTATCCACACCAATCCTCCTGCGTTAAAATTATAATGATATAGTGAAACTACACAAAATTGTAATACATGTTCTATATATTCAGGTTTCAACCCCAAAAAAATCTCCAGTGTATTGTATAATGCAAACAGGGAACATGAAAGACACCAATAATGCATAAAGCATCCTTGTATCAACTCATAAATACCAGATCAAACAACAGAAGAATTTTAACATACCGCCAGTCCTGCTAGCAGTGGCTGATGGAGAATCTGGTAGCAACCCACAAATGACAGCTTCAGCAGTGTCTCTGTACATTTTGAGTCCCTCATTTTCAGCATTAGATGTCTGTTTGGACCCAAAGAAATTTATTCTCGACAAGAGGACCTGCATAGAAATAGAATAGATAAATTGCACTTCAAGTTAATCCTTGTACGAAGAGAACATTCTAAAGAAAACCCGCTAAGGAAATTCACTCAGTTTAGTTCATGCAAACCTGTGTCCCTGCGAGTTTGTCATCCCAACTGAACCATGTTGGCCTTCCCCAATCAGCGTAAGCTTTTCCATTCTGTACAGTCACATAACTGAGATATGTCTGATCTCTTGTGGCATGATAGAGCCAACTCGCTGCCCACAGGAGTTCATCAACATAACCAGTGGAATTATAGTAGTTCTGGAGCTTTGGATAGGTGTCACTGGAGATGCCTCTATAAGTATCAGCGAAAGTAAATAGCTTCTGGGCATGTTGAATAAGTGTATCAGAATATGTAGTATCACTGGATTTGAAAACCATTGATGCTGCCGCCATGGCTGCTGCTGCCTCAGCAGCAACATCTGATCCAGGGGACTTCTTGTTAATCTGTGTGAGCGGCCTTTTCTCAGTCATTGTTTCTGGCCTTTCCCAGCAGTTGTGATCTAGATCAGGATCACCAACCTACAAGGTAACAATATTTCAAGTGTTAGTTCAAGTGATTAAACAAAACGACAATGTTGCATCTCTTGTATTGCATTGTTCTAAAGAATATAGAATGTTTTCAAGCCCTTGAAGCTGAACTTGGCCACCTAAATTATAGTTCTTGTTGAATAGACAAACAACAATAAAGTGGCTCACTTGCCTATTTAACTAATGCTTAGATCTGATTTCATCAAAATGCAGCTAAAAATGAATGACTGACAATAGCAAACAGGCTACAGCACATTATTCTTCAGGGCGAGAGATTGTTTCTTATGCACATTGTATTCTATGCTACAAGTGTTGCATGTGCTTCATGCCATGCGCAGTATGCTTGATTAAACTGCGTTGACTGAAACACTTGGGATCCCCTAGCATCAAGGGTTAACTTCACATTTATGAGATGGGCTTAAGGGTGTGTAGCTGTATACCAGTCCAACTCCAACTCAACTCAGTATAGGACTACCATCCTCATACAGACATTTCCATTGGGGTATCAGATAGTATGAAAGGAATGTAGCTATAAAGACAACAGAATACAAGGAAAAGGGACATTGGATTTGCCCTTGCCCAATCACTAGCCAAGGATCACAACAAATTTGTCAGTTTAAACATATCTAGCAGACAACGAAGTACCTCCTAATTATTAGGTGCCCTGATCATGACATCTGACCTGGGCTCTTGCAGTCTTGCTTCCCTACCAACCAAACTTTTTCCTCTACTGAACTGCCATTAGGCCCCAATAAACCCACAAGTAAAGTAAACCCACATTACTCAAACTGTTATAAAAACGCACGGCAAAAATAAATGATAATGAGAGACACAGATTTAACGTAGAAAATCCTTACAAGAAAAACCACGGACGCACGAAAGTAAATCACCGTAATGAGGAAATATTTACAATAGATCTCTTACTCTTCCTATAGACCACTAAGGTATATATATAGGGTAAAAGAAATAAGTCCTACACGGAGAGTAAACCGAATCAGAGTCGATTGCTAGGGTTGACACCACGTCCGATACAACCTATGCATGCCCCTGGCACCAGTCATGCCACGACTGGCATGAGGCGATGCAGTGTCCTACGAATTCTCTTTAGTAGTCGAAATACGCGATAAACTCTTTCAATAAAATAAGCATTAACACCTTATGCGTCGAAAGTTCATCGGACTAATCTTCAACAAGAAAGATTGGAACAGTCTTATCCAAACGCTTCATACGAAGCAACATTGAGTAAACCATCAACAAATCTAAACACACAGTTTTTAACAAAGCAGAGGAACAAATGTGAGTCTTCAACAATTCATAACTCAAGCAAAAGTCCAAGTCTGCGCAACTGACCGTCGAGTCTGTGCAACTGATCTCCTAAAACAAATGCTTAATCATCGAACGGCATAAGCAAAAACATCACCTATGATGCTGGATAGATAGTGAAGAACTCATATCATAGAATCTGACATGCTCCATCTGAAACATAAAACTCGACAAACAACGCTAACTGAACGAGCAACTTGCACGTGTGACATCACATATGTCAAACTGCCGACTTCAAATATAACTAAATTCCATAACATAGTTGAAACTACTCCTGTAAAACTGTCCAGATGAGAGGGATACTTGTGCCGTCAATGGAGAATAAACTACGGTAGACCCCTTATATCGAGCTGTGACAACTGGATATACGTTGTAGTATCTATGGAAAAACAAACTCCTTGCACTTAAATCATTCATTTCGAACTGAAATTGGAGCAAAACCTTCACTTTCAAATAGCATTCCTGAGATTGAATATTGCCAAAGCCTCATAACAGTCGCGTAAGGCGTAAGCAACCCAAATTGCAACATATCTATACAGTGATTAAACACCAAATTCAATTGTTACCACAACAAACATTGATTTTTTTTCAAAATTTCCACGATCAAGCGTAGCCCAATTAACTCGTTGTGTTGAAAACCTGCGACTTCACCTTAAACTCCTAATCTGCGGATCTTGCCACAGTCACCAGTAGAAGACGATGGATCATCGATGAAATCGCCAATGATTGATCCCGCATGGATGCCACCAATAATAGGCACAACAGCCTGAATTGCAATGAACTCCACCTCCAATAAAACTTCTTCATGGAAGATGACAATCAACTGGGGCAGAAGATCGTCGACGAAGATGTCACAGTACGATGCCAATGCATGGCGTTAGGCGGCGCAGGCGATAATGTTGGCAAAATCTAATACTAGAACAGTCACTGAGGTAGAGCATAGGTCGACGCTCAGTATAGAGTTGAGTCGTGGAACGGAGTTGAGGCGAATCGAAATCGCCGAGTTAGAGTTGTTGAAATATCCTGGTGCATTTCTCGGGTGCACATAGCAATTTCTGTCAAAAAAGAACCACACCAAAAACAGCATCACCTTTTTCTCTTGGGCTTCATACCCTTTTTTTTCTTTTTCTTGCGTTGGCTTCATTGGCAGCTACAGCCTCCTGTGTCTCTCTCTTGGATCGAAGGAAAAAACGAAGGACATAGCTGTTCTCTCTCCTAGTGGGCGTTAGCTCTGCTGACGTCGACAGCTGTTGTTGTCCTGGTGCCGCTCGGACCAAGGGCAAGAGACTGAAGATTGCGTTGGGACCGAGGGAAGGAAGACCAAGGACACTACTATACTTTTACTGCGTGGCTTCGCTTCAGCTCAGAGACAGATTCAATTCCATCAAGGCTCCGACAGCACGAGATGCATTTAGACGCCAACTTGGATGCTGCCGCCGTGACGCCGTGCGGACGTGCTGCCCCCAGGAGTCAAGATTGCTCTTCCCGGAGGCAGCGGATCAGGATTTAACTTGGAAGCTCTGATACCATTTATTATAAAACGCACAACAAAAATAGATGATCAAAAGAACGGGAGATATGGATTTAACGTGGAAAGCCCTTACGGGAAAAACCATAGATACACGAAAGTAAATCACTGTAACGAGGAGATGTTTACAATAGAGTTCTTACTCTTCCTATGAACTACTGGGGTACATATATAGTCAAGGGAAATGAATCCCATATGAAGAGAAAACCGAATCAAAATCAGAGTCGGTTGCTACAGGTTAACACCAAATCTTATACAACCTGCTCATGGTCCTGGCACCGGTCATACCACGACTGGCATGAGGCGGTGCAGTGTCGGAATTCGGATCAACTTCAACACAAACATTATTATGATGCAAGACAACATGAAATCATTCCCTTTAACCAAATCTTCTTCCTAACTCCTAAAGTATACACTAAATATTTTTACCTATATATAAAGAAGTATTAAGCAACAGTTCTAACCTGAATATAGAACACATTGTCAGAAGGATGTGCAGCGACGAGGAAATCCGTGATCCACCGGAGAGCATCTAGCGCAGGATCCAGCTGCTTCGCAGCGCTCATCTGATCCCCGTACTCAAGCACAGACCACGAGAGCACCGTTGCCGTGAAAGCCATTGGGAAACTGAACTTCATATGATCCCCAGCATCGTACATTCCCTTGGAAAGATCCAGCCCCGCTTCTTTCCCATCGTCCAGCGCCGAGTCCCCGCGCCACGGGATCTGGTTGTTCTCCAACTTCCCCGCTGCACAAAGGAGCAGAAATTACCAACAATTTCTTAAATGGATAATATTTCAGAGCTAAAGAAGCAGCAAAGATTGGGGATTTCCTCATTCAACATCCTAGATATAGCATTAGAAGCTGGAATCACGAAAGCATAAATCTCCATAGCTAGAGGAGCAACCCATATATCAAAAGCAGCCAATTTCACAGCTCGACGACCAAATTTGAGTGGAGTCTGTGAGCCCACATTGCCGGCAACATAAGAAGAACCACAGAAAGGCGCAACTTTTGCAGTACGTGGAGAAATTTTCCACTCAGAAGTCAAAGCCATCAGGAAATGGTCACTGGAATTAGCGAAAAATCAACCCGCAAACCAATTACACTAACGGGCAATCATTGGTAAAATTCTTTAGCATCCAGAAATGGAGTCCACCAAAACACCACAAATGAGTAAGTCTACCAAAACACAACAAATGAGTGAGTAATCCCACGAAATTCTTTAGCGCCAAGAAGGAGCAATCAGAACATTTCATGGCTAAGTAGTTTGGCCAGCGAGTGGCGGGGTACTCACACTTCTGGACTTCGAAGAACTGGAGCGCGACCCCGAGCGCGTCGCCGTACTTGGAGTCGATGGCCCCGGGCGGGCCCGGCACGGGGAGCGGCTTGATGTGGCGCCCCCCGGGCTTCCTCTTCATGATGGCGAACACCGCCGCCGTGGCCACAAGCGCCGCCACCAGCGCCACGATCATCCACCCACAGCACCCCCGCGTCTTGGACACCATCTCCCCTATCGCATTCGCCGCCCAGGCGGCACCTCCTACTCCTAGGGCTCCCCCCGGCGCGCGCGCGCGGGATACGGAGGCTGCCGCGGCGGCGTTTCGGCTGCTCGGCTCGGCGTCTGGGAGTGGGAGGGAGGGGAGCCTTTTCTCCTGCAGTTGAGCTCGCTCGCTCGCCGCGCGGCGGATAGGCTGGCGGCCGGTGGGTGTGGCGGACGGGGACGGAGTACTAGAGAATTGTTGGGTGCACGGTCGCGGCGGAGTGAGGTGGAAGTCCGGTCGCTGTCGGTGGGGCCGATTGGCGGGGTGGGGCCCTACTGGCAGTGGGACGGTGGTGTGATGGGAGGGCCCGGACGGAACGCGTGGGGGTGGCTACTGGCGAGTGGTGCGGCGTCGAGCACCGACGGGGGACGGGCGGGTGGGAACGGCGCCGGGCCGTCTGCGAGCGAGTCCGCGTTGTATTTGGTTGTACACCAAACCGTGCATCAATGGAGTACATTGCACTCCAAACAGCAATCAATTGGTAACGAGATATACCCTGTGCTATACCATGTGCACGGTACTACGGTACTTTTGAGCTACACCTCATGTGTTATGATTATGACTGATAGTTTTTTATTCTAGCTTAAGTATTTGTATAGACAAATCGAATATCGATATATCGATAAGCTGCTTCAAAAAAGTTATTCTGATAAACCACTTTCAAAAGATGAAAAAATCATCCCTTTTTTATTCGGAAAAAACCATAAGCTAAAAAGATGGTCTCTGTTGTAAGAGTGAAACCCAAACACAAGTGAGGAGTGGATACCAGCCGTCTTACGGGCCGTCGTCTACGAGAGTAAAATGACACGGGAATTTATATAAGTTCGGAGTCCAAGAGGACTGCCCTACTCCTGTCGGTGAGCCCATAGGGGTTACCTCAGGGGAGGGAGCTCCTGAGGGCTCACCAGTTTGAATATGATTCTTTATTGCTCATGAGAGCTCTCTCCAAATGAGGGATACACGGGGTATTTATAGGCTCTTAGGCCTGTACAAATGACCAAAATACCCCTTGTGGGATAGCCACCCTATGAGTACAAGTGAGGGGTACAATCGTCCTTTGCAGGTGTAATCGCATTTCTTAATATGTAAGCAGGTGTTTTCAATAAAGTGGATCTCGCTGGTTGATGTGTGAATTGTTCCTTCAACACTAGCCCCCCTGTCCCTTGGCGCTAGAAGAAGCGTCCAAAAGGGTAGCATTGGTAGTCATGCTCGCCATGTCGATGTTGAGTGTTAGCTGAGGTTTTGATCAAGTCCGAATGGCGGTTGTGAAGAGACTCAGATGGTGAAAACCGCCTTTGAAATTCTTAGGTTTAATCCTCTTTTTTTTTTATCCCTGAACTCAATACAAGTGTACCTAAGCTCACTAGGGACTTTGCTCACTTTGATACAAGACATCAACACTCCTATTTGCCCTTAGGGCGTCCTTCAAGGCGTCAAAGGGGTAGGGAAGCTAGATCATAGTGTTGAGGAATCCTACGACCTCTCATTTAAAATGCTCCATACTTCAACAAGTATGTGGAAAGGGCATACCAGGCCCCTTGCACTGGGCGCCCAACGCCCATGCACAGTGCCTGGTGCCCCGTGTGCTACACACGCTTTGTCGGTCGCATCCTGTGCCCGTGCATGACGCCCACACTCGGCAGTCAAGACTTGCGCACGGCACCTTGGTGTAGCCGCCACTCCATTGCGCCCACGTGCTTGCACACCCAGCAACGCCATAAGGGCATCTGTAGTGTATGAAAAGAACAGGTCTTAAGCCACCTTAAGGTCAACCTTATACATTACAGGGGTGACCTTAAGCAGACCCTAAGCAAAAAAAACTTAAGGCTGGTCCTCAAGCTAAAGACCTGGCCACAAGCATTAAAATACAATTTTTCTTTATCTGCCAAGTGGGACCATCTTAAAGCCCCTTGGGTTATATACACTATGGAGTTGGTCTTAATGTTTAGATGGGACCTACCTTAAGGCCCTTTGAGTTATATACACTACAGATGCCCTAACTCCAGCACGTAGCTCGCCCGGCCCCGTGGCGGCCAGTGCCCTGTAGTGTGCCCTAGAAGCCACATGCGCCCTAGCTGCTCATGGCGGTACTTCGGCGACTACGCCACAGCGACCACCTCCTACACCTCAGTCGAATACAACTTGCACACCCAGCAGCGCCATAACTCTAGCACGCAGCTCGCCCGGCCCCATGGCGACCAGCGCCCTGTAGTGTGCCCTAAAAGCCACATGCGCCCTAGCTGCTCATGGTGGTACTCCGTGCGACTACACCACAGTAACCACCTCCTACGCCTCAGTCGAACACAAACCACAGAGAAGAGAAGAGGAAGACAAGGCCTTACCTTGCCTAGGCTCAACGCCTCCGAAGACCAGATAACTTGCCACGAGGAGGCCTTGGATCGGGTCCTTCTTTTCTATTACGACATAGGGTCTGTGGCGCCAGCATTAAACAACTTTAGCATCGTCAACTAATGAAAGGAATTCAATTGAAGACTCAATTAATAATGTACACACAAAGGCCACTAGCGCCCCTAGCAAAGAGCTCTACTGGCACCCTGGCAAAAGTTCCACCAGCACCCTGGCAATAGCCAGCGCCCTAGAGCAGTCTTCAAAAGCAGGTAGCCTGGCAACAGCTGGCCTGTTCTTTTCGGCTGCGGTTTATAGCTTTTAGTTGAAATTTTTGAATTTTAGCTATTTACAGTACAGATTACAGAGAAACAGATACTCACTTGCAATTTTGGCTGGTACAGATGTTGGGCTTTGAACGTGTAGATCGTTTAACTTGTAGAACCCGTCTTGAGAAAATACTCCGTTTAAAAGTTAGGTACTGTAGTAGAAGCCAAAAGCCAATTTGAGAAGCCCAAAAGAACAGGCCCTAAAGTCTTCAAACGACTAGCGCCCCGGCAAAGTCTTCAAAGCCGGCGCCCTGGCAACAGTCAACCAACGCCCGGGCAAAGTCTTTAAGCGGCCAACACCCTGGCAACAGCCGGCGGCATGTTGGCAAAGTCTTCAAACAGCCAGCACCCTAGCAAGGTCTTCAAATAACCAGTGTGCTAGCAAAAGCCCTTAACAGCCAGCGCCTTGGCAAAGCACTCCGACTCCAGCACCCTAGCATTCATAGGCCACCAGCGCCTTGGCAAGAATTGGCTGGTCGATGCCTTACCAGGACAAGCAGGCCAACACCCTGGCACGCCCAACCGCCAGCGTCCTAGCAAAGCTCTTCACCGCCCTATCAATGGCCGATCCCGTGCCCTGGCAACGGTCCCTTCGGTGCACCACGGCCTTGGCCTGCCGACACCTTGGCAGAAGTCCCTTCGGCGTGCCCTGGCTCCAGCTCGCCAACACCCTGGCAAGTAAGACAGCACACCAATAGCAGCGAGTCCTGCACCCTGATGGCAGTTCCTTCGGCGATGCCCCAGCAAAGGGCTCTAATGCCCTGGCAAAAGCCTTCGGCCACTAGAGCACCCTAGCAAAGGGCTCCAACCAGAGCACCCTGGCAAGTCTCCCATCGGCGCCTGGAAGAACTCCCCCAAGCGCCCTGGTTGACCCCTTGTGCGCACTGGCTATAGCCTTCAGTTCCTGGTGCCTGAGAGCAGGTACAATAAGGTTTAGTCAGCAGACTATAGCAAATATAATATCAACCAAATCTTACGTGGCAGAGAGAGAAAGGAAGAGAGAGAAGGAAGCTGACTACTAAATTACAGCTAGCTATAGCACGTAAAACTATGCATTTCATTCTCTTACACGTGGGGCCAAATAGTTATTGTAATAGCTACCTTATTGTACGAACTATTTTTTTGAAGGCTATAGATGAAATGGACAAGTGTTATAGCCACTAGTTAGCTATACTATTGTACTTGCTCTGACACTAGTGCCCTAGCCACGGCACCTGACACCATCGCCTGGGCAACAATCTCCAACACTAACGCCCTGGCAACCGAAGTAAAGTATGCAAAGCGGCCCGTTGATCCAACTCAAATACTTGCGGGAGTCATGAAGCAAATAAAAGAGGGAAATTAAGAACTCGGCAAGGGAACCAAGAGCTCACCTCTGTGCCTTGCACGCTGCCCGTTGGCACCCCAATCGGTCGACAATCCACGCCCTGCGTGCCGCTCTTTGGCACCCTGGCAGCCGGCCGACTGCGCCATGGCAGCCAAGCCTTGGTGCCCTACGAGTCACTCATAAGCGCTCTGGTAGCCGGTCACCTTGCGCCCTGGCACCCAGGACACAGTGCCTTGCCCATTGCCCACCGGCGCCCCAGTCACTAGGCCTCACACTCTCTCACTATTTACATTGGTTCGCGAATTCAAGTCATCTCTTACATAAGAAATAACATATTATCTTTTTCACATAAAATTTTATTTATTTAATATAACTAAGAGGCAACTAATATAGCACGCCTCAAAAGCCAAGCCTAAACTGACCGTTCAACCTAGTTCCAAATTACAATTCGACGTCAAGACAAGCATGACGAGTGCTGACCGTCCGTCAGAATCCAGTCCACTTGCACTTTGCGCCATTTGTACTCATCGCAGACTGCACAAATGTCAAAAATGAAAAAATATAAATATTACGTGCCACTATGCTACTACTCTCTTTCTTCCCAAGAATACGGTAACACACAAATCCCAAGAGTGACTCAACACGGCGACACACCTTGTGCACAAATGGAGCATAAGAGAGCTTGACGTTGTAGGTTATTCGTGCAGAAATGCAGATCACGGGAACACCCTGACTCCCTTGAAGCTGTCATAAGCTCTGGAGAAAGCAACAATTCACCATGTGGCATCTGATATCGAGAGAGGAGCTGCGTAGAAACACCAGGGCAGGAATCTCAATCTAGGCACCTCTTAGCGTAAGAGCGCATCTTCCAACAAGCAGCAGATTACGCATCGCAGTCACAGTCATCTCGACCAAAATACTGGTAGTGACGGCAGTTGAGCACAGCTCACACCTGGAGGCTGGAGCTTGCAAATCATGCGTCCATGGCCCATTCCCTTCCAACAAAATCCGGGTATTTTGTTCCTCTCTTGGTACGCTTCTGAAACTGATCGTGAGTAATTTGGATCCATACAGGCAACCACCGTATCTGCTGCATGTTGCCACTGCCACTGATGACAAAACAAGGAGCGCCGTTTGATGATGTCAAAATTCATTTCCCTGCACAGTGCAGAACAATTATTGCAATACGAATACAGTTGTTTGAATTCTTTTTTCTTGATGATGCAGGTAAAGGAACATTGATATCTGACCTCGTGGTAGTTAGTCTGGACTCTGGACGCCACCGTGCCTATACCAAGGCACGAAACATGGTTCGGTGACCCGCCTTTGCTGGTTGTTGATCTCAGACTGGAACTATTGATAAAGGATCAGACCAAGAATATCTGACATGCGTTCCGTACATAACAAGAAGAATATCTGACATGCATTCCGTACCGTAAAAATGCAAAGTTTCGCTAGGCTAGCTGTTCAGAATAAGCTTTGGATGAGGGATTACCTACGAATGAGAGGGTGGACCAACCAATTCACTTGCCTCTTGTGCACACAGGTGCCGAAATGGGCCATCCATCTCCATTGTGCAGTGAACTGCCTGCATTTCCTTGATTCCCACTGTTTGACGGAGCTTCATCTCAGTCCGCGACTGGTGGGAATCGACGATACTCACGCTTGAAGCGTCGAGAAAAGCAATAGCTAGGTTTGTTATGCTTGTCACTCGCATTTATGGAAAGAAAAACGTCCAAATCTTCACATCAACAGGGACAACCCGATGCACCTTGTTACAACCATAGAAATGGAGGTCTCAGACTGGATCCTAGCAGGACCAAGAGAAATTAATTATTTAATTTTCGATCATATAAGGTATTACTTGTATTTATTACTATCGTCTAACTATCACTACGGCGGACGCCTAGTCCAGGCGCTCCAGGGTCGCCGCGACTTGTCAGAGCACCATGACAGCCTTGGTGTAGAGCAACAATTCTTTCTCACACATGGCTTGATTTCTTGGTGCAGAAACAAAATCATTGAGATCATGTATTGGAGCCGAATTCATTACTTGTGCTTGCATGCAGCCCACCGTACACACATGGATTTCCATGTGCTACATTAGCAGTAACTAAAGCTTCCATATGCACGTAAGCTTCCTGGCAGTATGTGTTTTTGTGTCTTCTTCACTAACCTGTGTACATGAACTTAAAGAAAGACACAAAAAAATTAGTACAGAATATCCGGGCCGCATCAGAATGCCACCATTCACATAATAATATATTGAAGTACTGCTAGCTCAGAAGTGGTATATATGTACTAGCAAGAGAAGGATCTAAATATTCCATTCGGCACTCAATAGAACAGTAGGAATATTAGCGTGTCGCATTTCATAGTCGATTTGCAGTAAATAGAGTGCATAGTATGGTCACAGTGCCTCAGCATCTCACTGTGAAATCAACCAAAAGTACATGATCAGAAGTAGAAGATGGAAGGGACAGAACTACAGAAGCACCGAGCCGCCGACAATAAAAATCTCACATTTTAGTTCGGCAACCAATGACCAATCAATGATATCCTATAGAAGACCCAATTAACCTGCAAAACCCAACCTTTAAACTGCCTGAGGGCTTGATGATCTCCAAAATCCTGCCTGAAATGTCAGCATACTAACAATAGAAGGTAGAGATAAATGGGCCCAAAAGAATCCTAGTGCTACCTACCACATAAGTCTTCATCCATGTCACAGCAAAAAAAAAAAATCAGTTCAGCATGCGGGCCTTTCAGAAGCATCAATAGATCAAATTTAACTGGTACTGTGATACTGTGCAACTGCATGTCACAGTAAAAAAAAAATCAGTTCAGCATGCGGGCCTTTCAGAAGCATCAATAGATCAAATTTAACTGGTACTGTGATACTGTGCAACTGCATGTATAGTTCATCCTCACGGGGCTAGCAGCAACCACAGAAATAAGTTTCAGGCTTTGTCCAAGCTACGAGTTGACAGAGGCCGCACAACCAATTCAGAAACATTTTTTTATTGAATATGTAATTAGTCTGCAGGAATATATTTTGACCAGAAAAAAATGTTAGTTTTGCAGGTTCCAGAACAAAGATAGTGAGATCCAATAGAATGGCTTACTTTCCATTAAGGGTATGCTTATAACCTATTGAAATTGTTGTCATCAGTCATCACAGAAACTCCATAAACATGCTCAAGGTAAAGCAGTAAGAACATAGCACTAGAAACTGTGTACAATGCACAAAAGCTATTGTTGCACTGACACCACAGAAGTATGATAAAACCAAATAATATCCACAAGAATGCCCCTGAGGAAAGTGACATGGGAAACTCAGGTTCTAGTACCTATAACATTTTCATTAGCCAGCCTCGAATGACTGCTCTGCTATTGGTAAGGGGTTATCTCAAAGATTTAAATTATTATTTGAATAAAGAATGCACATTGGAACTCGTAAAGAAGAAATTTAACAGGGCACTAATAGACAAATAAATAAACCTACGGTACATATCTCCTGTAGTTCACAAAAATAACAACATAGATTTGGAAGAGTATCTCAATTCTGGAAACCAAAAATCGAAATTATGTTCCAAGTAGAACCTCTGAACCTATTAACTAAAAACAAGTCGGAGAAAGCTAGTTGAAGCAAGAATAAGCAGTTGGATCAGATTTCAAGCTATCAGATCCACTCTCCTTTTTTCCTTTCTTAAAATTAGTACATCCCAGCAACCAAGACGTGTGCAAGTACATTTTTTCTCTTTTATGACCATCATGATACATATATGTTACGAAAAACACAGTATTTATGTGTTCCTTTTTTCAACATAAGGAAGAAATGAAGAATACAAGTTGTAGCATGAAGATTTACTCAGAGCATCTATCAAGTTTAGCAAGAACAATGATTGAACACGTTTCTATCAGTTAATGATATGCCTGATAATAATTGTTTTAAGGACACTGCAATCACTCACTAGTAATTGCCGCGATTAAACAGAATTAAAACACTGGTAACTCCATCAAGCCACATAATGGTATTTATGTAGCGTTTATTAGCTCTGGATAGTTCAAAAAGGAGAGAGAAATGCACGGTTTGCAAAAGGAAATGTAGACTTGGTTCATGATGCGACTGCACCATGACACGGTCACAAGTCACAAATCACACGATTTTTAAGTGAAAATGCGTGAATACGCACAAGTGTGTTTAGCTAAAATCCTCTTCATGCCATCCTCATGCAATGTGCCATACGTTTTAAGGAGTGGCAATGACTTCACCTTATAAATTGTCTTCCCTCCACTTGATTAGGGAATATCATACTAAAACATGTTGCTTTGGAATTTCTAAAGGAAATGGGCCTCAACTCATGGGCTAATTTTCAACAGTCTATTGTGCCACGTTAACAACTCCTTTGCATTTATTTTGAAGTGAATTTATTTTGCATTTACATGAGTTAGCCTAAGGAGCTGCAGCATTGTGTCCACTCCTGGGAAATATACAAGTTCTACAACAAACAAGGGTGAGCAACAATTCAAAAACAAAGAAGCCCATACTACTCCAAACAAAAAGGGTCCATCTCCAGTTCCAGAGTATTCTCTTGGGCAGAGGAAGTTCAGCCTCAAGCTTTAATGATGCGGCATAGATCTCTGGGATGCCTGCGCCAGGACTAAACTCAGCTCGTTGTTCAAGGATTATCCTTACTCCTGTTATTGGTCGAACAGCTTCTGTAATACCCGTCATTTTTAGTCTGATAACCTGAGATTCTGAGGAATAGCCAGACAAGAGAGAAACACTTCGGAGAAAAGTTTCTATGAAGTGCATATGAACACTCTTGAACTTAAGCATGCATGGCTGACTTGAAGTAGAGATCACTTTGCCATCTGCGGATAGAAACTCTGCCCTCACCTGAACTCAATGGAAGAAATCAGATGGAGATAAGCATTAGTGTAACCAATTGTGGGCATATAATGTTCTACAGAAACAACTAAAAATGCAGAGTTCTGAAAGGCTGAGACTATCTATATTGTACCTACATACCATGAGCTCTCGGCTCATATAATTTTTTTTAAAATGAAATGGGCATATGCTGTCTTGACGTTCTTCAAAAGCATAACACACAGTAAGTTTGGGAAAACATACATTTCGTCATGAAGTTGGACCCTCAAGGCAGACAAGGAAAGTTGAATTAGCTCTCTTATTGATAACCATATTGTCAGTCTGGCTGCATGAACATATTGCATAGACAAAATTTTCTGTACCAATGTTTTGTTGATCATGATAATTAACAAATAAGCAATAATTTATCCAACTTCATAGCTGTGTCAAGTCATTAACATTGGTAGCCTGCCACCACACGCAATGCATTCTATCCCACCAATCATGTTATAGTTTCATCTATCCGACACCGTTTTTCATGTCACAGATCTACTTTCTATTCTCAGTTGATATCATACGTCCCTCAAATTCCTTCAAATTCTAATCGTGCTAGAAATGAGATCAATGTATCTTCGTAGTGTATAGGTTTTTGTTTTTCTGGTCTCTTGAAATAAAATACTTTTGCACTAACATGGCAGTTCAAACACCACTTGTTGTTATTGCATTTTGTTATCTTGTTCAGACACAATATTATTTGTGAGAAAAGCGAACAATATGTGGACAGAGATGGCAACTCGTATTAGGAAGGTGGCTACGGAAGTGCTTGAAGTGGCCTAAGGGACAAGATGCGAACCTAAAAACACTTAGTGCTAGAACGGGGAGGTGCAAAAGGCTATCAAAGAGAAGAAGATATGCTACAAGCAAATGCAGCATAATAGGAGCGACGACAACGTACAGAAGTACAAAGCAGCAAAAAATAATGCAAAGAAAGCGGTGAGTGAGGCACGAGGCAAGGCCTATGAGGAACTTTATCAGAAGCTCAGTATAAAGGAGGCAAGAAGGATGTTTACAAGATTGCTAAACTTCAAGAAAGGAAGACGAGAGATTTCAACCCAGTTAAATGCATCAAAGACGACATCAATAGACTTTTGGTGAAAGACGACGAGATCAAGGATAGGTGGAGAGATTATTTGGATAAGCTGTTCAATGGAGACTATGAGGATAGTATGATTAAATTGGATGATACTTTTGACCATATCGATAGGTGGTTTGTTCGAAGAATTCAAAAGTCAGAAGTAAAAGAGGCCTTAAAAAGGATAAAAGTAGGTAAGACGTTGGGGCCTGATAACATTCCTATCGAGGTATGGAAATGTCTTGGAGACATGATGATTGTTTGGCTAACTAATTTATTCAATAGTATTTTTAGGTCGAAAAAGATGCCTAATGAGTGACGGAGAAGCATATTAGTACCAATTTTCAAAAATAAAGGAGACATTCAAAGTTGTACTAATTCTAGAGGAATTAAGCTCATGAACCACATAATGAAGCTTTGGGAGCGAGTGATTGTGCACTGTTTAAGAAGAGTGACTAGCGTGACGAAAAACCAATTTGGATTTATGCCTGGAGATCAACCACAGAGACGATTTTCTTGACACAACAGATGATGGAGGGGTATAGGGAGCAAAAGAATGATCTTCACATGATATTTATCAACTTAGAGAAAGCCTATGACAAAGTATCAAGGAAGGTCATGTAGTAGGCATTTCAAAGGAAAAAAAGTCCCAATAATATATGTTACCCTAATCAAGGATATGTATGAAGATGTTGTGACTAACGTCAGAACATGTGATAGCAGTACTAATGACTTCCCTATTAAGATAGAACTACACCAAGGGTCAGCGTTGAGTTCATACATTTTTGCCCTAATGATGAACGAGGTTATGCGTGAAATACAAGGAGATATCCCTTAATGTATACTTTTTGCTGATGATGTGGTGCTAGTTGATGAGAGTATGATATGTGTCGATAGGAAACTAGAGTTGTAGAGGAAGATTTTAGAATCGAAGGACTTTAGTTTTAGTAGGACTAAAACTGAGTATATGACGCATGATCTCAACGGTGCTAAGGCCTAGGGCAGATGACAGAGATAATGGTCTAGATGAACAACTAGTGCCTAGGAAGGACACTTTTCGATATTTAGGATCGATGCTACAATAGGACAGCGAGGTTAACGAACACATGAGCCACAAGATAAGAGGGGGTGGGTGAAATGGCGCCAAGCATCGTGTATCCTGTGTGATAAAAAAGTCCCTCGATAATTAAAAGGTAATTCTATAGGACGGCGATCAAACCTGCGATGTTATATGGAGCAAAATACTGAACGACTAAAAGACAACATGTAGTGGAATTTTAAGACGTACCAAAATCATAAGAAGAGGCCAAGGTCAGCCAAGACTGGTGTGGGAGGAAGCAGTTAAAAGAGACTTAAGGGTTTGGAATGTATCCAAAGAGTTGGCTTTAGATAGAAACGCATGGAAATTAATGATCCACGTACTGGAACCATGTCATAAGAAGAAGATTTAGAGGCGGTATTTTAGGCCCTCGGTTCAAATAGCAAGATGCAGGGCTTAGGATTTTAGCCTTATAGGTTTTATTATAAAGCTCTCGTTTTTTTTACTTTAAGGGGGTTTCATTCTTAATCTACCCTAACTTGTTTGGGCAAAAGACTTTGATGTTGTCGTTGTCCTGAAAAACTAAGTATGCCTTAACGGTTACAATGGTACCTAAACAACAAAAGAAAAATATCAAAATTCATTCACTACATTGTAGAACATCAGAAGTGATTTTCTTATTACTACTCCAAATTCTCACTAAGCTGGCAATTATTTCCAAAGGAGGGCAACAAGGATGCACAGAATGCATTTTCGAGTGCAGAGTCCTTGATGCAAAAGGGATAGCAGCTAGGTCAACATTAGTGAGATGCCCTTTCGCATTCACATGAATACTTAGATCTATAAATCCTAACGGAATAACCAAATTATCACAATGTTGTATTAGTCGACAGCACAATTAAATCGTAATTGTACCTAGAGCAGCATAGTTCAGGATGAAATTTAATAACGGGTGTATATAGTGCAAAACACAACATAATGTGTCCCGTTGAGAACCCAATCCACAGAACAAAGCACAAGCCCTTCTAATCCTGGTAATTTTTCATCAAACATTTGAATAGAACATCTCAGTGCACCACAGATGTCACAATTGTTATCTTCTCCTTTATCAAGTATGCTCTGAAACTATGTTATGATTGATGAAAGGAAGAAACTGGCCTCTATCTACATTGTCAACATCAATACGTTTCACAAAACTCCAATCAAAAAACTTTTTTACTTTGATAGCTGCCAATGTTTTTCATTGGAATTATCATGCCAAACTACTCTTGACAAGGACTAGCAGGAAACGCACCTGGAAGACACCAAGCCTTCGGTTGTAATCTGACTCAGGCAGCGTCAGGGACACCTCAAGCTGCATCCGCTGATTCAGCGGCACCAACCGCCGTACCGGCACAAACGCCACTGGGTTCGGCTTGGTGTAATCAAAATTCAGGGTCTCCGTGACCTGAACAGGCTCCTCCACGACTCTCCCCACCACGAGCCCCCCTCCCAGGAACGCCATAACCAGAAGCGCGCACAGAACCACACAGACGTACACAGCCCAGAGCGACCCCCATGCCAGCCTCATCGCCACGCGCCCCACCCCCTCCCCACCTCCGAGTCGCGCGGACACGGCGCCCGTGGCCTGCCCCGCCACCCCGAGCGCCCACGCCCTCGCTCGTCGCGCCAAGGCGAGCGGGTCGGTCACGAACAGGAACCACCATTGCAGCAGCCGAGCCGGGAACGCGAGGCAGCTGATGAGCGCGCTGACCTGGAAGACCACCGCTTTGATGACGAGCACGGCGAGGGACTCGAGAATGCTCGGCGTCGGTGTCGGCGTAGGATGCCCCGCCTCCGTATCCAAATCAGCATCCGCCTCCCCATCGTCCTTCTCGGGCGATTGCGGAGGATGGAGGGCGCTGGTGACTTCGGAGGAGTCGGGCTTGACGGGCTCGTCAACGGCGGTGATAGTGGAGGCGGCGGAGGCCACGGGTGAACGGGAGAGGATGCGGTCTACCTGCTTCAGACTTTTGGCGCGTCGCGGGCGGCGGCGGAGGGTGGAGGAGGACGGGGTGTGGGGGGGAGGAGAAGGGAGGGTATCGGGGGCGTCGAAAAAGGCGTCGTCGGAGATGGAGGGGGAAGGGGCGGCGGCGGCGGGGTCATCGGCGTCCATGGGCAGGGAATCGAAGGGGTGGTTTTGGGATGGGTACTCGGGGAGAGGGACGAGGTGGCGGCGGTGGTGAGCATGGCAGGAGGATTCGTGGAGGGGAAAGGATTGTGGAGAAGACGGGCGGGTATTTTTCGGTTACGACCTTGAGGTTTGGAGTTATTTGATTTTCTTTTGCTGATAACTGGTTGCCTTTTTGAGAGAGAGGTGCCAAAAATTTTTAAGGTTGCATCTTATAGGATATCATTTTAATGTAAAGTGGTAATTTAATTGCCATCCAATATCTTTTATTTTGTGGACTTCAGGTTGTACTCTTTAGTCTAAGATGTTTTTCTTTTTTGAGGATAGCCTAAGATGTTTTAGGACCCACTTCAAACAGTTTCAACTTCTGATTTCTGGTTTCTTAATTTCGTTTTTTTATTTTTTTTTTCTCTTTTCTTATTCCTTTGCATTGTCCATCATGATATAACTTTTTTATTTTTTAAATTTAATTACTCAAAAAAGCTAACAACCGTTACAGTATATTTTCAACTATTACAGGGCAAAAAAAAACCATTGCTTATAAGCCACATTGAGAAAGGGCTACCATGTAAAAAGACATTGTTGCTAAACAACTTTTTGTGTAGTCACATATTATCATGAGATGGGTCTAAACTTATAAATATGATACACTTGAATTAAAAAATCCTATAAAGATAGAAACATCCTACATAGTATTTTGAGTGAGGGAAAGGTGCCAAAATTTTTTAGGCCTTATTTAGGAGGCCCATTCTTGGTCGGATCTGATTAGAATTTTAGTTTAAAATTCTGATCCATCTATATGGATCCTGATAAAATTCCGACTTAGCTATATGGATCCTAGTAAAAGCCAACCCATCTATATGGATCTCCGCCAGATCTTCCAAACAAGCCCTTAAGGTGCATCTAATAGGATATCATTATGCAAATCATTTTGATGTAAAGTGGCAATTTAATTGCCATCCTATAATTTTTTTCTTTTGTGGACTTCAGGTTGCGCTATTTTGCCTAAGATGTTTTTCTTTTTCGAGGATAGTCTAAGATGTTTTAACCATGTAACTAGTAGTGTGCCCGTGCTAACGCTACGGTAAAATACAAAACAAGATAAAATTTGTAAAAAATAAAACGAACAATTAGATTCATTAAGATTCACGTCTCATATATTGTATAACCAAATATTTTTGTCACATAATGAATGTCACATAACGACTGATCCTTTGAGGAGGCGACAACATCATTGAACTCACCCACCGACGACTTTCTCCATCCCCACATTGTTTAAACTTGAGGCTACAAAGAAAACAAACATTTTTGTCACATAAAGAAATATGAAACACAGTAAGGAAATAGGTGTTTGTGGACATTTGAGAAAATCCGTGCAGATACGTATTGCTCAAGCACAAAAAACAGAAAATTCGTCTTCCAATTATATTACTGAATGGATAAAGTCTCTGTCTCTGTGCTACATTTGTGAGGCTTAGACATTCAAGGAAAGGCATGCCCCTATCGCCCATTAGTAGCCTAACATGGGACAATTGTGGGCTCAGTGGTAAAGGTTCGTGTCATGTAGGAAAGAGCAAAAATAACTCTTTGATTGATTGTTCTAGTGAGCTCGATTGATCTAAGTGGCATGCACGAAGCAAATTAGAAGTATTTCGTCAAGGAGGTTGACTTGAACAATGTTAAGAATCGGGGCTAAGGTGAAACGCTAGTAGCGCAATATGCCATAACCATCCTATTATATTTCAGCATATTAACCAAGATCAATTACTAACTATCATCTTATCCTCCGCTTATCGACATATAAACGGAGCGAGTTGAGCTTAATTGTTTTTACAGGTAATAACCCCTTGAAACTAACAGAGGAAGTATCAAAGTTCATTACTCACCTCACGCTAAAGGATGGACAGAACCCTTAATACGAATCGGGCCATGTTTTGTTCTGAAAGGCATATCCTATATATCTCTAAAGAAAAACCAGAACAAAACAATCATCAATTAATCAAAACTCTATGTCATCTGAAATATACCTCACCGAAAAAGAATGGCGCCTTTCAACTTGCACTCATATATCCCTGATTCTCATAATGTAAACATGATGAACAAAACAAGAAAACCAATAGAAACAATTTTCAATGACGCGCATTTTGAATAAAATCATTAAAAGAAATGGTGTGTAAATATCAATGAGTTTGCTTAAACAAAGACATTAAGGAATATAAGGCACCACCAAGTAACAAAAATGAACTACTAAAGTGATATTTGAATGAACAAGATGACCTACGCTCCTCACATTTGTTATCACAAAATTGTAAGACCTTCTCGTGATACCAAAATTATATTGCATAGGCCATATATGGAAACAGAGCTGTGCCTAAAACAAAAGCAATGTAAATCAACGCTACTTGCAGGACGATGATTTCGTAAACAACATAACGTAGCTAAACAACCATCCAATTAGGCAACCGAATCCGAAAGTTTCTTCATACCTAATCGATCCCCACCCTTTGAAAGAGACTCTCGGTGGAAGTAAAACTGGAACAAAACAATAATCAGATCAAAGTGATACATCTTAAGGAATATAAATGCAACATAAGAATGAGCAGATATCTGAATCCATCAAAAAACCACCCTTATAGTATCAACATCTCAACTTTATGAGTGATTACATGTCTGCAATGTTAGAAACATATTCATCATAGATTTTGGATTAATCAATAATACTCGGATTATAGACATCTAATGCTGTAAAGGTAGGCTCCACCTATTTCTTTATTCTGTTCATGTCCAAGCAAAACCGATCAGATTATAATAACTTGTAATTATGAAAAAAAAAATATTTCCAATATTTTTTTATGTTTTCTCTATTACATTGAATATGAGTACTGATATCTCTTGTTTAGTATGCCATACGAACACTTGCATCAGTGGTTAGAATTTGACATTCTATTCATGTCCAAGCAATACTGATCAGATTATAATCACTTGTAATGGATTACAGAACCAAATCTAAAGCAGCGAAGGCAAGCCTACCACCTTCGGCCTCGCAGCAGAATAAATAGCCTCGCAGCGAGAAAAAATTCGTCACCCTCGTATAGACCAGTGTCTGTCGCAAGGAACATTTAATGAGACCCATATTGCAGCTTGTCTCCCTGTACAAACAAAAGTAAATTAGCAATTATAAAAGGAAAAATGTTGATGTGTGTAAATCATAGTTATCTAAAACACAGTAGCAGTACCTTGGAAGCAGGTTTATTTGTGAGCTCAGTGGATCAACAGGCAGAAGAGCATCTAGTACCCTATGGCCATCATCTCTTTGTTGCCATCTACCTGGTAGTCCTTGAGTGAAGCGAACGTCCTACCAACTGCTACTCCTTCCTGACAAAGTGAAATTCAGTGCACATCAGATTAGCAGTGATACTGATTTTGAAGATACAATTTAGTTACTTAATTCTAATGAGCAACTTCATGGAATATATTTATTTTAGACAATAGGCATGGCATGCACAATATAACGTTATATGATGATAGGCATACCGTAAGGGAGATGATTCCTGATAAGGCGGTCGTCATGGTAAGGCCTAAATATGTAGTATCAAAGAGTAGTTTGTCCCATGAGGCGATTCACCCACAATTGAGTGCCTAATCTGCGGTGAAAAGATCCGGACATTTCTCGATTTCCATCACGTTGCAAGCACGAGTAGTAAATTTACAATTCTTTCGATGGTGTTGATTTCTTACAATGCTAATGCCATGGTTCTGCGCTTTGAACAGAAAACAAGCGGTGGTGGAGATGATGACAGATGCCAAGGAGCACAAGTGAAATCCGAAAAAGCTTTGGCTATCTCATGCTCGCATACATAGACAAGAAGATGAATATATATTACTACAGGAGTTCAAATCAACAATTGCAAAAGGAAAGATATGTCATTTTACGTTCGAAATGAACTTTTCTCGACACTACTACCTTCTATAGTTTCGAATAGCCAACGCTACAACAGCAAACTATTTCACTTATACATTGATATCGATACATGAGGCACACGTTTAAATAGCGAGATAAGGTTCTAAAGGACCATGAAATGCTAGGAAAGAATAAGGAGATCCAAACAATACTAAAATATTGAACAAATTTATTCTACATCGAAATCAAGTACAACTGAACAAGTCATGCAAAGTGTGAATTCATTCTATTGCTTTTACACCAATAATTATTACTACACATTTTGGTATATGCCTATTGCTCGCACACGTCTTTGAAAAACTTGTATTCACCCATCAATCCTCAAGACCTAACAAAAGTGGAACCATCAACCATGTTTCTCATGAAAAAAAATAGTCATAATAAGAATGTAGAAAAGGGTGCTTGCCAAAGAAGAGAGCAAGGATTAAATGATTAATAGAATTTAGCGATACTTCCAGAAGGCCAATGGCAACAAAGAAATTATGAGACTTAAATGAAGGACCAAATAAACAGGGCATCAAGATGCACCTTGCATGCTAAATGTTCAAGAATAAATAAAGATGCAAATCAAATTTAGGAAACATGTATCTCCCTTGCATGCTCCTTACTGTGGAATGAATATAGTAGTGTGGTTTTATCCATTCTATTCGAACCTAAGAATCTCCCGTAAAGGCAAAGTCCGTAAATCTAGCAGGTTTCTAGTTTCTTTAATACAAAAAACGTGAAAGCCATCGTAACAGTTGGAAGATAAAGTGCCCTGGTAACACTGCCATTGCTTACGCTCAAGTGAGGTAAACAGAGGGAAAAGATGATCACCTCTGACATGATGGCACCTTGCATACACCACCAATCCACAAGTTTAGTTCACTCGAACCAAAAACAGCTGAACAACCCTCCGACTTATCATCCTTGAACACTTGGAACTACAACTTAATCCTAATATTCAAACAAGTCATCATACCAAGACCACGTGCCGCTACATCTGTGGCAGCCATTATAGGACTCTTCCCACTCTTAAACTCTGTCAGAACATAGTCCCTTTCAGCTTGAGCTTTATCACCATGAATAGATAGTGCTGGCCATCCGTCCATTCTAAGTTGCTGAGTGATCTTATCACAATCCTTTTTTGTTTGGAAAAATATCAAGATTCGGCTCCCATCCATTAGATCAGATAAGAGCTTACTGAGACTGTGTGAAAGAAGTGGAAATAGATCAGATAAAAGCTTACTGAGTCTGTGAGAAAGAAGTGAAAATCATTCGTATCATGTCAGTTCTGTATTTAATAGACTATGAATGGTACAACTTTGTAATTAATAGATTTGAGTGGTACATACATGGGATACTTTTCATAGTCCAAATAACTTCCACAATTTGCTGTATGGAATGATTAGCTTTAAGTTCATGTGATCCTATGATTACTGCATTACAATATATGCAAAATGTTAATAATAGGAATAGCAAAACAAATATTATGAAAGAACCATAAAAAAAGAAAAATGATGACAACAATGTATGCACCTTGTAAGGATTTTGCAAAAATTGTCCGCTGTGGCTTCAACTTCTTTCGCCATGTGGCACTCAAAGATAAGGTTTGCCTATCCCACGGATCTATTGACAACAAAAGCATTTGGTACCACGAACACAAAAGCATTTAGTACCATGAACAAACACGAAATAAGGTTAAATCATCGGCATTAACATATGCATTCCAAAACAAACCATACTTGTGCGGTATTTTTCGAATCAGGGGCTCAAAGCCCATATCTAGCATGCGGTCCGCCTCATCCAGACAAGGTATGTCACTCTACGTAGGTTTGTGTGACCAGCTTCCAAAGATATCAATCACCTCCCGTGTGTTGCAATGACGATTTCAACTCCTAGAAGCACGATAATGCACTTAGATCTAAAACCATAAATATCAAAAGAAAGTAGATAAAAGTGCCTAATACCTCTCCTAAGGTCACGTATTTGCGGACCCTCATGTGCTCCACCATAGATACATGTGCTTCTTCACCGCAAAGCACCTCCCGCCGACGGACGCGAGGTTCCACACGGCGACTCGGCGCCGCCGCGGCGCCGTCGGCGGGTCGACGTCGATCTTGGGAACAGCACTCTACGCGCGCGTCACGTTGAACCGCGGCGTCGTTGATGTAGTCCTCGTCGGCGTCGACATCGGCGTCCGCAAGGTCTTCGGGGCGGGCCGCCTCCATGCCGGCGCGTGCGGCCGCATGGCGGCGAGGCGCCCCACTCGCGCGCGTCGCGGCGGCGCTCGAGGTCCGCAATGAAGGGGTCGAACGGGATCAGTGCGGGCGGGGCCTACATGCGAGGAAGAGGAGGAGCGAGGCGTGGATGCAAGGGAAGAGGAGGAGCATCAACGGCCGGGTAGGGTAGGGCAGACGCGGGTGGGAGAGGCGTCGGCGGAGGCGGGGCGGCGGCGGCGGCGCGGGGTGGAGGAGGAGGCGTGGGCGAGCGGAAGAGCGGGAGGAGGCGGTGGAGCAGAGAGTGGGGAAGGAGGAGGCGGAGCGCGGAGCGGGGGAGGAGGAGGCGACGGAGCGGGGGAGGAGGGGAGGAGGCGGCGGCGTGGCGTGGGGTGGGGAGGAGGAAGAGGAGGCGGCGCGCGGTGGGTGGAGGAGGAGGTGGCGGCGGAGCGGAGGGGGGGGAGGAGGAGGCGGCGCGCGGGGTGGTGGGGGGAGAAGACAGCGGCGCGGGGTGGGGTGGGGAGGAGGAGGAGGCGGCGCAGGGGGTGGGGGGAGGAGGAGGCGGAGGAGGAGGAGCGGGGGAGGCGGCGGTGGGCCGATTTGGTATCTAGGGTTAGGGTGTGACTTTTGCGATGAGAAGCGGCGGGGGAGGTGGGCGTCGCCTTTGGATCGTTGGATATGAGTGGGTAAGGAGAGAGAAAGGTGGGAATTGATCCTTGATCGTTGATTTCACTGGTTGGTTTTCCTGGGGACACGAATTGGTGTGGACGCAGGAAAACTCATGACTGCTGGGGGCACAATTTGGGGTGGTCGTAGGAAAGAACTGAACTGGTGGATTTTAGGGGTAGAGAAAAAGGTGTTGTTGCTAAACAACTTATAAGTAGTCACATATTATGGCGAGATGAGTCTAAACTTATAAATACGATACACTTGAATAAAAAATTCCTATAAAGATAGAAACATCCTACGCGGTATTGCTTCCAAAATTTCCTACGCAACCCGAAGAAGATGCTGCTGGACAGCTAGTGCTCGCGTGTGCTCGGTGCTTCGGAGATAACGTGGGGAGTTTCGTGTAATTCGATCGAGGAATCCTCCCACGTGTTGGGCTATCCTGCCACGCCACCGTGCGCATGTCAGCGTGCCAGTACCGAACATCTGCAGGAGTCAGAACTGCGCGGCTGACACAATTCAAAGAAAAAACCGACAAAAAGGAGCCCACAAAAGTGGGCTTGGCCTAACACAGAGACAGCCGCGTATGGTCAGTGGCTCAACGTGTCCGTTGATGTTTACTGGATCTGGCCCATTTGCCTGACGAAACAAACAAAAGCCTTCCATACTTTTCTCTGGGGAAAAAAATGTTCAGGCATATTTCTCTTGTTTAAATCATGTCCAAATTCCATGGACGGCTTAACAGGGCTGTTCTAACCGGCTTGAAGAGATAGTTAACCCAAAATAGGGGGAGAAAAAGAGAGATGTACAGAGCACAAATTTTTTTGTAACAACGAACTGCTGGCTGAAATATTCAGAACCCATGTTTACCATACCAATTCGGTTTTGTACAGACCCAGCTGCTGCAGGAGTCCTCGTGCTTGGCCGCGAGGGAGACGGGCGCGGCGCCGAGGAGGCGGAGCAGGTCGTCGTGGATCGCCGCGGCTGCCACACCTCGACGTAGGAGCAGGGGCGGAGCCCAATGGAGGGGAGGGGGTTCCCAGGAACCCGGGTCCAAAATTTTTTTTAGTTATTACTAGTAAATATTCACCCTTTGTGCATCCCCTTGGTCCAATATGGTGTACCCTTAGCCCAACAAATACCCTCACTCGCCCTGTCCAGCCCATTCTCCTACCGTCCTATGCTCCCACGCGTGACCCGTTGCACCCCATCCGTTTTACTCTAGCTCCGCCACTGCGTAGGAGACCGCGCGGGCGAGCGTGCCAGGCGGGAGGTCGTCGAACTGCCGAAAGGTGTCCATCCAGTACACGAGGTCGGCGCGCATGGACGGGCTCATGCGGCACTTCTGACTCCTGCGTCGCGGTCTTGCGTGCATGTAGTCCGTGAGCCAATGACGGAGCTAGTTTCAAAATTTAGAGAGGGCTAATAAGATTTACTGATCAGTTTACTGAATATCGAGTTGTCGATCTACGATAGACTTATAGACACTAGAGGGAGAGAGGCTCACGTCAAGAGCCAAGATGTCGTTGTGGCTTTTTAAACCTGATAAGGTCATTCATATGGCTAACGTGGAGCTGTAGGGGATGAGGGAGGTACATACGACCGGCCAACGGTAGGGGGCTGCTGGGCTGGCGCCACACCTGACCCTCCGCTGGGTCCGCCCCTGCCGTGGGCAATGCAAAAATGCAGCCATCCACACCAAATGTGCCGTGATGGCAAAGATAATTTATGTTTGTGGTCGATAACTTTTTGTTATAGTGACCAAAAAGCGTCAACACATTGTTCACAGCCGGGCGGCGACTCGCCGTGCGTCGTTATTGCTCAGTACGTAGTGTTCCCGTCTCTCGTCAGTGCAAGTGACAAAGCATCAACACGTGAACATTTTTGTACTAGTAGTACACGACGTGTTTCTGGATTGCATGGCACTGAAGTGCGAATCAAAACGAAAGCCGATCGAGCTGCATTTTGAAACCAGCTATAGGCTGCTTTGTTTGTTCGTGGCAGTACGTACGAGTCAGTCGCCTACCGCGTGATCGATCTGTTGTTCCTTTCGTAAGCAAGTTCTGGAGTAGCGCACTGATGAAGCAAGCTTAGCACATGTTCTCAGACGCACGAATTTCGCATCTCTCTATTGTTCATATTTGGTGGTACGATTATGAAATGAAACCTTAAAAACCAGACTTGGTCACAAAAGAACAATGCAAAGCTTATCTAAATAGGTTGTCTTTGTGTGAGAAAGAGGAGAAATCTACTCATAGAGGTTCTGTTCCAAACAGCTTATGACTTTTAGAAGTCGATTTCAAATGAAGTGTCTTTTTAAGGTGGTTTTTATAAGTTATTTGTAGAAATCACTGTATAAGGGCAGTCCCTATGGTAGAAACCATGTGCGAAATCCAAGATAGCCACATCAGCAAAAATCTGAGTATAGAAACTGACTCACACAATGGGAGTTTCTTCGTGCAATAAATAGTGGAAACCACCAGTTTCTTCCCAATGGTAAAATTGCGTTTCTTCCCGGTGGAAACCGCGCGAGTAGGCATGTTGGGAGCGGTGCGGCGCGCATGGAAACCACCGCTTTCTTCCCAATGGTAAAATTGCGCTTTCTTCGTGCATCGATTCAAGAGTAGAGGTGGTTTCCCTGAGAAGAAACGGTTTCTACTCTTTTTCTTCTCTTTCTTCATTAATTGAGTTGCCATGTCATCGTTTTGCCTACGTGGCAGGTCATTTAAGGAAGATAGAAACTGGTCATTAATTGCCATTGGGACTACCCTAAACTGCTTTATAGATGCTACTACAGAAGCTATTTTGAATATAGTGGTTTCTCAATGCGAGTGTTTTACTCTCTCAATCTCTCGCGATTAATCAAAAACAACCACCAAAAATTAAAATTGAAAGACATAGCACTTTTGAATAGGACCAAAAAGGAGAAATTTAAAATTAGCGGGCCAAAATCTCAAATGGCACAGGTCTCGTCAATTCCACCAAAACGGCGGTCTCAAATTACCAACCCAGCTAGAACTCCGCTCGATCTCATCTCTCCCCTTCGCCTCCAAAAAAACACTCACGCGCACGCGCACTATCGCAACGGAGGGGAAAAAGAGGGGAGAAAAAAGAGAAAAAACTCCCGTGCTTTCCGATCGGAGGTGGTGGTGAGGCGACGCGACGCGACCGAGGCGAGGCGAGATGAGGGGGACGAAGCGGCCGCTCGGCGCGGTGATGGCGTGGGTGCGGCGGCAGCCGCCCAAGGTGAAGGCCTTCCTGGCCGTGGTCACCGGCATGGCCGCGCTCGTCTTCATCCGGTTCATAGTCCACGACCACGACAACCTCTTCGTCGCCGCCGAGGCCGCGCACGCGCTCGGCATCGGCGTCCTCATCTACAAGCTCACCAAGGAGAAGACCTGCGCCGGTTCGTCTCCCCTTCCCCTCTGACTCCTGTTCCTTTCCTTGCTCACCTCGATCCGTTGAGATCGCTCGATTCGTGCGAGTCTCGCTCGGAGCTAGGCTTTTGGAGCAATTTACTGACCGCTTTCGTGTATCGAAAGGCGTTTTCCGGCATAATGTGTAAATTTTTTGGAGAATTGGTGGTTTCTTACGGTGATCATCTAGGAGGCTGCAGGAGCTGCAGGCTGGGATATTTATTCGATCTATTTGGTGTCGGACGTTTCACGTTTAATGGTAATTTCCTGCGAGTTGATTTGTTTGTGGAGCTGAAAAGACGCGTAGCACTGTTTTAGGGTTTTGATATGGGAGATGTAGCTAATTACTGATCTGATATGCTCCTAGAGCTGCAAGGCGTTCTATGTTAGAAATTGCGATACCAGCACGGTTGTGAGCATATTTGGTTACATGTGTGCTTTGACTTGGCTGGGGCGATTTTGGATAGGCTTAGTAGTCCCAATGCGGAGGATGGTGCAGTATGTGTATGTTGAGATTAACTGAAGCAAGTTGGAGAAACATGACATGCATCTTGAATCCAATCATGCCCCCAAAACCCCACCCACCCGCCCCGCTTTTGGTTGGTATAAATTGGTGGTATGACTACCCTGAACTGGTTTAGAAATTGGTGTGAGTATTATCATGCCATAGATGTACAGAGTTATCATCCCTTAAATCGAGATGGTTTGTTTGGAGCATGTTGCTTGGTGCAGAGTGTGGAGGGGTTAGCTTGTTATCATTTCATTACTGTGTTTGTTTTGGGGGGGGGGGGGGGGGGGTGGGTGTCTCTGCTTGTGACTGTAGATGTGTTGTTGGTACGCAAAGCCAACCATTTGAACTTTCAAATTAGACATATTATCATATAACCATAGTAGGCAATATTATTAAAGTGGTCTACAAATGATTAGCATGCACATATTTTCTTTTACTTCTTCTATAGTCACGGATGGTAGGTTATGCGCTTGGTGCATTCTTGGTCCATGTTGGCCGAAATCTTGTCATAAGCTCCTCAAATACTTCTTTGTATCTACTTTTTAGGTATCTGCAAAAGTTAAGCTGTTTTGCCACAACGGAGGTACCAATTGAAGAGAAGTTTATCCAACATCATCTGAGATGGTTTGGACATCTCCAATAGAGGCCTTATGAGGCACTAGTGCATAATGAAATTATAAGACATATCGAAACATAAGAAGAGGCAGAGGTCGACCAAGAGTGACGTGGAAGGAAGCAGTTAAAAGAGACTTGAGGGTTTGGAATGTATCCAAAAAGTTGGCTTTGGACAGGAGCAAATGGAAGTTAGCGATCGATGTACCGAAACCATGACATAAGAAAAAGGTTTAGGGGCGGTGTTTTATGCTCTCGGTTCAGATGGCAAAATGTAGGGCTTAGGGTTTTAGCCATGTAGGTTTTATTATAAGGCTCTCGTTTTTTTTACTTTGAGGAGGTTTCATTCCTAACCTATCTCAACTTGTTTAGGACAGAGATTTTGTTATTGTTGTTTTGTCACAATGGAATACACACACAGAGTAGCGCTATTCAGTGCCTACGCGCAGGTCCTGCTGCCTGGCTTTCTGGTGCAAGCTGTGTTGATTCGGCACTAACTATTACACGTGAAGTTACCATCAGATAAACATGAAGTTACTTACTTACGACTGGTATAAAAACATGAATTTCAATGTTGAAACTTATTCAATATGAATTTTGTTTTATTAAGCTCGTAATTTCGAACACAATAACGCAAACAGATCGCATATCGGGCTTTCTATGAAAGTGTTATTGTATTTTTTAGCTTGTAAACAATATAAAAAATCCCCAAGTCAACTGTACTGCTGCATGCATGTGATAATTTAATAGATTCGGTCGTGAGGAAAGTTATTGCCTATTGTGAGTGAAGTTACTGTCTGTTGTGAGGAAAGTTATTACCTGCTGTGTATTGTGAGCGTTCGACAGTAACTTCATTCGCTATCGATAGTAACTTCGTTCGCAATAGATAATAACTTGATTGCATATGATAGTAACTTCACCATGGAGTGATACCCTCACATGGGGCTGATAACTTCATTTTATATAGATAATAACTTCATGCGTAACCGAAAATAACTTTCCGGAATAGGGTGAGTTGGTGGGGCTCCACCATGAGGATGGTAACTTCATTCCATATGGATGATAGCTTCATGCGTAATCGAAAGTAACTGCAGACATTACATCTGATAACTTGATGTACATTCGATAGTAATTTGACCATAATTAACAAACGCTAGTAACTGAGCATGGGTGGGATGGTAGAGCGGTTGCCTGGTTGGGTCAATTAGGGGCGTGCACTTATTTTACACCTGCGTGCTGTGAAAATTGCCCTAATATTTATCATCTAATGTGTTTTTTCTTTTTCACATAGTTTTTAATCGTAAAGTACATTTTCGTGAATACGCTATATGCTTTAACCTGAGAAATGACTACAGACTAGCATGTTACTATATGTGTGAAGAACTGAAGATAAATAGTCGTATAAGTCTTTCAACATTTCTTCACCATTCTATTGCATGATTTATGTGTTTTTTTTTGGTAGTAATGCCCTGATTTACTAAGAATCTTAAAGGATTCTATTTTAAATCTTGCAGGGCTATCCCTCAAGTCTCAGGATTTAACGGCATTGTTTCTAGCTGCTAGACTATACTGCAGCTTTGTCATGGAGTATGACATCCATACTGTGCTGGACACTGCTACACTTGCTGCTACACTTTTTGTCATCTACATGATTCGTTTCAAACTGAGGTCGACTTATATGGTGGACAAGGACAATTTTGCATTGTACTATGTGGTAAGAACACACGATATCCCTAATATGTTGATATTATAGGGATTTAGGTTGGTAAGCATAAACTGGGCATGGTGGTGGTGCTCACAATTTTATTGTATTTAGATTACATTAATCTTCAACTGCTCTTACCAGTGCTCTAGATCATTATTTGGTTGCTTCTCTACAATTGGTAGCTCTATTTGTTTCTTGTGTGGGTTTTCCTTGATTGGAATTCGCTGTTTCTGATTTTTCTGTGTCTTGCTTACATGAATTGAAAGCTACAACTGTTACCACCTGTGCTTTAGATCACTATTTCTGTTGTAGCAGGGGTTGCCCAACCTGCCGTAACTGGGTCTTGCAACTGACCCAATATGTAACAGGCCTAATAGTATAGAGAAATGTACCAATATATCTTCATATTTTGTAATTATTAAGGGGTACGATGGGAATTTCTCATCCTACCCCACTTATGTATATAAACCCTCAAGAGGGGTATGAAGATGCCAGATCCACTCATTCTTACTTACCAGCTCTCTTTAGCTTTCTTAGTACTATGTCTTCCATGGAGAAGGATACTATATTCCCACTGTTGTAAATATACTACAACAGTTGGCGCTATCCGTGGGGACCGTGCATGGTACCCTTCTCCATGGGAGACATAACACTAAGAGAGGTAGAGAGAGAGAGAGAGCTGGTGAGTAAGAATGAGTGGATTTGGCCTCTTCATACACGGGGGGTTGGGCCACCCCTGCTACACCAATTTCCTTTTGTTTTTTGGATATTGGTAGCTGTATTTGTTGCTTCTGGAGGCTTTCTAATTGGTAAGTTTTGTGCTGAATTGAGGAAATGATACTGGCACCTTTCATCCAGTAGTACTGCTGTGTTATGTTGTTCTTCTTGGCTCATTAAGTGTTTATCTGGAAGTTTCTTCTGGTTGAAATTCCAGATACACAACATCTATAGATAATCAAGATGAACTCTCACCATGGATGACTTGTGGTGGGCGAACAGCTGAAGCCCATGTAGAATCATCTAATTTTTATCACTAATGGTTCTGTAGAAGTGCCATCGAAACCATGTATCACTAACAGAAAGTGTTGAACCTATAATGGGCTACTGGATTGTTTTTCTTGTTGAGTCAGTTATGATGCTCACAAATCTCTTAGTTGTAAGACATGATAAGTTGCCAGCTTATTTGGTTATTTACGTATTTCTTTCTTCCTTTGAAGGTGGTACCTTGTGCTGTGCTAGCGCTACTTATTCATCCTTCAACATCTCATAACATTGTGAACCGGATCAGCTGGGCGTTCTGTGTTTACTTGGAAGCTGTTTCAGTGCTTCCACAATTGCGTTTGATGCAAAATACTAAGGTAGATACTAGCATGCGTCCTTTCGTTCAGGGCGAAGTTTTTTTATCTATGTTTTCCATCATTTGCAGATTGTTGAACCGTTCACAGCTCACTATGTGTTTGCACTGGGAGTTGCAAGGTTTCTTAGCTGTGCCCACTGGGTTCTTCAGGTTCGTCTTTTAAGCAAACCCTCAAGCTTTTTATCTCATAACTTCCCTTTGTTATAGCATTTGGCACTAATATGGTAATACCTAGCATTCCAGCAATTATTGTACAACTGAATGTTTTTGAGTTGGGGCATTTGTTGTTGCTTTCATACGTCTTTATACTCTGTACTTGACACACTGTTTTACTTTGATGAATGATGACCTGTACTTTTCTCAGTATATTTACTTTTAGGGGCGTCATTGTTGAGCAATCTGGTTATGTGGTGATTCTTCCCTTGTTTACCTTGATTTGTTTTTCTAGTACAGTTGGATCAAACATGCCTACAAGTGCAATTTTTATGGTTAAGGATATCTTGAGGAAATCTATATACATGTGCTTGGCGAAAAGGTCTCTAGCCCAATGGTTAGAGGCTTGAGTAGCACCCCCCAGGTCCTGGATCCGACTCCCAGTGGAAGCGAATTTCAGGCTTGGGGGAAAAAATCCCGTCGCCTGCTACCACACCAAAGCACAGGTCTAAGGCCCCGCCAAGGCGTTGATCCAAAGGATCCGCCGGTAGTCTCACAAGGTCGGACGATGGTGCCGCTGTGTAAGGGTGGAGCAGGGGTTCGGGGGTTTTCTCGGTCTGCGTGAGAAGACCTTCTTCTTAAGCAATGCCCGGGGGATTCTTCCCCCCCGCAGGTCGAGTTTTTTTATATACATGTGCTTGCGAAAGTTGTTTGTTCACTAGCTTTCGGAAGCAAAAACTTTATCCATGTCACCGAATTTGACATTTTTTTATACATGTGTATGGAAGCTCTGCTCGTTTAAGTCAACAAACTCGTTGTGTAGGTTTTGGATACGCGTGGCCGTTTGTTGACTGCTCTGGGCTATGGCTTGTGGCCATCAATGGTGCTCCTGTCAGAAATTGTGCAGACATTCATCCTTGCAGATTTCTGCTACTATTATGTGAAGAGGTACATTACATATCACTGGTATAGTTATTAGAATTTGACTCTGAACATTATCTAACGGGTGTTTGTGGTGGTACAGTCTCGTCGGTGGGCAACTGGTGCTACGGCTTCCCTCAGGGGTGGTGTAAGAGCTGCAGCAGGATACTGAACTTGTCGGTTCATCCATTTTTATGTACTTTGGATAACAGTTATGCTCTAGTGCCTAACCTTCTGCGTCTCTCATCAAGTGCGAGACCGGAGCCTTTTTTTACTTGATATTGCGAGTTATAACTATTAATGACAAAATTGCACCAGGAGTCGTCTTGAAACATAGGTTTTCGTTGTGATTGTTTATAGCCGCGTATGCCCTGATACCTATTGAAACATAGGTTTTCGTTGTGACCGTTTATAGCCGCGTATGCCCTGATACCTAAGTATTTAGTTTCTGTATGGTTGTGATTTTAGAATGGGAAGCCAGTGATGAACTGATGATGGTGTTGTCGTGATTATGGCCCTGATCTTTTCAGCTTCTAAAAGCTGTTTTTCGGCTTTTCTACAGTAACTAGCTTTTAAACGGAGTATTTTTTTCAAGATAGGGTTAGTACATACTTTACTGATTTTATTTATATTGACAAAAATCGTACGTGAGTTTCTATTACTTTGTAATCTCTCGTACAAACAGTCCATAAATCATAAGTCGCAGCCAAAAAGAACATGCCCTATGATTCGTGTTTGCTTTTGTGGAGATATTCTGGTCCGCACATGAGTTGAGTTTAGCCTGTGCAAAACTTGTAATGTGAAAGTTACGCAAGGAAGTACCGGATGAAATCATCTAGTCGTATTCACGTAGCATTTGTGTCGTCAAACTCAGGCTGCTAGAGTGCTAGTCCACTGAAATAATGTGCGCCTTGGTTTACTGACTGGGTGTGAGGCTATCAGCGCACTCTACTGTCAAGTTGAATTTAGGGAGGATAGCAGTTGCCTCATGCCTTGTTGCTTGCAACTCACACCAGTTTGGTGTACAAATCCTTGGGGGTTTGTTGACCAAACAGTCACCCCGAGGATGTGCGAAAGTGGAAGTCGAATGTCTTAGTGTTTTTTTTCTGCGGTTGATAGCTGGCTTGTGAGGGCGAATCAAATATTGATAAATTGATAAGTCGTTTTAAAAAATCAATCTTAATAACTTGTTTTGAAATGATGGTAAAAAATTTTTTGTTTGTTTATTCGAGAAAAGTTTACGAACGCGGCCTTATCTGGGCGTAACCCTGGGCGTTCGGTACTACCGAACCGATCGGTTCGGTTCCTCGGTACCCATACAAATTCGGTTCCTGAGAATCTCGGTACCGTTCGGTTCTGAAAAGACTCGCATCAAGAAATTCGCATCGGTTCTTTCGGTTCGGTTCGGTATTTACCAAATTACCGAACAGGTACAACAACATGTAACATCAAGTTCAATAGCCAATTTTGACAGAAATGTAACATGATTTCATATAGAATAAGTGCCAAATCATACAGAGAAAAAGCCACAAATACATAATATATCTGTCCACAATAGACCTATCAATAATATTACATATTACTTAGTACTCACTACTCAAATACAACATGTTATTTCTTGTAGTTCGGTATTTCGGTAAACCGAGGCACCGAACCGAATTTCTCAGTAAATTGGTTCTCGAGAACTCGAATCAACTCAAACCGAAATTTTCGGTTTCGGTACTTTCGGTTCGGTTCTCGGTAAATTCGGTTCGGTACTCGATTTTCGGTTTTTCGTGCCCAGGATGATCTGGGCGTTGGATTCGTAGAAGTTGATCGGGATAGAAGTAAAACGCCTGTATGCCAACGATTTGAGTATTCTTTTGGTTCCCTTTTCAACTTGATGCCCGTTGTTAAAGCGTGCCATCTTTGCCCCGACAAGAATGCTCTGTTCCTCTGCACTCGAAGTTCGAGAATGTTAGCTTTTAGATTTTATTACAATACCTAATTTTCAAACGAAGTATTTTTTTAAGACGGGGTCTATAAGTTAAACGATCTACATCTTAAAAACTCAACATCTGTACCAGCCAAAATCGTAAGTGAGTATTTGTCTCTCCGTAATCTAGACCATAAACAGTCAAAATTCATAAATTTCAGCCAAAAACCATAAACCGCAGCTGAAAAGAACAAGCCCTTAGCCGACTCCTACCGAACATAACGACACAGCACTACGGCACCACAGCATGCTAGTAAGACAGCGGAGAGGGAGATTCGGTTCGGTCGGGCCCTACCCGGTTCCCCATCCTAGCCGTGGCTAGGGTGCCATTCAATTGAACTGAAATAAGTTGATTTATAGTTAAAATTATATTATAACTAATTAAATTTATATTATAGCTGATGATAGTTTATTTGGTGTAACTAAATTTAAAAATAGAAAAAACATGTTATCCCATCATAAACAATATAAATGAATACGAGAAAAAGAATCAGAAAAAAACTTAAAAATAAAAAATAAAATAGTAAAAAATAAATAAAAAATAAATCCGCCATTCCGTTTCCCATTCCCAGGCACGCCACGCCTCCGCCGGAGCCCCCGACCCGATAAAAGCCTAACCCAAACCGATCGAACCTCCTCTTCCATCTCTGCGTTCCCCTTCCGTTCCTTCTCGCGTGCTCCCCCTCCCCACCCCCAGATCGCCTCTTCTCTCGAACACCACACCACTACAACACGCGACAGCGCCGGAGAGGAGGAGCCCCAACGGAAGGGAAGAGAGGAGCCGGCTGAGGCGGCGGGCGAGATGAGCGACACGTTCTGCCCGGACTGCAAGAAGCAGACGGAGGTGGCGTTCGACCACTCTGCGGGGGACACGGTGTGCACCGAGTGCGGCCTCGTCCTGGAGGCGCACTCGGTGGACGAGACCTCCGAGTGGCGCACCTTCGCCAACGAGTCCAACGACAACGACCCCGTCCGCGTCGGCGGCCCCTCCAACCCGCTCCTCACCGACGGCGGCCTCTCCACCGTCATCGCCAAGCCCAACGGCGCCCAGGGCGAGTTCCTCTCCTCCTCCCTCGGCCGCTGGCAGAATCGCGGCTCCAACCCCGACCGCTCCCTCATCCTCGCCTTCCGCACCATCGCAAACATGGCGGACAGGTCCTCTCTCCCTCTCCCCTCGCCCATCCCATTCCTATGCGTCCGATTCGATTCGATCAAATTAAGAGGAGGTGCCTGCGCTTTGGTTTGATTTGTCTCAGATGTCTTAGGATCGATCGTGTGTGTGTGTGTGTCTGGCTCTGCCCTGATTTGGTGGATTTAGGAATCGAGGAGTGTGAAGGGGGTTTTGGGACTAATGGATTTATTTTCGGTCTTCGTCGGTTTTGTAGATTTGGAACGTGTGTGATTGCTCCGTGGAGGGCTAGGGCTTGTGCTTTATGGGCAGGGACGTAGGGTTAGGCGATGGGTGGTTTTCGCTTGGATCTGGGGGAAGGTTCAATTGAAGTTGTGTCGTCGCCACTGGCCACACAATAATGCCCCACGAGTGAGCGTGACGAAGAAAGCAAGGGGTGGATTCATTGTATTTTTGCTGGGAGGAATCGAACGGTGGAAGTTACTCGCGGGCAAATCCTATGGTAAAACATAGCGTACGGAGCCAGCGTCTGGATTGGATGTCTGGGCGCTAGTCGCTCCCATGATACAATGAATCCCAAAAAGCTCAGTTTTTTTCCCACATGAATATAGGTTTGGTACAATTGATAAGATAGGCTCGTTGCACCCCCAAATGCTTGTGTTATGCATTTCAATTCAAAGCATTGACAAGCTGTTAGCGCTGGCATTTAGCACCTAGTTGCTTGAAGCATGTGATTAGCCATTTAGGTGCCTAGCAATAGCAAGCTGATGACGTACTGAAGGATTCTTGTTGTGATAACTGATTAGGCATGTGCAATTGTGACGGCCTCCTCTTCTACTAGTGGGTCTAGAATGGGAAATTTTCACAATAAAAGAACAATTTAATATGAATAGATGCACAATGCTCAAAGCTACTTTGATGAGTATGTATGTTTACTACTGACGCAGTTTGGACCTTTTACGTGGTAACATCTGGATTGACAATATGTTGACATGATATCTTCTGCAGGTTGGGTCTTGTGGCTACTATCAAGGTAAATAATCTGACGGTTATTGTCCATTACATTGATCTGACTACAAAATATTTGCTCCAATTATACTTGCTTGTGAGTACTAGCAGAAATGATAAGATTGCACTGACCATTCGATTAAATGTATGTAACTGGTGTCTGATCATACATGTTGTGTTTTCCTAAAAATACTAAAACTTAATAGAATCTCAGTTTCATACGTTCCCTTTGAATGAATGTTTAAAGTCCATCAGGTTGCTTGTAGGGCATTTTACAGAATGTTTAAAGTCCATCAGGTTGCTTGTAGGGCATTTTACAGACTTTTGTCCTAGCATATGTGTTAAAAGAGCAGGGATCCATGTTATGTGGTGTAACGTGTTTATTTTATTTAAGATAAATACATGCATAACACATTTGCTGGATACCTGGTGTGTGTTGCACAATATGTCCATGTAAGGTTCATTGCTGCTTCCTTAGAATTGTTTCAAGTGTAATGCTAGTTGGTCTCTGCTGTTAGCGATTGTGTTAATTTTTGTCTATATTTTTCTAAAGGACCGAGCCAATGAAATATATAAGAAGGTGGAAGATCTCAAGTCTATCAGGGGAAGAAATCAAGATGCCATTTTGGCTGCTTGTCTGTATATTGCTTGTAGACAAGAAGACCGGCCTAGAACTGTAAAAGGTACTTGTTCTAACAAAATTCCGATTTTGTAGACATTAGAACACATCAGCATTCATGCATCTGATGTCGTTTTTCTTTGTTGTGTTGGCTTGTTGCAGAAATATGTTCGGTTGCTAATGGAGCAACAAAGAAAGAGATTGGCCGAGCAAAAGAATTCATAGTGAAGCAACTGGAAGTTGAAATGGGTCAATCTATGGAGATGGGAACCATCCACGCTGGAGATTTCCTGGTTTGCTTTTACCTAGCAAATAAACTCGCAAAATCTGAAGTTGGTAGCTTATAAGCTTGCAAATCTGCAGAGGCGTTTCTGTTCAACTCTTGGGATGAACAATCAAGCTGTTAAAGCAGCTCAGGAGGCAGTTCAGCGCTCAGAGGCACTTGATATAAGGTTAGGCATTTTTGGACTTTGTACAGATGACACAGAAGACTGGTCCTATCCCGTTTCCATTTTGATAACAGATGAGATTTCGCGACATGAAATCTTTTTGTCTAGTTAGCTTTAAGAGCATCTCGAACAATGTCCTCTAAATCTTATCCCCTAAATCACTTTTTAGAGGACACAATCTAGAATATAGAAGACAAAAAATATGTAACCTCCAACAAGTCCTCTAAATATGGTCCCCTAAATTAAAATCTGGGTCCACAAAAACTACCAACCAAAGAATTTAGGGGATCGGACGGCGCAGGAGCGTTGGGGCCGATTTAGGGGATGGTGTGCGTCCTCCATATATGGGGGACGAAAAATTAGGGATGGAGTCATCTATATTTTTGGGTACCACTTAGGGGATCTGTTGGATCCTTTTTTTACCTTTTCTTCTAAAATATAGGGGATATGAGCACTTTAGAAGATTTGTTGGAGATGCTCTAATATCATTGGTCCGATCTAGTTTTGGCCTCTGAATCACTGTGTTTAGCTTCATGTGTCGGCCATTTTATGTTAGTGGCCTAAGGAATCATAGACTATTATAGGAACTAGTCCGATAAATGAAATGAAAATATGGCTAATCTATACCCTATAGACCGCGAGTAATAAATTTGGTACAGGCCATGCGTGTAACTTCAGTGTTGTATTTGGAAGTACCCAAGTGCTAGTCTTTGACTCTTAGATACGAGCCTTTCTTATTCGTCAATTTTTTAGTGCACATTCTTGACCTAAAATGATATGTTCACACTTCCTTGCAACCTGCTGTGCAGGAGGAGCCCTATTTCAATTGCGGCTGCTGTCATTTATATGATAACCCAACTCTCAGATGACAAGAAGCCTCTTAAAGGTATGAGATGCTGTTGTCCCATTCCGTCCTCTCCTCGCGTCTGATATTTTTGGTGAAGTGACAGTATGACACCGTTGATGTGTTGCAGATATTTCCTTGGCTACTGGTGTGGCAGAAGGCACCATCAGAAATTCGTACAAGGATCTACATCCCTATGCTTCAAGGCTCATCCCAAACACCTATGCCAAAGAGGAAGATTTGAAGAATCTCTGCACACCATAGGAACGTGCCCTTTTTCTCTTTTTTGGTCACATAACTTGGAGATTAGATTTGTCAGAGGAGTAATGTTGTCCTTGGTTGTGACTTTACCGGGCCATGTATCTTCAGCACCTAATTTTATGTGCATGGACCTATAAGAACAAAGTTGTCTCGAAACTAAGTTATAAGATCGGCTTTTGTTTCTGGTAAGCAGATACAGAATTTTTGGGTTGTCATTTTTGGATGCTGAGTAGCAAAGTTGTCTCTACGATTGTTCCTGGAGAAAAATATCGATAGCAACCAACATCCTGGACGAGCATTAGATCCTATAAAAACTGATCTGCACCTTGCATAAAACCTTGCCATGAAATCATGAGCTTGATTCGCGTCCATCAACTCGTATCATTTTTTTTATTGTACAGCATAATCTTCTGCGTTGTATATTGGCTCCGCAATCACCGCAGACTTTTCAATGGATCACAAGACAAAACGTTTCCAGAGATACCAGCATATATTAATTCACGTGTGTTACTGCTCACTCGCTCACGTACAGATAAACTCCCGTTCCGTACAAAAGGTCTACGAGAAAAAAAGATGGTGGTGACATCTCGCATTATTCTCTTTCGTGCTACAAATCAGCAAAGCTGACGGTGTCTGGACACGATCACACGGAGCGTCTCTCTCAGGCATTTATGATATGGTAGCCGAGCTGCCTCTCTGATGACTTATTTCTACCATGAGGGTCCGTCAAGCTGCAACCTTCTTGGAAGTCACCGAGTTGACAATGGTGGCGAAGTCCGGACCCTACAAACACCAAAAAAATATCGGCTCGCAGATTAGAGATGTATTCGTGGTTCAGGAATATGATTTCTTTTTTGGTGTTTTATATCCAATACGCCCACATATGGTTATCAATATTGAACAGAAAGCATGATAATGTTGCAGGCCAACGTGTTTAAGAGTTGCTGGTAGCAGCGACTAAAAACAACACTCAAGAGGAAGTAATTTTGCGGTTTCATTGTTTTCATCTGAATAAAAGAATGGATCTGACATCAGTTTCTCGTACCTTCAAAGAGGCACCACCAACAAGGAAGCCATCAATATCTTCTTGCTTTGCTAGCTCTGCACAATTGGCTGCATTTACAGAACCTGAAACAGAGTCACATGAAGATGATCATATCATAGAATCAGTAAGACATGATTAAAATAAAATGCGTCGAACATTCTGTAAAGAAATGTTGGTTCTAATGCCAAAGATAGGGGCCTTGGAAGATACAGAAATTGGTACTTGAGAACTAACTTCTCACTTCTCAGGATGGGGTTTCAAGAGTTTCAAGAAAGATACAATTCCAATTGTTTTATAAGAGATGACCAGAATTCAGAACGGTATATCTTGCAAGATGCTGCTATTAAGGAGCTTTATGAAATTACTATCTCTCGTCCTAAATTATGGTTTCTAGGTTCAGCCTTCCAATCATCAGTTTTGATGGCACAAATGGAGAAACACATTGATCCTCATGCGAGATAAGGAACCAACCTCCATAAATTATTCGAACAGTAGAAGCAACCTCAGGTGATACGTTGGTTTTCAACCAATCACGAACAGCAGCATGAACTTCTTGAGCTTGGTCAGGTGTAGCAACTTTTCCAGTGCCAATAGCCCAAACAGGCTCGTATGCAATTACAACATCTGCCCAGTTTGTAATATTATCTGAAAGCCACATATCGCAGATACATCAATGATGTTCATTTCTTATGAAGCAGGGCCATCATTAATTTACTCGATGAAGAAATTTTACCAGCAAAAGCCTTCATCTGCTTAAAACACACATCAAAAGTATTCCCTGCTTCCCTCTCTTCCAACAGCTCTCCAATGCAGGCAATGACCTTAACATTTTGACTCAAGGCATATGCAGCCTTCTTCCCAATAAACTGCATTGGATAAACTTGTTATATCACAATCCTAAAATCCTAAAGTATGTCACTGCATGATAATGGCTATCATGCACCTCAATTCTCAACAAAGCATGGACAAGTAAGAGAAATACCAATCTGGCAGAATTTGTGTATAAATTAATTACCTGATCATCTTCACCAATAATGTGTCTACGCTCGGAGTGCCCAAGAATAACCCATTTGCAGCCAATGTCCACCAATTGCTCCGCACTAGAATTTTTTTGATGGAAAAATAAAGAGTCTTGTATATAAACCCAGAGGCACAATAAAAAAGACGCTTCCAGAAGCACAAAAAAATGTTATTAATCCTTCATAACTACCATAAGAAAAATACGCAGTAAAACAAAATGATGTTTTTGTCATCAGTACGATACACTCAGTTGCAATCTCCATGCATACACTAAGAAAACAAAAGGGTGACAAGTTTTAGCTTTCAGCTCCAACCTGATCTCGCCAGTGTAGGCTCCTCCTTTTCCAATCCACACATTCTGAGCAGATACTTCGATGCGATCAGTTAGCGAATTGTTGACCTGATCGATATAAATGAATGGCGGTGCAACCACAACATCTGTAGTATTGCCATAGCCTCACACATTAATATGCTTACTGAATTAAGCAAAACAAGCAGAAAATTGGCTTGAAATTGTCTAAAGAATCGCATGTATAAGGTGGAACATGTTAGTTCAGATGTGCGCTGGTAGAAATAGTGCCCTGCTCATACAGTGTCTATCTGTATTCTACTACTCCTTTTCATTTTTCTCATACAGTGCCTGCATCCCCCCCCCCCCCCCCAATGAAAACAAATAGCAGCTCTCCTGATATTTGGTAAAAAAAAAGTTCAGATGTTGTGGTAGTTTTACTATAGTTGTCTTCCACCACAAGACGATAATTTCAGGTGATAATTTGGGGCCCACAAATGTATATTACCATCTACATCACCGCACATTTAAGTTGCTCCCGTGCAGCATGCAGATGCTAACAAAGTAGTTTTGTTTTCAGGTGTTCACTTTTTGGCCGACTTGGTTATAAACAGAAGAACCTGCTACCAACATGAAAGAAGTGCTTCCAAATCACATGTTGCTCACACAGGATGCATGTAGTCGTGTAAGGGATCAAGCTTCTTATCAGAAAAGTTGACCAAGTGTATCTGAAATGTTTCTAGCAACCTGTTTGGGAGGCCTTAAGTTTGTAGTAACTTTACACTTAAGCAGAAGAGCCCAAACTGACTGGAATTAAGCAGAGCATATGCAGGAAATAAGTGAGAGTAACAGAAAACATAGCTGGTATAAGCTGCACTTTCAGAAAGACGTCCATATTTATATATTATATACATACAAATTATATACCAATCAAATGTGCACATCTACTGTGCACACCATATCGAAAGGAAGATTAGGATATGCATAGAAGGAACAAATGAGCTTACCTACATCATTTTCGAGTGTGGCAGCATTCAAGTCAGAGACAAGCTTGCTAATGGAGTCCTTTGTTCCATTCTAAAGTAAGGGGCAAGAAGAAAAATAAGTGATCAGATATCAACACCAGAAATTCCAATGTATCCAACCAAAAACAGTAAGAGGCTCCCTATAAAAGTGAAGCAGCTGCACATAAAAGACGCAATGAAAGATAACTTCTTTTATATAGCCCAAAAAAGTGCACTGGCAATACAAATCTAAACAAGGCAGCACACGAGCAATTCCAAGTCTAGCAGACGACCGGATACGGAATAAATCACGATGTATGAGTGAGGACAAAATCCCATTCCAATTTCGTTGGAATGTCCAAGGCGGAAACCACAATTCCGCCAGGACCAAAAGACCGTGCAGGGACAACAGTTACAGAATCACCATCCATCGCCCTATTGCTCATCAGTACCGAGTACCGACACCTCAAGCCGTGGAAGTAGAGCCGAAGCAGGGGAGCGAATACTTACGCACTTCCAGTTGCCTCCGACGAAGAACTGCAAGGCAAAAGAAAGCAAAGCAAAAGCATGCGTGAAAACCGCGCGGACCAACACCTTTTTCGAAGAAAGCAACAGGACGGGACGCACCTTGCCGGATCCGGCCATGGAGACGACGCGCCGCGCACGGCGGCGGGAGCAGCCGAGGCGGAGCTTCTGCGGCGCCGGGGCGGCGGGGACGGCGGCGACGCGGCGGATGTTGGCGAGGCGGGATAGGTGGGAGGACGCGAAGGACGACGGCGCCGCCATTCTCTCTCTCTCTCTAATCCAATCTCTGCGTCGCGCGCTGCGGTTGGTGGGTGGGAGACTCGAGAGCGTCTCTCTCTCTCTCTCTCTCTCTCTCTCTCTCTCCCCCTTGGCGAGCTGTGCTGTGATGATGTGATGATGCGCGCAGGCGCAGCGCAGCCACCAACCCACCAACCCAGCCAGACCAGAGGGAGGGGAGGGGAGGCGAGAGATGGCGACCTCTGCGCGAGTCCGCGGCCACGGCTTTGTATGGCGGCCTGCGCCTTATCGGCCCACGGATAGGGTGCCGAGGGCCGTGGATTGTGCCACGTTGACGCCGTGCCGGTGCCGCGGCGGAGATACCAGGGCGGGGATGTGGCCGGGTGCGTGCGGCTCGGCGTGGACCGGACGGAGGGCGACAGGCCAGCGCGCCGGCTCCTGGAATTCCCCTCTGGATGCAGTGCACTGCGTACTAGGTTGGGGTAGACAGATATTCCTACGGGTAGGCAGTAGATGTGTTCCAAGAGATACGGTAGGTGGGTCTTAGGGCCTGTTTGGCAGAGCTCTACCACTGAAAAAATAAATCTGGAACAGCAGATTCACCAAAAACAGCTCCACCGTGAATCTGAGATCCCACCATGGAGCTGGACAAAACTGTTTGGCTTGCACAGCTGACTCAGATCCACTAAACCGAGTTTTGGTGGGAATAGCCTGTTTTGCCCATGGGTTTTATGGTGGTATGGGATGGGGTGTGTAACCAGTGGCAAAAGGTGGGTAATTACCACCCAACTCCACGAGTAGATATGAAACAAGGTTTCGTGGAGCACCCCTTGAGGTGCTCCATGGATTTCATAAATCTGGAGCTAGATTAGTATTTTGGTGGATCCAGATTTCGTGGAGCTGGAGTGTTTGGGTAAAAATTCGTGGAGTAGAGCTATTTTTCGTGGATCTGGAGTTGATGGAGCTCTACCAAACAGACCCTTAAGCACTGCCTCTTCCACCGCCACCGAGTGGCCTCCTCCTCGTCCCCCTCCGACCTCCCGTGTGGTCGTGCGGGGGGTGCCAAATGGGCGGCACGACTCAGTGTGGGGTGTGGTCTGGCTCAATAGACATGACTCATTTAGCTTGTTAGTTTAAATAAATTGTATCGTGCTGATCTTATGGGTCAAGTTGTAGACCCAGACATGATCAGTGAGCTAGCGGGCCTGATAGACCAAGGGCCCATCAAGCCGATTTTGACTTAAAAATTGTGAAAAAGGTAACAATTCTAAAAAATGCAAAAATTGGAAAATACAAAATAAAATGTAGAAATGTAATAGCGAGCTTTATTAATGTTTTAAATGTATATCTTGTTAAAAACTTGTGCTAATTAAAAACTCAACTCAAGAAAATATTGACGAGATTATCAAACGTGTCTGCCAACTCTGTATTCTCTACAGAGTACTGAACTCGCGAATCAGTTTATTCCTAGTCTTTCACTGTTAGAAGTATTTCTATTATCTCACTCATGGGACTTATTCTTCTCTCCTCTAATATACTTCCAGAAAGACTGAAAGTAGACTTGGAAGAAACCATCAAGATAGAAACAGTTAACACACCACATGCTAATATGGATATCACCAAATATGTTAGCTTATGCCCATGCCACCATCCAAAAATATTGAAGTCCTTTGCCAAGTGATACACAATATCACTGTCCAGAAAGAAGGATGTTTCTCTAAGGGTACGGATTGCTCGAGCACTTGATGTTGTAAAACTTGATCTTCCAAAGGAACCTAGTGAATCAAAGATTTTACTCCACATATTTATCTTTTTACCTATGGTGGGTGTTGTTAAAGGTTGTTGCAAGCGAACTCACTAAAACTTTACCTCTTACTTTTGATAAATATCAAACAATTTAGTACAAACAATTGAAAAATAGTTAAAATAATCCATTCTTGTAGCGTCACTCAGAAGTGAAAAAAACATTAGTGAATCCTTGAATTTTAGCTCTTTGATCTAAAATAAATACAAATATGTATAAATACAAATTCTCTTTCTAATAATACACTCTAGATAAAAGTAACAGTGGAATCATAAACTAGTTCCAAAAATGCTAGTAGCTTTTCACCAATATACCAATGCTGCTCTACCTATAGTGTGTTGTCGTCATGGCAAGTTACACCAAATAATAGAGTTTATGCATGCTTATTATTAAAGCAAAGCATAGTATGGCTGTTTTAAGCGTAAAGCCAAGTGAAGTGAATACATTAAACAGATGTAAATTGTTGAATTTAATACAATTAGTAAAAATAATATTTTAATCAATTTAATACCATTAGTACAGGTCTAACCTAACACTAACCTATCCACAGGTATTCTACCTGAACCATCTTTTCCAAAAGTTCTCATCATCTTTTATTTAACCAAGTTTTTGAAAAATAAAGTCAAATCCACGAAAAACTTTACTCCGCATGTATATGACCGTAGCCCATGGGCATGACTATCTAAGATAGTTTATACACTTTGAAGAGATTATACAACTTTACCCATAAGATATGGCCATCTTATATTGCCATGCGATTAGCACACTTTCTTGGATGTGAGACAAAAAAATCACGACAAGACCTTTACAATGTGAAGTCGTCAACCTGGCCGTGCCTCCGCTAAGGTTTTACCTCAATAAAGAATCCACCAAGTCAGGACCCCTTCTTGTGTCGTGTAGGACTCAGTGGCCTATGCCACACCCATATTCAATCTATCACAAAATTAAGGTTGGAACCCGTAAATTAATTACAAGACTTGTGGTAGTATGATGTGGCTTTATAGTAGTAGTTCACAGACTGATCCTTAATTGACGAGAAATTTCGATATTTGACACTGAATACGTGCGCCTCTCAACATTTAACTCCCAATTCGCACGCCTTTGAAAATTTAACCCTGTCACTGCGAATTCTTTTGATTCAAGGGATTCTCCTCATTTTCTCTTCTTTTCTATTTTGACACTTGTCACTGTGAAAATGAAGAGAATCCCTTGAATCAAAAGAATTCGCAGTGGCAGGGTTAAATTTCCAAAGGCGTGCAAATTAGGGGTTAAAAGTTGAGAGGCGCACGTATTCAGTGTCAAATATCGAAATTTCTCTTAATTGACTTAGACAGACTTTTCACATAGCCCTTGTGTCTCTAAGAACTTACCACTTAACCAGTTGCCTAAGGCTAAGTCATGCTTTTAATTTATTTTGCCAAATATACCATACACATTCTTGACTCACCAAAGTCAAGAATACAATTAAATAATCATCATTTCGTGTAAAAAGGTTATCCTAAACCTAGGATTATTTCTAAGCACGTCTAAGATTTGCTACAAAATTTTTAGCCAATACTAATGTACTAACAAAAGTTTTATTCTAGGGTAACAAGGTATTTGAGTGATCAATATCAATTTTGGCCATATACAAAAATCTGGGAATTATCTAAAGTGTAAACCATGATTTTATACTAGGCTTGAATAAAATAGGCATGCATAATATTTTTAAACAATATAAATAATTTAAAATACTAGGTTTAATATGATCAACAATGTAATTTGCCTTGCTCAGAGGCTTGGTGGTGAGAGTCGTCGATGTAGTACTCATCGAAAACGTTGTAGTCTACACATAAAAATAGCAAACGCAAAGTAAATTCAAATAAACTCCAAAACTTAAAAGGAAGGTAGAAATGGATATATTAAAATTTTAGATGAATTTAGACAAATGGATTCATTTGGAGTTAGGACGGGGAAGAATGTGCTTCCAAAAGATTTAATTCTAATAAAAGAGGAAGAAAATACTGGTTCGAATTTTTGGATTTAATTTTCTAAAGGAAATTCATAATGATGACATCAGTAGGGAATAATGAATAATTCATAATTATGATCGTCCGAGTAGTTTGCTAGTCAGGTAGAGTGTACAGTAAACCTTCAACCTGGGTACTCAGGGAATAACTATAGGAAGCTTACGATCACGAGGTTTTTTTATGGCCTTAATTAAATATTAAAGCGGTATTTAAGGGATTATTTAATCCTCATCAGCTGGGCACTGGGATTATGCTGTGCTAGCCCTTTCGTGTTGGTCCAACCGTTATCGAGCATCCGCGGTGCTCCTTAGATTAACAAATGGGTCAGCATGGCACGAACCCAATCTATCATGAACTAACACCTAACCAGCACACAGTCGATGCAGAGCAGTGTACTAAATAGCGGACGCAGCGGCCATAATAGCGGCTGCTATTGTGGTGGTGGGGTTTAGGCACTTCCGCAACGTTATAATGGTGCAGAATAGCGGATTGGAATATAGCGGGTGCTATAGTAGAGATAGCGGGCACTACCACGTTGGTAGCGAACGTTGTCACAATGGTAACAGACGATAGAGCGGTTGTAACAAACGATATAGTGGTTTTAGCATTGTTTCAAATCATATATACAAAATATTGCAAGATATGCTCTTTTTATGCTTATAATTTGGTACATTATATTATACAAAAATATTGTAATATATGCTCTTTTTATGCTTATAATTTGGTACTTCATATCTATTCTATGCTAGTGTGATACAAGATATAATTTAAATATACATCTAAAACTTAAAACTATCACTACCATTTAGAATTCGCTATAAGAATATAGAGCCCGCTATTCGATTTCCACTGCACTGGAGCTAATCCGCTGTAAGTATGCTATGCACTATTTACAGCATTAGTGCAGAGCTCCTACGTCATTAGCTTAACCAGACCCCGGTTTAAATCGAAACCCCACGGCTAATCAACAATTTTTTTTGCACAAACACAACATTATTACCCCCACGTCCTCCTCATAAGTCACCCGAGTGGAGCAAACCCGAGCTGTTAATCTTTTTCGTTTCGCCCCTTCTCTAATCTCGTCGCCATGGAGGATTCGAAGGGGAGAGGTGGCGGCGCCGATAAGCCCAGCGCCGACCACAACCCTAGCTCGAATCCTCCCCCACCCCCCGCCGTGGCCGACGCCGGAGACGACGGCGACACCGCCGCGGCGGCGCGGCGTCCCTTCACGGCCCTCAGCCAGGTCGACGCCGATCTCGCCCTCGCCCGCGTCCTCCAGGAGCAGGAAAGTGTCGAGATCTCGCGGCCTCGGCCATTCCTAGGGTTCCGAGACTCCCGCGCTGAGACCCCCGCGACTAACCTGTCGTTTGGATCGTATGCAGGAGCGGGCGTATATGATGCTTCGCATGAACGGTGGCGGCAGCGAGGGCAGCGACTACGGGAGCTCGGAGGCCGGGAGCTACGAGTACGATGAGGAGGACTACGAGGAGGAGCTGGAGCACCACCTCCGCGTCCACCACCACGAGCACCCGACCGGCGATAGTGATGGAGAGGGAGAGGGTGAGGAAGGGGGCTCTGAGGGGAGCGAGTACGAGGAGGAGGGGTTCGGGGAGGGTGAGGATGTGGATGAAACGGAGCCAGAGGTAGACCCCGTGGAGTATGAGGACGACGAGGCTTACGCGCGAGCGCTGCAGGACGCCGAGGAGCGCGAGGTTGCCGCGCGGCTCATGGCTCTCGCTGGGCTCAGCGATTGTGAGTATGAATGGATGCTTTTTTTCAGTTTTGACGGTGGTTGCTGACATATAATTTTTATTTTGTGTTGTAGGGCGAGCAGTGGAGCATGAAGAGGAGCACGTGAATGATCCACAGGTAGTGATTCGTTTTCCCCGTATCTTTGATGAACTTCATTTTTGTCTTTCGAAGTGGGAATCGTTGGAGTTTGGAAGAATGACCTTGAAGAGACAAATGCTTACACACTCTCCTTAGTTTGTTAATGCACGTGAAGTACACAGACATGCTTATTTTCATTAATACGGTGACAGATAAAGTCGGCCATTTTGTAAAAGTGAACATGATTGGTGCCATAATGTATTGATGCAGTGGATGATTTGGATTTTGTCAATTTCATGTTACTTTGCATAAATAGATTTTCGACATTCTTTCATTATCCGAAACATAGACACCGGTTCTTTTGGCATGGTGGATGATAGTAGAAAATGCACACTGATTCTCACCATCATGTTGGAAGAGTTAATTCTTTAACTTGATGACATGCTACTTTCGTTTTGTTTGTAACTTTTAACAGATGATGTTGCAATTAAAATGTCAACTTATATGAGTCATGGTAATAAAAGGCATAGATGATGCATTGGAAGTTGTCATGGAGACATGCAACATTCATTATCTATACCATTTAAAATGCCGTTGATAAGTGCACCAAGTTGTTTTCTGGGGATGCCTTCCTTCAATCAAATTTTAAGATGGATTTCTTGTTATTTAGTTAGATCTGCAGCTTCTTCTTTCTTGCTTATTTCATCTTTCAATGATAAGCATGTTCACGTGTTGGTTTTCATCATATTTGCAATCCAAAACCTCGATGATAAATCTTGTTTGTTCTGGATGTTGGAGTTATGAGTGGATTATTCCTAGGTAAAGCTAGTATCTTCTGCCCATTTAGCAATAAAAACCAGAAGTAAGCAGCGTAGATTCTAGAATGTCATGCTATAAGTTGTCAAATTTTCATGTTGTTCTGTTTGCTCTGGGGATTGTGGCATATTAGGTTCAATGAATCCGCCAATTTCTACATGGAAAATTTATGTCTTTGTTCACATAGTGGTATTGTACTATTATTTATTTGCTTACTCATTGAGATCAACCAACTATGGACTGAATAACTGACAGTTTACACATTGATATATTATTATCAAAACACAGGATGCATGGCAGGAGGTTGATCCAGATGAGTACTCTTATGAGGCAAGTTGTATTTCTTTTGTTTATCCTTTTGGTGCCTGCCCTTCATCTGAAGTTTCAAGATGCAATGCTGATGGTTCTAGTCATGATTTCAGGAATTAGTTGCATTGGGCGAAGTAGTTGGTACAGAAAGCAGAGGTCTCGCAGCTGATGCACTTGCTTCTTTACCTTCAGTAACTTACAAGACACAAGATGCGCAACATGGCAACACAGAGCAGTATGTGCAAATAATTTAAGTGTCATAGCCTTCCAATAATCTATGCTCCATATATATTAAAGTGATGTATCATTATGGTTGGTAGATGTGTAATTTGTCGTGTGGAATTCGAGGAAGGTGAATCTTTGGTTGCACTTCCCTGCAAGCATTCATACCATCCTGAGTGCATAAACCAGTGGCTTCAAATAAATAAGGTATAATGCACCTTACAACTTGATTACCTGGAAAATTTACCGTTATTCCTCCATGCATGAATGGATTTTTTTCACACTGAAGCGTATGAGGCTATCACACATGCGTGCAAGCACGCGCACACACCTGAATGTAGGAGGGTGGGTTCCATCACAACTGGGTTCTACAATATTTAGTCTATTTGATAGTTGGTCCTAGCTTCTAATCATTCTGAAGGTCATTCTCCAGGGTCATGGTTTATGTTTTGGTACAATGCTTATTATTCTAGTTATACAGCTTTGGTTTGTTCTATTCTTGTATGATTATTTCACCATAAGGGAAAAAAACACTAGTTACAGCTAAAACATAAAACACTAATAACATTAGAGATTTACTAACATTTTTTTTATGTATGACAGTGATATATTGTTGAATGAACAATTTTCTGTGGTAGTGCGAACAAAGCTTTATTATTTTGCTTGATAGAGCCACCACATTCGAAAGTTTTAGAGAATCTCCAAATCTGAGAAGTTGGTATGCATCAATGCATGGTTAGGGAGAATGGTAGATAACTTTAGTTACATTCAAAAGTTAATTTATATGCTTGTTTAATTGTTACCTATATAATAATGGTTCGGAAACAATGTGGTCTTATGAAATCAATCCAGTCTGTCAAAGCATTGATGCCTTTTTATTAGTTTCTGCTAAAAATATTCTGTTAGCAGTAGTAGTAGCACCGTTACTATTTGTAACGATATTCTTTTCATGTTAATTAGAGAGCTACACATTTGGTCAGTACTAAATACTGATAGCCTGTACATCAACCAAGAAACTTCAATGTCCTTAGATCAATAGTTTTAGTTTCATTTATCCATCGCATCTGACATTATTGTGATACTCTGCTAGATGCTACACCACTTTAGTCTGATTAGGTCAGGTCAAGTTCGAGATTTCCTTGTGTAAGGGTATAAATCTGCTGTTTTCTAGTTACCTTATTTCAGAGTTCTCTACCAGTAGATTGCATCATGTTGATCCCAATCTCAGGAAGTAACTTATATTAGATGCATGATCTGGAGTGTAGCACTATCAACTTGTTTCTCGATATCAACATAAGGTGAACGTCTAAACACATTAGTCTGTATTGGCCTGAAGGGGACAAGATATCCTTGACTATGTGCAGGTATGCCCTATGTGTAGTGCAGAAGTTTCTACCTCGGACAACAAGCAGGCATGACCGTGGTCTTATGGCCATTGTTTGCACTAGACGGGAATAAATAGCGGCATCGTGCTAGTATCTGTAATGTTGAAAGGAAGAAGCGAAAGCTTTTATAAACATGCGAAGAGACCAGGAAATAATCATCGTGTTCTCCAGTCCTGTCCTGGCGCAGCTTACTGAACTTTCAATGAATGCCTTGCCGCTATGCTCTGTATTCCCTTGTGGCGCGTCATGGCTGTTGTAGGATCCATAAATGTACACTGATTATATTATATTATATTACTAGCCATTCTTTTACCCCTTCGGTGGTTGTACTTTGAAACCACAAATTAGTGCACTGAGATGCACTAAGGTATGAATTGATTGCTACAACTAGGGGTGCATACGGGATATGTTGGGATAAATAACCCCATTAAAAGCCAGTGACAACATGGAGAGCAATTGCTTATTGTATATCTGGAGCGATTTTTGTATCTAACATCACCAAGGTTGGAGAGGCGTCGGAGAACTCTTAGGCGTCGCTCGGTTGAGCTGAAATAAGTTGATTTATAGTTGAAATTGTACTGTAGTTAACTAAAATTATACTGTAGCTGATGGTGGTTTATTTGGCGTAATTAAATTTTAAAAAATTTAAAAAATAAAAAAATAAACAGGGTAGCTCATCATGAACAATACAAATAAATACGGGGAAAAAGAACCAGTAAAAAAGTTCAATAAAGCTAAAAAATCAGGAAAAAAATGAAATTTAGGAATAGTAAAAAATAAATTAGAAGTCATAAGTTTATGTCGAAATGAGCGGGCCTTAATTTGTGGGGCAGTTGGGTCTTAGAGAATTGTCTTTACGTGACGATATGTTTTTAACCGTTGGATTGGTATGCCTTGCTCCTCGGATGGTTAATCCCAATTGGCAGGGTTGTCCTTGCAGAGGTGGCCTCCGCTCCGTTTCAACTCATTTACTTACATGTGAACAAAATGAAATTAATTAGCTGCATAGAACGCGTGCAAAAGCCACCGCGCACACAAGTGCATTTCTATTTGTCCATAATTTCTATCCTCTAATGATCTCCATATCCAGGACCATTCCGTTCCATTCAACCTTAGACGTAGAATCACACACACCCTCAAAGAACCACACAACACAAGATAAAGCCGACCAAGATTTTTTTTTAACTGGAACACAAAGGTTTCCACTAACCAGTGGCTCTGGGCATATCGCCAGAGACCAAACTGGCCATAAATTCGGGGACTTGGTCCAAGAACACCTCAGAACCATAGCGCACAACGCTCGCCCCATAAGCAGCAAGGCTATCAGCCACTTTGTTGCAAGATCTCAGGCATGACCGGACCTCACAGTGAGCAAAAGATTCAATCATAAAATCCTTGATACGCCGGAAGATGCAGCCTTCTGGACTCCTGTCCATTGAGTCAGACCTCAAAGCCTTCTCCAAATTTGTTGCATCAGTCTCAAGAATGATTCTGGTCATTCCCAGTTGTGCCACCCTCTTAAGACTTCTCAAAGCTGCAAGTGCTTCACATGTATGGGGCTTATGAGCTGCTCAAGATGTCCACAACCCCCTCTAAGAACTCACCGTTACTGTTGCGAGCAACAAAGCCCCAACCCCCTGACCCCGTTGTAGCACGATAGGAGCTATCAATATTGATCTTGTAGCAGTCAAGATGTGGTGGCGCCCATTTCTGTTTTTTCTTTGGTTTTTTTCTCTCCTTCCCTTTTCTTCAGCTTCTCAAAGTCTATCACATAGTAACTCACAATTGAGCATAATTCTGGTGCCGACATTCTTTTTTCCCCCACATTTGTTTTGTTTCTGGCCGACCACCATTTCCAGAGCAGCACCCAAACTTTCTGTTGAGTAGCAGCATCCATTTTCCAACTTTCCAAAATTGCTTCCTTTCTTGACTTACACTCTGCAAGCTTCAATCTGATTTGCTCGAGGTCCATTAGCCGCCAAATTTCTTTAACCCCATGGCATTTGAAAAAAAGGTGACCACAATCTTCATCCATCCTGTGACACATGGGACAAATTGTTTCACCCTTCACTCCTCTTCTAGCTATGTTCCTTCGGACTGGCAAGCTATTATGTGCAAACCGCCATAAGAACATCTTGACTTTGTTTGGTAGCGGTAAGTTCCAGAGTTTCTTCCAATCAAAGGCTTTCTGGCTTTGTCCCCCCCCCCCATTTCTAAACCTGACGCATCTCTTCCTCTTTTATGCTCTCTCCGCTTTACAGCCACCTTGTATGCAGATTTTACAGTAAATTCCCCTTTCGGATTGTAGTGCCAAGCTGGCCAATCTTCAGTCTTATCGTCCGTCGCCATTAACAAAATCATATCTGCATCCCGCTGCCAAAAAGTATCCTTTACCAGATCTTCATCCCAAGTGCCAGTAACCGGGTTGATAAGTTCAGCAACTTTTGTCAGTAAAGATGAGCCTCTCGGGGTGGCCAGCTGACGTGTAGCCCCAAGTGGAATCCATGGATTAGCCCAAATATCCAGAGAATTTCCGTTGCCCACCCGCCAAATAATCCCTTCCCTGAGGAGTTGAACGCCTTGAAGGATGCTCCTCCAGGTGTATGAGATCCCATCCCGTGCATTGCATTGCAAAATATTGCTGTTAGCAAAATACTTTGTCTTGAGGAGCTGGCTGCAAAGACTGTCAGGATTGGTTAGAAATCTCCATGCCTATCTTGCTAGCATGTCCAGGTTGAATAAATGTAAATCCCTGAAACCAAAACCACCCTCCTTCTTTGGCAATGTTAATTTGTCCCAGCTTAACCAATGGATTTTGTTCTCCTTATCATTTTGATTCCACCACCACCTGCCAATTAAAGAGTTCAACTCCTCACAGAGACCTTTTGTTAGATCAAAACAAGATATGGCATAAGTGGGAATAGCTTGTGCCACAGCTTTAATCAACACCTCCTTTCCTGCCTTGGAGAGCATCTTTTCCTACCAACCTTGAATACGCACCCATATCTTCCTTTTTATATATTCAAAGGCCTTCTTTCGTGATTTGCCAATCGAGACCGGGAGGCCTAGGTATCTCTCACTTTTTGCTTCTGACTCAATGTGCAATTCCAATTTTACCTCCTCCTTGTTTACTTGATTTGTGTTAGGGCTGAACAAAACAGAGGACTTGTCCCTATTAATCATCTGACCTGAGGCTCTTCCATATACATCAAGGATTCTTTGAAGTTCTTTGGCATCCTCTAATCGTGCTCTCATCAGGACAAGGGAGTCGTCAGCAAAGAATAAATGATTGATTCTAGGTGCCGCCTCACACACTTTGATCCCTTCAATTTTCCCATCAGCTTCGGCTTGTTGCAGCATGGCCGAGAGGGCTTCCGCACAGATAATAAACAGATATGGGCTGAGTGGATCCCCTTGCCGGAGTCCCCTCTGTGGAATCACTGCACTGGTGTAATCATCATTAACCTTAATGCGATATGAGACTGTTGTGACACACAGCATGATCAATTCGATCCACCTCTCATGGAAGCCCAATTTCTCCATCATTTTCCTCAAAAAGGTCCACTCCACCCGGTCATAGGCTTTACTCATGTCCAGTTTTATTGCTGCTAACCCTACTTTTCCTCTTTTTCGCTGGTTCAGATAGTGAGTCAGCTCATAGGCTATCAGCACATTATCAGTAATTAGGCGTCCCGAGACAAAGGCACTCTGTGACTGAGAAATAATCTTCGGCAAGATGGACTTCATCCGATTTGCAGCGGTCTTTGAAATCAGCTTGTAGGCCACATTACATAGATTGATCGGCCTAAGGTCTTTGAGCTTTTCCGGTTTATTTACTTTCGGAATCAGCACCACTACTGTATCATTCCAGCCCTGTGGCATGTTACCTCCATTCAACACATTCAGTACCTCCTGTTTCACTTTGTCACCCACTAAAGACCAGAATTTCTTATAAAAAATTGACGGGATTCCGTCGGCCCCGGAGCTTTCAATTCCCCCATCTCTTGCATCGCTTCCCATACTTCTTCATTAGTGAAAAGTGCAATCAATCTCTCATTCATTTCCTGAGAGACCCGAGATTACACACACCCAATAACCTCCTCCATCTGCTCACTTGCACTTGACATGAAAAGTTTTTGATATTGGTTAGCAATAAAATTTTTCAGGTACTTCCCCGCCACCATAGCTCCTCCCTCCTCCATTAATTTTTCAATACGATTTTTCCTTCTCCTCTCAGAAGCTTGGGCATGCAAAATTTTGTATTTCGATCTCCTTGGGTCAGCCATGTAGAATGGGCCCGCTGCTTCCAATAAGTGTGCTGCTGGTCCAGCAGCCTCTCCAGCTTGTAGCGAAGCACGTGCTCTCTATTAATTTGAGCTTGGCTCATGCTTCTACATCGGCAGATCTCCAGCTCCCTCTTTGCAGCTGTTATTCGCTTCTCCAACTCTCCCAAAACCCACCTATCCCACTCCCACAAATCACTTAAGAGTTATTTCTGGATCTCCATCAGTCTTGTCTCCCCCTTCTCCAAAGCCTTACACCAAGCTTCCTCCACTTTAGCTGGACCCTCCTCCTCCTCCAACCAACGCGCCTCAAACTTCCTCAGAGTTTCCAATGTTCTCCCCCATTCCTTTCTCTCCCTCCCCCTAGTTCCACGATGATTGGTCTATGATCCGAGTGTCTTGGGTCTCCATTTATTACACGAACCAGAGGAAAGTGAGCCATCCAGGAACTATTGGCCACCGCTCTATCCAGCCTCTCTTTCACAAAGCTGTCCACCCTATGGTGGTGATTTCTCCAAGTGTAGGTGTCACCATCGAAACCGAGATCGCATAAGTCGCACTCCACAAGAGCCCGGCGGAAATTCTCCATACACCTCTCCGGTCTAGGCGGTCCTCCCACCTTCTCACAGTTGAACATAATCTCGTTGAAATCTCCACAACATAGCCACGACAGATTGCTTCTATCACGCAAAATTCTTAACAATTTCCAAGTTTTCCCCTTCTCCTCACCCCTTGGCTCACCATAGATCCCAGTAAAATGCCATTCGAACCCAACCTCCTCCTTCACGAAGGCTTCAATATGGTACCTCGACATACTTCCAACAGTGATATCAGTCCCTTTCCTCCAAAACAAAGCTAGGCCCCCGCTTAGGCCCATACTGTCCTTCACAAACATGTTTAGCAAATTAAGGCTCCACCTAAACCTTTCCATCCAACCTGTGCTATGCTTGGTTTCCGACAAGAACAACACATCTGGGGCCTCCTTCTTCTGGACATCCAGAAGACCACGAACTGCCGGGCCATTCCCCAATCCCCGGCAGTTCCAAGCAATAAGTCTCATTGGGCCTGGCGGGATTGCTCAGGCAACCCCGCCAACTCATCATTACCCTCGACTTCCACACCACCAGAAGCCCCTGCTCCTTCGCCTCCTTTGTGCTTTTTCTTTCTTTCCCCTATGTACTCCCCAATAGTGTCCGGGGCTTGTCTTTTCTTGTTAGCCGCCAGTGTCACCTCACAACTCTTCCCTGCTCTTTCACTCCTTGGTCTGCGCTTGAAAGTCAGCTTCTTTATTGATAATTCAACCCCTGATTTAGCTTCCATTCCACTCCTCCCTTCAACACCTTCCAGCCGAACTATGCCTGAGGCTTGGTTGGTGGCAATCGGGCCCTCAACGTCACCCTGCAGCATACCTGTTTCTTCATCTACTTCCATACCAACCTCAGTTCTGTCCTCCCCTCCTACACTCTGCTGTATGCCACTACCACTGACCCTTCCTTCCTCCGGGGGTGCAACTCTCAACCCTGTGATCAACGGATCGTCAGATTCCGTTGTGTCCACCGGCACCTCCTTAGCCTTGCCTACGGCCATTGACCGTCCTGAAACACTTTGTTCCCCTGCTGACTTAGACACAGCCCCAAACTCCAATTTTTTTGGTATACCTTCGCGCACTAACGTTCCTTTTGGTTTCAGCAGGCTCAGACCATCATCCCTCAACTCATCCTCCACTCCGTCAGCAACCTTGAGAGAGAAGTCGCCACTACCAGTACCCCTCTGTCCAGAACTTTTTCCCCAACTTGTATCTTTTCTATGCTGGTGGCTTCCACCAGAACTACCCCCTTCAGACCACCTCCCTTTCCCTTCCTTCTTTCGTGTTGGGTTAACCCTAAGCCACTCCCCATACTGCTTACCCTCCTCTCTCCAAACCCCCTCGTCACACTCCTTCTCCACATGACCCAAGAGGCCGCACAAATAACAGAAATTTGGCAGGAACTTATATTTGAAATTGCACCAGCCCGCTTCCTCTCCATCCCTATCCTTCATGGTGGTTCCCCTAAAAAGGGGTTTGCGGATATCAAGCATTACCTTGAGCCGAAGGAATTCACCCACAGCCATATCATCTTCATCTGTATCTACTTCCAGGAACTGACCCACCTTGTTCCCAATCTGACGAGCCGTCTCCCCATTCATCAGACCAAGTGGAAGCTCAAAAACTCTGATCCAAACCGGAACAAAGAAAAACTCCAGGTCTTTCAACCTCTTAGAGTCGTCAAAATCCACCACTATTAACAGATCACCTGCAAACTCTCATGGCCCATCCATAATCGCCCTGCGTTTCCCCCCGGTTGTAGGAAGGTGAACAGAAATAAGTTGCTGCCCATCCCCTTACACCGAATACCTTCCCTGGGACACCAGATCCTCCCCACCGATTGCACAATTCCATCAGCATGCCTAGGCTTCGAAGCGAACAGCTTGCCCACCGCCTGTGGAGGTCGTCCAACATCCCTTGATTTTGCCTGCCGCGCCCCTTTAACAGCCCTCCTTTCTTCCTCCGTGAGTTTCAGCCCGCCCAGCAGACCTTCCAAATCCTCAGCCCCCTTCTTTCTTCCTTTCTCCATCAGCCCCGGGGCCTCCAGCACCACCCCGCCGACGACAAGCAGACAAGGGACGACAAGCAGACAAGGGACCCCAGCAACAAGCCGCTCCCGACCCCCTACTCCCCCAGCCTCGCACTCCCACAGCCACCTGACGCACACCTCCTCCACCTCAGCCTCCGCGCCGCCTCAACCCACAGACACACCCCACCACCAATGCACCCCCCGACCACCAGGCCCGGCACCGTCCTCCACAACCCCGACCACCAGCCGACCCCCGGCTCGATCCCTGCTTCACTTGCCGCGCTCCTACAGGAAACACCCGACCGCCTCCCCAGCTCCTGCCTCCGCCTGACCCACCCCCTCAGGACCTCGCGGGAGCCTCTCCCCTGCCATCTAGAACTTGGGGAAAGGGAGACGCCCTGGAGAGTGCTCTGAATTGAGAAGGATTTGGTGGGTAATTGAGGAAAAACCAAACCGAAACCCTAACTGGGATGCTAGAGTTCGGACCTTGCTCTGAGTCGCCCGAGTCCCCTGCGGGAGTCAAACGACCATAGACATAATGGAGGCGGGGATTAGAGCAGGAGAGGAATGGAGGTGGCGACGCAGGCTCGGAAGTGTGTTCTGGGAGCCAAGCCGACCAAGATTTGGGAAAGCAAGATAGGGTTTCTATGTACCAAGATTTGGGAAAGCATGGTAGGGTTTCTACAACCGGGTAAGTTCTAATGATCTGACTCTCCCTATTCTTTTCTAATGATCTCTCCCTACTCTTTTTATAAGTCGATGGTTGTGATTTCTGTGAGCGGTACAACAGGTCTCTTTAGTTGTTTTTGCGGTTCGTACCTGAGATTTCGTTTACAAAACATTAGAATTCTAGTGATGGGCGAAGGCTTAAGTTGTTGCAAAGATCACTAGGTCACTGGGTTTCACTAGAAATTTTGCAAGAAACAGCATGGTTCCTGAAGGATTCTGATAAAATTCTCGCTTGTTTAAGATGATGTACAAGAGTTTTCGATAAAAACGCGAAATCTTGAATCATTCAGAATTTCTGACTAGCCAGGTATGACTAGCCTGACCAAACGAACAAGCTAGGCCGCCTTTTTTTTTTATGGGAAGGCCTCGCTTCTATGCCTTGTTCTTTAGGTAAACTTTAATTTTTCACTATTAATAAATTTTGTCTTTTTATGATTTTTAACTTTTTTTTGAATTTTTTGCTGGTTCTTTTTTCTCGTATTCGTTTGCATTGTCCGTGGTGGGCTAATATGTTTTTTCTATTTCTATTTTTTAAATTTAGTTTGTCCAAATAAGCTACCATCAGTTACAGTGTAATTTTAGTTAGTTACAGTGAAATTTCAGCTATAAGCCACTTTTTTCAGCCCAACCGAGCGGTAGGCGCGCAATTCTCCTGTGGCCACTCAAAAAATCCTTCAATCTTCTTGAGCCTTGACAGATCGGGTGGAATTGCCTACATGCCATGCTACATATATAGGTGTTGTTCAATAAACTTTGCTTGATCAACTGTTTAACTTACAGATCATGATTTCTTACAGGTTGGAATTTTGGACATGTTTCTCCGTGTATGCCGTAGCTAACGAAAATTTTGTTTTCTTCTTGCAGTCTCCAGATGGTGCATTCCGGAGGCCTGCCAAGTATGGCAGACCTTAGGGAAAACACAGGCCAGAAAACCGTGCTAGCCCATCTGATCACCGCTTCTGCAAACACAGGCGGTGCATGGGCGAGTCAGGCCCCTCTCCAAGCCAACTATGAGCCTGTTTGATATAGTTATGACTTATAGCTTTTAACTAAAATTTTTGAATCTTAACTGTTTATGACAGAGATTACGAAAAGAGATACTCGCTTGCGATTTTGGTTGATACAGATGTTGGGCTTTTAACGTGTACTACAATTAACTTGTAGACCCTGTCTTGAGAAAGTACTTCGTTTGAAAGCTATGTATTATAACAAAAGCTAAAAACCGCTTTTAAAAGCTGTAAAGAACAGGGCCTATGTCTATGTGGTGCCTTTCAGCAGCGGCGCAGGGCACTTGGGCCATGCCAAGCAACAGCCGGTGGCGCCGGCCACAAGCACCTCTTCGGCCCAGGCTTTCCAGCCTAACAACTAACCCTTCAGCTGGACCATGCCGTTGTTGGACAACCTGCTGCGCCTACTACTTTTCCCCGCGCCACAGCCCGTCCATCTGGGCGACCGCGCCGTTGGAATTGGGGCGTTGCCTCTGCCGCCACGAGGCACGCGTTTCGCGCTGCAACCATATGCCGCCACACCAAACGACAACGTCGGAGCCGGAGCCCCGTCCGTTCGGCCCACCCGCTGCTACGCCATGGGCAGGGCTCCTCCTCCTATCGCGCGCTCGCCTCCACGCGCCCGCCCTGGTGGGTCAGCGTTTTCAGCGGGTGCCTCGGCCCTGACGCGGTTCTTGGCCGTGCCGGACAAGCCCTTCGATGAGTTCCTCGTGGAGCGCGGCGTTCTCGACGGCCCGATCGACGCCTCTCCTCCCAACGCTCCACCGGGGCAGGGCGTCGGGCTAGGAGTGGTGGAATCGGGCCGAGTGGAGCGCACCGGCTTGGTGAGTGGCGCCGGTGGAGGTGTGGTTTACCAAGGTGGGTTGGCTACCGTCGCTGGTCTCGGCACTGGGCCGACCGGGGGCAGACGGGACTGAGCATAGTGCGCGGCTCGGAGGCAAAAGAGCGGTGCGGGAAGAGGGTGGCCAAGAACAGGGAGGCGGCTGCTAGAGCTCGTGCGAAGAAACCGATAGGTATATATATGCTCTAGCTCTACAACACCTCAGCTCTCGGTTGTTTCACTCATCGGTTCAATTGACGATGGTTTATTTGACATAACTAAATTTTAAAAAAAGAAAAAAATAGGTTAATCCATTATAGATAATGCAAACAAATACGAGAAAAAAGAACTGGTAAAAAACTCAAAAAAGTAAAAGAAACAGAAAAGGACGATATTTACAACTAGTAAAAAATAAACTAAAAGTAAAAAACTCAAACCGAAATGAGCTGAGACTTACTCGAACATAAACAGCGTAGCGCACGTACCTGCCAACTCTATGAGACGTTGAACGTTGTCTTGCCATCTTGCGTGTCGCAGCTGCTCGAGAGAGTCCAGATGACAGCCAGGGACGATCTGAATCGCGGAGGAACTGAATATTCTTCGTCTATGCTTGTCGTCGCATGTTGTCTGTCGGCATCGAGATTCTGGATTGAGTTGTGTTCTGCCCTCCTGAGCTCGTGTAACTCAGTAGTCGGTACAGTGTGGCTCGGTGCTGTGCGGTGGTGTTGTCAGTTGCAATGTTAGGGAGTTTTCTGCTCAGCCGAACTCGTATTTGCATGGCTCGAGATTCTTGAACCTATTTCTAGAGCAACTTTGTATGGTGACTCTTGAACTGTTCTTGATTTTGCTCTGAGATGAATTTTCAGCATGGATGCAATCTGTATGAGTGTTTCGTTTATTGTTCCAACAAGTGTATTGACTCTTGAACTTGTTGCTTTTCTTTAGAGGAAATAACTTGTTTGGAATCTGGAAAATCGAGGTCAGACTAATTTATCGGGCCGATAAGCCCAATTAAAGCCTAACAGTAAGTCGATTTGGCCCAGGCCACCTAAGCACCCCGGCCCGGTGGCTAGCCATTGCAAGTCGGCATCCGACGCGTAGTATTGATAAATATCATCCAGATATTTTTTAACTATTGGCCTTGATCAACTCGACTTCTGGTTTATTTTTCACTATTCATAAGTTTCGTCTTTTTCTGAACTTTTGGCTTTTTGTTGAGCTTTTTTACCGGTTTTTTCCCGTATTTGTTTGTATTATACGTAATGGGCTAACATATTTTTTTTATTTTTAAAATTTTTAAATTTAATTATGCTAAATAAGCCTCTGTCAGCTACAGTACTTTTTTCAGCCAGCTATAGTGTTTTCAGCCATAAGCCACGAGCTTTTCAGCCGAACCGATCACCACCATTATCTAGATTTGTAGCTATTAGATTAGAGATCTAACGGTCACGAATTCTCCCCGCCTCCTCCAAAAAAATCTCCCCTTCAAAAAAAATCTCCCCCCTCAAAAAAAAAAGAGACCGTTGGATCTCTAATCCAACGGTTCAAAATTTAGATGATTACTAGGAAGAAAACATCCGGGTGATAACTATATACACCCTTCCCCAAAACCCTATTCCTGCCGCTGTCCGCGACCCATCCCGCCGGTTGCCATCTCCGACCGCGGCGGGCGTCGGCTGCAAACCTTGCCTGGTCCGCGCCGCACACCTTCGACCAGCCGGGCGGCATCTTCTCTAACCGGAAGAAGAGCAGGAGGAGGAAGAAACCGAGGAGAGAGAGGGATGTCGGGGTTTGGCGATGGGTACGTGGGGACGGCGCAGGACGCGGTGAAGATCCGGCGGCTGGAGAAGCAGCGCGAGGCGGAGCGCCGCAAGATCGAGGAGCTCAAGAACAAGTCCTCCACCGGCGGCCAGCCCGGCCTCCTCCAGTTCGGCTCCAGCACCTCCGAGGTATCATCGTCGAGCCATCTATGCCCTCCCTATTTTTCTTTGTTGATTCGCTGGGTAGCGTGTGTCCGGAGGTGGATTTGGCCGTTCTTAGGCTTCTAGGCCACATGCATGAGCGAGAAAAATCACTCGTGAGTCTAGAGTGAGCCAGCGAGGCACCCGCTAATCGCTAGACGTTTGGGTTTGCTTTGGCACGAGTAGTTATTGCTGGATTTGGCAGCCCTGTTGTTACTTGTGCGTGCAAATTCTTTGAGAATTATCTATTGTGGTTGTCTGTTATTTCGTCACATAGTTAGCTTCACTTTAGCAAGTTTACTCAGAAATGGGAAGTTTGCTCTAGTGGTTTTGTGGGAACTTATATATGTAGTGACACGTTTGGCTGATGCCTCTCAATTCTGTTCTGCACTTCTGCTTGTGCTTAGTTGGATGATGAGGAGTTGATAAAACCTGCTCGATGTGGCTATTGTTCTCTTTGCATGGGACCTTGCTCTGTTGGATTTTACACTTGTATGATTCACTTAGGAATAGCTTCACTATAGAACTACTTTGTTGCAGTGTTGAGTTAAAAAAGATAGGATTCTATGTATTCTTAGTGCCATAGGCAGTTTTGTTTCTTATCAGATATCCAACGCGTGCTTCTTCTCATGATACTAAATTATTTCAGTTTTCGGAAGCAAGGTATGACTGTATATACCATTGAGTTGTATTTTATAAGCTAACACTAGAAGTTATGATTTTCAGATTCTTGAGACCGCGTTCAAGAAGGAAACAGTTGGTCTAGTTACGAGGGAGCAGTATGTCGAGAAGGTAATAGACAAACTGTTTACATACTTCAGTCTTTGCTTACACGTTCCTTGAAAAAGTGAAATTTGGTTATCTAATTTGTCATCCATGTGCCTGTGCAGAGGGTTAACATACGAACCAAGATTGAGGAGGAAGAGAAAGAGAAGCTTCAAAAATTGCAACAAGAGTGAGTTTGAAATCCTAGCCTAGTAGAACCATAAGTTCTCCTGGATTTGTTGTCTTGTACCGATTTAAATGATGTATTGTTGGTTTCAGGGAAGAAGAATTACAAATGCAGAAAAGGAAAAAGAGGAGAGTGAGGGGAGATCCACGCTTGTCTTTCTGTGACGACATTGAGAACGGAAGTGATGAGGATGAGTTTGAGAATCGTATGATCCTTAACCTTTTCATGGTCTTTTATTAATTCACTGTTGACTTACCTTGCGTTGGCTATTTATCAAGCATATATGTTTTCAGTTTGTATCATCTGTTCATCTGTTGCCTGTAGCATTGACTATGGATTTCCCTTGTTTTGCTGTTTTCCTACTTGTGTGATCAGATTGTTTCTTGCAATATGGGAATCATAATTTTGTCTTTATTTCATGTACTAGCATATAGCACAGCTGTTGTTTCTTGGTATTGTACCTGTTCTCTTCCTTCCACAATTAGATGTTGCGTGATACTTTTCATTTTAGACTAGTTATCCTTTGATTCAACAATTCGTTGCTGAAGAGCTGCCGTGATGTTTTAGGTCAAAGATGATCCTAGTGTTACATTTTTCTTCAGTTGTCTGTCCAGAATTTGAGGCGCATAATTTTGTAAGAGCTGCGTTGTGATTTACTTTGCTTCAAGTGCTGATGAGACAAAGATTTGAGTGATTCCACTATAGATTGCAATATTACCTTGTTGTTATCATGTCTTGAAAACTTGAACTTGATGTGTGTGGATGACCTTGCACAGAAAGTTAGAAACAATGGAAACTAAATCAGCTAAAGTCATAAAGCAAATCATTGGTTCCTGTGCAGGGCTTAATTCATAATGAAACATAATTCTATTCTTTTTATGTTATGATCTTACTGTCTATGCTCATAGTGCCCTGAGATTATTTATTGGCTAATTGGAAATGCCTCTTTATTCCTGGATCCTTTGAGCTACTTGAAAATTATCCAAGAATAATAGAATATATTGCATTAGGGCCAATATGAACATTATGTTTGCTATTTGTTACAGAAGAAACTCAAAAGAAACATGGCCCTGTCAAACTTGGAAAGGATCCCACTGTTGAGACAAGTTTTCTACCTGACAGGTATATCTTTTAGTTTATGATTACTACTTGGAGTATTGATTGATTCCTTGTTTCCAAGCTTTGTTTAACCTGCAAGCTGTTTGCTAAGAATGATCCATCAGAGAGAGAGAGGCAGAGGAACAAGCAGAGCGAGAACGCTTGAAGAAGCAGTGGTTGCGTGAGCAGGAACTGATCAAAAGTATTGCCACATGCTGATAGCATTCATCACCTTTAATCGATCTACTGTGCATGTTTCCCTTACGCATACATTTGGCATCCTAATTGATGAACCAAATATATGCCATATTTCAGATGAACCTCTTGCAATCACTTACAGTTACTGGGATGGTACTGGGCACAGGAGAGTTATCCAGGTGAATTTCGAACTTTTGACAAAAGTGCTCCTCTTTTGATTGTTCTAAAGATGTGGACTGTACAATTCAAACATAGCCTACTGTATTGCCAGGTCCGTAAAGGTGACACTATTGGAGAATTCTTAAGGGCTGTTCAGCAGCAGCTTGCCCCGGAATTCCGTGAAGTACGGACAACATCGGTTGAGAACCTACTTTATGTGAAGGAAGATCTTATCATCCCTCATGTATGCGAAGCTTAAGTTTGTTCTCCTGTAAATTACATTGCTTCGTTTAAGTAAGTTTGACCCTGTTCTTATTCCATGTTTCTTGTTTTGATTTGACAGCAACACAGCTTCTATGAGCTAATCATCAACAAAGCGAGGGGCAAGAGTGGACCAGTAATGCTTGTTCCTTTAGTATTCGTGGAAAATTTATTTCCTCAAATATGTTGATCGTCCTGAAGCTTTTCCCAGCTTTTGGAACATTTATAAATGCAAACCAATGTGCATCTTCTCTGTGTGTTTGCAACTTGCTTCATCCTTGTCGTCTTAGAACTGCTCACTGTTTATAGCCTATCTTCAAAGAGTAGTAGTATCTTTTGTGCTGTCTTGATTTAGTGAACTCATTTAAGAATGGTGATGATGAAACTGTAATCTAATATCAAAGCACAGAACACTAGTCAGACTCTATTAATACCAGGTTTTCCCTTGCAGTATTCACCGACGCTGGTTTCTATTTGCAGCTTTTCCACTTTGATGTTCATGAGGATGTGCGTACGACTGCTGATGCAACAATAGAAAAGGATGAGGTGACTAATGTCTAACTATTTCTTCTATTCGTGGTGCCTACATGTTGCATTCTAGATTTCTAATCTCATGTTTGATAAGTGCAGTCTCATGCGGGGAAGGTTGTAGAGAGGCATTGGTATGAGAAAAACAAACATATATTCCCAGCCTCAAGATGGGAGGTTTGACACTCATCCTTCTATTTGTTTATGCATTTTAGAATGATGTGCTGAAAACTATGCTTGGTTTTGACAACGATTTCGATCAATCAGTAACGACATGTATTGTCTTGCAGATCTATGACCCAACTAAGAAGTGGGAGCGTTACACAATCCACGGTGATTAAAGTTTTGAACATGGTACTACATATATTGAGAACCGAAGTGTTTTTACTTTGGATTTCATGAACAACTAGCACAGTAATTGTACTAATGGCTTATCCCAAAGATCATTAATGTTGTTTGCAAACATTTCCCACTCGAACTGTAATTGTATACTTGTACTGTTGCAACTATTTTGTTAATGCTAAATTTCTTGAAAGATACTTGTATCAAGTAGTTTCTTTTTTGTTGACGACCATGTTTCCCATATTCTTTTTTGTTGACGATCGTATTTCGGATACGTGGAACATTTCGTTATGGTGTATTTCCATTGGGAGGAATATGTCTGAATGCAGTAGTAGTGGTTGGTGAAGTGGTAGTTGATTTCCTAGGGTTGCCGTTCTAGGGGTAGGTTGCTTGGCCAAGGTGCCATCGCTTCAGCTGCTCTCCAACCCCCCACACCCGCTTAGAGCAAGTATAATAAAAGGCTGTTAGTAGGTTGTATGCTGAGGTGGAGGAGAGAGAAGAGAGGTGGACTGTAAGTTTACAGCCAGCTGAAGCACAAGAACCAAGAAACTTTGTGAGAGGAAGGGGTGAGTCATACAGGTTTTAGCTAGCTGTAAACTACTATATGAATGGGCTGATAAGTGAACTGTAAGTGTCCATACAGCCAGCTGAAGGCTGTATTATTAGCCTTCTCTTATTGGCTGGCCGCGATATAGGCCTCCTGCGCTGCCGTACCGACGGCAATGGCAGCAAAAACGTGAGGTTCTTTGTCGACGCGCTCCGCAGGGCGTTCCACGATGGGCAGTACGATCTGCACCTGTTCGACTCCAAGATCCACGATGGGCAGTACGATCTGCACCTGTTCGACTCCAAGATCGGCAGGTGGAGCACCAAGGTGATGTATGTTGATTCACCAGATAGCTTACTCTTGCAAGCAAGGTGATTACGGTCGGAGGGAAACGCAGTTCAATAGGCTGGGTCGACCTCTGGCAGGGTATCCTGATCTGTGATGTGCTGCTGCTGCTGCTTTTTTCTAGAACGCCCAAAGCGCATCGTTGCATTAAAGAGAGAAAAAAGCAGAGGTTCATACAACACAAGCAAAACAACAAGCCAAACAACGACTAAAAGAAGAAAGATACCATGAGATATAGCCCAACACTGAAGAGAAAACCTATCACACGGTTACACAAACCAACTTTGGAGGTTTTGGCACCCAAGTCTGAGAAAACTTAAGATGGTATTACACTTCCTGAGGTCCACTTTTGACCAACTAACAGGGATCAAGCCCTTTCCCCAACTCACTGTTCTTCTTCCTCCACTCTCTATCCTCTCTCTCTTCTCAATATTCGGATTCTTACCACAATAGAGAAAAAGGAAAGCCAAAAGAAAGAAAAAAAAGGAAGAAAGGAATGGAGCGATCTTCATCTCCTTCGCAACCCACTACTGCACGAGGAGATGAAACACAAATCTTAGCCAAATAAGCTCGGAAAAATTCATGGTCATCATATACCTTCTTCTCAAATCAAGAACCCCCTTAGCATCACCCAATGCTACTGAATTGGTTACATCGCTCCAAGCTTCACCCCATCGCTTGTAGCTTGCCAGCACCGTGCATCTCTGCCGCACGCCACTGGTCACTGCTGCCAGCCCTCTATAGCCATCCTCAAGCTAAACCACCACCACCTTTGTGCTCAGGTATGCCTAGCGGTGCTTAAGCACCATCCAATTTGGCCGGAGCTTTGCTAGAGCTGCGCTGCCATACCTTCCTTGTTCCCGTACACCATCGTTGTCGAGAGCCCTCTTCGATTCAGTGTCACCCCCGCTCTTTCTACGAAAATGGATTACTCGCACCATGTAGATGCTCTCCGTGCCATCCGCTACCGCCGCTCGCCATATTGGCCGCCCCCTGTTCAAGGGCGCCATAGCCATGAGCTCCAGCATCGGGGAGCAATGGTGACCACACGAGGCAACTACGCTGGCCGTGTCTTCTCACGATGATGGCGGCTGCTCCGCGCAACTACGTTGATGGTGATGGCTTCTCTAGTGCAGGCGACGTGGGGTTATGGCCCAGCGGCCCATCTCGGTCCATGCGCAGCATCTTGGTGAACAGCGAGTGAGCATGGAGGCGATGGCGACCGAGCATGGTGGGGCGTCAGGGGTTGGCGACGGTGAGGAGATGTTGTGGGTGGGAGGGTGCGGCTATGAGCGTGAGGGGCAAGAGGCGTTGCATTGGGAGGAGACGCTGAGCAGCCAAGAGAAAGAGAAGGGAACGAGCGACACGGGAGGGCGCGAGGAGGAAGGGGAAATATCACGGGTGATTTGGTCCCACATGGCAGTGCCCAATTTTTCTGTAAGGAGGGGGAGGAAAGGGAAAGAACGTACAACTCACTAACTTCTTCTTTTATTAATAAGTGGTAGGATCTGACAATGCACTCTTGGCCATGATCAACCAATCAGTCAGGGTAGAGGTTTGCTAGATTACCATTACCCGAGCTTGAAAGAATCTCAAACCAAATTTGCCTAGCTATAGCACACAATCAACAAGAAGTGTGATGTGCTCCTGGACAACAACATGCTTCGCTACATCCCATTGCCGTCGCAGTTGATGCCAACACGCGGCTCGAGGGCCCTCCATTGCATGTTCGAGGGACATCACTGTCGTCAAAGGTTACATCAAGTACTTTGAGATGTACGTTCACGTCAAACCGGGCTCAGACACCGGCTACACCTACATCTCCGAAGGTTGGGAGGCCGCCACATGGGAAATGAAAAAGAATTGGCAGAAGGACTGCGTTCTCAACGCCTCCGAGATCCAGGAGAACAACCTGAGTCATTCTGAATTGCTGCCTAATCTGCATGACGAAGAGGCCAAGGAGCCAACCTTGAGGAGACTCCACGCAGGGCATCCTGTTCCGAGCCTGCATGACCGTGATGTTGTTTACATCATGACCGAGGTTGACCACTTGGACCACAACACAAGGCGAGGGTGCTTGCTGTCAACATGAGGAAGAAGACTACAAGGAGTGGCTAATTTTGGGTTTGAAATTAAGAAGCTTCAGTTTCAGTTTCGGTTTCACTTACCTTCAAAGTGGGATCTCCAAACATTTGGGTATTGCTTCCTCCACCAGGTAATTATATATTGGGAGTGACTATTGTACAGATGACTGATTTTTTTTATTTCTTAGTCATCTGAAGTTGCACTTTCAATCACCTGAAGTTGCAGGTGATTTTTTAAAGGGAAGCTGTAACTTTAGTTGATTGAGAGTGCAACTTTAGGTGACCGAAAGATAAAAAAAATTTTAGTCATCTGTACAATAGCAAAACCGTTATATATTATACCAGTGGACACCTGCTTGTATGATTTGTGCTAGAACCCTTTAGTTAGTTGGCCTATTTCTGAGAAAATGCACATGGATGATCAACGAACCTAAAAAGGTGATAAGATAGTACAGGGGTGATTGGCAACCTGTACTTGGAAGCGAAAGCCGTCATCTGTAGATAGGTGAGGGACTTCCGCAGATCAACAGTTTAATCATAGTAGGACTCAAAAGCACTTTCAAGATAAAGGACGCAGTTGAGTAGCCAAATAGGATTAACGTAACTTTTAGTAGTACAGACCTCTTTTTTTTGTTAGACTGGACTAGATACCTCGTATCATCTAATTTAAGTTGTTTTTTCACCAGGGACTTAAACATGGCTATTTTATCGGGCGTAGGTACAAAGGGAATGCTGCTGAAACGTGTAGGGATGGAATTCCACGAGCAGGCGAGCAGGAATCTTCAAAACCTAATGACAACCGATGCTGATGCAACCAGGGTTGTGAGCAAAGGCAACAGGATGCTGAAGTGGAAGGAACAAGGAGTATGGGGCGGTCGGGCTGAAGAATGCAACTTTGCAAGAATATATGGCTACATAGTAAGAGGGGTATGGATGGTGAGGACTAGATTTGTCTCCGGTTTGTTCTGGAGCTTTTCTCGACTTAATTTTGGAACAATTTTATATATGTAACCGATGTGAACCTCCTTCCGTCGTTGTGTTTCCAGCTTGCTTCATCGTTGCATTTTTGCTATCATCAAAGAAGAGAAGTAGCATATTCTGAGTGTCTTGAGCTAGTTAATTCATTTAAAGAATGTCGATGATGGCTACCGTAGTTAATTCATTTAAAGAATGTCGATACTCATACGAGATTCTGCTTTTCCAGATGAAATCTCTATGACCTAAGAGTTTAAACATTCACTGACACTGACTTCTGTTTGCACTGAAAGTTTCTACTTCGGATTTCTGTAACAGCCAGCAAAGTTACTCTCCGAAGGATATGAGAATTATGCCATGTCGCAGGAGCTAAATGATGAGTTATACCTAAGGTCATCAGTGTCTTTTGCAAGCATTTCCTACTAGAACTGTAGTAGCTGGAAGGGATCTGATATTTGGATCCAGTAGTTGAACTTCTTTTTTGTTGACCGTGTTTCCTAACTCCCATTGTCTTGATGCTTTGGGTGTGTGCGCACTCAGTTTCTTTGAGGATATTGCATTTCAGACGTGTCGTACATTTTACATCATACGTCTGTATTTCGTTCTGGTGGCGTATATCCACTTCCATTTGGAAGGAAATGTTCTTGACTGTATGCTGGATGTTTTAGTTGATTTCCTGCAGCAGGCCAACATTGGTTGATGGCTTAGGCAACATATCTAGTGTGAAAGCTAAATTCGGTGCTAAGATATGAAAGCTTGTGTGGAGCGTCAGATCTGGCCGCGGGCCAACCTGTATATGGGCCTGTTTTTTTGGCTGCGACTTGTGGCTTTTGGGCCGTTCGTGCGAGGAATTACGGAGTAACAGAAATTCGCATGCGGTTTTTACCAATATAAATAAAGTCGGTACAGTATGTATTACAATTAGCTAGTAGATTCTAACTTGAAAAAATATTTTATTTAAAAGTTAGTTACTGTAGAAAAGCTGAAAAACAGCTTTTAAGAGCAAGTACAATAGTATAGCTAGCTAGTGGCTATAACACTTGTCCATTTCATCTATAGCTTTCAAAAAAATAGTTCATACAATAAGCTAGCTATTACAATAACTATTTGGCCCCACGTGTAAGAGAGTGAAATGTATATTTTTACGTGCTATAGCTAGCTGTAATTTAGTAGCCAGCTTCCTTCTCTCTCTTCCTTTCTCTCTCTGCCACATAAGATTTTGTTGATATTATATTTGCTATAGCCTGCTGACTAAGCCTTATTGTACCTGCTTTAAAAGCTGAAAAGAACAGAGCCTATTTACTTAGAAGTTCAGGAAACTAAGTGTACTCTAGAATTGGAATAGCATAAAGCAGAATTAAAGCCCGACACGACCAATTAGTTGCTGGTGCATCCAAATGTTTGCTGTTTGCTACACTTTGTTTCCAGCAAATCTATTAAGGTACTGTGTAAACGCGAAGAGGCTCGCAAATGCATTCTGCTTGCCAGTTCATAACAAAAGGAGGCACGCAACAAACTTGAGGAAATAGCTGGGGGTTCGGACGTGTTGCTTGCATAAGCAGTCCGCGGATTTGCATACGCCTCTCTAAAGTAGACGTGTTACCTGCAGCTTCAACTCACAGCTCACAAGCAGCTCTTAAGGGGGGGAAGTGAGGCCAGCGATGAAACGAGTGGAGATATCTGAGACTAGGAAGATTGTTAGGAATGAAAGACAACACAAGAGAGAGCTAAATTATACATCAACTCAAATGATGCGCGACTAGGACAGCAATAGTACTAGTAATTAAGCAACTCAGTGTTGATTGTTGAACATGAAGCGGTATTGTTGGCCAACTTTCCTCGGCGATCTTGCTATCATCAATTGTCCTAGAGGAGCCATCCTCCCACAATTCAAGGGTATTTAGTTGAATATCTAATTTTTAACAAAAAAATCTGCTATATATAAGATATAATACATATGTATACTAATAGTTAAGCCAAACTCGTCCTCCTGTTCATATTCAGTCAGACTAAATTAGCGCCGGATCCTTTCGGCCCATTTCCCTCTCCTAGGCCCAAATTGGTGCTAGACACTGGCCAAGCCCACCGGTCCACACATGACACATGGTAGAAACTCCAAGTCTCATTCAATCTTCTATGGCTCTCTCCGTCTGGCGGCGCAGGAGCACTGGAGCGCCCGTCTCGCAAGTCATAAGTCATCTCACCGGTATCGCTCGTCGGCGCGGCACAACCGCGCAGGTTCGTCCTCCCTAACCCCTATGGTGGCATTACCCCATATCCTTAATCCGTTAATCCCTCCATCTCCTTCTCCTCGGACGATCTCCGATTTGAAGCAAAATTGTGTCTAAATAAAGATGTGAGTTATATTTTGCTTAAAGAAGCAAGGCATCTATAATGATTCTATTTTTGCATAGTAGTTGATTATATTTTGATTACTGATGTATCAATTATTTAGAAACTATACAAATGTTGTCAAGTCTTTCTTATAGCTTGATGTGTTCGACACTTAGATGATTTGATCCCCTTTGATGTATGGCTGTTCGATCCATATTTTATTTAGCAGTTTAGGAAACACTACTTGAGGTATTTAGCTAGAAACTGTTCAATAAAATATGTTCATGATAAAAAGCACTTTTGAACTGAAGTTGCTTCTTTTTGTTTGCTTGTCTGTAATGATAGTTCATATAGTAGTTCTAAAGGTTTGTTTTTCTGTGTGAAATAGGCTACAATTCAATCCCTGTTGTTTAGAATCTTATACCGCTTTAATTTTAATTCTTTGTATATTATTTAAGATATTATCCCTAATATGAATAATTGTATTTTAATTTTTACTATTATAAAACTTTATATTTTCTATTAAACAATATTTTTATAATTTTAAATATCTATCTAAATTTTTTTGATTCCGTCACTGGCTAGCAGTTGTTCAGAGGACAGATCTGACGTTACATCTACCGGGATCATTATTAATCTCGCTAACAACATCTCGGATCATCCTATTTATCAAATGTTCTCGACGTCAAAAATCGAGGTAAACACTACCGGATTACTGCTAGTGAACCGTCACTTCAATCTACTGCAAGCATTACACGACGCTCACGGCCACGCCACCGGAAGCACACGGGGGCCGGCGACAGACGCGCCGCCAATGCTGCCGTGGCCGACGCTTTCGCGGGCGTCGGCGTGTCCGCTCGCGCAGTCCTCCTTGGCGTCGGGCGCCTCCACGCGAGCGACCGGCGCGCGGCACACGGGGCAGGTGGGCGCGCGCGTGAGCAGCCACCGGTCGACGCACTCCCTGTGGAATCCGTGCCGGCACGCGGGCAGCACGCGCACCTCGTCCCCGGCCGCGTACTCCGCCAGGCACACCGGGCAGTCAGCCGCCGCCTCCTCAACGCCTCCTACCTCCCGGTCCCCGCCGTCGCCGGGCACCTGCACCACCACCTGCACGGGGATCTCCTCGAGCGCGCGCTTGGTCTCCTCGCGCGCCGCCGACGGCGGCGCGCCCGAGTCGCCGTCCCCGCCGGGTTCCTCTCGCTGCCTACCTGCCTGGTGGCAGCCGTAGAGCGCGCTGAGGGTGATGAACGACAAGCTTGCGACGAAGAGCACGGTCGTGGTCACGCCCAGCGCCCTCTCCAGGTGCGCGCGCTGCGCGTCCACCGACGGAGCCGACGCAGGCGGCTGTGCAGGGGCGGCGGTGTGGTGGTCGCCGAGGAGGCGGCGAGCGGAGTAGCAGTCTTGAGCGCAGCCGCCGCGTGGGTGCATGGTGATCACCGATCAGATCAGCCTCTAGTGCTCTGTTAGTCCGTACTCCCCCTGTATGTGAAGACGTACGGTGTGTGAGATCGACGCGGGTTTTAAGGGGGGTGCAGCCTTGCTGAGTTGCTGGCAGTGGGCTAGCTGTACCCGTGCATGGCCAGGTGGTGGGGAAATGGAAGGCGGGCGGAAGCTTCGTTGCGTAGCCGAGGAAGATTAATTCCGGTGTGCCGTGCGATGCGACGCAACACGCAGGAGGGGACGTGTTTTCTGCCGTGCCGCTTGCATGGGCTCCTCCCTCGTTCGCGCGCGCGCGTTCACTTGTGTTGCCTGCGTCCGCCGTGGGTCGAGCCAACGCGGTCCAGTTGCGTCCGCGGCCCTTCCTTTCCGGTTTCTAGAAGCCACTTTTCAACAGTAAAATATTTTTTTTTATAAATAACTATCTTTTCAATGAAGAATTTTTTAAAAATTAAATCTATAAATCGATTGTAGTACACATTGTAACGATTTTATTTATATCGATTAAAATTATACACGAGTCTTTATCTATCTGTACTCTCTCGTGAACAATAAAAAATCATTAACCATCGTCGAAAGTTATAAACCGCGGTTCAAACGAACAGACCCTGCGGTTGCAAGAGGTGGAATACCATCGAGGCGGTGTATGTATAGATAATCTGCGGAGTAATGTGGTGCGTGTGCGAGTACCTCTAAGTCGGTAAGCTCTGCACATTTGAGCTTATAATTTTGGCTTTTTAATTATGTTTTTTTGGTTTTTTCTTGTATTCCTTTGTATTGTCTGTGAGAGAACTTGTTTTTTTATTCTTATTTTTTTAAAAAAAATTCATTACACCTAAAAACTTCTAACAACTACTTAAAAAATAAATTTTAAACAGTATCAAATAAGTCTAAAAGTATAAGCTAACTTGAGCACCACCAATTTGGGAGGTGTGGGGGGTGGGGGAGTAGCGTGCAGCTAGCTGTGCATTGCGTGCATACTTTTGAATTTACCTCTTCGTATGGGTGTCCGTTTATCTTGGTTGGGTGTGACTGTAAATGCGACTATGTGAGTGTCCAAAGGATCTGGAAAACGCGCACAGGGACGTGCGGCCGGCAAGGATTTGGGCCGTTTCTTCCGAGCTGCGTTTGTAGGTGCGATGAATAATATCAACTGATATAAGTCTGTAATACTACTAAAATATAAAGGGAAGAAATATATGGGATAAAAATAATCTTAGAGAGAATAAAGAAAATTAAGTAGAGTTTTGCCGTCACAACCATCGGCTTTTAGAATGACAAATAAAAGTCAACCGTCACAGAGGTTTCTAGACCGTCCAAGACCGGTCGGTGCCTCTCGTTATTATGGGCTTCGTCATTCGGCAGAAAATTTAGCGAATACCTACTTTTACCGACTTACCTATCGCAGCAGAAAGCTCCAAACAATGCAGAGCCACCCTTGGACCAAAAAGTCCATGAGACACATGACTAGCCAAGGCTCTAATGGGAAGGACAAACTTGGCAATGCATAAGCAATGGAGGGAGGAGCTAACTGGAGCTCCTTCTTAAGCCCAAGGCCATCAGTATGTACAGTGCACCACCACCGCCGCCACCATCACCATAGTCCACAGCCACGCAGAAAGGATGTAAGGAAGAGGAAGACGAAGGAGGGAAGCAAGGACACGCCCGACCACGACAGCAACAAGGGGGCCAACCGAACCGTAGCACAGCCCTTGCTGTCGTCGTCCACGAACCTTGACATCCACCACGCGACACTCTAGTAGGACTTCCTCTTTCACCTTACTTCTTAGCATAGCCGAAGTACCACAGTCGGTTTGGCTATAAGGCCATTGACAGTAAGTCGTGGGCATCGCCGTGCGCCCTTGAAAGAGAGCACTTGCTTCCCGACGCAAGTACCCTCTCACAAGTCCCGTCATGACAACCCATAGGCTTTCCCCAAACCAGGCACACATAAGAGTATAGCAAACAAAAATAGAAGGAAAATCGAAAGTGTAGAGTAGGGAGGAAGAGTAGCAAACCGTCCCCGTAGTAGGAGGGTTGGCCGGCCAGCTGCAAGCCATGCCCGGTGAGCCCAAACCCATAGGGAGCGATGACGAAACCAAGTAGTGGCATCGTGCAGCCTGGGTCAGGGGTGATGGCCGACGGTGACGAGCGGTGGCGCAAGCGCCAGAGCCCTGAGGGCAGCGCGTGGCCGAATCGGTGGGCCCGAGCACCCAAGGCGGCGGCATAGGGGCGGCGCCGAGTGGAGCCCAAGCCCGAGCCGACCACAATAGGTCTAGATCGAGGGGGAGGAACCAAAGGGAGGGGCCAAAGTGGAGGTGGCCGGTGGCAGATCCAGCCCTGTCGGTCGGATCTGAGGTGGATCCAAACGTGGGGGGGGGGGGGAGAGGGGGAAAGAGTAGTGGGGAGCTGGAGGGGGAGCAGAGGTGTCGAGAGGGGAGTCAGCAAAGCACCGTTGGCTGGTGAGCTCGAGGCCAGCATGCCCGAGCTCGGCCGTGCAGTCACCGCATCGCCTGGGAGTAGCCAAGCCGTTCGTCCGAGAAAAATGAGGAGAGGGAGAGAGTAATGAGAGAAGAAGAAGAAGAGAGAGAGAGAGAGAGCTGTTCGGCCAGGTAGAAAAAAAGAGAGAAGAAAAGGAGAGAAAAGAAAAGAAAAAGGGGAGAAAAAGAAAAGAAAAATGGGGGTTTGGTACCTACGCGACGGGTCCTTAACCCCGGGCATTGTATGCCAGAGTCAGGTTATGCGCGTAGAGTTGCCGTTGCTCACTTAAGCATTGGTTTTAATATGATGTGTTGAGTCGGGTTGACGTTTGTACAGGTGGAGGTCCTGGGTCGGAGCCGTCCACGCATCGTCCCCGAGGTTAATCAGACAAGTGAATGGTAGAACAGTGGATTGTGGTGAATGATTGGTATTTTATGTCTTCCGTGCCATGTTCTACAGTCCTTTTGATTAAATGTTAATCATACTTTGATGAGTGTTGCTTATGATTAAATGCCAATATTGAAAGCATGTTGCATCACGCATTGCACTTATACACAGACAACATGACCTATTTCGATAGGTACTCCACGGGAGTGGAGTTTGGATCCCCGTATAAAAGAGGACGAGGATTGAGTGGTTCATCAACGGGTGAACACTCCGCTATACCGGTATAACCTACAGTTACAGACGCATCGTATCGCATTGCATGAAAATAAAACAGAACAATGATACAGTTACAGATATATTGCATTGCACAAAAGTGATAATAGTGAAACAGTTACAGAGATAGTGTTGTACGGTTCACAGAGATGGGAATAATTAAAGTGGTGTGTTAACGCCACTGTTTTATTGTGTACTTGCTGAGTGTTTGGACCACCATTGCTTTGCTGTTTTTTATGTGACCGTTGAGAACGTCATGCACGGGCAGGACCGCGGGAGTAGCACATGGCTAACTTCACGTACTTGCAGCTCTTTACATATCAGTTTTTGTTAGTATGTGTTAACTCAACTAGTATGCTAGAATAGTTGCTTAAAAATGGTATGGTGTAAGTGGTCACCGCTTTATGAATAAAGTAGAGTTTACTTAAAATGATTAGTAGTTGTTCAAAAATAGTATTATTCTGCACTGATGGTAGCACTCTAGGCCGAGAGGTTGAGCGGGATGTTACAAAGTCGAAGTTAAAAATCAATTGAAAAATAAAAAAATAGGATTTTTGCCATGCAGTGGATACGAGCGTTATTCAGCGAATTGAATTGAAGTGGATTTGACATCGTAAATGAGATTGGACATGATAAATAGAGGGATTTTGAATGAGGCTTCCCTGTCCCCCTCTTGGTGTTCCCCTCCGTGTCCCCTCAATCAAACGGTTAAGAAACGGCCACGTGACAAAAATAACAGTTCACATAATTTTTCTTCTCACTCTTGTGATCTTGTTTTGATTTTTTTATTACTGTTAATAAGTTTTATTTATATATTTTAAAATAGTAATTAATTATATTGAATATAATTAATTACTATTTTAAAATATATAAATAAAACTTATTAACAATAATAAAACAATCAAAACAAGATCACAAGAGTGAAAAAAAAAATCATGTGAGCTGTTATTTTTGCATGTGGACATTTGCCAGCCGTTTGATTGAGGGGACACGGAGAAAAACACCAAGAGAGGGATAGAGAAGCCTCATTCAGGGATTTTGATGTCATAAATAAGAAGGCTAGAATGTCACGTACTTCTACTCCTTCAAGCATGGAAGCGTGTATGCAAAGTTCGAAGTTCACACTGCACTGGTCATTGATTTGTTTAGACTCTCGCCCCCCAAAAAAATGATTTGTTTAGACGAAAGGGTGCAAATCACAAGCCTGGATTGGTTAGCATGTGGTTTGGTACTACTGTGGCCTCCCGCGCTCCAAATCTTGAAGACACTGCTGCCTTTGTGGTCGATCTACAAAAGCTGTCAGCACAATCTTAAAGGTTTGGTTGCGCCGTGAACAAACACGCAACCAATCTAAATACGGAGAGCTTTTTTTTTTGCTAGTAGTACATCTTTGCAAGATAACGTGGCATGAATTTTTTTGTGGCCAAGGCCAACCAAAATTCGTCATTCTTCTCCTAGCCATTGTGATCTTGTCCGCCGCTCGGTGCTGGGGCGGTGCACGCGCAAACCAACCAAACGTTCAGTGGTTGCACCGCAACAGCGCTATACATAGCACAGGCCCAACCAACCAACGCCGTGCTTACAACGGAAACTAAAGGCTCAAGCAACAAGTGAGCCCGGCTAAATGGGCCTCCCGGCCCGTACAAAACTCATGCTGGCCTCAGCAGTCAGCACACACACGTTACATACTGCGGCCGATGATTTTTAGTTGTATTTTTTAAAAAGAGAGTGGACGAAAGAGAAGTCAACATAGATGACATATATAATTTTAAAATGCAAAGCCATATAAAAAATAATTTCGAAAAGCCATCATAATTATTTTAATTTCTAGAGAAAACCCATGAAAAAACCTACAAAGAACAAGAGCCAGCTGTTGACGGTTCCGTAAGCCCAACCGTGGTCGCTGAACGAAACATCGACCACGACCCAAGTGCTCCACGCCGCCGCGCGATCGCCGGCGCGTGCGCCGTCGTGTCCAAGAGCTATGCTGCGGGCAGCGAGGTGAGCTTACCTTGCCGATACAGGTGTTTACCATAGGTCCATAGCTCTTTGCGTATCATGGCAGTTGCCATGTCGCGCTCACCATGGACAAGGAGGGCCTTGTATAGTTCTGCCGGCTGAAGAAAGGTTCAATTGATCAATTGATTGTGACCTCATTCTAAACAAGTGGAAGCCATGTGGGTTCCTGTTTGGCCAATTGTTAGCTCTTTTCTTTTGAGTTTTTGTTTCTTCAAAAGTTGAAACAATGCACCGTCTATGTAGTGTCTTTGTCATTCACTGTTGTCACAAAAAATATAAACAAAAGCCATCAACCACAGCACAAAAGAACATAACTGTTGATTCAGTCCCCCCACCACACCCACACCCACACACATATGTATGTATGTATGTATGTACAGTGGCGGACCCAGAATTTTACCAAAGGGTATGCCGTACCAAAATTTTCATATCTGTCTTACTGCCCTTGCGCTTCTTTTTCTTTTCATCCAGGTGTCTGAAATACATGGTACAAGAAATGCTATTCCTAGTTTACACCTTAATGAGAGATCATGGAGGTTTACTCAGGCAGCAAGCAGCAGGTGTTTACTAATTACTTGAATATGTGTCCCAACTCTCAAAAGAAAGAAGGTTAGCTTAGCATCACTTGAAAAAGGAATTTTGTTTTACATGAGGCAACAAAGAATCCAAATGGATGGATGCAAAAGCTACATGATTAAATATGACAAGTCAAACAAACAAGCACATATCAAATACTTAAGACAACTTACTTCTTCCTTTTCTGCTTCTTTGAAACCGAGATGTTTTCATCCAATTCTTTGAAACGAAGATCCATAGCCTTCCCTCGCTTCCCCTTGCTCCCATTGGCATTCATGTTCTCATCAGAAACCGGTCCATCCTCGCCTCCAATCTTTGCTGCCTTGGCATCAGCAGGTGGCTCCAAGGTCTGCTTCTTAGATTTCTGCATGAACATCACACATCACAGACAATGAAAAAAATCCAAGAGAAGCAACCACTGCTAAAGAAAGGTGCGTAGCGCAGAAGCTAACACATCGTATTTTAACAGACTGCTCTTGTTTACGCAGATAGCAAAACAATATCAAGAGCCAATGTAACACTGTGAATCAGGTGAACAGAACGAGTGAAGGGCGACATTAGGGAAACGTGCTTGTTAAAGATAGTATCTTTAACCAGGAAACGAGCCGAATTCCATTATATTCTACGCTGTTATAATGGATTCTATTCTATCCCGCACTGCATTTCGATTCAGCATATCCAGAGTCGAGATGCTTATTTTCGAGTAAGGCAGATTGCAAGACTTGTACTCTGTTATTTCCTTCTTCCATGGAAATTGGTTTATGCTTGCTAAAAAAACTATTATATCCCGCATTACCTTGTCTTTCCCGCCCTTGTTCTTCCCCGCGCCATCATCACCTTGCTTCCCGGGATTCCCTACTGGGCAACCACCACAATCACCATGCGCAAAAGGTCAGGAAGTAGGAAAATAGCAGATTTCTATTGCTGTAGTTAAGGGGTAAGGGGAGCGCACCTGAGGAGGCGTCGGCGTCGGCGTCGGCGCTGGCGCTGCTGCTCTGCTTGTTCTGGAAGGCGATGAGGCGGTGGAGCTTGGACGGGAGCACGTCGAGCTCCCGCTGAGGATCGAGCGGCGCGTGCGGCAGCGAAGGCGAACCGTCAAGACTGACTGGCGCCGGTGCTTCGGCCGGGCCCCACCGCCCTAGGTATGCCGTGGCCCACCTGGTATATCTATGGATCCGCCTCTATGTATGTATGTATATGTGTGCCTATGTATATGTATATATTAATAAGAGTCCATAGGAGATTTGACGAGACATGTATGTGGGGAACTGAATCAACAGTTATGTGCTCACAAATTATGAGGAATTTAACTAGTGCAAACTTGTCTAAGAAAGGTCAAAAGCACCTTACCTTAGTGCAAAAAGAAGCTCGCCATCGTCCTAAAATGCTCGATCATAACGCTTCTCCATAAGTAACATTATTTATTAATTAAATATATAAGATCGAAGATAGTAGCAGAGAAAGATAAATGGTAATAGGTAAAAGATAACCAATATGACTTTGATTACATTCCCAAATGACACAGTGAGTCAGAACATCAACGAAATCAAATAAAAAACCTCGGATCAAGAAATGCACAAAAGAGTCCAAAGACAAGAAAAACTGTGTTTCCTCAAGAACTTCCTCTAGATCGTGCCTAAATCGATGAGATCTTATCTCTAAGAGACATCTCCACCTGTTACACGTCCTTAGCACCAGAAAAGATTAAGAAAAGAGAAATCCAAACAAGAAAATCAAAAGCACATAAGAGAATTCATGGTATAACTCACTTGGGCAAATTTTGGATGTCCATTTCACTTAGAGAGGAATGTTTTTATAGCTAATCTTTTAGGATAGTAGAGCTCTAAGCCTAGAGCACGCACTCTCTCTGACCTATCTCCTATGTGAGGGGGAGGAGCTAACCACAAAAAGGCTTAATCAACCTTCTCAAACCCTAACTCTTGTCTCTCATCCCCTTATATAGGCTCATAATTTGAACCAAAACCTAATAGATCCACCTATTAAGCCAAACCGGGGATAACCCGTTAACCCCACCTAACACTGGTTTTTACTTACGCACGCTTCTTCGGTATTGAGCAACTTTACCAAAATGCCCCTCTACCGCTTTCAACGAAGCTTCCCGCTTCCTTTTCCACGAAGCATCACCCATACTTTGCCATTTTCCACGTGGCTCCAATGACTTACCGCCAAGCCTTTCACGTATCTGGGTCCCACCGAACCGTCCTCGCTTGCAAACGACCCAAGTCACTTGGTGCACCACATGTCTTTTCTCGCACATGACAACACCCGACTTCCTTGACCGTCTGGACCTCAACTCCTCCCTAAGGCTAGTCCCGGTCCGCCTTGGGGTTACCCATCATGTCCACCACCGATAGCTCTTGCTCCGGTTTCTCGTCGTCCTGGTTTACAACCACCCCACAAGCCACAGTCATCTTTAACATCTCCCTGACCATTCTGGACCTCAGCACCACTCTGTGCCTAATCCTGGTCCTCCTACACCTCACAATGACCTAGCTCTGAAGTCCTGCAACCAACACTAACAAGCAAACCGTCACGTAGCACTGCACAATACACAAAGTCTTCAATTTATGCAATTAATCTATATAGTACACCGTGCAAAAAGTATGTAACCAAAATACTAATCTTAAGCTTAGGACCAACAATAAACCCATGTGCATACTAGCAACAACACTTAGGTCAAACCATGACCAAAACCCCAAGAATTCCTGAGAACAACCTCAGACCACTGAGAGAATCCATTCTGACCGCCAAGCACATGCTGGTCAGATCGCTGGTTGGTTTGACATGAGTACTCGAGGTCTACGATAGCCGATCGCAACACTCACAACTATCGATCGTGAAATCTATGACTACCGACCATCAACTATCCGTGGTCGTTCAGGCACTGTAGCTTTTGATCATCGACCATCCATGGTCGATCTTCCAATCGGACTGCCCAACATGCGGCTGTTTGGACCACCCTACTACAAAGTCGAGGACCACGCCTCTAACTACTGTCAGCGGTCGAAGTCTGTCGGTCAGACCGCCAAAACAAAGTGGTCAGACCACTTAACCTGAAGATTCCAGTAGACATCCCAACCAGAATGCAGTATTTTGCAAAATCCTCAGAAGTTTTCAAACTCCACAAAAACTCTAACCCAACGGTCAATTATTCATCACAACCATGGGGTGATCTAAGCCGCCGCCTCCACAGCTTCTGCCGTGCCACCCTTGGGAGATGATCTCGTCTCCATGATCTCTCTCGGGGGCCACACAACCTGTAGTTTAAGTCGAGTCGCTACAAGTTAGAGGTCTTTCCTGTCATCTTTTGATTAATTTTTCTCTATTTTTTGATCATAAATCGATTTGCGTCGCCCTACCAACCTGTCGACATTCCTCAGCTCCGAACTTCACCGCCTGGCTTTGACTGCTCCGACGTCTCCTCTCCTTTGATGACATTGTGGCATGACGCGGCGTGCTCATCGACACGACCCTCCCTCCACAGCCTTCTGAGCGCCCCATCTACCGTCATCATCATACCAGATCATCATCGTCGGTCTGTCGTCCATGAGTACGAGCCGTTGCATCACCGAGAGCCCGTGGTCACCATTGCCATCGTTGCTCGCCACTGTCTTCGTCATCTAAAGCCGGATCTCTCCACTGGATGTCTCCACGGCCCTAGATCTTGGCTCCTCGGCTGACGGCACCACTGCCTCCAGCTCGCCCCGGCCTTCTTCGGTGCCGCTGCTCCAGATCGGTCCTCCTCCACGCTAGATCCAGCGGTACCTCCTCTCCGGATCCGGCCTCCTCCTCGTCGGATGTCTCCACGGCCCTAGATCTGGGCTCACTGGCCTTCTCCAGCTTGCCCCGGCCTTCTCCAACACTGTCGCTCTCAGATTTGACTGGCCCCCTCTACAACTGACCTCCTCCATGGATCCGGTCGAACCCTTCTGCTTCATCTTCGACCACAGTCGGACGATGTCCCCCCAGATCCGATTAGCCCCCTCTGCTTCATATTTGACCACTACCGGACAACCTCCTCCCCAGATCTGGCCAGCCCCCTATGCTTCATCTTTGACCACAGCTGTTCAACCATGTCGTTCGACCATGGCTATTCAACCACTGTAGATTTGACCATGGTTGTTCGACCACGGCCGATTCGACCACACCATGCTACCGCAGACGGACGACCACGGTTGCTCCAACCGGTTTCCTGTAGCTCTGACCGGTTCCCTCGGACGACTACTCTCTGCTCCTTTCTCTCATCTTCCCGATCGACCACGGCCGGACAACGTCGGCGACCTCTTCACCGACCTCGGCCACGACATCCTCTACATCAACTCCAATACCCTGACCACAACGACGACCTCGTCACCAGCTACTTCGACATGGCTCCCTCCATGGCTACGACTATGGTCATCACGCTCTCAGCTACCTCAGCAATAAAGGGTTATCATTAACTTGAGCAAACTCATCTATTCCCTCTACAATCACCCCGTTCGCAACGTCACAACAGTCCCCGACGCTCCCACTAGGATTGCGGGGATGTCAATCCGATGGTACCCCAACTTTGGCTTCCTCTACCTTCGGCTTCTTCTCCAATCTAACCGTCCGCGACACTCCTGCTATCCCACGACAATTTTCTCTCCAGTCTGACCGTCTGCTCCTACTCCTGCTGCCCATGAAGCTACCGTTACAACTGTGGAGATGTCAGATTATAGTGGTATGTCTCTATATTTGGTAGTTTAGGATTTGTAATTCCGTGATATCTGCCATATTTCTAGAAGAGGTTTTTTACCCTCTAAACCTTGTACTCTATATAAACCGTCCTTGAGACTCAATACATCTATCTATTGCAATATATACATCTTCCTACACAATTCACAACAACCGAACAGTTCTGTGTATTTGTTCCTTTGCACATGCAGCTCTGTGAGGGCACTCCTAATGCAGAAACTATGAGATAGTTTCTATACTTGTCAATTAATGTAGACACTACCCATAGAAACTATACTCCCAATGGATAGTTTCTACAAATAAAATTTTCATCCAATCATTTATCTTCTCTCTCCTATCATCTACCTATCACAGCTCTTTCTATCTTGGTTCCTGTGTAGACATGGTGTCTATATAAGAAACTATTTCCTTATCTCTCCTCCTTAACTCCAATGACACATCAGCATTTTGCTTACTTGACACCTTATTTAATGCCATAGAAACCATCCATAGTTTCTGCATTAGGAGTGCTCTGAGCAATTCAGCACTACATGCAAACACGTCACACACAAATCGGTGCGAAATCCAAGAGATAAATCACGTGCCTTTACTTCTAAACGCAGGCTCTGTTTTTTTTTTTTGCTTTTCAGTCAATTTTTTAATTCCATTTCTTTTAACAATCATTACTTATTTAGCTAATAAGTTACAGTCAAAAGACATAACTCATTGCAATTGTCGTGGTTAGACTCAGATTAACACACAAACTACCTACGTACGTACTTCCTCTGTTCACAAATGTAGTTCGTTTTTGATATTTTACGGTCTTCAATGTAAGATTCTAACTATAATTTATTATTATATTATGCAAAATATATATTATAAAAAAATTTACAAAACAAACTTAATAACATTATTTTTATATAATTAATTTATGAGTGTGTGTATGTATCGCCCGGATGTTTTATTCTTAAAAATCATCCAAATTTCGAACCGTTGGATTAGAGATCCAACGGCCTCTTATTTTTGGAGAGGGAGATTTTTTTGGAGGGGGAGATTGTTTTTTTTAGGGGGCGGGGAGAATTCATGTCCGTTGGATCTCTAATCCAACGGTCAAAAATCTGGATGATAGTTAGAAAGAAAACATCCAGATGATGTTTATCAATACCTTTAATTTATATACTTTAATATATATTAATAATCAAGACTTGTAAAGCTTATCATATAGAACCTACCACAACCTTTTTTCGTGGACAAAAGAAGTATGTGAAACCTATACTGCTAGAATTCTTCACAATTCCCTAGAAATTAACCAATTGCGAAACAATGCTCATACAACACACGCTACTCTGCAGTCTGCACACTACGACACCGACGAAACCAACAAATTACCAATCCTCTAATCGCGGCCACCCCTCTAATTACTACGGACCCATGCACGCCGCGCGCGCGAACCCGTCAATGGTAGGTGCGTACGTACGTCATCGATCTTTGACGTTCTCGCCTCGCCATTATTTTCCTCATGCGGTGCCTTCGACGCGCGCCTTGGTGACGCCGGCGCAGGCGTCGACGAAGTCCCCGTCGATGAAGTCGGTGGAGAAGACCTGCAGCTTGTCGCCGAGCCCCTTGGCGAAGACCTCGGCGATGAAGAGCCGCGCGTACCCGTGGATCCGCCGCGTCACCGGCCTCACGCACAGCACCGGGTTGTCGGCCTGCGGCGTCACCGTGTTCTCCACCCGGTAGAAGTACCTCCGGTTGGCCACCGGCGGCTGCTGCCCCAGGAACTTGATGTTGCTCTCGAACTTGGTGTCCGGCAGGTCCGTGTCGATCCAGTTGTCCCTGAGGTACCCCGCGCTCCACAGCGGCTCGCCTGGCTTCGGCGCCGGCGACTTGTGCGGCTTCCACACGCAGATGACCCGCCGCGGGAGCAGCTCGGCGATGGTCTTGTGGAACACAGCCTCGTCCTGCGGGATCAGGTTCTCGCCGAGCTGCTCGACGAGGTACTTGTCGAACTCCGGCGGGTCGTCGCGCTCGAACTCGGTGCGTATCTCGAGGATGATGATCTCCGACTCGGTCTCGCCCAGGAACCTCTTGACGTCGGCGAGCACGACGTCGACGGAGTAGGTGGCGAGCACGCCGTGGCAGACGCGGCGCTCCTCCTGGACGCGCACGTCGATGACCCGGGCCCCCGTGGCGAGCTGCTCGTAGACGGACAGCGACTGGCACTGCGCGAAGGGGCGGGTCACGAAGGGGATGCCGATCTTGTTGGTGGCCGAGTCGTGCGTGCCCGGCCACACGACCTGATGCACCCGCACCCTATCCGGTCCCAGCTCCGCCATCCACTTCTTGCGGTCGGCCGGCCGGTGCTCGGACCCCGGGAACGTCTCGCCGGACGACGAGAGCCGCGTGGCCAGCGCCTGCTTCTCGCTGGCGACCAGCTTGCGGCGGTTGACCTGCGCCGAGAAGAAGGCGCCCATGGCTTCCAGGGGGTTGCTTCCGTTCTTGCCAGAGCTGTTGCTATTGCTATTGGAGGAAGCCATGACGGCAAAATCCTATAAATAAAGGATCAGGCTAGCTCTGGCCTGGACGTCGTTGTAGGCTCGAGATTGATGGGATCAGCAAAAGTATCACTATATCAGTGCATGATTGTTTAGCTATGGAGGAGAGATGGTTAATTTGCTGAAGCTGAGCTCGGTCGATCGATCGGGAGGTGTTCTTGTCTTGCGTGTTTCGATGGTGAGTTCGGTTCCCTTGGTTGGCTGAACTGGCGTTAGGTGAGTGGCTGGCCGGACAGGATTTCTTCGAAGAGGAAAGAGGGTTCGGTTCATCTCTTTACTCACTCGGGGCGATGGTTTTATTGGCGAGATGGCAATAGGATCGGGCCCCACAAGGAGTACAACGTAGTCGCATACTCGCATCATGCCAGTCCAAGCCACTTTTAACATTATTTCACATCATATTTACAAAAATAGTAGTATATCGGACGTATTGACAAATAAAGTTTCTGCCGTTTGGGGGCCGGCCGGCCGCCCCCTCACTGGACAACAAGCAGCCTGTTGCCTGGGGCTAGACGACAGGCAAGCTTGCCGTCTAGAGAAGGGGCGGTAGGTAATTAGTCTGGCTAATTAGTCGTCCTAATTACCTACCTATTTTTTTAGTGTTTGTTTGAATTTTTAATTATATCATATGAGCTCAAAAAAATTACAAAAATTTATGTACAACCTCCCGACACAATGCGAACGAGCTCCAAAAATCATGAAATTTTATGTGAAGTCTCCTGATACAGTAATGGTTATTGTGTAATTTTTTAGAAATTTATGTGGTCTGAATTTATTACATTTCTTTGAGTTAATTTAATCATAAATGAAGGAAGAACGGAGGAAGTACCATAGGAATCACACTGCAAACTAGCCAGAGCTTGTCTTTGTCAGCTGCCTGTAGATACCATTAGGGTGGATATCGCTCTCGTTTTATAAGTTTTTTCTTGAAAAAAATAGTTTAATTTAATATCATTCTATTAATAGTTTGAAATTATTTTTAGAGTCGAGCTAGCGAGCTAAGTTGAGTCGAGCCAAAACAAAATTTAATTTTATATAAAATTGACTCATTCAATATTTAATCAACTAATAAATATAATTAAAATAATTTTAAATTGAGCTAAGGAGCCTTATTTTTTTTCTACTCCTAGGTACGATCCCAATCCACCATGAACCACGAGGATTTGCTTTTCTCCCATTACGGTAATGGATCAATTAATGGCCCTGTTTCTTTACGGTTTCTAAAAGCGATTTTTGATTTTTGTTATAGTACCTAACTTTCAAATGGAGTATTTTCTTAAGACGGGATCTACAAGTTAGTTATAGTATATGCTAAAAGCTTAACATCTGTATCAACCAAAAATCGCAAGCGAGTATCTTTCTCTCCGTAATCTCTGTTACAAACAGCTAAAATTCAAAATTTTCAACTAAAAACTATAAACCGCAGTCATATCAAACAGGCCCATTACTCTCAGATGGACAAAAAACGATGGCTGGCACACAGTGAGCCACATGAGCTTCATCATGTGATGCACATGTTTCAACCCCGTAGCAGAACAGAAGAAAGAATCATCAAGTCAACCGGAGCTTGCTTGTACATCTGGCTTGCAAAGGTTCAACTAATAGCTGGTGCTTCGTCTCATAACGAATTTAGTATCCCCCTCCCAACTGCTCCCAACGAGATTCACATTCAATGTAGACCAAATAAATCTATGAATCTCGCAACAGTAGTCGGTTACTCAGTTTATGTTAATTCGAGTAATTTAGCAGATCATGCCTTCCACGTGGGCGGCAAAGTAAACAACAATATCACATTGCCAGGAATTATAACACAATGCCAAATCAAGAGGGCCAAACAGTTTCTTTCCAAGAAAGTTCAGGTCATAGTCTCCAAAGCCATCTAAAAAAAAGCTTTATTCCCCATGGTGGTCACATAGGCTATACGGTAAAATCCCCATTTTAATTGGGTAAGGTCGGTCAAATCCTTTTTCGGTCATATCTATTGGATGAATTCATTCCACATGGTGGTCACATAGGTAAGGTGGGTTTTTGTGAGCTGTGGTCACATAGGTGGTCACATAGATGAATTCTGGCTGTTCGTAAGAGATAGTATGCAGAGAGAAATAATCACATATGATTTTAGATGGTATAGCTAAACTCGGTATAGTGTCTACTACAATTAACTTATAAAAGCTGCTTTAAAAAGACACACCGTTTTAAAAATAGTTACTGTAGCAAAAAGTAAAAAAGCTGAACCCATAGCCGGGCCCAACCCACCCTATATCAGGCACATAATATAGTTGAGCAGCTTGCAAGTTACTCTTTATTAATATATATGACCCTATGCTATCTTTTTTTAAAAAGAAACTAAATAACACCTGCATTGGCATGCTACCTTGTGGAGATGAATAAATAATTTTCCTTTGATGCATAAGTGCCTGAAATAGACTGTATCAGTTGCTCTCCCTTTACAAATGGCACTTATTTCTTGATAGAGATGTGCAACGGTGCAACTAATGGCACGACTATAAAATACTGACACGATTCAGGTGCATAATTCCCACATTGGCTAAAATACAGCATAATAACTTCAGTTGATTTTTTTTTCAGGTTTGTATGCAAGTAGTTTTTCAATTTAAAATATCCTCATGGTGGTTGCAAAGATAGGCTAGCCAGAACAAGCAAACAAAACTATAAGAGGGCTTCAAGGTGGCATTTGATTGTTATCGAACAAACAAAAGGCCACATTTTGTTTGTTTCACTTAGAAGTTACAGCAAAGGAGGGTGATACAGTAACAATCTAAATACAAGGTTAAATATGTACCTGTGTTAGTAAAGAAATTAACGCTGAATCAAGACCGTCTTGCTTCCGACAAGAACATCGGCACTTCAACAGAACATGGAAAGCAGATGATATATCAGAGAAGCCCAAACTGACAAGTGTCCAAGGCTACGGGGGAAAAATCAGAAGTTAGCACAGAATTAAATTAAATTGTCCAACAAATGCATCACCACATGTCGTGTGGAATTGCTAATACTTACAATGAGTGCTGAAAGAATTCTTCACTGCACCGAAAAAAAAAAAGAGTCACTGGCGCTTCTCTTTAGATTTCACAGATGTCCACTGAAAGAACCACAATTTGCTTCTGGATTTGATGCAGGTCCCTGTCAATATAAAACACATGGTGGTCACATTACAATATCAATGCTTTACATCCACTCACAAAAATGCTTTACAACGTGCACATCCTGTTATGGCTGTTCCTCTGATGTGAACTGAGTAGTGAATTCTGAAGTACCTGGGCACAGGCACAGACATGGAATAGGCAGCCGATATCGGATCCCTTCTTCACAGACCTGGGAATGCAAGGTTCACGATGTCCTTTGCAAAGTGGTAGAGTCATCTTCATTCTCTGTTGTATTCTCGGCCTAAGAGACCATGTGGAGGTGACTACATGTTTGTGACGAGTAATTGATACTTGGTTCAGAAAGATTGAGTTTGATTTGAGTGTTTTCTGCAAAGTCGTAGCTTTTTTCCTGTAGTTGTAGTCTTTAAGAGGGCGTACGACCGGTTTTGACCATTGTCGTAGTTCTTTGGCCGTGGTCGGAAGGCTATTCGACCACGTTGGCTGTGGTCGAAGCCTGTTACGACCACATTGCCCGCGGTCTGAGGTCGCAAGTCGAAGCTACGACTGCTGCAGTCAGAAGTCGGCGTTTTACGACCACGTTGGCCATGGTCGAACGCTGCTACGACCACGTTGGTCGTGGTCGAAAACTTGGTTTGCAGTTTATGACCATGTTGTGTCGTTTACGACCACTCTGGTCGTGGTCGAGCGCACTTACGACTACGTTGGTCGTGGTAGGAAGTCGTCAGTTGGAGCTACGATCACAGCGGTCGAAAGTCGACGCTCGAAGTTACGACCACGTTGAGTAGTCGTGGCCTACGACCACGTTATCGCAGGAAGCGGTCGGAAGCACTCGGGTGAAGTCGTAGCGCGGTCGGTTGTGGTCGGAAGCCCATTCGATCACGTTATAGACTTAAGCTGAAAGTCATAGCTTCTGTTGTCTGGTCGTATGGCTTCCAGAAGCGGTCGTATCAGCTGGGAATCAGTCGTAAAGACTTATGAGAGGGTCGTAGACCGTGTGCATTAATGTTTAAGTGATTTCAACCGGTCGTAATGTAGGTACGACTGTGTGGAGTGTAATTTGAGCTCTGTTTCTCTGATGCAGATGTTTGTACACATTGTGTTGTGTGGTGCTATGAATGTTTGCTTGTCTGTGATGGTTTGCAGGACTTTGAGACTAGTCGTGGTGAGGCATGGATGGTCGAGACTAGGCACAGGGGTGCTGAGGTCATGAGCGGCCGGGAGATGCCAAAGACTACGAGGTCTATGAGGTGGTTGCAAGCGTGATCGGCAAGGCAGAAGGAAGCTTCCGGGAAGGCAGCAGAGTGGCATTTTGGAGAAATGCGGAAAACTGCAAAGGGAAGCTGTGTCTCTGACAATGCACAGGAGTTGTTGGCGCTAACGGGCAAAGCAGTAGAACCGTTGAGTTTAACGGGTAAAGCACTGGAAGCTTGTTTTCGCTAGTGGGTAAAGCGAGTGGTAAAGCCCGGTGTTAGATGGGGGTTTACGGGTTCCCCCGGTAGCAGAAGGCTATAAATAGAGAGGGTAGAGCTCGGGTGCTCGGTGAGATTCTGATCCCCGAGTTGCTTTGTTCTTCCTTGTTTATTTGTGAGTGTGTGGGTTCTCGGGATGGAGCAAGTGTACTCGTGTATCTCCCAGTTGGAGTGGCTGTAGAAACCTCCATTATCAATCATTCATCTCTCTTCCTCTCTGTTGAGTTTTTGTTCGGTGAATTGTTTGATTGTTTGTTTGTGCTTTCTCTGCTTTATCCTTTCCCATGTATGTCTGAGATGATGGTTCTCATTTGTGCTCTGACTTTCTTGATCTGAGTAAGTTCTTTGCTCGAGTTACCTTGCTTTCTTCTGCTCTGAACTGGGATCCATACTCAAGGCCATTTGGTCATGTTCTTCCTGAGAGCAGAGATTTCGATCGGGTCCTTGTGCAAATAGTCGCGCGCTCTCTCTCTGTCTTCGGTCGTTACTGTGTTCTTTCTTTTGTCGATCGACATTTTACTGTGAAGTCTCGACTGCTCTGAAACTGCTTCGGTCACAGCAGGGAGTCGTTCGACTACATAGTAAGGTATCGACTGTTCTGGGTTTTGGCCGACTCCATCATTCTTGATTAATCTCAGTTGACTTCCTCTCGATTTCCAGCGAGTTTTCATCTTCTGTCTTCATAGCTTCTGTAGCTATTGGAGAAGAAGTTGGTGAGAATACTTGGGGAGTTTTTGAAGGCACCATTCACCCCCCTCTGTTGCCATTTCGGTCCTACACGGTCATTCCAATGTTGCAACCTTACACTTATCCGTTGAAAGTGAATAGGATATATTTGAGTTATCCTGATCTTCTGCAGGCAGAAGTTGTACACTGGATGTTTTCTGGTAGACTACTGTATCTACTGTCTACTGAAGTAACTAAGCAATTGATCTGGGCATCCCAGTAGTTACTGTCTACTGGTAGACTTGCCTATTCATCAAGATTTCTCCACTTAGAGCACTCCCAATGCAGAAACTATGGATGGTTTCTATGGCATTAAATAAGGTGTCAAGTAAGCAAAATGCTGATGTGTCATTGGAGTTAAGGAGGAGAGATAAGGAAATGGTTTCTTATATAGACACCATGTCTACACAGAAACCAAGATAGAAAGAGCTGTGATAGGTACATGATAGGAGAGAGAAGATAGATGATTGGATGAAAATTTTATTTGTAGAAATTATTCATTGAGAGTATAGTTTCTATGGATAGTGTCTACATTAATTGACAAGTATAGAAACTATCTTATAGTTTCTGCATTAGAAGTGCCCTTACACATCGCACTAGGAAGGTTACCACCTTTAGACTCGGTTAGACCAGCTGGCCATTCTTCCATAGATATACTTTTGCTTTCGAGGCCATCACTACAGCAGCTTTCACCTGTTCTATCCTTGGACATATTTAAATATGGCATCTTCAAGTTCATAAATTTTCCTTTCCTGAGAACTGATACCGCACGTTGGATTAACACAATTGGTCAGTATAAGCATATACTATAACCAGTATTCCTTCAAAATTCAAAGTGCACACAGGTATAACTTAAGGCAGCTTTTTATTCGACAAACTGTACATAAGGCCAGGAGTGGTCGCCTTACAAATGCGATACGCTATGTTGAACTGAACATTCAAAACCATCTATTGTCTAAGTAGGCTGAGGCGGACCAGGAATTTTAAAATGGATATTTGAAATTACAAAAATATTGTTCAATAGAAAACATAAAAGTCCATAATAGCGAAAATTAAATTACAATTGTTCATACTAGAGACAACATCTTAAATAATATAAAGAAATTACAAAATAATTAAAAAAATAAAAATTAATGTGCCAATGCTTCATGCCTTCTGCGTCATTGGGGTTCTGAAGTTGGCTTTCATTAGAAATCGGTTTTGGCATTGAGGTGGAAGCTACCTTCTACATCTTTCCAGTTTTCTCTCATAAAGATTTCAAATCCGCAAACTTCTTCATTTTGAAAACTCAAAGATCTACAAAATCAAACATATACCTTCAGGATAACATAATGCTGACAATGTGGCCATCCACTGAAACATTAGCATTGAAATTGTTGAACAACGTGGGGATGTAATACTATCAAAAGAAAAAAAAAAGAGAATAGAATGCTATCGTCAGTCTCAGCTACAACACCAGAAATGGTGCACTTCATGATGGATGCAGGACTCGTATGTTCCTCAAGGAGGAAAGGAAGAGCAGAAATAGCAAAAGCACAGACATGATGACTGGTGAGTGTACCTAGTACCCTACTAATCTTGGCAAACACTCGCTGGTGAGGTACGCCATGTGCACCTTCCTTCTTCACTCTCCGGGGATGCTTGCCATCTCTGCCGCCACCTCAACCGTCGCTGCCTCTAGCTCTAGGGTTCCACAAGGGAGAGACCGAGAGGGAGTCGAGACTTGAGAGACCTCCGTGGCAAAACATGGCTGAAGGGGCTAATTCGCATTCCGCAAATGGGCCAGCCCAATAGGTTGGGGGAATGAGCCAAATAAGTTTGGTAGACATTTGGGCTAATTGGGTATGAAAATAATGAATTTGGCCCAACTAAATGTATACATATGTATTATATCTTATATATACTAGTTTTTTGGTCAAAAAGTTGAATACCCTTGAATTGTGTTGGGTCCGCCCCTGTAAGTAGGCGCATCACAGCCTAATATAATAAACACCAGGCACAGCAAAACTTGCTAGTAAGCATAACAAGAAATACAGTTTTCTGAACCAGTTACAGTGTAGAAACTAGAAACTCTAAGCAACATATTCTAAAAACTGAAAATATAACCAGGTGGAAATTAGGAAAGTGTGACAGTTAATTTGCAGAAACCCATCTTTTTATTGAAATAGTTCAGGCATATGTACGTCTCTTAAAGTGAATAAGAAACTCGTGGGCCTGGAATAAGTTTGGTAAGAGTATCCAACCAAGGAGAGAATTCCTCCGTATGAATGTTACAAAATACAGACAGTTGCTTAAACAGAAGTTTTAAACTGAAACAACTAAAGAGAATGTTCACAGGTAAGAAAGTGAAGAAGTGATAGTCATACATCTGACGGGGAGCTAAGACACACAATAGTTAAACAACTGCAACTATGTTAGCTCAATGACCATATACTACAGCCTGGTTTCAGCATGTATACTGAAAGGTGCAAATTCGAGTTATGGCATGAAATGGTTACATAACATAAAATTTTGCTCACCTATACTCTGTTGCTGTCTACAGATCTCTGGAAGATATCTTGCAGCTTATGGTGGGGTATTATAAAAAAAAAAACTCGACCTGCAGGGGTACAAGACACCCCTCGGCATTAGCTTAAGAAGAAAGATCCTCTCACAGATCGAGAAAATCCACGAACCCTTGCCCCACCCTGACACAGCGGCATCAGCCCGTGTGAGAGCGCCTAGGGGAGCTTAACGCTCGGCCCAGACGACCTGGGCCCTGACCTGACGACCAGCGACTGGGCGAGCCTTTCGGCCTGTGCTTTGGCTTATGGGGCAAGCGAGGGGATTTTTTTGCCCCCAGCCTGAGTTGAACCCAGGACCTGGGGGGTGCTACTAGAGCGTTCTACCACTATGATAGAAGCTCGTTCGCATGGTGGGGTATTATGAACCGGAAGTTCAGGTATTTCATTCAGTATAATATAAACTGGAATATGATCGGATCCTTCTAGCTTACTACTACTCCCTCCTTTCCACCTGTGGACAATGTAATAGAGTAAATCATTCTAATGTAACACGGCAAAACCCTGTACGCTACCCACTCCTCTCTCAGAAAAGAAATGTTTCCACCGTTCTTTACTTTGACATATTTTCAGAATTTCCTCTCCTGAAATAATTCATTATCTCACATTCTTCCATGTGGCAGTGAAAAATGCTATACTCTTCCACAGAATTGCAGTGATGGAAGCAGGCACCGGAAATGAGAATCCGATCTATTCTAGAACCGTAGTTGTATTCTTCAGCTTCAACTTTTTTATTAAAGCAAGTATAAGCTCCCACCCTGCATAAAAGAAGTACAGAGTGAGCAAGTAATTTTTGTGTAGGAGTATACTGTAGGTGTTATTCTTATAAAGATAGAAACTAATTGCTGCAAAAAAGGATGTGACTTGCTTTCTAAATCCGAATAATAGGCCACATACATAGTAATCCTTACATTTCTGAAGAATTTTTTTAATGAATAATCGAATAGTGAAATATATAGAGCAGCTCCCTCTCCCCTCTCCTCTGATGTGCCCACCTCGGGCTCGTCGGGGTTCGCCGTCGCTGAACTCCCTCGGTGGTCGGACACCCAACCTTAGCACCCTTCTTAGGCAGCCTTCTCCTAATGGCCTCCCCACCCAAGGTTGGTCGCAGCAAGGGGCAGCGCTGGCAAGATCGAAGCCCACCTTCCTCCCTCCAAAGCCCGGCCAGGTTGAGACCAACTTTGTGTTGGACTCTGTGAGGACATTTTGGGAATTTCTCAATTAGAGAAAAGAATAAAGTGGAAAAGGAAAAGAAATGATGGGGCCCATCTGTCAGTGAGAGGAGGTGAAGGGTTAACCCTTGCTCTCTCTCACGCACGTGGGTGGAAGCAGTTGGCTTCCGACTGTTTCGGTGGCCGGAGCCGAAAGCGCGAGCTGGCCCGGGTCCTTCGGTGCCGGCCGTTTGTGTCCACTGCATCGTGTGGTGCCATTCTCCTATTTAAGGTGGCCTCCCCTTCTTCCTTCCAGCGCAGAAGAGATCCGATTTTCCCCCTCTTTTGCTTGTTCTTCTTACTCGCTGATTTTGGCTTGGATTTGGAGGGGATTTGGAGTTTAAAGGCTGCCATTCTTGGTGGAAAACTCTTGATTCCCTTGGGTGCACATTACTTTGGCTTCCTCTAGCACCACATCACCTGTGGATGTCTTGGTTTGTGGGGAATTAAAGCTTTGTGCAGTCGATGCCTTGTGATGGTTGGCTTTGGCTTGACTGAAGGGAGAAGAAGGCTTGGATAGCTTTGATACTTGATGTTCATGGGTGCACTTGGCCAGTGCATCCTTGGTGGTCTTGTGCAGCAATCTCTTGTTCCTCGGCTGTGTTGTTTGATGTGCCCTGAATAGCAAAGGTTGGCGTTGTATCTCCGACGACCACGTCATCTCACCGCAGCATAGCGGGGTGATTGGTTTTCTGGGAAAGCGCCTTGTTGGCGTGCCTTGCCCAGTTTTCTTCATGATGGCTTTGAGTGCCATCGCTTTGTGAGTATCTCGGTTTTGTTTATTAGCATTTCTATAATTGTATGCAATGCTTGTCTTTCTGAAATTGTTCTAGCACTGGCAGTAGATGCTAATAATGCTTGTGGGCTCAGTTATCACTCAATGAGAATATTTGTTTAATATTGAGGTTGATTTGATAATATAATTTAGAATTGAGCTCTAAAGAGATGCTTACTGCTGACTTTGATGTTTACCACTTTGATCTCTTACTGTCGGCTGTGTTGGTTCATTCCTATTCAGTGATCTCTATTAAAATTTAGTACTCTATAACTTGTTTTGACTTATTAGAAGAAGTTCTTGTTGTCCTTAAGTTATTATGACCATGTTCTTTATATGTTAGTTAAGTCCCTTAAGCTGGTAGGAGCATTGTTTTTGAGGTCATTCATTCTTGTTAATGTTCTATAGCCAACTATAAATGGTCTTCTTTTGATTACAAATTGTTGTGGAAGAGTAGTCTAGCATGATTTAGAGCTCAAAATCTAAATTCTAATTATCATATCAATTTGTGAAGAGTATAAACAAGTATTGAGAAGGCCAAGATTTCTTCTTGAGCAACTCTGCCACTGAGAGCAAAACAAAACTCATTAAATCTAAGCTCTATGCTGATTTTATTTGTTTTTCTATCCATTTATATGAGCATAATGTTTGTATTAATTGACATGATGGATCTACATGTTTTCATGTTTATATTGCCAATTAAATGTTGTCTGAATTGTGTTTTATTTATTATTTTTACTGCTGGAATTAAAACTAAATGCTTGATACAACCGCATTAGTTTACAACCCTTCGTACCTGGAGGCAGCGGCTGGCGCATCCTCGAAGCCAACCACCTTGGAGACAAAGTCAAACTCCCTGGTGTTGGCAGTTGCATCAGCCCCTCCTCCAGCGGCATCTTTGCTTGGTGCCCCTCCACACCAGTCTCGCTTTGAAGGCCACCTCCTCCCACCTTTGGAAGCCGATGATGGCTGGCACATTGTCCTTAACAGGCGCCGTTGGAAGCGTGTTGAACCTCGCCTGATGATTCCGGTGGACCAGAGGGCAGAGATTCCCGCTAACCTTGTCAGTTGTTGCTGGAACTGCCTGGGCTTAGACCATGTCAAAGTCGACTGCAGGAACCCCACTCGCTGTAGACATTGCAGAGCCTTTGGACATCACATCAAAGACTGCAAACGCCCACGAAGTCCACCTCAAGGAACCGTCAGGCCTCTACGTCGCCATGACCGGGCGTCGTCTCCGACTCAAGACCACGACTTCTCAAACACATCATTTCCTTCCCCTCACCACAATACCTTTGACTCCCAAGGGACTGCATTTGGCTTAGATAGCCGTCGTGCCGCCACGTTGGAGGCGTTGAATGAGGTCTTCATACCTCGTCGTACCTTCCTTTCTTTTGCCTTGCCCAGACACCTGGATGGAAGGCCGGACCAGGCTATATGCCTCATGCCTGGCACCACATCTCATGTGGAGCTAGAGATGCATCTCAAGCATGCCCTTGTTGCCTACGTTGGAGGGAACCGGCCGGCGGTAGCGGCTATAGCGATTGTGGAAAGGATAGACATCCCTCATTGCAACTTCTCGGTCCACAACTTTTGACCAAAAAATTCCTCATCGCCTTTTCCTTCGAAGGGCTTCGCAATCAAGCAGTACCGGGATGCCCTGCACTGTGAGGAGGCAATGTCAGCGGACATACGCACCACTGCACTCGGCAATGTGTAGACCGCTCTTGGCACCTTCCCACCCTTCCTCCTTTGTTGCTACCGGTGTGCGCAGCCGGCCCAATGGGTATAGTTGACCCTCTGCCGGATGTGCCAGTTCTTTCCCCCAGCCCGGTCATTCATAGTGGATCAGGTGCGCTCCGCACAGATCTGGTACCGGAATGGCCGGACCCCACCCCCAAGGAAAAGCTTCCTCAGGCCAACCCCTTTCGCCGCCGGTAGATCCCCGCCTCTCGACTGTTGCAGCAGTGGAGGAAGAACATACCGATGCCAAAATCTCACGGCAAGGTCAGATCCCGCTGTCGCCACTGAATTACAGTCCTCTAGCCACCACGCCACAGGTGCACAAAAGCTCCGTGGTCATAGGGCCCACCTCTGCATCCCAGCTGCTCCCTTTTAGCTCGATGGCCCCCACACCTATTAGCAGTCTGAGGAGATCTATGAAACCCAGCTCTTGCTTGACACGTCGTCGAACTACCAGCGGATTTCCCGGGGCACAGCAGTCGTGACCTGCTGTGCTCAACACCTCACAGCGTGGGGCTCAAGGGATTGGTGGTGACCTACAGTCGTCAACGCAGAGCCCCCTCCACACCTACTCCTTTTCAGCCAGAGCAGCTTGAGCCACTCAAGGTTATGTTCCTGCTGGGCAGTCTCGCCTGAAGCTTGGGCTGAAAAACACATCACACAGGCCACAATTTACTCGACCCGATGGACCTTGTGGGCCTTCCCCGCCTTCGCTCGACCCAAATGCAAATAGCACAGAAGAATCCCTAGCCCGCAATCTCAGCACACAAATTTTAAGCCTTCTGATTTCCCGAGCATCACAGGAAACAATGGCTCCAACTCCAAACCAGGTGTCCAAAGCCATCTCCCAGCTTCCCACACCCCTGCTCCCAAATTCGATGAGTCGCCGTCGATGCTTAAAGACTTGCAGCCTGGTGAGGATCCCGCGTCATAGCAAGTGACCGGCCTCCAAATCACTCAGAGGATTGGACCCCCCCCCCAATGCTATTCTTACTCGTCATGGAGGCTCTCAATGCTTACTTTCGCAAAGCAAACTCACTTTCAGCTCTCACCACACTGGGTTTGCAAGGCCTACAAGAGCGTGTGTCCTTATATGCTGACAATGTAATTTACTCCATTGCCCCGAGAAGACATGACTTACAGATTGTCAAGGAGATCCTATCCAACTTCGGGCATGTGCCCGGTCTGTGTGCCAACTTTCAGAAGAGTTTGATTGCTCCCATACACTGCTTTCAGGAGGAAACCAACATCGTCTTACAATAATTGCCTTGTCAGCTCGCCTCTTTCCCAATGAATTAATTAGGTTTGCTACTAACTTCATCCAGACTAACCAAACCGCAGGTTCAGCTGCTGATCGACCGGTTCATCAGGAAGCTACCAACATGGAAAGGGAGTCTGTTATCATCAGGAGGTCGACTCATTGTCGTCAAGCAAGTCCTCTCCATGGCACCCATCTACCATATCCTATCGCTCGACCTGCCTACCTGGGCAATCAAATCAATAGACAAAAAATGTCGGGCTTTCCTTTGGAAGGGCTCAGAGGCCGTTTTGGGAGGAAACTATATTGTCGCATGGAAAACCATCTGCATACCAATGGCTCTTGGTGGTCTAGGAATTCTCAACCTCAAGACAATGGGCTATGCATTGCATCTGCATTGGTTGTGGGGGCAGAAAACAAATCAATCACGTGCATGGACTACCCTACAAGCATCTCATGATCCAGCCGTCCACGCAATGTTAAAGGCAGCCACAACAGTGCGGCTTGGTGATGGCAACCGAGCTTTATTCTGGCTAGACAACTGGATTGAAGGCCCATCAGCTGAAGACATAGCACCAACCATTTACAAACTTGTTCACAGCAAAATCAAGAAAACCATCACAGTGTGCCATTTCGGTTGAAGCAATCGTTGAATTCCTAATCCTACAACACAAGGTTGGCTTCGTCTCACTCCAACCACACGGCACAGATTTGCCACGGACACTCTGTGCCCCTCTATGAGCAAAGCTAAAAAACAATTGATCACCTTCTTGTTCTATGTCCTTAGGCTCGCCAGGTCTAGGGCCTCTTCTCACACTTTTTGGGCAAACCGCGACACCTGATAACAGGTCATGTTCATTTGTTAGACTGGTGGATCACAATGCGCAAGCAAGCGCCCTAGGTTCATAGGAAAGAACTTGACTCTAACGTAGTTCTCTTCCTTTGGACAATCTAGAAAGAACACTATGCTTGGACGTTCAACAAAATCAAGATGAGCACTGGAGGGATCTTGGACAATCTAAAACGGGAGCTAACATGTTGGCGCGCGGTGGGCGCAAAGTCGCCACTAATCCCAATGACAAGCATCTTCTAATCCCCTTGCCTCCTTGCAGTTTTTGCTGCGTAGTCTCAACCTTTGTTTATCCATACTCCATTTTGTTTCCTCTTCCCTCTCTATGTCTCTCTTCAGTTAGTTTCTCCTTTCTATCTTGTAACTCAAACACTAGATCCCTAGTGTATGTAATCTTTTCCCCCTCTCTTTAATACAATGACATGCAAACCATGTGCATGTTCCCTAAAAAAATAGTGAAATATCCACTTACCCCATGGGCATGGAGCAACTAGTTATAACAAAGCCAAGAGTAGAATAGGTTGGAATAGCACATATGTAGGCATGCAAAAAAAAAAAAAGAGGGCTTGCAATACCTTTCGGGGTGTTTGATCTGAAAGCATCAAAAATGGGATCTCCATGTTCTCTCAGCATGGATCCCAACCATTCCCGAAACCTTGAATTAGGGAAAGGATAATAAACCAACTATTGTACTTGAATTCCTTTAAAGAAAGCATGACATAAAATCGATCACTTGTGTCGAGTATAACAAACTAGTGCATTCATCACAATGGAAGGCCTAGTCCAAAACATTAGTTTGAAGCTTCACTGTAAACGGGTTGTTGTTAACAATTTCAACTGAACTTATGTTTCGAGAGATTTTTAGGTCTAAGAATAGAGGATCAATCAGATGAGCCCTAGACCTACCGTCAAACCAACTAGCCGGTATGACTGGTCTTAGGCCAACGGTCAAACCAGTCCATCAACAGCGGTCTGACCTATCCTATGTAGAGGCTGCTAATTTTATTGGCTCTTATTGCTAGCTTTGTTTTTGCTTTGTCATGTTGGTGTGGTCTAGACTTGATAACTATCATAGTCACTCATGTGAGGATTTTGAAAACCATGAGGAAAAAATTCCAGGAATCATTGAACCCTCTGAATGCTGGTATCGGTCCTACATTGTCTATCCAACAATCATTGTATGACCATCTCAATGTTAAACCTACTGAGAGTATCGGTAAGAAATTTCAACGATGCACAATAGGGGCACTCCAAGTGGCTTATAAGCCAGAGCATATGACTTATTTTGCATTATAGTTGTTGTTGGCTTATTCTGCATATTTAAATATAAAAAAGTAAAAAAAAAAGTTATAGCAACATAGATAATATAAAGGAATAAGAAGGAAAAAAGAAAAAGCAAAAAAGCCCAAAACAACTAAAAGCCAGAAAAGACGAAAAACCAGAAGCCAGAAGTTTCAGCTTGTGCTTCATGGTGATGTGCGATTGATCTACCTTCTTTGGAATAATGTGAAGCAAAGATGATGCTAACTGTATTTTATAATTACGGGTTAACCAATTGTAAGCCGTTAAAATTTCTCAAAGATTATGACAGGGACATGATATTAAGCACCATGGACCATCCTAAAAAAATATGCCCTTGATCATATCAACATTCACTTATACCGATTGCCGTTCTTTCTAATTTATGGATTATAGTTTATGGTTTTCTTCAACAAATAAACGGGATGACTTTTCCACCACCGTTTCGAAGTCACTTATCGGGATAGACTTTTCGAAACAACTTATCGGCATTCGGTTCGTTCGCACAAGCATTCGTGATAGGGTCAAAAGCCATCAGCCATAGCTATAAACCTTAAACCGTAGCTGAAAAGAACGTGCAGACAAGGGTTTTTTTTTCCTTAAATGAAATTCAGAGTGGTTAGTTAAACTGAGGAACAAAGGCAAGCCAATCCACCGGAAAATGGAGTTTGGTACTCTGAAAACGAAATGGCTTCTACTGTTATCCTACTACATGCAGAAGCAGCTCAAAGCCTCATAATAATAATATCTCAGGAAAGAAGTGTTAGGAATGTAGGGAAAGTTGTTTAAGCATCAAATACACCTGAATCACTTCAGATATTTTCCCTTCATCAAGATCTTTTGTCAAATCACCACCAACCTCAGACTGCTGTTGCTTGCATAACCAGGAACATATTAGTCTTACGGGGAATCATGTAGTTTCAGAAGCACGATTACTCAGTTAACACACCTCTGATTCTCTGTCCCACCTCAAATACAGACGATATTCAGAGCTGCAAAGGCGAGGGGAATTCAGTGCGTAAGTAAGGTGCTAATCTGGAGCCTCTTCAAGCGTCATAAATCAAATAGCTGACAAAAGCAAATCCTCAAACGAAGATTGAGTAAGTTACACACTTCTGTTCAATTTGTACTATGAACAAGGGCAGAACACAAGGACTATGATCTTCCTCATCTGATTAAGATAAATAAACTCCCTAATTGAGAACCTACAGAAAGCAATCCTATACGTCTACAGGCGAGATAAATGATTGTTTGGTATGATCAATCAATTAATCGTCGAGGCATATTCACCTTCTTGGCGTCTACTGCCAAATTGCCCGGGCCTAACCTGATCTGAAGCTCCCACCAATCCACCACCAAGCGATCCTCCCATGTCCGCCTCGAATGGGAATGGGCAGGGTGTTGCCAATGCAATTGTCGCAGGAAAAGGGGAAATATGCATCATTCTCCGCCGCTGAGCTCCACCGTCCTCTCACCATCGGTGGTTTTTTTTTACATCATCGGTGTTCTTATCCTTCCTTGCAAAACTTGGGGAGGTTAAAAAGGTATCATATCAACTGGAAATATTAACTTGTACGGGGGTTGCTTTGCAAATACACGTGGACCATTAATTTTCTCAGGCTTAATCCAACACGCTCAAGTTGATCGAACGGCCGAAGTGAATCAAGGGACTGAAAGTAACAGCACAGAATAGTCCGAGGGTCCATTAGTAAATTATACTTGTATTATTGGTCAAGATGAGATCTGGACCGCGTAACTTCGGTTGAATGGTTGTAGGGGAGACCCAGGTTTGGATCGCGGATAATATCCACGGTCCACCCAGGACTAGCCGCTAAGGCGTAGTCATTAGTCAACGAATTTGCCTCACTGACATGTGGGTTGTATATCATATTTGGCGCACTTGTCGGTGTGCCAGAGAGCTACCAAGAACAACAACTCCTCCCACTCACCCTGCCATCGCCTTCGCGGCTATTCACCGGAGCTCCGCCTCATGCCGACCGTCCTTCCCATCGTTCCCCTTCTTTCTGGAAGCCTCACGACGCATGCAACCACCCGTCAGGAGCCCCTCTATAGCCTCAATCGCCTTGTTAAGAACTTCAGCTGATCATACGCTTGAGCTCACACTCGAACACACACGAAGTTAGGAGAACAAAGCAAGAACACAAGAGTTTTTACGCTGCTAGGAAACTGAGCAACTTGTCCTGTTGTATTAGACTCCTATTTAAAGGAAATCCTAGTCTAACTATGGTGGTTAAGCCACCCTTATTATGCATCACCTCCTACACGATCCCACGGATCCAAACCATGTCACACACGACACTAACAAACCAGGAAAACCACTCTCGCGTGGACTGAGCAAGCGTCGAGTGTTTACGACTGTTACAGTGATCTTTTGACTATGACCACTATGAATGCTACGGTGATCTTTCGACCACGACCACTACGACTGCTACATTTTATCTACGACTTACGACCATGATGGTATAGTAATCTTATGAGTACGATTTATGATCATGGTCAGTCGACTGGCTCTTCGACCATGGTGAGCGAGCTGAATTATTCAATATTTACCCCATAATCCTTGCTTTGTTCACCTGTGATCTCGACGACGCTAATCCTTGTGCGTTGGTCCTGAAACTTGACATGCCCAAGCGGCTTCGTGAGAATGTCTGCGAGCTGCTCCTCTGTGCGAGTATGCTTAAGGATGACTTTTCCTCCATCAACACACTCCGTGCTTACTTTGGTCATGAAAGATAGGATTCTTGGTTAAAACAATGGCAGACTTGTTATCCACCTTCAGCATCAGCACGCTAGGCTCCAAGCAGAGAAGTTCGCCCATTAGCTGAGCGAACCAGATGCCTTGACATGCCATGGTCATCGTGACGATGTACTCCGCCTCGCAGGAGACAGCGCCACCATCCTCTACTTTTGTGACTGCCAAGCAATGGGGTTGCCTCCAAGGAAAAAGAGCACTCCAGTGGTGCTTCTGTGGTTATCGATGTCACCACCATGTTGCTGTCATTGAATCCCAACATCAGTGGCTGACCGTCTTTCTTCCTTGCATAGCAGACTCTATGGTGGCATGTTCCGACAATGTAACACAGTAGGTGCTTGACCACGACCAAGTGGTCTTTGTGCGATTTCTCCATGAACCGGCTTGTGTAGCCCACTGCATAGGCTATGTCCAGCCGCATATTCACCAAATACCGGAGACTGCCAATGATACTCTAGTACTGAGTGGCGTTTACCGGCGGACAGGAGCTTGACTTGCTCAGCTTCAGGTGAGCTTCCATCAGCGGTTGACAACTGTTGCAGTCCTTCATACCGCTTTTCTTGAGCACCTTGACAAGAGTTTTTTCGCTGCTAGGAAACTGGACAGCTTTTTTCTGTTGTATTATATTCCTATTTAAAGGAAATCCTACTCTAACTCTGGTGGTTAAGCACGTGTCGAGTGTTTACGACTAAGCACGTAAACAAGATGTTGACAAACCGGGAAAACCGCTCTCCCATGGACTAAGCATGCGTCGAGTGTTTACGATTGCTACAGTAATCTTTCGACCACGACCACTACGGCTGCTATATTGTATCTATGACTTATGATCATGACGTTACAGTACTCTTACGAGTACGATTTACGATTATGGTCACTTCGACTAACTCTTCGACCATGATGAGCAAGCTGAATTATTCAGCACGGCTACGGCTGCCAGGAGGAGGTGTTGCGGCGCGCCGGCGGCTTCTCCCATCCGGGCGTTGCATGATACTTCTTCTCGACAGAATGCCTAAGAGAATTGGCTGACGGCGCAATGCCCCCGCGCAAAAGAACGCTGGCTAGCAGGTTTGTTCCGATACCAACAAAGATGCTGATGCCCTGAAAACAAGACAGAAAACTGTTCAGAAAAATGGACTGGAATTGATCCGAACTAGTATGTCAATGCCATACAGGCTAATGGTACAGCAATCGCAACGTTCTCTACTTCTCGTCAGGTCCAGGGTACACATGTATGCTACTGTGCAACCATTACAACGTTCTCTTCAGGATAGACACTATGCTGAGGTGTAGCATTCACGGTCAGTACTGCAGTAAACTACAGTCTTGATACTATTGCATCCCTTCTTTCTTTCTTTCTTTCTGTCTGAGAACTTTTACAATGCGCATGGTAAACAAGATGTAATTTCTGATGTTGCATGTGACAAGTAAAAGCAGGATGGACCAATCTACTGGGGAAACCATGTGCACTCGTTGCAGGCCCTCCCTTGTTACAGAAGAACGCAGGCCCTTACACATCTACACGTGCCTCCTGCCGTGCTCTTGACACTGTGCTGTGCTACTCAGCCATGCTCAGAAAGACCAAACAGAAAAGTGTTCAAAAAAACTGACTTGAACTGATGCAAACTCGTATTCCATACAGGCTAATTGTACAACCATTACACCGTTCTCCTCAGGGGACACGTATAGGCAGGTTATCGTACTAATACAACCATTACAAGCTTCTTTTCTGGGTGCGTACTATCCTGAAGGGGAAGCCACACAATCTGTAGCCTTCTCAGTCGGTAGCACTACAGTTTACAAGACGAAAGTTCCGTCGAATCCGCCATTAGAAACTTCTGTGGCAGTACGCTATACCAATCGAATTGATCCATCCATCTTGTCCAAAGAATCAAGACATGAATCCCCTTATTTTAAAGAAGTTACAGATGCTGTTCTTCCAGAATGCTATTGCTCGATCTCAATGCGCGATCTGTTCCCGCTTTCATCGAGCAGTGACTAACTTACCCTCTGCACCACTTCCGACCTGTTCGACCTCTTGCTCCCATGAATCTTGGCGTACACCTTCTTGGTCCTGAAGCACAGCAAGACGTCGAGGCCGAACCCGACGACGCAGGCGAGTGCCATGATGACGAACACGAGGCGGTAGCAGTGCGCGCCGACGCAGGTGTTGCCACCGCCGGGCACCTTGGTTGCCTGCGCGTCGTAGAGGAGGCCGGCGAGGAGGCCGGAGAAGAGGAAGGAGCCCAGGGGCAGGTTGAGGATGAGGATGTTGTAGATGAGGCCGTAGTGCTTGAGCCCGAATAGCTCGGACGCGGTCGGCACGGTGACCGCCAGGCGGACGCCGTAGCAGACGCCGACGACGACCGAGCCGATGAAGAGGGAGCCCGGCATGGCCACGGACATCACGACGTAGCCCACGGCCATCAGGATTTGGGAGGCCGCGTTCCACAGTGGACGTGGCATTGCTCTTGTCCTGAAAATTTAGTGATGTTCACCATGTCAGACATATCAGAAATGAAATCACCATATTCATTTGCAAACATTGACTTCACTATTTATTGACTTAGTATAGAACCTTTGGTCGGACTAACAAGCGGTTGAATTGATCGTCCAGAATAGGATGATCGAAAATGAGAAGAAATTGATAGTTCTATAGCAATCTGAATTTTTAGAGTCAAAATGTGATACTGATTAAACGTTGCATGTTTTCTGTAGAAGTGTCACATCTTACAATGCTGCAAATAGTAAATTGACCATGTTGACTTTTCGTCGACATGCCCGTCCCAACCTTTCCTTCCAAAAAAAAGTCCCCACCTTTCATGGAGGACACCACTATGGGTGCCGGCTCCATTAGATCTTGGATTTCTCACACGAGTCGACATTACCAAGAGGAAAAGCAACAAAATCTTTGCACCATTCATGTGTCATCTCTAATGGTAGGCTTCAAATATGAGGCCCTGATCGGTTCGGCTTGAGCTTCTGGCTTCTGACTTATTTTTCGCTATTTATGAATTTCGTCTTTTTCTGAACTTTTGTCTTTTTGTTGAGCTTTTTTGCCGGTTCTTTTTTCCCGTATTCGTTTGTATTATACATATTGGGCTAACATATTTTTTATATTTTTAAAATTTTTAAAATTTAATTATGCTAAATAAGCCTTTATTAGCTACAGTGCTTTTTTCAGCCATCTACAGTGCTTTTTTCAGCCATAAGCCATGAGCTTTTAAGCCGAACCGATCACCACCTGAATATCTGATCAAGATAATGACACCAACTCCGTACTACGGAGCTGGCTAGGACGAACGGAAATTAATGGAGATCAGGGGCGGCACTACACCCGGATAGCTGCGATCAAAATGGCTTCAGCTTCTGACTTTCGGCTTATTTTTTACTATTCATAAATTCCGTCTTTTTCTAAACTTTTGGCTTTTTGTTGAGCTTTTTTGCCGGTTCTTTTTTCCGTATGTGTTTATACGTAATAGGCTAACATATTTTTTATATTTTTTAATTTAATTATGTTAAATAAGCATCTGTGTCAGCTACAGTGTTTTTCTAACCAGCTACAGTGCTTTTCAGGCATAAGCCACACAAAAAAAACCCAAATGGTCACCACCAAAGTAGGCTTTAACTTAGGATGTGAAAAAATATCTAGTGAACAGTTTGATTAAATTCAGTCTAGTCTGATTAATATTTTTATAATCCAGTCCAAATAATCTAGTTTATTTTACCACTGAGCCTCGGGCATAACTTCCTGATGCCGTCGCTGATGGAGATGCATGGGACTATGGGAGGGAGGGGGAGAAGAGGAGGCAACGTACTTAATGAAGTGCTCGGAAATGGTGCCGGAGGCGATGCGGCCGAAAAAGCCCCAGATGCTGGTCATGGAGACGAAGATGGAGACGTCGGAGTAGCCCATGGCGACGCCCATCTGCCCCAGGTTGTTCATCACGGCCAGCCCCGTGCCGACGCCCATCAGGAAGGACGCGAACAGCAGCCAGAAGTCCAGCGACACCAGCGCCTGCGCGATCGTGTGTTCCTCCCCGAGCCGCGGCCTCTCGCCGGGGCCCCGCTCCTCCGCCTCCGCCTCCTTCCTCTGCGCCGCCGCCTTCGCTGCTAGCAGCGGGGCTGTTGAGTCGGCCTCCTCGACGTCGGCGTTCGCCTCCTTCCGCGCCTTCATCCACGATTTCCACGCCACGTGCGCCGGCACGACGGCCGGGGACGCGATGAGGACCAGGAGGACTGCCACGAAGACAGCCGAGACGACCCCACCGCCGCCGCTGATGCCGGTGAGGTCGACGGCGAGGAGGTACAGCGCGATGGTCACGGCGAGCGTGTTTATTGCGGCGAAGCACCGCGCATCCTCCTCCTGCCTGCCCACCGCGCCGCCGGTCTGCCCCTCGCGGAGGAAAACCATGGCGATGGCGCAGACGGCGGCCGGCACGACGGCGAGCATGACTAGGAAGGACGCGGGGTCGTCGGCGAAGAGCGCGGAGCAGACGTCGGTGAAGATGGCGGTGCTGAGGCCGACGTAGCCCTTGAGCACCCCGGAGACGGGCCCCCTGCTCCGGCGGAAGTTGCGGATGCAGGTGACGAGCACGGCGGTGTTCATCCAGGTGGTGCTGTTCCCGCCGAGGCAGAGGAAGACGCACATCTGCCAGTAAGGCAGCGGCGCGACGGTCCTGGATACGACGAGCCACTGCGCGCCGTAGCCGAGGAACCCCTCGAGAGAGCCGATGGCGAGGAGGAGCCAGGTGGGGACGCGGTCGGAGGCGAGGCCGGCGAGGAGGCCGAACGCCTTGCCGACGTCCTTGGCGACGGAGAGCCCGTTGAGCTGCAGCTGCGTGAGGCCCATGAGCGTCTTGATCGAGTCGGAGTAGTTGGAGAAGGTGTAGTTGTTGCCGGAGATGCACTGCACCCACACCGCCGTCACCAGGCCCAGCCACCTGCCCCACCGCGTCCCCGCCATTGCGTCCAGCGCCGCCGCCACCATCGCTTCACAATCTCAAGTCTCAAACGTACGTACGCTTAACTTGCTTGCGTCGGCGCCGCCGCGCGCGTGGGGTTCTTGGTTGCGGGGACGCGCCTGTCTCGGCCAAGGGAGGCGGTATGGGAGGGAGGGGGAAGCGGGGGCGGTGGAGCCGCGTCGCTTTCCGGTCGTGCTTGCCTCGGTCAGCGCGCGGGCGCGGTGGATTGGGGTTTTTTTTTGGGGGGTTGTTTAGTACGTCTAGGCGTCGTTGGTTGGAATCGAGGAGCGGTGCAAGCAAAAGCGAAGCAACGAGGGGTCGTTTTTATAGGGGACTGGAGGTAGGCTGCCAGGGACGGTGTATGTGGTCGGGTTAGTGGTCCCTTGGGGATATTTTTAATCCGGATTAGAGGGCGTGTGAGTGTGACGGGACGTTCGTGGTTTTGGTTCTATCGTCTTTTTTTCTTTGGGAAAGACGATGATTTTGCGACGATTGAGTGAAAAGAGAACGTTTCTTTTCATTATCTGCCGACTCCTGCGAATGGTTTCTATCATATTTTTTTGGGTCGGCTAGTTCAATGTTTGCGTTATTTTCAGCTACGGCCGGCGGTGGCTTTTAATTTTAGCATAAGTATATATACGAATGAACTGATTATTGATAAGTTACTTAAAAAATTGTTTCGAAACGGTGGCGAAAAAAATATTCTATTTATTTATTTAAAAAAACATAAATAATAAACTAACAAGAACATGCCGATAAGTTTTGGGTCCTATTGTAAGGTTTATGCTCCGGTCTCCGGATTCGTCGGCCCTTGGTGTGTTGTGTAGGGGTGCCAAGGTGTCAGTGGTACTGCTAACTGTGGGTGACAATGGTAAGGTAGCAAGTGGAAATGTTGCTGATCGCTGTGGACGGTAACATAGGAGAGGGATTTAGGTCAAAAAAGGACGGTGCTACCAGGGATGATGAATCTCTAGTCTCTCGGGACACGCTTTCCCAATGCCAATGGCTGCTCATAGGAACATGGTCATGTGGGAGCTCGTTTATTCAGCAGTTGGGTTTTTTTTTTATCTTATATAAACAACACTTGGTCATCATGTTGGGCATGGCAACGACGGCGTAAAGACGTTTCTTCTCTTGGAAATTACTCCTAGCATGCTCTGCACGCTTTCCTCAATCCTGGTTTGGCAATAGGCCTCACTCTCGCTTGAACTTGCAGAAGCTCTTCCCGTTGGGAGTATTCTTGATTGCAAGTCGTACAAACCACAAACATTCATGCGAGAATTGAGAAGTGAAGCGTGTATAACTTGTACAGGAGCATAATCTTTATCTAGTTTCCACCGTCCTCGCTTGTTGATTAATGCATGAATCTTAAATCGGAACAAAGTTCGTCGCAACCAAAGCTACGCAATTAAGGGTAAGCAACATGGGTATCTCTCCTGCCGCCGCCGGCCTGTCGATAGATACTACACTGGTATAAAAATGGTGAAACTGTGGATTGTTGCAGCACGAAACTGGTTGCTTTCTTCTCAGGATCCAGTTTTATTTATATTCTTTCGCTTTCCATTAAAAAAGAGACTGCAAAAGTACACACCACAACATTTTTAAATATATATATATATAGGAGGATGCCACCGCGTTTTTTTATTGCTGGAAATTTCCTTCCGACTAGTGGAGTAGCTGGTACCGATTGCTGAGTGCAAAGAAAAGAGGGAAAAGAAGAACTAAACAAAGGGAGAAACACCTGTCATTGGGTGTTGCTTTTAGAAAGTAAAAAACATTTTTATTTATTGAGACCTTTCTTATACAAATGATAGGGTTTTTCCCAATATAAGTACATGTACAAATGAATCGGATGCTGATAAATACTGTTTTGAAAAGACCATCCAATAAGCTATTTTAAAATGATGATAAAAATCATTATTTACTAGTTATGTACCCGTACGTTGCAACGGAGCTCATTGAATATATAGAGAATCGTACTATAGAAGAGAGTTACTTTGATCGATTGAAAAGTGAAGAATGATAAAAAGTTAAGTGAATAGAGTAATTAGAAGAGAATTGAGGTACAACCATCAACTCGTTTTTTATAAAGTAATAGATAGATTCAGCAGCGGACGGACTTTGGTCGTGGAAAAGGCGGTGGCCCACCGTGCAAAAGGTACGGGAAACGGAGCATCCGAACATGGGCCGGTTGGTGCATATGCCTGCCTCCCCGCCATCCTTTCTACTGCTGCGCGCGTCTTTTTCTTCCTGACGCGGACGGACAGGAGGAAGAAACCGCACGGAGCACGCCTCCCAGATCTCAACTCTACGTGCATTAGTCTGTACCGTACTGTAGTGTACGCCTGGCCCCGCTCAGCTGTGGGAAGGCAACTTCGCTAGCAGTACCAGCTTCCTTCCGACCAACCGAGGCAGGTCGTCAAATACTAGCTAATCCTTGCCCGAGTCAGACCCATGAGGCGTGGATTCTGCGCGATGCCATGCCGTTACCACGGCGGCCATGGTTTCTCGAGGAAAACACGGTCGGCGTTGGCACGATTGCCTGGCGAACCAGCCGCCGGGTGCAAAGCAAGGGGCCGGCAGTTCGTTCTCACGTCTGCTGTTTGGAAAACCTGAATGCGCTCGTGTCCTGTGATCCTGTCCTTTGTGTGTTCCGGTGCAAAGCAAGTGCTATGCTTATTTTGGTTTGAACTTCTAATTTCTGTTTTGTTTTTTACCATTTTTAAATTTTATCTTTTTTCTTCTTCTTTTTTTTTGCTTTTTAAGCTTTTTTTTGTTGGTTCTTTTTTCGTATTTGTTTGTATTGTCTATGATTGGCTAATATATTTTATCTATTTTTAAATTTTTAAAAATTTAATTACATCAAATAAGTCACTATCAGTTAGAGCATAATTTCAATTAATTATAGTGCAATTTTATTCATAAGCTACTTTTTTCTAGCCAAAATAAGCAGGCTGAAAGCTGAAAGACGCTTCCCTTTGTTTCTGAGAGAACCGATCACATCTCACAGGCGCTTAGCATACATGCAATAAGATCGAGAAAGCTGAAAACCAGACTCATGATCTTCCTTTACATGAACACACCTAAGGGCATCTGTAGTGTATGAAAAGAGGAGGTCTTAAGCCATCTTAAGGTCAACCATATACATTACAGGGGTGACCTTAAGCAGACCCTAAGCAAAAAAAGCTTAAGGCTGGTCCTCAAGCTAAAGACCTGGCCATAAGCATTAAAATACAATTTTTCTTTATCTGCCAAGTGGGACCGTCTTAAGGCCCCTTGGGTTATATACACTATGGAGTTGGTCTTAAGGTTTAGATGGGACCCATCTTAAGACCCTTTGGGCTTTATACACTACAGATGCCCTAAGTGCACTTGCCTCCTTCGATTTAGAGTAAAATAAAAAAGGGTGCACCTACAGCTCTGCGGTCTGCGATAGATCTGATGGTCGTAAGAATCTTTTGCTGGTGGTAGCTCGCATCCCGGACCGGCCAAAAGCTACCATCCGGAGGCTGCCATGTAGCTCGCCGTAAAAGTCAAATCAGGCTCTAATACAAAAAAGACACAGCCTGTAAGTGTCTAATCTCTCGAACAAAGAAGATGGCTGGGTTTTCTCGAGAGTGAGTGCGAGTGACAGGGACGGGAAGCCGGCGCGTCCGGACAACGCGTGCGACAAGATATTCTATAGATCGCGTCGGTCTTACTATTACTGGACAAGGACGAAACGGCCTTCCTTCCGGGTAAGAGCGTTTTCTGAACTGCAACGGCCTTCCGGTACTTGTACAGTCGGAACGAATGGAACGTATCGTCGGTAAAGGTAGTGGCAGTGTTGATATGTTCCTTTGTAATTTAGATAAATATACAGAGATTTAAATGTAAAATATAAAGAGTGTTATAATGAGAATACAGAGAGAGCTGGATTGAGAGATCCATAAATTTCGCCTAGTGTCTCATCTCTCTTCTTAGCCCTAAATCCAAAAACACCCTAAAATCACCAAGTAAATTAAGATGGTATCAGAGCAGGTAGATCATGTGTGATCTCACCTTTCTTCGTTGCTTTCGTCGCCTGATTCTTTATTCCGGGCGTTGGATCGAGTCTTCGACGCCGCTCTTTGGTGGGATCAGTTCCAGGTGCGATGGAGGCGCTTCGCCACAGCGCCGAGGATTCTACGGCCGAGCGAGCTCGAGCCGCGCGTGGCGCGTGAAGACAAAAGACCCACCCTTTCTCCTCCAGCTTCTACTGCTCGATCTGGGTGGCGAGCTCCTCGGCCATCTGCGCCATAGTTGCGCCAGTGCGACTGCTGCGCGCGCTTCTGCTGCTGCAACTAACCAAGTTGCAGCTAAGCAGGGGGTGAAGTAGGGATGGCAATTGTGCCCGTTTACCTGTGGGTAGATACCCTAATGGAGTCGGATATAGGATGTATTCTTTACCCACGGGTATGAAAATGGGAGAAATCTCTGCCCATCGGGTAAACGAGTACGGGTATGGGTTAGCTCTATCCGTACCCATCTCGCCCGTTTACCCGTGAAATAAATTGACAGGTAGGGCATCCTAAAAACAGTAAACCCTAACTCCTGTTAGACTCGGCACTGTCTCGGCCCCATCCACCAAAACCAGCCGCCGCCATCCGTCTCCGTCTCTTCGAGAGACTCGACTTCCTCCAAATCTCCGCTCCTCATTCTCGCCATTTTCTCGCCGCTCGCCTGCTCCTCATTCCGCCGCCATCCATCCCGACTCCCGACTTCCTCCAATCGCCGCTCCTCGCCCTCGTCCGCTTGTCATCCAGTCGCCGACCAGATCCGGCCGCCTGTCGCCCCTCTCCGCCGCGACTGCCACCCCTCTCCACCATCAGCTCAGCTCAGGTGAGCCTCCTCCGGTCCTCCCTCCTTCCTCATCGCCGAGACGCCGGACTCCCGACTCCACTCAAGTGACGCCATCTCCAGCCGCCTCTTTCTCCACCGACCAGATCCGGCCGCCTGTCATCCAGATCCAGTCGCCTGTCATGTAGATCCGGCCTGTCTATATTATTTCTTGTTTAGTGTAACATCTGGAAATAACATTATGACATTGAGAACTAAAGCTCAACATTCATGTCTTCCTTCCGGGATTTTTTTTACCGGATTCTTGTATTTGAAGTTTTGAACGGAGATCATATACTAGATACACTGAGGACTTGAACAATATGCAGTTCCCACATTGGGTTGACACGACTTTTGCATATTAGAACATATTTTCCCAGACCTGTGGTGTCAACATTTTCATATGGTTATGCCATCCTTCTGCAGATACTGTCTTTACTTCCTCCATATGAAGGCAAATCAGTACTGGAGCTGGGTTCTGGAATAGGTCGCTTTACTGGAGAACTAGCTAAAACAGCTGGGCATGTTCTTGCAATGGATTTCATTGAAAATGTGATTAAGAAGGTCTTAACATTTAAAACTTCTTCTGATTTTTTAAAAGCATGTTTGGTAGCTTAAATGTGACGGCCTTCTTATAAGCTGTGCACACATGCTATGTCTTGTTCATTGAGTTCTTTTTATATATTTTTCCTTTGTGACAACAAAGCAGCTATCGACATTGCTAACAATCCTATACAGCATGATCGAATGAAACATATCAAAATTGATCATCATTTTATTAAAGGAAAGCTTGATAGAGGAATAATTTGTCTACCATACGTAAATTTGGCTAGTCAGGTGACTGATGTTCTCACAAAGGAATTGGCGGAAAAGACATTTTCTATATTTTGTAGTAAGATGGGTTTATACTATGTATTTGCTCCACTTTGTAATTTAGGCATATACATAGGGACTCAAATGTAAAATATAAAGAGTGTTATAGTGGGAATACAGAGATAGCCGGATTAAGAGGTCTAGAAATTTCTCCCGATGTTTCATCTCTCTTCTTAGCCATAAATCCCAACATACCCTAAAATCACCAAGTAAATCAAGAAGTAGTTAGTTTCAGCAATAACAAACGCATGAGATGAGCAACTCGAGCTTTAGCCTAGTAGTTAAGCTGGTTCGATAAGCCATCAACAAATAGCGCTAGACTGCTGGTAGCAATTAAGGCCACCATGCATAAATTGGCTAGAAACATTCGAGAATTTACATTGCTCCCTGTGGATTTCCTATGGAACTCTTGCATTCCAAACAGCCCCTCTTAACAAGCTAGACATACTTTTGAATGCGATATTGTATGTTTTTTTAGGCTAATGGTTTATGATTTATGGTTTAAATATTTGAATTATGGCTGTTCGTCAGAGGCAGTACACAGAGAAAAATAGTCGTATGTGATTTTGGCCGGTACAACTTAACTCAGTGCATTTTTTACTATAATTTTTCTATTAACTTTGTCTTGAAAAATTATATAGTTTAAAAACTAGTTACTGTAGATAATATAAACATTAAGCCCAAAATAACCTAGACTGTTAGAAACTCACTAGTTTGATTTGTACAAGTCATGCGATTTCCTACAGTCTTATTTTGTTTTGTTCAGATGAGAGGTCACCACTCAGTAAACTGCTAGATTCCCAATACTCTACTGTAGCAAAACTTGCCGATCGCAGTACAAAAAGAACCACATGAAGTAGTAGTGAGAGAATCGTACGCTAGCTTTTGTCAGTCAAGAACTATTGATTAGTGCGAAGCCGCAGGGTTTGACGGCTAGAACGGGACCATCCATTGTACCATCGAGATGCCCGTAAGCACGGCGCACATGGTCCCGGTAAGGGTGAAAACAGATCGGATTCGGACGGATATTGCTGTTACCATATTCTAACCCATATTTTTTCTCCGGATTCGGTATCAATCGGATTCGGTACCAATCGGATTCGGTATCGGATCGGTCGGGATTAACCCAATTCGTTTGCACCCCTACTTGTTTGTAAGGAATGTATACAGTGCAGTAAATGGAGTAGGACGCACTGACTTGATGTTACTATTTAATAGCTGATGTGGAAGATTTTATTTTACCATTACAAAAGAAAATGAAACGTCAAATAGTAGCACTAACATGAAATCATACTTGAAGACGTATCGGATTCGGACGGATATTCGGATTCGGACGGATATTGCTGTTACCATATCCTAACCCATATTTTTTCTCCGGATTCGGTACTAGTCGGATTCGGTACCAATCGGATTTGGTGCCGGATCGGTCGGGATTAACCCGACCCGTTTTCACCCCTAGTCCCGGGAAACTATCAGCACGCCTTTTCTTTTCCGTTTATAAAAATTGTTTTTCGGTTTTTAGGCAACTTGATTTCAAACAAAATATCTTTTAAAGACGAGATCTATACGCTGATTATAGTACATATTATAACAACTTTATTTATATTAGTCAAAACAATACACAAGTTTTGTTACTCTATAATCTCTCACGAACAGTCCAAAAGTCATAAGCCGTAAGCATAAACTATAAGATGAAGCCAAAAAGAATATAGGTAGGTTTTTTTAGGCTTTGGCCTGTGGCTTTGGCTTTTGATTTATGATTTTTGAATTCTGGCTGTTCGCGAGAGATAGTACACAGAGAGAAACAATTGTATGCAATTTTGGCTAATATAGTTGTGTCTACTATAATCTATCAATAGATTCATCTTGAAAAGATATATTATTTAAAAACTAATTACTATAGCAGAAAACGGTAAACCAAAGCCACCAAAACCAACAATAAAATTAAAAAAGAATCTGCTAGGCCCAGCATCGGTGCTTAGCTGTAGCCTGCAGGTCTTATCAGATCAACCTGATAAGTCGCCTGAAGTTTCGATATACAATTGTCGTTGCTTTGTAGGCTGTCTGTACGTCAGTCTGCAGCCGAAGATAGGGACGATCTTGGCATGGCTGCAACATACAAGTCCAGCTCGCGCAGGACAGAAACGGTGTTTTTTTCCTGAGGCAGTCGGGACCTGAAAACTTGATGCATGTGACCCGTCTGATCTGTGATAAGCCAACTTTAATTTCTCTTGTACTAGAACGCTGATGGTGTGTACTCGTGTGTCGGAAACCTCGTAGGTCTGCTCAAACAAACTTTTCATTAACTTCTATTCGTGGGTTTTCAACATTAACTAAAATTATACTGCAATAGCTGCTAGTTTTCTTTTTAAAAATAAAAATTAAAAAACCTGTTATATTATCAAGGCAATGTGAAAAAATAAAAAAAAGTTTAAATAAGCTAAAATTAGATATCAATACATTTCAAATAGTTTGTGGTTTAAATAAGTTAAAAGCAAAAAAAAATTAGGATATAAAGTCGTTTGAAGAGTGGCCTTAATAGCTCGTTTGGAACTCATGACTGGTAGTACAACTTCGATCAAGGTGTCATTGGAACGCGAGGTTTTGGAGCGCATTGTAGTCTGTGGGAATTACCTGATGGCTGATGTTGTACCACAAAAAGGAACTTACGAGTGCTCGAGTAAGATTCAAATGCGAACTGTTCACGTTTGTAATTTTTTCCATTTTAGTCCAACAACACTTGTTTTTATAAAATTGACCTCACTCTGAGTTTGAGTTTGAAAGGCGCGGTAGAGGGTACGTGTTATCTGCCGTACCCCTCTATCACTGCTAGCTCGGCAACCATCCGAGCCCACCCGCTGCCACGCCTCAGCTCCACCTGTCGTGCCAGCTCGCTCTTTCACGTGGCTTGTCTCTTACTGAATAAGAGTACAGCAGGTGGCACATGTCATCTGTTACATCTTTTGAACTGAAAGGTAGGGTTATTTTTATAGAAATGAATGCTCAAAAGGGGAAATTAAAAATAATTATTGCTACGGGACCAAAAGCATAAACCGTTCAAATGCGTGCACGACTAGTCCGTCCAAAACAATCAATTCTGTCCGGTTGGACCGTGGCTTGGGCAGATAAATGGATAGCCACCATGTCGTTTCATCGATGGAGCCTCTCGAAGCTGCACTGCTCTCTATTCCTCGGATCAGACCGACCCTATTGCTTTCCGGCGTTTCGCTCTCGTCGAGCTTATTGGTTCCCCGATCTCCATCATTGTACTACGGCAAAAGCGAGGCCAAGAACCCAAGATATTTATGCGATACGCAGAAGTTACTGTCACGGTAGTTTCAATAGAGTATATTCATATTAGTTGCGATCAATAAAAATAGATAGTTTTTAGTTAAAACTAAATAATAGTGATCGAAAGAAGTGATTTTTTTAAAAAAGAGGTAAGTCATGAAAAAGTATTGGAGAGATGTATACTTGAGACATGAGGGAGAGGTATAAGGGGCATGATAAACCCGTGGTCTCTATCTTATCTCTGAAGTGAAATGAATGCAAGAGGAGTAGGTACGCACGTGACTCACTGTTTTATTCTCATAGCAAAACGAAAATAAGATGGATTAAAAAAATTATTTCAGAAAACCATATATTCATACTAATTTCTGACTTCTCTAAGTAGAAACCAGGATAAATATGCCTAAAGCAGTCAGATGCTACTAAGTATATTACAACGCCTTTCCATGAGTCGTGAATCGTGATCGTTCAAGTCAGGTTCCCGAATCCTTCAAAACAGCAAGGTCTCATGACATCCAAAAATTCCAATCAAATTCTAATCCAATCTGTTGATTTAATAATGCTAGCTAGAATCTCACGTGTTATTTTTTTAAAAAAAATTGCAACATTGTTTTCGTTCGAACAGCAGGATTTTGACGTCGATCCAGTTGCCATGCAAATCTATATAAATTAAAATAATCGGTGATATTCAAGTCATCTCTTTTGTTTTGAGGACAAAAAAATCTCATATAATCCCAAAAAAGAAAAAACTTAAAAATTCTCATATTAATCAAAAGAAAAAGAAAAGAATCTTCACCACTTATTTTGGTAGATCGAATTATAACAGTGTGTGTATATATATAGTAAATACAATTATATTTCAGTTATAGAAAATATAGTTGTATATTAAAAATAACTATATTATAATATTTAGCTGCACAATTATGTAGCTAACTCCGCTAGTTGCAGCAACAGCAAGGCATCATCGCGCAATCGCCATCGCCGATGTGTACAATCGTAAGGTCGAATACAAGCAGTCCATGAGAAAATGGTCGATGAACATATGCGTGTTCTGCTTATACGTCGATCTTGGCCAGGTTCTTTTGAGTTTAAAGTTAGCTTATGCTTGTACTGTCTACAGTAACTAGCTTTTAAACAGTATATTTTTAATGTAGAGTCAATAGAAAAATTGTAATAAAAAGTGTGCTGAATCCAACTATACCGGTTAAAATTGTATGTGATTATTTTTCTCTACGTAGCTGAGCGATGCGAAGATGTATTCCATGCATACACGGCGGCATTTGGCAGCGGCGAGGCGCAATTGCGAGCGAGACAAGAGAGGCGGCGGCGGCGGCGGCGGCAGAGGAGTGAAGCGTCCCAGTAAAAATAATCGCCTTGCCTGAGGAGGCGGATGCTTTTTCCCGCTGTTGTTTGAAGGCCATTTTCGATAGGAATCCAGGTGGTCGGACAAGAAATTAAACTCAAATACCGGTTTGGATTCAACCAAACAAGGATGGGAAGCCAACGCGTGCGACAAGATATTCTGAAGGTCCCGTCGGTCTTACTATTACTGGACAAGGACGAAACGGCCTTCCTTCCGGGTAAGAGCGTTTTCTGAACAGCAAATCAGCAATGGCCTTCTGGTACTGGTACAGTCGGAACGAATGGAACGTATCGTAGTCAAAGGTAGTCGTAGTTAGTTTCAGCAATAGTAAACACATGAGATGAGCAACTCGAGCTTTAGCCTAGTAGTTAAGCTGGTTCGATAAGCCATCAACAAATAGTGCTAGACTGTTGGTAGCAATTAAGGCTCACAAATTGGCTAGAAACATTCGAGAATTTACATTGCTCCCTGTGGATTTCCTATGGAACTCTTGCACTCCAAACAGCCCCTCTAACAAGCTACTGCATACTTTTGAATGCCTTATAGTGTTAGAAACTCACTAGTTTGATTTGTACAAGTCATACAATTCCCCACGATCGTATTTTGTTTTGTTCATCTGAGAGGTCACCACTCATTAAACTAGCTAGAGATTCCTACGTACTCCACTGTCTGGCAAAACTTGCACGAAGAGCCCATAGAAAGTTACTAATCTACTCCTAAGTGAGAGAATCATACGCTAGCTTTTGTCAGTCAAGAACTATTGATTAGTGCAAAGCCGCGGAGTTTGACGGCTAGAACTGGAGCGTCCATCGTACCATCGAGATGCCGATGTAACATGGTCCCGGTAAGCTATCAGCATCCGTGCTTAGCTGCAGCCTGCAGGTCTTATCAGATCATCTGATAAGTCACCTGATTTTTCGATATATGTTATAAAACACACCATAAAAATAAATGATCGAGAGAGGATGTGACATAGATTTAACGTTGAAAATCGTTGCGAAAAAATCACGGACATACGAAGGTGAAATCACTATATAAGGAGATATTTATAATAAAATTTTTATCTTTCCTATAGTCCAAGGGTATATTTATAGTGATTACAAAGAGATTTCAGGTAGGTATAAAACTCCATATTGAAAATGAAAACGAACCAAATAAGATTCAAATCACACTTTAATAATTTTCACTTTAAGACAAATTCGCTTCTATAGCCAAAATATCAAATCCCTTCAAAATAAGTTTTCATCACCAAACATTTTGCCTCGAAAATCCATTAGCCTAACCAATGAGCGGCCTTCCCTATATGTTTCTTCTATGGTGCTGGATAACTATAGTGAAGAACTCATCTCATGAACTTTTTTTATATGCTCCATTTGAAACACGTAACTTGGCAAACAGTGCCCCATTGAAGAGCAACTTACACGTATGAATCGCTTACATCAAACTGTCGACTATAAAAGTAATTGAATTCATGACTTAGTTGAAAACAGCTCCTATAGAAGAACATCCGGATTAAAGTAACTCTTGTATCATCAACAGAGTAGAAACAATCTCTGCAATAAACCATTTATATTGAGCTGTGACAATTATAATGTATTGCACCTGCAATACCAAATGTTATAGTATCTATATAGATAACTAACTCCTTGCACTTTAAATCATTCATATCGAACTTATATTTAGAGCATAACCTTGCACTTTAAATCATTCATCTTGAATTTACATTTAGAGCATAACCTTCACTAATGAATAAGAAACCCTGGAGAATATTATGTAGATGTCATCAAACAGTGAATCAGTTGTCTCCTCAACTGACATTGATTTTTAAAAGCCTCCTCGATCAAGCATAGTCCAAATCAACTAATTGTGTTAAAAATCTACAATTCCACCTTAGACTCTATATATGTGGATCTTGCCACAGTAACCTGTAGTAGACGACGGATCGTCAAAGAAATCATTAATAATTAATCTCGTATAGATGCTGCTAATAATAGGCACAAATGGCCTGAAGTTCAATAAACTTCAACAAAAAAGTGTAGAGCTGACAACATAGTTTCTTCATGGAAGATGATGATCGACTAAGGCAGAAGATCATCGACAGAGATGGCATAGTACGACGTCATGGCATGGCACCGGACGATGTGGGCAATGGTTCTGGTGAACCTAGCGCTGAAATAATAGCCGAGGTAGAAGTGGGTTGACACAATATGATGTCGAGTTGTGGAATGGAGTCGAGGTGTGTCCTCAGTGCCACGTAGGGCCGGCTTGTCTGTGCAATGGCCACCTCCCGGGGCATAGTCTTTAATCTTGAATCTGAAACTCGAATACCAATTGTTATAAAACATATAGCAAAAATAGACGATTAAAAGAACGAAAGATGCGGATTTAATGTAGAAAGCATTTGCTGAAAAAACCACAGACACACCAAGATAGAATTCGCTATATAAGAAGATATTTACAAGCGCTTGTCTTTTTTATAGTCTACAGAGATACATTATAGTGATTATAATTTATAAAGAGACTTTATGTAGAGCATGATTCCGTGTTAAAAATAAAAGTGAACATTTGGATCACACTTTAGCAGTATACCATTCTCGTTTCTCTGTAGCCTGTCCGTACTTCGAGCTGTAGCCAACGATAAGGATGATCTTGGCATGGCTGGAACGTAGAACGGTAGAAGTCCAGCTCCCGCAGGACCGAAACAAGGGTTTTTTTTCTAAGGCAGTCGAGACCTGAAAGCTTGATGCATGTGACCCGTCTGTTCTGTGATAGGCCAACGTCAATTTCTCTTGTACTAGCACACTGATGATGTGTACTCGTGTGTGTCGGAACTCTCTACGCTCATTTCAGCTTTTAGTTTCTGATTTTTAATTTATTAATTTTAGTTTTGATTTTTTGTTTTGTTTATCTTTTTTTATTCCTACGTATTATTCATGATAGCTACCTTATTTTTAAAATTTTTAAATTTAATTACATCAAATAAATCGTCGTTAGTTATTGAAAAAAATAAACTAATTATGATAAAAAAAAATTATAAACTATCGTAAAACTGAGAACTCGTTTGGAACTCATGTCTCTGGGAATCACCCTGGTGGCTGATGCTGTACCACAACAAGGTTTTCAAATGCGTGCACGACTCGTCCGTCCAAAACAATCGATTGCCTGTCTCGTTGGTCCGTGGCTGAGGAGATTAATGGATAGCCACCATGTCGTTTCATCGATGCTGCACTGCTCTCTATTCCTCAGATCAGATCGACTTGTGCTTTTCGGCTTTTCGCTCCCGTCGAACGGCAAAAGCGAGGCCAAGAAGCCAAAGATATTTATGCGACACGCAGAAGTTACTATCACGGTAGTTTGAGGGGCTGTTCGTATTAATTTTTACTGATATTTTTTAGTTATGACTGATAGATAGTAGTGATTAAATAGAAATGGTTTATAGAAATTAAAATATTTATATTAGTTTATGGCTTTTGATTTTTTGCAAGAAAGAAAGAAAATAAACGATGCTGCAGCGAAATGCACTACAATATTCGAACCGCTATGTAACTTACAGAATTGTGACTTAGTAAAATATAAAGTGTGTTACAATATGCGAAAGTGTAAAGTAGTGGCTGATAAAAAGCGGTTTATAGAAACTAAGTCGTTTGTATTGGCTTTGACTTTCTCTGAGTAGAAGCTAGAAACCAAAACCAATATGAACGGCCACTCAATATAATCTTGTCCGAAGCAATTAGATCGCTACTAGTATAAAACAACACAGATTTCTATAATCTTGTCCGAAGCAATTAGATCGCTACTAGTATAAAACAACACAGATTTCTAATTTTTGCTTGCTAAGTAGTAGGTGGGTACGTAGCTGAGTGATGCGAAGATGTATTGGGAGCAACTAGCATCTGGATGTTCGATCTGGGTACTCCCATCGTACGCCCCTTCTTGTCATTTGATTTGTGCAACGGACTATGGGATGCGCATGTGCAACAATTTCTCTTCCTCCCATCAATCTCCTTCCTCGCCTCTTTGTGGCAAGTGTCTTCCTCTGCTTGAGTTAAGTCAAAAAATTGGGTATCTACGGTAAAATAACTTCATATAGCAACAAAACAATCAAACACCATGATGCAACACATCAGACTTCTGCAACATCAACATTAACTGTTGCAGCAAAAAAAATCTTGTGCAACCATCAACATAATTGATGCAAGAAAAAAATCAACAAACACAACAATCAATTGCTAAACATGTAACATAAGACCGTTCGATTACAACAAACCAACAATTCTATTGTAACAAAAAGATACTCGGGTGCAACAAATGCATGATCTTATTGCAACAAACCCCTCTTGCCACAAGATTTGAGAAAGATATGTTACAACAAAAAAATCGTCGAGAAAAACCCACTGGAGGAGGGGAGTGGGCGGCATCGACAAGCCGAGTTTAGAGGAGGAGGATGCCTCATGAGTCTCCAGTGTCCCAGGCTACAAATTATGTGGGATAGGAGCCCGCACACAATTGTGTGGCAGCCATAGCTAGTGGTGGTGAGCTCAGATCTAGGGTGGGTGGCACCCCAGATTTGGCATAGGTGATGTCAATTTGGCGCCTCACCGCCAACACCCAAGTTCCTATGCTCATTGATCTGCCGCTCTGGCTTCTTCGCCGTCGACAGCCTAAAGACAGAAGGGTGAGGGGGTTGGAGAGAGAGAAGGGAGAGGGGATTTGCTCTTTGTAGCTAGCAGGGGGGTTGGAGAGAGAGAAGGGAGAGGGGATTTATTCTTTGTAGCTAGCAGGGTGTAACATCCCAAAAATTGGGATTAGAAAATGAGGGGATTTTGAATTACTTTTGCAATGTATTCCATTTGGATTTGGATTTTTCGATGCTTTTCTGAATTTGGTTAAGGTTCCAGAAATTAAAGAATTTATAAAAGAGAAAGACAAACAATTGTAAACAAGAATCTGAAAAGATGATCCATAAAAGTAAATAAAGAAATTGGATTTAGGGCATAGAATATTATTTTTGGAAAAACAATGGCATGGAAAATAAGGGAAGTAAGTAAAATAAATACCAACTTTAGTTGGAAATATTTTTATTAAGTCCAGAATATTACCAGGAACCTCTGAGAATTTTCCTAGAATTTTTGGAAGCATTTTCATATTTTTCCGGACTTATTGGGATTTTCTGGTAATTTCTAAAAGCAAAACTTAAAATCCAAAAAGAAATCAGAAAATCCACCGCCCTCCGTCCGACACCTGGACGGGTGGGATTGAGCCACGTCGCCAGGCGGATCCCGCCTTCCCCTTACCCCCTCGCGCGTGGGCGGTAGCGATTTCCCTTCCGCGCGCCTCGGCCCATCCGGCCCGTCCGCCTCTGGCATCTCTCTCAGCCGCCCGATCGACCCTCTCCGCCACGCGGCTTCATCCGCGCCATCGCGCTTTCCTCTCCCCTCTCCCGTGACCGATGGGCCCGCCTGCCGCCGTCGCTGCCCCGCCTTTTTTCTCCCGCGGCGCTGCTGCACCACGGCGAGCTTTGCTCCCGTGGCGCGCATGCACGCCTCGCCCGCGCGTCACCCGTTGCTCGGTGGAAAGCTGCGCCCCTCCGTCGCCCTTGACTCGACGCCACCGCCCTGAGCTTTTCCCAGCTGCGTCGCCGCGGCCGATCCGCGCCATTTCACGCGGCAAAGGAGGAGGGAAGCACTGCGCAGAGGCAACCACCCCGGGCGTAGGCGTGCGATGTGTCTTCACGGTCAAGACCTGCGTGCGCCGCCGCAGCCCTACCCGCCTCGCCACCGGCTCCGACGCGACCGCACGGCGCGCCGCTACCGCTCTCTCTCGCGCATGTATAAAAGGCCGTGGACCCCATTGAGCTCCACACCTCGCCAGCTTCGTTCTCCAGCAAACAATCGCGCCCAAATCCACTCAATCGCCGGCGAGCCCTCATCGTCCCCAACTCCGGCCGCCCGCGCAATCTCTCGACCCGAGCCACCAAAAGCCATTTCCTTTCGCCCACACCATCTCCGGCACCGCGGCCATCCCGCCCGCCCGAGCTTCCCATTGCCCGTACCTCGCCGTCACCGAGAGCCGTTCTCAACCGCCGCCACCGTACGCTGCCGACCCACCTCCGGACTTCCTCAGCCCCGGGCGACCGCACCATCGCCTTCCACGCACCTCGAGGATCGCATTTCACCGAACGCCCGCACCTCTCCGGCCGCCTCTCGCCGCCGTCGCCATCGCCTTCTTCCTCCTCTGCTCGGCACCCTCCACAGCCACCTCAAAAGGGTTAATTACCCTTATAAGGTAAGAAAGGCTCGGACGATCGAGCGGTTATCTGCGTTAATCTCTTCTCCCCCCCGTTCCCGCGGCGCGCGTTCGAGCCCCGGCTCCGCGCCCGCGGTCGAGCGATTCTTTTATTTTCGCTGACTGACAGGTGGACCCCACATGTCAGAGAAACAAAGAATGAAAAAGAAAATAAAATGGAAAAATTAAAATGAATAGAGGCTGACAGTGGGCCCCACATGTCAGAATTTAGTAATTTTTGGATTTGACTAAAAACAGAGAACTTTGACTGGCTATAACTTCTTCATTTTAGCTCCAAATTGAATGAAACAAATTTCTAAATTTGTCTAAATTCCATATCTATCTAATGGGACCAGAACCATAATTTTTGGAGTTTATTTGATTTTTTGGTGATATTTTGAGTGATTGGTTGCTTTTCTTTTATTTGGGTATTCGCACGATTATATAGCATACGAGGCTCAGGGGGAGGAATCCGAGGCAGCAACCTTAGTAGCTCAAGATCATCAAGAACCAGATCCCTGTGACCAAGGCGAGTCAATACTTTGATCATGTTGAACCTACATTTTATGCAAACTACTTTCGTTTAAATTAGCAAATTGCATGCTGTTACTTTATGTGCAAAATATGTTGATTTAAAACCTTAGCTAAATGCCCATTGCTCAACTTGATTAAGTATTACACCCCTTTTTGGAATATTGCTTATGTGAGCCTTGTCGCCTAGTGGAAAATCTTATAATGCTTAGCATTCGAAAATAAGTCATTAATTATATGCCATGCTTAGCATTGTTTAGGAACCCGGGGCAAGAAATTGCCCCAAACATCACTTTTAATCGTGAGAATTTGATTCGGGCAGTCATGGTGGGAATGACTGGTATATTCGACATGGTTATTTTATGCTCCCAAAACTCTCAATTTGCTTTAATATCTGAGCGGATGGTTTGGGGGCTGGTATGTGGTGCGAAGGAATGCACAAAATTGTGGAGTGTGGTAGAACCGCTCAGATAATACTAAGGACTGAATCTTGTCATGTCAACCCGTGTAAAATAGTACAACCACAAGCTGGCAAAATGTAGGCAGAGTTAACTAATTTGTGTAGCGTCAAGGTGGTTACGTGAAGGTATGACCACGAGCAAAGGAATGGATGCGTCATATTCTCGCCTTTGCCCGTGATGGCTCACGAGGACCCTTCCGCGTATGTGTAATATTACTACGGAAGGTTGACCTTAGCGGGCGTAACCACGATGGACTATGCATTGTAAAGGCCCCGTGATAGCCTATTCAACCACATGGCTAAGGAATCATGTGGGGCAACGAGTAGATCTATCTCTTGTGGGTAAAGTGTGCAAACTCGCAGAGTTAAAACTATTCGAATAGCCGTGCCCACGGTCAAGGGCGCATATGGGAACTTAATCGATATAGTTCTGCTTTAAAAACATTGGAAATCGAATGGAAACTTGAAGGGCGAAGGACCGCCTGTTTGGAATTGTCCTGGGTGTCATCCCAGTGGTATGTTAAGCGGCTATAACGCTGAAAGATGCTATATGGCGCGGATGCCATGTAATGGTGGATGGAATCTGTGTCAGTTATAAGATCAACTTACTTTATAAACAAAAGTTTTGAGTTTAAAATTGCTAGGTCTCAGGGATTTTCCTATAATTGTATTCAAAAGCACTCTCCGCAAAATAAAATGAGCCCAAGCCATCCTTTGATTAGCCATACATGTATAATTATTGCATTCTGTGTGTTGTCTTGCTGAGCACGGGGTCGGAGTGCTCATTCTCGCTCTTGCGATACAATTCAGAAATAGGAGTTCAAGAGCATTACGCCTATGAGGAGGCCCCCGCCAACGTCGACGGAAGCAAAGGCGATAATTAAGGCGTAGGCCTCGGTGGTTAGGCATAGACAAGTAGACTCTAGGCGTTGTGTACATTTATGTTACCGGGACCCTGGTGGCATATATTGTACACATTACCCTACTGGCCGCTTGCCTGTGGATTTGGGTTTGCTTTTGCTGTATTTCCGTTGTGCGTATTTGTAATCATGACATTTGGCCTAGTCGGCCCCTTTTGTAAACTATCACCCGACGTGGTGTATTACAGTTTATGTAATATAATGGATGATTATGCGATGTATGAAATGATTCAGCAATGTACTGTGTGCACTAACTACTCGATCCAGGATTAGTGCGGTGAAACATGAAAGATTCGGATTGAAAATCCGGTCCGACAAATACTGTATCGAGCATACGACTGTAGGGTAAAAGCCTTAGGATGGGTTAGGATCACAATGTTTATAAAACCTATAAAAAGAATTTCAAAAAAAAATATAAGGATACTATCTCTTTTCGTACCCTTCTTAGATCTGTTCTATTCCATTGTTCTTTTAAATACTTTGAAAGATACTAACACTAGTAACCTGAATTCCAGATGGCAGGTGCAGGAGATGAAGGACACTGGGACTACATAGCCCACGGTGTCAATGAGGGGGAGTTTGCTACCATTTTGCGCAAGCTCCTACACTATCTGGAGTTCAAGGATCAGCCCATCTACAGGGGATTGAAGGTTACCACCGGAGGAGAAGAATCCTGGGTTATGGAGGTATTCATATACCCCAGGGATGAGCTCGATCCTTCTCACGTGTTCGCATCCGAGCACCGGAGGAGTACTCGGGCCGCTGCGATCCAAGACGCTGCTCGTCTAGCCGCCGCGCGGCTATGCGACATATACCGGGCCCCCCTGCGCCATGCCCCATACTGCTACCACCCCACACGCCGAGACGGAGCACAGTACAATGAAGTCACCATGCCGGAGAATGAGGACGACCCGATGCTCACGCATCAGGTTGAGCTCACCAGGGCCATGGGGGTGGCCCACACCGTTGCCTTGGAGGAGATATCCTCCCTCCGCCAGCAGCTCCTCACCAGGCATGCCCCCAGACAGAGATTTGGAATTTGTCATCAACCTAAAGCCCGGTGCTGCACCCGTCTCCAAGAGACCATACCGGATGACGGTGGATGAGTTAGAAGAATTAAAGAAGCAATTATATGAGTTGCAGGATAAGGGGTTCATTAGGCCGAGTTCCTCGCCTTGGGGATCTCCAGTATTATTTGTGAAGAAGAAAGATGGCACCACTCGGATGTGTGTGGATTACAGGGCCCTAAATGAAGTAACCATCAAGAACAAATACCCACTCCCCAGGATTGATGATTTATTCGATCAACTTGGTGGAGCCACGGTATTCTCCAAAATAGACCTAAGATCGGGCTATCATCAACTGAAGATTAGAGCTGAATATATACCTAAGACGGCTTTCACCACTAGATATGGGCTGTATGAGTTTACAGTCATGTCTTTTGGGTTAACCAATGCCCCAGCCTACTTCATGAACCTGATGAACAAGGTATTCATGGAGTATTTGAACAAGTTTGTCGTGGTCTTTATTGACGACATCCTTATATACTCCAAGAATGCTGAGGAGCATGCGGAACATCTGCGCCTGATGTTGGAAAGGCTAAAGGAGCATCAATTATATGCAAAATTTAGCAAGTGTGAATTCTGGCTGCATGACATTAGTTTCTTGGGACACATAGTGTCAGCAGGAGGAGTATCTGTTGATCCCGCCAAAATAGCGTGAGAATATAGAGTGGCAGCAGCCACTTCCACATCAAGTGAGGAGCTTTCTGATTACCGGGTACTACCGAGATTCATAGAAGGATTCTCTCGGATCGCTGTGCCAATGACTCAACTACTCAAGAAGGAGAAGAAGTTTGAATGGTCCAAGGCATGTGAAGGAAGTTTCCAAGAATTGAAGAAGAGATTGACTACCACGCTCGTGCTAACCCCGCTGATGTACGCAAGGATTTTGAGGTATACTTGTGATGCCTCACATCAAGGGCTTGGATGTGTGCTAATGCAGAAGGCAAGGTAGTGGCATATGCATCCGCATACGACTTCGCCTCATGAAGCCAACTACCCTACTCATGACCGGAATTGGCCTCAGAGAGTGCATGCATTGAAGATTTGGAGACATTATCGATAGGTAATCACTGTGACATATACACGGACCACCAGAGCCTTAAATATTTCTTCACCCAGTCACACCTCAATTTGAGGCAGAGGAGATGGTTGGAGTTGATTAAGGACTATGACCTGAGCGTCCATTACCACCCAAGGAAGGCTAATGTTGTAGCGGATGCTTTAAGCCGTAAGGCCTATTGCAATAATCTTATGGTACAAGAACATCAACCTGAGCTCTACCAGGAGTTAAAAGCTTTGAATTTGGAAATAGTGGGGCCAGGCACTCTAGCCACCATGGAAATCCAATCAAGTATAGAAGAAATGATTATGACGGCACAGCAAGATGATCCAGCTATTTTGAAATGGAAAAGATTAAGGGAAGAAGGGAAGGCACCCAACATGAATATTGACCATGAGGGTACTCTACGATACGGAACACGTATCGTGGTCCCACATCGAAAGGATCTTAAGAATCTGATACTGAGAGAAGCTCATAGCTCCCCCTATTCCCTGCACCCCGGAAGCACCAAGATGTATCAGGGTATGAAGCAATTCTGCTGGTGGCCCCGTATGAAGAGAGACATAGCTGAACATGTAGCCTGTTGTGATGTGTGTCAGAGAGTGAAAGCAGAACATCAAAGGCCAGCAGGACTACTACAACCATTAAAAATACCCCAATGGAAGTGGGAAGAAGTCGGGATGGACTTTATCACGGGACTTCCACGAACCAAATCTGGATATGACTCCGTATGGGTCGTGATTGACAGGCTGACTAAGGTTGCACATTTCATCCCCGTCAAAACCACATACAAGGAAGATAAGTTAGCCGAGCTATATATGTCACGCATAGTATGTTTACACGGTGTACCAAAACGGATAGTCTCGGATCGAGGTTCCCGCCACCTCGCATTTTTGGGCTAGCTCGCATGAAGCTCTCGGTACTTACTTGGACTTTAGCACCGCCTACCACCCCTGCATGATGGTCAAACGGAGAGAGTGAATCGATATTGGAAGATATGCTTCGGGCTTGTGCTCTAGATTTTTCTAAGGATTGGGATCGATGCCTACCCTATGCCGAGTTTGCTTATAACAACAGCCTATCGTGCCGCCTTGATGTCACCCTTGAAGCCTCAGTATGGTCGACAATGTCGAACCCTCTACATTGGTCGAAGTAGGGAGAACTACATTTTAGGCCGATACTTTAAGGCAGTCAAGAAAAGGTTCGCCTAATTAGAGATCGATCGCAAGCGTACCAGTCTAGGCGAAAAGTTATGCGGACAAGAGGAGAAGGCCACTAAGTTTTGAAGTGGGAGATCATGTTTATCTCAAGGTATCACCCTTGCGAGGAGTTAGACGATTCAAGGTCAAAGGCAAGCTTACCCACGGTATGTTGGGCCATTCCCAATTGTGTCTAAAAGGGGAAGTTGCCTACCGCCTTGCACTCCTCCGAATCTATCGACATACACGACGCCTTCCATGTGTCCCAATCAAGAAGTGTCTACGAGTACCTGAGGATCAAGCTCCATTGGAGGCAATCGAGATTGAGGAAGACCTAACCTACAAGGAGCGCCCGATCAAGATCCTGGATACCGTGGAAAAGAAAACGCGAACCCAAATCATTCGCATGTGCCGGGTACAATGGAGCCATCACTCCAAGAAAGAAGCTACCTGGGAGCGTGAAGACCAGCTACGAAGAGATTACTCCGACTTGTTCACTAGTTAAATCAAATCTCGGGGTCGAGATTTTTGTAAGGCGGGTAGGTTTGTAACATCCCAAAAATTGGGATTAGAAAATGAGGGGATTTTGAATTACTTTTGCAATGTATTCCATTTGGATTTGGATTTTTCGATGCTTTTCTGAATTTGGTTAAGGTTCCAGAAATTAAAGAATTTATAAAAGAGAAAGACAAACAATTGTAAACAAGAATCTGAAAAGATGATCCATAAAAGTAAATAAAGAAATTGGATTTAGGGCATAGAATATTATTTTTGGAAAAACAATGGCATGGAAAATAAGGGAAGTAAGTAAAATAAATACCAACTTTAGTTGAAAATATTTTTATTAAGTCCAGAATATTACCAGGAACCTCTGAGAATTTTCCTAGAATTTTTGGAAGCATTTTCATATTTTTCCGGACTTATTGGGTGTATTACAGTTTATGTAATATAATGGATGATTATGCGATGTATGAAATGATTCAGCAATGTACCTATGTGCACTAACTACTGATCTAGGGATTAGTGCAGTGAAACACAGTAAGATTCGGATTGAAAAATCCGGGTCTGACACAGGGGTTGTTGCATCAACAATATTTATGGCCGGACGTAGGAGAGAAGTGGAAGAAGATGAGGATTTGGTGTGTTGCTTTTTTTAGTGTGTGTTGTTGTTGGAGAATAGAAGTGGAGGAGTCTGCAGAAGGGGTATTGGTAGAGAAATGGCACCAAAACAGAGACTAAGCACCACTGTAGATCCAAAACTACAATTAAACTATAATTTTTCACCAGATATTATGATCACTAAAATCTTCAGTAAACCCTAGCCATTATATTGCTCGTGAGTAGTGTCTAACCGTCACTAAAACCCAAAACAATTCGACACTAAGTGGGGAAGAGAATAAAAAACGAAGCAAGGTACATGGTAGGAGGTTAAAAGAAAACTCACAGCATTTGTTCGCCACCCGAGCTTCCCCTACATGGCTGCAACCCACGGACCAGCACATCATCTATATCGATGAGCACTTCAGCTTCAGAAACTCTCTTCTCATATCGACGAAGCCCTAGATTTAACACGTGCATGCGCTTACCAAGCATCAAGCTCAATCACGCCTAAAACCCTAGCACCGCACACACGCCGCCTCGAGCACCTCCACAACCACTATTATGCCACAAACCCAAGATCTGACCCCCACCGAACGCCCCATCCGCTTTTTTGTCGCCGCCATCCCATCCAACCTCGATGTCTTCTTTGGCCCCCCACGATCCCACACTGCCCCGCCTTGCCGAGGCAGCGCGTGGAAGCCCTACTTGTCCACCTCCGCCACAAAGAGAGACGTTACGGGGAGCAACCTCTCGCCCCATCCGTTGCAGATCTCTTCAAAAACGCCATCGGATATAGGACCTCGTGCAGCGACGCAAGGTAGGAATGGAAGGGAGGTCAGGTCGAGGTGGGTGCGGTGGCGGCTTCGGTGAGGTGGTGAGGTTTAGGGTTTGGAGAGGTGAAGGTGGGGAGCCGGCTGCTTCATTCGATTTGCGTCAGTGCGGCCATTAGCGAAGTGGGAGGGGAGAAGATTTTTGTCGTACTAGGCCCGCCTCCTTGAATGGGCCCTTGTCTTCTTCTTTCCTTCTGTTCGATGTATCCACCGGGAAAAAAAAAAGTTGGCCCATAAGCCTATGGAAGTACTGCGACTTGCTGACGCCACTCGCCCGTACCAACCAAATCCAGGCCCGAAGCGGAGGGCGTCTGCTTCGTCGCCGAGCTAGTCTTCGCCGCGAATCCCCCAAACGCGAGCAACTTTTGTGCAGATTCGCGCCGGACTCGCGGCGATTTGATGAGATAAAGCCTTAACTACCTCGGGTTCGCGATGCTGCGGAAGATGACCGTCGCCTTCCTCGCCTACGCCGCCCTCTACCTTGCCTTCTCCTCCTACTCCCGTCGCCGCGAGGTATGGCTTTTTCCACGCTCCATTTTGGGAATCTTGGAGGCTTTATTTGATTGGGATGAGTAGAAAACAGGTCAAGCCTGGTGCAGCCATTCTTGGCTTCGTAAGTTAGTAGGGATTGATTGCTGTGTTGGCTGGATCGTAGTTTGTTGCAATAATGCGGAATTAGGCTGGATCTTTCTGTTCCTGTGTCGATTTATTCTGCACTCTATCGAGTTTTAGCTGCTCGTAGTAACATGTTGCAATGTGATATGTGCAATTAGTATACTTGTTGCCTTGTTGGTCAGTCTACTAGTTATATGATGTTACTAACCAAATATTATGCAACACCTTTCCCCATCAATAGTTTCAGTGAAGGCTAAGCAAATAATATATGTGAGATGTTGGCATTTTTGGGTGATCTGTTTTGTTTTGATGATGCAAGTAGCTTTGGTGTATAATCAAGCAGGGGCGGATCCAGCGGTGGGGCGGGGGGCTCGAGCCCTCCTACCGCTACCAAACCCTTGGAGCCCCCTGGAGCCCCCATAAATTTTAGCTATGGATGTATGGTGTAGGAGGGGCATAGTGGAATTATGTCGCTGTATCGCTTTTGTTCAGCCCCTCCTAAAATTTTTCCTGGATGCGCCACTGTAATCAAGTGAGGTTGGAGTTTATTAGTAACAACGAGCGTCAGTGGCCGCAGTGTGATTAGAGCATGTTGTGTGAGATCTTGAGCAATATATAGCCTTTTGAGGATCCTTTTGCGCAAGACCTGGGACATGCATTGTGGCCGCAGCTACGGTAGTAGTGGCTACTGAGATGATGATTCAGGATTACAAAAGATTTATCCATCCTTCTTTCTCATGTTGTACAGAGCACTGCAGAGGTTATCCATCCTCGTTGTTGTGTAATGGAGCTTGGCTGACCATTTTCTACGACGCACGATGTCGTCATTATTCCCTCTCATCGATATGGGGTTACGAAGGATTTCAACCATGGCCGCTACCTGACAGCTCGAGGACGAGCTGTCTCGCCGCAAGGGGTATAATGTTATGGCCTAGGATCCCGGCGTGCAAGCAGCAAGCGAGCGAACAGTACCGCGTGGGTACTGTAGCAACACGTGAACAGTACCACGGAGTACTATAACGCGTACGGATTTCACCATTCCTTTTACCTTTATCTTCGATCCTTATTAGTGTTTCCAGTAACTTGTTATATTGCACTTAACCGGTATCAATTACTTGTTTGAATTACTTGTCCTTTACTCATCTTGCTTGTGATCGTTGTTGAGTATTTGCTAAGATTTTCAAATCTCACGTTTGTTCTTTCTATTCTCAGGTAAAAGGCCAGTAGAGTGATTGCAATATGCATGGATGGAAGCACTCGAGTTTTCAGTACCATGACTTACCACTATTTATGTTATCTTATTTACTCTTTATTTAGTTATAAGTGGACCGGTCCAATATTACAAACATTTATTTCAGCTTCCGCTGGTTCTCTATTAAAGTGCTAATAAAGTTTTTATTTCTTTGTGATTTCTATTGTTGCTTTTATTTATTCTTTAATTTGGCGATGATGTACCATAGTATTATTTCATGTTAGTATATGAGGTGCTACAACACTGCTCCACAAGAACAAAGCATGGCAATCGGTTTGGTTGTACGATTTTGATGAAATTTGTTTACCTAAATTTGTATAAGTTGAATGTGCTTACAGATTCTTGAGAGGTTCATGTGATGCACAAATTTGCTGTACTGCCCTTTTATGCACTACTTGTAATATAGATTTCTGAGCATTGGAATATCACAAACAGTACCAACTTTCTTTGTCTTGTGATCCAATGAAAATCTAGAACATCAAAAATGCTTCTGCTCCTGACTGCAGCCATTTATCAATCATGCACATATTTTCAGTAATAGCTGATAAACTCAACTACAGCAAAATGATACATTCAACACAAGAAATTGATACTTCTGAAATTAAACAATAACAAACTGAAAATTACAAGATGTCCCAATAAAACAATATACCCCATCTGGAACATCAAAGCTGAAGTAATATTTCATCACCAATCGGAAATAGGGAAAAGGTACATCAGCTTCAGTACTTGATCAACTCCATGTATATTAGTAGCTAGAATGCTAGATGGCTTAAGTACATGATTAACAAACTTCAAATTCTTGCTATTACACACGCTATTACAGAAGCTGCAACTCTAGTACAAGATAGACAAAATTTAAGTTATTGCTGCCCCGAGACTGCTCATGAAATCCTTATTCAGTCCAACTTGTCACATTTCGATCAGATGCCATAACGGGATCCAAATGGCGCCTGCATGGAGCAAAGCAATATGATCATGTGAGCTAGTTCATGGATACAAATGGTGTCTGCTTGGAGCAAAGAAATATGATCTGGGCATCCCTTGCTTGAAGCCTAGAACGGCATGATGCAGTGTGGTGAAATCACACTGGCGCAAGAGGAAAAATGGAGGTCACCGCAGGCTTATGCCGCTAACACCTGGACCCGCTGGCTGCTGGTGGCACCGGCGTCGACGCAGCAGCGCGGGAGGTGCCGGTGCACCAGGGAAAGTGGTGCGGCTCGACGAAGAGGGCACGGATGGCACCGACCTCTGGCTGTGGCCACCTCTCTGCTCTTCCCCTGCTCTGACCCACTCCATGCCAGCGCTATGTGCGTCGGCACCGCCGCAATCTATATCAGCACCAGCCCGAGCTACCTACGGATCAATCGGGGAAGGAGGGCGGCACAGGCGGAAGAGAGGGGAAGGGAGTGAAGGTTGGCCTCTTTGCGATGGAGGCGTACGGATCTGTGAGCACTGGTGATTCAGGAGCTGATGACATTGGCGGGACTTCGATTGAGGTCGGCAAGGCTTGCGAGGAAGGAAAGGCCGGCCCAAGCGCGGCAGCTGGGCGGAGGCCCACGAAGCCTAACGCGAGATTCTTCGGACCAGAATGGAAGAATGCGGCGTAGTCGTTAGGGAACGCCGCCTGCGTGCGGATAAAGAAAGGGCGGAATGCCGTGTAAGAGGGAAAAGAAGAACACAACAAGATTTTCCATCCTACTTCTTGTTCTCTGCTTACTCTAGTTTCCTTTCTGTTCTGCTTCCCTTCTCTTCCGATTCAACTGATGCTAACATAATTGGTATCAGAGACACCGATCTAGAACCCCACAATATCCATCACACCCACTTCACCCGCTTCCGCAAGCAAATGGGAGCGATGGATCCCAATCTTCAACTCATCATGCAGGAATTGAAGGGCATTCGTGGTGACTTCTCCGATCTTCAGTCGTCCTTGTCACAGCGCATCGATGCTGTGGAGAAGACGTTGGCGGATCGCTTCGGTGCCATGGAGAGTGCGGCCAAGGTGTTCGATGAGTGGAAACCTCGCATCGATGCTACCGTGGATGATCTTCGCGTGGAGATCGGGGCGCTTCGCAAGACGGTCCATCGAGTGGTGCTCGATGGCAATCCAACTACCTCGACGGGCATCTTATCCAGTCCAGTGGCGGCCGCGGCAGCTTCATCCGCCGGTAACCCGGTCGTCGGCCCAGGCGGGCACCGCGTCGCAACCACTCACCGGGAGACTAGGTTCCACACCCACCTCCCGGTCAAGGGTACGCATGATCTCCCCACTCCTCAGTTGGGTCGTTCTTCTTCCTTACCTGCATTTGAGACTTTGGGGTCTGGGGGACTTGAGTCGCGGTCTGGTGGGGAGCGTCCTCACTCATCCTACCACCAATTACCTAAAATGCATTTTCCGTCTTTTGATGGGGAAAACCCTAAGTTGTGGATTTCGCGTTGTGAGGATTATTTCGACATGTATTCTGTTGAGCCGTCCTTGTGGATCCGGGTTGCGGGTATGCATATGTCTGGTGCGGCGGCGCGTTGGTTGCAGTCCGTCGAGACCCGCGTTCGTCGTATCCTGTGGTCGGAGTTTTGTCAGTTGCTGCTGGAGCGTTTTGGCAGAGATCAGCATGAATTGTTGATTCGTCAACTCTTCAGTATTCGACAACAAGGTTCTGTGTCCGAGTATGTGGAGAGGTTTTCGAGTTTAGTTGATCAGTTGATTGCTTATGGCCGTCAGACTGATCCTCTTTATTATGCCATGCGTTTTGTGGACGGTCTTCGTGATGATATTAAGCATGCTGTTCATATGCATCGACCTTCGAATTTGGACTCTGCTTGCGCTCTTGCTCTGTTACAGGAGGAGATGGCGGATCCATCCAAACGCAAAGAGAACCGCAAGCCGGAGTATTCATGGAGCTCCAGGCCGGGTCCGCGCAGTCCCCTGCCGCTGCCTCCACCTCCTCGTCCGGACAAGATGACCGCGTCAACATCGCCGGGGGAGGAGCGGCGTGGTCGTCCTATCGACGACAGGCTGGCCACTCTTCGTGCATATCGCCGTGCTCGTGGCCTCTGTGTTCGGTGTGCAGAAAAGTGGTCCCGGGATCATCGCTGTCCAGAAAACATTCAGTTACAAGCTCTACAGGAAGTATGGGATCTTTGTCATTTGGATGAGGCTTGTTCTAAAGCTGGTGAGCCTGTGGTGGACGGGGATTCGCAGTTGTTTGTTTCCATTTCAGTTTCGGCAGTACAAGGCTCTCTTGACGTTCGCACGATGAAGTTTCAAGGGACTATTCAGAACCGCTCGGTATCGATTCTTCTGGATTCGGGCAGTTCGCACTCTTTCATTAGTCCAGCAGTGGCTGCTTCTCTGCGGGGTGTTCAGTCGCTGCCCACGGCAGCTATGGTCAGAATGGCGGATGGTAACCGCGTGGCTTGCAATTCTCATATACCGAATGCCGTCTGGGCAGTTCAAGGTTACAAGTTCACTTCCCAGTTGAAGATTTTTCCCTTGTCTGTATTCGACATGATTGTGGGTATGGACTGGCTAGCCGATTTTAGTCCAATGAAGGTCCACTTGCGTGACAAGTGGCTTCGTATTCCTTACAACGGTGGCTGGGCTGAGTTGCACGGCGTGGATGCGCAGTTACCTGTGGGTTCCGTGGTGCAGCTGTCCGCCCTCTCTTCACTGTCAGCTGACAATTCGGCTCTGTTGCCTTCCGACTTGCAGGACCTCTTGGAGGAGTTTGAGTCGGTATTTGCCACTCCTTCTCAGCTGCCACCCCGACGTACCTGTGACCATACAATTCCTTTGCTTCCCGGCGCCACACCGGTTTCGATCCGCCCGTATCGTTATCCTCCGGCTGTCAAGGATGAGATTGAGCGGCAGATTCAGCAAATGCTCCAGTCGGGTGTTATACGGCCCAGTACTAGCCCGTTCTCTTCGTCCGTGCTTCTCGTCAAAAAGAAGGATGGAACCTTCCGTTTTTGTGTTGATTTCCGGCATCTTAATGCCATTACCGTCAAAGCAAAGTATCCGGTGCCAATTATTGAAGAGTTGTTGGACGAGTTAGCAGGGGCTAGTTGGTTTTCATGTTTGGATCTAACTGCGGGCTATCATCAGATTTTGCTTCGCCAAGGGGAGGAGCATAAGACTACGTTTCAGACGCATACCGGCCATTACGAATTTCGTGTCATGGCCTTCGGTCTCTCGGGTGCCCCAGCCACATTTCTCAAGGCCATGAACACGACTCTGGCTCCACTTCTTCGCAAATGTGTTTTGGTTTTTTTGATGATATCTTAATTTACAGTCGCACCTTCGAGGAGCACTTGCAGCATCTTCGGGCCGTATTTCAGCTGTTGCGCACTGATCACTGGTTGGTCAAGCGTTCCAAGTGCAGTTTTGCTCAGCGCGAACTCAAATATTTGGGACACATCGTTTCCGCGGAAGGTGTGGCCACGGACCCAGCGAAAGTTCAAGCCGTACTTCAATGGCCACAACCGACTTCAGTGAAGGAATTGCGCAGTTTTTTGGGCTTAGCCGGGTACTACCGACGGTTTGTGCGGCATTTTGGTATTATATCTAAACCTTTAACATAGCTCTTACGTAAAGGATGTTTATTTGTGTGGACTATTCACCACCAGCAGGCATTTGATGCCCTGAAATCTGCTCTCACTTCGGCTCCAGTCTTAGCGTTGCCGGATTTTCGTCAAGTTTTCGTGATTGAGACTGACGCTAGTGGCAGCGGCATAGGTGCCGTGTTGATGCAGGCTGGACATCCTCTGGCATTTCTGAGCAAGGCCTTGGGCCCTCGTTCCTTGGGACTTTCCACATATGAGAAAGAGTACATGGCCATTTTAATCGCGGTCGATCATTGGAGAAGCTATTTGCAACTGGCGGAGTTCCATATTCTGACGGATCAAAAGAGTCTGGTTCAGCTTCATGAGCAGCGGCTGCACACACCATGGCAACAAAAGGTATTCACCAAGTTGTTAGGTTTGCAGTACAAGATCATCTACCGTAAGGGAGTTGACAATCGAGTTGCAGATGCCCTGTCTCGTTGTCCCATTTCTGATATTCAGTGTGCGGCTGTCTCTGTTGCCACCCCGGCTTGGGCTCAGCAGATCATGGACTCCTATGAGTCGGATACATTCTCTCAACAACTCCTTACTAAGTTAACTGTTGATTCCAATGTTGTGCCCCATTTTACCCTGCAAGATGGTTTGCTTCGTTACAAGAATCGTCTTTGGGTTGGGGCCAATCCATCTTTGCATAGTCAGTTGCTGTCTGCGCTTCACTCTAGTCCGGTTGGGGGTCACTCTGGGTTTCCTGTTACTCTTTGCCGTGCCAAGCAGCTGTTCGCATGGAAAGGAATGAAGGCATCAGTCAAATCTTTTGTTGCAGCTTGTCATATCTGTCAGCAAGCGAAACGGATCGTAGTTGCCTTCCTGGGTTGCTTCAGCCGTTGGAAGTTCCTGACAGAGCTTGGAAGGTTATTTCCATGGATTTCGTGGAGGGTTTGCCGCTGTCCGGTCGTCTCAATTGCGTCTTGGTCGTTGTCGACACATTTTCCAAGTATGCACACTTCGTGGGATTGCGCCATCCTTTTACTGCAATGACGGTGGCTACGGTTTTCATGCAGCGGATTTATCGCCTCCATGGTTTACCTTCAGCCATTGTTTCGGACAGGGATCGCATTTTCACAAGTCAGCTGTGGTCTCATCTGTTTAAAATGACGCATGTACAGTTGCGGATGAGCTCGGCATATCACCCGCAGTCGGATGGCCAAACGGAGCGTGTCAATCAGTGCCTTGAGACGTTTCTCCGTTGCTATGTTCATGCCTGTCCCAACAAATGGAGTGCCTGGCTGCATCTGGCGGAGTACTGGTACAATTGTAGCCATCATTCAGCTCTGGGTCGTTCGCCTTTCGAGGCTCTGTATGGGTACGCTCCCTCTCACTTTTGCATCTCTGATTCGGATGTGGTTCCTGTGACCGATCTTCAGTCCTGGTTGGATGAACGTCAGTTGATGACCGACCTCATCCGTCAGCATTTGGTTCGAACTAAGGAGCGCATGGTTAAGCAGGCAAACCAGAAACGTTCAGAGCGTCAATTCGCAGTGGGCGACTGGGTTTATGTGAAGCTCCAACCTTATGTCCGCTCGCGCGGCGCCCGCAAGTCGGTTGGCTTTTCGTTTTTCGACCTTATCGATCATCTCACGCATCGGGCGCCGCCGCATATCGCTTGGCTTTACCAAATCTTCCATGGTGCATCCGGTCTTTCATGTTTCACAATCGAAACCGGCAGCGGCAATCGCCCGAGTGTCTCGCTTCTTCCGATGATACCGTTCAGTGGAGTGTTCCGGCTCGGATTTTGCAGCGACGCTCCGTGGTCCACGGTAATACTACTACTCTTCAGGGCTTGATTCAGTGGTCTAATATGCCTGCTTCACTGGCGACATGGGAGGATTTGTTACCTTTACGGCAGCGTTTTCCTCGGGCTGCTGTTTGGGGGCAAACAGCTTCTGTAGAAGGAGGGGATGTGAGCACTAGTGATTCAGGAGCTGATGACATTGGCGGGACTTCGACTGAGGTCGGCAAGGCTTGCGAGGAAGGAAAGGCCGGCCCAAGCGCGGCAGCTGGGCGGAGGCCCACGAAGCCTAACGCGAGATTCTTCGGACCAGAATGGAAGAATGCGGCGTAGTCGTTAGGGAACGCCGCCTGCGTGCGGATAAAGAAAGGGCGGAATGCCGTGTAAGACGGAAAAGAAGAACACAACAAGATTTTCCATCCTACTTCTTGTTCTCTGCTTACTCTAGTTTCCTTTCTGTTCTGCTTCCCTTCTCTTCCGATTCAACTGATGCTAACAGGATCTGCCGTCGGCAGCGCAGGGAAGCGGCCATAGGAGGGGAGGCGATGGTGCGTGAGAGGACGTAGCACAAACTTTAAGCCCACCAAGGCTGCGGAAATTACTTGTATATCCAGCCCGCTTAGTTCGGCTGAAAAATATGATTTGACTGAAATTACAATATAGTTTACTATAATTAGACTGTAACTGATAATAACTTATTTAGCATAATTAAATTAAAAAAATAAAAATAGAAAAAACAGATTAGTCCATCACGGATAATGCAAATGAATACAGAAAAAAAGAGCCGGCACAAAGCTCAAAAAGACCAAAAAGCTAAAAAAGACAAAATTTAGGAATAGTAAAAAATAAACCAGAAGCCAGAGGTTCAAGCCAAAATGAGCGGGGGATATAATATATTCCTCTTACTATTTTACTTTTTTTTTTGTCTTCTTACTACTTAAATTGTGACCGTAGTATAATCAAATTCTAACTAATTTGATCCACTGGATTAAAAAAGAATAGACGGCTCGTATTAGATGTTGGGACCGTAAAAGACCTCTATTTCTATGATACTATGGTATATTGATTCGTATGCGTGCACATAAATTTAGGTTTAAAGTATAATTAATCTACAAACACTAGAGACAAAGAAAAGAAATAATTTCATAGATCTTGCATTCACTTGATGGCTCATACCATTAGAATGAGATAATAGAAATCGAAGGACGGGCCACGAACACTAGTTTTGGCAGGTGCTGAAGCGAATAGCTAGCCAAGTATTAGGCACAGCAAGACTGTTCTCGGTGCCATATGCCACACACTGACTTTATGCTTCGAGAAATGTCTTACGAATCAAAGTCTGCATTTGCGATGGGCGCTTCGATCGATCGAGTGGAGTGCATATAGGCAGAGGCTGGGGACATGGGAGTTGGGACCTCCTGTAGAGGAGCATGAATCGACTGAAATTTTGTTCAGAGAAACACATTAATTGCAGTTTATTTGTGAAGGAGCAAAAAGATACTCCCTCCTAGAAAACAAAGGAGGAATCTCACTCAGTTTTTTTTTTATACAAGGGATATCTACCATGCAGTCTAGCAAACAGCAAATTATAGTCCTTGCCCACCGAGGTTTATAGGATGATGGTGCTAAGCTTAAACAGCTGAACTTGTTTATTATTGCGCATATGCAAGATATGCAGTAGCTGACATTTGTGCTTCTTTGTTGGTTCTTTACAGCTTATGATTACTCTCGAACAAATAAATAGGACATATTATCTGTTGTTTTTTCGAAACGGTTTATTAGGATAGTATTTTTAAAATGATTTATTGGATTATCGATATTCAGTTTATTTATATAAATACTTACATTATTATCAAAAGATATTAGCCGTAGCCGAAAAGAACCGACGATAATTTAACTGGATGATGAGAAGTAGGGCATATGCAGGGACGCCAGCGGGGCCCGGTGGTAGGACTTTCGATTTCCACCCCGGTAGACATGCCCCTTATTAGGCCTATGCGCGCGCAGGCGGCCCTGATTGCCACTGACCGCACCTTGGTCCAATCGCACGCACGCGCCACGACGCCGTCCAGCTCGGCCGCTCCCAGCCTGTCTTCCTCTCATTCCACTAAGCCCAAAGAAACAGGCCAAATCTGGGCAGGCATAAGCCGAGTCTGAGCGGTGCGTGAGCTTGACCAACCACGCGCACCACAAGTCAAAGCATTAAGCATCCATTCGCACACGGGCGCCCTGCCCACTCGCGTGGGTTTGCGACCTGAGGGGCCGAATCCTATCTACCCACCCACCCTCTTGGGCCCATGGCCCACGCGTGACGCCCACGCACGAATGACAGGCGGAAATACGCTGCACGAGGAAATTGCTGATATCAGCAGCCCTAAAAAATGAGTTCGCAAATTAAAAAATGCTGTAGCTTTTAAACCGAGTATCTGATTCATGACGTTTGAACCACTGTGTTTCTTATTACGAAATCTTCCAAACAGCATCGCACCTACATATATTTTGATGCCGTTTTTGTTGGAGATTATATTAAATATTTCATTGATAATTTTTATTTGTTCACTTTGGTGTAGAACATCGTTGATGAAATATTAGAACATCATCAATTAACTATTAGAATATTAAAATCAAACACATGGAACATTGGCCCACCCCCTCTTAGAATTTAATGCGTGAAAATATCGTCAATATACTATTGGAATATTAAAATCAAATACATGGACCATCTCATTTTACCTATTTAAATATTCAACACCCACTTGATTTATTCCTCTATGTAATTTAAAAGATACCCACTGGAACAGTTCGTAAAGTAATGGAACATTAGGAATTAACACATAGAACATTTTTGTTTTGAACATATGTCATATGGTTTCGTTACTAAGTAAAAATATATGCAAGTAAGGTCTTGTTTTGAATATTAAGTAAAAATATATGCAAGTAAGGTCTTGTTTTGAATATTTAAACATAACGAATATGATGGTTCAAAAAATCACAAATTATACATTCGATTCAAGAGATATGATAATTGAATTTTCAAATTGAAAAAAAAAAACTTCTCCAAATACATACAACTGACTTTGGACAGGTGGGCCTTTTAGAGTACCACCAACAACCAGGTGGGCCTTTTAGAGCGCAGCCAACAACCAGGTGGGCGGCAGCGTGCTAATTGTCGTGCGCGTGGTACATGGGAGCTCCCCCAAGAGGACTCAGGCGTACGTAAGCGCGACTCCAGATGAAAGATGTCGCACATCCATCCCGCGCCGGGTCGCTCAATCGGCCCAAACAGGTTGAGCCCCAGCGCCCATGCCACGAATTACAAGCCGGCGCCAGCAGCAGTTACAGCACCAAGAATCCAAGATACCAACCTGTGCGGACTAGGAACTGAGCTCGTTCGATCCCTGGATCGAACAATCCTCTGGCCAGCTCCCGATAAAGCAGAGAACACATATGGACAGGGGCGGAGCTGGGCCTCCGGCTGAGTGGGCTATAGCCCGAGGCCCAGCAAACTGGCTAACACTACTATACCGCCATACCGGTATACCTGAAGACTGAAACCTAGTCCCCAAAATCCCCGATCCCAGTCGCCGCCCTCGCCTCCTCCTCTGGCTCCCTGCATGGCTGCGCCGCCCCTCCCTGCACCGCTCCCCTCTCGATCGGCCCCCCTCCGGCCCTTTCTCACTCCCTGCAGGCTACACGGTTGCATCAGCCACCTCCCGGCATGTCGGCGCCCCTCCCGCCCTCCCTTCACCGCCCCACTCCCGGCCCAGTCCCCCTCCCTATGGTCCTGCGTGGCTGTGCCGCCCCCTCCCAGTAAGGTTGAAATCTAAACCAACTATTACACAACTTTGAAATACATGAGCTGATGAGCGAAGCTGCAAATTGTATAGTTTTGTTTGACAATTGACATGTAGAATCTCTACCGGTGTGGTGGGTAGCTATTGTATTTGCTTTTCTGCGAGTAAACAATATTTGTAGTGTTTCTTGTTAGATGTCATGGCCATGCTTGTCCAGTTGTCCGAATATCCAACAATCCAACATGCTAGTAATTGGCTATGGTCAGATTTCACTGAATACCAAGTCAAAATTTCTCTAGAAAACTGAATAGTCAAACCCAAAATAGCTAAGAGCATTATGAGCATTATGCTGTCATACCTTCAATTCCTCTAGAAAACTGAATAGTAGGACATCCATCGTAAGATCTCAGTATGCTGTACCTTTCTACTTATCCATTGTTGAAATGCATATTTTTACATAGCCAATGTTCTGTAAACTAAGTTGATACAATTGGTCACATAATTTGGGATTTTGGATCTCCATATGCCTTTTGCTGCGAGCAGCTGCGTTGTATAGTTTAGATATACTTGGGTGCAAATTGGTCCATGTAGGCAAACTACAATGCAGTTTTTCTTGGGAATCTTGTCAATGATGCATTTGCGACATATTTTTATTACGCCGTTATGTAGGTATAAATTGGTGTTACTTCTAGTCTGTTAGCCCTTTAAAGTTCAGCCCGGGACGCGACAAAATCCTGGATCCGCTATTGCATATGGATATGTTTAGTGGTTAAAATATGTAGCCGCATTTTGTGAGATAGAAATCTTCACTCTAATTAGGCGTGTGCAACGTATGTGTGAGTTACGACGTGAGGTTTAGGTGTGGTCAGATCGCGTATCCTATGCTTCGTAAGGTATAAATTTTCGTTCTAATTAGATGTGTGTTAATGGTTGTGTTTGAGTTGAGGGGTATGCATGCTCTTATTTCAAGACTGTTATGCACGTAAAAGTATGAGTAAAGTCCATTACCGGTCCTTAAACTTTTTATGCTGTGTCATCCCGGTCCATAGACTTTTAAACAGAGTTTATGGATCGGGATGACACACTTTAAAAGTCTATGGATCAGGATGATACAGTATAAAAAATTTAAGGACCGGTAATGGACTTTACTCTAAAAGTATTGTCCGCGCGTGCGTAGTAGGAGCACATAAGAGATCTGAACACGCCCAAACCGGTTTGCTTATGCCATGAAACAGACCAAGAACTTATTCATTCACCTCTCGTATGACACACATAGTACACGAGCGATCTGAAGATCATACGGAACAACCGTGCCTACGGATTTATTTATTTAGGGCGGCCTTACTAAAACCAGCGCTTTATTATTCACCGAAAGCACACAAGAACGATGCTCTCGCCAGGGCTGAACAGAGTAATAAGCTTCACCGCGCTTCCACACGAACACCTGCTCGCGTCGCGCGTGTGCAAGCGCTAGCCCTTAGCCCAGCACCACCTCATCAGTGGGCAGCAGGATCGTGGCGGCGTCGGCGGCCGGCGTGGTGGTGCTCAGCATCCAGGTGTGGAACGGGTGGAAAAGGATCTCCGCGGGGCACAGCGACGGCGGCAGCGCGGGGCACTCGATGAAGGTCTTGGCGTCCTTGTCGACGCAGAGGAAGAGCTCGTAGAGCTGCTTCTTGCCGAACGGCCCGTCCCTGCACTGCACCCCCGGCGTCACGCCGAGCTTCCGGTTCACCGCCCGCTTGATGGCCACCGTGCTGTACAGCTTGTAGTCCGGGTTGATACCTACCCGTGTCATGTGTATGCATGTGCACATCAGCTTCTCACGTATACATGCGTGTATCTGTGTACAGACTGGGCATTTACGTACCTTGTTCGGAGAGAGCAGAGAGGACATCTGCGTTCTTCCTGAGCTGGAGACCGGCTCTGAAGTAGTCGACCTCCTTGAGGCCCGAGCAGACGCCGTAGCTCTCCCACGCGCTCTTCCACGTCTCCGCGGCGTCGCTGCGGGGGCACTTGATGCTGCTCCAGTAGTGGTTCAAGTTGTTCTCGATTGGGTCGAGCTGTTCACAGCACGCACGTACGTGTTACGGTGTGAGAAATATATTTGATCAACTATAAGTTGCCCAGATGGATGTATATATATACGTACTATGATATATACTTGTAGTGAACGTCAGAGATGTTAAAAAAATTGGGTTTCTACATATGTTAATTAACCTTGTTAATGTCGAAAGGTTTGTTGTCGGTGTTGCACTTGGCGACGACCTGGCCCTTCTCCGAGTCGAATGTCATGAGGCTCTGGACGAAGAAATCTTCCGCCGGGTAGCCGTACTTGGGAACGCAGCATCCGTACCTCGTGCCCGAGCAGTATGCTCCAGGCCACTGCATACGAATATATCGATTTGTTTAGATTTTAGAACAACGAACGAAAATTACTTTTTTTTATGTAACTCAAAGAAGATTACTCAATTACTTTCTCTCAGTTCTCTTGCATCATTAGGTTTTGGCCTGATCGATTCCTAGGATAATTTGATTCGCAACGGAAAAATAGATGGTCCTTGGTTCCTAGGAGCGACGAAGTTGGTGAAGCAATAATTCAGATCTGAGAGCATTGTGCCAGTGGTAGGTCCAGAACTTCAGTTGTGCAAAAATCCTGAAGTGCTCTAAATATTGTGTTTGATTCAAATATTAAATTCTTTTTTCATCTCCTACAAATACTTCTAAGCTAGCTAGTGTGGTTTTCCCCCAGAGTTTCCATGGCCATATAGACAAATTTTGGGCATTTGAGATCTACTTGCACACCCATATAATAGTTTAGCTCCGCCACTGCATCATGTGGCGAACATTTAGATAAGTGTAGGACCAAGAACGGTAACTAGAGGAGCGATGATTAGGAGGCTACACAAATATAATTCTATTTCAAATCTTATCCTAAAAAGAAATAAGACTCTTCACTTCAATAGTGATTAAAAGTTATGTCAATATGTGAATATCAGAGCCTAGACACCTATAGTAAAATCTCCAAAAAATCTGAGCAAAGTGAGGTTTTACCCCTCAGAGTGGTTCTACAGCCATATAAGTTTTGCACATACTGTAAAGCGGTACTACCGCCATATAAAGTGCGGTATTTCAATAAATTTCACATAGCCAGGCTGGGGAAATTGAACATGACAAAGGCTGAAACATTTCAGACTTCCTTACTTCCTGTTGTTATGACATCTATGCAACTGTGTTTCACACTTGTGAAGTTAATTATTCATCTACTTTTGCAGGGACAACAACCATCTATTTCTAAAGGAGTATATACTTTTGTTGTTTGAACTCCATCTATGTATATACTTTGCTTGAAAGAACTTTGCTGTGAATCTGTATGCAGTTAGCATACACTTAGATCAGCACTGAGCTGAGCAAAATTAAAAACCACACAACTTTTACACAGAGGCTCCAAATGACTTAAAACTTAAACCAAGACTAGATGACAACCATAGAAACCTAAAGCACAAAAAGATCTTACAAGAATAAAAGAGAGTTGGAACCTTTTGGCTCTTATAGCTTTGCTGCACCAAAACTGGTCTCAAATCATAAAACGACCTAGCTTTCAAACTAGAGCTCCAAACCAAATGAAACTTAGCATACACTAAGATCAAGACCTCAGAAAGCTATTCCAAACAAGATTTTCTTCAAGTGCTTGCCAAAGTTGTGACATTTTTTCCCCTTGAGCATGAAAGGCACCAAAACTAGGGAAAACCGTGGCACAATGATTGAGAAGAGCTCGTGGAAAAAAATCAAACCAAGATGGCTAAGGATGTTTTCCTACACGTCCTAGCATCCTAAAATCACAGTAAGAAAAAAATCAAACGTCCTCAATATCAAAATCCCCAAAATCACCCTTCTTGAATCAAAACCGAGCAAATGCAAGAACTTGCAAAGGAAGGTACCTAGATGGGTGGGATCTTATCTCCAAGAGACATTTCCATCACTTATACATCCTTGACACAAAGCAAGATCAAATGGGAAAAAGAAAACACCAAAAATCAAACTAAGTTAAGATTTCAATAATTTAGCAAAGTGGAGAAAGACTTGGATGAATTTTGGATATCTATTAATACTTAAAGATAAATGTTTATAATCACTCCTTAACCACTTACAAAGTCTAAGGACGAAAAAAAGCTCAAGCACAAGAACCACACTCTATCTCTCAAAAGTTCTCTAAAAAACCCTTAATCTCCTCTATTTGGCTTCTCCAAAGCTTTTTTCCTAAGCCACATCTACCTCTTCCTTATAGTGGTAGCCATGCCAATCACTCCCAAGAAACCCTAAAACCTAGATACAAAATGGACTTTACCCACCAATACCTAGATGCAAAGCCCGATATGACCACTTGAGCTCAACTCCAACTCGACTCAAAACATCCCCCTCTGGATTATTGCTACCACCAATATTCGACCGATCATACTGCGCCACGATAGTACTGCTGCAGCTAGACCGGTCAGACCGTGACTCCCAAGCCTGTCTTACCGGTTACACTAACAGTAACCAGAAAACTAAACACTCAAAATCAAACTTCGACACCTCTTGCACAACAAAGTTAAATACACATCATATGCCATGAGATGACTTTCACGTGGTCTTATAATAAGAACATATTTTGATTACACAAATAGAATGATTAATGAAAGAAAGATAAGCTAACATATTCCATGCATAGAACTTGTGTCATACAAATGGTAGCTAGTCATGAATAGTGTAATCGCTGTATTGGAAAGCATGGTTCATAGTCATACCGTGAGAACAAGGTAATAGAAATCAAAGGTTGATTCGGCGGTTTGGGCAGGTACTGAAGTGGCTAGTAAGCTAAGAATTAGGCACAACAAAACTGTTCTTTGTTCCATTTCCTCTGTTAGTTTTTGCACGCATGGAACGACTCTGTTTGGTCACTTTGGTGGTTCTCTGCTCAATCAGGAGGGTATTTATCGGCAGAGGCAGAGGCAGAGGCGAATGGAAGTGGGCCCTGCATGCCACCTGTACCGTACGTGGAGGCAGGGTGATCCACTAATCTGTGCTAAAAAGGTTTGTTGCAGAGGCGGAGCCACACCTCGGACAACGTAGGTTTCAATCCAGGGTATAAAAAAATATTTAGTGTATTGTTTGGATAAATTTAGTTCAGTTTAGATAATATTTTTATGATTCAACCCAGATAATTTAGATCATTTCACCATTGAGTTTGGAGCATAATTAAATTCTAACTCCACTACTGGTTTGTTATATAGTATACTTACATGCAAATATAAAAAATATCGATCACATGTAATGCAAAGGAGAGACTCCAGTTGAATGTTTGTTTTACTACAAGATAGCTTGCACCTTGCCCCAAGAATTCTAAGAAATATCTATAGAGAGGCTGGCTTGAATAAGGACGAGAAAATTTAAGATACAAATTGTAATCGCTGCCATAGGGAACAACAGAACGATCAATACATATCTGGCTAGAAATAATTGAGATGTGACGTGGTTATACTAGAGATGAGGCATATGGGACATGGGATCTGTACAACTAGCCTTATAGGCGCGGCGGCACGCCGCGTCAGTCATCGTGTGTACCAAAGTAAAAGAGGCGAAAATTTGTAGCTAAAGGAAAGCGTAGGTTTTTTTCAAAAAAAGAGCGAGGGGCTTTTCGCAATAAAAAGAGACCAGAGGGGTTTTTTTCGTAAAAATCAGGGGTTGTTTTGAAAGAACCGAGGGCCTGTACGTAATTTTGAAAAACTGCGGATCGTTATCAACGAAAAATAAATATGCGCAGGATCTTTTTTGAAAAATTCAGACGCGCAGGGGCGACGTGGGAGCTCTCCCTGCGCGAGCATTCCGCGGGGAGTAGTAGGGGATGATATATAGAGGTGACGTGGCTGCACCAGAGAAGATAAAATTAACATTGATTAATTGAAGTTATTGAGATCGTCTGTGCGTGTATATATATGTGTGTATTAGAGAGAAGTATGATTTAAAAATATAAAGATAATGCCACATCTAAAATAAAATGTATTTGGAACAGAAAGACTACATGTTAAATGGCATTTTGTGTTGATATAATTTTTCCTTGGGTACCTATGGTGTATGCTTGTGATGTGATAGATCTTTACCGAACCCTCAATCTCTGTAAATTTGATGTATTCACTTTTGTCTTTATTAAGTACGAAGGGTACTAGAAATCATGTTACAGTTATTTATTGTATAATTATCTCTGTTTTCTAAGTATAAGATGGACATACACTCAACATATAACACACTCATATATAAACACGTGCATGTATTTCTTACCCATACTTTGAATTTATAGGAGGCACCTAAGGAATTGTAAAGCGCGGAACTGCGCTCTCCCAATGGCCATGCACCCGTGCATGTATTCGTAGATTCGGTTACTGATAGAAGATTCTGTTTCCAAAAAGCACCAGTAAGGAAGGCAGTAATTCACAGATAATGACTTGAAAACATGTGGCTTGTGGGACTTGAACCCAAATTAACACGTGCACTAATAATCTAGAAACGTATACCTTCACGTATGGTGCATACTTCGCCTTAATATTGAAAAGGAAGAGGGGCGCTTTTAATTCAGTTTTACCTAGTCAAGCTATATAAGGGCAAGTACAATAGAAGAGGTGACTGCCATCTCTAGGACTAGCCACATAAGCAAAAAGATTACATGTGGCTCATGTGGAGGTAGCTAATACAATGAGTAGAGTAGAGGTTACCTCTACTAAAGCACTCAAACATTTAATACTTACATAAATATATCAGGGGTCACCTCTTGCATGAGGGGTAGTTTATCTCTCTCTCCTCGTATAATGTGCTAGATGTCACCTCTTGCATGAGGGGCAGCTTGCTTCTCTCTCTCTTCTTTTCTCTCTCTTCCACTTAGGATTGTGCTGATGTGGATTTCACTAGAGGCAACCTAGTCAGCACCATTGTACTTGCTCTAACAGAGAGAGAACTCATCACCTCGACGTACGTTGCACAGTAGTAGAAGGGTGGTTTCTTTTTTACTACGACTAATGACTTGTAGTTATGATCAATGGGTTTTGCTCCTAGAGTAAGTGTTTGTGTAAATAAATCGAATATCAATAATCCACTTTGAAAAGACTATCCCGATAAATCACTTCAAAAAGACAACGAAAAAAATAATTCTATTTATTTATTTAAAAAATCATAAAACATAAGGCCCCGCTCATATCAGTTTAAGCGTCTGGTTTATTTTCACTATTCAATAATTTAGTTTTTTTTCTGATTTTTTGGCCTTTTTTGAGCTTTTTTGTCGGTTCTTTTTTCCCGTATTCGTTTGTACTGTCCGTGACGGGTTAACTTGTTTTTTCTATTTTAAATTTTTTAAATTTAATTACGTCAAATAAACCACCGCCAGTTACAGTATTTTTTACAGCCATAAGCTACTTAAAATAAACCATTTTAAACAGGGCCTAAATCATTAAAAAAAAGCCTGAACATCATCCATGGCCAGGACCACTGGACCAGCACGCACGCACGCACTCATGTTGCCACAAGCAGCGGGGAAAGACGACGTTTACACACAATTATTGCAGAAGAAAATGAGAAAGGTCAAACTACCCTTTCTAAATCATGAAATGTGGGTCCGGTTGGCCTACTCATTCCATTCGATCGATCCAGAAATATATGCACGTGTCCATTCCGATCTTGTCATATAATATCTCTAAATAACAGAGAAGTCGAAACTACTGAAAGGTACAATCCAAAAGTTGTGGCTACTGCTTGCCAAAGTTACTGGGTATTCATTTTGGTGCTGTGTCGTCTTCTAGATTTAGTTCTACTCTCTAGCCATCCATTCGCCTCTAGTTCAGCGTATTTAATTTCGGGGTGTCATTTCGTCGTTGATTTGAAAGCGACCCTACACTATATTTCTAACATTTTCTATCGGTTATTAGTATATTGCGGGACAGTAATAATCCTTTTGTACAATTCTTTCAGGGGCCTATGTATAATCTCTTGTCAGCAAATTATGTTGTTTGTGATTTATCGTTAGCATCGTAATAGATTTGGATTACACTAGTAGAAACACCGTCGACTATACGAGAGAAATATTAGAGGAGTACTAATAAGCATCTGCTATTTACAAATAACCATCGGAAAATATTGTAAATCTTGATATAGCTCTTACGTCCAACCGAATAAATTGATCAGATGCCTCACTCGGTCACTCCACTCGAATGCACTCTCTCCCCGAACCTCACAGCGATCTCTCTCTATTTCTGCTCGTTTACTCTCTCAACTCCTGCCTCCTACCTAAATCCCCTAGATCCATCCCCCACGGCCGTGCGCCGCCCAATTGCTCCGCGCATGCGAATCCGTAAGTGTGCCTCCCACGTCCTTGGCTCTGCTTACCCCCCATGGCGCGGGGGCTCCAATTTGAGCTCTCGTTCCCACCTTGTCGCTGGCCCTGAATCCCGCGGGAGGGCATCGGATTCATGGCCACGACTGCCACCTGAGAGTCCGACAAAGTCAGTTGTAGCCTCTGTGACCTCCATGGCATCCTGACATCAACCGCCGATAGCGGCCTTGTGAATGCTGCACAAGCTCCACTGCCTCCCCCTACTGGTGTTGGATCCATGCCGCTTGTTGCCGCCACACCCGAGGCCTTACCGCCGTCTGCCATAGGAGGTAGGTGTTATTTTTTGTTATAACATTTTTGATTTCATGAATACAACATTTTAATTTTATGAATGTAATATTTTAATTTTATGCGTGCAACATTGATATTTTTATCATTTTTTTGTTGCATATATAATCAAAAAATATTATATAGATTGTTGAAGTATAAGTGAATGGTCCATCTTTCCTCATCAGCTTAAGCTTTTGGGTGAACTGGCTGGTACATAAAACTCAATATGGTATCAAAACCAAGAGGGGAGTTCAAGACCTGGCTGACGCAATTAAAAAAATTAATTGCAGTTCACTTCTATTTTATGTATTAGGCCTAAGGGAGCCTACACGTGAGGAGGAGTGTTGAAGTATAAGTGAATTGTCCATCTTTTCTCATCACCTCGATGTACGTTGGCACAATAGTAGAAGGGTGATTTCTTTTTTGCCACGAGTAATTGTTTATAGTTGTGGTCGATAGGTTTTGCTTCTAGCGTAAGTGTTTACGTAAACGTACCAAATATCAATAATCTGTTTCAAAAAGACTATCATGATAATCACTTTAAAAAAACAACAAAAATTTTAAACAACGAAAAAGTAATTATATTTATTTATGTAAAAAATCATAAAATCTAAATCATAAAAAAGCCTGAACATCATCCATGGCCAGGACCACTGGACCAGCACGCACGCACTCATGATGCCACAAGCAGCGGGGAAAGACGACGTACACACCATGCACAATTATTGCAGAAGAAAATGCGAAAGGTGAAACAACCCTTTCTAAATCATGAAAATGTGGGTCCGGTTGGCCTACTCATTCCATTCGATCAATCGAGAAATATATGCACGTGTCCATTCCGATCTTGTCATATGATATCTCTAAATAACACAGAAGTCGAAACTACTGAAAGGTACAATCCAAAAGTTGTGGCTACTGCTTGCCAAAGGTACTGGGTATTCATTTTGGTGCTGTGTCGTCTTCCAGATTTAATTCTGCTCTCTAGCTATCCATTCGCCTCTAGTTCAGCGTATTTAATTTCGGGGTGTCATTTCGTCGTTGATTTGAAAGCGACCATACACTATATTTCTAACATTTTCTATCGGTTATTAGTATATTGCGGGACAGTAATAATCCTTTTGTACAATTCTTTCAAGGGCCTATGTATAATCTCTTGTCAGCAAATTCTTTTGTTTGTGATTTATCGTTAGTATCATAATAGATTTGGATTACACTAGTAGAAACACCGTCGACTATGCGAGAGAAATACTAAAGAAGTACAATAAGCATCTGCTATTTATAAATAACCATCGAAAAATATTATAAATCTTGATATAGCTCTTACGTCTGACCAAATAAATCGATCGGACACCTCACTAAGTCACTCCACTCGAGCGCACCCCTCTCCAAACCCCACAGCCATCTCTCTCTATTTCTGCTCACCTCCTCTCCCAACTCCTGCCTCCTACCCAAATCTCAATCCCCCATATCCATCCCCTACGGCCGTGCGCCACCCAATCGCTCCGCGCATGCGAATCCGCAAGTGCACCTCCCACCTCCTCGGCTCTGCTTACTCCCCCGTGGCGCTGGGCCCCGATTCGAGCTCTCGCTCCTGCCCAGCTGCCCTACTACTGGCCTTGAATCCCATGCGAGGGGCACTGGATTCGTGGCCACGATAGCCACCTGGGAGTCCAGCAAAGTCAGTTGTAGCCTTCGCAAGCTCCATGGCATCCCGACCTCAACCGCCGATAGCGGCCTTGTGAACGCTGCACAAACTCCGCCGCCTTCTCCTACCAGTGTTGGATCCATGCTGCCCGCCGCCGCCTGACATGGGAGGTAGGTGTTGTTTTTTGTTGTAACATTTTTTTATTTCATGAATACAACATTTTGATTTCATGTGTGTAACATTTTGACTTTATACGTACAACATTGATATTTTTATCAAATTTTTTATTACATACATGATCAAGAAATATTATATAGATGGATAAAAAATAATGTGACCGATTATATAGGGCTCCCTTTTATATTTAACATTGGATTTAAAACGAACAGTCTGTTTGGTAGGTACAGGTAGGCTGTCCTACCCAACATGTAGTAATTGCGCGACAAGATGATGTACACCCAAGTCAGTTTCAATTAGGTGTACGTGCACCGGTGCACGTAACGAACAAGCGAGAGGAGCCAAACATTCTAGTCTCGTCGATATCGTCGCCGTCTGGGCGGACATGAGCGGCCAGCGGAGAAGATGACATTCACGGTTCGTGTCGCCGTCGGGGCCGGCAACGAGGAACGAGGGTGTACTCGCTGCTGTAACCACCTAGATATAAAAACTTATGCTTGCATTGGATGGCCGGGTTCTTAAATGGATGCTTGATGATGTAGCATACACTCTCTCTTATAAACATCTTCTTAAGCACCTTTTGCATCAGAGGTGCATGTATGCGCAATAATTAAGCGAGCAGGATTGCACGTGATAGTCATAGTAGTAAAGACTACGTAGAGAAGATATCTGAAGATTATATAACTTACTGTTATTCATCCACTTCACGTTTGTCACATGTATTACACGCAATTAACAAAAGGATACACCGATTACACGAGCGATCTGACGAACATGTACAGCAACCACATGCATACAAATTTATTTATCAAGGGGGCAACAATAAAGCAGCGATTTATTCACCGAAAGCAGCGAGCATGATGCTCTCGGCCGGGGTTGAACAGAGTAATTAAGCTTCGCCGATCACCACGAACACTTGCATGCGGGCGCCGGCTCTCAGTCCAATATCGTCTCAGTGGGCAGCCTGATCTCGAAGGCCGAGGTGGTGTTGAGCATCCAGGTGTGGAACGGGTGGAAGACGACCTCGGCGGGGCAGTGCAGCTTGGGCAGCGCGGGGCACTCGATGAAGGTCTTGGCGTCCTTGTCGACGCAGAGGAAGAGCTCGTAGAGCTGCTTCTTGCCGAACGGCCCGTCCCTGCACTGCACCCCCGGCGTCACGCCGAGCTTCTGGTTCACCGCCCACTTGATGAACTCCGTGTTGTACAGCTTGTAGTCCGGGTAGATACCTACTCATGTGTGTGTGTGTATTTTGCACGTATGCCACAGACGAAACATTAGTAATTCTCATGCATCAGTGTAAATACATACGTACGTACGTACGTACCTTGTTCGGAGAGAGCGCCGAGGACATCTGCGCTCTTCCTGAGGTTGAGCGCGGCCCTGAAGTAGTCGACCTCCTTGAGGCCCGAGCAGACGCCGTAGCTGTTCCACGCGCTCTTCCACGTGTTCACGCCGTCGGTGCGCGGGCACTTGATGTTGCTCCAGTAGTGGTTCAGGTTGTTCTCGATTGGGTCGAGCTGCTCGATCGATGGAACAAATCAGCAGATGATTATAAGATCACAGCAGTGCATGTATGTCGTCAGAGGAAGTTGTTTGAACAATAATGTGTTCACAGTTAGGTTAATTGACCTTGTTAATGTCGAAAGGCGGGTCACTGTTGCACCGGACAACGGCTTTGTTCTCCACCGAGTCGAAGGTCATGAAGCTGCGGACGAAGAAATCCTCCGCCGGGTAGCCGTACTTGGGCACGCAGCAGCCGTACTTGCTGTCCTGGCAGTATGCTCCGGGCCACTGCAAACGAATCGATTTAGCACAGGCGCAAAAAAGTTAGCAGCCCTGCTTCATCTGCCCCCATCATATTTTGCAGGTTTTGGCCTCATTCCTAGGACAGATCGTTTCTTTCACTTCAAGCTAGCTAATTTAATTCCTCACAGCAACGGAAAAAGAGAAGGAAGAAATGGTTCTTGGTTTCCAGTACGAAGCCGGTGAAGCAATAATACAGCCCGTACGTTTTTGAAGTTTGTTGAAACTTTGTCGGGGTTATACTAGTATACTACATATGAGACATGATTCTGTTGAATATGTCCCTACACATTACTGTAGCTACGTCCGAAACTCCGAATGTACATGGACATGCTTACTGCATTAGCATTTGGAACAGTCGCTTATTTTCAAAAGATTATCGCATTAGTTGGTTAAGGAACTTAAATTTTTAGAAGCTGGCCATGTTGATTATGTTTGTAAGCCACAGAGAAAAACCAGTCCATCCTGGAACCCTTCGTTTTTTTTAAATGATGTCTTACAATCCACTTGATCAATCTTTCTTTGATTGTCAATATGTTTAAAAGTAGCTAGATTTGCCATATACCACTACATTTTTTTGTGAAAAGTACTTTCATAATATTTGATTTTATTATTTCTTTTTAATATATGGGCAAAGTCAATAACATCACCCAAAAAAAAAAGAAAGGAGGGAGTAAACAGCTAAATGAAAACAGAAGTCCGAACTGATCATGTTGTTTAATGTGCCGTGACCGATAACTAGACATACAAGATGCATCTATGCTTGCATGTTTCCCTGTGATATACATGTAGTAGCAAATATTTAGATACGAAAAATACTATGATTAGAGAGAACGATTCCTGCAAAACAAGTAACGAAGATGTTTCATGTATAGAGCTCTTGTGCCATGTATAGTCTATATATTAATTAAGCTAGATAGTAAATAGTAATCCCTGCACAGGAAAGCATTTGATGTCTCATACCATGAGGATAAGGTAATAGAAATCGAAGGACGACTCATTGGCAGTTTTGGCAGGTACTGCAGCGACTAGTAAGCCAAGAATTAGGCACAGCAAAATTGTGCTCCGTGCCATATCTCCTCTGGTAGTTTTTGCAAGGAGAAATGACTCTGTTTGCTGGTTAGCTGTCCATTTGATCATGAGGGTATTTATAGGCAGAGATGGAGAGGAGGGCCGGAGGGCGGAGGAACATGGGCCATGTCTTTCATGGAGGCGGAGCGACCAACCTACTGATGCTAAAAAGGGATTGCTACAGGCCCGTTGATGAGGGAGTGCAAGCTGAGCGATTGCACAGGGCCCCCAAATTTGTGGGGCCCCCAAAGTCCCAAACCAATATACGTATACGTATTATGTTCCTTGTACAGCCGCCAGTGCCCAGCCGGTCCCGGTCCTGACTCCTGCGGCTCCTGCCGATGCGCTGCGCTGCTAGGGTTTCTTCAGACTTCAATTCTGCGGCCGCTGATTCATACGACGCCTTCGTCGCCGCGGCCGGCGCGTTCCCATCCTTCGGCAGTTCGGCGACACAGGCGATGCAAGCGAGCGCAAGTCCTGGCCGCATAGACTTCCCAAGAGACCTCCGGTACGTAGTTACTCGAGAGATTGTATTAGGATAATAGGATGATGAATTTTTGAAGAGATTCAATGATAAGTCTGCGCTTGAGGCGTGAAAATTCCTAGTGATCTCTCAGTCTCAGTGAGTTTTGCTCTTCTTTTCTAAGATTAGATTGATTTGTTTGTACTTTTCTTGTCATTCGCTTGATAGTTACGACTAGATTTATCTACTCGGTAGATCAGCTTCCTTTTATTGTTTACTCGATAGACCACTGTATCAATATCAGTTATCCATATCATATACTATTACCATTACCCATTATTATAGCATCAACCAAGTTACCATGTAAATAGATAAGCATATATAATCATCTCAAATGTTTAGGCAAAGAGCGCATCAAATTAAACTAATAACAATCATAAACCTAACATTGATTAGCAATGGAATTTTGTTATTGCATATAGAATTTTGTTAACCATTCCTGTGACTGTTGCATCTGCGGAAAGGAGCTTTTCTATACTCAAGTTGTTGAAATCCTACTTGCGTTCTACTATGACACAAGAAAGACTCAATAGGTTAGCGATAATAGCGCTTGAAAATGATGTCTTGGAGAAGATTAATTATGAAGATATAATTGGAGATTTTATTTCAAGAAATACAAGACGTATGATGCTTTTTAGTAGAACATGAGGTCAGTACTATATTTTTTGGTCTTAATATTTGATATATTTTCAAATCTTGTATGGAGTAATACATATTGAAGTTACATCTTACATGATTGTGTAATAGTATGCAATATTTTTTAAAATTTGAGGGCCTCATTTGGCAATTCGCTCTGGGGCCCCAAATTTCTGGAGACGGCCCTGGATTGCTATAGTATGTTTGCATGCTAATATGAAACAAAATCTAACATGTAGTGTAAATGAGCTAGAGATTCCAATCAAACATTTTTGTGTTACTTTAAACGCTTTCTAGGCCACCTACATTACGCTGATGATAGGTTTCTTATCTGACACTAACAAAAATGATATCAACCCTCCATCTAAAAAATGTCTTACAGATTCAGGCTTGCCTCTACCAAAACTATAGAATGGCACTAATGAAATCATGTCCAAATTGCGATGAAGGATTTCATTTAGTACTCCATCAGGCTAAGAAGTATTTACCAATCATCTTAAAGTAAGGAATTGTTTTTTTTGTTGGGATTGAATCGTTCAATCCTCTTTCTTGTCACTCTAGATAAACACATACAGAAGAAGACTAATACAATGTTAGGACTGAAGTACTCAATCTTAATCTATCGCTTCAACTCCTTTTTCTCTGCTTGCTTAACAAATAGTGCATGGCTTAAATAAGCCTCACGCACACACGGTCATTTGACCTATACACGCATCCACTAAGTTCACTAGGATCTATTCTCATGCCACGACCTTCTGGATTCCCTCCATGATCCAAAAGACTCGGCTAACTTATTGACTCAGCCGTTGTTCGGATGTCCAACACAACTTACAACCACGACTGCTGCTCAAGCTTTCAACTACTCTCAGTTCTCGACCGCTACAGTGACCATGATGGCTACAGTGTTTTCGACTACTACAGCACCTACGACTGTTGTAGCTACGATCACACACTGTAGCTTCGACCGTGGCTTCGAGCCTTCGACCACTGCTTTGGCCATGGCTTCAACCACGGCTTCAACTGCTCTTTCGACCATGGCTTCGACTATATATGGCTTTGATCACAGCTTCTATGATTATTTACAAATCATCAAGATTAATTCTAACATTTTTTACCTTTGCATTAAGAAGATGAAAACGGGTTCTCATACAACTAGCAAGCCTAGCTAGCGCCGCTCGAACAATACAACGGATACAAAGCAATACAGCTAAAGACTATTACACCGTATAGAAACCTGCAACCAACACCGAAAACAACCGCATAGGAAAACAAACAAACCACATAGACAGCGCTGGACGTCCCGGCCGATTGCCAAAGTTTGCACTCATCATTGATGCTCCCTTCCGGCACAACGGTGGTAAAATACTGATGCGTTGTTGAAGAGTCGCATTCCACTATTTCCACGGCCTCCAGATTACCAGCATGATCAACGAGTAGCTTTTTTCTTAGCTCTTTCGGAGTATGACTAGTCTTGGCTGCTGTGTACACCAAACCGACGAGGATAGTTTAGGGCAAATTCGTGTTTACAAACAGTGAGGAGTTCAAATCCAACCCAATCTAAATCCAAACCTATGGCCAACGTACTTTGGATGAGCAGCTAGCGGTTTCTCCTGCTTAGATCACCAATCATCCCGTGTAACATATATATCCTGCGGCAGCCATGCATGCATGCACCTGAACCGGCAAGCACCCTACGCGCGGTTGGCACTGTTACGAAACCGACCCGGAAGTTTGCATTGTCTTTGCTAATGGTTTTTAGCTGAAAATAAATAGTAGTGACTGAATAAAATGACTTTCAGAAAGAGAGGACGAGCGGTAAGAAAAGTAAGGGAAAAATGAGTACGCATGACAGGAGCGAGAGCAGTAGGGTGCGTGATGCACCTATAACCCCTTAGCTTATCCGAGGAGTGAGATGGTAGCAGGAGGAGTGGAGAAATCGCTTTGAGAAGTCAAGTATTTATATTGGCTTTTTGCTTTTATAAATAGAACCTAGAAGCAGAAGGGGGTACGGCCGGCTTTATGCACTAACGGTTTCTTGTATTCCAAGAAGATGTGGGCGCGTAACAAATGTTCCCGAATGACTCTAAATATAGGAAAGATGCTTATTATTATGTACAGAGAAAATAATTGGAATAAAGAAGATTGCCGAATTGCTCTATCTTATATCTTGTATTTATTTGCTCTTCTAATTTTGCATTATCTAATTATGGGATATATCTTGTTTTTAGTTGTTAGGATTGATTGTATCGATCGCTCGGCGACACTGTTATTTAACAAGCACAACAGCTAATACAGAAGAACATTATCATGGTCAGCGCGCATGCACGTTTCGCCAGTCAGTGGCGCGACAAGGAGCAAGGACACACCGTTGGTTTTGCAAAAGAAAAGGACATAGGGCAAGTTTTGTAGCTCATCGAAGCCTTGAGTTGTTGGGTTAGATCTTCCTAATAAGACACTACTTGATAATTGATCAAATTAACGCTACAATTAGGCGATCATCGTACAGAAAGGCGTGTGATATACTCCATGAACAATACGATCGAAGAGAGGTGGAACTGCCCTCTCTCCCCGCTCGATTCTGGTTTTTAATTTATTGCTCCTTAATTTTATTTTTTCTGATTTTTTACTTTTTGGGGTTTTCTCTCTCTTTTTTTCTCCGTATTTCTTCGCATTGTCTATAATGAGCTAATTTATTTTTTATTTTTAAAATTTTAAATTTTATTATACTAAATAAATCATTATTGGTTATAGTAAAAAATAAGTTAGTTAATAAAAAAATTATAAAACACCGCCAAATTAAGCACCTAAATCTGTCGCTTCATATATGAATGCATGGGCCAGCCTACTCATTCAATTCAGACGAGAAATATATGCACGTGTCCATTCTGTACTTGTCATGTAATCTCCTCCGAATAATATAGAAGGCGAAACTGAGAGGTACAGTGCGAGAAGCTGTGGTTACTGTTTGCGATAGTTCTGCACTATGTCTCTTTCGTAGGAACAGCGCTACTCAATAATTGTCGTTGTTATTATTAAAATTGGGAATCATTGGAGCAGTCTATAATTTATAAGTGTATTTTAAAATGTTTAACTCTCGTATAAGTGTTTTTATAAACGAATTAAATGTTAATAAATTAATAAATTGTTTTAAAAACTGTTCTAATAAATTACTTCGAAATAATGACAGAGAGATCATTCGGTTGGTTTGTATAAGAGAAATTATAAATCATTAGACGACAAAAACTCGGCCATACTCATGCAATGATGGTGTCTATCTGTTCGATCCTATCCATTGGCTTCTAATTCAACATTATTTCGGGTAGCATTTCGTTGTCGGGGTTGATTACATGAATACTCGTTTGTAATTGAATACGTAGCACTTAGGATTTATGCTCTCCCGAAACTAAACTGCATGTATATAGATATTGAAGTAGTGTTGGCAGTAGTGAAGTCTAGTAGACGTTGTAAATCAAGCCTTCATAATATGCCTTAAAATTTTGTAATTTTCACTTTTTTTTATATAGCATTGAAGCAGTTCCTGATACTGCGTTCATGAGATGCGATGCTTTTATTCAATTTTGGATTTAAAAGGAACGGTCGAGATATACTCTATAAGTTACGTTATATATGCAGGCCGTGTCGTACTCGATCGTATGCGTGCATGTAGGAACATGGGGATGGATATTCCCCCAAAGTGACACGTAGTTTTAGTTGTATCTAATAGTTTTTTGGATTTTTTATAGCTTTTGACTTTAGTTTTTTAGAAACTGAAATATATAAGATGGTTTTTTTAAACGGTTTCTCGAAGTCGCACCTTTTAATGGTTTTTCGAGTTTAAAAACTATTTACATTGTTATTGTCTCAAAGGCAGCTTTCCATAATTGCACGACTAGGAAGGCTGACACATGCACCCAGAATAGCTGTGGCACCACGTACAGCAACGCGCCAACGCCTGTGGACGCGTACGTGTAGCATTCATGCACCATCATGCACACAAAGCGATTCGATCGAGATTCGAGAGGTGCCAAATTACGGTGGTGGCTACTAGCTTGTCCCATCGAATGATACACATGGTCCCCGTTTTGTGCGGACAGGAGCGCGCGCGGCAGCTCGTAAGGGAAGGCGATATACGTCGCCGTGCCGGCCTGGAGTGGTCGCGTCGCGCGCGAGGCAATAGCCGGAGCGTTGGTTGGGACGTGAAAGGTGCGTAGACGCATACGTACCCTTCGATGGTACTCTTGCAGAGGCAGCGACGGATCGGGAATGTAATTAACTATACGTGCTAAAAAGTAAAAAACCAGTGAAGTCTATCTCTACAACGCAACCTTTTTTTTTTACCAAGCTCGAATATCGCCCCTAGCGCTTCCCCCGCTCTTGCAGTTGTCCATGCATGTACGTATCGCTGTGATGTAACTCTTTGGGGGCGCTTTAAGTGGTTTTGGTGTCTGAATTTTGGTTTTCGAAAAGCAAAAGTTATTTAGAACATGTTAGTTTTTTATTTTTTTCGTTCCTCTTTTGTGTTGTTCTGAAAATATAATGATGTTATTATTTTTTTCTTTTTTTCTTTTTTAATTAATTAACTTAGAAAAAGCCAATAGCCATTATAGTATAATTAAATACTATCACTTTCAAATGTACCATTTAAATAAATATATTATATTTCTTTATCGCTTTTAGTATACCTCAGGAACAAAGTTATTTCTATAGTATCTTCTGTCCACCTTCCTCGCGTCGCGGTACTCATCGGGTTTGTGGGCGCAAGCACCAGCCCTAGCAAACCCAATAATGAGCCATCCGTTTTCCTGATCGTGGGATTTGCGGCTGCGTGCTTGGGCTTGCTTCTCTCTTACGCATTTACAAGCGGCCGGGCGTACGTGGCTACGTACAACTTCTTTTTAAAATTTATACATGGATCTATCTCCTAGTTTTCAGGCATCTACTGGTGCATGGTTTATGTATTATTCGTTGAAACTAGTATATCTACTACGGTATAAGGAGTATGAATAATTTCGTTTGAAAAGAAGTATCTAACTTTGTGAAAAATAAGGAGTATACAATGGTGGAGTATTCCTTCAAGGGAGTATGTACTTTTATACGCGCATACTAGCTAGCATATACACATGGTGTATGCTTTCCGTCGTAAAGAATCGAGTGTGTGGACCGCGTAGAATGGCGTGTGTGTGCTACTATTAATGAGGGAGTATATCCCTATGAAAAAAAATTAATCAGCGATAATGCCCAATACCACTGTAAAAAAATTAACGAGGGGGTATGCTCAATACATACTCCATAGCACCTTTCAAACATATATACCTTGTTTATTATCCCAGCACTGGTATAGTTAACTAGGACACCATAGTATTAGAGCGCCATGATCCCATGAACCGTCCAATACATATGTACGATCGATGCAAATTTTGGAGTTTGGGTATAAAATATTTTATACTCTTGATATATTTATGATTATTTATGATAAGTGAGTTTCAAACTTAGTTTAAACTAATATGAACTACTTTTAAATTTAATGCGACTAGAGTGATTATATACCGTAAAACTATATAGCTCAAACTAGTCAAACTGAAGATGAATTTAACTTTTTTAGAGTTTGATATCTCAAATACATTTTTATGGATATATCAAGATACCCACGTCAATATTATGAATATCAAAGCACATTAACGGGTATTAATTTGGGTGCCTAGATACCAAGGTGCGTGAGAACACACTTTCTTAGGGCGTCTCCAACAGCTGGCTATTTAGTTAGCTAGATCTGATGTGGCAAGGAAAAAGTAGGAGAGAGAGTAGTCACTAGCGACGAGCAAATAGCTGATCTATTTCACGTAGTCCAAGAACATGAGAGAGGAGCATGTGGGTCCAACAGTATAAAATAGTCTTTGCTTTTGTCTCTCACCTCCACGTCAGCTGATTATATAGCTAGTACTAGCTATTACCATTGCGGATGCCCTTAGTCAACCAAAAACTGTCAGGAAATGTAAAAAACCTGTCATGAAAAGCTTTTCCATAAACAACTACTCTAGCTCATTAAGATATAATCTTGATTAAATTTGAGTTAACACATTAGGTCTATCATGTTTGTAGATATTACTGTTGTGAAAGATTATATGACTTAGAAGCGTAATAATTAAACATGATCGAACTAGTTATTGTGAGGAGTTTAGTACAATAAGGGTGTGCGGGAGTGCGGGCACATGATCGAACTAGCTAGTAACTGTTAAGAGTTTAATTAGTACAAGGGATGGCGGTGAGGATTATTTTCTTTAAATACATGATACCACCACAATTCAACTGCATGCATGGTCTTGTTTTTCATTCTTTACTGAGTTCTCTAAGCTTATGGTAGCTTGGTGCCAGTTGGACTTAACTACGTCGTACCAGTATTATGTGTTTGAAATGTTATAGTGGTCATGGATGGCACATCATGAAGAGCTGGACGTGGCGTGTATGTCGGTTTAGTTTTTTATTTTTCAGTATAAAAGATCAACGAAGAAAACGCCGTAAACCAATTTAAAGGGGCGGCACAAAAACTGTTTGTTTCTTGAGTTCACTATTCTCCAGAGAGTCCAGATATCTGCATATATTCTAGACATCCCTGTGTGCTTTGTGGTCATACACGAGTGCTTTCGTGGTCGTAAAAGTGCTGTTCACCAAGTACTATAGCAAAGCACTATTCTACGAGTACTGTAGCAGAGTACTATTCTACAAATACGATAGCAGAACACTGTTCTACGAGTATTGTAGCAGAATACTGTTCTACGAGTACTGTAACAAAGTACTATTCATCCGAACAGTTCTTCCGAGTACTTATGGTCAAAACTTCCGAGTACTCACGGTCGAAATCTTTTGAGTACTTACGGTTGAAGCTTCCAAGTACTTATGGCTGAGACTTTCATAAGTCTTCTTATGCTTCGACTTACCACAACAAGTGCCAATATACAGTAGACGTACTATAAAGCATTTTGCCCCGCTGGTATATCAAAGATCCATTATCTCAGAAACCTTGAGCACTCGAAGTCGACGAAAGACACTCGAAATCTCGAAAGCGTTGCACACTACTACATTAATAATTCCAAGTACACATGAAAAATATAAACCGGAAACAAGGCCACAGTTATTCACTGACGAAAGCATTACAGATGAACACTCCGTTGCTGCTCCCAGATTGCACCACGCGCGAGGAACATCTGGGAGGCAAGAACATTATTCCATGCATGCATCGCTTAATTATTCACTGAAACGCAAATCCATGACAAGACGAGCTCGCTCAGTGATCCATGGCGGCGCCGTACAGCTCGAAGGCTTCGGCGTCGGAGGCGCTGGACTTGCCCAGCTTGAGCATCCACTTCTTGAAGGGATGGAAGAGGATCTCGTCGGAGCACGTGAACTTCTGCGGGTTGGGGCACTCGATGAGCGTCTTGGCGTCACCCGCCACGCAGACGAAGATCTGGTACAGCTGGAACTTGTCGAACGGCCCCTTGCTGCACTGGATCACCGGTGTCACGTGGATTGCCGCCTTGATCACCTTCTTGATATTCTCCACGCTGTACAGCTCATAGTCCGGCTTGATCTCTGTGAGGACGACATTACCATGGAACATGTTCGTGTTCAATTCGACTGGTCGGCGCATAAATCTCAAGGACGATGCATGATTTAATTTCCCTGAAATAAGTCTGGTGGTGTACTATATATATATATATATATATATATATATATATCACGTACGTTTGGAAACGAGGCGAGCGAGGGGGTTGATCTTTTGACGGAGGGCGAGGGCAGCTTCGAAGTAGGCATTCTGATCGAGGCCGGAGCAGACGCCGGACGTCTTCCACGCGCTCTTCCAGCTGCTCTTGCCGTTGTTGCTGGGGCACTTGATGTTGCTCCAGTACTTCCAGATGTCGTCGACTTTGATGACCTGCAGTTAACGCATAGCATATATTGCATGCACACCGTCACACTCTAGTACTGTGGCCTCTACGATGATAAAAACCAGAGAACTAATTAATCCACATGTGACCGATCAAAAATATATGGGAGATACTATTGCACAAGTGACTGTTTTTTCTCTTCATTTTCAGTCACTTTTTATATTGTAATTTTAGGTGGTTGAGAGTATAACTTTAGCAGGAGGTGAATTAGTACACTACAATTTTAGATGACTGAAAGTGTAACTTTAGATGACTGAGAGATAAAAAAATTCAGTTAACTTTGCAATAGCAAAACTAAAAATATATACGGTGAGCCATCAATTACGTACTTGGGTAAAGTTGAAAGGAGGGCCGCTGCAGCCGGTCTTGGGAGCGTCGGTCGTCGCATCGTAGACCGTAAAGCCCGACACGTAGAAGTCGGCCGCCGGCACGAAGGGGCTCATCGGCATGCAGCATCCGGCGTTGGTCTGCTCGCAGTATGCTCCCGGCCACTGTGTCCACGAATTACATCAAGCACATATGTAAGTTAGGATCTTTTTGCGTGTTATAGAGTGATGATCAATCTTCAGAAAAAAAAAGTGAGTATCTCAAAAATAATCAAATGTTGTGTAGACATTTCTTATAATTTTTTAAAGGATGATGGGGTCCATCGAGCGAGTGACTGATTAACCATGAAATAACATGCAACAGTCAAGTTCATGCAAGAAAAAGTGGTCGTTCTCATACGCCGTACGTCTGTGCTATCTGGACAAGACCACTGCCATAGTGCCATATAATTTGCCTGGACCAATTGGCTCCACAAACCGGTGGTCCATGAAACCACGTGTTCAGTATGCTCGATCATTTCTCCACACCCCTCGAGTTGTTCACATCACATATTATTATAGCTCTACATCTTAAGTAGATCATGCATGTTTCCTCTTCTTCCTAGCTAGGAAGCAAGAGTTAAAAGGAAACATTGCCAGTCACACGCATACGCATAGTATCATGTACAAATATTCAAAGATGAAACAGCTTCGTACATACATAGTGAACAACTTATGCATGTTAATTAGTCTGGGAGGAAATGAGAAGGGGGTAAATACAAAACTGAATAAATCGGCAAAAACATGCATGCATGCTAGGCTGCATGTCCGTACCATAAAACCAATCTGGTAGTAGATACCGGAGTCAGAATCGGCAATGGCAGGCGAGGCTGCTAGCAAGCCAAGAAGGCACAACACTGCTATCCTGCAGGAAGCCATATCGAAAGCTCGCTCGCGCGCTACTATTTTGGACACCGACCTACGGCTCGTGGTTCACAGAATGGTCACTGGTGAAGTGGTGAGGAATGGCGCTGGGGAGCACGGGTACTTATAGGCCAACGCCCGGGCACGCCTATCGCGAGTACTGTTTTTTTATTTTATATTTTTGGGTTTATAAACCACATTAAGTAGGGCTTAAGACTACCATGTATTTAACTGCTTTTATGGTTCTTCTGTGGTTGCTTAGAAAGCTGTCCACCTTATCGTGATAATCACGACTTGTGATAGCTCGATAGACACTGTTTTATACGGTTTCAGTTTCTAGTTTGTTGGCTTCTGATTTTTTAAGTCAGAAGTCACTTGGAACATGCCGATTTCTAATTTTGGATTTTTTTTACTTTTGCTTTTTTCCCTCTTTTTTTATTGTCCGTAGAGATATAACAATGTTTATTTTTCTTATTTTTTATTTATCTTTAATTAAATAATTTAGAAAAATTAATAATTGTTATAGTGTAATTTTAAATAACAATTAAATTTATACTATAAGTTGATTGGAGCGGCCTCACAGGGTGTACGTACCATGATCACCATAGCATCGGTCCATACCCAGCGCACCGTGCTCGGTGGGAGCAGTATTGTACGTAGGACTTACCCTAGACGGCCAGAAAGTAGCTGTCTCCCTAGATTGTAGGTTGCATAATGGCTACAAAATTTTGCTAGGTTTGTTTTAGCTTATTTACACCTTATGTTTATACTGTCTATTTTTAAATGATATGTTTTTTAAAATGAAATTAAGAGAAAAGTTATAGTACAAAATATACTGAGTTTAGCTGTACCGGCCAAAATTACATACGACTATTTTCATCTACACACTGCCTTTCACAAACAACCAGAATTCAAATATTTAAGCTATAAACCATAATCCATCTATTCAAAAGAACTCACAAAGCCTGTGAACGTGCTAGGCTCTATTTGAGACGTTGAACCATTTGTGCTAGTTGACTTATGCTTTTGGGTTTTAACTTCTAACTTTTTAATTTCGTCCTCTTTTGATTTTTTTAGTTGTTTAGGCTTTTTTACCCTGTTTTTTCTCGTATTCCTTTACATTGTTCATGATAAGAGAACTTATTTTTTCTCTTTTTAAATTTAATTATGTCAAAAAAGCTTACAACAGCTGCAATGAAATAAACTTAAACATTACCAAATAAGCTCAATAGCAAAAATGAGCCCCCTGAATTACGTACATTTATGGGTGTGCGGGTTGCTAACGCACAAAAACAGGTGTTTGGGCACGTCCCTACACATGTGGGCTTGTCCTTTTCAGTTTTTAAAACCTGCTTTTCAGTTTTTCTACAGTAACTAGGTTTCAAATAAAATATCTTTTCAAGATGATGTCTACAAGCTGATTGTAGTACACACTATAGTGACTTCATTTATATCAGTCAAAACCTCATGCGAGTTTCTGTTACTCCGTGCTTTCTCTCACAAATAGCCCAAAAGCTATAAGGTGCAACCATAAGCCATAAACCGTAGCCAAAAAGAACAGGCCCACAGCTAAAACGTGGCACTGCATCGGCCGAAATGCATGCGGCCCTGTTGCTCACGCGCACGGTCTCCTAGGCTCTGTACCAAAGTGATATGTTTTGTTTTTTGGCTGAAATAATACTATAAATGTATTAACTTTTTAAAGATATTTTAATTAAATGAAAATAAAAAAAAGAAAACATCACTATATCTTCACGGATAATGTAAAAGAAAAAATACACGTCAATATGCTAACATGTTCTAAGGGTGTGTTTGGATGCTAGGATGGCCAAGAGATGGAACCATCCTATTCCAATTTCAAAGTCATCCAGCTGTTTGGTTCGTGGTATGGAGGAGAATGAAGTGGAAGCAAACCATTCCTCCTAAAGGAATATTCCTTCAAAATTCGGAACCAACCCATCCCCCAAAATATCCCGGACGAATCCATCCCGCGCCGAGCTCCCACGCCCGCTCCGGCCTCCTCCCGCCCGGCCTCTGCGCCGACCTCCCGCGCCGGCCTCCGCTGCTGCCCTCCCGGCCGCGCCTCTGCGCCGCCCTCGCGCGCGCGCCTCTCCTGCGCGCGTCCTCCCGCTCCGGCCTCCTCCCGCCGCGCCGACCTCCGCGCTGTCCTCCGCGCCGGCCTCCGTGCCGTCCTCTGCGCGCGCGCCCGACCTCCCGACCGCCGTGACCTCCCGCCCGCGCCTCCCATCAACCAAACAACAGACGGAACGGTTTCATTCTTCTCCATCCTACTAACCAAACAAAAAACAGAACCATCCCATACTATGAACCAAACATATCAACGGAATCATCTCATTCCATCCCATCCCAAAAAACTGGAACCATTCCATTCCATCCCACCCCATCCCAGCAACCAAACACACCCTAAATAACTTCTAACTTTTGAAAGTTAGAAACCCTGTTTGGGGCCTTGGGGGGTGCTCAGTTCAGTTGAAATAAGCTGATTTATGGTTTATTTTATGCTGTAGTTGATTTATTTTACATTGTAGCTGTTGGTTATTTTTTTTGTGTAACTAAATTTAAAAAATTAAAAATTAAAAAAATATGTTAGCCCATTACAGACAATACAAACGAATAAAAAAAGACAAAAACCAAAAGATAAAAAAAATAAAATTAAAGAATAGTACACTAGAAGCCAGAAAAATGGAAAGGAGCGGAGCCAATTAACTAGCTGCGCACTGTTGGGTTGGTGTGGGTCACTCCAATCACGCGTCTCGTGTGCCTCGGCTCTAGCGATGCATCCACAACACCGATTACCACCGCGCGCCGTGCCGACGAAATCATTTGTCCTGCGAGTGCGACGTAAGGACGTGCCACCGGCCAGTCGGAAACGTGCGCGAAATTAATCGACGCACGCGGCCGCGCCGTTGGATTGCTGTGCCGCGTCCGCGCCGTGCGTGCGTGCTCCGTGCCTCCCACGCCTCGCGCCTGCGGGGCTTGCTTATGGGCCTCATTTTTTTAGAGAGAGAGGAGCGGGCTCTCGTATTGCGTCTTGGGCTTTTGAATAGGGCCGGTATCACTTGAGGATTGGACGAGGAGTCCAGGTGAAGTGATCCTGTAAGAAGCATCGGTACTCTGCCACGAAATCGGTCCAGCCCACCGCGTGGCCGTCTTCTTCTCTCCCAAGAAAAGAGAAGGAGCGCGACCCAATAAACGAAGCCCAACTACAAAGAAAATCCCCTTCTTCCCAAAGCCACCGAGCTTGGAACGCACGCTCGAACAACCAACCGAAGCACCGGCCGGGAAGCCCGAAAACCCTAAGCCGACCCGACCGCCGGCGACGCCAGGATGGCCCGCTACGACCGCGCGATCACCGTCTTCTCCCCTGACGGTCACCTCTTCCAGGTTGAGTACGCCCTCGAGGCCGTCCGCAAGGGCAACGCCGCCGTCGGCGTCCGCGGCACCGACACCGTCGTCCTCGGCGTCGAGAAGAAGTCCACCCCAAAGCTCCAGGACTCGAGGTACTCCACAACCGAAAACCCCACCTTTCCCCTCGCGCGACGCGCCCGCCCCCTCCGATCCACAGATCTCATCTCGCCGGCTTCTGCTCTCGCAGGTCGGTGCGGAAGATTGCGAGCCTGGACACGCACATCGCGCTGGCGTGCGCGGGGCTCAAGGCGGACGCGCGCGTGCTCATCAACCGCGCGCGGGTCGAGTGCCAGAGCCACCGCCTCACCGTCGAGGACCCAGTCACCGTCGAGTACATCACCCGCTACATCGCCGGCCTGCAGCAGAAGTACACCCAGAGCGGCGGTGTCCGCCCCTTCGGCCTCTCCACCCTCATCGTCGGATTCGATCCCTACACCGACAAGCCCGCCCTGTACCAGACCGACCCGTCCGGTACCTTCTCGGCGTGGAAGGCCAACGCCACGGGGAGGAACTCCAACTCCATGAGGGAGTTCCTGGAGAAGAACTACAAGGAGACCTCCGGCAAGGAGACCATCAAACTCGCCATCCGCGCACTCCTAGAGGTATATATGTTACCCTTGCTTTCTCTCTAGTTTACGCAACAAATTAGGCTTGATTTAGTACAGCCGTACAGGTTGTGCGGATTGATTGATTCATTGTAAAGGCTGTGTCTTTCCTGTTTGATGATTACCATAGGACACTTGTAGAGCATAGTTAACATGATCCAGGAATATCCAAAGGGCGAAGGTAGAGTGACCTAAATAGCAGTTCACGAGAAACGTACTCTGGATTTCTACCTTTGTTCATCTTCATCACGTGATGGCATGGTTACTTGTTTGAAGCTGGCAATCCTAGCAAGCTCTAGGAGCAGTAGTTTGTCCTGCGATAATTTGTGATCAGCTGACTTAAGTGATTGATTAAGCACAAAATATTTGAGGTGCCTCTGGGAATGACACTTTGTACCTTGTGTGGAACATTTTGTTCTTGTTCTTTATATACTCATCCAAGGAGTTACTTGGTCTTTGTCATGCCATAGTACTTTCGGAGTATGTCTTCAAAATAACTCGCAACTGAGTGGCAGACATGCCAGAGGGGGGGGGGGGGGTTGGTACTGGGTGTGTTGAACAAACTTAAAGGTCTTACTCGCCACCCATAGATGTGGTGGTTTTCTTTATCCTAGCGATCTTACATGTAGTGGAATGGAGATGAAAATGATGAATTGTGACAGGTACTTATGATGAGGCATTTACATAGGTACTCCTGGTGCAGCTTGCTTTTAGTTGTGCCGAGAAGCTTGTTTAGGCCTCTGTGAATACTGAATTTACTGTTGTCTGATTCACTCCATTCTATTAAGAAAATTACAAATTATACAGAGTTACTAATTCAGCGATCATTGGGGCTGTGCTATTTATTCCTGTCTCCTGGATGTTGTGAAACTCTGGGTCTATCGTGCAATTGTTAGACGTCCGTGCCCATCCTCTGGCTTCTGCTCTGACTCAGAGAATATATGAGCATAACCCCAGATTTTGCAAATGTTTGTTGCAACTACTTTGAAAGCAGACTTGGGAATTCTATGATCTATCTACACGTTCTATTTTTACTTGCACTTTGAAAATACCACTTGTGTTTACATAAGTCTGTTATTTTTTTAGTCTTATTTGCTGATTGGATGAGACCCCTTTGTTTCATTCCTTATATTTATATCCAATATAGATCACATCTGAAATTAAAATTTTGCAACATTTCTCAAAAAGTGTTTTCAGTTCTCTATTGTCATGTCTCGTCATCGTGTAGTGTGAGTGATTGAGTGCCTGGAGGCCTATTATTCACCATTTCATCTTCATGGGCCTGCAACTTATTCACCGATTCTGTTGCTCCTTGCCATTATGCTTATCATTTTTTTGTTTGAAAGACAGTGTTATGTGACTTGTATCTTGAGTTTATCCTTTTAATTTTGTTTTTGTTGAGCAATTACTAATAGACTGGCAAACTTTTTAGGTTGTTGAGAGTGGTGGGAAGAACATCGAGGTTGCAGTGATGACACAGAAGGATGGTCTTTGTCAACTCGAGGAAGCTGAAATTGATGAATATGTTGCTGAGATTGAGGCAGAGAAGGCTGCAGCTGAGGCTGCAAAGAAGGGTGCCCCGAAGGACACCTAATTCGTGGCTGTGCTATGCCTTTGTTCCATCAACACTTTTAGTGCACCAGTTGTCATGTTCCATAACACTACTTTAACTGTTTTAGAGAAATGCTAGATTGTTTGGTGAAAATGGATGCTTGTATGCTTACTGCACATCTAGATCCCATAGACCCAAATGCTTTGTAATGTGCTCTTCAATATACCTTTTCTTTTGAACTCATAGAAATGCTTCATAAGCTGCTTGGCAGCACAGGATTTCCACAGAAGATGTTTCCATTCGTTATCGGTGCTAAAATAGCAGCAATTTGGCTGTGTGATACATATACCCTTGCCTTTGACTTCCTTCTGAGAATGTCGCTGGACATATCTGCCGAACTATACTCTCTGAACACTTCATAATTCATATGGTTTGTTTGAGAAAAACATACAGACCCACAGGTATCTGAGAAGCAATCAGCTCCTGCCTTGATTGCAGGACCTTCCAAGGGCACACAAGTGCTACCATTGTGCTCATGCTTCAGAATGCCCTGGAAAGGAATCATTATGGGATCCATAATGCATTGATCAATTCCAGGAACTAGAAACACAACCCCCAGTTAGGTACCTTTCACCTATCAGATGACTAACTTCTTTCAACTAAGAAGATTCATCAATGAGAGCAACATGTGAAGGAGCTGAGTGTGGTTCAGTTGGCTGGGACGCCGGTGTGAGTGCCAGCCCATCTGGGTTCGACTCCATGGTTCTATGCACTCACCAATACTTTTTGTAGGTACGTACATACATACATGTTAAGTAGGTTTAACACGTTCCTACGCTGATCTTATGGTCTCCTATTAATTTCTTAGTGTGTTAAAAACATGCAACAGAAAGTCTAATACTAGACGGCCAATCACAGACGGAGACAAAACCGTCTGTGACCGAAACTAACACAGACGGTTCTAATTTGGAAGGGGAGGTGTCTCGATGCAAGGGGTCAAAGGCCTGACACATGCTCGAGATTTTAAGGTATTCGCTATTACACATTAATTAATCCTATGCAACAGTTGGTAGTAATGCCTCTTGAATTAACACATTCTATTTTTTGCAGTGCCACCAACAGTCGCCGGGCAACACATATGGCTTCTACGTTTGCCACCATATGGAACTACTCCTTGATTCCTCGAGGATCACCAATTCTAAGGTTTGTTAATCTTCTCATAATTACTTCATACTTATCACGTTACATATATACGCACATTGATATTCCTATCGACAGGCTGCGTCCATCCCGTCAACTGCATTGAAACAGCCCGACCTTTCAAGAATTCGAGGAGAAATGACGTACTTTTTGGTGACTAAAGTCATAAAGTCACAAGGAGAGTTGCACTGCGCACCATGATTTTTTATTGCTCTTATCACTCCGGAATCGAGGTCTCGCGAAAGGAACGGATCCATAATCAACGAACTTGTCAGCTGCACAAACAATACTTGAATGGTAATCATGCACCACCCAAGTATAGCTTGTGCAGCCTGACAAGTTTGTTGATTCTAGATCTGTTCCTTCTGCGAGACTTCAATTCCGAAGTGATAGAGCAATAAAAAAAATACAATGTTATCATCTAAGTGCAAATGCAATGTACATCTTTTGTAATTGTGAATTTGTTAATGGATATTTTATTTCATTTTAATTAATTCATTTGCGAAATGGATGACTTATGTTTGTGAATGAAATGTGATGTGAATTGGATGTTTTATGTTTGTCAAATGAATTAAGATGTGAATTGTATGTATACATATACTTGTTCATCTGCTTGTTTCAAAGGACATGGCTAGCATTTCCTGAGGCTAGCTAATAAACAGGAATAGATTTAGGGGTAGAAAAGCATATCACAGACGGTTTTTAACTAAAAACCGTCTGTGATTATCAGCTATCACAGACGGTTTTAAAAACCGTCTGTGATATTTGCACCATAGACGGTTCGAAAGCCATCTGTGATGACCTCGTATCATTACTGATCCATAAATTCAGACGGTTTACAAAACCGTCTGTGATAACGTTTTTGAACCATCTGTGATGATCTTTTCTGTAGTAGTGTATACTCTAAAGATCTTATAGTCTCCTATTAATTTCTTAGTGTGTGTTAAAAACATACACAATGTTAAGTAGGTTAACACGTTTCTATACTCTAGAGATCTTAGGTCTCCTATTAATTTCTTAGTGTGTGTTAAAATCATGCACAATGTTAAGTAGGTTAACACGTTTCTATACTCTAGAGATCTTAGGTCTCCTATTTCTTAGTGTGTGTTAAAAACATGCAACACGTTCCTATACTTTAGAGATCTTATGGTCTCCTACTAATTTCCTACTAATTTCTTAGTGTAGTGTACGTGAGCTGTGTGTCTTCCTTATACCCCTAAAAAAAAGAACGACACCTTTCCCAGCTCGTCTGCAATCTAGAATGCGTTGATTTTTAATTAGCATGTGAGCGAACACCTTCCGTGCCCTGTCCGCCACGGCAAGGGCGCCGTCGATGACGCTGTGTCTTCTTTTTTTTCTTCTCCTTGGTGCGATGCATCTGCGTCTGCCATGCATGCGTGCCGCTGAACTCGGTAGGGAAGCCTGCATGATATGGTATGTATGCATGCTGCTGCTTCCGTCATGCCTGATCAGGTAGTAGACTACAGAGAATGGCGATCGAATGCCGGAGTTCTCTGAAGCTACGGAGGTGACTTCGTCGTAGCCGCTGCTCGCCGACATGTTTTTTCGACTAATTTTATCATTTACAGACAGAAAGTTGCCATTTCTCAGTTTCTGCACCGAAGAAGATATGCAAGTTCAGGAGCTAGACTTGAAAATTTGTCTTCTGAGTGGATAAGAAGTGCAACAACCACTGCATCGCCGTGGGCGGCTTCAAAGGGCAATGCGGCTACATCATCTTCTACTCGGAGTGCTACTGCCAAAAATGGTGTGGCTGAACGCATCCTGAATTCAGTGCTTGTAACAAGAGCAACAGATCATGGCATTGTTCTGCGCCTTGCTATGTTCAATAAGAAAGCCAGATCGACTTGCTACAGGCTGTGAAGGGGTTTGTGGTGTAACTGTGCAGGGTGAGTTTCTACTTTCTACCGTCTGACAAACAAATGTGCGAGATTACTACGGGCTTGAATCCTCGCTTGCTCAGAAGCATTTGGATTCTGTTTTTGTTCAGCAATTATTGGTAATGACTCACCAACCCTTCTAGGTTGTTGCCGCCCTGTGCTCGGTTGTTGTTTATCGGTTTGAGTCACAAGACGGCGAAGTCATTTGTAAATGATTTGTCTCGTTTTCTTGGTGCCTTGTGGTCTGGGGATTTCTGTGTGCATTGTCAGCGGTCATGTGATTTCATGGTTTGAATTGGCGTAGATTTATTTATCCTAGCCTTACGTATCTGCCAAATATTTAAACTGTTTGACGAATGAATAGTTTGTATAGTCGTGCTTGCCTGCTTGGTATGTCACTTGGGTTGATAATGATCTCACCTGATATCGCTGGTGCTTTCTTGGTATGTCACTTTGGTTCATGATAATATCTGCTGATAATGCTGGTGCTTTCTACCTGTCGTCATTTGTGCACTCAGAGTCAATGTGCTAATTGCAAATCACACTCTTGTGCAATTTTTATCCAAGTGGTGCAAAACCAAAGAGAGAAATTACTGGCTAGGTGCTCTGCTACACGTCACATGTCGTATTCTAATAATCACCTTTCAGTACATATCACTGTTGAAAGTGTTGATTCCAGAAACAAGAACCAACTTTGCAAAACCACTTCCTACCGGTTAAGATCTTGGAAGCAACTAAAACAGAACTGGAACTGCTACTTGTATGCTTCGTCAGGCAATCGACTTTCTTTATTGAGAGCATCTGGCATCATCACCACCTGCCTTGATTTTTTTTGCATTTAAATGTGTCCGGTGTCATTGAAAAGAACACCAACCTGACGTGCTTGAATACATGAACAGCCTATTATTCTGAAAACCAGCATGAATACACCCCCATATACCAAGTGTGCACACTAAAGCTAGCAAGGCGTCAGCCATGTACACAGTTCTAACCTCGTTTCCGTGGGTTGGCCACAACCCACAAACGTTTTCAGAACCAACTGCTCACCCATTATACGATGAACATCTGCAACTCTGTGATGTATTAGTTTCAATTAGCTCACTCAAATCACCAAGCAACTCATCAACTCCCTGAACCAGAGTATAAACTGGAATTAATACATGACGTCTTCTGAGTTCTGAATTCTGGTCTTTGTCTTCAGATGACAGGTAAACCACAACGCTTCATAGGATGTTACGCGGATAATCTGATTCTGATGCCGTGAGAGGTGACCAGTACAAGATGCACATGAGCACGATGATCAAATCGACAAACGCATGGTTCGATCCAAGGACAAGCAATCATGAAATCTTAGGCAGCGAGCGACTAGATTAGCACATTCACAAAGCAACATAGCATGCAATTTTTCACTAGGCCGGCTGGCGAGATTGAAGGGTGGCTATCTGCTGGGGCACTCGGGCTTTGCACTATCATATCGACATGGCCGGCACTGGCTCCGATCCTCTTGTACTGTGACCTACTCACAATCACCATGCACGCTCTGCTTTCGAGAAACACATGAGCAAAAATCAACACACGCTGGGCAACTTGGTGACCTTTTTTTTGCCTGTGCATGCTGCTAATGTTGGAGCAGGGATATTTTGGAAATTTCCCAATTTGTAAATGAAAGAAAAGGGGAAATAAGAGGATAATATAGAGAGGAGATGGGGCTTATCCCTTTATGGCCGGCCGCTCCCGTACGGGCAGACACGTGGAGAGGGGATCATTCCGATCCCCACTTCCGCCTCTCCGGCGGCTTCGGTGGCAATTGAGGGCTGCGGCCAAATCCTCCTCCCTTCTTAACCCCATGCTGGGCCTTCTCCTTAGGCCCAAAATCCTTTTTGATTTCTCTCATCTTCATTGAGAGCTTCTATTCACCGATTAGATCCAGTCGACTATGCCTCCCGGTCTCCAGTGACGGCAACGACAAAGAAGGCATTGGCCCGGTCATCTCTTGCAATTTGGAGTCCTTCAACTCACCATTTGATTGGTGGTGTTGATTGACTTCGCGGAGGGTGGAGCTGACTGATACTGATTCTTGGGTGACATCAGTGTGTGCCGGATCTTGAGGCTTCCTCCATGGGTGAGGGTGTCGTGGTGGTGGCGCTGTGCTGGTGGTGTTGGCCTCGGTTTGACCAAGGGCTTGTGGGGGGTTTTGCTTCTCTGAGCACTTGGTTGGTGCTTGGTGTTGTATCCGTGAGGGCTTTTTGGGAATTTCCCAATTGAGTAAAAGAGGGAGAAAATATGCAGGCGGGGCCCACCTGTCGGTGAGTCGCGCGAAGAGAGTCTCCTCCCCGTGCGCGTCCCGTGCGATTCCCGAGCGTGTGTGAGAGAAAAGGGCGTGCAGTCGTTTCGGCTTCGGCGAAGATCTGGCGATGGGAGGCGGCGACTGGTGAGGCGAGTGATGGAGGCGCGGCTGGCTCGGGTTCCTCGGAGCCGACCGCTCACATCACCTCCTCGCAGACTCCCGTCCCTTCTTCAAAAGTCGAAGCTCTCCATGGTTGTGTACATCTCTTTTTCCGATCTGGTTTTACTCTCTTGGATCTTCTTCTTCCTCTCGGTGTCTCGGGTTGTGCAGAGGTTGGAGGCTTTGGCATCACCTCCAATTGAGGTCTTTTGCTTCTGGTTTCAACTGCACTTTGTGGGGTGAGTGGAATCTGGAGGTTGAAAGTCTAATCCGAGGAGAGGGACGAAGGAGGTGACGACTCTCTATTGTTCTTGATCACACTTGGCCAGTGCGCTCATTGAGGTTTTGTGAGGCGCTACCCTAACCTTCGTCTCCGGCACCGGACAACCGAGGTCGGAGAGGGCTCTGTATCTCCGTCAACCACACTTATCTTCTTCATCGGCTCAAAGGAGTGATAGGTTTTCTGGGACAATACTCTTCAGTACGCCTTGCCCTGTTCTTGTGTTCTTCACTGACTTGCTACTCGTCTGGACGACTTTGAGTGCCGTCTGCACCGTGAGTGATTGGTTTATCTTCATCTAGCAGCAGTTGTATTTGTTCTTTAATCTCTGTCTTAAAGCTCAAATACTTGGAATGCTATATGTTGTGTGGGATCGGTTCTTGCTCTGTGATGAACTAGTCATATACTGAATTTGGTCTAGGTAACAGAATTAGACTTGAGCTCTAGAGTTTGACTTCTACTGGCTGTACCGTAGCTAGTTGAATTTCTGTTTAGCAGATCTGTTTTCCTGCAACTGGAATTGTTAGTAGTGCAGTAGTTCTGTTAATCCTGTTCAGGTTAGGTTTTCAGTGCAGTAATATCGTTGGTCCAGTACTGATTTAGATCTGTTTATTTCTGTAATCTGTTTAATTTCGGTTTGCTACTTAGTTATCTGAACTCTATAAGATTTCTGTCACTTATACCATTGCATGTAAACAGTTAAAAGTTCAGAAATTAAATGGGACTGTTCTCTGTTTTGCTTGGGTCTGACAGTAGAAATACATTTAGAGCTCAAGTCTTGATTTCTTGTTATTAGATCACTCATGAAGAGATATGACACTCGCATGAAAAGGCCAAGATCTATGATCTTGTGCAACTCTGTTCTGAGAGCAAATCTAAAACAATTAATTTGTTATATGCTAGATTTAAATGTTCCTTTGCTTAGAGGACAGATGGTCATGTTGTTTTCAGCACATTGGTGTTTATATTCTTTGAATATTTACATGGGTATGAATGGCAATATGGAATTACATAGTTTTATGCAATTTATGTCATTCATGTTTTGCTGGAAATATATTAAATATATATTGAATTTGGCTGGAATTAAATATGAAAATATGCTTATACCACAAATTTTACAACACTTGGTGTTTGGCTGGTGTCTTGTGTGGCATTCTTCAGTACCTCGACTTCTTGTTCTATGACATCAGTGCAGGAAAACAGCTTTGTATCTCTAAGAACCACTCCATGAATCTGTGACCTAGTTGACGGCGATAGGTTTTCTGCGTCAGCGTCAATTGCAACATGTCTAGTCGGTTTGCTTCTTAGTGGCTTTGAGTGCCATCGCAGTAGTATGTATTCTCCATTCTTGATCGATAATATTGTGCTAATTGTGCCGAGCTAGTGTTTTTAGCTTACTAATTTCATTGCTATCTGAAAAAACACTAGTTAAGGGTGACTTGGCATGATAAACTATGGGTAAACAATTGCTCCATGAGGAATATTGGTCTAGATGAGATTAGTTGTGACAATTTGAAGCTTTTTCTGCTAGAATTGTGAGCTATCAAGACTTTACGTACTTGTTGTCCTGTTATTTACCATTGTTTACTTATTGTCCTGTTCTTAGTTGAAGCACTGTTTAGTATTTGTATATACTGTCATTGAATTCTGGATAATTTAATTATTGTTATAATGGAGTTAATTAATTATTGTTATCCTGGAATTTATTGGTGTGGTAAGCTGAAGAGCTCATAATCTAGCAGAATTGATAAGTAATTATCACTCTAATTATTGAATTAAATCAAACCACTAGTGGCGAGGAGGTCTTGTGTCAAAACAAGAGCAGTCCAACATTTGAGATCATAAATCTTGTTGATACATATGAGTATTATGCAGATTGTTTACTTCCTTCTCACTGCCATGTATAATATAATGTCCAGATTATATGACTTGAGGAGAATTCATGTTTATTAAACATTTCTGTTATGCTCTTGTCATACACACACATACATACTAACCAGCATGTAGGTGTAGAATACGTGGACAAATTACTAACATTGCTGAACGAAGTTACCGTCAGTTTTAAATGAAATTATTGACAAACCTTTACAGTGCTGAAAAGTTATCATCGGTTCTGTATGAAGTTGCCATCAGTAGCGAGTGAAGTTACTACTAATGCTCACAATACGTAGTCAGTGATAACTTTTTTCACAGCCGATGATAACTTTTTGAACAACCAGTGGTAACTTGCTGGAGCGTAAAACTGCGCGCAGAATAACGCTACTGTGTGTGTATGTATATGTACGTGTGTGTGTATATATATGTGTGTATATATATGTATGTATGTATGTATGTGTGTGTGTGCAGCCGGTGTTATATCTTTCTGTTCATGATTATATTTGGAGGTAATTTGAAATATTTGATGAAACCGCTTTATATGCAACAACTAATGGTCGTTACCCTGGCCAATTAGCTCAAAAGGCAATAGGAAAAGATACATGTATCTAACACGTTGGAAGTAATACATGAGGTCTTCCGAGTTCTGAATTCTGGTCTTTGTCTGCAAATGACAGGTAAACCACAGCACTTCATAGGATGTTACGCTGATGATAATCTGATTCTGATGCCGCGAGAGGTGACCGGTGCAAGATGCACATGTGCATGATGGTCAAATCGGCAAACAAATGGTTCGATCCAAGGACAAGCAATCATGAAATCTTAGGCAGCGAGCGACTAGATTAGCACATTCACAAAGCAACATAGCATGCGGTTTCTCACTAGGCCGGCTGGCGAGGTTGAAGGGTGGCTATCCGCTGGGGCACCGGGGTGTTGCACTATCATATCGACATGACCTGCTCCGGCTCCGGCTCCGATCCTCTTGCACTGTGACCTACTCACAACCACCATGCACGCTCTGCTTTTCTATGAACAGATGAGCAGAAATCAACGCACACTGCTAATGGTTGTTACCCTGGCCAATTAGCTCAGAAGGCAACAGGAAAAGATACATGTATCTTTAACAGGTTGGAAGTAACTAGGGTTGACCAGAGCCGGCCATGGGAGGAGGCAGCAGTGCGGAAGGAGGTGTGACGCATTCTATATCAGCCTTAATTAATTGCTTCCGTTCCATTCCATGTCGACTAATCGCCAGTTTTGCCAAATCAGGAAAAGGGATTAGGGGCTCATGGTTTCGGATAGGAGCGCCAGGCCCAGCGCTCGCGTGGCATCCGACTAACCGCTGCCTTGTTCCACGTCATGTAGGGCCCACTGTACCGAGAAGCTGCCCTGTTCCATGTCACGTAGGGCCCACTGTACCGAGAACAAGACACGCGACAGAAAGGGATGGTGCCGGTGGCAGTACCGACTATCAAATCTAGGCTCCGCCAATGGCGCCTTGTTATCAGCTACCTGGAGGCTGGAGATAACAATGATATGATATCAGCGGTTACCCTCAAACAAGTAGTCAATCAGGTGAATCATGAGCTCCGGAGCACCAGAAATTTCGCAGAAAATAATATAATCCATATGGTTAGCATATTATCCTTTTCAGTAGCTTCACTCTATTTCCGATTCATATGATCATTTTTAGTTTTTGCATTCTTCTTATGACCATTTTAAGCCTCTTTTGCAAAATTATCTATTTTACGTTTAAAATCACCTCCTATTTGCATTTTTAAGAAATTGCCTATGAGTCCATCAAGAGGAAGATTGAACCACCATATGAGAAGGTCCATGATAGTGTTGTGATAAACCATTGCAAATTTTGTGATGTGGATATTTGATTTTGCAAAGATTACATTTTGCCAGGATCGATTTCAGAATTTTTCACGCAAACCAGCCATACAGCAGAGTGGTAGTACCATGGCGGTTAGACCACAAAGCGTAGTACCATGGTTTACTTGCCGATTACTATTTTTCAGAGAGGTCCAGTTCGGGGAGAGGAAGTACCTGCCTATGGTCGGCGGTGGTACCGGTCTACATGGAAATTCTTGGATTTTGGAACACTGAGTAATGGATTGATTTGGAGTGACCTAGGTCAGTGCATCAATATTGTACAAAACACGCTTTGACTAACATGAGTCAAGTTGTGAAGAACTTGTGCCCGAAAACGTTTTATTGGTCTTTGAATGTGCAGGGTCTTTAGAGTCAATCATGGTCAACAGTGAGGATCAAGGCTATGCTTATAGAGGAGTCAAGGTCCAAAATGATCAAGGATACCAAGTGAGATGGTTGAGCTCAAGCATGGCACAAGGACCATGGAAAATGTTGAAGGACAATTCAAGCGACGGGTTGCACCATGTGGTTTGGTTGGTCTAAGGGTGCCTTTGGTTGAGCTTTTGGGAGCTGTTTTTGCTTCCAAAACGCCAAAAGCCAACCAAAGGGGTGGAAACAAGAAGCTGCTTTTTCAGAAGCAGCTACTTTTGGGTAGTACAGTTTTGAAAGCACCTTGGACCATGCTTTTAGCTTTTGGCTTTTGGCTTTCTGCTTTTTGAAATGGTGAAAATAGAGAGCTGTTTCACAGTTGTTTCAAGGAAAATAGAGATAGGAGGTAAGTTTTATACTTGTTTGAACCAAACAGCTTACAACTTTTCCACAGCCCACAACCTACAACAGTTTTTCCACAGCCCACAGCTCACAGCAGCTTTTTCAGAAGCCACAGCTCAACCAAACACACCCTAAGTGAATTCGAATGGGTGAGACTTACCGACGCATGCAGTGGCGAAGCCAGGACAAAAAATAGAGTGTGGGCTCAACGGGCTAAGCTAAATTGAGATAAGCATGTCAAACATAGTTTTGTGTAATTCAAATTCATATATAAATAAAAAGAAAAGCAAAGCAAAAAAGCAAAATACAGTGAAGGTACCTTGCTAATGGAATGGCATTCAAAAACATATAAATATATATCCAGTGAGTAGCAATCTGTATATCAAATTTACCAAAATTAGTAATATAATAGGAAATTGTAAATGATTATGAATATCCAAAATAAACGAAACATACTATTAACACGCTAGCTTGAATCACAATGCAAATTTATTTCACAAGATTTCATGCCTTAGATGCATTTTATAATTCTATCATCATCAATACTTCTAAATATCTCTTGCTCATTTGCTCGCTTGATGTACAGACTAGCAATAATTTCATCACTACATAATATCAACAAGAGTAGTTGAGTAAAGAAAAAATTATATGTAATGTACCAAATCAACTTCTAGTTGGTTGCCAACTCGCCTCTTTCTTTCCCCCAAATCGCCAAACACCAAGCCCCAAGTTCCCAGCAGACCGATGCAATCCTCCGCCTCCGTTAGTCCTCCATGGCTCAACTAGTTCACTGCCCGACCCACCTAGCTCGTCGTGCAGCCAGCCATCGGGCCACGCCTCAGGCCCTTGGCTCCTTATTGCCACTGCCCCGCACCTACGTGCCTCATTACGTATCACGTTGCCGACTCATCGAGTGGATGCGTTCACCCCTATTCAGCTCAATGTGTTGTGATTCCTGGATTGGTGTCGATGGATCCTCTTCTAACCTCTTCCTTCGTAGATTGGATTGCATCTGGTAGGGTGGGCTTGCTAGTTAGGCCTTGTGATTTTAGGTTTATGGGCTGATATGTGAGCACCCCCAGTTTGCCCATATGTTGATACGCATTGTCTTCCTCCTCAGTTCATCTTGTGGCTTGCGCAACATTGCTTTGACAACTCCGTGCCATGGGCAGATGGGTTCCAGGGAGGAGGAAGAAGCGGGGGTGTCGGTGCCAACGAAGGGTAAGCTCGATCCTACCTAAGCCCACCTGGTGGTTCACCCTTGGACGCTTGGTAAGACAATGATGCACCTACACATGGCAAGCATAGTAGCTTGCAATGGAAGGAGAAGATTGGGTTAATACAGGATATTTTGGTAACTTGACCAAAATATCGGAAACTACCTTAGATCAAAATCATAGTATTTGGGAAAGTAGTTTATGTTAAGGAGAAGCTGAGAAGATTGAGTTGGATCAAAGGCTAAGAACTTTACAGATTTTGGTTTATGTGCTTTGAAAAGTATATATAAGTGCAGTGTATATGTAAAATATGTGTTGTATGGGATTAATGGATTTCTTCCATTTGTGATAAATGAATAGTATCTATTAGAGTTAGAGGAGGCTGGTTGTCTTGTCTGTTTAACAGGTTGGGATAGAGACTTATTAGTCAACCATCGAACCATCATAGCTTTACTGATTGAAGCCAAGTTTTATAGGGTTAGGGTTTAGAAGTATGAGTGTTGTGGTGCACTCTCTTATCCTCCAGGTGGAGTGGCTGTAAAACCTTCATCCTCAAGTATCAATATATCAACTTTGTTTATCTCTCATGTGTATCTCTTGTTTTAGTTTATTTGCTCTTAATTTGGTCGATTCTGATCTTCTCTCTCCCTTTTTTGATCTTGCTAGTTGCCAAGTTGAGTAAGTGATGGTGATATATCTTGAAAACCAATCTTCATCTATCTAGATATCAGGTTTGGCAAGTTTTTAAAGTTGCCCAGTTTTTGCTTGATTTGGCATTTTCAAATGATTTCTCGATCCAGTTATTTTTGCCTTGATTCCTTGGATGCTCTAGCTTACTATGATATTTGAAAATACATCTAAAACCATCTTGACCATTATCCACCTATGAACAGGTCATATTCACCATTTTTTTGTTTTTACCCAGCTTTGGTGCAACATTTCTTCAAATTAAAAAAGGTCATAACTTTGATAATAATTTCCTCAACCATTGGTTGGAATAGATTCGTGACATCATAGAGAAGGTGTATGCCAAGTTTTAAGTTATTTAAATTTACAGATCGAAAGTTACATGTATTCTTAGTTTTAAAATAGTGTTGTTTTTACTATTCCCCGAGTTGATTTTACTATAGCAGTACTACTAATATTGCTATAACATCACTACCTATTTTTACTATTTATTTCTCAATTTTTTAGTTTCTTGATGTGCTGTCTTTTGTGTTAGATTTCCATCCTAAATCATCATATCTCTGTAGCTATTGGAATAAGAGATCGATGAATACTTGGAGGAAAATTCGAATGCACCGTTTACCCCATCTTTTGCCATACTGATTTCATAAGTGGTATCAGAGTTCAGTTAGCTCTTCTCATAGATCTTAAGTGGTCTAAGATCCATGACATCAGACAAGTAGTCAACCAAGCGACTCATTTTTTATGGAGTTGATTTCTCTTATTGGAATGTTCGTATGCAATCCTACATCAAGACCCAAGTGCATGCAATTTGGATTAAAGTAAATAATCCTTATGATATACCAGTCGATGATCAGGTTACGTTGAATGTAGAGACAAACAACAAGGCTCGTAATTTTTTTATTCAAGGGCTTACTCGATCTAAGTTTGAGTGAGCTGCTCATTTGAGCTCTATTCATGAGATCTAAAGGACCTTCTCTGACTACCAGGAGGGTTCTATCGTGATGAAGGAAATAAGACAGAACCAATTGAAGAAAGAATATTCAAAGATCGAACAAAAAGCCTGGTGAATCTTTTAGATGAGTTGTGGGGAAGGTTCAGCAAGATTTTTCATTATCTTCGTGCTGTTGGTTTAACATTTTCTAATTCTAAAAATGCACATTAAATTTTGGGTGCATTGATGTGAAGATTTAAGGAATAAATATCACTTCAATCAATGATAACACTATCATGAGTGAGCTTATCATAGATAAGCTCTACTCGAGATTGAAAATGCATGAGATTGACTTCATCTCGCATCTCCCCAAGACATAGTCGATGCCACTTGTGGTTGACCCTTCTCAAAATAGCTCTTTAAGTTCTTTGGATTTTAGCATTTTCTAGATTTTCATTGTTAGCTTTGTACTCTTTGAGTGATGAGTAGCTAGAGAAGCTTTCTAAGGATAACTTAGCCCTCGTTTCCACAAAATTCACAAGAGCATATAACAAAGTGAGAAACAAGAGAAATGGTGGCCTTGTCACTTGCTTTGAGTGTGATAAGCCGAATCACATTCAGGTGCCCCAAGCTAAAGTGTAAGGAGGAGAAAGACTTCTGAAGGCGTCCTCAAACTTGAGATGCGAAGTCCAAGAAACCCAACTATCGCAAGTTCATCAATCGGGTCCTTACCACTTATGAGAACGTTGACATGAGCGATGTAGACTCAGGGACGAAGGATGATGAAGATGACTCCCACAGTAAGAAGAAGACTCAAGACTTCACCGACATATGCTTTATGGCCAAGGGCAGCACCGACGTCGACTCCTCCTCCAACAAGCCCTATAGTGATCCTGACGAGGTATGCTTTCCTTTAAAAAGATGAAACATACTCTTGTTGTTGTTGAACAAACACTGAAGAAACAAACTAAAATATTTAAGAATTAGGACATTATGATTAAGAACTTGAATTTAGAAGTTGTTAGGCTCAACTTCATGAATCCTGATGATAATTGTGAGTCTTATTTGTGCTTGCATGATCAAATGGCTAATCTGAAAATTGTTCATTCATCTGTTGTTAATCAACTTAAAGATAATTTAGATGAATTAGAATCTCTCAAATCTAGTAATGGTCATGATTGCTTAAATGCTATTGTCTTGTATGTGATTCCTTTATATGTTGTCGATTAATGTAGCGATACTACCGATTTTACATTAGCAGTACTGCCAATTTTACTGTTTATTTCTTAGTTTTTTAGTTTCTTGAGTTGCTAGTTTTTGTGTTGGTTTTTCATCATAAATCTTTATAGCTCTGTAGCTATTAGAGTGAGGGATCAGCAAATATTTGAGAGAAAATTTGAAAATACCATTCATCATCAATCTGTTGCTATATCGGTCCTACACTTAATCTATTGTCACACTGATCCTACACTTAATTAGATTTAACCTATAATTGATAGTAAGTATTCACCGGTTCAGATGGATCTCCATCGATGGCCAATATATGTGGCTTGGTGCTAATAGCTCCATTCTTTTCGGTTTATAGCTTATGGCTTATCTACACTAATTAATTTTTAAACGGTATGTCTTGTAAAGACGGTGTCTACAAGTCGATTGTAGTAAATATTATACCGACTTTATCTATATCGGTTAAGATCGCATGTGAGTGTCAACACTTGCCTGTACAACTTGTATGGCGAAATTATTTTGTTTCATTAATTCTATATTTTGCATAGCCGTTCCATTCCCTCTAGCACATATGCTCAGAGGGGGCAAATCCCAAATCCTAACCTGTCACATTCTCCCAGACAGTGAGAAATCTATCCTTGCTCGATCACTCCCACTCCAACAAGTCAGAGCAACCATCTAGTCCCCAATCTACAAATACATGTACAATTGGATTGGATGGCAAGAGTACGCAAAAGCAAAGGAAAAAAAACCAATTAATTAGCACGGCATTACGTGTGCCACGGGCGTCTAACACCTATATATCAGCCAAATATTTCATGCGTTATATCTCGAGAGTTTCGTCCAAGATTCCCAACCAGTCGCTACCATGGCAGGACGCCGTTCGTCTGCAGCACGTATCATTGCACAGCGGAAAACAGAACGGGAAAAGGCAGGAAGGGAAGGAAAACGCACACGGGACCAGCGACCACGGCGCCTTTACGGCCGCGAGATAAGTCAGATAAGCTTGTAGCTGCGCCTGCGCGCGTCGCTTTCCTCTACGCGGCCCGTCCGTTTCATGTAGAGAAGGATAAGGGAGGCACGGAGCTCCGACGTGTGCGCGCGCTCGACACCATTCCTTGCTCCTCTTCCCAAATCCCAACACGGATGAGAACTTGGGGTAGGCTTAGTGACTGAGCTTGCCGTCGAGGAACCCGTCCGCCGGGGTTCGATCCCTCAGATCGGCTTGGTACGTCTTATCTCATACACACATGGGAGTTCAGTGAACAAACGTGTATCCGTATTTCGTGAGATACTGGAGAAATTCAGAATCTATCCGATGACCTCCATTCTAGACTTAGTTTGTGTTTCAGTGAGATACACGCGCGTGTGCGTGTGGTGTGTGTGAATGTGTGTCCTCTATTGTAATCTAAAAAATTACCAACACGGATTAAGACCTTGGATTGTGTTATACTTGTTAGAGTTGCAACTGAGGTGGTTGCTCCAATTTTTGTTTAAACTAGTAAGATATCTGTGCGTTACAACGGAGTTCTTAAAAAGATGATACATATCATCAAACGTGACCCAAATAATACAATGAATATTAAAAAGAGGGAGCTATCTTATCATCAAGAGTGAGGTCGGCGCGACCGAATCTATCGTTGCCGAGATCACTGCTCCGGATCTGCTCTCCCTGAACTTACCGGCTTCGTGGTTCTTCCTCATCTCTGGCGGTGTACACCTCGTTCGATACGATGTACTCCGCCTCTCTGTTCGTCGTCCATGCTGGTGTACTCCATATCCCGATCGTCGACCTCGGCGGTGTATACTTTTGTTCCATCATCGTCCTCGGTGGTGTACACCAACGCGTCGTCATCCGCAGTAGTGTGCTTCTCTTCTCCACCACCGAATACCGCTCCATCTTTATCTTCTTTACCATCCTACTGCAATAGCAGCATGGCGACACACAGGAGGAAGGAGTAGTGGAGGTTCCAAGGGGCTGGGCTTAGGGACCAAAGGGACTGGCCACGTCACCATTTTTCATGGCCGTCGAATTAAGATCTAGTGGCTAGGATCGGATAAGGGAGGAGGTTGCCTTAGATATAAATAAAAAATACATCTGGCCCCTCCACTCCCACCCGATACCATCTCCTCCCCTCCCTTGTCCCCCCGCGCACCGCCACCGCATTGCATCCACTTCCCACGCCTCCTCCTAGCCAACAGCTCTACCCCACGCATCACTGAGCTCATTGCCACCGGATCCACTATCCTTGAGGTCACCACCACTAGATGCACCATCTCCGAGGTCACCACCTTCGGATCAGGCTGGTCCACCTTTACCTTCAGTACACCTCCAGTGCTCCGTCGGGGTCATCGTACTCCTCTTCAGTGTCCCCAACCCCATGACCGCCTGATCTCGAGGTCATCATCCTCAAAACCAACATTCTCCACCCTAGCGCAGTAAATCTGACGTACCTCAAGGTCACCACATTTGGACCCGACATCGTCGAGGTCGCCTCCACTAGATCCAATTGCCCTCGTATTCACCGTCATCAGATCAGGCTGTCCTCACAATGCGACAGTGGGGGGCGATGGTGGATCAAGAACATGGAGCCGTAGCTAGAGCCAGTCGATCACGCCGGCAAAAAAGGAGAAGTGGAAGGTGGCGGCATTGGTGGAGGAGAGTCGGAGAGATGGGTCTCTACCGCCAAACCCGACCATCCCTGCGCTGATGCCACTGGACCCGAGGGAGAAGCCGAAGTTCGACAGATCTGGTGATCCCTAACCACCGCGCCACTAGATCCGACCATTCTCGACCCCAACGGTACCAGATATGGCCATCCTCGATCCCGACACTATCGTCTTTCTCCTCCTTGCTCTTCAAGCCTAGCTATTGCTTGGCGACATCCCTTTTGCTTGTCGTGGGCATCGGTCACCAGTGCCGCCACTTATTGTGATTTGCCCTACAAAAATGGCGCAACCACTCATCGTGGATCTGCTCTGCAAAAATGGCAAGGCACTGATGCAGGGCATGGAAGAAGGCGAGGATTAAAGGAGGTTGATCGGAGTGAAGAGAGCAGATGGCGATGATCAGGACACGAGAATAGTGAGATTGGCTAGAGGTTGGGGCCTCAAGTGTGTGGCCGTGTGGGGAAGGGAAGAGGAGCGGTTGGGATGTGAGGCCACGAGCAATTTGAGGAGGGAGTCAACTGATGACACAGACCAACATGTCGGTGTATTTTAAGAGGAGACGTAGGAGTGCACTGCGGTAGGAAGAAGAAAGGGGAAGGTGGCGAACAGACAAACTCATCTTTTATATTAGTAGAAGAAAAGGGCTACTGATTACTTACAAGCGAGTAGTAACTAGTATCTGTTTTGTCAGTAATGAATATTAACTTGTATATACAGCACATATATATCTTTATGTAGATCGCATACATACGGCTCCGTTTAATTTGGCTAATAACTTTTTTTTTACTGTAACTGATTTATTTTATATTAGAGCTGCTGGTGGCTCAGTTCGGATGAGCATGAGCAAGCGTGGTGGTTGCTTGACTTGGTAGCGTTGTTTTTTTATCAGTCACTCTCTCCAGGTCGGTATACACTGCAGCACAGCACGGGAACGAGATGTGATAGTAGTACTGCTAGTAGTGGCACTGGTGTTAACATTTTAAGGCTCCGTTTGGCACGGCTCCACTTCATAAGTGGAGCTGTTTTTTTTACTTTACAAATGGAGCTAGGTGAAGCTACTTTTTTCAGCTTCACCCAAGGAGCTACTTTTGTCTCAGCAAGTTTTAAAAGACTCCTTAGGTGGAGCTATTTTATTGTACCCTGTTTGGCACAAAACGGCTCCAAACAGCTCTAGGAGTCCGTGGTGGAGCTGTGCCAAACGAGGCCTAAGTTGCTGTAGATGAGATATTTATGGCCGGACAACGTTGTGCGCCACGCATGCATCAGTATTGAACTTTTGCAAAGATAGGTAGATATTTTCCAGAGTCAGGCTTCCCGGTCCACGGGTGAGAATTCTCTGTACATTTGCACTGGTGTAGTACGCAGTGGTGATGTAGATTTGTACTGGCAATTTGTTGGTTTCTGTACCAGTGGCCGTGCAGACCTCAACTGCCTGATGGTATGAACACTGAACGCAAGGGTTCTTGGTGAGAAGGATGGGTGTTAGTGACATTGGATCTGAATATTGTCAGCCGAGATCGATAGCTTTGGTAGTAGGATTTTTTACCACGCATGGTGAAGTCAGTTTTCACCCAATATACTGTACATGTGCTCTATCTGAAAATATCTCTTGTGCTTCGCCTGTTTGCCGATGAATCTTAACAGGAGACGCTGTACAGATCGAGCAACTTTGCACGCGATAATATGTTCTCATGCGATGTGTGTGTGATGGATTTTAGCAGACAAAGTTTCTGCGAGAACTACGGAGCAAAGCATTCAACACATGTTGCCGTGCCCAAGCTGTTCCCCATCTACCCGGGAGTGAATGGATGAGTGAATGATTGGCAGCCAACAGCCCATCCTCCTCCACAACAAGGGGAGAGAGAGACGAGGATCCGCCAATTCTATCCATGCAGGTTTCATCACACTCCAGAGTCCAGAGCACAGTGTGACAGGAACAGTGCCTCTCTCTGACAAAGGAGCAGTGAGAATGTCCTTGTCTCCCCTCCCAGAACTGAAGGCCATGTGACCTGGACTATCTGCCATCTCCAAACAGCTGCATCCATGGGCATGGGCGCATGGCCCACATCTTGCAATTTTTTTATATGTAGCAGCTCTCCTGTTTTGTCACTCCATTTGTTGTATCCTGGTTGTTGTACTGTCATGCACATTTTCATATCGTTAACTGTGTTGTATATGACTAGATCTTGCCATCAATTCTGTGATAGCCCACATTTCTCCATGCAGTTGTGTACTATTTAAAGAAAAATTGGTAGATTTTAAGGGCATGTTCAGAATGCATTCCGATGGGATCTATATGAAATTTCCATGTTACAAACGGAACCTAATTCGTTGTTCGACTTGCATACCTCGGTAGCTAGCTTTACTATTTGTTCAGCTTTTAGAATCAAGATGATCTTTTCTCAATTGCCAAACCCTCATTCAACACCAACGGAATTGAACAGGAACACATTCTGCTGCACCAGCAATGGACAGAGGGGAAAGAAATAACTCAACAACAACCACAACAAACACCAGACAACAAACATGGCAATAAAATGGAGGGAATGGCACTGGACTGTTGGGATCGTTGTTGGTGCCTTACCCACGAGGGAATCCCTGTGTCACCATCCTCACACTTGCACACAGGTCGGCCGCTGAATTATTATCGCCTCCATTAATCTTTGCAACCACCAAAATACAATGCACAGGGATGCATCATGCTCATGCATGGGGAAAAAATAATCAAAATATATTCTAGTATAGTTCTTTTGAGAGCAAAATTCTAGTAGAAATTGATAACGGTTCTAGCTCACTTATTTTTCTCCTAACAACATGAGTACTACTTGACATGAACGCACGTATGAACACTTCATTATTTCATCTTTGTGTCATGATAGCGATCGATTCCGACGGCTACGTATGCCTGTGTTATCCATGTATAGTTTCTTACGGATCATAACTACTGGGGATACTATGACGCATGCATGTGTGTACATGTATTTTAATTTAGTTGTACTGCAAAAGATAACAAATTACAAAGATGGAGTACACAAGCAACCGAAAGAAATGAAAGGGAGATCAAGAGAACGTGGGGGTTGCTTGCTTCTGCTGCCTACCGATCGAACTTGCCCAAAATTGGCTACTTGGAGTGATGTAATGATAGGTAGGCACCAGAAAAGGACCTTGTCTCTTGTACATTTCTTGATCTCCATCTCCATGTAGTCCCTACTCCCTAGCTTGTATTGAGGAATTAGAATATATGACACTAATGTCAACTCATATTTATAAAAAAATATTAGTATACGTGTAGTATTAGCAAAAATGATCACTTTGCCGCCTGGTCATGGGTGATGACTCCGTGGAGCAGACATGTGTCATCTGAAGCCCCGTGGTTGTGCAACAGGCAACCTACCACTTGGCCACCGTGCGGCCAAGGCCTGCCGCCCCGCCACTGGACGGCAAGTAATTAAGCCGCTAATTAGCCGGCTTAATTACTTACCTGAATTATATTTACTGCTTCTTCAACTTTTAAATATAGCAAATAAGTTTAAAAAAATATAAAATTTTATGTGCAGCCTTTTGACACAAACGTAATTAGCTGTGTAATTTTTCTATAATTTTATCCGGTGTAAATATTGCTAAAAAATTCATACAATTATGCTATTCGTAGGAGTTGTTACATATAGCAAATGAGCTCCACAAATTACGAAATTTAGAGCACATAAATTTCTAAAAAATTAGACAATTATGTTGACTGTGTGGAGAGATTGCACATAAAACTTTGTAATTTTTGGAGTTTGTTTGCTATATGTAACAACTCCTACAAATATCATATTCATATAAATTTTTGAGCAATATTTACAGTGGATAAAATTGTCAAAAAAATTACACAATAAAGTACATTGTGTTGGAGGCTGGACATAAAATTTGATAATTTTTAAACTCATTTTATATATTTAAAATTTTAAATAAATAGTAAATAAAAAATACTAATTCTACCAGATAATTAAGCCGGCTAATCAGCTAGCTTGATTATATGTCGTTCGGTGGCAGACCGACAGGGGGAGCCACAAGATAGCCGGGTAGCACGCCCCTGTCGCATGGTGGCTAGGCTTCGCTGGCCACGTGTCACATGTATGGCGCTGCCGCCCAGTCACAGGGTGGCTAGGCTTCGCTGGCTACGTGTCACATGTATGGCGCTGCCACACAGTCACAGGGTGGTAGAAGTGCCATTCCTGTCATTCTCGTGAGCATACGGCTATTTTTATAAATATATGTTCAAAACGCGCTATATGTGCCAAAAATTCACTTGTATTGCATTGTATCAGGGGCAAACAAATATACTCTCCAACTCCCGAAAGTCACATGTAAAATAATTTTCGTTTGGTGTGGACCATATATTACTTGACATGATATTGTAATCGGAAAATATTGACTGATCATGTCAATGCACCCTGGACGTATATTGGTAGTCTAGAAAAATTCTTAAAAACATTTTGTAATATTAGAGTGCACATCTTCAAGTAGTAGTACTCGTGGAAGCAACGACAGTCGCCAGCTACGGCATGGTTTGGATCAGAGAAATTTTGCTATGATCAAGTACTAGTACTGCACAAACCGAAAGATAAAATTTATAAATAATAAAAAATAAGTTAGAAGTCTAAACTAAAATGAGTAGGGCCAAAACTTAGGAATACTATTGAAAGGTTTTAGTTGATGTACTAGCTTGCCAATCATTTTTAATTTTCAGAGCATATTATTGCAACTACACAATAGCTTCTTTTCCTTTCATTCATTCATGCGACCAATCAATACATATGACTTAATGAGGAACTAATATACCCATTGTTTCGAGGTCGTACGAATATACTCCTTGTTTAATGAGGAACTAATCTAATCTAATAGAGAATGTCCCCAGCCTTACAACTTAGGACGATCAATTAATTAAAACGTAGGAGTAGTAGCAGTGTGTTTATGTTATGCCTACCCTAATCAGGAAGATGCATCCATGGCGGCAATTAATAAATGGGGATTGGCTACCAACCGATACCATGCAAGTAACCTTTAAACCGTTCAGTGGTATTGTTTACACTTTGTTTGCATAGGCAGGTTTAGAATTTTATCATATCCCATATTGTAGATGGCTGAAGACAATTATTACCTAGGCTAAGGGAAAGATTATACCTCAAATTTACTGGACTTTGTATTGATAAAAATCTCATGTTCCGAGCTAGAGCCTAGGCGGCCATAGCCTTGGATCCGCCCCTGCTTATTTGGCAGGTAGCAACAACAAGAGAACAACCACAGTAACCGCATATACTAACAACTTTCATCTTGATATAATAGTAGGGGTGTCAATCGAATCTGAATTATCCATTCTATCTGACATCCGAATTCACTTGATAGTAGATGCGGAAAGCGTAAATGCATTCATATTATAAAACAAATACAGATCCAGATAGTATCTGAATTTTTTTGAATACGAATTCAAATGTGGTATGTGAAATACGGTGCTAAACGAATACGGATTTTATTTGAATTCGAATGTGGTACATGGAATACTTGACGTATCTTTTGAATTTGATCTCTAATTTGGGCATATTATATATGTATTTTGATCATCTTGACGAGTCCGTAGTCATGGTGAACTCTAATTTGGTATTTAAATCTTTTTGCATGCTCTTTTTTAGCTAAATTCAGTATATTTATAACCAATTTATTTGCAATACATCTAGAATTAGTTAGGATTAGTAGCAAAATGCTACTAATGATAAATAATTATGTGATAAACTAGAAAAAATGAGCATAAATATTACTATAAAACCGATATCAACTCACTAAACTTTATTGTGCCATAGGATATTTGCATCCGACCAAATTGGGTAGGTATTTTATTTGTATTCGCATTAGTTATAATATTTTATTTGTATTCGTATTTGAGCATATTTAAATTTAAATTTATAATTATTTAAAGATATGAATATAGGAAGAATACTATTCGATTGTAGGCATCGGCGGTTTGCTTTCGGTGGAAAGTGATAGCGATTCGATGCTAGCGTCAGACAGCAGCTAGATAGAAATCCGAATTTTACCGAGGTAATTTAATATGCTACCCGTTTGGACTATGATGCGCAAGTGGAAACTAGCTTACCTGCCAAAGTATTGTTATTTTACGTCACTGCTAGCTAGTAAACTTAAACTAAAATATTCCAGTAATTACCTACTAGTAGTGTTACAACACCGTGTTCATATTATATGTTGGAGTTGAACTTTGGCACACACTTCCAATCCAACTTCTACATTAATTCTACGGGATTTGCAACTCCACCTCCACGAGCAAGCACTATACGCATGTTTGGTAGAGCTCTACCAACTTCAGATTCATCAAAAATAGCTCCACTCCACGAATTTTTACCTAAACGCTCCAGCTCCACGAAATATGGATCCACCAAAATACTGAATTTAGCTCCAGATTTATGAAATCCATGGAGCACCTCAAAGGGTGCTCCACAAAACCTTGTTTCGTACCTACTCGTGGAGTTAAGTGGTAATTACCCACCTTTTGCCACTGGTTACACACCCATCCTATACCACCATAAAACCCATAGGCAAAACAGGCCATTCCCATCGAAACTCGGTTTAGAGATCCGAGCTCTGCAGCAAGCCAAACAGTTTTGTCTAGCTCCATGGTGGGATCCCAGATTCACGGTGAAGCTGTTTTTGGTGGATCTGCTGCTCCAGATTCATTTTTTCAGTAGTGGAGCTCTGCCAAACAGGCCCTGTATATTGTTTGATCATCTATATCACTCGATCTGAGGATTTAAAATCTGGCCCTGCTCGTTTCAGCTTCAGCTTCTGACTTCTAGTTTATTTTTCACTATTCATAAATTTCGTTTTTTCTAATTTTTTCAATTTTTTGAGCTTTTTTGCCGGTTCTTTTTCCTGTATTCGTTTGCGTTGTCTGAGATGAGCTAACATATTTTTTCTATTTTTAAATTTAATTACACCAATTAAACCACAGCTTTTCATCCCAACCGAGCAGGGCCGAGCGAATCCAGCGCTACAGACGACCGAAACTCTCAAACTTGTTATGATTTTTTTTAACAAAAGAAAAAACCCCACTTTTCACAAGGAAAAAACACTGTATAATTAAGCTCCGCGGTTATTATCAACGGACGTCACGATAAGCCCTATTCTACCAGATGAGATAAAAGTAGGAGCAGGAGCAGCAGCAGATAGAATTAAAGTTGCATCACCCACCGCCCGCAATCTTATCAGGAAGAAGGGCAAAGAAAACCGATCGATGGATCGAGCACGGCAACCAACCGATCGAGCTACCACCACCAACGTCGCCATCGATGGCATTTATGATGCTGAGCGCATTTCCCCAGGATCCGTCCAAAAACCGCTGCTTTTCGTAGGCCCCCGTCGCCGGGAGACGGTCGCCGATCCCGTTGGTTGGTCGCTGCTGCCCAGAGCCAAAAACAACTCCAGAAAGGCGGCGTGGCCTTGCCCAGCGAGCCCCGTATCGTATGGTGGTTTCCTTGTCCTCTCATGACTCTCCTTGGCTTCCTTCTACGCTTAGTCACTCCATTACCAGCAGCAGCAGCAGCAAATCCCTTCTGTTTAAAGATAAAAGAGGAGCCACGTCATGGTGAGTGGTATAGCGGTGGGTGTACGGCTCCACTTTCGAATACTAATACCTACCTTTATGCATATATAAATACGCTTTTAATATGTACTTTGCGAGGTCTATTGATAGTCTGGTGTGTGCGTGTGTGATGTGTTTGGGTGTGGTGGGTACATGTGCATTTACGTCTTCTTTATAATCGAAAGAAGAGGTAAGAGACGAAAAGAAGTATAATTCTTGCAGGGTTATTATCAAATTCATGTGTTCCAGACGACGCCGAAGGGAAAAAAAAAAAGGTGTATCGCTTTTCTTCTCCGTGTATTGGAACAGGAACAGTATATTTACATTACACAGCAGCAAAAGGAAGGCAATATGTACACAGGGCATTGCAGAGCAGGTCATAAAGCGCGGTCTAACTCGCGAGCCGCTTTATCAAAACTGTAGGATTAGGCGATGGTTACATGCGGGCAGGTCGCCATGAGATCTGGATCAGTGGCCCAGCCTGAAAAAAATACCGCACGAGACACTGAATCTAGTCTTCCGGGAATAGAATTGCTGGGGGTGGGGGGCTAAGTTACAGCGACCTTGCATCAAATATTTTATTGCTCATGATTAGTCAATAGTAATTACACAGAGACAAAATGGAGCAACAGGAGAGCAGGGAAGATCTTGGCGAAAGAGGGCACAGACCCTCACCTTTCATCCACTATTTCTTTCACCTAGAAGCTAACCAATAACCAAGTGAGAAAACGGAGGAGATAGAGAGGAGGAAGCAGGGGATGCTCATTTCATTTCAAGGCTTCTGAAGTCTAGCATGGCGGTCCTGAGCCCCAGGAAGTTGCTGCACTTGCATGCTGTGCTCTTGGGGAGCCCCAGGCTGCAGCTGAAGCAGACGCCGCCGACCTCCCTCTTCACGGGCTTCATGGGCTCGGCCTCTTGGAACGGGGGGCTGATGCAGAGGTCGAGGTTGAGGTCTGGGCACTTGAGCGGCTTCCCCTGCCCCCAGTCAACGGGGTCCTGATCGTGGCTGATCGCCGCCTTGGGCTGCTCTCGCCGGAACACGGCGCCATTCTCCTCCCGCGCCGCCTCGAACGATATGGTTATGTTGGAAGCGTGCTCGTTGATCGGCCGGTGGGTCACCGGGTCGATCCCCCGGCTCAGCAGCTTCCTTCTGACGTGCGTGTTCCAGTAGTTCTTGATCTCGTTGTCTGTCCTCCCAGGCAACCTCCCAGCTATCAGGGACCATCTGTATCAAACAGGAACAACATTCGCCGTTCAGCAAACAGTATCAAAGCGAGGTTTTTTCTTTCTAAAGTCGTAAGCATGCATGTGGATATCATCGATGATATGATATTGGGAAACGTACTTGTTGCCTAGGAGGCTGTGGAGCTTGATGATCAGCTCGTCCTCCTCCTCGGTGAAGTTGCCGCGCTTGAGATCGGGCCGGAGGTAGTTGATCCACCGAAGGCGGCAGCTCTTGCCACAGCGGAGGAGACCGGCGGCCTTGGGGAGCGAGCGCCAGCACCCCTCGCCGTGCGCCTTGATGTAGGAAATAAGCCGGTCGTCCTCCTCCTTTGTCCATGCCCCCTTGTTGGTGTGCGCCTTCTCGCAGCACGGCGACCTCCCCATGAATGATCGACGCCGATGACAGGTACTAAACCGCCGGTGCTTTCTTGAATCTTGATTCTTTTCTTCTGCCCCCTCCTCCACTTTTACCAATGCTTTCTTATCTCTCGGTGGTGGTTGCAGTGGAAGTTGTTGTTGGGCTGAAAAGGGTGGGTGAAGGAGCTGGGTTTTTATAGGCACTTGACTCGATTGGGAGGTCTTCCGGAGGCTAAGCCGGTTTATTTTGAGCTGCGGCTGAACTGGTGAGAACATCTGTTATGTTTTGCTGCAGCTGATAGGTCTAATAAATAGGATTAATGGATAAAAGCTGCAGCCAAAATCTAATTGTAAAGCTGAAAAGAATAGGACCAAAAAGATTAGGCTGGTAAGTGTCCCTCTCCCCAGGTCATGACCTCATCACCGGTTTACCAGTTTACAAAGAAAAGGCACAGGCACAGCCACAGGGCGCAGGACACAGAGACGCAGCCGTGGTGCCCGCCTGATAAACCTCAAGCCAAGGTAGGTGTAAAGTGAGGGATGGCTGATGCCTACGTCTTGGCGCTCTCGGTTTTAACAGCTAACGAACGGCATCTCCACCACCCTTGACGCCTCCCTGCTTCTAATTTGGTTATGGGGGCATGGATTAGGTTCATCTCCCTTTCTCTATTTGATCCTGATTTGCCCAAACTCCTACCCCGCGAAGCACAAATGCCCCACACACAAGAGGGCTAAGCCATTTTGCCCGACCTATTTCGATTCAGTGCAATCTGTCTGTTCTACATGATCAGATCAGATGGGAGTCTATGGAGGTGGTTGTTTTTGTTCTCCGACACAATTATGTCGACATGAAAATGATCCGGGCTGTACACTATGACAGTAGTAGTTGTTGTATATGAGTCATTCATGCATTTTTTTTTAAAAAAAAAACGCCCTGATCTCACCAGCTCTAATCATCTTAACATTTCTTCCTTTAACAAGGCAAATGTTTTGGTGCACCCGTACAAAACCTTGTGCACATTTAAAACAGGACGAGGTCCTAAACAATGGAAGCCCTGATCATGGACTTTTTCCTTGTTTATTCCTGAATAAAATAGGATGAATCGGAATAGGTATCTGGCACTGCCTAAATGAATATTTTTGGCCACCCACCGTCTTCTTTTTCTTTATTCTCTCTCGCGTAAGTTTGTTTGCAGAATCATAGATTTTGTCATACTCTTATCAAACTGCTTTCATTTGGAACATTTTCGTTTTATACTCTAATATAGGTTAGTTCATCTGTTTGGTCAACCCTAAATTAAAAAAATCACCAAACCCATTAGTCCTGCACCTGATTCGTATTTCTTTCCGGAACAAGGCATATCATGTGGATATCATATTTTTTTCTCGGCAAATCCAGATGGCGCTAGATAAATATTATCTGTGATCCTTAATAAGATCATCAACTGTTGTTAGGGAATTCCCAATCAAGATATTGCAAAGCAATGTCCATATCCCTTCGCATCACCAGAAAATAACTATAGATATAACCCCTTCAATAGATAGTGTCTATCACTGAGTCCAAGCAATAAGGGTGTGTTTGGTTCGTGGATGGAGGTTGTATCGTATATCCTGACTGAGTGGATGCAGGCTGAGTGGAATCGTATTTCAAAAAAAGAAGATGTTTGGTGAGGTTACATGAGCGGATGCAAAAAAGCGAGATGTTTGTTTGGTTGTGCAGATGAGCGGATGCAATCTACCAAACTCGAGAGGTGACACGTGGGACCGCATAAGATACATCAGATCAACCCATCCAGATGGCGGTGAAGCTCATTTTGAGCGTATCCACCCATCCAGGATGAGGGCGTATTTTTGCATCCGCTCATGCAGGCTACATCCACTCATACAGGTAACCAAACAGGCTCTTTCTCATATTATACGGATCCACCCAGCCAGGACGAAGGAGAATCAGGCAACTAAACACACCCTAAATTCACCTAACTCCCCCTCTCCCTCACCTCACTGGGTTCAATGTTTTGCTGTTGGATTTTATACTCAAGTAATGTCTTGCATGAGACACTACTTCTATCGCTCTCTTTAATTCTCCCTCCATTTCATCACAAATTCTAGTTAGCATGCTAATTAATACTATAGATATTGCAGACTAGGACCCATTAAAGGCAGTTCCAGTGCTTAACGTAGGATAGTGTCTATGGCATTAATTAGATTGCCATGTAGGAGTTTTAGATGATGTGGCGCTATATTAAATAAGAGAGAGAAGAAAATGAGGAAGAAACTGGGTCTTATGCAAGACCTAGTTTTTATAAGAAAACCAATACAATAGACACTACCAAATTTTGCATTGGAGATATGGTGGTATCTTCATGATAGATGGAGAAAAATTATAATTGGTGGAGAGGAGAGAGAGATTTTGATGCTTAATTAATTGCTTGTGTTATAAATAGATATGGTGCATTGGAGACAATAGTGTCTAAAGTAGTGTCTATATGACATGGCATAGATAGAAACTACTTAAGTGGTTTCTGCACTGGGACTGCCCTTAGGAGTGCCCTTAGGACCTCTTCCACTCATTTAAAAAGTGTTTTCCTGTTGCTCATCAAGAAAGGAGATTAATATGAATATTGAATTTATCCGTGTACAAAAATTTCCACAAATTACGATCTACTCTGCATTGCTAAATGCTGGGTGCATCACATACTGAGGAAGCAGATGAAATTATGCTTGGTGAGGTGGACCATTAATTGTTACTTGTTAGGAGGAACTTACATATCCATGACAAAATCCAGATGGGCTTACATAATGCTTGTCTACCTAATATATTCTTTTGGGATGGTTACCAAACTATGGACCATAGTTGGTTGGGTGTAAGGAGAGGAAATATCCCAAACCATTAGCTTCGGTTGGGGCCAGAATGATTGGGACTCCACACTCCACAATGGTCCTCGATATGAAATGTTTAAGCTTCTGATATTACCCCCTTATTCCCTTAATTTCTTTGTTGTAGGCATCCACTGATTATAACTCCAGATCTAACTCCGAATTTTGTTCTTTTCAGCATACGAGTAGAGCGACTTGATTTATACCACAGATTTTCTGCTAATTCAAGATAATATGTGTTTACCCAGGCAAAACTAACGAATGTTTCAAAACATGTTAATGAATGGTTTGTATCACTTTGCAGTACAATGCTAATGCTAAATCTATAACAAGAGGTTTATTTGAAAATCAAAGCATGTCAACAAAAGTGCAGCAAGGGTGCATCCACTAGTTTGTCTACCATGCAAACTAGAAAGCAAGTCAGTATTGGACACCAAACTGCTTTATTGCACGGCTATCAATAACTAGTCCTCATTATGGTTTCTAACTAGCAGTAAGCTAGTTACCCATAAATCAAGTTTGGGTTCCTGTCAGTTTGTATCCACTGATTTAATACACTCTTAAATAGCTCCCAGTTTGGTGCATTGAATTAATCAAGTAAACCATTTCGGTTGTACCCTAATCACTACCTCACTAACTAAAGGAGCGCAAGCACTGAACAAAACGCATTAGACTCAGCCCTCTTAGCTGTTAAATGGTAGGCACTAGTTCTAGAAAGCAAGGGCATGTACAACCCACAGATAGCTTGCTGTCTGTATGATGATGTCACAGCACACGCAGACGGCTAAATAGACAGCGTGTACAATGGACTGTCTATTTGATTGTCTGCTAACTGTTTAATGCTTGCATGTAGCTATGATCGAGCGTGAATATTATTCATGTATATCATTGTGTTGCTTGTTGATACAAAAAGATCAAGCAAAAAATAAAATGATCATGGTTATAATATTTTTTGGAACCATCAATATAAATGATATATTAATATATTTATATATATAATGCAAAATAACATATAGGCATGGCAAAAAAACAGACTACACTGAATGGCAGTAGGGCAAGATCTACAACAGGTAATATTCAGAAGATGTGGATGTTAAGCTAAACTACTGGTAAGTTGGTAACAAGTCATTGTGATGACTGATGATGCTAAACTACTAGCCAAAATAAAGGGATCAGCTGCCACGGTGATGATGCTAAGCTAAAGTAGATCATGGATTTAACTATGAACCATGAACAATAAATCTTGAGATCGATTCAGTTGTCTATACACGAAATCATGAGAAAAAAGGGAGGGAACAGAGCAGTTTGTGACCGAACTCGGGTTTCGATCAGTGTAGAGGCGAAATGCCGGCCGCTCATTTCAGCAGCCTTGCCGCCGCTCGCCGCCGCCTAAGCTCCGCCTTTCTTGCACTCGCCACGCAGCTGCTCACCGTGCCGCTGGAGCCTCCGCCGCGCCCGCGAGCATCCGTCACGCGATCCGCCGCCACGCCGGTCTTGAGCCAGCTGGAGCCTCCGCCGTCGGCTGCTGGAGCCTTCGCCGCGCTCCGGCCGCACGCACGACGCCGCCAATCGGAGCATCTGCCGCGCACCGGCCGCCACGCGACGACGCCGCGCCGCTGGAGCCTCCGCCGCCCGCCTCTTTGGAGCCTCCGCCGCGCACCACCGGTCTCGCCGGACCGGTCCTCACCTTCCCGCGCTGGTCCACATGGGGACATCGACACGCGCGCAGCGGATCTGCGGCGCCGGCGCTTGGAGTCGGCGGCTCGTACAAGGCGCGGCGAAGGTGTCTATTGACGTGGGAGCACGAGCCAGGGTCGTCCTTTCACGAGACGACGACCTCGCTGTCTCTTGCACCCGATGGGGTTCTTTTTGCAAAATTGACAGCATGGAGACGACGCCGAAACGCGCGTTGTACATGCCCTGAAGGCTAGCAGGAGGGTAGGGAAATGGTTCGTAGTTGAGGTGTGGTGTCGGCTGTGTGCAGTAGTTCTACCTTCCACTTCTTAGGTCCTGTTTGTTTCCACTTAAGATTATTATAATCCAGCTTATAGGTGGGGGATTATATAAGCTAGATTATAATAAGCTGGTGGGAAATAAGCTGTCAGGTGTTTGGAAGCCTGATTATCAGTGTTGGGGATATATATGAATGGCAAAGGTGGGTAATATTTCTAAAGTTTTATGATCATTAAGATAAAAGGTGGATCTATAAGCTAAAATAAGCTCCTTTTTTCGGCTTATTAGATTACAATAATCTGGGCTATTAGATTATAATAAGTTACCTTATAATCTAGGCTGTTTGTTTCCACTTATGATTATAAGCTGGATTATAATAATTTTAAGTGGAAACAAACAGGGCCTTAGCCACACGCTTGTGTTGGAAGCCTCCTTGTGTAAGCTGGGCTGTTTTGGGTTAGGGGAAGGGAAAGAAGGTAAGGAGAGAGGTAGGTCTAGGTCGCCCTTTTGCTGTTATTTCGTCCAGGGAGGCATGGGCAATTAGCCATCCCCACTGTTAGAATAGGCATAGTCTTTTGTATTTCCTTCTATGTGTAGAGCATATTCCTTTATAATATTTCTTTGTACTCTCTATATATATTGTCTATTAGGTCTCATGAATATGCACACAATGTTCATAACATGGTATTGAGCTAGAGCACTAACCTAACTCCTTTCGCTACCATCCCACCACTACCGCCGCCCAGCCCCAGGCCGCACTGTCGTCGCCTCCTGCACGGATCCGATGCCGATCCAGCGTTGTGCCGTCGCCCACCGCCCCGTCACCACCGTTGCCAGCCCAAGGTCGTCGCTCGAATCAGGCCGCTGCCCAGCCAAGGTTGCCGCCATTCGAATTTGAGGTTGCCCGAGTCACCGCCTCCATCGCCCAAGCTACCGTTGCCTTGGGCCCCCACCTCGCCATCATCCATGATAGAATACCAGGTTGCCATCACTAAGCTCTGCTGCCGCCCAGCTTCTGCCTCTGCTGATTTGGGTCGCCGCCTTGCCGTTGTCCACCGGGGGCCACTGGATCACCATTGCAGAGCTCCGCCATTGCCCAACCGACCATGCTGCCGACACTAGGACCGACCTCTGGGTCAAGTCGATGCTAATCGGCTTCTATTCGTTTCCTTTAAAATGTTTTCTTTAAAAAAAACGTTGATCTAACCGCCGCGCCGTTCAACGTCGCCTACTGCTAACTGTCTATCATTTTCGCCCAGAGTTTGAGCCTGTTAGGGCTCAATTGCTGAGCCGCTCGCCACGATCGACCATCACCTAGGCCCTTTCAACGTTTCGTGCTAAGGAGCTTCACCATGAGTTAATAGCACAATCTGTTTCGGCTGTGCTTATTGGCCCTTCTTCAACTGCTCTGATGGTTTCCACTTCAACTACAGTCCTTACCCAGGTGCCTATTTCCGTTCCTGTTTTCGCACTAACTGGGGTTCAATACAATTACTGTAAGAACTTCAGGCACGACTACCAGAATTGTGCGGCGTGAAAAATCGGAACAAGGCACGCGAGGATGAACGATTCAGGGGGCAAGGAGGCCTTTCCTTCATAGGAAAACAGACCAGCACGTTAGGATCTTAGTGAGGTGACTCTATTTATCAGATCTGCCAAGATCTTCTTCAACAGATCTCTTACAGCTCACAATAGCTTCCGGCATACTCCGATGTGACTTGGACAAGTGATTCTTCTTATTGTCGTCCTCTTTCTACTTACTGTATTTTTCTTAGCTTCTCCTTGATTGCCTAGAAGACAAAGAAGCAGACTACAGTTCCTCGTTCAAGTGCTGAGGCTAAGTTGAGAACTATAGAGCAGTGACAACAGAGGTTCCTTGGTTGAGGCGGCTATTTGCAAATTTTAGAGTGCCTGTGATGGGATCTACGATTCTTTTGTCTGACAGTATAGGTGCTATCAGTATTGCCTGTGACCTAGTGAAGCATGAGCTCACCAAGCACATTGGTGTGGATATTTTATACACTTGCTCCTAGGTGCAGGACAGAGTGCTTGCTCTACAGTTTGTGTCTTCAGAGTTACAAATTACTGACTTCTTTATGAAGACTACAGACTAGGGTACAACATCTGTATTTTCTCTCTAAACTCGGTGTATGTGATCCACCATAAGTTTGAGGTGTAGTTAGAATATGTGTATTCCTTTGTATTTCCTTCTATGTGTAGAGTATGTTTCCTTATACTCTATATATATATTATCTATTAGGCCTCATAAATATACACACAATATTCATAACACCCACCACATGGCACAAGCACAAACAGCACTTATCCATAACTCCTCTGTCCCAACTCCCTCTTTGTTTGCCCAAACTCCTTGTGCCAAGCTCCTTTTCACCCATAATCTTCTGTCTACCTACCAGTCCTTGCATTCTTCCATGCAATTGGCTATTATTGGGTTAGGTGTGGTGTTGGCCTCCAGGGCTTCAACCCAAATTCATCAGCTAGCAGTTTCCAATCGCTGACCATTCACTCAGATTTTACTGAGTCCTAATGTTGCTTTTGGACTAATGTAAATTTGAGGATACTAAAACGCAAGAATCAGGTTGGGCAGCTAGAATTTGATGAATTTAGTGGGTAGTTCTACATTTGGCATTAAAGTTGTGCACTTCTGTATGCAACAATGTTTCAGCCTTCACGTGGATGGTTGGCTGCTTAACTGACTAGAAACCTTCAACACTAGTACACTGCCAGAGACTTTGACTGTCCTTAAACGAGTGGAACAACATGGGGTAGAAAAATACTATGTCCTAGACATATGCTCATAATTCCAAATCACATGTCAAACTAAAGTAGTACCATGGCTATTAAGTCGGTGCAGCGAGCGCAGCGACTCACCATCTTCACACAACAATATCGTTTATGGAACGCAACGTGGCGACGCCATACACACAAATAGCTGCAACAATAACGGACTTTCAAAGGGCCCAAACAGAAAAAAAAATACAAAGAGAAAAATATTTTATAGCAATCTCAGAAAATAAGAGGGTTAAATTACAAAATATCGAAACCCTCACATAACCGGCCGCTGCCTTGAGCTCGGCACTCCTCGCGGCTTCGGCGCTTCGCCTCCACTGCCTCTCTCCTCCCCCCATCTCCTCCACCTCCGGCGTCGGCGAGGCTGAGCCAGCTCGCCAATGGCCACTTCCTCTTCCCACCGCCACTCTCCACCGCCCCGAAGCGGTAGCCGCGGAGGAGGCAGCGGAGAAGACTCGTCGCCCAGTGAAGCAGGAGGCAGCACCACGGCGGAGACCGGAACCAGTAGAGCCGCGGAGGAGACCCGATCTGGCGGAGGCAGCGGAGAAGACTCGTCGCCCAGTGAAGCAGGAGGCAGCACCACGGCGGAGACCGAAACCAGCCGCCACGGCGATACGGCGACGATATATCACTGATATTTCAACGCCTTAATAACCATGGTCAGTACTCAGTACACACACAATACCTTGTCACTGAAATGAAGACATCAAGAAATCAAGTGCTACATGAACTTTTTTGAAAGCTAAATGCTACATGAACTTGGACTCATGAAAGAAACCATTTAGTTTACCATGACTCAATTCTCAAAGCATGTTTTTTCCCATAGTAACTGCTTAGTTCCAACTTCCATACAGCAAATTCACTCAAAAGCTCAAGTTGTTGAGTAAAGATGGGCAATCTACGCAAACTTCAACGGTTACCTATATTTATTAGCATCTTAGATGTCAAAATGCTTGTTGCTCTTGTTCACTAACCATTTCTACTTTCCACTATTAAAAGCATTTCATGTACAAATCTACATAACCAGCATTAGGGCACAAGGTTTCAAGGTATTGTGGCACTTACATTCAACATCATGCTTACCGTGGTTTCTGAGTTCCATTTTTGTTCAGTGCTTCTATCACAAAAGCTAACATCGAAGCTTTCTCTAGCTTCCTTTGATTGTGACTGAAGCAGTGGCTTTCTGCAGAGAAAGAAGAAATTAAAACTCCATGTATCCTAATTCCATTTAGCTCTTAGAGAGCTAGTTTCAAATGAAAAGGAGCAAGCAGTATCTCATTCCTGTTGCCATATATGTCTCTGCCCACGGAAACATAATTTCTAATTATATATCACTCTTTGCTGATACTGAGTTGCTGACTAATGGAATGTGGAGTTGAATGGTAAATTGTAGCAGAAGGCCAAGTTTTACAACCACAACTTATACTTTAACAGAGTAGTATAACCAACTGAAACTGAAACAACAATAAACTAATATCCCCGATCTATAAAATTAGCTATGGGTGTTTGGTCAGATTGATCCATCTGCAAGCAAATACAAATAACAGATAGCATTCCCTTGCTTGTCTGTCAGTTGTCCTTTTTTAACTACTGCTAGACCAACTCATTTTCAGTTGAGTACAAGTGGATCTTCTAAAAACAAAATACGTATTATTTCTTTCGTTGCATGGTATGATTGGTAATTGAATAATGGAGTGACCCCGGAATACCCAAAAGGAAACCCCAGGGAATGCACAAGCGCATAATATAAAGGGGAAATTTTATATGTGCCAGCGAAAAGTTTCAAAATTTATCATTTGTGAGACCAAAAGTTTTTAAACTTTTTAGTGGCATATACATAATTACTTATCCAACTTGACTAGAATACCCTCATTATACTGATCCAGCCAACATGAGGGGCAATCAGGATTTGTGTGGCATAACATTTAATATAATTGCCTAAGAAGGTCCTCCAAGTAGCATCTTTTTATTTTCATTTTGTGTCTTCTTGAATAGCTTCTTGCTCCTCAGTATTATTTTTATCAAACAATTTACCTATACTAACGACAAGACGAACAGGCAAAAAGCCATGCTCAAGTTTACAAATGTCATTCCTAAACAACCTTCTCAGGTTCAGCTATAGCCGATCCTAGACTCTGTCCATGCAGCTACTCCCAACCTTTTTTTTTTTATCTCGTTTCAAACCAGAGACGAGTATGAACCTTTATTCTTGTGTGGCCATACTATTAAGGGAGGGGATAGGTGGTTACTTAACCCATATCAATCTACAGAAGCACAAGTGATGAGGACATCCCTGCTACTATTATGTCGTCTACCTCTCCAAGTGTTCATGAAGCACTAGAAGGTCCAATGACTAGAGCATGAGCCAAACTTTTATAAACAGGTGAATTTGTTTCATAACAAATTTCTTTGTATTGATAAGAGCTTTATACTACCTAACTCTAGTGTGTTAATTGTTCTCAGGTTGAATCAAGAGAAGATGGAGAATCCGGCCATTTAGTTTCACAAGAAAGTTGCATGCATGCAGAAGACATGGGAGAAGAACACATGAGGAACCAGTCCATGATGAGGAAAGAAAGAAGCAGCCAAGCCCATGACGAGCTGCTCATGGCCCTGTATGTTCCTTGCGTGAAGGTGCATGTAGAACACATGTGCATGGCCGAGTAGAGACGGGCCTGCTAGTCAAAGTTGGATCGAAGTCATTAAGTCGACCATGTAAACTTATTTATCAAGTTGAGACTGAACACTAGTAATAGAGTTAGTTTGTGATTCGTGGCCGACTTGGGAAAGGACTCAGCCTGACCGAAACCGAACCGTGGCCTGTTTAAGCCCATTGCTTTGTGCGTGAGGATGAGGAGGGGACCTTAAGTAGCCACCGCTTCTCCATGTAAAGGGGTGACTAGATAATTGGAAGAAGAGACTTTTGCTTGTTTTCGATCTCTGGTTAGCCAATCAATTTCGATAGAGGATAGAAGTTCGCGAATTAAAGAGCGTTCGTTTTTGCATTGGCAACGGAGGATCGCTGCGATTCGAGATGTTATACGTGAATATCTTGATCCTACGACGAGAAGATCAGGCGACCCCGTATCAACAAGTTGGTCTAAGGTCTGCATACAGTGCTTTATGGTCCTAAGAGAGCTAACGAATAATGCTTATAGCCCCAAAACACTCCTTTTCAGCCTTTCACTGAAAATTCTTGTCAGATGTCAAAAATGTGCAGAATCTGGAGCATAGAGCAATAGTCCGTAAGGATAGAAGTTACATGTAATCTCAACATTGGCAGGGTTGTGTCTGAGGCTTTAGTGCATCTAAAATATAGCAATTTGCTGGATGTTTAGGGCCTTGCAAATGTCAGAAATTTTCATGTAGGGCGTCTTTCTAATAATATCTTTGAGGGACAGTGATAAATGAGTCTGAGTAACAACTTGTTGTAGTAACTTCATGTTACAAGAACTTGTATATCAGGTAGCAATCCAGGGGAAATATTTAATGGGAAAACAATAAAGAAGTTTTCTAAACATATAAGGAGGATTATGAAATAGACTATAAAAACATTGTTTCCTTCTTTGAAATATTTGTCACTCTATCCACAAAAGGTCAAAAGGCAGAGTAAGTTATCGCTATAGTATAGAGGCAGCAATTGTCCCCCTACAAAGGTTTAAAAAAACATGCAGGACTTAACTTTCAGTGTGTATTTAGCCATGAGCTTTCTAGGCTATTTAGCATCGTATATGGGTTATCATCTCATCTACATCACATGGCTCATGTCGACATACAGCTCCAAGACAACCACAATACATGCACCTTGCTCAGAGATTTTGGTGCACAGACATGACTCCAGAGATACCAGTGTATCATGAAACGAGCTGCTATAGAACAGTGACATTCTTATAGATGGGTACAAAAGAGCATGATGAGGATCCATTATATGTTAGGCCAGCAGATGTAACATTAACATATTCAGCAAGGAGGAAGGAAATAAAATGATGAAAAAAAAAAGAGTAGATAACCACATCATCGGATATGACAACATGTTATGTCTTATGAGCACAGGAAATCAGGGTAATAACAACATGTCTAATGGAACAGCATTACTGGAATTCAAATTTGGACCACTTACATGCTGCAAAGCTATTGCCTTCACGGCTCAGGCGCTTAGAGTAAAATTAACAATTTCTTTTTCCAGTTGTTCCCGTTCCAATTTTGCACGCGTCATTGGCACGCCCTACAAACAACATAACCAAAGAGTTAATAGACTCAACAGTGCAGTGCATCACCACATCAGTTCAGTCACTCTCCTAGACCTTGCATACAACCAACTCACGTTTGCAGAGCACGAGTGCGCAGTCCCTTTCGGCGTCAATGCCCATCCAATGACACATTCTCTTGCCACTACACCATAGCTCGGCAGCAAGAACTGCAACCATCTCGCCGTTCTACGCTTCGGCATTTCGTCGAGCACCTCGCAGGCCATCGCCACGGCCGCCCACACGAGAGAAAAGCCGCATCCTGGCGATACATCCGCTTCGGCCCCACCGTAGAGACGCCCGGCGCGGATCATGGCGTGCATACCAACGACGCCGCCAGCCGGCGCGCGGCGGAGGCGGCGGTTTCGACGAGGACGACACGACCGTCTGGCGCCGACAAGACGAGACGGTCAGACGCGAATACACGGAAACAAAAAAAAACCGCGGACTATTACGGGGTTTGGGCTGGGCTAGGCGGGCTTTGCTTAGCTCAAGCCAGTATTATACAAGTAGCCCCTAACAGCTACAGTCAAATGGGCCGAGCAGGGCCGGTACGGTATGAGGCCCGGCCCAGGAAGTCCCAACGGCTAGTTTGGCAAACGGCTAATTGTACAACGGTCGGACCCCCACGAATGGATTCATATATCTCTTGCGGAATGGAATCCAATTTCTAGTGTGCTTCTGCTGCTCGGCTTCCTCCTCCTCCTCCTCCCCCTCCTCCCCCTCCTCCTCCTCTCTCTCTCGCTCTGCCTCCCTTCTTGGATCGGAATCCAAGCGCGAGAGGAGGAGACAGAGGCGATGATGCAGCAGGAGGAGCCGTGGCACGTCGCCGGCGCCCTGGGGCTCCGGCCGACCAAGTCCGCCCCCTGCTCGCCCATCAAGCCGGCGGCGGCCATGCTCCGGACCCACTCCGACTCCTTCCACGTCGCCCACAAGGTCCCCGTCGGCGACACGCCGTACGTGCGCGCCAAGCGCGTCCAGGTACGCGTCGTGTCCTTGGGTACGAGCGCTTGTGTTTGGGTTTGGATTCGTTGAGCTGACGGATCTGTTGCGATGGCCGCGGCGGCGGCGCAGCTGGTGGACAAGGACCCGGAGAAGGCGATCGCGCTGTTCTGGGCGGCGATCAACGCGGGCGACCGGGTGGACAGCGCGCTCAAGGACATGGCCATCGTGATGAAGCAGCAGAACCGCGCCGAGGAGGCCATCGAGGCCATCAAGTCGCTGCGCAGCCGGTGCTCCGACCAGGCGCAGGAGTCCCTCGACAACATCCTCCTCGACCTCTACAAGGTTCGCGAACTCTTTCTTCCTCGCCTCGCCTCGCTTCAATCAATGTGTTCTGCTGATGCATCGTTCTGAGGCAGTACGTGCTGAATTTGATTGGGTTCTTGTGCGCAGAGATGTGGGCGGTTGGACGACCAGATCTCGCTGCTCAAGCACAAGCTGCAGCTGATCCACCAGGGCGTCGCTTTCAACGGCAAGCGCACCAAGACGGCGCGCTCTCAGGGACGCAAGTTCCAGGTCACCCTTGAGCAAGAGGCAACCAGGCTCCTTGTAAGTGCACACACATTTCTTGTGGCTCAAAGCTCCAATTCATCTCATTCCAAGCCAGTGGTCCTGATCATTCTTGTTCTTGCCATTGCTGTGCAGGGCAATCTTGGGTGGGCGCTGATGCAGAAGGAGAACTACACGGAGGCGGAGGGCGCGTACCGGCGGGCTCTGCTCATCGGGCCGGACAACAACAAGATGTGCAACCTGGGCATCTGCCTCATGAAGCAGGGCCGCGTGCTGGAGGCCAAGGACGTGCTCAAGCAGGTGCGCCCGGCGGCCGTCGACAGCCTGCGCGGCGCGGACTCGCACCTGAAGGCCTACGAGCGCGCGCAGGAGATGCTCCGGGATCTCGAGGCCAAGCTCGTCGGCCGCCCGCGCGCTGGCGACCAGCTCGACAAGAGCTGGCTCTTCGACGCGCTGCTGCTGGGTTCCTCCTCCAGCATCTGGCAGCCGCAGCCGTGCATCGATCACTTGCTGCCCCCGCTGCCGCGCGACCACTTCGCGGATGAGAACGCCGGCGTGAACAAGAAGGTGGCCGCGCCCTCGCTGCAGCAACCCAACATCCTCAATGTGGACGCGCAGCCGTTCTACTCGCTGCGGATGCCGCCGCTGGCGACGAAGCCACAGAACGCGCTGCATCAGGAGCACGATCCAATGGGCAACCTGAAGAGGACACGGTCCGGCAAGGCCATGGACAAGGCAGGAGGAGGGGAGGAGGGGCAGGGCAACGACGACGAGAAAAGCGGCAGGAGGAAGTCGCTCTCCGCCGAGGAAAGGTGGCCGGAGCTGCCGGACCACAGCGCGTTCGACGAGGCCCTTGTCGCGGCGGTTCTGGCCCCGGTCCTCGACGACGAGGCAGCAGCCACCGAAGGCAACGGCAACGGCAATGGCAAGCCGGCACCGGCGAGCTGCGACACGAGCCCGGCGGTGAAGGAGAAGATGGGGAAGAGGCTGAGGATCTTCCAGGACATCACGCAGACACTGAACACTTTCTGATCCGTTTTGGTTCTTTTTCTTTGCTACTCACAACAAACAGGCTTGAGGTGGCGACGCCGCCAAGGAGATGGGCTTGTTCTCCTGGGAGTTTCTGTCTCGCCGTTAAGTTAATTAGGGGTTCGATTGGATTTAATTTGCTGCTGATTTCTGATTTAATTTAACACGCCGAAATAACAGCTGATTATTTGCTCGGTTCTTCAGCTTGACACTTGGCAAAGAGTGCGTTTCCTGCTTCTTTGCCAGAAGAAGGCCCTTGTAACTTGTGTTCTTTACCTGGCTATAAAAATTGAAAAGTTGTCTCATTATCAGTGACCATCTGTGGTTTGCGATATTAATTGCCTTTTCAAACTACAAACTAGCAAGTACTTGTACCTCACAGAATTGCTAGTTACTAATCAAATTGAAAGATTGTGAATCAAAATGTTTCCACAATAATAAAGCAATGCGATACAAACTACCTACAAGAATTATTGTAATATCACGAGCTGTGGATAGTGAAACATCCATAAGAGTTCTGATTATGACTAAAGGCTAAGTGGCACTTTTTTGTTGCCTCACAAGTCTGCTATTCTGCGGTGCTAGATCGATAGTTAATAATCAATCTTGGTCTTGTTGACAAAAATTCAAACAATCTACTTGGTCTTCTTAGAGGCTTCATAGAGGTAACCCACGATAACTACAGCTGCAGCAACTGGCACCCCAAGGGAACTCTGTGCGAGTGTAGCAACTGTTGGAGCGTCTGATTTTGTAGATGATGCTATGCCGCGTGGGGCGAACCCAAGTTCAGAAAGCTTCTTGTGTGATTCAGCGTAGTCCTTGAAGAAGGCGTCCTCATCCTGTCATTTGAACAAAAGCTATAGAACACACATGATTTTGAAACTAATAACATGAAACGTGGTACCAACATTCAGATGTTACTAACACATCTAGAGCTCCACAAAGGGCCTGAATTCAGGATCTTCCAAGAGAGCCTTGTCAGTTGGAAGTTCCAAAAGTCCCTCTGATTCCTCCTTCTGTAGTTCACTAAACCAATAGAGAAGATGTTCTCACTTTCTCATCACTAGTTTCCAAAATAACTAGATGACTGGTTGGCTTAACGTTCAACTTAAGTGGTTCCAAAGTCCATGCACCCTCAAATCCAGATCTTTCAGGATGAGCCCTTCCCTACAAAAACAATTCCTGTCTGCGAGATATCATGCTCAAAGAATTCGTGCTTATGATTCAAAAGAACACGACAGTTACCAGAGTGTGACCACCAGATAGAGCTACAATATCTTTGTCCCTTAAATGTGATGCGCCTAACCAACAAAAGAAGAAAGAGCAATCAAAATATATACCTAAGCAATAAATATGGCCTAGCAGGCTAGCACTGAACATAGCAGTAAATTCTAAACCACATGAAAATTCTTAGATAAAACATGACAGTAACACCCTAGTAGCTGCTGCATTTAATGTATTATTACAATGTAGTAATCTACTATGACTAATAAAACTTATCCCAGCCAATATGCTATCAGAGATATTCAACGGTTGGGAGAAAGCTTTCTGGTAGGTAACCATAAAATTAGGAGTTGGTGGCCTGGTATAACATGCGAAATGGCCAATATAGTCACAGTTAACCCAGGATTCTACAAATAGATCACCTCACATCAATACATCATGATCAAAAGTGCAGCCATTTCATTTACCCGTCTTCCAGGAACAAAGTCAATTGTCGTACCTCCAGTAACTTCAACTGCAATCACTCCAGCAAGCTGAGCAGTAAAATCCCAGTTATTTCATTTGATTTGCACCATTTGATACCATGCAAAAGTTCAAACATGAAACGATCTCACATATACTCATCCAAGTACCCTTGGGAGTATATAGAACTAAAAGTACGATGGAAGAACCCAGATTATTCAAAACCATGCAAAAGCTCAAATATGAAACAATTTCAGATATCTTATTACCTCCATTGGGACTACAACAACAACAACAAAGTCTTTTGTCCCAAATAAGTTAGGGTAGACTAGAAATGAAACCTTCTCAAGATTAAAGAGATATGAACCTTGAAATAAAATCTACAATGCTAAAACCCTAAGCCGTACAATCTGCTATCTGAGCCAAGAGCCTAAAACACAGCCTCTAACTTTCTTATGGTTCTAGTATGTAGCTCGCTAACTTCCATGTACTCCTATCCAAAGCTAATTCTTTAGATACATTTTAATCCCTCAAGTCTCTTTTAACTGCTTCCTCCCATGTCAGTTTTGGTCGACCTCTGCTTCTTCTTACATTTTCAGTACATCTTAAAATTCCATTGGGACTACATAGAAATAAAAAAAAATAAGGGAGGAATCCCGGACTACCTGATAAAGATCTGCATATGTAATCCTTGGATGCTTTGCTTTAATAGGCTCTATCAGAAGAGAAGAGAACCAGACAAGCAACAAACATCATTCAATTTCTTAAAGGAAACAGTGAAGAAAAAACCATCATAAAACAAAACTAGAATAACTGAAATTGCAGCCAAGAGTTGTCTATACAGAGCATCACTGGCACGTTAAAACCATAACGTCAGAATTTTTAGTTACTCAGCAGAGAACATCAATGCATTCTCCCTAGTTTTACATGCAAATATTTCTAAATGGCTAAGGATTGATAATTTCAGCAAAGAGATAGCTGCCATGAATGGGCACCAACAATGCAGAATAATCATGCATACGATAATAGGAAGTAGGCACCTATGTTGTAAAGGTTTGCCATATCTCTATTTGTACCTGACTGGATGTTTATTTGAGTTTGAATTGTTACCCTGGTAGAAAACATAGGTAAGGATAAAGTTTTTGAACTATCCTATTCGTATAAGATCTACTCTGACTGTATGTTTTTTCCTGTCAACATTACTGTGGACAGTGAACATATCTAATTTTTATTGTGTTTCTTGGTTAATGAAGTTCCTTTTGGTATCGTTTGATAGACGCCAGACAAACAAAATGCGCAGAGGCAATTGAGCATGGGATCTGTTCCTATGAACTGGACGTAAGCATAAAGTAACACCACCGATCCCTCTTCACTTCCACATGCACACAGAAGTACAGGGCATGGCTCGTAGTGCCAAAACCACTACCACTAGAGCATTAAGAGGCAAGTTGTGTTAGACTCATCAAATTTTGCTACTATGTGTATTGCGTTACAGGTAAGAACACATGCTTGCCAAAGTTCTCCTTCCAATTCCATGCTCATATAGCTCAAATTAGATACTACCGTCATCATGTAAGAAGGCCACAAATGAAGTGCGCGCGCGAGGTGTTCGACGAATAGAATGACGCGAAAAACAAAAACCTGGCTAGTGGCTACCACCTACAAACGGAATCGGATTCTCTACAGTCGCATACGGCGACTGAAGAGTGAAGTCGCGAATCTGAGCCGTCCGATCGGGAAAAGAATGGACCAGATCAGTTTGTGCTACAGTAAATTTACTGTAGCTACATTAAATTGTTACTGTAGCTTCTTTCCTGATCGGACGGCTCAGATTCGCGACTTCACTCTACAGTCGCCGTATGCGACTTCAGAGAATCTCATTTCCCTACAAATGCAATAGCACTCACAATCTCCCCATCAAGCTCGACCACCATGACCTCAGACGAGTTCCGAGAGAATAACGAGAGGGTGAGGATCGGTACGGACGCGAGGCGGAGCATGATGGGGTCGCAGCCCTTGGATGCGACGAGCGCGCGGAGGTTGCGGCGCGCCTTGTCGACCTGCCGCAGGTACTTGGCGTCCACCACCGGAGCCGCCATGGCCACGGCGCGGAATGGAGCGCAGAGACAGGTGTGGTGGTGGTGATTGCTGAAGACAAGTGAAGGGGATTGCGTGGAGTCCGAGGACAGGCGACGACGACGAGATGCCCTGTCCCTGTTGGATTGTTGTGGCCTTGATCAACTCGGCTTCGGCTTCTGGCTTCTGGCTTCTGGTTTACTTTTCACTATTCATAAGTTTCGTCTTTTTCTGAACTTTTGGCTTTTTGTTGAGCTTTTTTGCCGGTTCTTTTTTTCCCGTATTTGTTTGTATTATACGTAATGGGCTAACATATTTTTTTATTTTTAAATTTTTTTAAATTTAATTATGCTAAATAAGCCTCACAACATTCTGATGCTTTTTTTAAATTGACTCTGATGTTTTCAGCCATAAGCCACGAGCTTTTCAGCCGAACCGATCACCACCTTTCTGGTTTATATTTTAAAAAGCCAAAAGGCAACGTGCAATCGTGCATATCCGATTTTTCAAAATAGTTCCATCATTTTTCTCGCTAGTCTCATTTTATAGATAAAACAAGAGATCATAGATGTATCACATATCTCACTTCTCTATATTTTCTCTTATTTTTATTGTTTATCTTCTTCTAAAAATTATTTTTTTAATCGCTACCATTATTTCTTAACCAAAACTTATAATCCACGAGCCAAAGCTATCAACAAAGTGTGCCATTGGCTTTGGTTATCGGCCCAACAAATTAGCCGTCCTTGGTGTCGTCCTTGTCGGGCCTTTTTGCTTATACTGTACAACAGATGAGTTATGGACTCAAATGCAGGACCAGATTGCCATTTTGTATGGACCTTTGTTTGTAACGTATGGGGTTTTTTCTCCTTTTTTTTTCTTTTTGAGAGAGGATTTTCTTAGGGCCAACTGATGTAGATCTATCATCTATGAGCCTTCCTCTCAAAAAAGAAAAAAAAAGAAGGAAAATCTAAAGCCGGCGTCATGATTCATGCAGGACGTAATGTGATTTGCATCATGTTTTTGTGATCTATACTCCTTCGTACTAAGACTCGCATTGCATCCTGTTTGCTGAGTCGTGCTGCACGTTTGAAGTACGATAATTCGGGCAATCTGATCTGCTAGATGCGGAAGCACGGGGTGACGTCATGCTAGTTACTACGTTAATCAAAGAAAAGAAAAAAGCGGATAATTCGTAAAAAGGGTTTTCAATAAAAATTAAATTTTAATTACATAAAATGAGGCATTTTACGAAAAGTGCGGTTTATTTTGTGAAGGATGGCTTTTCTACAAATAGATGTTATATATGTAATTTGGAAGGGTTTGTATGTAATTTTGAAAAATCAAAGGGTTTAGTTGAAATATCATGATCGAAACAACGTAGTTCATGGTCGAATTCGAGGTCATGGTCGAAGGGCATTGTGGTCGAAGTCGACGCCGTGGTCGAAGTTAACGTAGTCGAAGTCAAAGCCGTGTTCGAGATCGTGGTTATGGTCGAAGGACCGTAGTGGAAGGGCTGTGGTCGACGTCGATGACATGGTCGAAATCGATGCCGTAGTTGAAAAGTTGTGGTCGAAGGACGGGTCGAAGTCATAGCCATGATCAAAGTGGAAGTCATGGTCGAAGTGGAGAGCACGGCCAAAGAGGAGGGCAGCGCAAGCGAAGAGGGAAAAGAGCGGTGGGCGCGATGCTTGTGAAGAAGAGGAACCGAGAGCAAGAGCGAGAAACAAGGGAGTAGGTAGAGAATAACAAGTGAGGCAGCACCTCAGTTCCATGAGAGAACAGAAAAATAAATTCTGAAAAAATTCGATAAAGACAACACCTAATTTCTGGGAAATTCGATCGAGCTCGTGATCGAGGCTGAGGCCGTGGTTGTGGTCGAAGGGCCGTGGTCGAGGTCGAGAACATGGTCTACGTCAATACCGTAGTCGAAATGGATGCCGTAGTCGAAGAGTCGTGGTCGAAGGATCGAGTCAAAGTCGAAGCCGTGGTCCAAGAGGTCGTAGTCGAAAGGGCCGTAGTCGAGGTGAAGGGCGCGGCCGAAAGAGGCAATGGTCGAGGTCGAGGGTGCGGTTGAAAGGGGCCATGGTCGTAGTTGAGGCCGTGGTCGAAGTTGAGGCCATGGTCGAAGGGCGCCATGGTCGACGCCGAGGCCGTGGTCCATGGTCGAAGTCAAGGTCGGGCACTGTGGTCAAAGCCGACACCGTGGTCGAGATTGAGGGTGTGATCAAAGGGGGTCGTGGTCGAGGTCGATGGTGTGGTCGAAGAGGAACGTGTTCGTAGTCAACGCCGTATTCGAGTCGCAGCCATGGTAAGCGCTATAGCAACTGGCCCCGATGACTGCTTAAATTATGGCGCTTCGACCACGACCTTTTTTCTAAAAATTACTTGAAATGTCGTGGTCTGCGCCATGGTCTAGAATGTCGTCGAAGCACCGCACTCAAAGCGCTATAGCAATCAGCCCCGACGACTGCTTCGACCACAAAGCCATAGTCGAACGGATGTGATCGAATTACCTATAAAACTCGATAAAGGTAGCATAAAATTTGATAACAATAGCACCTTTGATCATGAGAGAACAGAGCAAATTTGGTAAAGGTAGCACAAAATTCGATAAAAATAACACTTAGCACCTTAGATCCATGAAATAGGAGCGGCGATGGGGTCGGCGCGGCCAAAGAGGAAGAGGGCGGCACGAACAAAAGTAATGGGGCCGGTGCAGCCTAAGAGGAAAAGGGCGGCGCGAGCGAAGAGGAAAAAGGAGCAGTGGGCGCGCCCCAGGAAAAGAAGAGGAAACAAGAGCAAGGAATCAGGGAGCATGTAGAGAATAATAAGCAAGGCTAATAGAGCGGAGGACACGAGTATAGCTACAAAAAAGGCAGCTGCGATGCGCCACGACTAAAGCGACGCGAACATTCGCAAGAACACACGGAATAAGTTACATGCTTAAGCTACATACATTTTATGAATAAGTTACTATCAGTTGAATAATTGATGTTTCCATCCATAGGTTTAACATCAGTGTCATGCCTAAACTACTTACAATTTTATGACTAAGTTATACAAATCTCTTGCTTAAGTCATTATTAGTTGCTACCTAAATTATTATACATATTATTAGCACATTGCCATATATGATGTTTCCATTCATAGGTTTAACATTAGTGTCATGCCTAAGTTACATACACTTTTTTAGCTGAATAATTGATGTACATAGAGGTATCACCTAGTTTGAATTAGATTACATCACCTTTTTGACATACAATTTATCTTAACCTTGTTAGAAATCTTTTTTTCATATCATGCCTAAGTTATACAAACTTTTTGCTTAAGTCATTATTACTTGCTACCTAAATTATCATCCATATTATTAGCACATTGCCATATATGATGTTTCCATTCATAGGTTTAACATCAATGTCATGCCAAAGTTACATACAATTTTATGACTAAGTTACCATTAGTTGTGGCATAAATTATCATCTTAACTACCACACCTTCATTCCATGAAGAGATTTTGATGTTCACACAAAGCATATGTTCACGTGCTCTATATATCCCAAAATGGATGCATCGCTGAGACCATGAAGTCACTAGAGCTTGGAGGCCATAGAGGAAAAGCAGTGCCAGAATTAAAACTAGATCTTGGGATAACTTTCCCAAATGTGCATGAATTCACATATTTGCATAATAACTCTTACACATGCTACTATTACTTTCATGTTCCTATACAATAACTTTTTTGTGCCATCAAACTAACTTTTTCTACACAATTGGGCAATATATTTTGCATGTTTTTTGCACAACAACTTTTTTTTAGTGTACGAACAATCTCTTTCTTGATTCTAGCTAATATTTTTTTCACATGTTCATGATAACTACTAATCTTCTACATGTGAACTTTTGTTTGAAGGTATGACTGTGGGTTCTTTATGCTCAAATTCCTAGAACTATGGGATGGACGGATAGTGCATTCATTCAAACAAGAGGGTATGCCACACATAAAAAAGATATTAGTGCACAAATGGATAACTTGCAAGTACAACAACATCGATTGGAAGTACATCCTGGGCATCAAGTGAAGCTATTAAGGTCTCAGATAATTTGTTTTTCATTGTAATCTCAAATAAATAGGACAAGTACATGCTTTCATGTCTTAACCATCCATTTTCATAACATAGAGGAGTGGGTTTGGTTTTGTCTCACAACACAAGATGACAACAGCACAAATGGATATACAAAAATGCAAGATTTCTCTTTTAACCACATTGAGCAATAACGATATAGTACATCCATGCTGATAACTTAAAAGTGACAAGTTCATGCAACTGCTTAAAACTAGTGATGGAACATATAATTATCACAACTAAGTATATTAATAGTCAAGGATTTAATGGGAAAAGGCTAAGCTCTTGTCGTGGAGGGCCAACAAGCCTTTTTGGGCATGTGCGAGCATCATGATCTGTACCACCACACAGACTGCAGTTTCTCTTCTTATGCGTTGTCACAATATCAATTGATGCATGTATTCTCTTCTCTTTGGCTCTCCCTTTAGTTTTCAACCTTAGGGGATCTTCTATTTAACAAACACTAGAAGTTTGATTGGTGCCAGTACTGTCAGTGCCATTTGTAGATTTTGTTTTAGCCCTTTTCTTCTCTTTTCTCTTAAGAGAAGCAAGTTCAGACTACATAGACTTCATATGAAAAATCACTATGCAATGTGATTCTTCTGAAACACATGCTTCCTTAGCAATCTTAGTGAAAGTACTGCATAAGGTTGTATATCTTATCGTTTTTCTTGATTCCTCTGGCATTGGTTGTGTTTCCTGAGGGTTTTGAGCATCAGGGGAAATAAGGACATGACATGAATCCCAAGCCCATTTGCATAGGATGTAGTTATTAGGGATCCTATCCACACCACATAGGTGATAACTTTCAGTACATGGCAACATAGCATGCTATCTCTTTCAAACTTGCAGCACTCACAACTATAAAGATCGTCCTGTACGTGTGCTTCAACGGTATTCGTCCTCGAGCCATAGTTGTCAACTCAACCACAGGTAGGAATAAGCTCATAGAAGTAACCCCCCACAACCTGAACATTGTACGAAGTAGTCGCCTTAAGCTCTTCCTAGAACCGGTAAAACAACTTTCTAGTGTATGAAAGCGAGGCTTGCTCCTCAATGGGTCATCTAGACCACAAATCAGCTGTAGTAGTTGCTGTTTGCATCTCCTGGTGATTTTCAACAACCATGATTTATCTTGTAGCTTCTTGTACTGCTGGACAAAATTAAGGATAGAGTTTTATGGATTGACATACCACTTTAGAACTGCATTTAAACCCTCGATGCGCTATGTGGTTTGTAGGAAAGGGTAGAAACAGTGCATAAAGTATGTTAGCACCCAGCAAGCTCGCATGCTCCACAAATGCATCAAATGCTCATTATAACTTACCTGATGCCCCTCTATCATCTGCAACCACTTCTCCTCAAATTCTTGTACAATCAGACTGTTGTTCACACAGTCATTGAAATCACAACGCAACCAATCATTTCTTGCCATGACTGTCCCTAATTTTTCCTGTGCTTTCCTCATAATGTGCCATCTACAATTTCTGTGGGTGCTATTGGGAAAAACTTTCTCAATCGTAGACTTCATAGCTAGATCTTGGTCTGTAATGATGTTGAGTGGTCCTAATCCTCCCATTGCCTCCAAAAATGCTTCAAATAACCACACAAAACTTTTAGTCTTCTCACATCTCATGAAACCACAGCCAAACTGTATAGACTACCCATGGTTGTTTATTCTAATAAATGGGGCAAAAGGCATCTTGTACATGTTGGTCATATAGGTTGTGTCAAATGATAAACAATCATTGTATAACATGTAGGCTTTCCTGGCAGCACCATTTGTACAAAAGATGTCCTGTACTCTATCATCTTCATCAAGCTGAACTTTATAAAACAAGTCTAGATCATTCTCCTTCGTCTTTTGGAAATAGGCAAGTGTGTCTTGCATGTCTATGTTTGCATGCTCAACACGTATGGAAGCCCTGTAGTTAGCTATGTCTTTAACTGTGTAAGGCATATTATGTGCGGATCAATACAAATCGGCCATAAACTGCATTTGCCACCTTGTCAGGACATTGCAACCGTGAATGAGGCGCACAAATCCCCTTTCCTCCTTTAGTATGTGCCGATGGCAGCATAGAAACCTGCTAAGGGATGGATTTCTAATGAGGGGATGGTTGTGATGTTGCACAAAGTTAGTAACTTCCTATACTTGACCCATGCGTTTAACAACCATACAAGCTGGGTAATGAGTCCTCTCTGTCTTGTTTCTATTTCACTTCTTAACTGTTGGCTTTGGGTTTTGAGGGTAAATAGGGTCTATGATCTACATAATATAATCTGGGAACCATATTGTAATCTGCTGATTGTAATCTGGGAACTACATTGTAGCAAAGTTTGTAACAGAAGGTAGCAGTGGAGGTATGGTGAATCTAGGGAGAAAAACAAACATGTTGTTTATGTTGTATATACTCCGTAGTCGTTTTTCTGCAAATTTTTATCAGCAAAACATGTTTTCAGCCGACGCAGGTGTTGGGAGAATAAACGAGGTTTTAATCACCGCCGACATTATCGTTGAGAGGAACAAGGGCTTTTTGGCAGCAGAACAAAAAGGGGGCAAAGAAGGCGTGAGCCAAAAGCATCTTAATAGTCTTACACGGGGAAAAAAAAAGTTCACAGACGTTTTTGACACGAGCTCGGGAAAATGACACTGTGTGAGCGTGCGCGGAGCTGAAAAGAGAGGGCCGGGTAGAGGTCCGACGGAGAACTCCATAGAGATATTTGATCTTTTGCCACACCTTTCATTTGCATTTGATGATTTGCCCTATGATGTCTCATTGATATGTGAGGCCAAGGTTCATATGTCAACAAGACAAATAGGGTAAATCATCAAATTCCATGTTTATGCATGGGGGCAAATCCTCCCATCTCCCAACTCCATACCGTCTCCAATCTCTCCATCCAAAGAGCAGAGAAACGCCTCCGCGGCCCACCCAAAACAGCCGGAAATGCTCCCCGAGCCAAGCGCGGCAACGGCACGGCACAGGCCGCTCCAACCAAACCAAACGCCGAGCCGATCGAACGCGAAACCACGGGACCGAAATCCCCAGCGCCGCCACCTGCTGCCCAGCCCGGCGCACACGGAACGGACGGCGGCAGCACGACCGTTGGAGCCGCGGGCTTCCCACGCTGCCCTCGCGCGAATCGCCGAGCCGGGTGAAAGGTGGGGGGCAGTCTGGGGATCGGGGAGCGCGAGAATGACCGACCAACCTCGTGCGCACTGCCCGAAATCTCATGCCCCTGTTTTGCTCGCCACTCTCTCTCACTGCTTCACTTGGCTGCGCGCTTACCGCTGTGCTGCAGGCTCGCACACCTGTGGTCGCAATCATCACGAGTACAAACGGTTACTAGCTAGCGAAGGTTGGGTGGTGTTTGGAGTGGGGAAAAAAAGAGGCGAGTGTGGTGGTGATCGGCGAGCGAGCGGGCGAACGGCGGCGATGGGTTGCAGCCAGTCGCGGCTGGAGGCGGTGTCGCGGTGCAAGGCGCGGAGGGGGTACACGAAGCAGCTCGTGCAGGCGCGCCGGGACATGGCGGCCGCGCACGCGCTCTACCTCCGCGCGCTCCGGGCCACGGGCGCCGCGCTGCTCCACTTCGCCAGCGCCGAGACCGACCACCCCCATCCCCACGTCTCCGCTCCCCAGCCGCCGCCCTCCCCGCCTCCGCCGCCCCCGCCCCAGCCGCCTCCCCCGCCGCCGCTCAGCCCCACCCCCACCACCACCTCCTGGGCGACCAACTCCTCCTCGATCACCGCGTCCCCGATCTTGCCCCCTCCGCCGCCGCCAATGCCGTCCAGCTGGGACTTCTGGGACCCCTTCGCCCCCTCCTCCTCCCGCTCCGCCACCGAAGACGCCGAGTGGGACGCCGCCGCCGCCACCATCGACGCCCCCAACGCCGCGCCCGTGGTCACGGCCGCGGCGGCGGCGGCGGCCCCGCCCCCGTCCATCGTCACCGCCACCACCACCACCTCCACGCCCACCGAGCTCACCGTCGTCGCGGTGCCCCGCGGCGCGGCCGGGAAGAAGGACCTCGCCGAGATCGCCACAGAGCTCGACGAGTACTTCCTCAAGGCCGCCGACGCCGGCGCCCGCGTCGCCGCGCTGCTCGAGGCCCCCATCTGCGAGCCTCCCGAGACCAATCACAGCCTCCCAGGCAAGACAATCGACAAATCACTAACTTGATCGATTAATAATTTCATGTTGCTCACATTTCACTTATTTCTGATGAATCTTTTGTTACATGCAATGGAATCAACTAATGTTGCAGGGAAGGTACTGAGTTACAGCAAGAGCCTGAAACCGATGGGATGGTCATGGGGCGGAGGAGGGTATGGGAAAGGCAGCAATGGGTTTTCAAGGTTCGGGAGAGGAGACGAAGGGATGGGCAATGGCGGAGGCAGTGGGATCCTTAGCCACTCCTCCACCGTGGAGAAGCTCTACGCCTGGGAGAAGAAGCTGTTTCTTGAGGTCAAGGTGAGTAGTGCTTTGATCTTCAACTTTATTACAGTGGCTTGACCTTTGCTTTCTCACTTAGCAGTAGGAAGAACAGACAGAATGGTCGAAATGTACTGCTTGGTTAGATCTCGGGATGGAGGAGTGAGCGAGTGGTTTGGTGCTTTTGAGGAGTAGTCTTCTGTTCTGTTATTCGTAGTTTGATTGTTGTGCTGTGATGAGAGATACTAACAAAGATTCAGCGGGGTGGCAATTGGTTCTGTCTGAAGAAAAGTAGCTAGTGGACACAGGGACAAGTAGTGCGTAATGCACATGGATACTGGTTGCTTTGTTGTTCATTCAGCAGTAGTTTCTTTCCCTCTCTGTCAGGGCCTTCTGTAAATATGATATGTGCCATGCTTTTGATTCTACCTAGTAGAAAGATTATCTTTGTGCGTTATGTTATCTTAATTGTATAACCATGAAAGGCTTAGTCTGAATGGAGCTGTAAAGATTGGGTTTTATGTGCAAGTGTGTTTCTTAACATCATGGTAGCTGAGGATGATACTAGATCAAATAAGTTTTGATTGGTTATTTTCTGTCATGGTGAAGAGAGGATTCTTGTGCTCGTTTGATCGTCTTTGGTGAGAAATCATGAAATGCCAGCTTTATTTCCAACTGTAAGGTAGAATCCTTGTGTTCCTTTTGATAGTATTTGACTTAACAGATATTTCTGTGCACTTTCTCTTATTGCACACTTGGGCAGAGTTATGAGGGGTTTAAGCAGGAGCACGATAAGAAGGTGGGGCTACTGAAGAAGAAGGAGGTGAAGGGTGTGGACTACTTGAAGATGGAGAAGAACAAGATGGAGATGGAGAGCCTGGAGTCCAAGATGCTTGTTGCCACCCAGTCCATCGAGACCACCACTTCTGAGATAATCAGGCTGAGAGAATCCGAGCTATTTCCTCAGCTTCTTGAGCTGGTTGCTGGGTGAGTACAATGATCCCTTCATCCCTCTATTCTGTCGTACCATATGCATCTAGTATAGCAGCACTCTAGGACGCTTCACATGTTCTCTACCTCCACTTGTACCTGTCGTTTTGCATACTTGCAAATGAGCTAGATTGGACATATGGGCCAAAGTACGGCTTTCCCATACTGAGTGTAGTGGCATTGATTCTTTACTCTTTGCTTCTACCAACCACAGATTCACACCATGTTGCTGTTTTTCATTCTACTACTCATGTGAAGGTACCTTTGTCACTAGTACAAGTCACCTTTGGGCCTGTTCTTTTGGTTACGACTTATAGCTTTTTGACCTATTCTTTTGGGCTGTGGCTTATTAGCCTAATGAACAGTTATTGCTGAGAGAAACCAAAATCACTGAAAAGCCAAAAAGAACAAGACAAATGATTTGGGTGAGCTTTGAAGTAGTGAAGTTTGGAGGAAGCAACGCAGTAGGGTAGTGCTGGTGGGATCTCCAAGTGTTTAGACTGTTCTGACTGAATCTCCTGTTCATTGATTTGGTCAGACTATGCCTGTCTGAGAGATCTCCTAGGCATCATTGCCCGATCTAGCTGACATCTTTGGGCAATGGTGACGTAAGTTACTTGTACATCACACTTTTGAAGTGCTAGTTGTGTTTGTTTGTCATGTGGTGGTGGTGTTTGATGATGAATAGTGGTGTTGTTTGCTGCGATTGGAACAATCTTTAGGAAGTTTTGGAGCATTAGCATGTTGGTTAACTCTTAGGTGCCTAGTTCATTCATTGAGCTCCTTGTTCGTTGTATGTTCATTGTACTTGTGCTTTATATTTGAGTTCCTTGTTCATTGCACTTGTACTTATATATTTCCATTCCTCAGAGGGGGTTTTGGTACTTAGTATAATTACATTATCTCAATAGGGAATGTGCATTTAAATTTTGGAATACTTTCTCATGGTTTTTCGACAATGTAATTTTGGCTAAGTAAAACCTTTGCACTCTTTCATTGTTTTAACATCATTTGTCTAAATGGAAGAGGTACCTCGATATTATTAAATCCAACTACATATCCATTTCACAACTTTTTGCTTGTTCGATCCACAAAAATTTTGGTTGAAATATCCATTGCCCAGCTTTGTTACTGCACTTTACTTCAATTACTAGTGTCCTAGAATACCAGCTGTCCCCTGTTTCAGTTTAAAGGGGCCTCCGTATAGAATTATCAGTACTCACTGAGTATACAGTCAGATGCACTAATTATTTTCTGTGCTGAGTCAGATCCAATTTTATTTTCTGGCAGTTACTTTCCTTTCTTCAGCAATATGTCTATGTTTTTCCATTCTCATGTATATTTCTTTTTATGAATGAATTCCAGCTTGATGAGCATGTGGAGGGGCATGTACGAGTGTCATCAAGTACAGACCCACATGGTGCAGCAGCTCGAGCACCTCAACAATTCCTTGAGTACTAACCCAACTTCCAATGTCCACCGGCAAGCAGCTCTCCAGCTTGAGATAGAGGTCGACAGGTGGTACTCAGCATTCTGTAGTCTGGTTAAGTCCCAGAGAGATTATGTCTACTCATTGACCGGCTGGCTTCGCCTCTCCCTGTTCCAATGCCATCAGGATCCACTCACCAAAACTCATCAGAACTCTGATATCTACAGCTTGTGTGAGGAATGGCAGCTAGCCATTGACCGAATCCCCGATAAGGTGGCCTCGGAAGGGATCAAAACTCTCCTAACAGTGATCCATGCCATTGCAGTTCAACAGGCGGAGGAGCAAAAGCAAAAGAAGAGGTCAGAGTCTGCATTCAAGCAACTCGAGAAGAAGGCGGAGGAACTGAGATCTCTAGAATCCAAATACGGGCCATATTCTGGTGCTGAAGGTTACGGAGAAATGATGCGAAAGTCACCAGTATCAGACAAGCGGGCAAAGGTGGAGGCTTTGAGGAGTAGGGCAGACGAGGAGAAGAGCAAGTATGAGAAGAGCATTGGGGTCACAAGAGCAATGACCTTGAACAACCTTCAGACAGGCTTTCCCAACGTTTTCCAGGCGATGACTGGTTTCGCCAGTGTCTGCATGGAAGCGTTTGAGTCAGTGTACAACTTCAAGAGGAGCTCAGACCAGATCCTCGACATGAAGAGGCTACTGACCTGAGAGAGTGACATTGACTCAAGTTGGTAGGTCACTGTATAAAATGTATACAGTTAGTTTAATTTACAACCATCTTTGGCTGTTTATCAGGTTGTAGGCACAGAAATGCCTTGAGTTCATTTCTTGCTGTGAACGAACTCGAGTCCTTGTTCTTCCTTTCTTTTTGGGTAGCGATGAGGTGTTAGTCCATTGTTGGATTCAAGTTCTGGCAGGTTGGAGGGTTTCGTTTTCGAAATCTGGCCTTGTTGGGTGGAATCAGAACGTTTCGTAGTATTTTATGTTTGGAGATTATTTTGGACGTTGGAGGGAGATGACAGCAGTACTTGCGTAGTCCAGGATTCAGCCATCCCTTGCGCTCCTGCAACTGAGCTAAGCTTCCACGATGCCCTTTACCCTTCTCCCTCCAGCATCTAACAAACAGGTGCTCGTTGTAGAATAGCATTCGGATTTCAGATACCGTATGTTCTGTTATTACGTAGTAAAGAATTTTTGCGAATGTGTCAGATGCCCAATGCTTCTAGTAAATTCCAGGGAAAAAACAACTTTCTTTTGGAGCATGTTTTCGAATTTCAATCTGTCAGAATGCTGCGTTTATCCGTGTGTAAGGACTAAAATCCTGTCATTACATATAAGTTCATCCTGTCATTACATGTAAGTTCTAATTCCATTTTTCGGTGTCAATAACAAGCCTACATTGTCCGAGAGTAAAATGTACAAAGGCCATTCAACTTGTGCGGTTGTGACTGTCATATATGTCATAAAACTTTCAAAATACATATTTAGATCACTAATGTGATATAAATGAGTTATTAGCCCATTTTAGCTACTCGCACAGGCATAGTTCATACGTGTGGTATGATATATAGGATTCAAAGCAGTTGACAAAACATTTAAAAAAACCACTTCGCAACTTTTTTTTTGTTTAGCCCTGCTCATGTGCTCTTACCCGAAAACCCTACTCATGTGCTCTTACCCGAACCAAACTACATTCTATGGGCCTGTTCTTTTTTACTGTAGTTTGTGGCTTTTGGCTGCGGCTTATGGCTTTTAGACTGTTTGTATGAGAAATTATAAAGTAACAGAAACTCACGTTCGATTTTTGCTGATATAAATGAAGTCAGTAAAGTATATACTACAATTAACTAGTAGACTATATCTTAAAAAGTATTCTGTTTAAAAGCTAGTTATTATGGAAAAACCGAAAAGCAGCTTTTAGAAAGAAAAAAAAAAGAATAGCGCCTATATCTCCGCTTTACTTTATTGTTCGACTCACAGGCAACCCGAGAAGCCAATGATTTATGCATTACTTTATTAGCTAGAGCGCAACAAGTCCTGCGTGGCTGCGTGAATGAAGCCATACTCCGCTGCCGCCTCAAGAGTTTCGCCGTAAGACGATGTAGAGGGAAGAAGCGAACGAAGACTAGTGACTGGGGTGCACAAATTCAGTCTCGTTGGACCATACCAAGATAAGGAGAAAGGGATATGGTTAAAAAAACATAATACTCCAGGGGTTTTGTGTAAACTTTAAAACATTGAATCACCACATGTACAAAATGTACCAACGTGGGTAGTTAGAATAAACTAATGACACACTTATATCAAATTAGTGACCTAAATGTATCAAAGTATAATGATTTGGATGACACGTCCGAACAAGTTTAGTGATACATTTTACTCTTGTTTTGAAGACAAATTTAAGCAATTAACAAAATATCTCTCACCAAGGTAAAACAGATGTCTAGAAACAAAGGAAATATCTACAGGGCTCAATTACAGGTATTCGCAAACTGCTTATAGCAACATTCAAATGTATCCTCCTGTACCTCGCGATGAGCAAACATTTTGGCTCTTCCCTCGCAGCTTCTATGAAGTTCTCCACTGCAACTCAATTTGAATCTGCCCATTTTTTGAGTCGATGAGATGGTACTTTTCATTTATCCTCTTGTTGCTGATCACGTCTGCAAGGCTTATATCAATGTAGCCTAAGGTTTCCTGAATCAACATAATACAGGCACCAGGATAAGACATTGGTAGTGGTCCCTTCAAATAATCGATCATAAAAATTCAGGCAAGTATGAATCATGACAAACAGATTGTAAAAATTTCCTAACCATATCAACAAAAATAGTGGAGAACAGATGTTCCAAAAGATGCTATGCAACCACTAGTGAACTTATTCTTCACAGTGATAAGGTGCAGTAAGAATGCATCTGCTGGTGCTATCTAGTCGCAGAGCAACCAAAATGTTCAGTACATTACTACGTTAAACAAGGGCCAGCATTTCATGTAGAAAATCGTACCTTGCCATGTATCAGCCCTTTCTTTGGGGGTTTGCTTAGGACTTCAACATGTAATTTATCATTTGTAGGTGGTTCCTCACATACAAACTCAAATTCATCCTCCCATCGTGGATCCCTGTTCTTCTTGATCACCTAGTAGAGAGGAAGAAATTTGGAGGCCGTATCATAAACCTTTCAAATAGTGATGTCAAAGTGCATGAAACGTTGATAAATACCTTTGTTTTCTTCTCTTCTCCTTTGAAAATTATCTTCGCGTATGGGTTTGTGTGATGCTTCCCTTCAAGATCTTGAGCTTCATGAACAACAACATAAAGCAGCCCGCCATCAGCTGGAGTACCATCTGGAGCTCTCTGTACAACATCAGTACCGTCAATGCTTTCTTTCTCCGCATCTTCTTCCTTGAAAGGCTTATATGTCAGCTCCAGAGTAATCTGACCACGAGACTTCTCATTCTGTATGTCATTTGGATCCATGGTCTTAAGCAAGTTAAGAGTTGTGACTTTAGTCTCCTCTGGGGGAAGTTCTTTCAACAGAACACTGTTCATGCCCATCTTCTCATGTTTTCCAACCTAGATGTATCAAAAGACATAACTATGTATTTTTAGGTAACATATAAGCAGAAAAATAAGAAAAGATTTCATGAACAGAGCAAGACATGCCTGTTCCCAGTCGAAGACATTAATTTCCAGTGCCTGAGTTTCTGGATCTGTCACGACAAATTTGAAATCTTGATTCCACTCTGGATTGAGATTGCTGCGCTTTACTGCAGTTTTCTTGGATGGAAGCTTGTCATCTGACATCTTAAGTTTCACATATGGGTCTGATTTACCCAACAGATCCTTCTTTCGCAGATTTTGAGCTCTTAAAACCTTCACAAGTAAAATTCCAACAGGCTTCTTTGATGCTCTGGGAATATGTGGAAACCATTAGCAACAGTCATCTCCATTAGCAACAGTCATCTCAAACACAGTATACAAACTAAAATAGAGCAAGTGATAAAGAATTTACTTCGAGGGATCCATTATAGGCACTTCTAGTGTCTTTGGCCACAAATACATACTTGCAACTTGCTTCTTGATGGTCTCCTGCAAATGCACAAAGATAGTAGCTTAGAAATGAACTAATTTTACTGGAGTGAGTGAGCTAGATATCACACTTCAGGTAGTGATGTGGCACATCCACTGTAATGAGCGAGCTAGAGACACACAAAAAAAGGCTATCAGCCGTCAAATTATAATGTGGCAGAAAAATTTTGCTTTGGGTACAAAAGAATGTTTTGTATATGCATCAAAACACATGTAGACCTGTTGCTGTGAGTGATAAAAGAAGTTGTAATAATCCATTCATGGTAAAGCCACTTAAGCTATCACTAATTCACTACATCAGCAAACTTAATGGAACTTTCAACATTTAAAGTAAGTGTGATAAATGAAAATTTTTCACATGAGAAGGCAGATTAGGAGTCAGGAATACCTGAACAAATCTGTAAAGACCAGGAATAGCCATTACATCTGCCCCGAGAATTTTTAGCCCAAAGTCAACATGTGGCTGCAAAACCAATCATAACTGGTAAAAATGTGGATCAGCAGGGTAACAAAAATACAAGTAATCAGTTGCCAGACCTTCTCCATGAGAGAGACAAGGATTTTTGCAAAGCAAGGAAATGTAGGAACCAATGGCTTCAGAGTAATACGAGGCGAAGCAAAGACTTGCAGGTCCACAATCTGAAATATCTCGTGAATGAATAAAGATTTCACTTGGTTGAATTCTACAAATCATAAAATGAACATCGATTACTATTTCAGCTCATGACAGAGAAGTTTAATACCTGGATAGTTGCTTTCAACCCATAAGCCTTTACAGCAACAAAAACATTGGGATTTGCAGCCCACTTAAGAGATGGTTCCATTATCAACTCTTGCTCTTCTGTGACATAGACTTTCATTCCTGGGGGAAAGTGTGTTGTTTCAAAATACATTTTTGTAACATCAAGTGTAAAAAAAATTAGCATCACATATAATCAATCTAGTGTAACACCGGGATATGAAAAGAGTACATAGTGCATAGTTGTCAGCTATACATGAGTATCGTGATGTATAAATGTCATTAATTCTCCATAGTCAATCAGAAGATGCATGAGCCTATCACTAGTAAATGCAATGTCCAGTGCTAAACATAATATATAGCAGCTTAACTGGAACAAAGTAGTAGCAATGTCTCCATATTCTATATCTGCAGCAATACAGAGTTTTGAACCATAAGGTCCATAACAACTTTATAAAAGGGGTGTGATTTGGCTACACATGACACTATAAACTGATACAACTAAAACTCAAGTTAGAGAACACAAGCACCATATAAGGAGAGTACAACTGTTTGCAGAAAAGTCATGCAAAATGTATTGCTTCTAATGAATATTCAAGTTCAAAGAAAGGTTTAAAACCATGTGAAATACAGATGCATGCATGTAAAGAAAAATATGAACGCATCACTACTAACCTTGAAAAGTGGGTGGTAAGCTACCCAAAGTAAGTGATTCAAACTCAACCGAGTCAATCTTATACTTTGCAGTATTCTCTGCAATAATTGGCTTTGCAATTTCCTGTGCAGTTCTGCAGATAGCCTACAGGACAAATAAACGCGATAACCGTATAGCACAGTAAGTTTTAATGTCAACCAGAGATAACCGTCTCATGCTCAGAGTAATCTACGAGATAGAGTACCTTATTAAGGTAAGGCCACATCATCTCCAAAAACCTGTTCAGCCAATCAATCTAATAACGAAGAGGAGAAACATGAGGATCTAAAAATAACTAGCATTTCTATTGTTTGAATGTATGCATTTTCTTCAACAAGTGGTTGCGAGCTTAAAAAATGGAGCAGCATACTCTATCATAGTCGGGATTCTTGACCCACAAAGGAATTTCAGGAAGGATGCCATCCAAAGAATTTGAGTCATATTCCACAAGTGGGCGAACTTTGACATCCTGAAAGCCAAAATTATCCCCATGTAATACATCAGTGACTGCAACAGTATTGGTACTTTTCTGTAGATCTGTATATCCTGCAGGAAATGGCCCTTTCCTGGGGGTTGCAACTAATCCATGTGGCACCAGAACACCACCAAGCAACACTCAAAGTGTGCTATTCCAGTATATAAGGCATTAAATGCACATTGTACATGCATCTATAAAGTTTAAACAGGCTATCATAAATCATAAGGAAAGATAACATTTCAAACCCCAAAAGTAAAACAGCAAAGTTCTGAACCCAGGTATATCAACAATGTGTCAATGTGTGGTGAAAAAAGAACTGAATCAGGAAGCGATGTACAAAAAAGTTAGTTCATTAGTGACTGTATGCCTCTGTGTTTTTCCTTAACAGCAAGAGCTCAAAATGTTGCCAGATAGCTTTGGTTAAAATAATTAGACATTTATTAGCAATTCAGCTATGGAATAACGCAAGTGTTCATTATACAGCAACACAATGAAATTATATACAGTAAGAAAGAAAGAAAAATTCCCACCTTGACATCGGTTGGCTGGAAGTAGATGAAGAGGTAGTACCCGATAACAATACCAGCCGAGAATCCAAAGCCAAACCCAGAGAAACCAAGCACCGTGCTGACTATGCCCATCTCAGATTCCTTCTAAAACCTCCAAAAAAAAGGTCCCAGCTTTCTACCAAAACTTGCAAAACCAAAAACATAAAATAGATCAAATAAAATAGATTACCCTCAGGTAAATTAATCAATCAAAAACACTTCACTCTTGCTAAATTGTGAGGAAACAACCAGACTGAGCTAACCTCCTAGCACTGGCGCTAGTAGCCCTTTTTCTGGAAATATCCTATTCAATCTGTTTCATGAGAGAGCATGAAAACATCACTAATATTACAAAATTTTAGTGCAAACAGATATAAACAGATTCTGCCCAGCAACATAAAGCAATTTCTCACATTAAAAACTGGAGCGACCCATCAATCAAGATTCTCTCACAGTATGAAAGTAAATTAGGTAATGTTTCAGCCGACAGATCACAAAAAAAGTAAGTAGAAAGATTTTAAATTTTTAGTGAAAGCGACAGGGCAGCTATCCGATAATAACAAGGCATAGCGCAGCTAATGCCAAATGATTTGATAACACGAAGATATAAGAGTTTAATACAAGGAGAAAACTTGTAACTTTCGATCTGATCACGCGGTTTTCAGAATAATATAGGGTGGCACCAACCAAGTTGCCGTATGTTATTATAAGGTAATTACGTGAGAAGACAAAAGGCGGATTCAAATGGTGGAGGAAAAGAACCTCGAAGGTGGCACCTTTGCAGACTTCTTGCTTGGGGGTCGAGTTGGTGTTTTAATCTTTGCTTTTGAGGCGGGTTTTGGATAGGGGATCAAATCAGGAATGGTAAATTGAGGATTTCAAAGAAATAAAAGGGTGGAAATTGCCAAATAAAAAAGAGAAAAATTCGAGAAGGGGTAATCTTAGGCTTAGCCGAAATGTTTTATTTCGTAAACAGATTGTTAGAATGGATCGAATTCACCAACCAAATTAAACCATTTTTAAAGAGGCTAGATTCACAAATTACAGGGAGCATGCACTGCCCAAACAGCAAACCCGTACTGTTAAGGAAAAAACCATTCAAATGGAGAACAAAATAGGGTTGCCGCATTGATTCACTGATCACGTCTGTCCTGGCTAAACATGATTTGATCATTGTATCGAAAATCACATTACGACGCATCATCGGAATAATTCAAAAAAAACCGCAGAGGAATGCACAAGTAAAGCCGTAAATCACAGGCTCCGAAATTTAAACGCTAGGTTCCAGACAAGTTGTTCTCGCGAGGCGAAGCAGGTGAAAATCACTAGCGCACGGAGACCTAGACAAATCCACGGAAGGAGGAGGAAAACACTCCGCAAATTCAAAAGCTTCGATCCTACGGACCCATCCGGAACAACGAAGGGGCCTAGATCGCCCGAACGCGAACGCGAAAGGGAGGAACGATCCTAACGGGGGGAGGAGAGACGACGAACCAGAGAGGCGGCGGCGGCGCGGTCGGGTCGCGAGGGCGTCCGTTCCTTGGCTAATCTCTCGATCCAGGAGGCGAGGCGCCCGTGGAAACGCTCGGAGCTCCAACCTGCGGCGGAGAGATTTTGTTTTTTTTTCTTTTTTGGAATCGGATTTGAAGGGGCGGAGGAATCGAGTGGGCTTCGGGGGAAGGGAAGCGCAGGGGTGGAAGATGCTGCGCTGGCGCACGCGGCCGCGATCCAAGGTGGGGTTAACGAAATTCTTGGGGAAGCAAGAACCTAATTAATTAGGTCACTAAGCGAGTGATTCATCTCCACCTTCGTGCTGCGAAATGGGCGGGCGTTCGATTAGCCTTTGCTGGTATTATTTGACTATAGTTTATATATTTTTATTAAAATTAAATAATTGTAGTAGAAAGGAGTAACTTTAAGAAGTATATAAGCGGTGAGGAAAGTGCGAAAGAATGACGGAAGCAAGAGAAGTATAGTGTGTGATGCATCTGTGATATTTTATTTTATCCTCCGAGCGAGATGGTAAGTAAAAGTAGTACAGAAATCGTTTTAAATAACCAGATATTAATAGTTTTTTTTTGCTTTTTAAGTAAGAGATCAGAAACAGAACCTAATACTGCTGACGCGCGGGACCGGGCAGGGTATCCTGTCCGCTTCTCTTTTTTTTAAGACTTTCTGTCCACTTCGTATACGTGGCAAGCATGCAACACAGTGTTTGTCGCGAGCCATGGCAAGAACACTCAAATTTATAAACCACGGCTAACTACGCTTGGAAAGGACGAAATTCTCAGGATTCATGCAAAAATTACGTGAAACTCTTTTGAATCCGGAGTATTGCCTTCACTGAATTCATATACTAACACCATTAAACCTAAGGAATTTCTAATCTCCCGGCACCACGTCATCATTTTTGCAAAAAATCCTCCACTTTTCTGTAATTATAAATATATCCTTTTTTAATTTTCACACATAGGCCCTTGCTTTCTCTAAAGAAAACCCTCCTTTTACCTTCCACTTGCGTTGGCCGTCCGATTGGGCGGACCGTGCGATACAGGACCTTCGTGTCAGCTATGTCTGTTCTCGCGAATCTTCGCATTACTTTTGTCATGCCGCATGTGTTCTCACAAATCTTTGCATCGCTTTCATCATGGTGCACTACAGATAGCTTTTCCGCAGCTATGCCCATGTCTTCCGTTGTGCTTCCTCGCCTGCCATCCCCTACCACCTCCTCGGCTCCCCACTCTCACCCTCGCTTCCTCCCTTGCTGTAGCGATCTCCACCGCTCCTTCCTCCCCACCTTCCATGCTCGCTACCTCGTCCTCCTCTTCGCCCACGTTGCACCCGTCGCCCCTTCCTCCCCTTCACTCGTGCCGCCCTCCTCTTTGGCAGCGCCGACCCCATGGTCATACGCCTCCTCCTCTCCCTCCTGTCCTCCCACTGGTGTTCTCAACCCGTTTGTTTGACTGCTTTCTTGGTTGGGTTCTTGACGTATTGCTTTTTTGGTTAGCTTCTTCATTTGTGCTCTCGGTCTGTTTGTTCGGTCATGGTTTCCTCTCTATCCGCGATTCTATTTTCTCCTGCGTTCGACCACGATGCCGATCACGGCGCCTTGACCATGGCCTCGATTCGTTTGTTCGGTCATGGGTTCCTCTCCGTCCACGATTCCATTTCTCCTACTTTCGACCATGGTGCTGACCTCGGACCCTCGATCACGGCTTCGACCACACAACCTCGACCATGGCACTTCGACCATGACCTCGACCATGGCCCTTCGACCACATCTTCGATTACAGCCCTTCGATCATGGCGCTTCGGCTACGGCTTCGACCATAGCTTTGAACATGGTTTCCAGTTCCACAACGCCTTTCCACCTTTCCTCCGCCCTTGCGCTGTTCTTTCAGTGAAAAATTCCCCTATTTACGATTCGGGTTCTTACTTTCTTGGTTGGGTTCTTGGCTTCTTGTTTTTTTGGTTTGGTTCTTCATTTGTGTTCTCGGTACATTTGTTTGGTCGTGGGTTCCTCTCCGTCCGCGATTGCATTTTCTCCTTCTTTCTTGCGTTGTTCTTTCACCATGGCGCTTCGACCACGGCCCTTTGCCCACATCTTCAATTACAACCCTTCAATCATGGCGCTTGCCCACGGCTTTGACCATAGTGCTTCAACCATGGCACTTCGACCACGGCTTTGAACATGGATTCCAATTCCACATCACCTTTCCTCCTTTCCTCCGCCCTTGCGATGTTCTTTCGGTGAAAAATTCCCCTGCTTACGATTGGGTTCTTGCTTTCTTAGTTGGGTTCTTGGCTTCTTGCTTTTTTGGTTGGGCTCTTCATTTGTATTCTCGGTCCGTTTGTTCGGTCGTGGGTTCCTCTCCATCCGCAATTGCATTTTCTCCTGCTTTCTACCACGTCCCTCTGACCACATCTTCGGTTACAGCCCTTTGATTACGGCGCTTCGACCACGGCTTCCAGTTCCACAGTGCCTTTCCTCCTTCTCTCTACCCTTGCGATGTTCTTTCGGTGAAAAATTCCCGTTTATGATTTGGGTTCTTTCTTTCTTGGTTGGGTTCTTGGGTTCTTGCTTTTTTATTGGGTTCTTCATTTGTATTCTCGGTCCGTTTGTTCAATTGTGGGTTCCTCTCCGTCCGCGATTGCATTTTTTCTGCTTTCTTATGTTGTTCTTTCACCATGGCGCATCTACCATGACCTCGACCATGACCCTTCGACTACATCTTCAATTGCAAACCTTTGATCATGGTGCTTTGACTATGGCACTTCAAACATGGCGCTTTAACCACGGCTTTGAACACGGCTTCCAGTTTCATAGCGCCTTTCCTCCTTCCCTCCGCCCTTGCACTTTTCTTTCATTGAAAAATTCCTGTTTATAATTTGGGTTCTTACTTTCTTGGTTGGGTTCTTGGCTTCTTGATTTTTTTGGTTGGGTTCTTCTTTTGTTTTCTCGGTCCATTTGTTCGGTCGTGGGTTCCTCTTCGTCCATTATTGCATTTTCTCCTACTTTCTTGCGTCGTTCTTTGGGTGAAAGATTCCCTGTTTATGATTTGGGTTTTTGCTTTCTTGGTTGGGCTCATGGCTACTTGCTTTTTGATTCTTTATTTGTGTTCTCGATCTGTTTGTTCGGTCGTGAGTTCCTCTTCGTCCATGATTCTATTTTCTCCTGCTTTTGACAACAACACTGACCACAGTGCTTCAACCACGACCTCGGTTCGTTTGTTTGGTCATGGGTTCCTCTCCATCCGCGATTCCATTTCTCCTGCTTTCGACCACGGTGCTGACCACGGAGCCTCGACCATGCAGCCTCGACCACAACGCTCCGACCACGGCCGTTCGACCACATCTTCGATTACAACCCTTCGACCACGCAACTTCAATCATGGTTTTGACCACGCGCTTTGACCACGGCTTTGACCATGGCTTCCAGTTTCACGTTGCCTTTCCTCCTCCCCTCCGCCTCTCTTCTCTGCTTCCCCACATCGTGGGACCGTGATCAGGCACCTGCCAAGCCCCCTATACGTCAATAATAAACGCTATTGATTAGCATTTAATTAAGCTCATGTTTAGTGCTCTTCGACCATGCTTCGACCACCCCTGCCCTTCGACCATAGCCGGCCTTTTGACCACGCCTGCCCTTCGACCACGGCGACCAGCCCTTCGACCACCGCCGGCACTTCGACCATGGCACTCCAGCCCTTCGACCACCTTCTTCCTTTGACTACGGCTGGCCCTTCGAGCATGGCCGACCCTCGACCATGGCCCGTGTTCGACCACAACTGGCACTTCGACCACAACCCTCCTTTGACCATGGCCAGCCCTTCGACCATGGACCTCCTTCGACAATGCCCTCCTTCGACCAAAGCCAACCCTTTGACCATGCTTCGACCACGACCGGCCCTTCGACCACGACCCTCCTTCAACCACGCTTCGACCGCGGGCAGCCCTTTGACCATAGCCCTCCTTCGATCACGGTCGGCCCTTCGACCACGGACCTCCTTCAACAATGCCCTCCTTCGACCACAACCGGCCCTTCGACCACGATCGACATTTTGACCATGGACCTCCTTCGACCACGTTTCGACCACATGCAGCCCTTCCACCACGGCACTCCTTCGATCACGGCCGGTACTTCGACCACAGCCCTCCGACCATGGCCTACCCTTCGACCATGCTTCAACCACGGTCGGCCCTTCGACCACAGTAGGCACTTGGACCAGCGCCGACACTTGGACCACGCCCAGCACTTCAACCACGGTCAGCCCTTCGACCACGGCCGTCACTTGGACCGGCGCCCTTTATCCACGACCGAGCCTTCGACCACGGCACGCCTTCGACCATGACCCGCCTTTGACCACGATTGGCACTTCGACCATGTCCCTCCTTCAACCACGTCCCACCTTTGACCACAACTGGCGCTTCTACCACGGCCCTCCTTCGACCAGGGGCGAAACTTCAACTATGGCCAGCCCTTCGACCACAGCCCTCCTTCGACCACGACGGGCACTTTGACCACAGCCCTCCTTCGATCACGACCGACCCTTCGACCACGCCTGGTCCTTCGACCACGACCCGCCTTTGACCAAGCTCGGCATTTCGACCACGGCCAGCACTTATAGAGACTAATATTTCTTGCTTGATCGAATGCATTAAACTACGCATTTTTGTTCAACGCAAAGTAGTGCACTACCTTATCTACTTACTTATAGGTTCTTATTTTTTTACATGTCGGTCCCTATTTCTTAAAAAAACCCTCCTTTTCCCTGTAAATACGTACGAGTCCTTCCTTTCGGTTTTTCATATATAGACCTCTGTGTTGCGGCAGCTCTTTTACTTCGATATTCACATGGTAGCTAGCACAGCGTGGCGCCGTGTTTCCGCATCTAGTTTTTTTTCATTGGCAGACTTATCAATTAATAGCCAGACAGTTGATGAGGACATCCATCCATATCGCTGCAACAGTTTCATCGAATTGACCTAAGCGCAACGACAGGTCTTTGAGCCAAGTTGCCAAATGCCAAGAAAAAAGAGCACGTCGCCACGTAAGCCCAACTTAATAGCCCAACACCGGTCCTATTTCCTTTTGGCTTCAACTTATAGTTTATGGTTGTGGTTTATAACTTTTGGGCTATTTATAAGAGGGGTTACAGAGTAACAGAAACTCGCGTGCGGTTTTAGCCGATATAAATGAAGTCACTACGATGATGACGGGGATGTAACAATCCTCAAATTGTTATTTATCTATAAATGATATAGTTACGTCATTATACTCCTTGAGTATACTCCTTATCTATAAGGAAGAGATTTCACAAGGTAGTCGTAAGCTCTTCTACGACAACTTGTTGGTCGTAAGCTCTTTTACGACAACTAATTGGTCGTAAACTCTTTTATGGCTACTTCTTGGTCGTAAGCCTTTTTCTATGATCACTTCATAGTCATAAGTTATCCTACACCACCTGGTAGTCGTAGATCCTCCTATGACTAACCCAAACTTCGATTGATCTGTCTATGACAACCCATTGCATCGTATGTCTGTCTAACGAGGCAGTTAGCACGTGCATTTATTCTTTGGAATAAATGCACATAACTTCTCTCTGATAGAAACAGCGCACGATGAGTGAGATACCACGTCTCTAATAACTCCCATCAGATGGTTATCATTCGAAATGTTAAGGTATGTCTTGGCAAGGAAAAACGGCTACTGCCTTGCAAGCTATATAAAGGTGAACGTCACGGAAGAGAGGAGGACGGATCCGAGGAGAGACCCGAAGAAGAATAGAAGTAGAGCAGGACATTCCGTATTATTTTCTTCGTTGTAATGAGTTCATTGAACAATAGCCACATAGGAGTATGGTTGTTATTCTCCCAGAAGAAGGCCCGAACCTGTATAAAAATCACTGTATCTTTTCTCTGTATGATCGACTGATCGTAGCTAGGTCTTCAAGAGTTCCCCCGAACCCAAATAAATTATATGTAAGATCGATACTAAAACATCAACAAGTGTATACTATAATCAATTTGTAGACTCGACTTAAAAAGATACCTTATTTAAAAGATAGTTATTGTAGAAAAACCAAAAATAGTTTTTGAAAACTGAAAAGAAGAGACCCACCATTCGTTTTTCCCTACCATTTCATCTTAACCGGTTAATGTTGCATGGCTTAGCGACCAAGATAATGTTGCCCTATTTTTTTGACTTATGTCTTATAATTTATAGTTTTTTTTGAACAAATAAACGAAACGACTTCTCTATCTTATTTTCAAAATAATTTATCATATTTAATTTATTTATATAAATATTCACGTTTGACCCGAAAGCTTGACCCAAAAACAACGCATAGTTAGGCATTAATGATTCATCCACAGTCAAATCAAGGCGTTTTTGTCATGACAACGCATGGTCGGTCGTGACACTTCGTGCAACATGCCAAGAGCAACGTGGATGCTTCAGGTCCTGAGATTTTAATTTTCAGCCAAAGTAAGGTGGCGCTTCAAAACGCTTACAAGCGTAACCTTCTAAATTTTTTATTATAGCGATTAAAAATATGATAGAACTATTATTAATTTTTTCTATATAATTAAATTTTAAAAATAAAAAACTATATCATCGTAGACAATATAAAAAATTACAAAAATGATTTAAAAAGCTAAAAATTAAAAAGACAAAATTAAAAAAAAATAGAAGTTAGAAAACAGAAGTACTAGAAGCTAGTTGAAGCGTAGCCAGTTCTTTTGGCCTAGACGGCTGCTTGCCATGCATAATTTCATCGGATCCTCAGCTGCTTGCATGTCTGCATCAGTTCATGGCGGACAAAATCAGAATGGCTCTCGCTATCTCCCCCGATGAATCATGTGAACAGTTGAAGCGGTCCAGTGTCGGCAACGTTGGATAAGATCTCGAATAGTAGTTGGACGAGCGTACGTGCCCTCCTCTGAAAATGACGCCGGATGCCAATTGTGAATTGTCTGATACTCTGATAGGACAAAAGGCTGGACATATCTCATGTGCCGGAAAGATACAAGCATCTGAACGTACGGTACATATGCTTATGACCTAACCTCCTTTGTCGGGCATCCTATGCATCAACTGTCTCGTGTATTTTATGTACACACTTACATTTTTTTTATGAGAAATAGTAGAGGAGGCACCTGCGGTTCCACACTTACAGTTTGGTAGCCGTATCCGGTATCCTTACAAGATTTCACCAAGTTCACTTGACAGTATCCTAAAAGGCCTTGCTAAAACGTAATACTAAAATCTGCAAAATACGCAAACAGCACTGATTAAATACTAGTGACGCTTGAAAAAAGAAAAAAATATTTTGTTTCGTGCTACGGTGTGGACTAGGGTGAATTCGTGATTTGGGGATGTATTTTTTTATACAATGGACACACATGTGAGTACGCGCACTTATACACATTTGAAATTATGGAGATTAAGGACGAATCTATGACCTCGTGATTTCTCATCTATATAAATAAAAACAACCGGTGATATTCAAGTCACCTCATTTGTTTTGAGGCAAAAAAATCCCACAATAATCCTAAAAAGGAAAATTCTAGAAATTCTTACATTAATCCAAAGAAAAAGAAAAAAATCTCCACCACTTATTTTGGTAAGATCAAATTATAATGGTACAGATTAATCATATATAGATATTAGAATTATATAATAAATATAATTATATTTTAATTATAGAAATTAGAGTTATATATTAAAGATAATTATATCATAATATCTAGCTGTGTAATTGTATGAATAAATACACTAATTTAAAACGCACTTAGGTGCACCCATGTAAGGACGGTCCGTTAACTAAAAAATTGTGAGATGGGCCATTTAGGCCCCGTTTGGCACAACTCCACCATCGGCTCCTGGAGCTGTTTGGAGCTATTTTGTGCCAAACGGGGTACAACAAAATAGCTCCACCTAAGGAGTCCCTTAAAACCTGCTGAGACAAAAGTAGCTCCTTAGGTGGAGCTGAAAAAAATAGCTTCACCCAGCTCCATTTGTGAAGTCAAAAAAAATAGCTCCACTTGTGAAGTGGAGTCGTGTCAAATGGGGCATTAAAGTTCCATTTAGTAGGCCGCGCATTGCCGTTCCTCCAAGTGGCACTCCTAATTCTTTGGGAGCGGAGCGGGTGGTACCGGCCGGTTTGGCCATATGCTGCAACCGTTCCTACAGCAGCAGCAATGGTGCCGAGTTGTTGGCGACATCCCAGTCCGTCAGATAATCACATCGTACAGCTCGTGTTTAGTCCTGGCAGGCAACCGTCCAGATTAAAGAATCGCAGCGCGGCACGAGCGAACTGTTGGCAAACTTAGGGTGGTGATTAGTTAGGCTTAAAAGCTCATAGTTTATGACTGAAAATATTGTAGTTGGTTGAAAAAATACTGTAACTGACAGAGACTTATTTAGCATAATTAAATTTAAAAAAAATTAAAAATATAAAAAATATGTTAGCCCAATATGTATAATACAAACGAATATGGGAAAAAAGAATCGGCAAAAAAGCTCAACAAAAAGCCAAAAGTTCAGAAAAAGACGAAATTTATGAATAATAAAAAAATAACCTAGAAGCCATAAGCTCAAGCCGAACCGATCAGGGGTCTAGGCTAATACGTCTGCCCTATAACGAATATCTCTCCATTTAATTTATAAATAATAAGTCCTAATGATTAGATCATTTATTTGAGAACAAGAAAGGAATAAAAAAAGAGTTCTCCCTATCTCTTATGTTCAACTTATATTTTTCTTGCATTATTCTATGATTGATTCATCTCTTTTGCCCAGGAGGAATAGGTCGGACTGAACCCGCCAGCGATGGTTCCTCAACACGTTATCAGCTTGATTCGCTTTGGTGAATCAAAGGTAATTATCGAAGCACTCATATATTAAATTGCATAATCTAGATTGCTTTAAATTCCGCAAAATTTTGTTTTCTAGATTATTTTCCACGATGCAAATACGCTCCAAATCTACCATGAGCAAACTTGAAGTCGCTGGGCAAGGCGATTGGTAGTTTCGCACAAAAGAGTAGATGTTGATTGCACTATAGATCGAAAAAATCGCCTTGCGTGCCGCTCGCATGTACCAGCCCGCACGGCCACCCGAGCCGTTGCACCACCTGTTCGAGTCGTGGCCGAACGCGCCGTTAGCCGTCGCACTGCCAATCCGCGCCATCGGCCGTCACGCTGCCCATCCGCGCCGCCTACACGCGCCACTGCCCCGTGCGCTAAAGCCCCGCATGGCCACAGCCGCGCCGCCTGAGCTACACGGTCGCCCCGCATCACCACCTAGCCCAGCACCACCGCTCGCCCCGCATGGCGTGTGCCGCTGTCGCTCGGCCCCGGACGAAGCGGCCACCTTTAGCACGAAGCATTGCCGTCCGCCATCACTCGGCTCCCAAGGCAAGGCCGTCGTCGCTCCTCGAGCGCCGTCGGCCCGCACACCACAGTTCCTGAGCGCCGCCGGCCCGCACGCTGCCACTCCCAAGCACCGCCGCCTTGCGCCCACACAGTGAGCCGCCACCGAATGGGAATGGAGTAGGTAGGGGAAACCCTACCCTGTGCGCCGAATGGGTCGTGATGGGCCAAAGAAAAAGAGGAAGGTGGTCGGCATTGGTATTTTGCAAAAAGGACCCTAGGAAATCAGAAAATTACGCAAAAGATTTTCTCAAAATTGAAAATTAGCGGATAAACCCTCGAAAATTGAAAAATTCACTGAAAATTCATATTCCAGCATAAAAGGGCCTCGAGAATTCAAATTTTGAATTGTTTCTAATATTTGAAGCATGCTTGGCACTGTTATTATTACTTTTTATGTTTTTCTGTATTTACCTAATGTTTAATTAATCGTAATTATTTAAATTACCTTTAATCACTGAAATTAAACAGTAAAATTATAGAAAATGCATATGTCTTGGTGCTTCGAATGCGCGCGCTTAACGAAATGAATTTCTTTAGTGGCTACAATTTCTTTGAGGAGCGGTATCACAAATTAGGAGTTTGAGGAGCTAGCCAGCATGGCCAAAATCCGGCCGTACAACCCCGACAGTCTGACCACTCCCAAAATCCGGTCACATCGGACCCATCGGTCGGACTCCTCCTAAAATCCGATCACACTAAACCTACCGATCTGATTGCTCACTTTATGTTGGTCAAGCTGTAAGAGACATACAACAACTCTCAAAGTTACAAGCTCTCTCAAAATCAAACTCAAACTTCTATAGAACTTGTACGTTAAAGTCAAATACTCATTACGTGTATGAGGTGACTTCCATATAATTTCACAATCTCAGTTGATAAGTAATTTGATAAACACTAAAAAGACAACAAAAGATAGAAGTGAACATGACTAAAATAAAATATGATATCTCACACAACCCAACCCAGCCGGCACGTACGCCACACGATCACCACGTTCTTCGCCTCACCGAGCGGCACAGAAACGTAACGAGCGGGTGAGGCATCGTTCGACCGCACGGTGCAGGCGCGCCGCGGTGTGCAGCAATTAAAATTTCGGCAGGGCGGCTTTCCACGTGCCGGCCCCACGCCCGCCACCCAACGGCCGCGCCGATCCGACGGCCCGCGCGGCACGGCCGGCCGCCGCCCCTCCTCGGGCGTCGCGGCACCTGCGCACCCCTGCCTGTCGGCACTGCACGCGACCTCCCATATGCGCCGCGCCAAAAAGACAAACCATTGCTCGTCAGACGACGAAAAGGCAACGGAAACGAGGTAGCACGGTACGCCTACGGACGCACGCAAGTATCCGTTGGGAGCGCAGCCAGCGGGTGGTACCGGCCCGATTGCTCATGCTGCTGCTGCTGCTGCGGCGATATAATGGCCGGTGTCCCGGGCCAGGACACGAGCACAACGGCTTCTTGCATTCATCGACACACGGCCTGGCGGGCATATACACAAGCTGTTTGTATACACATAGCCTCAGCTTTGTTCATCTTTTGTTCAGCTAACCTTTCTTGCTTCTTTTCCGGTGTAGCATACAGGCTGCTGCTATCTTGATCTGTTTTATTTGATTTGAGATCGGCAAGCAAAGGAGCAAGCTTCCTTCTTTTCCTTCGATACATCTCCACGTTTTTTTGTTGGTTGGAGTCTAATTTCTTTGTTTGACAGGACTCTAGTTTCGATTCACTCTTCAACATTTTCTGATCTAGCTGCCACTGTTCAGATCGGCTTAGCCTGTTTCGCTCACGTCCAAGAACCTGTTTCTAGATCTTTTGTTTCTGCTCCCTATACCAAAACCGAGAAACCAACTAGATTTGAAAGCGGTACCGGTGATAAATGGAGAGTGCACTTAAATCCTTGAGCTCTTCGGCAAAATCACCTTCGTTGATGGCTTGCAAGCCGTGTTACAGCACCAACCACCACCCTACCAAAACACTTCCATTTCCACAACCGCCGGCGCCACCGCAGCCTCCGCTCCTGCCCCTACCCGTGCACCTCCAGGCTTCGCCGCAGTACCCCTCCCGGCCGGCAAGCCGCCCGGCCCCGCGTGCCACGAAGCCGCGCCACGCTACGCAGAGCCCCAAGAAGCTGGCGAACGGGGCATCGGCGCCGATCGTTGTTGCGGCGCTGTCCAAGAAAAGGATGGCGGCGACTGTACAGGAGGTGGAATGGACGACGGACGACTCTCTGTACTCGGTGTCGCCGCCGCCGAGCAGCGTGCCGATGCCGACGTCGCTGCTGATCACGGCCAGCAGGAAGGTGCCGACCGTGTGCGCCGTGGAGGTGGCCGGCGGCGGGGGTGTGGATGTCGGCGCGACTGACGAGCTCCGGCGGCTGCTTCGGCTTTAGCTATAACGTACTCCTATGTTTGTTCTTGTTTTTATTGTCGATGCATGTAATGGCAAAGCGAGCGAGCAGTGGGTTCGTGCATGGATCATGGGTAATACAGTGCCCGAAATAAATCAGGATGAGTTTGCTCCATGTAATTTGCTAATTCAAATAGTTCCCTCTTCCCTGTGTTGTGTTACGAGATGTGCATTGTATGGATTGTGGCTTCTTCCACTTTTTTTGAAGCGGCTGACAGGCTTATCTGCATTTGGGTGCATTTATTTCGCTCACACAAACACTCGTACTATGACTAAAAAGTAAAAACTATCAGTTGTAGTCATAAACTATCAGCCATAGTCAAAAAAACCCTACTCACAAGCCATTAGCCACAGTAGAAAAAAAAACTCACATGATACTTTCTGAAAATTGCTCATCATTGAGTTGAGCCAGAAATTTCCAGGCCTCGCCGGGCTGGGCCATGACAGCATCCCACCACCAGCCAGGCAACCATGGCATCAGTCGTTTTGAATACTGCAAGCTTGCAGCAAGCAACAGGACACAATCTCAATCCTTATGGAAGGTAAAATACAGAATTGTAGGCGAAGTATAAGCAAAGACACCAGAGCATAGCAAATGATATCCTCCTCAAGATCAACACTTCACAGGAAAGGTAGGTTTGCACGATTTCTGAATTCTGTTAGCATGCGACAACAAAGTATGTGTTGAAAGAAACAGCGTGTACACTTGTCATAAAACAGCAATAGCTTTATTACGATAAAGTAAAGCTCATGTCGAGAATAGGTAACGGCGACAAGACAGTCACAATGCAGTAAAACTCTATTATTCAAATATCACAATTGATCAGGAACAATGCCCTACAACCTGAAACCAACCCCTAACCACATTCCATTATTTTCAACAAAAAATAAGGATAATATACAATGCATTCTCTCCTCTGAAACGATATGTGGCTTATTAGTATATAACAGATGTACTTAAGTTCCAACTGAGAAGGATCAGTTGTTGCAGAATGCACGAAGGGTTTCGTCCAGGGCTTTCCTGTCATAATCGCCAGTAAAAACACAGCTTCCCAGAGGTCCTTTCAATAGGATGAGCCTCAGCAATCCATCAGCAACCTTCTTGTCGACCTGATGTGTTAGTCAAGAATTCATTAAGACTGCTTTTTAATACAAAAGAAGCAACCTGAGATATCCAATTGTACAGCTATGCTATAACAATGCATTGAAATAGCCCAAGATAGCACAATCTACAAGTCTTGCAAGAACAGCAATAATTTGTGCAGTGACAAAAGCAGATTCAATTCTATTTCAAGTGCTTCTGCCAATCTCAAGGTACTTACAGCCATAATATTTTTGAACTTCTCCACTGTCATGGCCTCCGGTGGTGCAATGGGAAGTTTGGCTTGCTCTAGTATGTCAATTACCCGTTTTTTTATTGACTCGTCTATCCAGCCTAGGCGGTGAGACATGTCAGCTGCCATAACCTAGGATAATGGCATTAAAATACGAAAGCAAAGATAAGACAACGAAATAAAATCATTACAAAGAGATGGTATCAAAATATTCAAAGTGATCTTACTGTTCCAGCTGCAACAGCCTCCCCATGGAGCCATGTTCCATAACCAGTCCCTGTTTCTATAGCCTGGCAATTGAATACAATGATCAGTGCATAATAGGTGCTCACAAAACAGAAGGTTGCTATGACAATCCGATAAATGCTGTTGAGGTAAGGTAATTTAGTTTTTGATACCCGAATAGTCAAATAGTCACACATTCGCAAAATGTTCCTAATCCCAAAAGTAATAACAATGAAAGGAAAGGTATTTGCACCCCGGGTTTCAGGTCTCATTTGGTCCTATATTTGCATGAACAGGGAGGACAGGACGAGAAACATGAAAAAACACCTCTTTACAAGATGGTGCATCTTGAGAAATGGATTCAGGATACAGACACATATTGCCCATGCCACAAATATATCCCGCACCACCAACTAAAGAATTTTGAATGTCAGTTTTGCAGAATATATGTATCATATAGACCAAAGAGATACTATGTTAAACTAGCATCAACAGAGAAAGGATTCATTATCACATCTGTGTTTCAGATGTTAAAGTGAATTTATAAATAGAATGCTACCAAAACATCCATACAATAAAGAAAACAAAGATTACATTGACCAACCATTTTACTGACTTAAGCAAGAAATATGATTGAAGGATTTTCTTTTCCCAGTTTTAACCTGTGAGAAAGATGGAGTACAGGAGTAGCCCCATCAAATACCTCATTTAAGCAGCAGCACCAAAAATAGAGGTTTAGTACCAGCTTAGCAAATTATCCAAGCAAATCCATATGACATTATAATTTTAATATAAATTACTTCAACATAGAAACCGACAATTAATTAATGATATACGTACATGGCCAAATGTATGACCCAGGTTTAGCGTCGCTCGAAGACCACTTTCCTTCTCATCCAGTGCAACCACTTCAGCTTTGTTTTCACATGATCTCTTAATAGCATAGGCCAAAGCATTCGGTTCTCTACAAACATGAAATTCAAATTAAAGGTTAACAGCAAAATGGCATGCTAAGAATTATCAGTTTGTGGGAGAAAACTATTTCAGCATTTTCAAAATAAAAAAAACTCAACAGTAATGATGCCATACATAATATTTTAAAAGGTAAACTAGAGTTTGCAAAACTTCTTCCTAATTACAGTTTACAGAACAACTCACTCAGCTAACAAGAACACTAGAAGAATGGAACAGTTCTATGGCTCTATGTTTGCATGTTACACAATACAAATAAATCCACCAATGGGTACAGCAATCCAATGAGCTAAGAATGACATGCACAGCACTGCCCATTTTTCTAAGTTAGCTGGGTAACACAATAAGTTTGTCACTATTCAGTCAAACTAAACAAGATGACAACACCTCACATAATAGCTATTTAGCCATCGAAGAACTTCCCGATAATTGGATGAAGTCATGTTCTTTCATATGGTCATACCACTCAATTAGTCATTTCAGCAAGTACAAACAAAAATGGTCATGCTTCGAACAGCCAGGATGCCGAGAACATATAGAGAAAACTTAACAAATTATATGGTCTAAAACTCCAAACAAAATTAGATTGCAGTTGCACATCTAATTGAATCTTGAACTGACTACACATTCCTTGCCCCCTAATAACTGTCTACAACAACCAAAGTCTAATGCTACTGCAGGCTGTTATCCGCTAGCTACTGAATCAGAAGAAGATGATAAACTTAGATAGCACAAAATGCGAACATCAACTTTGAAACCTGCTGGATACCTTGCTAACAATGCTGGCATATTCTTTTCTTGCCACTCAAAGAATGGTGCATCTCTTATGAGCCCATACTTCACCACCTCAGCTATGCCTGAAGCCAGCTCCCTGTCAGGCAACGTATTCAGTGTGTCGGTGTCTATCAATACACATTGCGGCTGGAAGAATGCCCCGATTAAGTTCTTCCCCAGCGGATGGTTAATCCCGGTCTTCCCTCCAACAGAGGAATCCACCTAAAGTAGTTCATCCAGCCCACCATTAGCACCAGACCAGATGTAACCCAACTCTTAGTAAAAACTCTAAACCAAGATTAGTACCTGGGCCATCAGAGTAGTGGGTATCTGTATGAAATTGACACCACGGAGGAATGCGGCAGCCGCAAACCCGCACATATCCCCAATGACACCACCCCCTAGCGCAACGAATGTGCATCGGCGGTCCAGTCGGGACTCGACCGCCTTGTCAAACACCTTCATCAGAGTGTCCTGCAAATGACAACCAGTTAATTACATCCAAATGAACTGAAACACAACTGCTAGTCTCTCAGAACGCTGAATCACACACGCACCATGTCCTTGTACTTCTCGCCATCGGGCAGGATCACGGCCTCCACCGAAACGTTCGGGTTGTCGTGCGTGAGTGCCCAGGACACCTTCTCCAAGTAGAGCGGCGCAACGGTCGTGTTGGTTACCACCAGAACCCTCTTCCCATGCACATGCCTGCGCGGATAAGACATCAGGATCACGAAATGACCACACCCAAGTCACTGATCAAGCAAAAGCTTGCTGATTTCGAGTACCTCTGCAGAAGGTCGGGCTCGTCGAGGAGGCCGGAGCCGATGTAAATCGGGTAGCTCCGGTCGCCGAGGTCGACGTCGACCACCGTGGAGACCCTGGACGCCGGCGGCGGCTGCATCGCGGGGGCAGCGCTGGCGACGACGCGGCTCCGGAGGGCCCTCGCGGGGGAATCGCGGAGAGGAGGGCAGGAGGAGCGAGATGGCGAGGGGAGGGAGACCACGGCGGGAGCTGCGCGAGGTCGGCGGGTGGAGACAGCCGCGCAGAAGGAGGACGCGGCAGCGGCGAGAAGAGAGGAGGAGGCGGCCGCCATGGGTGGTGGAGTTGGGAAACGGCGACGACGGCGGCAGCGGCGGAGGGTTGTTTGATGTCTGACGGAGCGGGGATTTGAGGCGGGCGGAGCGGGGTTGGTAGGAGGGGAGCCCGGGAGGAGGGAGAGAAATCGATCTGGACCGTTGGTTTGCAGGGTTGGACGGTTGGGATGGAACTGGTTGGTGGGGAGATGGTGTGTTGACGTGGCGGGATGGTTGGCGGAGGTGCCGGCTCGGGGGATGGCGGCTTGGGTTTCACTGAAAGTGGGGTCGGTCAGCGTTGCCGAAATCCGACTTTTTTTTACATTTTCCAACTGAGCTATTTTCTTCTCGGAGAAAATGCCTTATACGCCGATGGCCAATCACTAATTTTTACCAATACCACTGAATAACTTGATCTTCTTAGTGTGTAATTGCTTTTCAAGATCATGCCTCTGTGTGCCATCGTTTACTGCGCCATTGGCCAATCAGCAATCCAGGCATGGTTCAACGGCGTTCATGCCATATTAGAGCAAGTCCAATAATAGAGCCAAGTGTTTGGCTATAAATCAAGTTATAGGAGCCAAGTTATACAATAATATGTCTTCTATTTGTCTACAAAAGATTTTTTTATTATTATGTGGTACCATGTCTCACATTCTCTTTCCTACTCCCCTCACATACATTTATTATCTGGACCCATCACTGCATAGACTCCCGTGTGCAGCTTGTTGCTTGCATGAGAGCCAAGCTCTCCTCTCTCTCCTCTCTTCTCTCCTCCACATCAGCAAAAATGTTAACTAACTTGGCTATAAGACCATTGTTGTACTTGCTCTTAGGCCAACACACGCTTGTTTAGCTTGACATGCCAAATATGCACGGCTAGCCTGTTTCGGTCCGAAAATTTTGAAAAATATAATAATTCTAAAAAAATATGTAGAATTAAAAAAGGAATAAATTGTAGAAATGTAATAATGAGCTTTGTTAACATTTAAATGATTGCCTCGTTAAAAATTTTGCCAAGTAAAAACTCAACTTAAGAAAACTTTGGCAAAAAAAGAGTACATCCTATAACTCAATAGTACATGTAAAAAATTAGAAAATGTATAATGTATTCATCCAAGCTCTAAAAAGCGTCGGTGTCATCTAGATAAAGATTATTGAATGCGTGTTCCAACTCCGGAATCTCCACACAGTGTTAAGCTCATGCATCAACTTATTCCCAGCCTTTTACTGCAAGAAGTGCTTCCATCATCTTACTCATGAGAGTTGTTCATCTAATATTCTTTCAGAAAGACTGAAGGTAAACTCAGAATAAACTGTTGAGACATAAACAATTAACATATCTCATGCTAATATGGATAGCACTGGATATATTAGCTTGTACTCGTGTTACTATACCAAAATATTGAAGTTCTTTGTATGGTGATCCATGGGATCGCTGTCTTTTCAAGAAAGACTGATAGTTTCCTATGACCACTAGTACAAAATGCTCCAACACTTGACATTGTAAATATTGATCTTCCGGAGGATCCAGGTGCACAAAAGATTTTGCCCTACATATTTCTCTTCTTACCTGTGGTGGGTATTGGTGAAGGTCGTTATAAGTGAATTTTCTGAAACTTTTGTTCATACTTCTGATAAACTTCAAACAATTTGGTGCGAATAACTAAAAAAATAGTTAGAATAATATATCCCTACAACATCACCTAGAAGTGAAAGAACATTAGTGAATCCTGCAATTTTAGCTCTTGAATCTAAAATAAATACAAATGCATATAAATACAAGATATCTTTCTAATATTTCAAATATTTAGATTTCATGGCACACATAGCCTCTCGTAATACTATGTCATTTTTATTCACTTTCAAGCGACCCGCAAACGCAAGAATATGATGTATAATTAAAAGATATGTTGGATATTACATTTGTAAAGGTGTTCCAAAAATGCTATTAACTTCTCAGCAACATAATAATGCTGCTCAGTTAATAGCGTGTGTATCGTCATGGTTGTGAGAGTACGTGTGGAGAAAAACAGTAAATGTGCTCTTATAGGGTAAAATAGTTTGTAGCATGAGATAAGTTAAGTTCAACCTTACTAGCATATCTACATCAAACTTTCGTAGACGTACACCAATCACAATGCAGAAGTTTTTATATATTGCAATTTGTTGGTTAGAATAATTTACAAAAGAAATCGCATCGCGAAAAGATTAAAGATATGGATCTAACCTCTTCAAACCATATTTAAGTATAATATTAATAATATGGTAGGCACATCGCTGATGTAGCAAAAAGGATTTGGCGTATATACTAAATAACGGAGTGATAATATCCATTGCCCTGGAGTTTGTTGCATCATTATCTAGGGTAATTAAAAAAAATAGAAGACCGGATTTTTTCATGACTCTGGTAATACATTCTGCTATATTCTCACATATAATGCTCATCTCTATTACACAATCATTATTCACATAATGAGCAACTATATTAAGATAATCCTCCATAGACCGACCACTTTATATTCTGAGGTCAAAGCCACTAAAAATGTATATGTTTCAAATAGTTCTTTTATTTTAGAGTGGCCATTATTGTAGTATTTGACTAAATTTCGAGTTGTTGTCTGTCTAAAAAATGAAAAAATATAGGATTATGAACAATTCTAATGCAATTTTTGAACGCTTATGACTCATCAAAGTTTAAAGGAAGATTCTGCTGTTGCGTCTGCCTCATGGCTATAACTTATTTTTCTTTACATCTTTGAGTATATTTATGCAAATGACTAGTTCTACCTATAGACTTGGTAGACAATTCATGATGACAATCTTTGCAAACAAAATAACATATCTGAGCTCCGGCTTTGTCTCGCTTCATTATTTTGTTGAAATCAACGTACTGGGTTTTGGATATCTTTGTACCGGTACTTGTGGACCTAGTGGCACTCATACAGCCAGAGTATGTTCTCAGGTTTTTGAGGTGGAGGCAAAGGCATTTCATTCCCGAAGGATGAAAGATCTTCCAACTAAATTTCATATTCATTTGCAGGAATTATGTCAAAATTTTCCATAGAGAAATGTGAAAATTTGCAAATTGCAAATAGAAAATTACACAATTACTTATTTTATATTACAACAAAGAAAACAAAGAACAACATAAAACATATGAAAATTACTTTTGTTATCTCTTTTCTTAACTGTAGCTGGATTGTGATTTTTTGGATTTTTGCAAAAATATTTTGAATTTTGCCAAATTACCATAGTGTACCAAAATTTTCACAAGAGAATTCGAAGAAGAGATTGCAGGTTTGAGTATGGCTAAATGAGCATGGAGGGGGTATGCTGCCTATTTATAGAAACATTGAGATTTTTTTAAATTTTTTGTATTTTAAACACCTAAACAATTATAAAGTGGCTTCAAATTTAAAAATTCAGACCGTTTCTTAGGCTAAACGGGCCTGTGTCCACCGAGTCGTACCGGGCTAATCGTGCTATCGGGCTTGACGTGCCTAACTGGCTCTTGTGGCTGTGCCAGGGTGTGCTTGGCCTATCACTATTTGTGCCATGCCGTGTCGACGCACTGGACTAGGGCGTCGAGACAAACATGGCCCAACCACTTCGTGCTATGCAAACCCGACACGAATCCATCGCGGGCCGTGCCTACAGTAGCAGACTGTGGGTTAGCCCAACAGGCACGTCCCATGTGGCCACCTCTAGGTTGGGCCAAGCCTCAACTCTACATAGGTAAAGTGGACCGCGCTGGGAAGAATAGTCTAGACATGTTTTGGTTGATCTTTAAACGTAGCCTAATTCGGCTAGATGGCCTACGGGACTGGCCAGATAAGCCCAAACCTGCTATCCTCGATGTTGGTCACATTCTTTATTTTTGCCAGGATCGATGGTTTTTGACTATAGTTGATAACTTTTGGCTGTGTTTTTCGATAAGGTATCGGACGGCGGAGATGTTGACACGAACGACACACGTGATGATATACTCAGAAAATCATTTAGAGAAACTATTTAAAAAGACCATTCTGTTTATTACGACTTTTAAAGAAAAAGAAGCTAAAACCGTCCCAAACCCCAAAAGAACAGTGACAACATCAACGTACGGATCTAGCAAACACCGTCTCCCCCGTTGGCTCTTGCAGTTGCATTGCACCCACGAACGAGTCGTCGTTGTAAAAGCTTTTTGCCGCGACGCCCGTTTCAGCGGCCGGGCCGCGTGTCCACTCGTGACCCCTCCATTTCCGCGCGGCCACTCCCCCGCAACGCCCCTCGCCTCCTTCAAAGCGGCCGCCGCCTCCTCCCCGAACCCTCGCTAGTGTCGCCACACCCCATTCCTCCCTTCACCCTTCCTCCCCCTCCGTTTCTCGATTCTGCGTCGGCTCACATGGCCGTCCGGGCCGCCGCCGCGGCGGTGCTCGTGGTCGCCGCCGCGCTCCTCCCGGGCTCGGCGGCGGCGTGGAGCCTCACCAAGAAGGGCACCGTCGTCTCCTACGACGAGCGCTCCCTCATGATCGACGGCAAGAGGGAGCTCTTCTTCTCCGGCGCCATCCACTATCCCAGGAGCCCGCCCGAGATGTGGCCCAAACTCATCAAGCTGGCCAAGGAAGGCGGCCTCAACACCATCGAGACCTACGTCTTCTGGAACGGCCACGAGCCCGAGCCGGGGAAGGTAATCATCATCTACACCATTCATCTGTCCTCCACCACGGCAAAAAACTAGGTGAACGTCGTCCTTAATTTTTGTTGCGTTGCGTACACATGCGTAGATAGATACAAATGCAGCTCACCTGTTGCATTGCAGTACAATTTCGAAGGCAGGTTCGACCTGATCAGATTCCTCAAGGTGATCCAGGACAACGATATGTACGCAATCGTGCGCATCGGGCCCTTCATCCAGGCAGAATGGAACCATGGGTTCGTGTGACAAAACTAAATTTGTAGCAGTTCTGACATGCTCAGTTCATCTGATTGCTTCACGCTTCACGCTTCTTCTGTTTTTGTCTGTTTTCCCCCAGTGGTTTGCCTTATTGGCTTAGGGAGATCGGCCACATAATATTCCGGGCGAACAATGAGCCTTACAAGGTTATCATAGTTTTGCAAGTCTGGTATGCATTTGTGGTGAAAGAGTTTGACTGATGACCTGACTTTCTCACGCAGAGAGAAATGGAGAAGTTTGTGAGATTCATAGTGCAAAAGTTGAAGGATGCAGAGATGTTTGCGCCTCAAGGAGGGCCCATCATTCTGTCCCAGGTCAATTAAATTCTACCTGTGTGATGCCATTTACTAAATCTGATTAGGGGCTCCCTACTTACTTAACGCATACAACACATGCCGGTAATTCGTGCTTTGTGCAAATGTTACAGATCGAAAATGAGTACGGGAATATAAAAAAAGATCGCGTAACAGACGGTGACAAATACCTCGAATGGGCGGCTCAAATGGCTGTTAGCACAGCGATCGGAGTTCCGTGGATGATGTGCAAGCAATCTTCAGCTCCGGGTGAAGTGGTAACATTCTGACTAAACTTGTGGTGAAAACCTATACATAAGTTGTTAAATGGATTGTAATTTATTTCAAATCTCAGTACTGTCACAAAACCAGCCATAAAATGTTATATTCAAAATTGAAAGAACATCAGATCTCTTAGAAATGACAAAAGGCTCCAAGTTCTAAAAAGAGTTGTATTACTTTGGTTTGGTTCAGTCTTCTAATTTGTGCCTTGCTCTCATTAGATCCCTACTTGTAACGGAAGGCACTGTGGGGACACATGGACGATGTGTGACAAAAATAAGCCTCGCCTGTGGACTGAGAATTGGACTGCACAGTAACAGTAAGTTCAAGTAATCATACTCTAACATTCTACTTGTTTGCCAAAATTTTTGCCGGCATTGCTACTTAAGGAAATGCACGGTATGAAGAATGGAATGGAATATGTACCATTGGTAATAAGAAATTTACTGCTTTGGTTAACTTATGGTCATCCAAACATGTTATTGAATATTTCTAGTGTGTGGTTACCAATTATATTTATACAACATCCTAACCGTGAATCGTATGATAATTGAATGTGGATATATGAAGATAAAAACCTTTGCCTTTTGGTTCCAAAAGAGACACTTTGGTTTTTATTATCATGTAATTTATCGACATTAATATTAAAAAAGTAATTTCTTGGGATACACAGATTCAGAACATTTGGCGATCAAGTAGCTCAGCGCTCGGCTGAGGACATTGCATATGCTGTGCTACGGTTTTTTGCGAAGGGTGGGACATTGGTAAACTACTACATGGTATGTATTTACTTTTTTTAAAAATGATATATGTTAAAAAATTCACATAGAATATAGCAGAATTTCTCATGGAATTACATGTTACCTTGTTGTGAACAGTACTACGGTGGAACAAATTTTGGAAGGACAGGTGCTTCCTATGTGTTGACTGGATACTATGATGAAGCTCCCATTGATGAATACGGTTAGATTGGCTCAATTGTGTCCCTAATTATATCTCTAGATTTTCAGCTTTTATCTGTTTCATCTATGCTTCTTCAATTGTGTTATCCGGTCCATGTACTTATTCAGGTATGTGCAAGGAGCCCAAATTTGGGCATCTCAGGGACTTGCACAATATAATCAAGTCGTACCACAAAGCTTTCCTCTGGGGGAAACAATCGTTCGAGATCTTGGGTCATGGCTATGAGGTTGAGAATAACTACTTCCATCATTTTTACACCTAAAGACTTGAGATATTTGTGTGACAGTGTTCTGTAACTTAACAATAAATCTTCTTCCGGGTTTGATTAGTTTTCTGCACCTGCAGGCACACATCTATGAGTTGCCTGAAGAAAAGCTGTGCCTATCTTTCCTCTCCAACAACAACACAGGGGAAGATGGGACTGTGATCTTCCGAGGGGAGAAGTACTACGTGCCTAGCCGCTCCGTCTCCATACTTGCAGATTGCAAGAACGTGGTGTACAGTACAAAAAGAGTATGTGTATTGCATACACTAACGTCTTAACTGCAAACTAGTTAGGGCCTAACTTCAGTGGTGATAAGGAACACGCCCGACTGGCTTGTGATATATGTGTTATGCTAGGTGCTTGTACAACACAGCGAAAGGTCATTCCATACCGCAGATGAGACGAGGAAGAATAATGTGTGGGAGATGTACTCAGAGACGATTCCCAGGTTTCGCAAAACAAAGGTCAGGACAAAGGAGCCCCTGGAGCAATATAACCAGACCAAGGACGCTACTGACTACTTGTGGTACACCACAAGGTATTGTTCCGTCTACCACACCATTGCTCCAGCATTTCTGTTTGCTCCTTTTCACAAGCAGCAAACCACTCAACTATTTGTTGTTTGTTTATAACGATGTGCAGCTTTCGCTTGGAGTCAGATGATTTGCCCTTTAGACGTGACATCCGGCCTGTGATTCAGGTCAAAAGCGGTGCACACGCAGTGATGGGATTTGCCAATGATGCTTTCGTAGGTAACTTGGACCAACTCTGTAACAAAGATCTTGTTTATCCAAAAACACTCATCATCTGGAAGCAGTAACAGTAGTACTAAAAGGAGGCCTTAAAATAAACTATGTAGGAAGTGGGCGTGGAAGCAAGAGAGAGAAGGGTTTCATGTTCGAAAAGCCCCTGGATCTGAAAGTAGGTGTCAACCATCTCACAATGCTGTCATCGTCGATGGGAATGAAGGTAACATCAGTCAGACTGCGCAAATGTGTATCAAACAAAAGATAACTATACTTACCATGTTTGTCATTTTTTTTGAAAGGGCGGGCTTGTATAGTTTTAGATCTTAACTGGTGGAGTGGTGGGTGTCTGCATGACACAGTTTATGTTAAAATCTTGAATTCTTGATCTATATTAGCTCTAAATTTGCATATTTCTCTATCGTTTGCAGGACAGTGGAGGTGAACTTGTTGAACTAAAGGGTGGCATTCAGGAGTGCAGAGTACAAGGTCTCAACACTGGGACGTTGGACTTACAAGGCAACGGTTGGGGCCATAAGGTACAGGTTATTGCCCTTAAGATTTGAGGAAAATACACGCCTTTCCTTGGTGCGGTGAGGCATAATGCGCTTTTATACTAAGATCTGATCACCTCTGCGTTTGGTTTCAAACAGGCCGGATTGGGAGGCGAGGAGAAGAAGATTTACACGGAGCAAGGTATGGGCAGTGTTCAGTGGAGACCGGCCGAGAATGACCGGGCAGCCACCTGGTACAAGGTAAGTTGAACCACAAAAAGGAACGCTTGAGAGTTTGGAAACATGATACACGCATTTCAATTTTTGCTTCCAACTCTCAGTCACTGTCTGTTCAATGTCATGTCAGAGATATTTTGACGAGCCAGACGGAGACGATCCCGTTGTTCTTGACATGAACTCTATGAGCAAGGGCATGATATTTGTGAATGGCGAAGGCATGGGTCGCTACTGGACCTCATTCAGAACTCTTGCTGGACAACCTTCTCAATCACTGTAAGCAAGTTCAGCACTGCCGAAGAAGACTTTTTGTTCTTGGCCTACAAACTTGCACCCAAACGCATTATATTTTCCATTTCCCGCTCCTTTCAGATACCATATTCCACGCCCATTCTTGAAACCCAAGAACAACCTATTGGTTATATTCGAGGAGGAGCTCGGCAAGCCAGACGGCATTCTCATCCAGACGGTGAGGAGAGACGACATCTGCGTGCTCATCTCGGAGCACAACCCGGCGCAGATCAAGACGTGGGATACAGATGGCGACCAGATCAAGCTCATAGCGGAAGACCACAGCACCCGGGGCACCTTGAACTGCCCCCCGAAGAAGACCATCCAGGAGGTCGTCTTTGCCAGCTTCGGCAACCCGGAGGGCGTGTGCGGCAACTTCACTGCCGGCACCTGCCACACTCCTAATGCAAAGGAGATCGTTGAGAAGGTACACACACTTCCCAATGCCAATGTATATCATCTATTAGATTGATAGCTTATCATGAATCGCATTTTGCTTGTTCTTGGCTATATTGGGGTGATTGATCTCTGGAGCCTATGAACAGGAATGCCTCGGCAAGAAGTCTTGCGTGCTGCAGGTGGTGCACACAGTGTACGGCGCGGACATTAACTGCCCCGCGACGACCGCCACGCTGGCGGTGCAGGTGAGATGCAAGAGATCAGGGAAGAAGAGTGCCTCAGAATAACAAGACAGATGCTGCTAATTGGCGCCCTTCTCTGGGCTCCGCTTGTTTGTTTGTTTGTTTATCTCGTTTGGTTCGGAACTCGCATTGATGCGTTTGTGCGCCTGTTGTGATTAAAACTTGGTTGAGGCGTGCTTGATCGGGATCATATTCATGGGGAACTAAGATGCAAATGTGAAGGTAGCTGCTGATCGTCTCGATTTTTTTTTGTCTCTCCCTCTCTCTTCTTTTGTTCTTCTGTGCTGTTTCATGTTAACCATGACAGTAGATGCTGAATAATAATGATGGATAGTTTAGTGCAACATGGAAATGGATAGAACTATAATTCAATGTGCATGTCGTATGCGTATTTTTTCGTACGACTCGTTCGGTTTTCTCTATCTCCAGCTTCATGTTCATGGGGCATCCTCGAACCTTATGCTGCTTGATTAGTACAGTTCATTTAAGAAGAAATCAGTCAAGGGTATCACCTGTTTATACATACAAATCGAAAAAAAGGAAGGTGCTTATGTGCAAAATGAAACAGCAAGGCAGCACAAAAATTAAAATGGTGGGGGGCGTTGCGAGAATCGAACTCGCGACCTCTCGCACCCAAAGCGAGAATCATACCACTAGACCAAACGCCCTCGGATGAAATACATGGGAGGCAAAACAAAGTAATTCTTTATTCCACCACGGAATTTCCCAATTCTTTCCCTCCAAAAGCCCCCACTTACTCCTCCCGAATTCTTCGTTTCCCTCCTCTCCTCGCTTCATCCATATATATCGCATCTCTCTCTCTCTCTCTGCACACACGCAGATTCCAGTGCCCTACACACCTCGCCGCATCCATGGCGGGGGCCGGCGACGACCTAGACCTCCTCCTCTCCCTGGACCAGGATGGCGGCGTGGCCGTCCTCGAGACCCCTCCCTCCTCCCCGCGCCCCGCTGACGGCGCCTTCACCCCTCCGCGGATCGTGCGCCGCGGAGGCACCGATATGTCCGTCTTCCGCGAAGCCGTCAAGGACTACCTCGAAGCCACCCCAGCCTCCACCACTTCCCCGGTCCCCAAGCGCCCCAAGCCCCCCAAATCCACCCAAGCCATCGTCGACAACTACTCCGGCCTCCGCATCAAGGACCTGACGGTCTCGCCGCTGGAGATCACCAACCGGTTCGCCGACATCCGATTCGTGCGCATCTCCGCTATCAAGTACGGATCTATGCTCCAAATCAGTCCGCTTTTTTCTTGGTACGGGGTATTGGGCTCATCGATTTTTGGGGGCTTTCTGGTGGGCAGGAACTTGGCGGGGAGCGACAGCTTCTCGGGATGCTGGGCTACGGCGGGGGTAGTGCTGGACAAGGGCGTGACGCGAGTGAGCGCGCAGGGGAAGGAGTACAGCATCTGGAAGATGGGCGCGCTGGACGAGTCGGAGGTGTCGGTGTTCCTGTTCGGGGACGCGCACGCCCACTACTCCGGCGCGGCAGTCGGCGCAGTGTTCGCGCTGTTCAATGGCAATGTCCGCATGGACAATGGGGTACTATGTTTGGACTGGCATTTTGATTCTTGATCGTTTGAATAATTTCTGCTGAGTTATGCTGAGTTGCTCGTGTGTTGGTGATGTTCGTGCAGGGGAAAGGCTTCTCCTTGAGTGTTGCTTCAGTGGGGCAGATGATGAAGATGGGGGTCTCCGCGGAATTCGGGATCTGCAAAGGGAAGAGGAAGGATGGGATGGCCTGCACCATGGCCATAAACAAGTAAGTATTTCCTCCGCGATGATGAGAAATTGAGAACGTGTTTGAAACATTGAATTTGTAGGTTGATAGCTACGTTGCCATCTTGCCATTTATTTTCAGGGATATTCAGAGACAATAGACTATACACTGTGCACAAAAACTGTGGGAAATTAGTGTGGTGTATACATCTCTTAGGAGATGTTAACAGAATTGCAATATACACTGACACTGATATGCACAGACCGACCCTTGTCAAGTTGGGAGGATTATATTCTAGCTATTTCAAACAGCATAATTGTTCGTGTTGCTTTTAGGCCTGAATTTTCAACAATTGAAGCAAAATGTAATTGAACACTGTTGTAGGGGTGGTCCAATCCCTTGTGACTGGGTCTTGTAACTGGCCCAATTTGTAATAGGTCCAATAGTATAGATGACTGTACCAATGTATTAATATATTTTGTAATTATTAAGGGGGTAGGATGTGAATTTCTCATCCTACCCTACTCATATATATAAACCCCTAAAAGTGGCATGAGGAGGATGGATCTACTCATTTTATCACTACCTCACTCTTCCTAGATTTTTTGGCTATCTCCTATGGAGAAGGGTACCTTGTACCTGCTGTTGTTGTAGCATCAGTTTCAGATAGCATCATTGTTCCATGACAAAGTGTTGCTTTTAGGCCTGAAGTTTTCAACAATGGAAGCGCATTGTAATTGAACACCCTTTTCTTATCCTAGATTTCCCGTTACATGTTATGTTTAGTTGGAAAATTACTTTTATATCATTTCTTGTGTGTTATGTGTAAACCACAAGACAAAAATGGACGCATATGTGTGGTTTTCATAGATGTAGTTCTGGCCCTGAATATGCCTTGTCCTTTTTTCAGGCGTAAAGGATCATACTGTAAATTCCATTCATCGGTAAGGATATAATAACTGTCAACATTTTGCAGCTGAGACGGATGGACATGCGATATGATTCAATATGCTTGTTTCCTTTTGGCAGAAAACATCGCAGAAGTATTCTACTGGTAGAGGGGAGCTTAAGGGTGGGTAAGTATAGTAGTGAACCCCAAAATGAATAGTCACTAGCCTTTCCATTTGTTCCTTAACAGTTCCATATGCTATCTGCTTTTGTTGCTCCTATTTTGTATAATTCTATAATTACTTTGTTGGGCATGCATGATTTCATACAATTTTTTTCAGAAATTTCCGGTTTACCTCCAAACTTCGTTCAGAAGGGATTTACATGGTCAATCCTTCCTCAGAGCGATCCAATCCAAGAAACCCATTCCAGCCAGTGAAAGTGATGTCAATTGATGGGCTAAAAAGGGCTTTAAGGTATATATAGTATGTTTGATCCCAGCTGCCACCTTTGCTTAATGCTCCGTTTGTTCACCCTTTTCCCTTCTCTTTTCTGAGAAAAATATACTGCGATAGTGAATGAAACAGTTGTGTGAAATATGCAGTCTGAATGTCTGCTCAGTCTGAACTTACTGTTCTATTAACATTTCCACCATGTGATTTTAAATTTGTCGTTCTAGAGGAAGTACACTTCAAATTTGCAGCTGCACCTTTCGGAGATTATGTGTGTCATAAAATGATATACGATTAAAATTGATCTAGAAAAGAACTTTTGCCTTTTACTGTGAGATCCAGAAGGATCCTCAAATGAATGATTACAGGCTTACGATTACAAGCTCATTAGCCCTTGGAATAGTATGAAATTATGGCAGTTGCCAAAATAGGTTGTTTCTTAATTCTGGTTTTACTTTGCAGTAATGCAGATAGAGTGACAACTAAGAACCAGTCTCAGGGTATAAGATTCCTTTCCCATGTTACAGGTACAACAAACCTATTCCCCTTAATTCAAAACTGTAATAGTTGGACGAAAGTAGCACCTACTTAATGAAGGATATGATGTTGTTGGCTAGCATTGGCGATTGATTTTCTTCTGCATTTATCAGCTAACATGGAATCAAATTTCTTAAGCAACGGTTCCATCAATCTACAGAAATCAAAGTTCAGCTCAAATAACAGGCGAGTCAGAATATGCCCCGGTTTGCTTACAATGTTTTTTTACTTCTCTTTCAAGCAATGATACTAAACTAAACAACCTTTTCTTACGTGTAGGTCGACATCTTGTGGCACCAAAGTTCTGCCCAAACCGGGATTGCAGAAGCAAGAACAACCGGGATTGCAGAAGCAAGAACAAGATACCAAGAGAAGAAAGGTGAACCATCCTTCGGAGAATACAGTCGAGCTTGATGCAGTCAGCTCAGACGATGAGATTAGTATAGTATTGCGACGCTGATGGCCTAGCTTCACGATGGTCAAGTGACATACTGTTCATGGATCTCACTAATTGTGTGCCTGTTCTTTTTTACTTCGATTTAAGATTTATGGTTATGGGTTGCCTTTTGTTCTGTTCATATGAGAGTATTAATTAACAGAAATTGGCGTTTAGTTTTGGTCAATATAAATGAAGTCGTTAGAATGTATACTATAATTAACTTGTATATCTTATTTTTAAAAAGACAATCTGTTTAAAAGTTAATTACTGTATAAAAGTCAAAAAATAGCTTTTAAGAACTAAAAAGATGTCTTTTAACCGTACCTCCAAAACGAGCAAACAGGGACATTTTGCCCCTGTTTTCAACAGCTTCTCTGTATTTAGGTTCTCGTCCGGATGAAACAGAAACGGAAACAGCCTCATTCTCTCGAACATCCATCCCTTCCAAAGCAAAGCCTATGCCTCCTAATGTGGAGTGGAATAAAAGTCACTCATTCCCCTCTTGCCGATCCTGAAGTGTGTTAGTCGTGTCATCGTGTGGCCATCCTTTTGCAACATGGGTGTACCTGAGGTGAGATGCGTATGTATACTTGCTCCTTAGTTAGGAATCCAAATAGGGTGGTGCTTATTTGGGCCTTTTTTTGGTGGCTTATAGCTGAAAAGCACTGTAGCTGATTGAAAAAACACTGTAACTGACAGAAGTTTATTTAACATAATTAAATTTTAAAAAATTTAAAAAAATATGTTAGCCCATTACATATAATACAAACAAATATGGGAAAAAAGAACTGGCAAAAAAACTCAACAAAAACCAAAAGTTCAGAAAAAGACGAAATTTATGAATAGTGAAAAATAAGCCGGAAGCTTAAAGCTGAAGTCAAAACGATCACAGCCACATGAGGCCAAATTTTTGTGGCGTGAATTTTTGCAGTTGAATCAGGTGAAATTCGATCAGATTCAGTGCCGTTTGGGATCTTGTCGGGATTGACGATTGCACGGTGTGAGGTGAAATTCGATCAGATTCAGTGCCGTTTGGGTTCTTTTTTGCTTCGATTTATAATTTATGGTTACGATTTGTGTTTTTTGGTCCGTTCATATGAGAGCATTAAGTAACATGAATTGGCGTTTAGTTTTGGTCGATATAAATGAAGTTGTTAGAATGTAGACTATAATTAATTTGTATATCTTATTTTAAAAAGATAATTTGTTTAAAAGTTAATTACTGTATAAGAGTTGAAAATAGCTTTTAGAAACTAAAAGAAGATGCCTTTTAACTGTACCCCAAAACGAGCAAACAGGGACGTCTTGCCCCTGTTCTCAACAGCTTCTCTGCATTTAGGTTCTCGTCTGGATGAAACAGAAACAGCCCCCTTCTCTCGAACATCCATCCCTCCCAAAGCAAAGCCTATGCCTCCTAATGTGGAGAGGAATAAAAGTCACTCATTCCCCTCCTGCCGATCCTGAAGTGTGTTAGTCGTGTCATCGTGTGGCCATCCTTTTGCAACATGGGTGTACCTGAGGTGAGATGCGTATGTATACTTGGCTCCTTATTTAGGAATCCAAATTTTTGTAGCGTGAATTTTTGCAGTTGAATCAGGTGAAATTCGATCGGATTCAGTGCCGTTTGGGATCTTGTCGGGATTGACGATTGCACGGTGTGAGGAAAAAAGAAGTGATGTCAGATTCCTTATTTTTGCTACTACTTGAAGACATGACGTTGGAACCAGCAGCCTGGGTTCAGCTTATGTAGCACGTTAGCACCGGGCAGAGCTGCCCCACGGATGGCCGTGGTGCTCCGCAGCGGCATCAACCAAATCGCTCGTGGTGATACTCTGGTACTTGGCAGCCAAACAAACAGGGTCGCCGCGCCAGCGCCGCTAACCCAATTCGCCGCATGGTCCAGTGGAAGCCACCGGAGCACTAAGCGCACCCAAAACAGATGCTAATGCGTAATACGCAAGTCCTCGGGCTTGCAATCGACAACCACTCTTGCGACCTCTTCAAGCTAGAAAGCACGGCGAGCTCCCGTGGCAATCTGCAGCGCATCCATGCAACCCACCCGGAACACCAAGAAACATTACCCGCAACTTACCAGGCTCATCGCCTCGTTAGGACAGAGATTCAGCGTAAACTCACGAGGCAACAATATGAATCTCGCACAAGAAGGGCATGCACTAGAACGCGGAACAACCAGCTACTTCCCATTCCAGAGTGCAGTGAACCCACAAAAACATAACGGAGTCAGCAAACGGTCATCGCTCCCGACCCACCCACACTTTAATTACAACTACTTAGCATAGTTCGAAGTACCAGAGACAGTTCCGCAGCCACTCCAGGCTTAACATCCCAACACATCACAGTTTCCCGCTGGTCATCTTGGAGCTTCATTCGAAGGCCCACTGGTTCTCCCTCCTCACTTCCTCCTCTTCCTCGGGGGTGAAGTCGTTCTTGATGTTGAATGTCTTGCGGATTTCCTCTGGCGTCTTCCCCTTGATCATGTCGGCGACGGTCTGGCAGGTCAGATCCAGCAGCCCCTTGATGTTCAGGTAGTTCGCAGCCTGTCAAACCAAATAGGCGCATTAAGTACAGGTACTTCACCGGAGACATGAATGATTAACAACGAATGGAACGGATACATTTGGAGCATCGATTCATACAAGAATATAAGGTGGCAATACATCAGTAGCCACATGATGAGATAGCAAAAGTTCATATTTAAGTAACACATTATCAAGAAATTGATTTCCAGGAAAAACTATTATAAGACAAACAGGTAATTTCTACTGAGCAAGGTCCAGTTGCTTGACTTGCTTCTCCACACATCTAAACAGCATAATCCTGACTTGTAACAAGCATGGCAGAATAACAGCTCCATTAGAGCGCACACTATCAGCTAAACCATTTCAAATATCTTAAGTATAACTAACAATTTTAAACATCTTAGGGGTCTCACAAGAGGTTATCCAAACTCATAATGCAGCAAATATAAATAATTATCAAGTCTACAGCAACCATTCTAAGCCAAATTTCTAAGCATACCAAAAAAACAGAACATTTGTTATCTACATATTCACCACTTACCAGGTTTGAATTTGTACTGAAACCTGAACAATTTTGTTTTCAAGTAAAAGGACACAGGCAGGGGTATTGCCTTCATTTAAAAAAAATACTAAATTGTTAGGCATAGACGATAGATGCAACTTGCTTCATACTCACACCTTTCAACTACCTAACACATCACAACAACACATCATATTCATATCAAAAGGAATAAGCATGTCCTAACTCCAGGTATCTCACACTGATCCTCCTAAGATGAATAGAACTCTTTGTGCTACCTTCTTATAGCCTGTAACAGTAATACAAACAGCAATTCGCTGCTTCTAATACAAAACTAAGATATGCAACTAAATAGAAACCTCACCATACTAGAAATTTGAACACAGAAACATACCCAAAACAGATTAGAACCACCACTGTTTTGAGCCTACAAATAACACATTTGACAATGCAGTGCCATGTATCATGTAATCAGACGTCAACTCCTATAACTCAACAGTGAGAAATGCCTCCGTCATATGAATGTACAATCATGCACTTAGCATTAGATAAAGCATAAAGCAAGGACACGAATAACAGCAGAACCCAAACTTGGCACGGCAATCAAACTTGATACCTCTAAATTACCAACAACTGATTGGCTGCTTCAAACACAACACTAAGAAATGGAACTAAATTGCAAGCTCATCATGCTAGAATTTTGAACCCATAAAGGCCATAAACATATCAAAACATATTACAACCACCAGAATAGTTTCAGCCTATAAGTATATCACAAGACACTTTCAGTATCATCTAATCAGTCATCAGCTCCTATAGCTCAACAGAGAGAAATAAATGATTCCATCTATGGAAGTACAATCATGGCACAAATGTATCTGCATAACACCAAAGCATACGCCAAGGACACGGATAACAATAGAACACAACCATGGCACAGCAACCGTACTTGATAGCTCTAAATTACCACATCAATACAACACAAATATATCTGCAGTGAACCGATCACATCCAATTCCAGTCCATAATCCATCAAGACCACCAAATTGAAACTTAACAAACCGAATCTGACTCCAACCAGACTACAAAACTGCAATATTCGCAGCACAAGCCAATCTCTACCCATAATCATCCCTCGTTCTCAATAACCAACCATGAATCACGCCATCACCGTTCAATAGAGGCATACAATCACAAAACAAGCACATCTAAACAACGATCACACAAATCATACATATGTGACGGGGACTGGGAGGAGCGCACGGGGAAGTCTCACCAGGATGAGGTCGAAGAGGGTGGCCTGGTCGACCTTGACGAACTCGGAGTCGAAGGACTTGAGCTCCTCCTCGGCGGCCTTGGAGACCCCGGCGGCGGGCTCCGGTGCGGCAGCCCCGTCGGCGGGGGCGGCGCCGCGCGCCTGGACGTGCTTCCTGCAGTACTCGATGACCCTGGAGAGGATGCGGGAGGAGACGTTGGGGAGCGGGATGCCGCTGTAGGCGCAGTCGTCCTCGATCATGTGCTTGATGGTCTGCGACTCCATCGCCACAATCTCCTCCACCTCGAACTCCTCGCCGTCGCAGCTCCGCAGCGTGAGCATCTTCGTCTCAGCCGCCGAAGCCGCGTCCGCCATCGATCCGATCGCCGGGAAGTGAGGAGGGAGTGGTGCGATTGGGGAACTACAAACCCTAGGAGAGAGGCGAGGGGGGAGCGGTGGTGTGGCGGAGAAAGAGAGAGGGGGCGGTTTTATTGCTGGAATCGCGGAGGGGAGAAGGCTCTAGAAGCGGTGGGCGCTTGGGACATGCGGTGCCGTCGGATTTGGGCTCCGCGCAGGTTGGGGTAGTGGCCTTTTATGGGCCGTAAATTGTTTTAGGCTCTGGCTTTAGGACAGTGGCTTCCTCGCTGAGAGGCAGTAGGCATGATGGGCCTTTTTGTCCCTGTTTTTTGTTTTTTACTTTTAGATTCGATTTTTCGAAACTGTGTCTCTAAACAGTTTTTCGAGTCTAAAATCATATAAATCATCTATATCGACGTATTTATCATCCGGCGCTATCTTCAAAAACGTAGACAAAAACTACCAATCATAGTAAAAAAGAACATGGTATTTACCTTTTAATCTGTTCTTTTTTCTCCTCGATAGCTTGATATGTTTTATTCTTGTTATTATTCTCCCTTTTTCTTCTTGTCCTTTTCTTTCCTTTCTTGTTTATTGGTTAGGCATATGGCTTCTTATAGATGCGTCTATCTGAGTCAATTCATACTTCTATCATGCCATTTGCAGTTCAGATATAGATAGTAGTTTAATCTGATATGATCTTTTGCTAATTTGATCTTTTATATATGTTTGATTTTGTACTTTCGTTATATTACTTGAGATGTTGCCTTTAGTACAAACAATTGTACCTTATTTTTTTTTTGCTATTGTGGACTTTTATATTTTCTATTAAGCAATATGTTTGCAACTTCGAATATCTATTCTAAAATTTCTGGATCCACCACTGCAGCATCTGGAGATGTGACTATTTAGCTATTTTACTTGCGCAAAATAACAAGAAGATTGCACACTTTCGACAGCCATGAGTATGTTTATGCTTGCTGTGGCCTGTGTGCTACAGTCCTATCTCTGTCTCTCTTCGCTCTCTACTGTTACCGTGTTACGGTATAGTTTGATATGTCGGATGTGGCATTGGAAATCCATGTGTTGGAAAATAACAAGCATTTGAATGGGGCAGTGGCAGCCTTCCCCTTTAAAAAATTGGACTATTTATCGCACTGTTTTTCATTACATATAGCTGAACTATAACAAATCTGGATAAACGTTTTGAAGGCGCAAACTATTCTGTTAAAAAAAGTGACTGTTTTAGGAGTTTCCTTGAGAAAGTAATCAACTTATTAACATGGTATACTGTCAAGCACACTGTATCAGTCAGTCTATCTGTGATTCTTCATCTTAACTGATCGATGCAGCTTATCTTATTTTCTGTTATGCATCTGAAATTTTATGTTGCACAATTTGCACCTGTAAGGGGAGGCGTTTCAGGTTGAGTGGAATCCGAATTTGGACTGTGTTAGCTTCCTCTGCTGCAGACAAAAGAGTGATGATATGGGACGTTAGCAGGTATTGTTTGTCAAACCAGCTCCCATGATCTATCTTATATTTGCAGTTGGTGTCTCATAGTCATTTTTACTCCTATGACATTGTTAATCAACGATGGATCATGCCTAATGGACAGAGAGAAAAAAGACGAAATGATATCTACCCAAGAAAACTGCGTCAATGACCTCTAGAATCTACCCTACTCTATAATACACCAAAATTATCTTTACTAAATCCACCCCCTCAACCACCCCCACAGTCATGCCTAATCTAAGTCCACCCAGATTTGTGTACCAAAGTAATCCAACTCCATACAAATGAATGGTTTAGATCTCTCCTTAAGCCTTATTCTCTTACTCATTGAAGATCCTAAGGTCAAAATTATTTGGATCATGCACATCATTGAACCGGTACCCAACCCACCCCCGCGCCCACGCACAGCGCTCGGCCCCACGTTCTCCGCCGATCCGCGATCCGCCCTCGCCCACGCCCGAGACGCCGCTCCCCCCGCGCCCCATCTCCTCCCGCTCCGCCTCGCTCCTCCTCCATCGCCGCCTCCGCGCTCCTCCTCCTCCGGCCTCCCCCCTCCGCCGCCGCCTCCTCCTCCCCCCCCGCGCCGCCTCCTCCTCCTCCCCACCCCACCCGCGCCGCCGTCTTCTCCTCCCCACACCACCCCGTGCCGCCTCCTCCTTCCCCACCCTCCGCTCCGCCGCCGCCTCCTCCTCCCCCCCGCGCCGCCGCCTCTTCTTCCTCCCCCCACCCACCCCACGCCGCCGCCTCCCCCCGCTCCTCCACTCTGCCGCCGCCTCCTCCTCCCCACCGCGGTAGCGCGTCTCCTCGCGGTTTGCTTAGGTTGGATCTAGCTGCTCACGCCATGCTTTCTCCCAGTGAGAGACAAAACCCTAGGTTTAGTGGCGATGCCCATCTCCCTGTTCTACTACGCAGTGCGTCGGCCGTCTTGCTATAGAATTGGGTTTTGATCCATGGTCGCTTTGCAGGTTGCTCCATTAGGGTTAGGGACTCCTCCACCCGCGGCGGCGGCGCGGCCATGGCCCACGGCGGCGGTGGGAGGGCGAAGGTGACGCCGAACCTGGCTATTGACGAGGAGGGCACGCGGATGCTCAACCTCACCGTGCTCCAGCGCCTCGACCCCGCCGTCGAGGACATCGTCATCACCGCCGCGCACGTCACGCTCTACGACTTCGACACCGACCTCAACCAGTGCGTAGGTGCTAGGTGCCCGCCCCCGTCCCATCCGGTTGGGTTCGCTTCCATGCCGATTTGGCCTGATTTTTTTTTTCAATCTGCAGAGCTGTAAGGACGTGGGGGTCGCTCTTCGTCGTCAAGAGGTTCGTTCCCGTGCCTAATGCGGTGGATTTGATGCCGTTGTTGCGTTTGAATTATGCCGATTTTGTCTTTGGCTTGTCACCCACCCGGTTAAAGTTGTTAGGCATTTGAGTAGGAAGATGAATGTGTGATTGGTGGTTTAGACCCCTAAAATGTAAATCTGACCTGTTCGATGGCAACTTTAGTGCAATTGTGCGGTGGATTATCTCTCTGCTTTCTAGATGCGTGGCAGCGCGTGTCTTTTTCTTTGTTGTATATTGTAATTGGTTGTGCTACTTTTGGATGCACGGGGTTGTTTGTTTGAGAGACCAAAATTGTACTTTAATGGTTCTTGAGTAATGCTAATTTAGAATTTAAAAACTTGTCGAAAAGAAAAAACTCTAACAGGAAATTACCGAGTAATGCTCAGTATCGTTGTTAATTGCCTTGCAATCTAATATATGTTAGTTATTATGCTTGCAAGTTTGATTTTGCCTGTCTTCTTGTTGATTTCATCCTTTGTATGTTTCTTCTATGGCTATTGGTATTATGATATCAAAAAAATGTGGGAATGAACTTCTCATATGCAATTTCAAATGGTCAGACCTTCGGTGATATGTTTGAGCAAGCAAGCCTTCATTTTATACATTTCTCGTCAGATTAAATAGTAGGGTGTTCACCAACAATGGATCATTGATTCGATTGTTGGAGAACAAGACATAATGTTTAGTAGTCTTCTTACATTGCATTTATGTATCTCAAATAGAAAAGAATAAAAATTACTCAAGCTCTTATTTGATACTGGTCTTGATATTTCTATGGGCATTGGGCAAGCAACATGGTAATACAGAATAAATATGGCATTTGTTTTTTTCAGCCCAATTTTCTTAATGCTGCTTCTTGTGGTAGGTATCTTCTGGGGGCCGGGCAATAAAGTTGAGAACAAGAAGTTCTTCTAAGGTAAAAGATTGGAGTTATCTTGCAATAAATGTTGCTCGCGACCCCAGAGGGTGGTGTCACCCACATCGTTTTGGTTCATTTGCACCACCTAGGGGCTTGACCAAGATGGTAGTATCGCACAATGGTTTATAGATGGGCAAGTCTGCGTTTGATGCTATTGCTTGTTCCATTGAGGAAGCCAAATCGAGGTCGGTTTACTTCAATTCCACTACGACTTTTGCGAAAGTTAAAATCTCGCCATGTCATGGAAGATAATTAAATGTTTAATGCGATATTTATTATCGATCGGTGGCTCGCCTGCACTGTATCTTCAACGTCCTTTCCACTATCATGGGTCCTCTAGGCTTGATATTCTTCGGAATCAAGGGCAAAGCAAGGTGTACAGTATATAATTGCTTTATGGTGTTTTTCATCAAATGAACTGTTATAACCTTGTTCGATTGTGCACTATGTCTTAGAGTAATCTTGCCGCTTGGCAAGATTTATTTTGTTGGTATCATCGTAACATGCATGATATTGAAACATGTTTGCTTATCATGATAGTTCATTTCTATTGAAGCAATCAACTTTTGCAAATCAAAAATTAGATTCGATTGATGATCGTAATCGATTATATATCAAATGTAAGTCTCATATAACCACGAAATGCGATGTTGTTCTGCAGATTTATATTCTTTTGTACAAGGAAGTTTCTCTTGCGTTGAAAATTAACAGCATGTACAGTAAACGAAGGTTGCTTAACATTCATGAGAATGTTAAAGTTCTCATACACTCGATCATTTCTCAACTGGCATATACTTATGGTACGTTAAGAAATTATATTTGTTTAATCTGTCTGTAGAAGTTGATTAGATTCTTATAGTTCAACTCTTTGCTAATGGCTTGTAGGTCTCACCATGAGAAAATTGTTATTGTTAATAATCAAGTATGCTATATCGGAGGTCTTGATTTATGCTTTGGTCGTTATGATACTCCCGAGCATAAAGTTATGGATTTTCCTCCTTCAATATGGCCAGGAAAGGATTACTACAACCCCAGGTAATTTTTCGTGCTCATCATATTTTTAGCTCGGATTTGAGGCATGATGTTTTATAATGACTATTTACTCACTTGTTTCTCTATCTTATTGTTGTTTTATACAAATGGCTACACCGAGTGAGTGCATGCTTGTTTATTTGTGATAACTATGGTTTCACAGGCTATCATTATTTAATTTGTATGCCCAATAGTTTGCAATTCACCTTTGCTTTTGGCCTTCTGTTGGAATCTAGATGGTAGCTTTGTTACTAATTTATAACTTCAAAATTCCAATTCAATTTCAGCGAACACAAAGCATGAACCGTTTCAGTTGCTCTTGTTACCATTTGACACATGCTGATTATTGATTTTGAAGTTGTTACATTTGGGGCTGTTCTGCCATTTCAAGTTGCCAATATCGACATCTTTCTGTTGATCCTGCACGAGATAGTCTTGAGGATGATGATTGATGGTTGTACCCTGTCGGTGACTTGTGTATTTTTCACTGGATTCTGAACTGATTTCCTGTGGTCATGAAATTTTCCTGTCTCAGTTGATTAAATCATGAGTTCCATGACTTCCATCTGATTTATCATTTGGCTGCTTACACATTCGGCTCTGTTTTGAATATAATGTTACTTTCTTGTGATTCTGCTCTGCCATCCTAAAGATTCACCATGCTATGGGTCATGGTCAGGGGTTTATTTTCATCATTTTTTATGCTACAGCCTATAAATTGTTTTACTTTCAACATATTTACGGCTTTGTTCCATTTTTAGCTGAATGACACAGCATCGATCGTTGAGTTAGGTTAGCTGCATCTGGTTGTGTGGTGGTGAGTTTTGTTGATGGTTCATCTGGAGGTCACAGATTATAGGTGTAATACCATTAAAATGCAAAGGAAGAATAAAAGAAATAAAGAAAAGTTTTGTTGTTAAACTCGTCGGTTTTAGAAAGCCAAATAAAAGTAGCAATTGCAACGGCAACTTCCGGTATTGCGGCGTCAATATTGCCTGGAGGACGCACAACACACTCAAGGTTCAAAAAATATTTTGGTTATACAATATATGAGACGTGAATCTTAATGAATCTGATTGTTCGTTTTATTTTTTACAAATTTTATCTTGTTTTGTATTTTATCGTAACGTTAGCACGGGCACACTACTAGTAAATAGTTAACACATCTACAATTACTAGCAGTACAATCCATGAATTACCTTCGAGAGCTTTTCCCTGTATGAGTTGAGGTGATTTGCTAATTTACTCATGCTTATCAAATTGGAATCCTCATTGTTTCGCATGCTTGGTATGTTCCTGTTAGAATAATCGTCTTTCTATTTTTTGACGTATACATATACGAGTATTGTACGAGTTTGTTTCGCGTATGTGTCGGTGTCCAAGTCAGTTCTGTGATGTCTCGTTTGTGTGTCTGGAAGCTGTTTCAGTTTCTAATCGATGTGGTGTCTGGCATCTAGTCTCTGTGTCTAAGTATAAGTAGAGAGGATATAACGTGATTGAGGTGAGGTGAGCAAAAAGGAGAAAAGAAAGAAACGATCGGCGTGATCGAACTGAGAGAAAGAAATAAAAGAAGTAACGAAGCAATGTAAGTTAGAAGCAAGACAAAATAAAGAGAGAGCAAGATGCGTGTGCTGTTTGTTTTTCGAATGTTTCGCTTGGCAATTGTGTGTCTCCACACGACGCTGTTGTTCGCGTACAGAAGGAGGGCGAGACGCTGCTGTGCTGCTGTCCTACGTGACCAGGCGGGTCACGTCAAAGATCTAGGAATAAATTCTAACAAGTGGTATCGGAGCCTGCTGATCTTGGTGGTACCTGAAGAACATGGGAGAAGCGTCGACTTTGAGTGCCTGAAGTGGGCTGATCTCTCTCCAGTACCCTCTTCTGATGACCAACAATTACCCGGTGTGGGCAATGAAGATAAAGGCAAACATGCACGCCCAGGGTGTCTGGGGTGCAGTCGATCCGAAGGGGAAGAACAAGGAGGTGGACGACAAGGTGGATTAGGCGGCTTTAGCTATCATCTACCAAGCGATGCCAGATTCGATGATGCATCAGCTCATCGGTAAGGAGATAGCACGGGAAACGTGGGAGACGCTTCAGACGATACACGAGGGAGTTAATCGTGTGAAGGAGGTGCGGCTCTAGAATTTATAGAGCGAGTTCAAGAATCTCAAGATGGGAGAGACCAAGTCGGTGGATGAATTCGTCGGTAAGCTAACTTCGTTGTACAATCAGATTAACTCTCTTGGCGATAAGATGGAGAAATCTGTGGTGGTGAAGAAATATTTGTGCGTGCTTCCAGAGAAGTACATACATGTTATCACTAAACTTATGTACTCCTTCGATTTGGACAAGAAGAAGATAGGGAGATCACTGGCTCCCTCAAGGCGTATGAGTAGTTACTGAAGGCGTTGCAGTCACGTAACGAGCAGGGGTCCTAGACTCATAACGAGCAGGTGTTGCTAGTAAAGGGAGATCTGAGAGATGGTCGTGGCTCATCAAATAACCGTGGGAGATGGCACGGTCAAGGTGGCCAAAGTGGTTGAGGTGGTAGAGGTGGCCGTGGAGATAAGGCTGGGCAAGGCGGTGGCAACAAATCCCATGACAAGTCATATATCAAGTACTTTGAATGTGGTGAATATAGGCACTACGCGTTAGGCTACCACAGCCATATAAAGCATTTCAATTGTAACGAGTATAGGCACTATGCTTCGGATTGTCGAAGCAAGAAGAAGAACGGGGATGTGAACCTCGTCCAAGACAAAGAAGAAGATGATGAACCGGGACTACTTTTCTCCTCGTAAGTTGAAAAGGCACTGGTCATGGTGATGCTGAATGAGGAGAATGTAGTTTCAAAACTACGCACGAAGAAAGGTAGCCACGATCACACGGATCAGTAGTATTTGAACAATGGAGTAAGCAACCACACAACTGGAGATCGCTCCATGTTTCATGAGCTCGACGAGAAGATTTTGGGCAAGGTCAAATTTGGCGATGGGTCCACGGTAAAGATAAGAGGCAAATAGACGATGATGTTGCAATGCAAGAACAGATATAAGAAGTTGTTGACAGGGATTTATTATATACCAAGTATGTGCAACAACATACTTAATCTCGGGGAGATGACAGAAAGAGGGTGCAGGGTAGTGCTATAGGATGAGTTATTGCATGTGTACGACAAAACAAAGATCTATTAATGAAGGTGAAAAGATCTCTAAATCGGCTGTACAATATTTATTTGAAAACTTGTAAATCGGTTTGTCTAAAGAGCAGCCTTGAGGAGCTGGGTGGCGGCACTGAACGTGATGGCTCAGGTCAAGGCGGTATGCCTCATGACGTAGGCATGTATGTAGCTGCAGGCGGCACCTCCGGAGGCGCATGCAGCGCATATGCAGGTGCGACTAACATAGGAAGTCAAGACGGTGGGCCTTCAGGTGGAAAAAGTGCACAAAGTCCAAGAGAAAGACTTGGAGTTTAGATTGTTACTGTTTTCTGTGGTTTTACAAAGAGAACACAGGAAGCGTTGGACACAGGAACTAGGGGCGGTGTAGCCTCAGCTGAGGTGTACATGGGAAAGTGGACAGACTTGGTCCAAGAGAAAGGAGTAGGAGGCTCAGGTAACGGTGACGCCAAGGTGGATGTGGGAGCAGGTGCTCCAGTTTAGGCAGGCATGCAAGGAAGGACGGGTTCAATTCAGGTGCGAGACGTGGCGAGCGTCGGATTGTGCGAGGCTCAGGATGGAGCAAGCGCAGGCGGTAGAGCGGTGATGGCTCAGGAAGGAATGGTGCACGAGAGTGCAGATAAAAGGAAGAAGCAGAAGTAAGAGAGAAGTTCGACGTGATCAAGATGGAGAAACAAGATTAATGATATGCTTGTTAGAAAAATCATGTTTCTATTTTTTCGATGTATACGTATACGAGTATTGTATGAGTTTGTTTCGAATGAGAGCGATCAAGAGTACATACCAAGATCTGAGAGCAAGTGGTGGCGATTTTCCCTTGGTCTCTTGTGTGGTTTGCTCCGGCAAACTCACTGGGGTTTCGGTGATTTCCACACTAACGAGGCTCTGTTGATTCTTTGTGTAGTCGATTTTGGTTGCTACTGCCTCTGTCGTGGTTGACCTACCGTGGTCGATTTGCCGTGGTCGATCTGCTGTGATCGAGTTGCTTCATCCGATTGGGGTTGCATTGGCTTTGTGCGACAATACCTATATCTCGGCTTCATAATTTGGTGAGTACTGATTTGTGAAGTTTGGTATTTTATCTCCGTTAACCTCTTCGACGAGATCTGGGCATACGCCAGTGATTGGCTTTCTGGGACATCATTTATGTGGCAAGCCTTGTCCCTGTCGGTTTTCTCAGTGGCTTGAATTGCCACTGCACAGTGAGCTTTTACATTGTGCAATCTTTGTTGTGCATAAGTTTGTTGTGCTAGTGAGTTATCTCTATTTATTATCTTTGAAATCTGTGTTAATTGTTAGCTCTGGGAGGACTTTGCATGATAAATGAAAAAAAAGGTATACCTAGGGGTGAAAACGGGTCGGGTTAATATCAACCGATCCGGCACCGATCCGATTGGTACTGAATCCGACTAGTACCGAATCCGGAGAAAAAAAATATGGGTTAGGATATGGTAACAGCAATATCCGTCCGAATCCGATACGTCTTCAAGTTTGATTTCAGGTTAGTGCTACTATTTGACGTTTCATTTTCTTTTGTAATGGTAAAATAAAATCTTCCACATCAGCTATTAAATAGTAATATTAAGTCAGTGCGTCCTACTCCATTTACTGCACTGTATGCATTCCTTACAAACAAGTAAGGGTGCAAACGAATTGGGTTAATCCCGACCGATCCGACACCGAATCCGATTGGTACCGAATCCGATTGATACCGAATTCAGAGAAAAAAATATGGGTTAGGATATGGTAGCAGCAATATCCGTCCGAATCCGATCCGTTTTCACCCCTAGGTATACCCAATAAATTTGGGTAACCCAATGGGTAAAGGAGAAGGAAAAGGAAGGGTTAAGTCATAGGAGATTACTCTATGCAAATTGGTAGTGCTAGGCGCACATGTGGACCCCACATGATTTTATATGAAGCTTTTGTAAAACTTCGGTATTGGAAATTCCAACTTCGCGTTCACACTGCAAAAGTTTTACGAAACCGACTAAAATTTGTTAGAAATGATTATGTATGTATATAGCTACTCTCTGTAAATTGACGGACACATGTGCATAGGTAGCTCCTACATATTTTTATAGGAAACTATAACTGAGTATGCGTAGTCCAAATACACTCTCAACTCTAGTTTTGAATGCGTATGTGTAAAGATGGGTACATAGATATTTACCATCCATTTCTAAATATAAATATGCATTTTATTTCTCATGAATATCTTATCAAATAGTGTGATATGTCCCTCGTGGCAGCCCTGCTCAGCTGTCACGTCCCATCGCACCGTCATGAGTGCGCCCGTCTGTGCTGTCCGACGTCCATCATTCGTGCCACCTGCTTCTGGATGCCCGCTCTGATATACTACTATGCAACTTGGTACGTGGAAAAGGCGAAGACGGGGGAAAAGAGAGAAGCGTCAATGTCCAGTGATCTAAACGCGACGTCGCCATTGGAGGGCAGGCGCTCGCTCCTCGCTTGCTCAGGAACGTGGCAGATACCCGTTCATTGTTTGTGCCCCAAAAGCGAGTATCCTGTACCGGTAGCCTGGCTGGACCGTGGCATCGATTCCTGGCCCACTGACGACTCCCGAACATGATTGGTCTGTTGCTCTCATCGTCTCGTGTGCTCTCACAGTCCCAGTCCGGTGGACCGAGCACAGTCGTGTACTACCACCCGGTTGCAAGTTGTGATGCCGAGTTGGTGGCAAAAGGCGCTCATCGCACGCACGGCCGGCACAAGGCAAACCAAAAGACCTGACACGACACACGACCGCGGCCGCGTCGCTTGGCCAGCTGGTAGTAGTTAAAAACGAATTGGATAATTTCTATTTGATTGGTCTATTGAAGATTTACAGAATGAACATAAAAGAGTTAAATAGGTATTCGGTACTATCTATGTTCAACTCTAACTCTAAAAAAAATACGAAATATGATACAGAATGAATTATATATATGTGTGTGTATATGTCAAGTGATATAAAGAATTCTGATGTGACTTCATTTAGAAACAAGATAACCAATAGATGGATTGCCGCATCTAAACATGCGGAGAATATTTAGTACTCTTCCTTCGACATCTCAACGATCAGTCTTTTCATGTTTACTCTGACTGCAGCCATACTGTCGTATATAAGTGGATAATTTCCGTTCGAAGGCTTGTGAAACGAATACGGAATGGACAAATGGGTATTCGATAATATCTATGTCTAACTTTGACTCTAAGAAAAAACAGAATAAACCATATCCGGACGTATATGTTCCGATTGCACGCCTAGTTACGAATAGTGATGGAGAGCCACCTCCCGTCGTCCAAAAAAAGCCACAAAAAGGCGTCGAAAACCGCATTCAAGTAGGCCGTGAACCTACCGAGTTGGGATGGGCCGATGAACGTCCTGCGCGCTCCTGTGCCCTGTGGGTGAACAAAAAGGTTTTAGCCCATCTGTCCCATCTGGTCACACTCGCGGTCACAGTCAGTCACATCCAAGGTTGTCAGGAGCGTCGTCTCAGGTAGGATCGTTTTTTGTCTGACAGGATGAGATCGTAGAATCACGATTCTATTAGATTTATAAAAAGCATATATATTTTATATAAAAACTAAATTATATTTCGTAATATGCAAGTTTATAGTAGAAATTTTGAATTTAATTTTGTAAATTGAGTACACTTATTCATGTTATGTTGAATTAAGGTTGATTTTTGAAACCTATTTGATTATTTTTAATAAATTGATAATCTAAAAGTCCAATATATCAAAGATAATACTTTTTTTTTACCTTGGAACAACATGTAAATAATAAAAACAAAGCAAATTAAACTAATACAACTTAAACTATCAATAGGTAATATCAAATTTTATATGCTAATATAATTTGTTGTTACGATCACAATCCCGTTGCGATCCTACCTAATCCTAACGATTCTACCAATTCAATCACGATTTCACTACGATACTACTCGATTTCGATCCATATTGCTCTCCGTGTTATCTAACTTTGATAGGATCGTACGATACTAGGGCGGTTCGGCAGCACTTCGGCTTAGAGCAAGTATAATAAGAGGCTGCTAGTAGGCTGTATGCTGAGGTGGAGGAGAGAGAAGAGAGGTGGGCTGTAAATTTACAGCCAGCTGAAGCACAAGAACCAAGAAACTTTGTGAGAGAAAGGGGTGGGTCATACACCTTCACCGGTCAGAACTACTATATTAATGGGTGATAAGTAGGTCATTAATGTCCATACACCACCAAGGTCAGATTATTAACCTTGCTCTTATACTATTTGCTGTAGTAACTCGTTTTTTCAAAATGGGATCTACAAGTAAATTGTTGTACAAATTGTATCGACCAAAATCATATACGACTATTTCTTTCTACATACTACTTCTCACAAATAACATAGAATTAAAAAAATTCAGCTATAAAATCAGAAGGCCAGCTCAAAAAAATCAAACCCACCCGAGCTATCCGTCGCGATACGGATAGCCTTGGTCACACCTCGATCGTCTTTCGCTCCTGCAATTCCCAGCCGATGCGACGGAATAACGCCACCTCACGTTATGCTGTCTTTTGGGAAACGTGAAGGCTATAAAGGTCAGCAGCATCATCTGCGATTCTGCATGACTCCCGTTCCATCAATGGGCAGGGGTACGTACGTACCACGGGTGTGACGCGCCGCTTTTTAGGCGGCATCGGGACGGGAAGGGAGCAGGCGTGCCCCGCCACGCCGGCAAACATGCCACGGCCACGGCCACGGCCAACTCCGGCGGCTTTACTACACGACCGTTCACGTGCCTCATGTGTTCGCTGCCAGTTGCTTATACTAGCTAGCTACCGGCGCTTGCATGCTAGTACTCCATTCCTGGTCGCAGCCCAAAGCTCTACATGAACAGCCTGTCTTCTCCGTGGCAACACAAGTTCATTTCATATCGTACGCCTAGTACATGGCTCGCGGAGGTTGACGTAGCACATGCCTGTCTGCACGAAGGCGTCGCGGGGCAAATGCACGGCTGAGGCTGCACGGAGATCAGCGCCCCGCGCTGAGAGCTGAGCGAAGGCATCACGGGGCGGCAGGGGCGAATCCATGGGGTAGGCTTCATCAGACTGAAGCCTACCCTCCATGGTTTGTCGAACCCCCCTCCCCCCTTCCCCCGCCCTCCAGCGGCGACCAGCAGGCAGCAGTCACTGACTCACTGGAGACGACGCCGACGAAACTCGAAAGAGCTGTTTGAGGAGAAGGCACGGAGCCAGGGGAAGGCCGAGCCGCCGAAGAAGTAGGAATACAGGCCCACCGACCCCACACACATCCAGACCCAGTACATGCTGCTGCCCTAGTGCCGCTCCCAATTCCCAAATTTCCCACAAATCCGAGTGACGAAAATCCCCATCCATTCCCTTCCCAGCTTCTCGAGCTCCCGTTCCCCCAAATCTCAATCAATTGCTCACCGCGTGCCGACGAGATCTGGTTCCATTCGCCCCTGGCGGGGACACCGGTCGCCGGATCCGGAGGGGGGACGCCGGGGAAGGGCCGAGCCGCCGAGGCGGAGTCGCGCCGTCGCGAGGAGCCGGGGAGGCGGGACCGCGGGAGGCGCCGAGGCTGGGAGCCTGGGAGGCGGGAGGCGGGACCGCGGGAGGCGGGCTTGGTCCATTTGTTTTCGTCGCCGTCGCCGGTCGCGTGTGAGGAGTGAAGCCGTGAAGTGAAATTTTCACTGTGATTGCATCTATGAGGTGGAACCGTGGAACGGTGGAAGTGTGATTGTGTGAAGGCGTCGCCGGATTCAGCCTTGCGGGTTGCCTTTTAGCTGTGAAGGGTGAAGCTGCAGTTGTCGCCTGTCGGTTTGCGGTGCTGACTGCTGCCTGCTGTTATTTGACTGGGAGTACAGGGTACTGATTGCTGGCTTGCTGCTTGAGTGCTTGGTATACTGTTATGCTCATTATCTCAATTAGCAATTAATTTATTATACTGTTATGCTCGTCGAGCTTATTTGATTAGCAATTTATTAGAAATAGTGTTATACTATTGTTATATACTGGAATCATATTTACATGTTTTTGGGATTCACTTGCTATTAGCGAGGTACCTCCGTTGTATCTCTCTTTTTACTTTGCTTTTATTCATGTATGAAGTTATGAATTTAATTGCACAAGAATACAAAATTATATTTCTTACAAAGTAGTTTAATCATTCGAGGTGTAGAAGTTTTCAGCCCAGCCTTATTTTTCATTCCGGATTCGCCACTGCGGGGCGGTGCGAAGGCCGTTGCCATGGAGCATGCTGCACCAACGCGGAGGTGATGGCAAACGAGCATAGCTTCATGGAGAACACCTCGTGCTTCGTACTCCCGCGCATGGCGGCGCATGCGGCCCGGGTTCACACGAGAAAGTAGTGGCAGATGCGGAGACTGACGCGAAGACGAACGAAGAATGGAGCCGCTGGTGCACTCGATGCGGAGAGGCCAACGCGCAAGCTGACATGCCCAGCTCATGCGCTCGATAGAGGGCTAGAGTACTTGTGTGTAATGCATGAACAAGAGAGCCAGTAGCCCACCTGTCTCTCCTTGGTAGTCTAGCCACCAACACCATAGTGCGAGAATAATAGACTAACAGCAATACTTACATACTAAGATCCTCTTCCAAACTGGTACCAACCTGGGGAGGTTCTGCAATAATTCAAGGGTATTCAAGGCCTCTCTTGATTAACTTTTGAGCAATCAAAGAATGTCAAATGACAAAAGAGGTATTGACTTCGTCTTCGAGAAAAAAGAGAATAGCAAGACACGGCATAATACAAGACACTTGAAGAATGTCAAGTGGCATGATTACAACAAGAAGGGCCATATTGTCTCAAAATACCCCAACAAGATAGATGATAAGACAACGTCATAAAAAAATGATGCGAGCCGGTAAAAAAACAAGTTATCAAGGCAAAAAAGAAATCAAAGACTTAACTTGCTATAATTGCCATAAGAAAGGATACTATGCCTCTATGTGTTTAAAAAAGATGGTGGATAGGCAAATGCCGTCAACAAAGAGACAAAATGGCAAAAAGCAAGACAAGGGCAAAACGTCACTCCTGAGCTCTCTCTTTATAATAAACATTATTTGCTTAGTAAGGATAAAAAATGTTAATGTAGTTGCTAAATATGTTAATTTACCTAAGTCAACTACTAGGGCTATTTAGGTCCCTAGATCCATTGTGACTAACATCCAAGAACCCAACCGAATTTGGGTACCAAAATGTGCTTATTGCTTAAAAGGTGCTTGGAGATGCATTAGAAGCTTGGATCTCTCATAAACAAATATGGAACCAAGCTTGAAAATTAACATCTCACATCTTGAGCTAATGCTATCTCGGTAACAAGCATTTAAATTTAAATATGTATCCCTTGCCATGTATATTGCATTACATAAAAATCGCATTCAAAATTATGTTATTGCTCTTATTCAAAAATCCTTTATTGCAATCTTGTGCAAGTTGGGTGTGCCACATTAAGGGATACTGCTAAATCCCAATTATATATATCGCATCTCTAAATGTGCCTAAACTAATTAAGTGCTAATATTAACTTTCAAAAGTAAGCCAATTTAGCCAAAAACATTAGATAATAGTGCTAATTATTTGATTTTGGAACTCTCTCAAAAAGCATCCTAGACCTGTATTGGTCATATTCTACCGCTGTGTGAGTTTTACATCTTGGACTTGATCTTATACTATGTCTTGGTTCAAAATGGTATTTCAAATTCATATATACCATTCAAATCAAATAATCTATTATCTAATTCATTTGGCATTTATGGAGTAAAACTTCTTTTAATATGCAAGTTTAGTTTTTCAAAAGAGCCCTTTTGATCAAAAAGTCAAAAATCTTGTTTAAATGGCCAAATTAGTGAAATAGCACATAAAAGTTCTTAAATATGTACTTCAAATATCTTTAAATGCTTTCAAAATTAAAATATCCATTTTAGAAAAATAGCAAATTTGGCCCTAAAAAAGACCTTATATGATCCTGTTTTTGATTAAAAGTCATATCTTAACAAATCAAAATCTATTGAGTTTTTAACTAAGATGTCAATACCAAACTGGTAGGGTTGGTCATTTCAAACATTTCTCTTGTTTAAAATTTTTACAAAAGACCAACCAATGAAAAGTTATACTCATTTGAAATTCGTCGAAAAACTAGTATTGACCCGAAATGACCTATTTTTGCATATTGGGAGCTTGGCTATTTGAGGCAGATTTCTTTATGTATCTTGGATTCAAATAATATCTCTTATACAACGCCAAGAAAGTAAAGAGCTCCATGAAATTCAAATTGGATTAGATTTTAAGCTTTTGATAAACATAGATCAACCCTCTTGCATTGAGAATGCATTTTTTTATATCCTTTGAAAGAAAGTTCTTTCTTCAAGATCTCTTTTTTGGAAATTGCTATAATTAGTCCAATATCAAAATCTGAAAGGTCTCAAAATATTTGGACCTCATTTGAAGAGTTTTTGTTCTTCGCCTCGCTTTAGACAAAATGTTGAAAAGAAAAGCTCATTTTGGCACATCTTTTGATTAGAAAATGCTTTGTAAAAAAATTTTGTTGGAAAAAGTCCTCAAAGGTATAAAGCTTGTTTCTGCAAAATTTGATAGCATTCCATTTGATTCAAAAAAGCTTTGACTTTTTCTCACTTTGCTCAAAATATTGAAAATTCGGGTTTTGCATGCTTTTTAATAGATTTGAGATTTTTTGTATCCTCATATTGGCTCATCTTTTGAGGAAGGCACAATAATAAATTTTGATCTACAATGGTTGATCTTCCATGTAAAAGTTTCTTAAAATTTCTAAAGATCAATTGATCCTTTTTCCTTCCCTCTCAGAAGGCCTAAATGAAATGCAATACCCTGAAAAATCTAAAAACCTCAGCAATGAAAACCCTGAGTTTTCTCTAATCCAAAAGGGGTCAAGACTTTGTGAAGCTCTCAAATATATTATGTGTGCATTTTAGAGGTTTAGCTCCTACATAACTTTGGAATCTTCGGAGCACCTCTTATAATTATTGAAAAATGCTTAAAGTGTCATTTGCTGGAAAATGCCCATGTTGACCTAATATTGCCATGAAATGTCAATATCACTTTTAATTTGAGAATATAAACTTGGCATATTAGCAAATATTTCTGTGGATGTGTTCCTCATTGTGTTGACTGAAAATTTCAAAATTTTCTCTTAACTGAGACCTCTCGCAAAATAGAAACTAATTTAGTAAAAAACCTTTTTGCCAAAGAGTTTCTTGATGGGAGATGGGTTGAAAATGCTCCAAGAGATCTTTTAAAAGTTGCTTGTGTGAATTTTTGGTGCATGTACAACGGCTTTCTCCCTAGCTTGGCCCTCTATCTTGGTCTCGACTTGACTGGCTGCCTAAGGGCAGTATGACCGGCTAGTTGTACCGGTTTGACCAGTTGGTCCCAATGATCATACCGCTCAGTTGGACCAGTTAGGCGAGCAGTGCATCTCCTAGGTCCCCTCTTTTATTTTTCCCTTCTCTACCCGTGCTCACCCCGTACCTCTTCGGTCAGACCGATAGCTTATGGGCTTCTTTTCTCCTCAAGTCCTCTCCGACGCCTCCTCCTCTCTCCGGCCGCAAGACTTCAATCTGGTCATCTCCACCCCTCTCTAAGGAGGTAAAAAGATTCTCCTTCCTCTCCTCTTACTTTTCACTAAAGGGTTTTGCTCTCATTGTCTTATTCTCACCATATGGCATGAAACCCTAGGTGTGGATCCTCCTCAAATCCATGCAAGGATTTCAAGATTTCTTCTCTCAAACATCATTTCCTCTCATTCTAAGTGGTAATATATCCTTTCCCCTACTTGCATTGTTCTCATTTCATGATTTCTAAGACTCTAGGGTTTATGGTTTGAGCCATTTAAACCTTGTTCACCTTTGGAAAATCTATGTTATGCAAGTAGATTGAAACAATGTAAAGGATCACCCCTTTTATTCCTAGCACCGATCTATGAAATCCTTGTCCTAATTATTTTTGTGAATATTTCATCTCCTTTGCTGCCACATAATCCCTTGTTTATCTCTTTGTCAACAAAATGCCGAGAATCAAACAAGTTTGTCACAAGAATGCCACTCCTTCCTCTTTCAGAGCACAAGGAGGCTCATCCTCTCATGCTCAAAGAGATGATCAAGAAACAGAGGCTCATAAGTATAATTTGAGACGCCGTGAAGGCAAGCAAATAGCAGAAGAGCTTGAGGATGCTGAAATGGATATTGAAGAAAATGAGGAAGAAGAAAATGTAGATCATGAAGAACAACAAAATGCTACTCGCATAGATGTCTCTAAATTAAGTCATGAGGATTACGCCATATTGAGACATGTTGATCAATTCCAGCTTTCTCGTACTACAACTCAATGACTCTTCCACACTCTATTTCAATAAGATGTATATCATTTGGTGTATGCTTCAAAGCAATTTGCAAATCACCGATATTTCACATGGGATTTACTGAATAAGAATCCCCTCTTCAATAGTCTTTACTCACTCCTCCAGCGAGTGCATTTGGAAGAGGTTGGGACTTTGAAATGTGATTTCCATTCAAAGGCTCTCAAACAATTTTATGCTACCGTATATGTGTTCCCCACGTTTGATTTTCTCACTTGGATGATCGGGCGCATGCGGGCTTAAGCCTCCAAGGAAGAATTTGAGGCTTCCTTGGGCATTCGAGCATCCCATGGGATTAAGGTACATGACAAAAACCCTTTACCTCTCACCCATGTGGATAAGTTCTATGATCCAATTCAAAGATTTATGTGTGGGAGAGTGTCTAGACTTCTTCCTCTTTCAAGCATAATAAACCGGATCATGAGAGCTACCTTCTCCCTAGAAGCGGGAATAAGGACGAAATCCATGGAAGGGCCTGGAATATTATAAAATATATAATGAATGGTAGTTGTTTTGATGTTATGAATTTAATAATTAGAGAGATTGCAACATCAAAAGGAGACAAAGGGAAGAGCATATATTATGCCCCATACATCATGAAGCTTATCATTGACAAAACAAGATTTCATATTAAATGCAATATGGAGCATAAAGAGTATTGTCTTAGATATGCTCACCCTCCTCCAATACCTCCATAGCAACCCTTAGGACAAGCTCATGAGGATGAACGACAACAATAAGAGCTCCCTCAGCAACATGCACCACAACAGTTTTTTGACGATACTTTTATGAATGAGGTTTGACAAAGTCTTAGTCATCTTTCCACTGTGCTTTCTAGAGTTGATTCTCGCATAGAGAACATGGAGAGAAATCAACATGAGGCCCTTGTTGCTCAAGCAAGGTGGAACTCAAGGCTTGAGGTTGTTGAGCTACAAGTTAATGATTGCTGGAATAGGATAACCGGCCCTGAGAGAGATGATCCACCACCTATGTATTGTTGCCGTGGTGCACATGGTGGCTCCTCCTCCTGTGCTCCTCCTCATAAATACTTTTCCCAGTGGTTTAGCCCTCCACATCCCTCTCAATAATCTTTCTTTTGACTAAACTTTCCTTTTTTTATTCTTGATGCCAAAGGAGGAGAAGAAGATGAAGAATAGAAGGAGAAGAATATTAGAAAAAGAGAGGAAGAATTAAAGTAAGGAAGGAACTAGAAGTAGAAATTATCAAGGTATTTAGGATCACGATCCCAAGTAGGATCATTTTTCATCTGACAGGATCGGATCGTAGAATCATGATTCTATCAAATTTTTAAAAGCGTATATATTTTATATGAAAATTAAATTATATTTGTAAATATGCAAGTATATAGTATATTTGTTAATTTAATTTTGTAACTTGAGTACACTTATTCATGTTATATTTTAAGGTTAATTTTTGAAACTTATTTAATTATTTTTAATAAACTAATAATCTAAAAATGCAATATGTCAAAGATAATACCTTTTTACCTTAAAACAATATGTAAATAACAAAATAAAGCAAATTAAACTTGTGCAACTTAAACTAGCAATAGGTAATTTCAAATTTTGTATGCTAATATAGTTTGTTCTTAAGATCATGATTCCATTGTGATCCTACCCGATACTAACGATTCTACGAGTAGGATCATGATCCCACTGCGATACTATCTAATTCCGATCCATATTGCGATCCGTATGATCTACATCTAGTAAGATCGTAGGATCATACGATAGTATGATACGTATTGTGATACTGACAACCTTGGAAATCATAAGTTTTATGGTACTATTGTAGGTCAATAGACCTTGTAATGTGTCTTTGTGAGGATAAGCTTTTGTATTCATGTAAAATCATCTTGTAAGTTTATTTAAACCTTATATGTGTTGGACTTTTGTTGGACAACTATTTGGATCTTATACTTCTATTTGGACCTCTGTTGCTTATCTTGTAATCCTTATCCAAATTATGTCAGTTTGGATCCTTCTCATATAAATGTATGCATATTTATGTTATTGCAAGTTTGTTGTGTCAGTTTGGACCTCTATTATGCTTATTGTTTGTGTCAGTTTGGACCTCTATTGATTATGTTGATATTATATCATGCCTCCTTGGATCTAAAATATAGATGAAACTCTACCAAAATTCACAAAATCCACATATATGTACAGGAATTTCCTTCAAATACATATGCACATATTTAGAGGGAGCTTTCTCCATATATTGCGACTTTGTTTAGCATTAAACTCAATTCATCTTGTGCACAAATAAATTGAATTTAATATAGAGTGTACAATTGTTGTGTACAAAGTGTATACTCGAAAAATTATTTTCTATTTCATTGCTATTTGAGTATTGTCATCAATTATCAAAAAAGGGGAGATTGAAGGATTTAGACCCGTCATTATGAGTTAATGATAAATTTTGGTAATTAATGACAATCAAATTATGAGACTAATATTTTAATTGAGATGGATGGTAGGATGTGTGCCACGATGATGGATAACTTGAGAAGCTTCATGCGGGTGATAGTTCTCAAGTCCAAAAAATGACATCACATGATGATGAATAAAGCCAAGGACCCGAAATTGAAGTTGATATGTGTGTCATCAAGCTTCAAGAGAATGTGTAAGACAAAGGTATGACTACCTAGGGTTAAGGATATGTTCCTAGCTTTTTTTTATCTGTCTTGGTGTTTGGTTGGAAGTCTGAGTTGCTAGTATAGAATGTCGTACTATAAAAAGGGTTTGCGACTAGTAGCTTGAGCATATCATGTGTTGATGGCTCATTTACTTGCTCTAGCTCTCTCTGTGGCATAATGATAATATTTTTGAATATGTTTTGAAAATGGTTGTACTCATGCATAAGTTCCTTGTAACATGTGACTTGAAGTTTGCGAAGGAGTTTCGCAGACTTGTCGTATGATTCTAAAAGGTTGACGGATGTGTTCCATGACTTACTGAGAATCTCATACCATCCTTGAAAGCAAAATATTCAATCTGCAATCTTGTTGTGAAAATTGCTCATGATTTACGCACCGTTGTGTGCTTTCTAGAAAACCGGTCTGCTAGGTATAAGAGTTGCAATCTGACCAGCCTAGAGGTTTAATTGGGCATACACAGTCAGACCGATGTGGCGATCAGACCTACATTATGGTTGTGGTCTTACCGGCTTTGAAAATTAATGTGGTCGAAGTCCTCAGTTGGTCTAATAGACGTGGTCAAAATAATGTGGTTAACGTGGACGAACCAACTTAGTCGAAAAAATATGGTCAGAAACCAATGTGGTCGAAACTAACGTAGTTGAAGACCAGTGTAGTTGACCGTTGTGGTCGAACTAGACCAGAGTGGTCGAATCGGTTTGACCGGCTCACAAGGGGCAGTTTAACTGACCCCCGGTATGACCGCTTGTGTAGCAGTATATATTTTTCCAAAGAGTTTATTCCTTGAAAATCTCAGTTGGTGGTCTGACCGGGGTTTTTGCGATCGGACCGGACATGGTGGTCAGACCGGTTCCTGTGTGGGAGGTTTGACCAGTGGCCCAAGTATCGCTAGTTTTATGGCCATTGGGAAGGGTGTGGTAGTACCGGCCATGTGTTGGCGTTAGTACCGGGCCTCGAGCTATTTGTAGTGAACTTTTTGATCCAACTGTTATTTTTCTTGTGTAGGGTATATATACACACCTCCTTATGGCCTGTTGGGAGGAGCTGCTAGTTCCATTACTTCATCCATTGAGCTAAGAGCAAGCTCTCTCCCTTATTTTTGCATGTGTTGCACTTAGTGAGTGTGGAGAGGCATAACTCTGTGCATGTGTTGCACTCGATGGTGGACTTCGTGTTCTTGAGCTATGATTCTTGATTCGTTCAAGTGGGGGTCTCCGACTTGTTACTCTTGGAGTTTGCCAACTCCTAGACGACTTCGGAGGCGTGGTGGTCTGGTGATCTTCTCAAAAAAGATGTGAGAAGGCTTGGCGCATTGTGAGTGGTGTGGTGGTCGCCATCTCCGGAGTGGAGGAAGAGCAACCTTAGTGGATTGAGGTGGTTAGGCTTAATTCGTGGAGCCGGTCTTATTAGTTTGGGTTGACCTCAATGTGGATTAGATGAAACCGGTAAGTTTCCCAACATCACGGTAAAACATCGTGTGTCATTGTTGTTTGTTCTCTTGTGCTCAATTTTACATTCAAGCAACTTGTGTTCATAGAATTGTATTGCAAATATTCAATATAGACTTGTATTGTTAGTGCACTTAGTTAAAGTTAGATGTTGTGGGTAATGAACAAATAGTATATGGGGGACTAGCTAGAGAGAGTTGGTGAGTAAGAATAAGGGGATCTCTCTTGCTCATATCCATCTTAGGGGTTTATATACATGAATGGGGTAGGATAGGAAATTCTCATTCTACTCCTTGATAATTATAAAAGGTGAGGATATATTGGTATATTTCTCTATACTATTGGATCTATTACATACTGGGATAATTGTAAGGTCCAGTCGCGGGGTTGGACCACCCGTACAACATTAGACAATTTAGGTTTTACTTGTGTAAAATTAAATTGCTTTCTCTTCCACATTATTAAATTTAGTTATAACTTAGAAGAAATTTTAAAACTATCTATTCGCCATCTCTAATCAGCCTCCCGATCTTACACCTGCTTCCACGGCTTCCATGAGAAGCAGTACAAATTAAGCTTCAGATTTTTTTTCTTTCTTGCCTTTTTGTTGTTGACCAGTGGTTTGAAGTTCTGGGTGGGCTCCTGGGCCCGTACTGGAAGGCGGCCAGGTTTAAATTCAATTACACCTTCCTGCTCTTCGGCTCCGTCATCCAACTCATTGCCTATGCAAGGTCCGTCATCAAATCCTTGAGAAAGGATGCACATATCTTTCTTCTTTACCTCTGTTAATAGCGCAAATTTTAGGATTTTTATAATACATTATACTACGTAGATATATAATGCTCTCATAAATTAACAATCAGATTTTATTTCTACTATTATATTTATATTATTAATATATAGTGTATTGTAAAAAATTCCGACAAACAAGGACGCCTAGATACCGATGTTTCTTTCGTGACAAGAGCTAGACTCACTTCTCCAAAAGAAACAGCTAGATTTGAAGATTTTTTTTCCTAGTACTGTGACGTACATGATATACACCTGTGACGCTAGGTACGCCTAAAGATCTCGAAAACTGAAGGCTGTGTTTAGCTTTAGCCACTGGTTTTTTAGATGTCTAATGTTGAATGGTGCACGGCAGAGGCAGGGCCTTACGCAGGACAGCGGGAGAAAGGAGAGCCTCCCACATGACGCCTTGTACCTTGGAGGTGCATACACAGTGACGCACATGCTCTGGCACTGTACATTTGTGCCACCTCACTTGTTCAGAGAGACATGATATGGTGCGGCACCGTTTCTAGCTTCTATGTCACTACTTCTTAATTTTGTTTTTTATTTTCAATTTTTCAATTTTTTATATTTATTTGTATTATCCATAATGAGCTAATTTATTTTTTCTATTTTTAAAATTTTTGATTTTAATTAACTAAATAATCCATCATCAGTTACAGTGCAAAATAAATCAACTATAGTGCAATTTTAGCCATCAGCTAACTTATTTCAGCTGAATTGAGTAGCCCTAATCCGATCCGGCAATCCCTTTTGAAATCGAGATAATCGCCACTATGCGACGAGAAAGTGAAGTTGATTTTTTTGGACTGCGATGGTTGATGTTTTTTAGCTATGTTTTTATGGAGACAGTGGATGATGGAGATATCACTATGAATCATGCATATGATTTAGACTCAAAAAAATCATTTCAAGAAGTGGTTTCTAAAAACTGTTTGAAAAAACCGCTCAGTTTTTTTTAGCTTCTAAGAATGCTGAAGCTAAAAAAATAAGGTCAATGATTGAGAGGAGAAATTTTACTCTACCACGGTTGTACAGATGAGTTTGTGCAACAGGCAAATCAAAGATTGACATGTGTCATTTTTTACTGTAGCCAGCACTATTTATTACTGTAGCAAACACTGTTGAGTACTGTAGATTTTTTTGCTACAGTGTACACTACAATACTCAACAGTATTGATACAGTATTAAATAGTATTTGCTATAGTAAAAAACGGTACATATCAGTCTCTGATTTGCTCGTTGCACAATCTCATCTGTGGTATAGTAAAATTTCTCGATTGAGAGAGGACAGCCGAAGCCCAGCACCACTGACAATGGTGGCCTGGCCATGAACGGTCACGATCTGGCAGTAGTTTATGGTCCTATTTTTTTTTATGTCGCGTTTGATTTTTTTTATAGCTAATATATTTAATAAATGATATCAATTTATAGAAGATAAAGTACAAAAACTAATTAAAAAGTTAAAAAGAACGATGCCATATTCTTGTAGGCAACAATTTATTTAGTCTCCCCCACGGGGACGCAGCATGGTTCGGCAAGAAAACTGCGAGGCCTTGCGGGCAGTGGGCAGTTCCAGCTTCCGACTGAAAAAATAAAAATAAAAACTACTTGCGTGGTTGCTGCGATGGGAGAAGGAAGCCATGGTACGGCTGGAGTGGGACGGCGCAAACTGTAACACTAAAATCGTCTGCAATACGGTAGAATCACGTTGGATTTTTTTTTGGTGTGTATAGGTATCACCTGGATGTTTTATTCGTAACAATCATCTAAATTTCGGATTGTTGGATTAGAGATCCAACGGTCTTTTATTTTTGGAGGGGATGGATTTTTTTTAGAGGGGGGAGACTTTTTTTGGAGGGGGCCGGGAGAATTTATGACCATTGGATCTCTAATCCAATGGTCACAAATTTAGATGATAGTTAGAAAGAAAACATCCGGATAATGTTTATCATACCCGTTTTTTGGTAAGAATCACTCTGTTCCTGTGAGATTGCGGTTCCGCTGTTGGCTTTTAATTAAAATTATATTATAACAATAATTAATTTTGTATGAGTTATTTAATTAAAAATAAAGAAAAAGATAAAAATACTATTATATCTCACGAACAATAAAAAAAGAAAAAATCAACAAAACAAAATAAAATAAAATTATAAAGTCGACATGCTAATTTTAGATTCTGACTTTTAAAGTCGGAAGTCTAAGCCACTTATAACAGTTCTTTAACTTCTGTATTTCAAACTGGCACGTAAACGACCACACTACGCTTAGAGCAACTTCAGCAGTAGCCCTCAAAACAAGGCTCCTACTTTTCATTTGAGGGCTCCCTTACTTTTGAGGACCCAGTTTTTTTGCATCTACTCCAACAGCACCCCTCAAATTTAAGCCCTCAAATCCATTCCACTACAACTGACACATGGGACCCACTCCTCATTCTCTCCCTCACCTCTCCGTCTCTGCCTCGCACCTCCCGCCGCCTCCGCTTCCCCCTCCTCCCTCCTCCTCACATCCGGCCGCCGGTGCCCCTCCTCTCCTCGGTTCGGCCGCGTCGCCGCATCTCCCGCGCGCCACCAAACACGATCCGCCGGCGTCATCCGCCACCGCCGCTACTCTTCACGGCCGCCGCCTCGCCATCAACATCAACGCCGACTCCTTCTACATCGCCCCTGCGCCATCACCGCCGTCCTCCCGCTGGGCACCACTCCATCTTCTCCACCGACGGGGAGCCACGGAGGTCCCTCATCGGGAGTCGCGTAGGCGCGTCGGGAGCCGGGGAAGAGGAGCCGCCAAGGAGGGTGGTGGCGGCGCGGGAGGAATCTGGCGGCGGCGGGGTATTTTGGCCGAGCAGGACGGGCGGGACGGGGGATCTAGCGGCGGCGGTGGCGGGGGATTGGAGGCGGCGGGGGAATGGAGGCCGAGCAGGAGGGGCACGGCGGGGGTTGGAGGCGGCGGGGGACGTTTCAGTCGTGCGGGAAATAAACGAGCAGAGCTGAAAAATGAGAGTCAGAGTAGGGGGCCCCTAGGAATGAGGGGTGGGAGGGTGATTTGAGGGCCTCCTCAAATTTGAGGGTCTAGTAGGGGGCTCTACTGGAGCTCGTTTTTATGGCTGAAGCCCTCAAATTTGAGTTTTGAGGGCTCAAGTAGGGCCCTGCTGAGTTAGCTCTTATCAACGACAAGTCTTTGTATTATCTGTCACTAACCACATGGTCCCATGGACACGTGCAGCTCAGTGGGGACCGCTTAATGAATCTAGGACGAGAAAAAAAAAAGGGAGTGGCAGGCAGGCCGGCCAATCGGCGCCGGAGCCCCGAGGCACGAGACAGTCGCAGCGCTCCCTCGTCAACAGTGCACTCACACCGTCACACGTCGCGCAGCCACTGACCAGCGCGGAGGGAGCAGTGAGCCCTCCACCCCTTCAGGCTCAGCGGCTACTAAACCAAGCCGAGCTGCCGTCTCTTCCTGTCCGAGTCTCCCAGCCGAAACAGGCAAAGAAGAGGCCGCCCGATCGACCGCGCGCTCGAGGCCGGCGGCCATGGCCATGGAGGACGAGGAGGGCATGTGGGCCAACACCACCAGCCCGAGCGCCTCGCCCCCGACGCCCGCCGCCTCCACCTGCAGCTTCATCTCTACCGCGCTCAGCCTCAGCTCCTCCCACCTCCGCTACTCCGGCGCCTCCCCGTCCCCGTCCCACTCCAGCGACAACAACTACAACAGGAGCATGGGCTGCGACGGCCGCGGCGGCTACAGCAATGCGGTAGCCGCGTCCTTATTCTCCTCCGCCGGCTCCTACCCCCACCTCGCGCCCTCCGCGCCCCTCGACTTCGGCCCCGCCCGCCGCGCGCTCGAGCGAGAGGTGTTCCTCGGCCACGCCGCCGCCACCTGGGCCGGAGCCGGAGCCGCCAGCGGCGACAGCACCGACCGCCGCAAGAAGCGCATGATCAAGAACCGCGAGTCCGCCGCGCGCTCCCGCGCGCGCAAGCAGGCCCACGTCTCCGAGCTCGAAGAGGAGGTGCAGTACCTGCTGCAGGAGAACGAGAAGCTCCGCGTCAAGTACGAGCAGGTGACCCAAACCCGCCGCTCTATAAATCTTTTTGCTAAGAATTAATTACCACAGCTTATTTACTAACTCGCCTCTTCTTGATCGAACCGCCGACAGCTGAGGGTGTCAGTGGAGGTGCCGGTGCCGGTGAAGAGGACCCTGCAGAGGGTGCTCTCGTCGCCATTCTGATCTCTGACGAGGAGAAGAAGCGAAGCTAGCATAAGCATGGGACTACGCAAGCACACCGATCAACCTCCTGCTGCTTCAATTCACTCGCTTGCTGTTCTTTTCTGAGGTGGAAATTAGTAGCGATTAGCGAGTACTGCCACCACTACTACTCACCTAGCTTGTGACCTTGGGTTGCAGTAGTATTTAGCAGCTAGTTCATGCATGTACATTCATATGGATATTATGGCTTTGGGGCGACTAGTGCCCGATTCCGGTGTTCGATATGGCACAAAAGTGAAGCTTATCTCTGCTTGATCTCCGGCTGCCAGTGACGTCGGTGGTCGTAGTATCCTTCCAGGAAGTAGGTGTAGGGAGGGAGAGGACCATCTTTCGGCCGCCGTCGGCTCGTCGGGGGGTCTCATCTTGTTGGAAGAGCAGGAGGGATGGAGGAACCCGATCTGTTGCAACAAATTAACGTCGGAGTTGAGGAGGAGGAGGAGGGATGGAGGAACTGCTCGGTTGTAACAAATTAACAAAGAGACGTAACATGGATATAATAACATGTAATAAAAATTCCTCATGTTGCAAAAACCAATCACAAACAAAAATGGATTTTGTTAAACATCATTCGGATTTTTTTTCTAATGATCATCCAAATTTAAGACTGTTAAATTAAAAATTTAATGGCCATGATTTCTCATCCCTCCCCCTCAGTGGCGGAGGACGGGGAAAAAATGAGGTGGGGCGGATCGCCCGTCGCCCGCCCGCCTCCCACCGCCGCCGCCGCTTCTCTCGCCGCCTCCCGCCTCCCGCCTCCCGTTAGGCGGCGGCGCTGGATGGAGGAGGACCGGAGGAGGAATAGAGATGGCGCAGTTCATGGAGAGAGGAAGAGAAGGAGCGCGATGAGGAAGAGCAGAGGAGAAGATGCGAGGCGGCGCGCTGTGGCGACGAGGTGTGCGAGGAGCCGGGAGCGGTTGGCCGGCAATGGCGAGTTGCGGGGAGATCAAGAAGCGGCGCGAACCGAGGAGAGTCTGCCGCGCGGTGGGAGAAGGAAGAGAGAGGCGCGGAGAGGCAAGGAGGCTCGCCGGCGGAGTAGAGGAAGAGGAGGCGCGATGGAGGGTGGTGGATGAAGGCGCGCTTGGTGGCGCGGTGGTGGAGCTGCGGGTGGCCGTGGTTGGCCGAGAGGTGGTGAATGGCGGCGGTGTGTTCGACGGCCGCCCGCCTCCGCCGCCCGCCGCCCGCCCGCCTCCGCCGCCGCATCAAGGCAGCGCGACGCTGCACCTTGCCCTATCGGGTCCTCCGCCACTGCTCCCCCTTGAATCCTGTCCTCTCCTTCTCGAAAAAAAATCTCTCCTCTTTAAAAAAGGGGTCTCTTGATCTCTAATTCAATAGTAAAAAATTTAAATGATAATTAGGAAGAAAACATCTGGAAGATGTCTAAACACTCCCAACAAAAATTTAGCCACAAAAAAGATTAATAAAGCTTAAAAAAACATCCAGTTGAAACAAATATTGATAAAGCTTGAAACAAAAAATCTAAGGGCCTGTTTGGTTGGTGCCTAACTTTGCCATGCCTAAACTTAGGCAATATGTGGCTGCCACAGAAAGTGTGGCTAACAAAATCGAAGCCATACTTGTAGCAAAGTTTGGCAAGAAACTGAGTCTATGACGTGTGGGGCCTGGTGCTATGAAAGTGTGGCATGCCACAGTTGCGTCAGTGAACCAAACAGCTACCTAAAAACTGTGGCACGCCTAACTTGTGGCTAGACAACTTCTGATCATGAACCAAACAGGCCCTAATTGCAACAACTCTTAGCGACAAAAAAGGTAACAACAAAACCATAAACTATTGTAACAAAAAATGATTCGAGTGTAATAGATCACGACCTTGACTGCAACAAAAAAAATAAACTTACTACAATATTTTTGAGATTATACGCTACAACAGATTTAAACACTCTTTGAAACAAATGATAAAAAGGTTTTCAACAAAAACGAACAAATATCACAACAAATCAGATCTGATCGAACTCTCGTTGTCACGTCGGCCTTTTTCATGGTATCATCATCTCTTCGCCTCTAACTGCATTGTCCTTTGTTTGACGTCTGTTGCCTCAGCTCCTTCAGCCTTGGTCCCATTAAATTCGGCGAGCTTCGGCCGCAATAGTAAAATAATCTGACAAGCTTCAACCGCAATAGCAACAAATCTGACGAGCTTTGGCTACTCTGCGGGAATGGAAAATCCCCGAGCTCAAGCTATGGTAGCCTCGTAAGAGCTAGAATGATAGCATCTTGGGAGAGGGAGAGGAAAGGAAGAGATAAAAGAACTAGGTTAATAGTATATATGTGGTGAGATGTATGGATGAGTGGATGGAGTAGATGCCCCATATTTTACCAGTTGTGTTGGACGCACGGCCCTATCATTACCCTATGGCTTTTGCTTTTAATTAGGGGTTGTCTTATGGTTACTGATAACTTCAGCATGTAACTTAATCATGTAGCTCTTGCCTTGTTCTGTACAGTGGCTGCAGCTGCTTGCTTGGTCAGTTGGTGGGTGTCCTGTTGTAGTGTTACCACCATATACACTACCACTATGTTTATTTTGCTTGGCCCATGGAATTAGGCAGAAAGTTTGAGCTTGACTGCACAAATGTGGTAACTATTGCTTCATGGAACAGTGACATTTTGGGGCCGTGGCAAGAGCCTAGGAAAGAAACAGCGCCTCATCTTCTCTGTTCCTCGGATCGATGGGCGAATGTTTTTTCTTTCATTCTTTCTTTTTCGACTATTTGTGTGATGATCTTGATGCGCGTGTTCGCCTGTCGGTTTCAGAAAGCGAGATGCTCTACTTCAGAATAGTATGGTTGTTGGCTTGTTGCTAGCCCTCCGTGAAGTCGTTTTCTCCTTTCTGACTTCAAAGCCCCTCGTCCTGAATGTTATAGCCTTGTTCTTTTTTAGTTTTTTTTAATGGCTTTTAGCCTTGATTTCTCGGAAATACGAAATAAATAGGGTGCGCCCTCCATTTTGGTGGCTCAACCGTCTCAAAAAATACAGATAAAAGTCATCAGCCGTAGCAAAAAAGAATAAGGCGCCATATTTTTTGTTTGTGTTTCCCATGCCATTCCAATGAAATCAAAACTATTTTGCATGCAGGTCTTGTTTGGATCAACTGGTGCAATTATTTAGCTTGTCTCTGTGGCTCACAACTTGCTCTAGTTGTGAATTAACCAGCCAATTATTCAGCTTGTCTCCATGCCCCACATGACATGCTATAGTTGTAAATTAACTAGCTGAATAATTGTGCGGTTAGATACTATAATATATATGTTTATATGGGAATATAATTATATTGTTTATACAATTGTAAATGCTATTGTTTATACATTTTTAATCTGCACCGTTATAATCTGGATCCATCGCAATCGACAATGTATTACCTTTTCTTTTTCTTCAATTAAAGTGGTAATTTCTACCATTTGAAAGCAAACGTGATGACTTCTTTTTATACCATTTTAATAATATAACTAGTAAGGTGGACCGCCCATTTGTGCGGCTATATTTGTTTGAAAGTTTGTAGTATCAAGTGATATAACTTAGATGTTTGAGCCTATATATTTATGTATCTTGCAGACTACTTAAAATTTTAAGACATTATAAACATTGGAAATGATAACATATAAGCCAAAAGAAAATACAACTGAGAAACATAATTGAAGTCTAAGCTTTAATTGAAGAAAATCATTGAGCATAAGAAGTTGTTGGGTTCTTAAAAATACAACCACTCTCTATCATGCTGGGATAATGTAGTTGCACACTCCAATTCTTTTCCATTAGTTAGTCTTTTCTAAAATATATGCAACCACATGTATCTCTATTTAATCTCAAATAATACGTTGATTATGTACACGGCAAATTATTTTATTACTTTATATGGTATTAGAGTGCCTTGCTTATATAAACGCCGATGCACCATAGACGACCTACTTTGAACTTATCTTCTCTCACGCGATGACCGGTTGCCCTATCGAACTGTGTGTCTTCTATCTCTTCTTTCTACCATAGCTTTTCTGCTTCAACCTCCAACAGTTTATTTCTCTCAGTTACTATCCCTTTCAATAAAATATTTTACCATATAGTTATCCTCTACTTCTATTTAATTACTGTTTAATGTTGACCGTTTTGACATCAAACAAACATACATGTGTAACCATCACTAATCCCTGTTGGGGACACCTGTCACGATCTCTCCGATGGTTCTGAGTCTATTCCCTATGGCCACATCATATCTATCCTGAGCTCTTTGCTCTTTCCCTTATGTACGCCCGTGCTTCTATTCGTATGGATGCATACATCTATGTACACATGCATGATGTTATACATATTCAGTGTCCTCTTCTCTCACGTCGGTCACTCATCTTCTTCGACGCCTGCCAACTCAAAAATGTTGCTTTCTCACTAACCGTGCAACCTCCCATCTTCACTGATGTCGGTATGTCTTCTTTAGTCGTTGTCTAACGGTACGAAGAACCTTCTCACCATCGTTCATTACTGTTTAATATTAGTTTCGTAATATTATGTTCCAATAATTGTATGATGTTATATTTGAACCATGAAGGATGTATGTATTAACCCTGTTAATCTGACTAATAATCACTTATCACATAATAAAACTTGATTGGTTGATAACATTGCGTGAGCTATATGATAATACCTCTTTAGGATAATTCCTATATCACTATCACCTTATCATTATTCCACATCGTCCTCATGTCAAGAACCATGTCTCTCCATTTTCATCCCTAGCATTCCTTTTCACCTCTCATAACTTTATCGTAACATTATCCTCGCCATCTCTTAATTTCCTTAAATTCATATTGTATACTCTGTCCATGAAGTATCAGCTATCTTATCATCATATTATCATTCCCTATCATCCTCATATCGGGAATTATGTGTATTCATTTACAACCTTAGCAAATCCTCGCACTTTTCCTAATTTTGTCGTAACTTTCTCTTAGTTCCTTAAATTCACACCATATAACATATTAATAATATAACGGTTATATGGCCTGGAATTATCCACATATAGGGGAGATTTTCACCCACTTAGTAACGGACGGGGGGCCGTACACTCTTGTTACTCAGGATATTACACGCTGTCTGCAGTTATACAGTCGAGGACAGCGTTGTGCCTGACTATTCTCATATAACCGGGCATGTGGGGAGTAATCGCCAGCGCTATTGCCATAACTTGTTAAATAACAATTTTCTTTAATTACACTGTTTCTACGATATCCATCTCCGATCTATATCAGTGTTTCCGATAACCTAGTTTCATTGCACTTAACCTATGTCAATTGCTTGCTTGCTTACTTGTCCTTTACTCGCCGTGTTGCGACCATTGTTGAGTACTTACTGAGATTTTCAAATCTCACGCTTGCTTTTTTCATTCTCAGGTAAAAACCCAGTGGAGTGATAGCATCATACATGGGTGGGAGCATTCGAGTTATCAGCACCGTGACTTGCCACTAGTTGTTGTTTTATTCGTTCTTTATTTGGTTAGAAGTGGACCGGTCCCATATTTCAGACATTGTTTTAGCCTCTGTTGGTCCTTTAGTAAATCACCTTTAAAGTTTATTTACTCGTGATCTTTATTATTGCTTTTATTTTTATTCTTCATTTTGGTGATGACGTTCCATAGTAGTATCTCACATCGGTATATGGGTGCTACAAGTATCTAGCTTTCAAACAGAGTGCCTTTTTAGGATGAAGTTTACTGGTTGATTGTAGTATACACTGTAATAACTTCATTTATATCAACAAAAATTGTACATGAGTTTATCTCCCCTTATACGGCTCTCTATAAAGTCATCAATAAAAATCACTACGAATAGACCTCCATTAGTTTTTGTTGTGACTCGTGTGGCACCCGTTTTTTTCTCGTGGACCCCAAAACCAAAGAGCATAGCTTCACAAGCCAAGGACGGATCCTTTATGAGGTTCATCTTGGTCTCCCCCGTCAATCAGGAGTTGTTGTCGGCATAACATCGCCGTAGATTTTAAACTGATCTTTTTGCTCCAACACTTCAGAAACTCCAATATAGTATATTTGCCCCAAAAAAACTTCAAAATAGTATATTTATTTATTATTATTAGTCCGTAGGAGTATTGTCACACAGAAGAACATAAGTCCCCGCAAGCCGCAACTTGGTAGTACTAAGGCCTCGAATTTTACATAATTTCATAATAAAAGTTGTTCAATTCATGTATTAATTGGAAAGAAAAATTCACATTCTAATCAGGGCCTAGGTCCTGGTTGTAGTGAGATGTGCCCCGGGCCAGGGACCCATCAATAAAATGTTAGGCCATTAGGGTACAAATGAGCACGCCCTATTGTCCAAAGCCATAATTTTCTCCCTGCCTTTGTCCTGATCACGACCATTGTCTAGAGATATTTTGTGAAACCATATTGGATATATATGAAACAGCTGTCCTTGGTGGGTTCATTTTAGTTGTGGTTTATATTTTTTTTTAGTCTAAGTATAAGTAATTATGTGAATAAATTGAATATCGATAAGTCATTTTAATAAAATTATCTTGATAAATTGCTTTGAAACATCAATGAAGAAACTATCATATTTATTTATTTGAGAAAATACATAGACAAAAAAGAACTCAACTGTAGGTAAGATTCTAGTAGTAGTAGAAGTGAATCGTGGCAAATCTCCCACCACATACAAAAATGTTGTAGCCTTTTCCACAAATGTCTTCGCTTAGTTTCTCATGTATTCGTGAAGCGCCTTTTCTTTTCTTTTTCGTATGAAGGGAACAGAAGTACTAATAGTTCTGGAAAAAAAAGGGTTTTATATGCACCATAATTGTTGAAAAGGGTGGTAAGGTGGCAACCCAAAGCTTAGTGCGTGGCCCTGATCAATTCGACTTCGGCTTTTGGTTTCTGGTTTATTTTTTACTATTCATAAATTTCGTCTTTTTCTGAACTTTTAGCTTTTTGTTGAGTTTTTTTGCCTGTTCTTTTTTTTCCCATATTTGTTTGTATTATATGTAATGGGCTAACATTTTTTTATATTTTTAAATTTTTTAAATTTAATTATGCTAAATAAGCCTCTGTCAGCTACAGTGCTTTTTTCAGCCAGCTACAGTGTTTTCAACCATAAGCCATGTGCTTTTAAACCGAACCGATCACCACCAAGTGGATGAACAGAAGCATGATCAATTAGCTTAGATACACGTGATGATTGTTGGTGTACAAACCTAGCCAAAGAAGAACATTGTTTAATTTATCCCTTTGTTGCGGAACCAACCAATACTTTTAGTATAAACTAGCAGAATTTCTGTTGTAATTGTATAGCTAAGTAACAATACATTTATATTTAAAGTAGAGTTGTATTTGTTCTACGACTCAAAATAGTTATGATTGTAGTTATATTTATTATACAACTATAATAGTTTTAATATATATACATGATTAATCTTTACTATAATAATTTAGACTTACCAAATAAATAATTCAAATCTTAGTTTTTCTCTTATTAACATGAAAAGTTGTAGCCACTCTGTAAGCAACCTCTCTTTCGATTAAAAAAAAGAGAGGTCATGCAAGCTTCCCCCTAAAGTGGCTTTGTATAACTATATAAATATGTAGATGAACGGCTAAGATCCTGTTTCGTATAAGCTTCTAAAAACTGTTTTTATAGTAAATAACGCTTTTATAGTATATAGAATTTAAATGAAGTGTATTTTTAAGATATGATCTATTAATCGATTGTAGTAGACACTATAATGATTTCACTTATATTGACTAAAATTACATGTAAGTATCTCTTTACAAACTTTTTTTATAAATTGCTATTATTTATTAGCTAAAATCATCAGCAAAAACTAATATAAATGATCTCTAAGTGCCAATATAAACGGCCGTCATGTCTGATAGACAAGGATAGTACTAATATGGGCTAAAGAAATGCGCCTGAGGAGGGAAAGAGGAGGTTTGTGTGCACACAGTGAGTAATTACTAGATTCCATTGGCCTGCTAATAATCTTTCGAGCTTTCGAGGTGGGCTTTTTCTGGGAAGTCTCAATACGGTACTTATCATCTAGGCTGTGAATAAAGCCAAGTTTAAGCAAGTTTAGTGTCTTAAGCTCAAGCTCAGTAGAAATTTGAACCGACCTCAAGCGAGCGTGAATTAAGATCCAAGCCTAGAGCTCGATTCGAGTTTAACTCGAATAAGCTCAATAACAATTAAAATAATTTATATACACTAATATTCAACAATAAAAAAAGTAGAGTTCAAGTTTGGATCGAGTAAACTAGGTAAGAGTTAATATGTATAAGGGCTGTAAAAAAAGCTAGAACCTCACAAGTTACTCGAGCTCGGCTCATTAAAACTCGTAAGTTTAGGATCAAACTCAAACTCGACTCAGAAGTTTGAACCAAACTCGAATTAATTCTAGAGCGAACTAAACTTGAACAGCTTATAAACCTTCTTTTTTTCTTACCGTCCTAGTGTCATCTGCGGTGATTCGATAAACTGGAAGCTCCTCGCGGTAACGAGGACATCGTAGCCATGTGGATTTTGATCCAGAGTCTAAAATAAAGAGCTATGGACATAGATATTGTGATTCTCTACCCTTTGGAAGGATAGAGATCGCGTGCAGTCGCTACCAACGGCTTAGATTCACACTACGGTACATACACTACAGTACACATCTGCAATACTTACCGATTTAGGAAGCATTTGTATTATCTTTTACTTATGTCTTTTAGCTAAAAAATAAATAGTTATAACTGAAGAAAGTGACTTTTAGAAGCAGTAAGCGAGCTATGGAAAAAGTGGGGGAGAGATACATGCGTGTGACGAAAACGAGAGGAGTGGAGTGTGTGATGCACCTGTGACCCCTGCCTTAACTCTGGAGCGAGACGATAGCGAGAGAAGTGAAGAAACCGTTTCGAAAAGCTAAATATTCTTATTGACTTTTAATTTTTCTAAACTGAATCTAAAAGTAGAAACCAATTCGAACATGTCTTAGGCCACCCAATTTTTGGACCATCTACCTTCCTAGCTGGGAATGCATTGCGTATCTAGCATTATAACAATATTTTTTTTAAAAAAAAAGTTTAGCTTCTGAGCGTTCGTTTTTATAAATTTAACCTGCTTTGTCCAGTGGCGGAGAGGGGGGGCCGAGGGGGGGGCCTGGCACCCCCAAGCTTCTACTAATCCTCCATGTAGAAGGTCTTGGCTGTGAGATATATGCAGCAGTTGATCAGTTGTCAAGTCATTTGGTCTCTCAGCATGTCTTGGCTGTGCAACCAGAAGAACTAATTGCGGAATAGTGAAACAATCTATTTAGAACTCCCATAGTCAATCAGAAGAAGCTGATGCTATAGAGGCTGGCATATACAAAATGAAGATAGATGCCGCGCATTGGCTGCACAGGCTAATGTTCATCGTCAAGCTGCTTGTCTGTTGAAGCCTGAAGGTAGGTCATGGTGAAGAACCGCATCCCTGAAAAGTGCATCCAAGTTCATTTGAATTCTGAATCGTGGATTAAATAATTGTAGGCTTTTAATTTAAGATGCACCTTTCACTTGTATGGAAAATACTGCAAAGGATAACTTATTCTTTGTCCTTTGACATAAACCTTCACTTAGCCTGTTAAGTGGTTCAGTTTCAGGCTTTCTGCAGAAATCATGGTCACTCGGCAATCCACTCAACCAACTGTACAGATAGTTTGGTGAGCGGCATTACTAATTGGCCGCAAAGATTAGTAATGATGATATTATTAAAGCCTATGATCTTGTTGGTAGTCGTAGAGCCAAATTTAAGTTAATAGGGATGTAATTTTCTTTGCATTGTAATTTGCGAAACATATTACTTTGATATGTGACTTTAGATCGGTAAATCCGGTATGGTTGATTGGTTCTACTCTACTTATTGTTCATATTACCCCCTATATTCAATTCCTGGTTCCGCCTGGCTCTGTCACTGTGGTAACAGCGGCACAGCTCAGCAGCAGGACACCTCCTCGGCAGGCCGCTCCAGCTCAGAATTTGACAAACGGTCGTGGTAGGTGGTGGGGTCCATCCTGCAGAGTAGCGCAAGCTCAGCAAGGGCGCCTTGCCTGCCAAGCACGGCCAAATCGGCAGGTGCCAATCTGAGCTACAGCTGTGAATGTTCCAAAGTGCTTGGCAATTCTACCATCGTGCATTGTTTTTAGAAGTCATCGTCATGCAATTTTATATGATGCAATTTAGCTACCAAGGAATGTAAGACAAGCGGACACTAAGATGAGCTTCGATAGGCATCTGTCCATGTGGCCATGCTCGGCAGGCCTGGCGCCGTTGCCGAGCTCGCGTTACTCGACATGTTGGCTGACCATTCCATTCGTCCGATTTTGAGCTGAAGCGGCCTGCCAAGGTGTCCTCTACCGAGTTAGGGCAGCACCACAGACGATATATATCACCAATGCTGCTGCCACAGCGACAAAGAAGGTCAAATTTGCGAAAACGTGCGTCTGAGAGAGCAATTTTTTGGGGAATAAAGTCCACTACGGTGCTAGATATGCGATGCTGTGTGGAGGGTTCGACTCACATGCTGGGCCCTACACTTAGCGCCGTGCAGAGGTGCCCAAGAGCCTGACATGTGTCTCAAAAATTCAAAAAAATTCCGAAAAATTCAAAATTATACTTTTAAAAAATCCAAAAAATTGTAAAAAATACTTTTTTAAGTATAAAAAGTATTTTTCTTAAATTTGTTTTTGTTTTTTACTTTTATTTAAAAGTATTTTTAAGTACATAAAAAATACTTTTTTAATAACAGTATTTTAAAAAGGTACTTTTTATAATTTTACGGATTTTTTTAAAATATATTTTTGAATTTTTCGAAACTTTTTTAAATTTTTAGGGACACATGTTAGGCTCCCGGACACCCTGCACGGCGCTAAGTGCAGGGGCCAGCATGTGAGCCGAACCCCTGTCGAGCCCGAGGGCTCCTGAATTCAGCGCTGCAACATGCACGGGGCTGCTGTCCTTGTGTTTCTCTAGGTATACGTGTAGCCACATGAGCTAGGGCCACGTGGTGGTCAGCCGGAGCCAGATCCAGCCAATCGAGGTGAGCTTGCAAAAGGCGTCTCGGCAGGTACGCCATGGCATGCATGCGCTGTGTATGACGGTGTGCTGTGCGCTTATCACCAGTGGGGCTGTGCAGGTGCAGCCATCACAAGAAAGCAGGAATATTGACGTGTCCAACGCCGACGCGGCCCCGTACACCACCGCGCGGTACGTGTTTCCTAGGGGCTGTTTGATCGTCGCCGGTCGCCGGTCCTTCCTCATCTCGCCGGACGATTTTTGGCGTTTGGTGACACCAAAGAACCTTGTTTTACCAGGCAAACTTGTCCTTCTCCGAGCAAGACGAAAATCTTTAGCCGTTCAGGCGAGCCAAATCAGCTCTCCCGAACGGGCCAATGCTCATGCCCACGCGCCATCAAACCGAGGACGAATCGAGCTCACACATCTCGCCGAATTGAGCTCTTTCGCTGCCGAATCGAGCTCACACGCTGGCCAATCAAGCTCCTCTTCTGCTGCATCGAGTCTTTCAAATAGCGCCAGGAGCTCTTCCGTGTCGCCTCCGACCATACCGAGTCCATTTGCCAGCGCATTGGCTCGATCCACTGGCTGACGGCCTCGATCAGCCCGCTTCACGGTCAGAGTGTCACTCCACTGGGCTGAAGTAAACTGGTTTATAACTAAAATTATATTGTAATTGGCTAAAATTATACTTTAACTGATAGTGATTTATTTGGCGTAAATAAATTTTAAAAAAATAAAAAATAGGTTAGCAAATTACAGACAATACAAATGAATACAGAAAAAGAACCATTAAAAAGCTAAAAAAACCAAAAAAAAGATGAAACTTAGAAATAGTGAAAGTTAAGCCAGAAGGCAGAAACTCAAGATGAAATGAGCAGAGCCTAGATCTAAATCATAGAGTCGTCATCGGCCACTCAAGTCATTGTCACCAGCAAAACCGACAAACAAAGAAACTAAACACACAAAAAAAACTTGCCTTATGGCCTGTTCAGTGTTCACATAGGTTTTTGGTTTTGACTTTTAACTTATGAATAGTAACAGCTTTATAGATAAGCTTGTAGAGAGGCACTCATATGTGATTTTGGCCGATATAAATAAGATCGATGTAGTGTATAATCAACTAGTAAATCTTGTTTTAAAAGACATTTTATTTAAAAGTTAGATATCAGAGATAAATTATTTACTATACCAAACAGATTTTAGTAAGCCAATATGGCCAGGGCCTTACTTTGCCAAGCTAGGCTAGTCTCTCTCTCTCCTTGTCTGGTGAGCTCGTCTCCCCCGCTCCCTGCGTACATATGCCCTGGCCCCTCTCCCACTCCTTAACGCCACACCGCTCACACGATGCACGTACCGATTGACCGGAGAGAGGCCAGGACATAACATACTACACAGGCAGTGGGCGCACAACCTCTGGCAGTTCAGCCGGCCGGTTTGACGGTCGCGTGCACGGGCACTCCACCTGCCTGCCGGTTGCTGTACACGGGTGGCGCTCTGTCTACCACTGATACGCCACAGGGGATGAGATATTACGTGCAGCTCAAATCACAAACCCCACGCGTTGCCACGGGGACAATGAAGAGCCGAGATGAACTAGGGTATCAAAAGTTGTGAACGTAAGAGTTAAGTTGCATATAAGAGCGAAGAACTAGAATTGCACTTACATACAAACGCACATGGACAATTGCCAATCTCATTTTCAGTTGCTTGATCCACCCTACCATGTTCAGAGAACCATGTTCGAGCATCACAACATTACATACATGATGTAAACCTGGTAGCACCGAAATTTGAGTTGCAGTATTAGCTGAAAATAGGCAGGATGTAACACGGAAAGGAAAAAGATCACAACGCTAAAAGGATAGTCTACCGATCATACTGAGGGTGGCAGTAGCACAGCAAAGCTCCATCTTTGGTCATCGTTCCCCTTCCCCGTCGGCCCGTCCCCCCTCTCCGTGCCCAGCCACCCCTCCCTCTCTCGACCTCCACTCCCCTCCCTTGTCGGCCTGTTCCCCTCCCTCATGCCCAGCTGCCCCCACTGCTTGACCCCTCCCTCTCTTGGCCACCACTCCCTCCTCGCCCACTGCTGTGCCCCACGCCCCGCCACCGCCTCCCCTCCCTCTCTTCGTTGTCGCTCCCCCTCCCCCGTGCCCGGGCGTCGCCTGCTCCCTCCTTGGCTCCTTCCTCCCTGCTACCTCCTCTCTCTCTCTCGGTCAGATCCAGGGCTTACCTTCTTTGGCGCCATCAAGATCCGGTCCTAAGTCTCCGCCGCCAACCAGATTCGGCCCTCAGCCACATCAAGCATTGTCCACGTGGGCGGGATGAAGTCCTCATCACGCTACTGTCAAGTCCAAGCTTCCCCATCGTTGACATCGGTGGGACCCAATCCTCATCTTTCTTGTCGACTAGATCTAGTCCTCGTCTGCGCCATTGCCAACCATCCTCATCCGCGCCACCGCTGCTAGTTGTCGAGGTTCGTACGCAGGCTAAATGAGGCAACCGTAGTCTATTGGCCTTAACTTGCCTAGGCCAACACAACATGCCTTGTAACCTCCTCAGACTATGCTTGGGTTTAAGGCTAAGTCTATAGGCCACTACGGCACGGCCCATTGATTTAGCCAGGCTAATCAGGCCGTCCCTAAACGGTCCATACCTAGCTGCCCGGTGCTGGGCCGCCCGTTTGACCAGGTCCCGTTGATCCGTTGCCTTTGTCTCCTCCTTTGCTACTGTAGTTTGGCACTCACTTCGGTGCAAAAGGACTGACCTGGGCATTGTGATGGGCAGAGGCCCGACAAGGACTTACTGCATAAAGCCTAAACAAAACATTACTATAAAATGCCCGGCTCCCATTTTCTGACCGAAACATTGAAAATGCACGACAGTTATATCTGTTTCCATGAAATCCCTGCATTCCTTAGCCTATGCCTGTTAAGAACCGTAGGGAATCCAGCATGACCTGATGTTTCCAGCATTCTGAAGTCTCCTGATCACCTGATGTTTTGGGTAAGATTCAGGAGGATGACCCTCCGGTCTCTGCTTTCATGGAAAGCAGACAACCCTGATCACCTGATGTACAGAAGAACATTCACATTTCGTATTTCCACAGGCATATCGGTCTTCAAATGAAATGAAAAATGACAAAAAAAAATTATTCTGATAACATCATAGAATACGGACAATCTCACTGCTGCAATAGCCCGAATCGTTCCTCCAAGAACATAAATGAGCAGAGTGGTGCATGCACCCAAAAATGACGGGGTGATTCCAAAATAAGCCCCAGATAACATCCACAGCAGTCAACAGGACATCATCCATGATGAAAAGGCACCGATCATTTCTTTTCAGACAAAACTATACAAACAAAAAAAAAGGATTTCTACTTCTGGAATTTATTTCCTATTATTGGTGTGTTTGCCCCCTCAATGCCTTTACGTGCAGCCATCATGTCTGACCTAAACAAACAAAACTTCCGACTCTGAAGATGACCCGCTGTACATCCATGATCAATCTATCACGAAACCTCCGCCCGTGACCAAATTAAGAATCCTTCTAATAGGTTCTCCAGCGATAGCAAGCAACTCTGTTTCGTCATCTCATCCTGCATTTTTCCTCAAGGAAACACTTCAGTTAGTACCTCATCTCAGCAAGTACTAGCATGTATTCAGATAAATAACAAACCAATATGGAGTGAAAGACAGCATGAGCGGTGGAACCAACCTGATTTGCAGGTTGGAGGCCTTAATGAAGTAACCATTCTGACCAATCATTGCGCCTTCGGACATTATTTCCCTGTTAGCATACAAGACCGGTAAAACATGCAAATATAAGGCATGTGAGAGCTCATCATCTTAATAGGCAGAAACAGTGGGCACACAAGATGTAAAGCCAGTGTTGTATGTGTAGAAGAACCTGCACTTCCAATATCTCAGAGCCCCGAATAGCATCTAGTATATAGTTGGTATCTACCAAGTCTGTAAATCTCCTCATCTACGAAAGAACACAACAAAGTTCTGGTGAGTAGAACTGTTACAAGAACACACCTGGATCATTATAAATAGCAATATACATTGATCTAAATCACTGGTGTCAAAGCAAAATGAGATCACCACAATAAGACTTCAATATAGTTGCAAATCAGTCAACTTCATGAGTATGTAATTATTACCAAAAATTATACAGGAAATGTGAAATGCCATTTTTTTTATACCAGCATCAAATATGATCAATTATCCAGTCCCTAGTCCAATTAATGTATACTGACGAACTTTCTTGAACAAACATTGTTTGATTATATATTCCCAACAACTGAACCTTGGTAAGCTTTTGTAATCAGATATCTTCATGTATGAAGTGTTCAAGCATACTCAAGTAAAAGTTTCCACTTTCCAATCCTCATTTGTGAGTTGCCGTTAATTCATCAAGCATGCCAACCATCTCCACATATTCACAATTGTATGCCACATTGTCATCTTTCCTTCAACGTCCCCATTTTCACTTTATGAAAATTTGGAACTTATTACATATTGACATACAATACAAGACCAATGTTTTAAAGACATTTTCACACCATGTAGATATCAAAACTAGCCAATTATTCTGTTCAACAAAAAATAGCCAATTATTACTTGATAAATGTTAGCAGATAGTGCTCACATAACGATAAACGGACACAAGACATTGCAACCTTGGGCCAACAGAAGAGTCTGCATGTCATGCTTTCTCAATGAATAGAGCACAAGGGTAACATACAACAATAAATCCAGAGATTTAAAAAGGCAAATCTCAAAAGTAAAATTCCGTAGGAACCCTCCTCGGTAATATATGTAAATTGTAGAAATGCAATGCTGCGGCAACAAGTCTATTAACCCAAATACCTTCAACGATACTTGCAGGTAATGTTAGAACAATATGCAAACAAAAAAGGAGAGTACGGAATATAGTAAACATAATCCAGTGACAATGGTAGCTTCCTAGTAAGAGTAGAGGGTGTTGGATGCTAGTGCAGCAGGCAAAATAAAGTTACAACTTACAACAGAAAATGAGGGAAAGGGGGGGTATCAATAGGTACAAACTGAACGGTTAGCCTTGTGCATTCATTTTACAAAACAATGGAGGATTACATACTACTGCCACAGAAATTTCTAGATCAAACACAATATAGGAATTTGGGTGGACCAAGTGGCGAATGCACTCTCAGTGATCTTACAAAGTTCCAACACAAATGCATCTTACAAAGGAAAATTGGACTTCTTTTTTCTAAATAAATAAGAAAATGCAAATTAGTTCAAGACAACAATGCAAAGATAACCTCTGGGGATACTGGCATTTGCCATCTACTGCTAAGAACTTATTCCGAAGCACCAACTTCAGTTCCTTATTCTCATCGCATTTTCTATCTTATAAACTCAAAAAGTAATTTGGCGATAGCTACTTAGGTAAAAAAATCTTAACACCAGATGCCATCTTTGAAATACCATCTGATTGTACCGTCTTGCAATATCGTACCTATTTCATCTATTACCTAGAAAGAAATGGCTGGTCAAATGCAGGTGTAGCTAGTCATAATAATGTTGTGCAAAACTAGCCTAAATTACAATCCAGAAAGAAAAATAAACAACTGGAACAAAGGCAAGAACAGATGCAATGCTATTACGCAAGGTACAGTGAATCAAGAATTGTAACATAACACTTCACAGAAGTATCTTTTATTGCCTTGCTCAACAAAAGCATAACATCCTCGTTGTACTATTGTCACTTTTTTGCGAACATTGAGAACCACAAATTATGCAGAAAACTAACTATCATTATGATCTAGCCATTTATGAAAAAATGCTTGTCTTTCCTACAACAGACCAAGTAAAATTTCCAAGTTATGAGAATGCAACATAAGTTATCTATATAAACAAAGCCGGCAGAAGAAGCACATAAGTGTTTAGCGTATCTGGGGGAAAACTAGGAAACCACAGGAAATCAAGAATCAAAACATAAATGGAAATAACTAACCCGGTTGAATTGAGCGATTAGATTGATAGGTACCCATCCTTGATCATTCATACGTCTCCTTAAGTATGTGTCGTGGCACAGATTATTAGTGCTAGCAACATAGCAGGTGAAACACGCAATTAGCAGCAAGAACCAGCAATAGCACTTCAAGAGAAATCAAGCATATTCACTACCTAAAATAGAACTCCATCTGCAGGCGAATATCCTCTTGGAGATTTTGCTGATCCTGGTGAACCCATAAAGGTTGCATTGGCTGCCGGACAAGATGCATGTTCTGGAACTGCTCCACTGGTGTGAGGTAGAAAGGATAGGCTTGCACATCACCTGTCCACACCACACTAACCACATTACAACAAAGAGATGGGAAGTTATTGCAAATAGTGGCAGGATGAATTTCAGGCTCACCAGGGTACACAAAGGGCGGAGCATATGGCACAAAAGGCTGTGGCACCATGAAATGGGCAGGGGGTGGTGGCGGTGGTGGTCGGTGAAAAGGCCCAGGCTGGTAGATGCCCGGCTGCTGCTGCTGGTGCCGAACCGGCGACAATCGAGGATAGTTCCTAGGGGTGAAACTGCCCCCTCTCTCATGGTCACGGCGATTCCGACCACCACGACCGCTAAAGCCATTGCTACTGCCACTACCATTTTGGGCATTATTGTTCCAGAGGTTTCCGCTGCCACCACTATTTCTATTGCTCCCATCACCACTGCCAGTGCCATTATGGTTGCTGCCACCACCACTACGACCATGACTATTCCAGTTGTTATTGCCAAGAGCCCTTCTATTGCTGTCATTGCCACTGCCACTGCCAGTAGCGCCGCCGCTATGGACACTATTGTTCAGGTTGCTGCTGCCACCACCATTGCTACTGTTGCTGTCACCATAGACGCTGTTGCAGCCGCTGCCACTACCAATGCTTCCATTGTTCCAGTTGCCATCACCAGCACCACCGCTGTTCCCGTCACCACTGCTATTATTACCAACGCTGCGGCCACCACTGCTCCCACTGCCACCGCTGCCACCTCCGTTGTTTCCACCGCTGCCGCCACCATGCCGAACTGGATTTGGTTGGTTTGTGCTGCCATTGTGGTGCGAGGAGGCCGCGGCGGTGTCATTGGGAGGAGGAGACGAAGAGGTAGGGTTTGAGCCAGTGGGGATCGGATTAGCAACCGGATGCGGCAGCGGCGATGAAACAATCAAATCCTCCTGATTGCATCAGTAGATTCATCAAACAGATAAAAACATTGGGTTATACTGGATAACAAAAAAGGGAGAGAATTTCTAGATGTATTCGCATCGAAATATATCGAGTTCGCGAGATTTAGTACCGATGCGGAGGGAGCGGACCCATCGGGGAGGGAGTCCGACGAGGCCGATTTGGACCACGCGCGCCCCGACACCGCGAGCGCCGGCCACGACGCGTCGCCGCCCATGATGCCGCCGGAGGCCGCGGCGGCGGGGGGCGGCGCCGGCACGTTCCACGCCGTCTTTCTCGCAGCCGCATTGCCGGGATCGGCCCCCTCCATGTGGCCGGGCGGATCCCGGCGATTCACATGCGGCGGAGGCGGCGACGGCGGCGCCGCGCGGTCGGGCTCCGGCGCGGCGATCGCCGCCGGTTGCGTGGGTCCGGTGCCACCAGCGGCCGGAGACATGGGGAGGCAACGCGATGGGGCGCGGAGCGTGGACGCGGGTTGGGGTTTTTGGCTGCAATGAAATCGGAAATGGAGGAGACGAGGAGGCAGGAGATGAGAGAGGAGACGAGGCAGGAGAGGAGTGGGGAGAGGAGAGCAGTGGCGGAGGGAGGTTATGTGAGGAAATTAGAGGAACGCGCGGGGTATTTCTGATAAATTTACGCTAAAGAGTAAAGACGAGGAATTCTGTTGCGCCTTCCGTTGTTTGGTAGTGAACTCCATCTAGCAACGTGGCTTGTCTAGGGCCTGTTCTTTAAGTTAAAAGCTAGCGAATTTTTAGTTTTTGTTTAGTATCTAATTTTTAAATAGGACAATTTTTCAAAATGAGATCTACAAGTTAAACGATCTACACGTTAAAAGCCCAACATCTGTACCAGCCAAAATCACAAGTGAGTATCTGTCTCTCCGTAATCTATACCGTAAACAGCTAAAAGCCGCAGCCGAAAAGAACAGACCCCTAAACTATAGGGGGGAAAGGTAAAATGTGAACTTTCAAGGAGCATGCTACCAAATTCAGAGGAAAAATTAGCTAAACGGAAAAGGACGGTTTTCGCTATTGGTTGTTGAGGTAGAAAGTGAAACTAAAGCCAGCACGACGGTAAAAAAATTGCTTCATAATTTGTTGTTAATATGTTGACTCTTCTTTCCCCCACTGGATGCTAGTGTGTAAAGAGGAGTAAATGTCTGATCTAAGTGATTTATAAACTAAAGCATATAACTTATTTTGTATTGTAGCTGCTATTAACTTATTTATATAGTTAAATATGAAAAATAGAAGAAAGTTACATTAGTATGGACAATAAAAAGAAATAAGAAAAAAAGCTAAAAAAAGGATGAAAACCCATAAGCTAGAAATCTGAATCGGAAACCGTTCGGAGCGGGGCTAAAAGTCTGCACCATACGTGAAAAGAAAAGGTTTACTAGTGCTCCATTTTGTTTTACGGCCAGTAAACCATCTGACGAACTGGTGTTTCCAAGACCATTCACGAAGGAAGCGCTAGCGAAAGTGCGAAACAGGTTGAATTGCCAGGCAACGGTCCAACACGTACCCTGAACTACTCTTACCATTTTTGCGTGCCTCTTGTGCGTAGCGTTCGAGTGTAACGTTGCGAAGTTTCTGCTGATACATACGAGCTTTGGATCTTTTACATCGACCTGTGTACGATTGATCCTACACGGCTACACATGATTGTTAGGTTTAGCTTTAGGATCTCCTGGGTTTTGGATCTAGAGGGTTTTCTTTTCGTTCGGGTTCTTGAGGTAATACCGAGAGGGAGAGAGAGGACTAACCGTCCGATGTGGAGGAGGAGGAGTTGGCCATCGCGGGTATGCTCGGTGAAGTCTGCGCACGGGCAGCGACGGTCGGGGAAGAGGTGCGAGGCTCCTTGGCGGCGGCGTATCCCGGGCGGCGGCGATCTGGCGGCGGTGCTTCCTGTCGCTGAAGCGCCCCCTCTTAGATCGGATCTAGGGTTTTGTCGGTGGGGATGGTGGCGGCACGGTGAACCTCGTCGTGCGTGCCGCCCCGGCCCCCACCTCTATTTTATATGGCGCTGGCGACAGGGGCCCACCAGCCAATTGGGCTGGGCGCCCCCGATCAGGGCGCGATCAAAGGGGTTGACATTTGGCCGTTGGGCCAAATGTCTGAGATCACCCTAACATTCTCCCCCTTGATCTCAATCTATACTTTAACTTTAATTACTTTTGACTTTACTTATTCCATCGCAGATTAGTGCATAGAACATGTCTCATCATCACGGTCAATCGTCGATAGATTTAACAGCTACAATACACCTCTCTGTTCTGAAATAGTTATTTTAATCTTTTGGGCCATCTTTTAGTCCAGGAATCATAGGCTTTCCCTTAAACCCATGCCGGCTATATGTTCTCTGAACATGTTGGGTGGTAAGCCTTTAGTAAGCGGATCCGCTAACATCTTTGCGGTACTTATATGCTCAAGACTTATAATTTGATCCCGAACTTTATCTTTCACAACATAGTACTTTATGTCAATGTGTTTGGCAAAGACCACTTGACTTATTGTTGTGGGCATACATTATGCGGGTTCATTATCGCAGACAACTTAAGTGGTCTATTGATGTCGTCAACCACTTTTAAACCGGTATGAACTTCTTTAGCCGTTCACCGCCCCGTAGCCTCATAACATGCTACAAACTCGGCATACATTGTGGACGATGTAGTGACGGTTTGCTTTGAGCTTTTCCACGATATAGCTCCTCCAAATGAGTGAACACATATCCGGATGTAGACTTTCTATCATCTCCGCATAATCGAATCAGATACCCCACTATATGGAGTGAATCGATCTTCAGTATGTCATCATGAGGCCTTTTGTTCCTTGCAAATAACGCAAGACTTTCTTTATCAATTTCCAATGTTCTATTTCGTGATTGCTCGAATCGCCAAGTAACCCGGTAACAAACGCTAAGTCAAGGCACGTACACACTTGAGCATACCGCAAGATTCCGGCAATGAAGCATATGGAACCGATTTCATCTGCTCGAGCTCAGATTCTTCCTGGCATTGAAAATCCCCATATCTGTCGCCCTTGACTATAGGTGCAGGTGAAGGACTACATTTATGCATACCAAATTTTTTTAAGACTTTCTCTATGTATGCCTTTTGTGACAGTCCTAATGTCCCTTTGTTTCTATCTCGGTGAATTTCGATCCCTAGAACGAACGAAACTTCGCCAAGATCTTTCATATCAAAGTTTGAGGACAAAATCTTCTTTGTCTCCAGTAGCAGACTAACATCACTACTAGCTAGTAGGATATCATCCAAATACAGGATTAGGAAGATAAACTTCACATCTTTAAACTTTGCATAAACACAGTTGTCCTCTACATTCTCTTTAAACCCAAATTTTCTTATTGTACTGTCAAACTTCAAGTACCACTGTCTTGAAGCTTACTTTAACCCATAAATCGATTTCTTTAGGCGGCATCCCATTCTTTCATTTCCTTCCACGACAAAACCTTTCGGTTGTGCCATGTAAATATTTTCCTCCAAATCCCCATTAAGAAATGTCGTCTTTACATCCATCTGATGTAACTCTAAATCATAATGTGCTACTAATGTCATTATGATTCTGAATGAATCTTTACATGAGACTGGAGAAAAGGTCTCATTGTAATCAATCCATTCTCTTTGCGTAAAGCCTTTTGCCACAAGTCGCGTTTTGTATCTTTCTACATTCCCTTGGGAGTCAAGCTTTGTCTTGTAGACCCATTTACAGCCTACTGTTTTGGCTCCTTTAGGAATAATTTCTAAGTCCCAGACTTTATTAGCCTTCATGGACCTCATTTCCTCCTCCATGGCCTCAAGCCATTTTGAGAAATTTTCGCTTCTCATGGCTTCTTCAAATGAGGTGGGATCATCCTCCATTTGAAATTCCTCTGTATGATAAATCTGATAATCATCAGAAATAGCTGATCTTCTTACTCTTTGAGACCTCCTCGGGGCCTCCTCATTTGGTACATCTTCTGTTTGAGACTGCTGTTGCTCCCCCTCATCTGTGGCAATAGGTTCTATAGGATCCTGAAAAACAGGTTCATCAATATCATTCATTGTTGCCACAGGAGGAACAATAACAGGTGCTGGCACCACAGTGTCTTGCACCGTCGGTGCAGCGATAGCAGGTAGTGTGAGGAATGGCTCTTGAATCATCGGAGTGGGCGCATACACCCGCTTCTCTTCAAGATCAATCTCACGAGCTACCATACTTCCTCTCATCATTTCATCCTCTAAGAAGACAGCGTGTCTCGTTTCTACAAACTTTGTATATCTGTCTAAACAGTAGAAACGAAAACCTTTTGACTTTTCAGGGTAGCCAATGAAAACTCACTATTTTGGGATCAAGCTTCCCAAGATTTGGGTTAAATACTTTAGCCTCAACAGGACTCCCCCACACACGTAAGTGGTTTAGAGAGGGAACCCTTCCTGTCCACAATTCATACGGTGTTTTGGGCACCGACTTACTAGGCACTCTGTTGAGAATATGAATTGTAGTTTTCAACGTCTCCATCCATAAACTCAATGGGAGTGTGGAATAGCTCATCATGCTTCGCACCATATCCATCAGGGTACGGTTGCGTCTTTCAGCTACTCCATTTTGCTGAGGTTCGCCCGGTGTAGAATACTGGGCTACTATGCCATTTTCCTGTAAAAACCTTGCAAAAGGTCCAGGAACTTGTCCATATGGGGTATGTCGACCGTAGTACTCCCCCCACGATCAGATCGGACTATCTTAATCTTTAAATCGTGTTGGTTTTCAACTTCAGCCTTAAATATCTTGAATTTATCCAAGGCTTCATTTCTTTCTTTGATTGGATAAATATATCCATAACGGGAGTAATCATCCGTGAATGTTATAAACGAGTCATATCCATCCACACTTTTCACAGGAAAAGGATCACAAATATCTGTGTGAATAATTTGTAGAACTCCTGTGTTTCTTTTAGCGTCTTTTTTAATTTTCTTTACATATTTTCCTTTAATGCATTCTCTGCATTGTTCTAAGTCTGAGAACTCTAATGGAGGAAGAATATCATTCTTAACTAGTTTTTCTATTCCCCCCCTCGAAATATGGCCTAAACGACAGTGCCATAATTTCGACGACTCATCTAGAATTCTCTTTCGTTTTCTGTTTACATTCGTAGACGAGGATTCAATCACTTTCTCGCACGCGACGTTCGCATTATCGCATACGACATTCACATCATCACATAATGATAACAAATAAAGCTCATTCTGTAAGATGGCAAGACCAACACATTCTTTATTAAACATTATTTCACACTTGCCATTTTCAAAATTACAATCATAACCATCTTTGTCCAAATTTGAAACACTAATCAAATTCCTCTGTAAAGAGGGAACATAGAGGACATCTCTAAGTAAAAGAGTGAAGCCATTAGCTAGCTCTAATGAAAGATCGCCAACGGCTTCAACTTCAGCTTGGACTCCATTTGCGACTTTAACGCATCTTTCTTTTCTTTGCGTATTCCTCGTCGAACGGAATCCCTGCAAATCATTGGCAACATGAACAGTTGCACCTGAATCAATCCACCAAGTAGATTTTGAATATTGTACATACAGGGACTCATTTATGAACGTAATGATGTTCTCATCTTTCTTTGACATAATGCATCTTTCGTTTCTTTGCGTAGTCCCCGTCGAACGGAATCCCTGTAAGGAATTAGCAACATGAACAGTTGCTCCTGAGTCAATCCACCAAGTGGATTTCGAATATTGCACATACAGACATTCATTCATAAAGGTAATAATGTTCTCACCTTTCTTTGCCATTATCATCTTTAAGTAATCAGGACGGTTCTTCTTGTAGTGTCCCGTCTTCTTGCAGTGAAGACACTGATATTTGTCTAAAGCAAATTTATTCTGTTGAGGCTGATGGACAGAGGTTTTTCCCTTGTTCTTTGAGAAGGAGGTACTGTTGAAGTTCTTTTTCTTGTTATCCTTCACATAGTTGATAGATCCACCATGTGAGGATTTAATTCTTTCCTCCTCTTGCACACACATAGCTATGCACTTTTCCAAGTCCCATTTCTCGGGCTGCATGTTGTAGTTGACAACAAAAGTGTCAAACTCTTTAGGCAAGGAAGCAAAAACCAAATGAATAAGGAACTCATCCTTGAGAGCCAAATTCATTGGTTTAAGCTTGATGCCAAGTTGCTCATCCTCGTATGTGCTCTCTTATGCCACTACCATTACAGTACCTTTCATCACAAGTCGCTTAATCACCGTGTAGCATAAGTCTTTGAAGAGCCGTGAACTGACTCTTTATTTTATCAAGGTACTCTGTGACAGTGTCACACTCTGCGATTGAGCCCACAATTGCAGGCTCAATCGTGTTCTTTATCACAGCCATACATTTCTTGTTGGCTGTGGTCCATTTCTTATGCTCAAGGTCATAAGACATCTGTAAGGGAGCATGATCTCTCTGTCTTTTCTGCCATGAAGTATCATTCTCATTTTGATCCCTCACTGGCGCCATAGGCTCAGTGGGACGTGCTGTAGTGAGAACCCAGTCCACCTCAGCCAAGATAAACGCTAAGTCTATCTTTTTCTTTCACTCTCCATAATTATCTCCTTTAAGAGTGGGGATCTCTCTGATACAACTCATCAAGTTGTATCCGCCTGAAAAATATTTCAAATAAAGTGAGAACATAACAGAAAAATTATATGCCTTATTTCCAACGTTGGTCAAAAATACGACATACAATTAAATCAATTTGATCTATACATTAAATCTACATCACCGTTGGGCAGAAATAGAAATAATGCATAAAAAACATCAATTAAAAAATTATAATACTGTTATTATCAACATTGGTCAGAAAATAACAATATCATAAATCTCTGGAAATTATATCTATTTTTCCAAAATTAAATTCTCCCGTTGGTTCGAATTTAATAATGAAAATCAATCAACATTAACTTTTGCAGTGGAAACTTTAATTATTCTAAAAAATAATTCATTATACAGAAGCATTATACTGTACACATTTAATCTCTGAACACATTAACACGTTGGTGCAAAAATTTACAGAGATTTTGGATCAAATTTCAATGAAATTCATCAAAAAATACTTCTGAAAATCATTAAATCCAATTTTCGGGATTTTACTATGCAAACAGGCATTTTGGCCTGTTCGGCCCGGCCCACGGCCCACGGCGACCTGCTCACGCGGCCTCGGCGGCCTGCTCACGCGCGTGCGCCCGCGCCCTCACGCGTTGCCGCTCGCTCCCCCGCGCCGCAGCGGTCTCAGCCATTGGATGTGAATCCAACGGCTTCAATCCCGCGCGGCCGCGGCCTTTTGCGCCTCCGCGCGATCCATCAGCCGTCGGATTCGCATCCGACGGCTCTCGTTCCTCGCTGCCAATCGCGCTCGCGCGCAACTTTGGGCTCGCGCGAAACCACTCGCCGCTTTGGGCCGAAAGCGACCACGCGATCTCGGCCGTCCGACGCATCCAACGGCTGCGCGGCGTTCGCCGGATCAAAACCGGCTCGCGGCGGGCGCCCGAAACCCTAGTTCATTCTCCTCTCCCTCTCTGCGCCGCGCGCGAAGCGGTCTCGGCGGCGGCGACTACGCCCACGCCGCGGAGAAGGAGAAGAAGACCGGCGCCGCCATGGGTCCTCGCCGGTGTGCGTGCTCCACGAGAGGGAGCGCGCCGCCGTCGAGTGGCTCCGTGTCGGTGCCCCTCCGAGCGCGCGCGCTCGGATCTGTCCCGCGCGACGACGGTGGCGCGCACGTGGAGCGCCGGTGAGCCAAGGCTCACCGATCTCCCGCACGCCAATGACGGCGACGGCGGCGACGGCGGCGACCGTAAGCCAGTCGTTTCTTTTCTAGGGTTAGGGTTAGGGTTCGTCCTTCCCCCTTTTTCTTTCTTTTCTTTTCCCCATCTAAAATCTACGCCTAGGGTGCTCTGATACCATTGTTAGGTTTAGCTTTAGGATCTCCTAGGGTTTTGGATCTAGAGGGGTTTCTTTTCGTTTGGGTTCTTGAGGTAATACCGAGAGGGAGAGAGAGATGACTAACCGTCCGATGTGGAGGAGGAGGAGTTGGCCATCGCGGGTACGCTCGGTGAAGTCTGCGCACGGGCAGCGACGGTCGGGGAAGAGGTGCGGGGCTCCTTGGCGGCGGCGATCTCCCTGGCGGTGGCGATCTGGCGGTGGTGCTTCCCGTCGCTGGAGCGCCCCCTCTTAAATCGGATCTAGGGTTTTGTCGGTGGGGATGGTGGCGGCACGGTGAATCTCGTCGTGCGTGCCACCCCGGCCCCCACCTCTATTTTATATGGCGCTGGCGACAGGGGCCCACCAGCCAATTGGGCTGGGCGCCCCCGATCAGGGCGCGGTCAAAGGGGTTGGCATTTGGCCGTTGGGCGAAATGCCTGAGATCACCCTAACAATGATGACTAGTTTGCGGCTTGCATTCGTCAGTTTCAGTTTTCAAAAAGAGCACTTAATTGGTAGTTTCTTTTCGACAGCGGTTTATAATTTTTAGCTTAATATAAATATCTATATGAATAAATCGAATGTCGATGTACTGATATATCGCTTAAAAACAACGACGGAGAAAAACCGGTTCATAAACTATACGCTGAAAAAGACATTCATACTCGATGCCTCCGAATATCGCCGTATTGTTTGACTACATTTTGTACGTAAGCAGTAGTAGCACGCGCAACCGGCTAATTAACGCCACACTACTAACAGAGTGGCACGGTTGGCTCTTGGCAGAGTAGATCATCAGACTGGCGTGTCGAGCTGGTCGACACGACTGTGCCTGTTGTTTGCAAGCGCGCGCTTGTGTCACGCGTGAGGTTGGTCGGCGGCTCCGGCCGGGCCCCACCCGTCAGCGAGAGGTCGCGTGGCAGCTATCCAACTAATTAGCCCCATCAAGCAGGTCAAGCACTCGGTCAACCCCAGGTGCTTTTCAGACTGCGCCTGTACAATGTCGTCTCGGCGATAGAAGCCAAGATCACCTGCAATAATACTAATTGAGTGGTGAGGCTGCAACGTACAAATTGTTGGCGAGACTAGGGTGATGACCGGTTCGGCTGAAAAGCTCATGACATATGGCTGAAAATACTGTAGCTGGCTGAAAAAAATACTGTAGCTGACAGAGGCTTATTTAGCATAATTAAATTTAAAAAAAATTAAAAATATAAAAAATATGTTAGCCCATTACGTATAATACAAACAAATACAGGAAAAAAACCGGCAAAAAAGCTCAATAAAAAACCAAAAGTTCAGAAAAAGACGAAAGTTATGAATAGTGAATAATAAGCTAGAAGTCAAAGCCGAGTTGATCAGAGCCCTAATTGACCTGCCTACCTTGTTTAGGCATCGAGACAATCACTCGTTGCACACTTGCACTGCCCAGCAAGCGGCAGTAGAGATGGCAATGGGTACCCGATACCCAAATACCCGACGGGTTTTACCCGATAAAAAGATGGGTATGGAAAATTTTATGTACCCATGGGTACGTTATTGGGCGAAATCCTCTACCACCGGGTAGGCAGAGTGCGTGTGTGGTATATACTACCCATACCGCCTACCCGAGTAATGAATACCCGCATTAGACAACTAGACATCTCACTCAAATGTTAATTTTATTATCTACTTGTTGTTGATTGTTTATTTGTTTGTCATATGTTGATATGGTCATATCAAGTATGTTTATGTGATGTACTAATTTTGATCATTAGACGCTTTTGTGCTTGGCATGTATGATTAATGAATGTCTAAATTGATGATATTCTTATGTGTTGAACCGGTATGCTTATGGTACGGTTACCCGTCGGGTAGTAATACCCGCGCGGGTACGGGTATGGGTAAATTTTCCTACCCGCGTGCGGATACGGGTAACCCGACGGGTAAATTTACACCTAGCAAGTACGGGTATAGAATGGCAATACCCGATGGGTATTTACCCGTTGCCATCTCTAAGCGGCAGGCAGGCAGCGAGTTCCCTGTTTATTCGTTCACGAGTTCATGTCTCCTGGCAGCACATGGCAAAACAAAAAAGAGAAGCCGGATGTCGTCTCCTGTTGCATGCATGTCTCGAATCTCGATGGACTTGGACGTCCCTCGAGAATTAGGTGGTGATCAGTTCGGCTGAAAAACTCATGACTTATGGCTGAAAATATTGTAGCTGGCTGAAAAAAATACTGTAGCTGACAGAGGCTTATTTAGCATAATTAAATTTAAAAATATAAAAAATATGTTAGCCCATTACGTATAATACAAATAAATACAGGAAAAAAAGAACCGGCAAAAAAGCTCAATAAAAAGCCAAAAGTTCAGAAAAAGATGAAACTTATGAATAGTGAAAAATAGGCCAGAACCCGAAGTTGAGTTGATCAAGGTCTAATAGAGAAAGAAAAGAAAAACCAAGAGTTATGCTGTCCCGTATATTTTTCAAGTACGTGGTCCATAATAATTACGATTTGTACAGTCAATGAGTCAAGCAAAAGCATGAAGGGTTGCCATGTATGTACTGGTCCGTCTTTGCCAGGATTGGTTTGAATTTATTTTACGTTTGAACACAGGATTGGTTTGAATCGATTCGGCACCATGCACAAAGGCAGAATTCAGAAACAGACCAACCGACCGAACAAACATTCACCACTTAGTACTCTACGTAATATCTTATTCTTTTCTTTTAGGCTACGGATAATAGTTTTTAGATATGATTGATGATTTTTATCTGAATTTTTTAAAATAACAGCGAATGAGATGTATAATTTTAAACTTAGAAATCATTCGAAGTAACCGCAAAAAAGAACCGTCATATTTAAGCAGGAGATACACGCTCGGCCGGTACATGCATGCATCAAATTCGCTTTGACGCGCTGCATGCCGAAAGAAAGGTCTCCCGTGTGGAAGTCCGGTCAAAAGTTGTTCGATCCGATCCGGTTCCTGCTTGTCAAGTGGGGGCCAACGGGGAAGGTGGTAAATGACGTGCCCGTGTGGGGCCCACCCGAGCCACCTCCTCCGGCTCTGCTCGCGTTTCCCCCCACCTCTTCGTAGGCACGGATGGCTGCGATCTAGTAAACATCAACGTCCTGCCTAATTTTTCTGGATTAGCCGGTTAATTCCGCCGTTGGATTTGCTTTGCTTCGGCACTCATGCGTCAAATCCTTCTCGGGTTCACTGATCAGGCGGTAAGACCACTAGCAGTGGGAGAGTGCCGACGGACGACAAAAGTATAAGGGTATTCACACGTATTCACAGTCAGTGGCGGAGGACGGGAAAAAAATAAGGTAGGGCGGATCGAAAGCAATACCATTCAAGCTATAATACTAATCAAATCTATCAACAATAATCTAAGTACAAAGATGTTTAATAATGCAAGACATTGAAAAGTACCTCCAAAAATTGAAGGATCACAATAATATATCACCAATTTAACATATAACCTTGTAGAGCATAGCAATGGAAATAATCTGTCAAAGAAAGAGCAAAGCAACAGGTACAATCGACAGCCAGAAAGAAAAGGTACTCCAAATTCAACAATTAGATTAGCAAGGCAAATCAACAGATACCATCGGCAGCCTGGACGAAAAGGCACTGCAAAATTCAACATTCAGATCAGCAAAGCAAAGTAACAGATAGCATCCGCAGCCAGAAAGAAAAGGTACTCAAAATCCAACAATTAGATTAGCAAGGCAAGGTAACAGATAGCATCGGCGCCCTGGACGAAGAGACACTGCAAAATACAACATTTTGATTAGAACATTCAGATAATGTTATCCATCAAACTTGCAATTGCAACGCATACATACATATGATGATTTTCAAACCGTAGACTATGCTATATCTTTTGCTCAGGTCAGCCACACAAACTTAGATGGTAAAGCAGTAGCAAGCAGCAACTGCATCATGTATATAAATAACTTCTCTTCATTTCTTCCATTACCTTTCCAATTAATGAAACAACAACAGCAACAGCACACGGAACACCACAGAGAAAGATAAGGAAAAGCTCAGATTTCCTTGCTCGCAGCTTACATGACAGAATTATTCACATATCGAATCGACGTGGTAAGAAAAAAAGGAAAAAGAGAGGCCCATTTCTAGCGAGAGAGAACACCACCGGATCAGCCGAAGAAGGACAAGAGCAGAGCGGAGCCGAGCAGCAGCGTTCAAATCCCCCCATCCCCCCAAAATTCTTGCTATTCTCGTGAGCTAGAGGCGGAGCAGCGTCTCGTAGCGGCCGCCCATCTGATCGGCCTCGGCGGCCGCCTCCGGAGGGGGCGGCAGGTTCAGATCGAACGGCAGCGGCTCGCCTGAGGCCGCCGCGTCGTCGCCACCGTCTTCGCAGAGGACGGAGGACGAGGAGCCGCAGTAGCTGCGGCAGTCCTCCTCCTCGGCCGCCTCCGTCGGGGCGGCGCTGCTCCCCACCGTCGCTCACTTTCTCAGCATCTCAGGAGCAGGAGCACAGCAGACAGGGAGCATTGTTTCTAGGGTTTACATTATTGGGCTTGGATAGAGGGGTATATGGGGGTCTATTGCAAAAATTTAAGGTATGGCCCAAGCCACACCTTGCCCTATCGGGCCCTCCGCCCCTGTTCACAGTAGTATGTCTTTTAAGATGGTTTTTTAAAATTTTCGTCTAACCTAAAGATAATACTAGATATAGTATTTTCAACAATTTATTTCTAAAATTAAATTCAGACATTTTCAATAATTTATCTCTAAGTTTAATTTTTCTAACTATAATATATTATTATCATCATATTCCTTCTCTCACTTCATTACCGTTTACGTTATATCATATTCTTTTTTTATCACATCCTCCTTTCTCCATATAAAAATTTACTAACGTGGTATAGCTAAAAAATAGCTAAAACAGTACTATTGGAGATGTTAGAAGTAGTGCTTTACTTAGTAAGCTTTAGCTGAGAACTATTTCCCAATGAGCATGTGTAAATCAGACGACACGATAATTAACCGGGCACCGTCTCGGCAACCATTAAAGATACGATCAGTTTATTTCCATTGCTCCTAGTCATTAGGTCAACGGATGCTCCACCATTGCCACTGGACATGCATGCAATGCAAGCGAGGAAAGCCCACCATCTTTCCTTCCTTCTTTCTTTTTTCTCTCTCGCCGACTGGAAAGTTCCCGCACATTTCAGTTTCAGCTTCTAACTTCTAATTTTTAATTCACTATTTCTTTATTTCGTTTTTCTATCTTTTTAGCTTTTTAAGATTTCTTATCTTTTTTCCCTGTATTTTTTCTCATTGTCCATAATAGATTAATTTTTTTATTTTTAAATTTAATTATATCAAATAAAGTATCACCAGTTACAAAAAAGAATAAATCAATTATAATAGAAAAATCATATGTCAGGATAAAACTAAGCACCACTTTCACAGGGTCACGCATGTCCCGAAGAACTTTCTGCCAAGAATCGATGCGGTGGTCCATTCTACTGATTGTCAGAATACAAACGGTTGTACTGTACAGCTATTAGAGCAAGTACAATAGTATAGCCAACTAGTGGCTATAACACTTGTCCATTTCATCTATAGCCTTCAAAAAAATAGTTCATACAATAAAGTAGCTATTACAATAACTATTTGGCCCCATGTGTAAGAGAGTGAAATGCATATTTTTACGTGCTATAGCTAGCTGTAATTTAGTAGCCAGCTTCCTTCTCTCTCTTCCTTTCTCTCTCTGCCACGTAAGATTTGGTTGATATTATATTTGCTATAGTCTACTGACTAAGTCTTATTGTACCTGCTTAGGTTCCCCTGTTCTGACCATGGAAAGTGCCGACGAAGTAGTGTGCGTGTGCTCAGAGGGACACGTGTCTGCTGTTCAAGGTTCAAAATAGCTATCGTGCTATAGTTTTTTTTTCCTTAGACGATAAGCCACGAAAATTGATAAATAGCTAGCTATAGCACCCATGAAGCTGATCGTGATTTAGAGCAAGTACAATAGTATAGCCAACTAGTGGCTATAACACTTGTCCATTTCATCTATAGTCTTCAAAAAAATAGTTCATACAATAAGGTAGCTATTACAATAACTATTTGGCCCCACGTATAAGAGAGTGAAATGCATATTTTTACGTACTATAGCTAGCTGTAATTTAGTAGTCAGCTTCCTTCTCTCTCTTTCTTTCTCTCTCTGCCACATAAGATTTGGTTGATATTATATTTACTATAGCCTGCTGACTAAGTCTTATTGTACCTGCTCTTAGGCGTTGTTCCAAACGATTTCGACTGTCAGAAGTTATTTGAAATGTATCAGCTTCTTGATTTTAGTTTTTTTTAACCTTTTTAGTTTTTCTTTAATTCTTTTGTATTGTCTGTAACAATGTAACGATTTATTTTATTTTATTCTTGTTTTAAAATTTTAAATTAAATAATTCAGAAAAAGATATCAACTACTAATCTACTATAGTGCACTTTTAGCAAAAAAAAAAAAAGCCAACGGCCACATAAGCTGAGCAGCCATTTAAAACCTCGCCGCTGTTTAGAACCACTACTGCTCTGATCCATCAGAGAACAAACGGTTGTGTGCAAACTACTACTCTGTATCGATTTGATTTGACACGAGCTACTTGCAAAAGTAAAACAAGATTTGACAGTTTCAAAAAAAAAAAAAAGAAGAAGATTTGACACGAGCGTTGCTGAATTGTAGTCATGGGAGCTCAACGAAACAGCTGCAGTTCCTTTCGCCAGCACAACAGTCAGGCCTGCTTGGAACACGAGAACTTCATACCACTTTTTATGGAAGTTTGCACTGTTACTTACAGATTTCTTGTGAAATTCTGTCGTTCCAAACGTACCCCACACAGAAGAATACATATGCATCAGAAAAACTACTACGTTTAGTACAGTAGAGACCATTTCAAAGCAGTTGCTATAGCTCGTTTTCGTTCCAAGTCGTAGTTCTACTGCACATTATTGCTTCAGCTACTCTCTTCACGCGCATAGCTTGATTATCATACCATTCAGAGGATTACATTGCTAATATATATATTTGTCATCATCACAGTTCACAAACCGAAATTCGTCTCTAATAGTTGTCCGAAGCGGTCCAACGCATCGCCGGGTTGCACACCTGCACTTGCACCTAACACGGCTTCAAGTTTTGTTATTCACTCACCAAACTTGCAAATTATGATGCGACATTGGTCATCATCACATTAGTGCACATCATATTCTGATTTGCCAGGTCAAGACTTGCGACTACAAGGATACGATTAACAATCGTCGCGTCCGTGTTTACTAAGACTTGTTGTGCCGTTGATCCAAGAAAGAGACAAGACATCGCGTCGGCCTGGGCGACACGGGCACGGCCTACTTCCTGGGCTGGGCCGATCGGCCCGATCCGTTCTAGTTTGGGAGCTGCGACGTCCCCCCGGAGCAACGGGTGGGCTAGTTTGGGCTTTGGATTTTGGTTTATTATTTTTTATTATAGTAATTAGGTTTTAAATGACACGTCTTTTTAAAACAGATTTATACGTGAATTATAGTAGATATTGTATCGAATTCAACTATATCAATTAAAATCGTATACGATTATTTTCTTTTACATACTGTCTTTTGCAAACAGCTAGAATTCAAAAAGATAAGCCAAAAAAATAATGACATAGCTCAAAAGAATTCACTTGTTGTCGGCACAATAGAAAGGCTGTGCTCATCGATGGTTACTTTGATTTATGGATATTAAAATCGACAATTAATTTTTTTATTATTTAATCCTTTACATAAATGACTCGTAGATCCATCACCCGTATTTATCAACATGTATCCATCCTCGAGCAAAAGAAATGAATGAATGAATTGGGCGGTGCCGTACAACTGGAGTCAATGAGTATGCTTACGGGAAGATTAACGCGAGTGACAGCCCGTGACCGGGCTAATCATGGACGAGAGCTGTCAGGACAGGCGGGCAAGCACTGGCTCTAGTAGAGGTGCAAACGGATCGACTTAAAATTGAATCTGATTGATACCGAATTCGGTAAATCGGATAAATATTTGATCAGATTTGGTACAGTACCTGGATAATTGTAGATGAATTCAGTAGCGAATTCGATATTATAGATATCCGATTGAATAACTCGGTATTAAGTAAATCTGGTAAATATCTAGACAGATATCCGCAAGGGCCAAAGAGTAGTGGAGCGCAGGCAGCGCACAAGTATAGTGCACAACACCCAGCCCACTGGCCTAGGTTGACGCTTCATGCCTTGTCTCCTTGACATCTTCAGACTTGCCCTAAGCTCCTAACCAGACTAGACCTAATCACTGTCACCGCATGAGCTGGCAAGTCGCAACCTCATCCTCGCGTCTACACGCTACCTAGGGTTCCGCCACCACAGTCTAGTCTCCAGAGCAAGCCGTCGCTGCCAGGAGCCTTCGGTTCCGCCACCGCCGCCAGGAGCTGTGGGTTTCACCGCATCCGTCGGGAGCCGCCACATTCGCCCCCAGCCACCTGGATCCACCACGTCCGCCCCAGCCACCTGCTGGTTTGCTCCCTCGTTGCAATTAGTGGTAATAGTTGGTTCGATCCAAGGCTTCGAGCCATTTCTGACTACTTCAACACCAAGATCTAACAGTGCAGCTTTTAGTAAGGTAAAGCTATGTTTCCTTGTTCCACAAAGTATGAAGAGCTGCAAACTAATTTTAGACTATTGGAAATAGATTTCCTCATGAACTTTTGTTATGAAGAGCTACAAACTAATTTTGGGGTTTCACCTTCGATTGAACTATTGAAAATAGATTTCCTCAGGAACTTTTGTTGATAAGTCATATTCTACCTGGTTCGGAAGAAGAGTTTATTTTAACTGCATCAACATGGAATAATTTTCACTATTGCAACTGCTTAAATATTTACCTTATCAATGATTACATTTGCAGGGAAAATGGGAATTACTCAACTAGAAGCTATTTGCATAAAACCAATTCCTAACTTGTTTCCAGGTTGCGTTTGGGACTACTTGAGATGAAAGAGGAGCTTTCTGTTTAGCTGCGCCAGTTGGCATCTATAGCAAACTGGTGCTGATTTCTAGTTAACTATTATGTGTTGCGCATTGTTTATAGGAAGGTGTTTATATCTGTTACACTGAACCATAAGCTTTCTGGTGCTATAAGAGGCTTTTTCACTTAGGATCATGAATTTTCCATTGGTGTCCTGCCCTAGCGAATCCTCCTATTGCCCCTCCCATTTTATGATGAACTGTGATTCCCTTTGGTCCATGCTTTATATATGTAGACTCATGAGCAATTGATCATTAGCGTCAGTAATGTACACTAACCTTTGAGGATTCTGATTTCTTAGTGCATTTTTAAGTGATATTTGCCAAAAGAAGCTACAATCATTTACTGTCCGTCAGCTTTCAAATTTTCCTTGATTAAACCATAGAAGAGGTATATATTAGTTTATGGACAAGTTGATGTGGAATGCTGAGTGAGAATGAAGCTTCCTTTCGGTATTGCTTCGTAATATGAATATTCTGGACATGTTGATCAAAAGTTCAGAACAGCTCTGGTTGTTGCTGTGAGAGTGCAAGGTACACTCTAATCTTCATTTTTGTATATCCACGCTATTCGCCTATGTCATCCATTTTCGATCCGAAATCATTATGTATTCGCCCCGATGGTACTGTATTTGAAACTCCAAATACTCCAAGTTCGTATTCGTATCCAGTCTTACCGTATCCAACTCCCAATCCGTACTGATTGCACCCCTAGCCTCTAGGCCTTAAACCAAACACCACTTCACCAACGTCCAAAAGACATCGTGTGTGTCTATGTATGTATGATGTATGATGTATATATATGTATGTATGTACGTACATATACATATATGTATGTGTACATACGTACGTACATACAAAGGCCATATGCCATTGGCTCCATGCTGTTAATCAGCTCATATAGCTAGAGTTACTTTATTCTCGAATAACTTGTGCGCTACAGATATCGTGCTCGCTCATTTCTGGTCCAGCAAACAGAACCGAGTCCCATCAGAGAGTCTAATTTTGGAAGAAACTTGCAAACTCCAACCAAGCATTACATTCTATGGAATCCCCCTCCCCTCTCCAAATTAGAAATAACTACCCGTAGAACCTTACAAGGAATTACAAAGATGTTGCCTCTCAGCTTTATCGTACCAACTGTGATCTCCACCTTGATCTGCTTTTTGCTAAAAGATGTCATTTCGGTTCATTCACACACTTCCGAAAAGATACCCCATTGCATGCTAAGTTTGCTCGAGAGTTACAGGCATGCACATCCAAAACTTGAATATGCATGATGTATTATGGATCATGCTCCTTATTAGTTATTCTTCATAAACATTACCTAATTACATAAGCACCAAAACGTCGATCTATCATGGATGGGTTCTGAATCATGTAATTTTCACGTCAACATAGTCAAGTTGGCAGCAAAATTTCGTCTTTTTTTCGTAGTAAAGGGGGCAAAATTTAAGGAAAGCAGTGTATTGGAAGAAAAGAACCACCACCTACAAATATCTAGCTTCTCACCCTCTGCAAGCACTTCACTTCCCTATTTAAACCATGTCCAAGGAGGAGGTGGCCGCCGACACGGCGGAAGCGGCGGCCGCGAAGGCGCCGTACTGGGAGCCGCTGCTGGACACGAGCGAGCTGGGCAAGTGGTCCCTGTACCGCGCTCTCATTGCCGAGTTATCCACCCTCATCTTCCTCTACGTGAGCATCGCCACCGTCATCGGGTCCAAGAACCAGTCCTCCACCATCGACAAGTGCACCGGCGTCGGCTACCTCGCGTCGCCTGGTCCTTCGGCGCCACCATCTTCGTCCTCGTCTACTGTACCGGCGGCGTCTCAGGCACTTGCTTGCCCAGTCACATATATTAATTGTACGCTGATGTATGAACGTTTGTAACGATGAGCTTGTTGCACTCATGTATGGGGTGCAGGCCAGTGGGCACATCAACCCCGCGGTGACGTTCGGGCTGTTCGTGGGGAGGAAGCTGTCGCTGGTGCGCACCGTGCTGTACATCGTGTCGCACACTCGCACTGCCTCGGCGCCATCTGCGGCGTGGGCATCGTGAAGGGGATCATGAAGCACCCGTACGACTCCCTCGGCGGCGGCGCCAACTCGGTGTCCGACGGCTACTCGGCCGGGGGAGCCCTCGGCGCGGAGATCGTCGGCGCGTTCATCCTCGTTTACACCGTCTTCTCCGCCACCGACCCCAAGGGCATCGCGCGCGGCTCCTTTATCCCCGTATGTGTCGTTCTTTGTCATGAATATACATGAGTAACATGACGGCGTAATTAACTTTGGTTACACGCATGTTTAATTCGTGTTTCACTGTGCATGTAGATACAGGTGTTGATGCCGCTGCCGATTGGGTTCGCTGTGTTCGTGGTGCACCTAGCGACCGTACCGATCACCGGCACGGGCATCAACCCGGCGAGGAGCCTGGCCGCCGCCGCCGTACAACCAGCACAAAGCTTGGAAAGAGCACGTAAGAATATCCATGATTAATTAAGCGTACATGACGCAGTCACTGTTCCATTCGAAATCATCAGTCCTGGGATTAACTCTCTGTTATTCGACTGGGTGGATGCATCTTAATTTGCAGTGGATCTTCTCGGTCGGGCCACTCATCGGCGCAGCCGCGGCGGCGTTCTACCGCCGGGAAGGCCGCCAAGGCGCTCGGCTGGTTCAGGAGCACCAGCGCGACGGCGTGATGAGATAGCTGCTGGGTGCATGCACGCATATGCATGTGTGATCGAAGCCGTTGGTGATTGGTCTTGATTTCGTATTTGATAAGTAAATGAATGTGAATTAAAAGTCGAATTGTTCCCAGTTTTGCTTAGGAAATGAATTATATGTACTAGGTAACAACCTCCCTCCCAGTGCTAACATGTGAACTTCAGTGCGAGGCTGCGAGTTGCTTATCAATACGAGGAGGGATCATTGGTCGTTTTATCTTGAAATCTGGCAGCATTTCTCAAGTTACTTATCACGTTAATTAAACGGCTTAACAGTTTCACATGTTAACACCGCGAAGGCGGCATGACTAACGACTGTAATCCAAATTCGCACCCTGTTACCTCCCATGGGCAGAGTTCATGTCCATGTTCATGCGCTCTGCTACAGTTCATCGCGGTTTCAACTTTATACTACTGTTGGCTCACACTAGATTTTGACGCATGTGTGGCTAGAATTGGATTGGAATCCTTAGCTCCCATGTCGAGTATTCCAAAGCGATTTACTGAAAGATAAAAGCAATACCATCTTTTAATTCTCTTTGGATTGCCTGTGACTGAAATGTCCTAGCTACAGGAAATAGACTTCCTTTGACGAACAGTAACTGATGCGCGCCTTCCCTTCATTAGTGAACTTGAGTAGTCAGAAAATCTGGATTGAGCTGATGGCAACGGCCCTTACGTGTCAACATTGAAGCAACGAACGAAATCGTACGTGCAAGTCGAATACAAAGTCAACGCTCTGATCCATCCATACGGATACGGCCCGTACGTGTCAACATTGAAGCAACGAACGAAATCATACGTGCAAGTCGAATACAAAGTCAACGCTCTGATCCATCGACAGATAGATCCACGCCATGGCTAGCTCTTCCCAATCAATGCAAGGAATGGTCAAGGTCAACCATCATAAACATTTTTGACAAATCACATCGCGCATCCTCTTCACAATATCACAAGAACAAACTAAAATCCCAGCTAATCCACAGGCCGATGCCTCCGAGGCAGGACATCCGCACCACGTCCGGCCACGCCAACCGTCGTGACGACGCGCCGGAGCTCGTGGGCGGCGGCGGCGGCATCGGCAAAGCCGGCGGGGGAGGAGGCGGTGGCGGTGGCGGCGTCGGCGCCCCCACGGTGACGGAGAACTTCATGCCGCCGAGGCAGTGGCCGCTGACGTTGCAGATGAAGTAGTAGTCCCCCGGCACGGTGAGGTTGACGAGGTCGTGCCCCGACGCCCACACGCGCATGGTCTGGTTCGCCGGGTCGCACGTCCGGAACGCGTCCTGGGTCACCCGGTACACGTCGTGCTGCCGCTGCACGTAGTTGAACACTGCACACGAGCATCGCGGCATCAAGCAAGCTTACTTGTACGTGTGGTCTCTAACTACATGTTGTTCCAGTGATCTCGTACTGGCTTAGCTGATATTAATCGCGCGTATGTCTCGTACCTAGCGTGTCGCCGGCGGTGAAGTTGTACTTCTGCGACCAGGCGAGGTAGCTCGGGCCGATGGTCCACCCCTCGGAGTCGCCGACCGTGTACTCCGTCGCCTCGGCGTGGCGTGAAGTCGCCGCCGCCGCCAAGAGAAGCAGCAGGATGGTGGCTGCTACGGTGGGCGAAGCCGCCTTGGCTCCCATGATCGGTTGGGAGACGAAGCCTAGGGGGAGGGCTTTGGACTTAATTTGGATTCGATTCCACAGAAGTTAGGTGGACGTTCTTGCATTTGGGAACCTAAATATATGCGTCCTGGGTTTGTTGCAGGGTTGGCCTGGTCGTTAGCGCCCACTTCCTAACATATTTTACATACATGCATGGTGTATATTCGGAGCTCTGTTTCGTCATTGCCCTGGTATGTATCATGTATGTGCTACCTGGTCAAAGTCTACCGATTGCTGCAGCGGACGCTGCCTCTCTTTCACCTGCCCATGTTACGTAATTACACATGAGCATTTCGTAGCGGCTTGAAAGTAGGGGTGAAAACGGGTCGGGTTAATCCCGACCGATCCGACACCGAATCCGATTGATATCGAATCCGACTAGTACCGAATCCGGAGAAAAAAATATGGGTTAGGATATGGTAACAGCAATATCCGTCCGAATCCGATACATCTTCAAGTTTGATTTCAGGTTAGTGCTACTATTTGACGTTTCATTTTCTTTTGCAATGGTAAAATAAAATCTTCCACATCAACTATTAAATAGTAATATCAAGTCAGTGCGTCCTACTCCATTTACTGCACTGTATGCATTTCTTACAAACAAGTAGGGGTGCAAACGAAATGGGTTAATCCCGACCGATCCGACACCGAATCCGATTGGTACCGAATCCGGAGAAAAAATATGGGTTAGGATATAGTAACAACAATATCCGTTTGAATCCGACCCGTTTTCACCCCTACTTGAAAGGCTTGTGGCATCTGACAGGGCAGCTTAATGAGCTAGCGCCAAGCAGGGGTTAATTAACAGAAGCTGCTCGATTTGCAATGTGCCTGCAAATCTGCAACTGTAAGGCTTCCGGGCTTCCGGCTGAGGCCCAGATAGATGGACGCCTGCAGGGTTGCCCGGACGGTATGGACCTCATACGCACGGTTGCTCCTCGCACGCTTTTGGTTTGGGTCTGCCTGCAAAACCGCGGCTTGACGCCTTTACGTAAAGACCTTGACGCTTGTGTTGAGCGAACGAACACGCCTGTTATACGTCGGCAGCTTTATAATTCTCTGTGAGAACAACCAAAAAAAAAAATATGTCTTTGATTTATCAGGCAACGGTTTGTCATGTAGCATGGAACCTCGCATCTACGAGCTTTGTTGGAATATTGGAATCCCTTATGGCTACTCATTTTGCTGCCTGTAACTCAATCTTATCCTCATGACTTCATTGCTGCTGCACGCCCGTGTGAGACACAAGCTTGCTGCGTACCTACCTGCATGCGTGCCTATCCTGAAACAGAACGAATCCCCAGATATTTGTACGAGAGCAATACACGCGCGGACACGCTTGGCGATGCACGCTCGATCGACGCCCCACTCGGCTCTGGACTTTTGTCCGTGGGACCCCCATCCGCCTCGCAGCAGCGCACGTCTGTCGCAAGCCAGGCGCCAGCCCAGGCCACCGCCTCGTCCCGTCCCGAGTGACACCACCAGCTCACCGCAGCCTCGCCGCGACGCGTCCGCCTCCCGTTGGCCGCGGGGCCCCAGCCCACCCAACGTTCGAGTGACTCGCGGCCCCACGCGCCAGTGCCACGACCCCAGGCCCAAACGGTCTCTTTTTGCCTGCTCCCGTGCGGCACCGCATCCTCGAGCTCGAGCTCGAGACCGGCCGGCCATGCCCTTCTCCTCGCTCGACTTCGTGGGATGTTTGAAAATGTAAACTTTTTAAAAAAATTCAATATATTTTGTTGGCATTTGGATTTCTTAAAATTTATTTGGGGTTTTCCAAAATATGTGTTATGCAAAATAAAATAAGGAGAAATACACAATAAAATATAAATAATAATATTAATGATGATAAAAAGGAAACACAAATAAAAGAACAACCAAATTTAAATCTAGGATAAATTCCTTGAGAAATTGAAAGCAACAAGAAGAATGAAATCTAGATTTGAATTCAAACTTAAATTCAAAACTGAAAAATCGAAATTCAAATAAAAGGAAATAAAATAAAAAATCAGAAAAAAATTGTCTTGGGCTAGCCAATCCTTTCTCCCTCTCCCTTCTCCTTCTCCTAAACCAGCGTCATTGGCCGAACAGTCCATCGACCCACTGTCTCTCTCTTCCTCTGCTTCAAGCCAAGCCGGCTTGGTTGCGCCGCTCCGCTCATGACATGCTTAGCACCCACGCCGGCCTGGCTCGCCCATGACTGAGCCCACGCTAAGCCGTGCCCACTAGCGCCCAAGCCACGCACGCTCGCGCCAATGCCACGTGAGCTGCACTTTGCACTCACGCCCCGATATGTGTTGCTCCGTGGCATGCCACGCCAAGCCGTCCCCGCATGCGACCACAAGTGCCGCGTGAGCCAGCCTTTGCTGATCGTGTCAGCTACGTCAACACGTGTCACAACTACTACCATCACCTCACCACATCACACTGCAGCCACCAACTGCTCCTGTCCCATCGACGTCATCACCGCGCATCACCTTAGGGCTGTAAAAAAAGCTCGAAGCTCGTGAGCTACTCGAGTTCGGCTCGTTCCAGGTTCGATTCGAGCTCGGTTCGAACTTTAAACGAGCCGAACTCGAGCTTGATCTCGAGCTCGCGAGCTTCACCGAGCCGAGCTTGAATAGTTCGCGAGCCCCAATTCGAGCTTAAATAGTAATACATATTAATTCTTACCGAGCTTACTCGAGCCGAACTCGAGCTCGAGCTTTTCTTATTGTTTAAAATTAGTGTATATTTGAATTATTTTGACTATTATCGAGCTTACTAGAGCCGAACTCGAATTTAAAATTTTCTTATTATTGAAAAATAGTGCATAATAAATTATTTTAATTGTTACCGAGCTTCAACGAGCCGAGCTCGAGCCCGATCCAAGCTCGGACCCCAACTCGAGCTCGGCTCAAGCTCGGCTCGAGCTTGGAAGGCCAAGCTCGCTCGAGCTCGGCTCGTTTACAGCCCTACATCACCTAGGCCCCGCCATGTACACCTGTGCCCGCGTCAAGTCGCCAACTTATCGTTCCGCATCGCCGCACGAGCCATGTGCGCCCATGCCATGCATTGTTGCCTGGTCGCCGCGCACAGCGCCACCATCACCATCCTAGCTATATAAGCTACAACCGTAAGCCCTCAAGCTTGTCTCGGCCTCCTCCATCCCCCTGCTTCCTCCCTTCTCTTATTCTCCTCCCCGAGCAAAAATCGAGCTCGTGCCCATGTGCTCCATGCCGACCGCTGCATCCCCTCACCGTTCCAGCCAACCCAGCGGGCCCCTTCCCAATCTAACCACGTCACAGTGTGTTCCACACCTCCAATTGCATTTCCCCAAATCAATCACACGACTTCTTCACCAGAGCTCACTACATCGTCTTCTTCCTTGTGTCCACGAAAAACCACTACCGCCACTGCCAATTTGCTCCGGTAAGCCTCTCTTCGATTCCCTTGCACTTGAGCATCTCCTCAACCCCCTCTAGCTTTCCACTCCTCAATTTGATCACCCTCTCACCCTAGCCCACCACCACCACAAGCCTCACCATGCTGCCCCCGGCTCACATCATCTGCCTGCCTCGGCTCCTCTTCGCCCTCGTTGACCATCCCAGTAAGTTCACCTTGTCTCCCTTATGCTCGTGCATCCCCACTTTTCTTCCCTCTCCCTCTCCGACGTCGTTGCCCCTTCTTCCTCCCTATGCCTGGCTGCTAAGCGTCGCCGCCGACTCACCTCGGTGCCGCCTAAGCCCCGATGCCACCTCCCTTGGCTCCCTTACTCCCCCTTGGTTCCATTTTCATTATTAATGTCACCTCGTTGTGGTCGCCTCACCGCTGATGAGTTCGCCTGACCATGTGCCATGCCTCCTCTGTTTCAACCTCTATTGCAGCCAAAATGCTCCCTCTCTACTCCGCTTTCCCTCACTGTGTATATATAATATGGGGGCCCAAGCATTGTTCATGGCCCCACCTGTCATTGTCTACTCCTATTTTCATTTAGAAAATAATCCAGAGAAATCAAAATAATTAAGAAAAAAATTCAAACTCAAATATAATATAATTTAGTTATAAATATAAATAAAAATAAGTACAAGAATAATTGTGGAATTAGAATAAGGAATTAGGTAAATTCAAAATATTTAAATATTAAATCTTGATTAGTTGCATTTCAACAAGGATTAGTGAATCAATTAATGGCTAAAAATAATTAGGGTAGGATTAAGCCATGTAAAAAATAATATTATTATTATATCTCAAAAGTCATGAGGGCTCTTTTGCAAATAATGATTAAATAATTAGGGTAATTGATTTAAATAGCATGCCACTAAAGTTCAACTGGAAATATAGGAATTTAATTAAAGATTACCTTGAAATATAATTATATGTTCTTTAGAGATAATTAGAATTTAATTTAAAGTATCCACTTTAATTAAAGATTTCCCTAGAGAATTGTTTGATAGAAATGGAGGTCAATTATGTCGTCATCAATATTGTTTTAGAAACTTATATGTCAATTGAAGACATTGTATAACTTTGCATAAATGATATAAAAGTTACTAATATACCTCTAGCACCTAACTTTTAAATGTGAATTTAATATAATTGTGTATATGGAGCTCTATGTCATGAATGATGCCCTTGAAATATATATTCAAGTAATGTGTATAACAAGCTAGGTCACACATAATTAGATTTTAACTAAAGTTAATTTGTGCTAGATGATAATTGAGGATAATTAGAGTATCAACAACATTTAATTTAAAGCACAACTTTAAAAAGGTTGTCATGTTAAAATGCAACTCCATTAAGAGTTTACATCTTATCTAGAAGCACGTGAACCCTACGATTAATTAATTATCAACCACTTAGGTGTGTCTCCAGTTAAGAATATTAAAGGAATCGATTAAATAACTAATACCATATTTTAATTAACTATTTAATTGTCTCTTTGCTCTCTCTAACCAATCATTTACAGGTTGTCGCTCTGCTCTCTCTAATCATCTTTCTGTAGGGTCGGGAGTTTGCACAACATGACTGGTTAGATTGGCTTTTTCTCATGGTAGGAACAACATGGTCGGATCAACGTCTCGACCAATGCTTCAACGACTAGTGTTTCGACTAGTGCTCTCTACTCGATCAGTTTTGTCGAGGGTTAGACCAGCCTTGCAGATGCAGTCAGACCGATCTCAAGTGATCAGACCAGCTGGTTCTCGTGGTCGGACCAGAGTGGTCGAATGAGATTTTCAACTAGCTGTTTCTCGTGGTCGGACCAGCTTCTCGAGAGATTTTCGACCACCATTCTCTGCTCGATTAGACCAGTCGGGAGATAGACCAAATTTGCGTAAGGGGTTAGATCGTTTTCGAATAGGATTTACTGCTCATTTAGACCAGTCGGGAGTCAAACCAGCTTTACACAGTCAGTAAGATCATCCTCGACCAGCGATGTCCATGCGATCTGACTGATCGGTGGTCAGACCAACTCTGCTAAGGAGGTCAGACCACCCTATGGTCAAACCAGCTTTTCAACAACTGTCTGATCGAAAATTGACAGAGGCTAACTCTTCACTTAAATCTTTAGCATTACCTACTGTTGCTTCTGTTCATTGAGTAGCTCAGTACTGGATTCTTAAATCTTATCTCACTAACCTCAGTATTGTGAGACCGACGCTTTCTATGATGTAAGACCAGATAACGCGGGATGAAGAACATGCGCTTGAGTGAGTTCCAGTCTTTTACATCATTACTTGACTGGAATACTTGTTGGTTCTTCACTCCCTTTGATGGCATCTAAAAGTTTCATCTTCTGGTTAAACCGCGTGAAAAAGGTGATGTTATCCTACAAGTGGTTCTTTGAGTTCCTTTTTTAGATTGCTTGTTTTCACTATTAACTGCTTGTTTCTTATCTTTGTGCTCGGCTGAGAAGTGAGTTGGGTGTATTGTTGTTTTTAGGATTATTCTGAGGGGGGCTTGGTGTTTAAAATTTCTGAGGGGGGCTTGGTGTTTAAAATTTTGAAAACTTTGTTTATTATACTTGTCAAATAATATAGCAAGACCCAGTCTTTGAAATCAAATAAGAGTATAGCTCTCTTTATTATATTTACTCATATGCTGTGTAGCCTTGATTATGACTAGTTATAATCAATTTGCTACATTTGAACTAGAGCATGACATGGTGGAATACTTTAACTAGATCGATTATAAATGGTACTTTGCGATGTTCATCTAAAATGATTAGCTTGATTGTGAGTCTTTTTTAAATCTTGGCTATGAGGCTTGTATATTTCACATTGCAATCTTTTATTCTCTCAAGTTGGCATGTTATAAAAAATAAGAAAGAGAAGGTTGAAAAGATGTATGCTTCAAACATGCCATGGTTAAACAAAAGAAAAGGCACAAAAAGTGCATAAATAAAAAGAAGCATGCTTCAAGCATGCCACTATTTAAAAGAAATTTGGTACAAACATGTCATCATGAAAAGAAGTATGCTACAAATATACCACATGCTTAAGATTTGAGTGTAGAGTAACAGGTTATTTTATGAGACTACTAACTTGTCTAGACTTAAAGTTTGCTTTACTTTTAGGCTCTGACTCTTCAGTGTGTTATCTCATTATGCTCTTTATAATTGGTTGGTCATTGTTGAGATGCCTGTCATTGATATAAATCGCTTAATCATGCTAAAGACCTGTTTTTGACAGTGCTATGTGCTATATGGCTTTATATGATCTAGGTAGCTCTACTAAAAAAGATGGATTGGTTAAATTATTAAATCAATTTAAAGTGACTTGTATAATCTACAAAGCTTCCTGTTTTTACTCTCATGGTCCTTCTTATAATTATCCTTTCTCTGAATTTTCTGATGATTATATTGCCAAAGGGGGAGAAAAATGGAAGAATTTGAGAATTTTGCTAAAAATTGACTTATCTTGTGTTGTGGGGGAGTTTGTCCGAGCTTCCGAGTGTTTTTCAAGTGCTTTCAGTTTTGTCTGAGCTTTAGTGCTTTCGAGTTTGTCCGAACTTTCTTCGAGTCGCCTCTGTAGCTATGAAACTTTCTTTTCACAAATTTTGTTTTTCTTTTCAAGTTCAACTCATTTGAGAAGGAAGTGTTGTCAACGTATTCATCACAGGGGAGATTGTTAGACCATGTGGATGGTTGTGAGTTTAGTGATCAGGAATAATTGACATTTGGATTGCTTTTGAATTTGCATTTGTGAAAGTCTTGGTTGATCGCAGTTGAATGTTTTGGATCCAAGTGGTTTTGATTTGCTCTGAGTGTTTTTGCTGGCTCCGAATGGTTTCAATCGGATCCATGTAGGATCGGACGACGTTTGAGTAGCATTGTAGTATTGGACGATGTTCGAGTAGCTTTGAAGTATCGGATGGTATTTGAGTAGCTTTAGAGTATCAGAGGGCATTCGAGTAGCTTTGGAGTATCGTACGATAGTCAGATCGGCCTTGTGATGGATGGTCCAATCGGTAGGTCCGAACGGCAGATTTCGACCATGGCTAGCTTTTACCACGGTAAGTTAACCGCTGCAGTTTCGACCATCGCATACTTCGACCACATCCGACTTCAACCACAACAATCCGACCATGGTATTTCGACCTCGTCATTCTTCGATCATGACATTTCGACCACAGAACATCGACTACAGCATAACAACCATATCTGGTCAAAGATGGTAAGTTATAGTGCTTTTGTCGATGGTCATAGCTACAGTGCATTGTTATGGTCGTAGCTACAGTAACTGGTCGATAGTCATAGACTTTACTGGTCGGTACTTGATAGTCGTGGACTTTATTGTTGGTACTCGATAGTCATGGACTATACTGGTCGGTACTCGATAGTCGTGGTCTTTACTGGTCAGTACTCAATTGTTGATGACTTTGTGATCAGTACTCATAAAATTTATAGTCTGCTGTCGTTGTCTTAGATTTTTCGATCGGTTGTTGTAGACCTCACGATCGGTAGTTGAAGGCTTTTACGATTAGTTACCGTAGGCTTCATGGTCTGTACTCATTGACTTCATGGTTGTTAAGAGTGCTTTAATTCTTACTATCTTCGATACAGAAATTGATGAGGTGTGGTGAAGATATGGGAGGTGTGATCCAGAAGGCTTCATCACGTGTTAAGTTAGGAGTTATAGACAGAGTCCATAACTAAGAAGATTAAGAGATTGATTAAAAACCATGTTTAGAAGGGTTTCAGGTGCCTTGATTTGAGGAAGAGATAGGATTTTATGTTCATGTTTAAGTCAAATACAGTTTAGGGCTCTAGCATATAAAAACAGGTAGAGGCTAAGGGTTTTAGCCGTGGCTTTGTGGTGTTTTTTGTGCTAGAGTTTTTAGGGGTGCCATGAGGGCGCTTTGTAGCCACAAACATGATATAAAAGTAAAATATCAGATCTGATCTCAAAGAAAAGAAATCACTACCGACATCGTCTTGTTGTCTCAATCGAAGTACGGTGTGGTTTTCAAGCAACGTCTTTCTTGTGTTCTTGGCATCGGCATGCTAACACATCTTGATGTTGCATGATACGAGCATGGTGTTGTCTTTGGTGTATTCTCACTTGAGCAGTCAAAGCGTTCGAGCGACCGAAGCTTTTGAGTGGAGGGAGAGTTCGACTACCTGCAAAGGAGGTCAAGAGAGTGGTCGTAGCGAGCGATCACAGCAATGATCGAAGCTAAAGATGGCAATGGGTCTATACCCATTGGGTTTCACCACCCCAAACCCACCTCCATTAAGCAAAAACATCCCCGCTGGAGGACCCAATAACACAGGCGGGTACAACATTTCCCCCAAACCCATACCCGCGGTGAAATAAACCCATGGGTGACCCATACCCGAGACATGATATACAAGATTAAGGATCAAATCACCTAAACAACAAGATCACCATTTAAATTAAAGAGTGCATAAGCATACCAATGCATAACCCAATCCAACATAATAGCAGCATTTGGCCTTGGACAGGGCGGTGTTCGGACCATCGCCGCGTTGAGTTCTTTGACAGAGGAGAAGAAACTATTGATCTGGCGCGCCGGCCAAGTTCATGCATCGCCAACGTCCTTCGGGATGGGGTGGGTGGATTGGATGCGATGGTGACTAGGGTTAGTATTAAGCTTCCTGCAATGGAAACAAGGGTTACAGGAGGCGAGGAAGCTTCACCGAATGTCGTCGTTCGTCAAGCGAGAGTGCCGCCATGGCGCGCGGCTTGGCGATGGCGACGCGGCGGCAGGCGGATGGGTGACGGCAGCGGCTTGGCGGCGCGCGCGCTGGCGAGGGTGGCGAGGATGGCTTGGAGGCGCGCGCGCGAACGGCGAGGCGGCGGCGCCGAACGGCGAGGGGCGCGCGCCAACGGCTTGGAGGGCGCGCGCGCGGCTTGAGGGCGCCAAGCCCCGAACGCTGGAGGCGTGAAATGGGGAATTGGGGTCTGGCGGCCGTCTGGGAAATAGGGTTAGGGTTTTAGTTTACATCTATTGGCTGGGCCAAATATAATTATTTGTTGTGTGGGCTGGGCTACAAATAGATGGCCCATAAATACTCGGGTATCCATTGGGTAATGGGTATGGGTAGTGTCAAACCATACCCACACCCGCGTACCCATTGGGTCCTATTTTTCTCCATTAGTAAACCCATGGGTAGATATTTTAACCCATATATGTACCCTAATGGGGTAATTACCCATCGGGTTTCGGGTTACGGGTACCCATTGCCATCTTTAATCGAAGCAAGTGATCGAACGCTGAGCAATCGAAGCATTCATGGAGTGAGAGTAAAAAGGTCAAGCAAGCCACTATGCAAGCAGTCGAGCGTGTTATAATTGAAATCTACAACTGGTAAAGTTAGATTGCTTTTCTTTTGGTTTGAGATTTGTTTTACAAGTATCAAAAAGCGGAGGCGATCATTCACCCCCTCTCTGATTGTGCCATTCGATCCTATAGTAATTGATATTCAGCAATATATCTGTGTACACTATCCACTGATCTAGAGAATAATGCAGTAGAATCACAGAGGGTTTCGAACAATTAATCTGAGGTCCCACACTTCAGCTATGGGATCAGACTCTGATTCACATTGGCGGACTAGCTCATGCAGCTCAGCGGTGGTGGAGGGGATGAGGTGTCGATGACACCCTCACTGTGGTCGGTGAACATGTGTTGCACACAGGGCAGAGCTAGGAAATTAATCTAGCATGGCAAGTCTTACAATAGAAAACATGTCATGGACAAATCGATATGTGAGAATCATACTAGTTTTAAACTAAAAACAATCTTGAATTCCAATACACATATGATCATATGTAATAAAAAAAACTAAATGCAAAAAACATGGCAATACCTCTCTACCAAAGTTTCTGTATACATTTGTGATGCCAAAAGTACAATCCACACCCAAAAGACACTCATTTGGGAAATTAACGATTCAAACTTCAAATCAATACCAAAATAGTCTAACTTTTATCTATTCTAAACCAAAATAGCAAAATAAAAATTGGGATTTGGCCATTTGATTCGGGCATTGCCTCATTGAGGGAGATTGGAAATCACCTTCCGGTTATGGGTTGGCCTTAGACTTATGGACCATTCCTCACCGGCTCACCCGACTCCCTACACTACGTCTGCTTTGCCAGTCACCACCACCTACTAGCCCTCTCATGGCCGTGCACGGTCACCTGGACTGCTCGTCGCTGCCACTACTTGGAGAGAGTTAGGGCTCATGAGGGGAAAGACTAGAGTTGTGATCCATTTGGCACTGGCAAACTAGGGCTTTAACGCTTGACTGATGTGGATGAGAGTGTGTACTAGCTTAGTGGTCTTCGGGAGCTAGGCCCAGTGGCCCATCACAACTTAAGTCACACAGCATAGCAAAACCTTGGCCCAAAATGACTAAAACAATTGTCGTGTATATCCCTGGCCCTAGCACATGACCCACATGCCTAGGAGTTTGTCTTCAACCTCTAGTCACGTAAGCAGACCAACCATGGCGACCATAATCCTTCTTGATACTCATGGAGGGTCTAGTGGCTTACAAAAAATTGAAGCTCAAGAAAGTGCCCACCCTGCCTGCAGTGTTGTCTCCGTCCCTAGTTGCACGGTCAACGCGGCGGCCAGGTGGAGGTCGAGGAGATGATGGCACCAGGGATGGAGCTGCATGGAAGGGCGAGGAAGAGGTACCAGCTGGTGTCGAAGTTTTATGCCACCATGAGTCTGGTGAAGGGCGCCATCACCAAGAAGAGGGGCAACCACAAGTTGGAGGCAGAGGCCAAGATGATGAGGTATGGAGAGTGCTACTAGAGGCTAGTAATAGAGAAGGGCTTCTGTGTAATATTTACTATTATAAAATAGGAGCTATTGGTCGTTGTCCGTTCTATCCATAGAAAAGTACATCTTAATGTTAGAGATAATTATCTGCAATATTATCTAGAGAGAGTTGGTGAGTCAACCCACCACACGCGTGGATGCGCCCCCACTCCTCCACTCCCAATTCGATGGTGGTGGTTCATCTGCCTCCACCTCCCAAATCCACAAGCACTAACAAACACCTTGCTCCAATACATCATAAGTCCTTGGCTCCCTCCACTCCGCACCCCCATCCTCTCCTTTCCTCGAGCACCCATCCCACTCCTAAGCCTAGCAGGCAAGCTTGGGAGCAAGAGAAAGCCTAGATTCATGCTGAATAGCTTAAGGGAAGCCACAACTATGTCGGCAAGCTCATGAAAGGTCAGGTCCAACACCAACGAGCTCGGTAAAGGATGTGGAGCCGGCAAGGGGGTCACTTAGCTCATGGGAAAGAGGAAGGGAAGGCCGTCATCGATGTTGCGGTGGTTGGCTTGGGTCGAATGGCGCTGACGTAGCCCCAAGGCCATAGGGTGACGTTGCATGGGGGCGACGTCGATGGCCTAAGGGCGGTCACACACGCAGTGGTGATAGACATGGGGGGAGGGGTCGATGAGCTCATGCTGACCGTCGTTGGTGGAGGCAGTGGCGAGTCCCTAGGGGCTAAAAAGAAGGCTGACAATGGTGGAGGTCACCGACATCGGTAGATCGAGTCTGCGGTGTAAGAGAAGGGGGTAGGGGAGTGAGATAGAGAGGAGGAGGGGGTAGCCAGCAACGAGGAGGCGCCAGATCTAGCAACGTTGGGCCAATGGTGCCTGGGGGAGAGAGGGAGAGATAGGGAGTGAGAGGGGAGGGAGAAGGTGGTGGCGAGATGAAGTAGGCAGAAGGCCAGCCCGGTGAGGCCACCGATGGCCAAGAAAGCCACTAGCGATGGCGTATTTAGAGGTGACCCAACCGGAGAGAGAGAGAGGGGAAGAGGGAGGGCGGCAATGGCAAATGGAGGGAAGGAGGAGACTGAGGGGAAGGTGGGGTAGGCCGTCGGTGGTGGGATGGCCACCACTATTGACAAATCTGAGGGCGGCGCCTAGCGAGAGAAAGAGAGAAAGGGAGGGGAAGGAGTGGGAGTGGCGGCCGGGTGGATAGGAAATGAGGATCGAGAGGAAGGAGTGAGGGGAAGATAAGATTAGGGTTAGGGGTTTGAGGCCGACTGAGTCTGGGCCAAATGGGTCAGTTGACTAGGCCAAAATAGCTGAAGAATTTTCTTTCTTTCTTTTCTCTTCTTTCTTGTTTTTCATGCTTTATTTATTTATTCAACTATTAATTCTCCGATACATTACACCCCAAATTAATTCGATATAAAATAAATAAATGCCTTAGACAAAAAAGGGAAAATGGTCTTGAAACAAATTAGAAAAAATTAAACAACATGCCTAATTAGGATTTTTGCATCGTATTTCTTGTCTCTTCTTTCTTGTTTTTTGTGCTTTATGTATTTATCCAACTATTAATTCCATGATACATTACACCTCAATTAATTCACCATAAAATAAATAAATGACTTAGACAAAAAAAAGGCAAATTATCTTGAAACAAATTAGAAAAAATTGAACAACGTGCATAATTAGGATTTTTGCACCATATTTAAAAAGTGATTTATTGTCAAAATTCAGAAATTATCATTAGGAGTCGATTCCAATGATAGATTAGGACACGTAGGACTCATTTCTGATTTTGACAAATTGGTGGGAGTAGAAACACGATTAGGCAAGTCGCCCATTTGATCATGTCTTCTAAATTGGTTTTTGACGACTGTGGTATGGGGAAGGACACCTGAGACGAAGAAGAGGAAGCCGTGGCTTCGAGAAGGCGTCGGAGGGGGCGGTAACGACGAGCATGGAGTAGAGTTGAGCAGAGGATGAGGAGGAGGCAGTGATGACATAGCTCTGGCGAGCCTTGCTGGCATCGGCGTGGCACCATGTGGGTCATGGCCCAAGGAGGAATTCAGCGGCGGTAGCCATGAATGGATGAATCGGTGTGGAGAGAGATGATAGGGCTGGAGATGGAGAGGAATGTATGTGTCAATCTTGGTGATTGGATCCGCATCATACGCCCTAAATTTTGACTGAATTGTTTTGAAAAAATTAGCTGAGTAATACATAGAAACTGTAGTTTTGTAAGCTCATATACAACTCTCTGACAATGACCAGAAAGTAATGGTGAAATGATTCGATAAGCTAGCTATGGTGATGGTTTTAGAACATGGAATATAATTTTTTTTTAAAAAAAAAACCGTAGCTACGAATGGACAATCAACTAGTTGGGGTGACGCCGGTGTTTTTGTTCCTTTCTCTCGCTAGCTTTTCAGAGAAGAACGAGAAGACAAGAAACTACAGCTTGTACAGGAAGAAGTTGGTAGCTCCACCACTGCTTTTGACATTTGAATTTGAACTTTCAAGATCTTGAAATGAAGTACGTACACCTACCAGCTAGTACCGTGTTTTTGTGTGTTTGTGTGTATGCTGGCCTCCTCTCGGCAATTTGAAGTTTGAACAGGTTGGCTCTCCAAAATTCTCTCTTTTTCGTGCCCCCACGGTGTGTGATCATTTGGGCTTTTTTTTTGTGACTTATGGCTGAAAAGCACTTTAGCTGGCTGAAAAAACACTGTAGCTGATAGAGACTTATTTAGTATAATTAAATTTAAAAAATAAAAAAATATAAAAAATATGTTAGCCCATTACGTATAATACAAACACATACGGAAAAAAAGAACCAGCAAAAAAAGCTCAACAAAAAGCCAAAAGTTTAGAAAAAGATGAAATTTATGAATAGTGAAAAATAAGCCGGAAGCCAGAAGCTGAAGCTATTTTGATCACAGTACAGCTTATTTTACTGTTTGGTACTATTTCAGACTTATTTTTTGTACTATAGCTACTGTTAGATTTTTCAGTATAATTAAATTTAAAACAATGAAAATAGGGGGGGAAAATGTTATGTCATCTCAGACAATGCAAATAAATAAAGGAAAAAAGACAAAAAAAAACCCAAAATTGGTCAAAATTGTAGAAAATGATAAAATTAAGAAGTTAAAAACTAAAAAATTAAGGTTAAAACCTATTGAAGTAGAGAAAAAAATTATAAGCTGCAGTCCAAAAGTGCAGGCCCATGACAAGGTTCACTCGTCTGTACTGAAATAACTTCACTTGCAAGCATGATGCGTGTAGATAGATGTATGTACCGGCCCCACGCTGCATGTATGTAGTTTGAACAATTAACCATGGAGAGAGTAGTGGGCGCTACGTTTGCGTTTGTTGGAACGTTCAAATGGCATGGGCGGCTTTGAACTTGCAAGGTCGATCGTGGATTCGGCGATTAATAAATTAACGTCAATTGGCGGCTTTGAAGTTTGAATCGGCAACAAACTCAAACACGAATAGGCAATTAGATGCCAGTATTTTATTTTATTTTAGTTTATTGTGCACACGGGATGTTGTCCAAGCATGTATTGTAACGCTAAATTTTGCTATTTGCTAATGCTCCTTTGGAGAGGGCATGAGTAAATAGTAGTATCGCCACCAACATTACATATTCACCGTTTCAAACAGTATGTTTTTTAACTTTCAGCTTATTTAAGTCAGAGTTACTTAGAACGTATCGACTTCTAATTTCGGTTTATTTTAACTTTTTACATATTTTTTTTGATTTTTTTACTTTTCTTTTTTCCGCATTCCTTTACATTGCCTATGGCGATACAACTGATTTTTTTCTTTCTTTTTTTTTTTAAAATTAAGAGCTGCTATCATGCAATTTTAGCCGAAAGCAAAAGGTCCCAAGCCCAGCTGAAGCCCATTGGAGCGCTGCCCTGCAATTTGTTAGTTATCCCGGCGTGGAACGGGGTCCAATGACACGCTATGAAATATTAACCGTGTTGTCAAATTCAACCTAGCTATATAACTGTGCTTTATATAGAGGTTTACGTCGCTAATCTTGTTGATCAGGAACAACTTGGCATGGAATCTTTAGGCTCTATTTAAAAGTACTGGGGTCTTTTGTTTTTGATTAAAATGGCACTAGAAAATAGAGATGCAAACAGATCGAATACGGATGGATAATATTTTTACCATATTTTTTTCTCGGATACGGATACGAATACGGATACCTCGGATACGAATACAAATATGAATAATATCGAAAACAGATACGGAGCGAATACGAATCGAAACGAATACGGTTACAAATATTTATCGGAACATAAAACCCTTTAAACTATACATCTAAAATAAATGAAAAAAATGAAAACACATAAATAGTTTATTTTGTCAAAACATTAATGAAATCTGAACAAGCATAAGTATTTTCGATATTATTCGGGTAATTCGGGTACCAGGGGATATTACCCGAACTACCCAAACTAATTTCGGGTAATCAGAATCGCTATCCGAATTTGGGATCGGGTACCTCGGTTCGGGTATTTCGGGTTCGGGTCTGGGTAATTCGGGTACGGGTAGCGGATATTTTGCCCAGGCCTAGAAACACTGGCCTAGCTAGCTTAGGCGGGTGGGGTCGGGTGGAGTCTTTTCGACCGTGCTTCATGCTTTTTAGTTATAGATTATATTTTTTATTCTAATATAAGTGTTTTTTAAAAAATAAATTAAATACTAAAAAGCCAATAAACCATTTTGAAATAGTAGTGAAGAAGTCATCGAAAGTCATAAGTCGAAAAGAAGACAATTGGAGCTCTTCTTTTTAGCTTCTAATGTCTTTTTAAGATTGAGATATATAAATTGATTGTAGTAGAGATTACAACGACTTTATTTATATCGGTCAAAATAATACATGAGTCTCTTTCTTTATACTCTCTCTCACAAATAAATAAAAACTAAAAATCATTATTAAAAACATAAACCGAAATAAAAGAAGAACAGGCCTACATGGTATTCGATTGGAAGGACATAGTTCCATTATTAATGTGCCAAACGCTGAATATTTGCTGTTAGCAAAGTCTACCTGCCAGTGCGTACGTACTCTCAATTGCTATACAAATTAATTTCAATATACATTCGTCGATTTCCAAACAAGTACAGGAGCAAAGGCCCGTTTATTTCGGTTTTACCATCTGGCTTATTTTTTACTATTTCTAAATTTCGTTTTCTAACTTTTTAGTTTTTTTTGAGTTTTTTGTCGATTATTTTTTCCCGTATTTGTTTGTATTATCCGTGATGTGCTAACCTTTTTTTTTAAAAAAAATTTAAATTTAATTATGTCAAATAAACTACTATCAAGTACAGTATAATTTCAGTCATATACAATATAATTTTAATAATAAATTATTTTTTTAGCCCAAATGAACGGCTCAAAGTGATTCAGAGTAAGTCTTCATAGAATTTGCAGGCTTTACTATCTTCGTTCTTTCAATACAATCGTCAAGACTGCACGAGTCTCCTCTATGTTGATTCCCCGAATTTTCGCGGAATTAAGGTCTATCTGTTGTCCTTCTCAAAACGATGATTTACTAATAGAATGAGATGAAATTAGTAGGTCTAGTTCATCTTTAGCAGGCTAGAAGTTTTGTTTCAGGCAAGTGTTATGTTAGTCACACTTTTCTACAGTGCATATGCGTGGTACGACGGAAGGCGCTTCAAGGTAGTAAAGCTGATTTTCTTTTTTTCTATAAGCGTTAGCTAGTCTTGAAGCACGTTCTTTTAGGCTAATGAATAATAATTATTAAAAAAAGTCAAAACCAAAGAACCAGTAAAAACCGAAAAGGACAAAGCCTTAAGTTGGTGTAGTTAATTACCACAAGAGAAAAACTAGATATACTTTTCATAGCGTTTCTAACGGCATAGCAATCGACAGTTTGACCTTAAGATACAACCCACAGCCACGGTCGAATCTATTGTATCTGGGCTCTGGCCACAGCGCCGTCGTGTCTCGCCATCCCCGACCACGATGCTGTTGGATCTGGTCGTCCCGAGTCAGATCCAGTCATCAATGGCAAAGAAGAGGAGGGAGAGCCACCGGATATGAGGAAAAGGAGCAATAACTAGAGGAACTGAGGCACCACCATCGACAGATTCATTGTGCCCCCTGAACATAGAGGGAGGCCAAAGAGGCGGTGGTCTGACAGTGGGTGACAACAGAGGGAGGCACAATATACTAAATATTAGGTTAGACGGGGGAGGGTGAGACGACGGTGGGGTCATCGCCGGTTGCCGGTGTTGGAGGAGGGGATGGGGAGTGGAAGAGGGGTGCGAGCTGCTACGGCGCTAGAGAAGAGAGAGAGGAGGGGGAGGCGGTGGTCTAGCGGTGGGCGATGGCGGAGAGGCATGGTGTACTGAATTTTAGGTTAGATAGGGGAGGGCAAGATGGTGCCGCTGCAAGGTAGCGAGGTAGCTGTCAGTCAGTGGTGGTGGAGAGAATGGGAGGTAGAGCCGCTGTGGCACCAGATGAGAGAGAGGGGAGGGCCGGGATGGCAGGGAGGGGATGCAAACCAGCGGAGGAGGAGAGGGGGAGGGAAGCAGACCGACGGGGGAGCGGAGAGAGGAAGAGGAGACTATACCGTTGGAAGCTCCCCGGATGGTATATGGTTCTCTAACTGCTTCGTTACCACAATTTCATGTTTGACATTCTGTCGAGTAAGGTGATGCATTGCAATAACCAACATACCAACTAACATTCTGGAAGTGGCCGTTCATACCGAGAATCATTCACGCGTAGAGATATTCAGATACGGAAACCGGCAGCTTTCTTGCAGATACAAGGAAACTTGGTGGTAGCTAAGGGATGTTGAGTTCAACAAGCTAAACTATTCTTGGCAACAAGACACGTCGGAACTCCATAACAAACAAGGATATCCTTAGTTCCGTCCATAACCTCCATTTTTTTTTCTCCCGAAGTGTCAGCAACACGGGAAAGAAAGCGCATGGAAGATGATCATGACAGCGGTGTGGACGTGTAGGTAATTGCAGAGTTTGTAAAGGTGTTCGTTCTGGAGGAAATTTTAGGTGGTGATCATTTGGGTTTTTTTGTGGCTTATAGCTAAAAAGTATTGTAGTTGGCTGAAAAAATACTGTAGTTGACAGATGCTTATTTAGCATAATTAAATTTAAAAAATATAAAAATATGTTAACCCATTACATATAATACAAACAAATACGGGAAAAAAGAACCGGCAAAAAATCTTAACAAAAAGTCAAAAGTTCAGAAAAAGACGAAATTTATGAATAGTGAAAAATAAGCTGGAAACTAAAAGCTGAAGCCAAAACGATCACAACGAATGTCATATACGTGCTGATATTAACTTCATTATATATCTACCGTGATTAATGAGCACAAACCGTGTGGTTAGATCCACCCAACTCAAACAACGACCGTGTGTTTCGCAGAAAAGAATGGAATGCATTGTTGTAGTTTACGCAAGCATTGCAAGAATTCGCATTCCTTGCAAGTGTGTGTATGCATGATTCATGACTTGTGGCTTCTTCGTGGAAAGAGGCCGTTTGAAATTGTATGGTCTGTACTACATTTCCGGTCAAGTTTCACACTTCCTAGAGGAATTCCCGGTCAAATTCAGTCCAAAGTCAAATAAGCACTTTATGTTGGGGAAAGTTTATGAGGGAGGCAGTACACCACCATTGTCAGAAATCGCACTGTCCATGAATGCCCAAGCTGGAGGTTAGAAAACCGACGAGAGCTTAGTTTCTTACCACTGTATGATGGTCATGCAGGAATGGATTTCTCAAGAAACAATATTTCCTTTGCGTGCACGTATACCCATGTTCGTGCACACGCACACGATATTTTTTTTTCCTAAAGACGCTTTAAGAGAGAAAGAGCACAGATAATAACCACAACTATGCAGTCCAAAATGACATCTCTACAACTTCAGTGGACTGTTCTTTTCAGTTTCTAAAAATTACTTTTCAGTTTTTTTTTACAATAATTAGCTTTTGAACAAAATATCTTTTAAAAATAGTATCTACTAGTTAATTGTAGTATATACTTTACTGACTTCATTTATTTCGCTAAAAATCGCACGCGAGTTTCTGTTACTCTGTAATCTCTCGCATAAACAGTTCAAAAGTTACAAGCTGCAGTCAAAAAGGACACGCCCACTATTGAGTAAAAAAAAGCAAGTAATTTGTCTTTCTTGAGGACATATACGCGCAAACATACGCTGGGTCATTGTTGATGAGCCAGAATAGAATATACACCAGCACTAGTGGATTGTCCACAACCTAGGTCCAAAATTCAACCTTAGTAATCCAAGATGATTAAAATGTAAGTTAACATAATAGCTTTGAAATTACATGTATGATGCTAGTAATAACTTCGTAAAGACACAACACCTTGCTAAAAGTGTGACAACCGATTCAAGTCAAATTGGTTTTAGGCCATGTTGATCATTAAGAACCTGATCTCCAAAATTCAATCTTGATAGTTAAAGATGATTAATGCAAGTTAACACGAGAACGTCAACAACGCACAACGTCTGCTTGCTAAAAGTGTGAAAACTGGCCCAAGTCAAATTAGTTTCGGGCTGAGTTGATCACTAAGAATTTACAATCCAAAATTCAATATGACTAATGCAAGTTAACAGAATAACTCCAAAAAGATGTGTACAGCGCAGATAATAACTTCGAAATGATATGCAAAACAACTTACCAAAAGTGCGACAACTTGCCCAAGATAAATTGGTTTTCAACCAAGGCTTAATTCAACCTCTATATAGTTGAAAATGATTAATGTGGATGAACCCTATTAACTTTTGAAAGATAAGTACAACACGATTCTAAAAATGTGAAACAACCCATTCAAGACAAATTGGTTTTGGACTGAGTTGATCACCAAAAATCTGAAACCCAAAATTAGACTTTCATAATTCAAGATCATTTATATAAGTTAATGCAACAACTTTGAAAAAGTTATGGGACACCGCTGATAACTTCGAAAGGACATGTACCATATGCCATGCTAAAATATGACAACCGATGCAAGCCAAAACTGCTCCAGGGCGAGTTCAATACGGAATGTGCCGACCGGTCTAATCAAGTCGTTTTCGGGTTGGGTTGATAACTAAGAATCTGGACTCAGAACCTTGATAGATATTAAAGATGTTTAACGTAAGTTAAATCGGTAACTTATAAAAGATAAATACGAGTACAAACATCTTACTAAAAGTGTGGTCATGGTTACTAGATTCACCATACCCATGTATACACGATTCATTGACTCGAGTATGATTTGTGCACTAGGTATGGCTGTCTGGAATCCTTGATGTACTGGTGTACCTATGAGTGTGAGAAGTGGCCCAAACCAAATCGGTTTTGGGATAAGTTGATCACTAGGCAAGCCACACCTATAAGAGCATGTCCAATGCAGACGTTTAGAGATATGCTTAGTAATACAAAACTGATTTTTCTTGCCACATAGGATAGATAAGGTGCTTATTTTGAAGTATTGATGCTTAAATAAGCACCGGTGCTTAGTAGGTGCTTATGTGTATAACTATATCTATTAATAGATAATATAGCATCTAAGCACCTATGGAAGAGATGCTTGCATTGGAGGAAATAACTTTTGCATGGATACTTGATGATGTGGTTATATTCTCTCTTTTTAAGCACTCATATATAAGCATTTTGTATTGAGAACAAAACCAAGCTTAATTTCAACCTCGATAATTCAAGACGTTGCCAAAAATGTGACAACCAACCCAAGACAGGCTGGTTTTGGTCTGAGTTGATCACCAAGAATCTGAACTCCAAAATTCAACTTTGATAATTCAAGACGAATAATATAAGTTCGCACGCTAACTTCAAAAGGCATGTACGATGATGTTAACTTGGAAAGGGTGTATACCATATCATGCCTTAATGTTGAAAATGCGACAACCAATCCAAGCCAAATCAATTTGAGGCCGATTTGATCATCAAGAACCCAAGCTACAAAATTTAGTAAAAAGGTGCAAACCGATTTAATCCAAATCAGTTTCAGAAATGTAATTAAGAATTTGAACTAAAAAAATAAAATCTTGGTACATGATCAAAATAGTTAATGTAGGTTAAAAATGGCAACATCTAAAAGATGATTATTATTTTTGAGAGTTCAATGGTGGGCGAGCTCACATGAAAAAGGTTTTTATTTATTGAGAGGAGAATGATTAATTACAACCCATGAGGGTAAGGATTTAATTAGGAGCAGAGGGTTAGAGATAAAGGACTACATAACTCTCGTTCATAACTGATTACACCAAGTATATATATCGGCTCTTTGCGAAGACTTTTTGGTAGCCGTTCTATCCAGAGGTCCATGTGTTCCACGATTTGTAGGATGACCTCGAGGTCTTCGAGGATTGAGGATGATCGATGTCATCAATGGCTTTGCAATAATGCCTAGTCTTCCAATGGTGTTTGCTGTTGTTTCCTACATGTTTTGTTCTAAAAGATAGTATTTCGTTCTAAAAGATAAGTATGACCACGAACATCTTACTAAAAGTGTAACCATAGTTATTGGATTCACCGTAACACCTGTACGTACTGGCTAGATTCAACGACCAAAATACAATTAGCGTACCGTGTATATCGTGACCCAATGTAGCGCTAACTACGAGTGTGACAATCGGCCCAAGCCAGATCGATTCCGGGCTGAGTTGATCCCTAAGAATCTGAACTCCAAAATTCAACTTTGATAATTCAAGACGAATAATATAAGTTCACACACTAACTTTGAAAGGTATATACGACGATGTTAACTTGGAAAGGGTATATACCATGCCTTAATGTTGAAAATGTGCATGAATCCACGCCAAATCAATTTGAGGCCGATTCGATTATTGAGAATCAAGCTACAAAGTTTAATAAAAATGTGCAAACCGATCTAATCCAAATTGGTTTCAGAAATATAATTAATAATTTGAACCACAAAATCAAATCTTGATACTTCAAAATAGTTCATGCGAGTTAAAAATGGCAACTTTTAAAAGTTAAGTATTTATTTGAGGTCAACGGTGGGCGAGTCCACTTAAAAATGATTTTATCTATTGAGAGGGGAATGATTACTACCCATAAGGGTAAGGATTCAAGACCAGAGACTTAGGTAAAGGATTATGTAACTCTCGTTCATAACTGATTATACTAAATATGGGGTTTGTTCTTTTTTTGACTTATGGTAATGGTTTATAGTTTTTTGCTAATTTTTTTGAATTTTAGATTATTAGCGACAGAGATTACAGAGAGAGATACTCGTTTGCGATTTTGGTTGGTACAGATATTGAACTTTTAACATATAATACAATTAACTTGTAGATCTCATTTTGAAAAAATACTCCATTTAAAATATAGGTACTATACTAAGAAGCTAAAGCCGTTTTTAGAAGTCGCAAAGAACAGCCCATAAATTGGTTCTTTGCGAAGATTTTTAGGTAGGCAGGCTATCCGGAGGTCCATGTGTTCCACCATTTGTAGGATGACTTATCGAGGATCGAAGATGATGACATCGAAGGCTTCGCAATTCCTAGTCTTCAGAATCACTCAAGAGAACGAGGAGAACAGTGGTATTCGCTACTGTTTCCTGTATGCAGTTTCGTTCCAAAAGATAGATATGACGACCATAGACATCTTAGCAGGAGCGTAAACATATATAGTTTGTGGATTCACTATAACACCTGTACTGTACGTACTATCTAGATTCAACGACCAAAATACAATTAGCGTACCGTGCATCGTAATCCGAACGTAGCGCTAAGTACGACGATCGAGTATGGCAATCGGCCCAAACGAAATCGATTCCAGGCTGAGCTGAATAGCTGATCACTATCCAAGCCACGCTACAAGAGAAGAAACTAAAGCCAGTCCTAAAAGGCAAGAGGAGAAGGGAAACTGAGAGCCGAAGAAAGAGAAAGGGAGAAGGCAAAATTAGCCAACGCGCGTCCACGGCAACCCATCCCAGATAGACCAATCGCCCATGAAGACCCTACAGCACCAGGTCCAGCCGGAGAAGGCGACGATGGAGCCGGAGCACAAGAAGACGGCCGGAGCGCCGGGGGCCTTCACGGCGCGCGAGCTCGACGCGGCCGAGCAACTCATCCACCTCAGCGAGAGCAGCACGTCCACGGGCACCCCGACGCCCGGGCGCGCCCCCTCCGTCGCCTCCGCGGCCTCGGGCTCCACCTCCTCGCGGTCCGTGAACGCCCCGCCGGTGCCGGGGACGACGGCGCGGACCGAGGAAGAGGACGAGCAGGAGGTGGCCGGGAGCCAGCGGAGGACGAAGCGCTGCCGCCCGATCGCCGAGATCTACCGGTCGACGGAGCGAATTCGAGGGTGCAGCCTGAAGAACAACAAGGAATAGACGAGATAGAGAGAGAGAGAGAGAGATGAGAGAAGAGGGACCTGCTTGTAATTACCCGTAATTCCTAGGGGGTAGCTTGGAGTTCGAGCTGGCTGTGCTTTTGCTTGCAGTCCTCCCTCGCTAGGGGAGTCGTAATCTGGAGCCCGATCAACTGTAAAAAATTTCTCTTTGCAATAAGACTTGGGGCTTGCTTGCTTGTGTTTATCCATATGGCTTCTGATATATCTCGGTAGTTCTTGGTTCTAGTCGTACTGTTTCTAGGTAATTCTCTGTACGTAGATGCTGGATCTCGCCTTTGCTGATCATCTCTGGGGTGAAGAGGATTTGATGGCGTGGTCTCCATGGAGATTGATCTTATTATCTCCATGGATTTGGTTAGCTAGCTTGTGATTTTGTGCGGGGCGCGCAGCCGTTGCGCATGCACTATTTACAATTAATAATTCCGATCAAGGCGCATGCGAATGCGATTTATCGATGGAGAACAAGTTGATCATGAGTATTGCAAATCTGGAATTGTGTCCATTTGATTTGGGCAAGGAATCATGCTTTGGGAGTCTAATTTCCAGCATGCACTGGTCATGATGGAATGAAATGCGTGCTGTATATATTGAGCAGAAACGGTGGAGGAAGATGGGAAATTCTAGAATCTTTCATGCGCATCCTACTTCCAAGGGACAGTTTCTTGCACTGTGAGCTTGTTCCTATATAAGCACTAGCTTATCATGTTGATTTGATTTAGGCAAGCACTTACACTTTGGGCCTCTAATTTTTGCGTGGACCTTGATGGGGTGAAGCGAAGCATAAACAATGGTGGATGAAGATGGAAAATTCTAGAATCTTCCATGCGAGATGCGCAAGCCGGCCATCCCAGTTTGTTGCGCCTGTGATGTAACCTACATAAGCACTAGCTTGTCATTTGGTCGGACATCAAGGTGATTTTGCAGATTAATTTCTTTCTGCAGGTTGAACTGGTCAAATCGATGGATTTGCTGCAGTTTCCTGATATGAGTTCAGTGAGTTCACTGGGGCATTGTTAAGCTGTTATATGGTTAATATAAGTCTTGGTTTTTCTTGTAGTTGCTGCGAGACAATTGTCTAATTGATCAATGATCACTACCGTGCGTGGTCACTGCCAATCGATCTCAAAGTTCATGTCTGCAAGAGCTAGCACCCACGATGCATGCATGTTAATTTTCAGTGCCTCCGGCCAGTATATATAACATACGATCGAGCAGGTCGAGCTAGCAATCTAGCACTGCAGGCATGTACGTATGATCACAGGGAGGTCAGAAAAGAGGATGACTTTGGGCAACTGGTTATGAAGCTGGGCAGCTGGCTAGCGGTTGAGCAACTGTTGTTGATTAATTAGCAGCAAGTTTATGCGCCTTCACATAAATAGGCTGTCTAATCCTGAATGATTTGCCTCACCCAATTAACACAGGTCATGTCGCCGAACTGAACTGCCCGTCTGCATGGATCCCACCTCAAACCAAAGCCAGAGCATGACCGAATGCATATTCGCAGCACGGGCCCCTGCATAGATTTCAGCAAAAGAAAAAAAAAACAGATGCAGTTGTGACTTGTGAGATTCAGAAGCAGTAAAAAGAAAAAATAATTTTGATATGGTTTGGCAATATGCAGTTCCGAGAGAGATTCAGAAGCAGTAAAAAAAGAATTTTGATATGATTTGGAATGATGCAGTGAGCAGTAATTGGTAAGGAATTTCGATGTGGTTAAAGATGCAGTTCTGAGAGAGTCAGACGTGGTTAAAAAAATGGGTGTGTATGAATATTATCCAGATGTTTTCTTCCTAAATATCATCCAGATTTAATTGATATGGTTTCGAAGAAAGAAAGATAGGCCACGGATATGTAGGTAGTAAAATGTGCGTCACGCATTAAGGATATCTCTAATAATATCATCTTAATTATTTTTAACTATATTATATGAGTAAAACTTTATATAAAAAAGAAAACAGATGGTAAAAGATACTTCCTTTGTCTAAGTTTATAAGACGTATTTCTTTTTAGCACATAGATCAAGGAAATAATAAAATAACTAGATTAGCCATAATATTATCTCTAAGCACTGCATTTTATATATACATGTAGAGAATAGTAGATAAAGTTATATATTTATTAAAGGTATAAAGGAAACATCATACTAATTTTGCATTGGAACATGAAATACGTCTTATATTTATAGATAAGATCATTCAAAAAAAATATGTCCTATAAATTTGGACAGAAGGAATAATATGTTATCTCTTATGTAAAAAAAATGACTTACGTAGGTAGTGAGAGAGTGTATGATAAGAAGTTGTAATTAAAAAATAAAATAATTAGAGAAATAATTGACTATATATAGAAGATTATGTCTCTGATATTATCTTTAAATAAGATAAAAGATCTAAAAATAAATTAAAAGATAAACTATTAAACCTAACATGTTCAAGCAATTACAGCTCGGCGCCCAGCCTGTCGGCACAACGGGAGCTGGCTCGGCTACTGGCTTACAGTCCGACACAGCAGTAACACGCATTATTTGTCGGTACGATATGTGGCGTTTCAGATGGGCAATCTGTCCCCAGGCTGTGAAGCAGCATGTGGCTATACAATCCTCGTCAGTGACTGAATGGATATGTTACATACTTACATGTAGGTGTCACCTTACCTTACGCTGTGACTGTGTGAACCGACTTTGAAGTCCAAGACCATGCACGAAACGTCATGGTTTCAGCTTTCCGATATATATAATATACCATCACCGATCGATGATGATATAAGTATTAGGATAATGCTCTGGTCGTCTGATCTTCGTTTCTAATTTGTTTTGGGATTTGCATACTTGGCCAACTAATTTGACCAGGATCAAGCCAAGTCTAACTTAAACAAACAAAACTTTATTTATTCAGTAAACTTCGCAAAACTATATTTATTCCTACAGAACTATTAAAAAATTACGAGTGAGATTCTATGCTTTCCACTCTAATAAGAATAGTACTAATATCAAAACACACGAAAGGGTAAGTAATCGTTATACACTATTTAATTCTACTTTAAAAGTTATGCAAATCACTTTGAGGAAAAGTAAAGAAACACCTATCAAAAACTACGTATTTTAGAAATATTTTATAAAACCACACTTATTCTTACCAATTGTTTCAATGAATCACACTTCCGTCAACTGCAACCATTTTGATAGAGTGGATCCACATATCATTAAAACTCTAGCACATAACTCTGTTAAGCTAACGCGGAGGACGTGGTTGCATAGCCACCAATGTGGAGGGCGCTGTTTGCTCTGAAGAATTTAATGGAGCAAGAGAAGAACACCTTATTGAAAAAAAAAGAAATTGAATTGCAGTGAAGTTGGCCACATGCCACGTTGGTTGGCCATGATGTTCCCTCCATGTCAGCATAACGGGGTTAAGCACTAGAGTCTTAATGATATGTGGACCCAACTTATTAAAACGGTTACAGGTAACGAAAGTGTAGTTCTTTGAAAAGATTGGTAAAAATAAATATAGCTTTATAAAACTAATTCTAGAAAGTGTAGTTTTCTGATAGCTTTGTAAAAACAAGTATAGTCTTATGAAATTTACTTTATTTATCTATTTTTGCCGAACAAAAGATGAGCAGCCCATAGATTCCTAGATTATGGGAGTAGGTAGGTACATGAAAATTTTTGGGCCCATTCTGAAATCTTTAAGCTTCTGATTTATGGCTTTGATTGTTAGTTTTTAGCTAAAATTGTATTGTAACGAGGTTATATTTTTTAGTCATTCAATTAAAAGAAAATTAAAAAGAAAAGAAAATTGAGGAAAAGCATGGAAAAAAACTATTATATCGTCATGGACAATGTAAAAAAACAAGAGGAAAAAAGAAAAAAAAATAAAATAATTAAAATAAGTCAAAATTAGAAATCGACATATTCTAAGTGGCTTTAATCTTAAATAAGTTGAAAGTAAAAAAATAAAATCTGAAGCTTTTTGAGCGGACCCTTGTCGGCTCTACTTGATAAAAGGCAACGGAGCTAGCGCCTTATCAGTATTTACTTGTTGATGCATATGCAGGGAAACTTTGCAGTACTGCTGCTGGCATGCCATTCATTGAACTTGCACGGGAATTCATCCATAGTGGCCCATGCTTTGAAGAGAGGCATTACTATCTGTTGCCAAGAGGAATCAGGAGCAGCAGGAGACAGCCCACATAAAAAGACAAATGAAGTAACAACACAGAATGGAGAATAGGTGCACTGCATGAAGAAGAAAAAAATCCACAATCTTTGAATGAGAAACCATCTTTTCTTCCTTTCTTTCAAACTAGCATCTTGTTCAACATACAAGCGGTACACAAATGGAGAATAACTGGTCGATGATAAAGGGGGGAAACACAATGTTTGATTGCGGGGAGTTTAGACAAGTGGCATTCAACCATTTGTTCCTGAACCGAAGGATTTCACTATGGTGCTTACTCTTGCGCCAAAGCTTCTTGAGGCGATCTTCTTTCCTGGAACATGGAAGGGGTTCGAAACGGCGTCTACATACGCAGCGTGGAACTTCCTGAAAAACTGAGAAAATGGAAACGAACATGAGAATGTATTCTTTTTTCCACATAGCAGAGCAAGCATGAGCTACAGATTATATGTACATTCAGAAATTGCTGCACCATTGTTTCAGTGCGTCTAGGGTCTGTGTCGCAGAAAATACTTTATTCTTTAGAAAACCAACACACATCATGTGGAGCTCGAGATTCTGACTTATTCAAAAGCTGAATGGAGAAACCCGACACTTTCTACATTGAATGGTATGAATCAGCATGGACAGAAAACCCTTCAGAGCATTCAAGAAACAGAACTACTGCATTATAATCAAATATCTCAGTACTTGCTCTTTACAACCCAATGAAAGAAGAGACATATAGCTTAGGTATTTATTTTGACAAGTTCAATTTAAAATTAGGACAATTAGACAGTTTAAGAGCTTACATTTCTGGCATCTGCATCTTTGACATCAAGATCAGTTGTGACCATGATAAATTTGACCTTCGTGTTTGTCAAATAGCCATACCTGCACACAATGGATTGTCATAGTTTATCAATTTGTTAGCCATCGACAGCACAATAGCAAGAGCTGCAGGACGTGCTTCCAGTAGCAATAATAACTTGGCAATGAGGGGAACATTTTAATAAAACTATAGTGTACTGCTAGATATAATATCTCCTTTTTGTAATAAATATTGGATTCTTTCTCAGTTAACAAAACCATATTATACTGCTAGATATAGTATTTCCTTTCTGAAAGTTGATAGCCAATGGCTCCACTTCTTTATGAAGAATTCAGGTAAAAAGAACTTCACTATATAGGGAAGTAAGTGGGTTTTTGAAACTTCAATAACTTCTGGAGGCAGACAAGCAGTAAGGGAAAATTAAGCAGTAACCAAAAATTTGGAAGAGGCTTACACTTTGTAGTTCTCAGTAGGATATAGAAGACCCAAAAATGTCTCATTCAGTGTAGGCGCACTCCTTTTAGGATTGTTCACTGTCAATAGAATGAATGTGAAGAAAAATAAGAAAGACGATACTAGGCATGTTTTCGGCTGCAAATGATATTAGGAATAGCACTTGCAAGAAACTTTGATGGCTGCAATCCAAACAATTAGCCAAAAAACCAAGTGAGTTAAGGTAAGTCTGATGAGAATGCGATGGATGCAACCATTGCACTCCTCGGTTATACTCATCTGGAATCCCTATGGCTCTACGCATGTTGAAGCCTTGCAAAGCAAGAGCGTGAAAGGTATAACCGCATGTATTTGTTCTCATATATCATAGGATTTGAAGCTGCTCCTGTTTCCTCCCGAGGTGGATCACTTGTCTAGTCTGACATTTAGTCCATCTTTTGGACAATTACAAATCTAGATTCCGATGGCTTTAATTTAACATACGGCTCCAGAAGCAGTTTCCCTTCCCTTTTACCAGTGGACAGCAGGTGAGTCGGATTTGAGCTATTTCCACTTACGATGCATTTGGCCGAAAACAAACATATAGGTCGATCTGGATCACGATGGGTGGTAAGGCGCCTACCTCGCTCGTCGATGACGTCGAGGGAGCAGTGGACGACGTGGTGGAGTTTGAGGGCGTCGTCCGCCTCCGTGAAGCTCTGCAGGTACAGCGGGTTGTTCTGCAGCGGCAAGAGAGGAGACGGAAAGATCAAACATTTAGCCTCGCCGGCGCAGGTGTAAGAGATGGGATCGGATTTTGGGATCCGACGCGACGAGCGAGTGGGCTGTGAGCGGGTTCCTAACCTGGTGGCCGACGACGGCGACGCAGACGATCATCTTTCCGCACGCGGAATAGAGGGCGGCCGGGCGAGTTAATCGGAGGCAGCGGCCGGAGGAGCCGTTCCCGCAGAATTCAGGCAGCGACAGCGAGACGATGCAAGGTTGCGGATGGACTACCCGGTTGGTGCGGGAGAGCGACGACGAGAGAAAATAACGATCTACACAGCATAGTGAGCATGAACCTTGGCTACCAACAACAAGCATGAATTCAACTGGCAACTACATTACCATGCGATTTGAGGTAAAGAAGTGGGATTTCGGATCCCGCAAGAACTTCACCACAAGGTGAGGGAGCGGAGGAAGATCGGGATGGGAAGAAGGAGCGGTGGCAGCTCAGATCCAGTCGCCACCGTCGCCGCCCTTCCCTGCGTCGAGTGCGGCGTAAGATCCAGAGGGCGGGAGAGGAGGAAGACAGGGAGAGAAGGGAGGAGAGGCGGCACCTTAAGGCTCTCCTCGCCGGCGGCGTCGACAAGAGACGCGGGCCAGGCGGCGTCGAGAGGGAAGAAGAGGAGCGCTTCTCTGTGAAGTCGCGAGAGGAGGCGCTTGTGAATCGCGAGCAGCCGAGCACGCAACAGGTTCACCCAACCAACCACGCCCCACTACTCACGGAGTGGATCGGTCGGTCCATGACATCCTGTGCCCAGACCGCACCAATCTTGACGCGATGCCCACCCTTGTTTATTCTAATCCCGACGACATCCAGCGCCTGCTACAATTCAATTCCTACTGGAATCGGAAAAAATGGGGCATTTGATCATTCCTCCCGTAAGTTGACATGCAATTGATAATTTGCTCTTTTTCCGGTTCTGATATATAGACTCTAGACCCATATATCAGTAAGATATCGTAGGGTAAATCATCAGTTGCACCTCAAATTTGAGGCAAATGATCAATTATTTCAAAAAAACCAGTGTTCCTAACAAGGCCTTTAATACACAAGTTTAACCTTAATAGAATTTTCAACAAGCTCACAGTTGAGATGGATTTTCATTCACACGATAACAGAGCAAACTTTTGGGGTTGGCAAGCAAACATCGAGCAACAGCATGCCATCACCACAAATGCTACACAACGTCTGACAAATAAAAGTCATTTTTGCATTAATCGTAGTGCTTATTTTGTTCTCAACCTATTTGTTGATGTCACAAAATCAGAGGATGTCGTGCTGCCGTAAGTTCACAGAATAACAAGAGTTCCAGGTGCGAAACTTTGTTGTCGCAACTCACAAGGGCATTCACCGTGACCTGATACAAATTAAACAAACGCATCGGCACCAAAAAGGAAGCATGGAGTAATGTACAGCATTGCCCCATTGCAGGGTGCCCTGGAAGGTGTATTCTGGATGCACCCCAGAACACTTGCGATGAAACACCTGAAGAAAAATGAACAGATGTCACATGAACTCCATGTCAGACTGTGGCACTCAACTACAAGCAATATACTAAGGGCCCAATGGACCTTAAGTACAAGGGCTAAAGTTCTGGATATAGCACAGCATGTGGCATTCTATGCACAGATGTTCGAAATTAGAAAAATGCACATGTTTGTAACTATCATTTAAGTATGACAAAAAAAAACAGGTGGATCACAACTTATTTATTGATTAGAAAAGTTGCATGCTTGAGTTTCATTACTCATTCCCACCCTATGCCTAGCTTGAAAAGTAAGTTCTTGCATAACAACAAACCAACAAGCTCAAGCACACTACACAGTAATGAGGTTTAAAGAAAGACAATAACTGGACAAAAAAGAGCATATGCCGAGCAACAACCCTTGATTCGCAGTTAGCACTTATCTGGACATTTACACTCATACATATACACCTTCGGATTTGTTTAAGACTGCATCCCCCACCCACAACCAGCTCAGTTAATTTACTGGACATTGGGAAACCATAGAAAATTTTCATGTCAACTATTCATTAAAAGTACATCAGCACTAGTGTTAAGAATCATTCACTTAAAACAGATTGATTCAGCGTCTGCATACAAGGGGTAAAATCAGTCTGCGCATGGTTGAGGTCGATGGATCTAAACAACACTGTAGATTTGAGGTACTACAAAAACAAAACGGGTAACAACTTCTGTACTGTTAGAGCATTGCTGCCACCCAAGAGAGAAGTGTTATAGTGTAATCCACTTGTTCAAGAAAACTAGATGAGCAAATATAAATAATCTTGCTAACAAGCCAAAACAGTTACTTTTTTCTCAGATTCCTGTTTCCAGAATAGTGGAACCGAGTCTCCCAATTCCATCCATTGCGATCATAATACTGAAGATAGAATGCGCTACAATCCACAAAACCTCACAATTAATAGTTAGCGGCTAAATCGTTCCATCGAATTTTTGCTCCAGTCAGGCAACACTAAACTTGCAGAGAGGTATACAAAGGTATGGGGACTCACAGCTCATGACTTGACGAGCTTCCAGCGGGAGAGGAACCTGGCGACGGGCGGGGTGAGCGCGATGGTGATGGGGACCCTCACGGGGATCAGAGCCTTGTTGCACATGAGGGCGAGGGCGAGCGCGCCGCCGCTGGACGCCACAAGCTCCCTCGTCCGGTTGCACGGCCGCTCCGGCGCCTCCTCGCCGGCGATGATGGTGGCGTAGGAGGGGAACTCGTCGGGGGTGGCGGGGACCGGGGCCGGAGGGGCCTTGTCGCGGACTTGCATGCCGAACCTGCTGAAAATGGCGTCGACGTCGACGTTGTTATTGATGGCGACGTAGAGGCCGGTGATGGAGGCGCAGGAGACGGAGATGTGGACGCCGATGGCCACCTTGCCGTACTTCCTCATGAGTTCCTTCATGCGGGCGGTGAACGCCATGGCCGCCGCAGCCGCCGGCGAGGTGGGGGCTAAGATTTTGCGGCGGCGGTGTGACGGCTAGGGTTTTGGTCTTCCGGATCGGTGACGGCTAAAACCAAAAGCGAGACTGGTGGATCCGAGTAGCGACCGACCCGCGAGCTTTTTTCCCCCTGGAGAACCAGGCGCCCGGTCCACGGTACGGTGTACGTATAGCTGACGAAATAGGTTTTCGAAAATACTGATATGATAAGTTATTTCGAAAAAAATCTATAAGCTATAAGTATGAATTGAAAAGAGCATGACATAATAGAACTCACACTTGCAAATTGCAATAAGGAGAAGAGACATGGCTTGTATCAGTCAAAACATACTTGGGAGAAGCTAGGGTATTCTGGTGTGGAAAAATATCTATATATGTTATACTCTTTAAAACTTTGATTAAAAAAAATAAAAACAGTAGGTCTCTTTAGTAGGGGTGAAAACGGGTCGGATTCGGACGGATATTGCTCATATCCTAACCCATATTTTTTCTCCGGATTCGGTACCAATCGGATTCGGTGTCAGATCGGTCGGGATTAACCCATTTCGTTTGCACCCCTACTTGTTTGTAAGGAATGCATACAGTGCAATAAATGGAGTAGGACGCACTGTCTTGATGTTACTATTCAATAGCTGCTGTGGAAGATTTTATTTTACCATTGCAAAAGAAAATGAAACGTCAAATAGGAGCACTAACCTGAAATCAAACTTGAAGATGTATCGGATTCGGACGGATATTCGGATTCGGACGATATTGTCATTACCATATCCTAACCCATATTTTTTTCTCCGGATTCGGTACTAGTCGGATTCGGTACCAATCGGATTCGGTGCCGGATCGGTCGGGATTAACTCGACCCGTTTTCACCCCTACTCTTTAGTAGAGGATGCTAGACCCCAAAGTGCAATGGGAGGAGTTCTACAAACTGTGATCCTAGTAACGAATTAAATAATAGGCTACCAGCTTTCCATATGATCCTTGAACTAGTCCTATAAATTGTGCATTATAATAGTATGTTTTTCTTGTATATTGTTCTTCTGCTACCATACAAATGAAGGGGTGTGTGTGTATTTTGTGCCTTTTTTTAACTTACATAAAGTGATGGAAAGATAGGAGGAACATCCAGACAAACAAACAATCAAGCCAAAAAAATGTTTATCAGGCAGAAAAGTAGTAGTTCTGAGATACAGATCATCAAAGCAAATAATAAGACCAAAGAAAAGTTGAAAACTGACCAGGAACAGAAAAGAATAAGAAAAAAAGAGAGAGAAAACTTATCCATCCAGAGCCGTCCAGTGGGCCCCTTCACCCCGGTATACTACACCACCTGTCCCTCACTCCGTCACCGTCTCCTTCCTCCTCCTCCGAGAGACTACGCCCTCTTTCCACGCCACTCCAGAAGCCACCACCCGCCGCCGCTTCCGCGCCACTCGGCAGCCGCCACTCCAATACAAGAACCCATGGCCTTCGCCAGCTCGCTCCTGCCCGCGCCGGCCTCCCGCGTCTGCGCGAACCCCGCCCCGCAGCTCGCCTTCTCGCCGGCCAAGAAGGGCGGCGTCTCGCTCGCCACCGCGCGGCGCCGGGGAGCCCGGCACGGTGGTATGTCATATTACTCACAGCTCGTACCTAACATCCTCTAACTCAGTCACCTGAGATTTCATGAGCTTCGTTGTACTGTGGAAATGCCGGGACTAAGAGATGGTTTCGGCTCGTCGGGATGTAGATGAAGATGGTATTGGTGCGCGCGAGTTTCAGAGGCTTCTAGTTGGTCCCGACACTAATTGGTGGGCTGTGTCTGAGTTTGTTTGCTTTGTGCTGTGACTACGACTCCGGGCTACTCAAGATTACTTCTTTTGCTTTAATTTGAAGTGAAGTAGGGTGAATTCAGGTCATGACTGTCAGAGTGAATCTGCTGCTGCAATGTTCTTGTTTAGATTATCCGTCGAGATTATAATGTTTGCATATATGACCAAGCTCAGATACGCTTCTGCTATAGTTGGTAAATTTTTTGCCTGTTCTGTTCCCTTTGCTGCACCCAAGTTAGCAAGTAGATTGTTCAACCTGTTGTCTTTGTGTTGTACACGGTGACTCATATCCTAATCTAGTCTTTTAGGATTTGGAAAAGAGTCATAGATGAATCATAATAGAATTAGTATTTCTACTTTCTTTTGGAGTAGGATTTCTACTCTACTTTGGAGGAGGGCTAGGAACTATATAAAACTATGAGGGGTAGTCATGGAGAACGTAAGCAACAAAGCAACAAGAAAAGAAGTTATTCATCCAAATGTAGATGTGCACAAGAGGATTAGAGGCTAGGTTATTTTTTAGCGTTAGATTTTTGCATAGGGTAAGAATCCGAGTGTGTTAAAAGATTCGAGAGGGTTGTGAGAGAGCGATGATCACTTATACTCTTGTGAGGTTGTGTTTGAGGAATTTGTGGTCGATTTCGCCAAATCTTTTCTCTCTCGTCGCGTTTGCTTCAACATCATTATTTTAGTTATCTCTACGAGATTCATTTTCTTCGTTCTTGATACCGTGCACGCTCGTACCGTATTTTACAAGCTTTGATCCGATCTTGGGGGTTGCTGCGCATAAGAAAGGGTATCAGAGTGTAACACTTTGGACTTTGCAGGGAAGAATATAGTGATTCCTGGCCAAATTGCAAGCTAACAGCACCTGTAGAGAGGTTTAAGAACAGCCCTTTTTGTTTATGTTTGACTAGTTACCATGATTGAGCTGAGGACCTTTTCTTTAATGTTTGTTTGACTGTGTTGTGTGAAATCAGTTAGGGCTGAAGTGAATGATTCTGGAAGTGCTTTGGCTGTTGATGCTCTCTCCCAAGTTAAACACGTTCTGCTTCCAGTCACTGACCACAACCCATACCTTTCAGAAGGCACAAGACAGGTCTGTTCTCTTTTTCAGATATTTTAACTTGTTATTTTGTGTGTTAGGTTCATTTCTTAAGGAGCGTATAAAACATATGTACTAAATAGATACTACAAGACTCAAAATCTTGTGGCCATTTTGCCAGGGTAGTTTCATTCTGGTTGTTCCTCACCATAGTAAGGAAGAATTTTAGCTGGTCCTTTTTCCTTGATGGAGTGCAACCCTTTGTCTTGTTAACTTCCTTTGTAGACACATCTTGCTACACCATAACTAGCAATAGTGGCTCATCCATAACAGTTGTATGATATATCAGGCTGCAGCAACAACCACTTCTCTAGCAAAGAAGTACGGAGCAAACATTACTGTGGTTGGTACGATCTCAATTGCTTAGAAAAATTGCTTGCTTTGCTTCTGGTAGTGCACATTTTCTCTTCCTCAATTGCTTAAAAGTACTGTTTTGTAAATCTACTCTTCATTTCAGTTATTGATGAAAAGCCGAAGGAGTCGGTCCCAGAGCATGATACTCAGATGTCAAGCATTAGATGGCATCTCTCAGAAGGTTGCACCATTTCACTCATCAATTTTTTTGGGTGCTATTTTCTTATTGTTGTGTTGGCAACCATGTTTCTATATATGCAGGTGGATTTTCGGAGTTTGGGTTGATGGAGCGCCTTGGGGAAGGGAAGAAACCGACAGCCATCATCGGAGAAGTTGCTGACGAGTTGGAGTTAGACCTGGTTGTCCTAAGCATGGAGGCAATCCACTCGAAGCATGTTGATGGGAATTTGCTGGCTGAATTTATCCCGTGCCCTGTTTTACTGCTTCCCCTTTGACATGCCCGCAGAGCTGATCTTTCACCTGTCATGATTTTGAGGTAAATGGCCCGTTTTCCTCTTTTCAGATGAAACTCCTGACCATTGCCTGGATATGATACATTTGGTTCAGCTAATGTTTGTACCTTCTGAACGCTGTTCTGTTAGATCTGTGATTATGTGAATATTGGCAAGAACGTGGAAGTCTGCTGCTGCTTTTGTGTGAGCGCAAACTATGTTGTACATGGCTCAGATTACTTTATCCAAGAGTCTCAAAAGATATGCTGCTGATATGGCTGGAGTAATATGTACTATGTAAGACAACAACTAAGAATTTGAGTGTGCAAAAAAAGATATTAATTGGATGTACTATGCTGATCTTTCACCTGTCATGATTTTGAGGCAAATGGCCCGTTTTCCTCTTTTCAGGTGAAACTCCTGACCATTTGGTTCAGCTACTGTTTGTACCTTCTGAATGCTGTTCTGTTATATTTCTGATTATGTGAATATTGGTAAGAACATGGAAGTCTGCTGCTGTTTTTGTTCTGTTCTTTTTAGCTTTTTCAACATCTTTTGGTTTCTCTCAGTAATCAATATTCATTAAACTAATAAGTCACAGTCAAAATCCAAAAGAATAGACACTAAGCTATGTAGCACGGACACGGATACGTCGACACGACACCGACACGGGAATTCACCGTTTTCCCAAAAAGACCGATACGGCGACACGGCTATATATATTTAAATAATAAATTATATATATATGTATTATTTTCTATATTTTCACATGCTTATTAAACTGCGAGTGGGGAAGAAGCTGACGGCGCTTGAGGAGGAAGCCGACGGGCGGCGCTTGGGGAAGAAGCCGGCGGTGCTTGGCGACGAATCCGGCGGCGCGCGGGGAAGAAGCCGGCGGCGCGCGGGGAAGAAGCCGACGGCGCTTGGGGAGGAAGCTGATGGGCGGCGACGAGGCGCGAGGCGGGAGTGGCGGCGCTGGGAGTGGGAAGAAGCCGACGGCGCCAGGGAGTGGGAGGAAGCCGACGACGCAGGGAGGAGCCGACGCGGCGCGCGAGGCGGGGCGGAGCGGCGCGCAGGGGTGGGAAGAAGCCGCGATGAGTGGGAGGAGCCGACGGCGGCGCGCGAGCGATGATGCGAGCAAGACGAGCGACGATGCGAGCAACGGGAATAATGCGCTCGGCCGCTCGTGCGTGCGATGCGTGCGTTAGGGTTAGGGTATGCCGTGCGTGCGTTATGGGTAATGGGTCGGCCTGGGCCGACCGTGTCTTGGGTCGGCTGTGTCCAGGCCGTGTCCGATTCATATATTTAGTGTGTCCGACACATGTCGAGAATTTTACTAATTAAAATTAATTCTAAAATCGGTCGATACGTCTCCGACACGTGTCGAAGACGTGTCCGTGTCGTATCCGTGTCCGACACGGTGTTGAACACGGATACGGCTATTTTGCCAAGTGTCCGTGCTACATAGACACTAAGCGCAAACTATGGTGTACATGGCTCAGATTATTGTTTTCCATGAGTCTCAAAAGATATGCTGCTGATATGGCTAGAATAAGATGTACTGTGTAAGACGACAACTACAAAATTGAGCGCGTAAAAAAAGATATTAATTGGAGATGCGGGGTATCGATCCCCGTACCTCTCGCATGCTAAGCGAGCGCTCTACCATCTGAGCTACATCCCCTTGTTGCGTTGGTAACTCATTATGTTTTATACTGTGGTTATGAACTTCAATTCTTCAGAGCTTTGCTGAAGCCCTTTTTCCCTCCGAAATTACGCAGATATCGTCTATTAGCCGACCCATCGACCATCTGCATATTATACCACTATACCCCATTTCCGTATTCTTGTTTCCTGACTTTGCAAATGGCAACCACTCGACTGCTACTCTATTAGAAACGGGAGCCAAGTGACTTTTTCTTCATGTTTGCGTTCGTGCAGGCGTGCAGCGCATCACAGTGCACAATGTTTAGGCTTATTATGTTGGATTTTGATCTCAGGCCAAACGGCCGAGATGTGTGAGACGTGGGGAAACCCACGTCCTTCTGATTTTCAGCGCCCTGATCGGGGGTGCCTTACCAAATTATGCTTACGGTCCCCCGTTGCAACAGCGCAATATAAAGCAAGGGTTCCGGTCTCTCCCGTAGGACGACGTTCCCGTGAGAGTAAGAAACCCCGGACAAACCCTAACGCGATCCGATCTACCGCGCGCTGTCAAGCAACGGGAAGGCCGCCGACCGCCACTGCAGGACGACGCCGGCGACCCCGAACCGCGAGCTCTCGGATTTTCACCGACTCTTCCTCACGCCTGCATCACGCAGGCACGGGTCTTCGCTCAATGGCGTTCATCGGCGACCATAAGTCTCCCAATCCAAGTAAACCCTAGGTGTTCTAGACGCAGGCTAGTGGATAATGTGTTGTGCATGATGATTTAGCTCCTAACATTTGGTATCAGAGCAGCCACTAGCTTCCTAGAACCCTAGCCTCTGATGTACTCGGTTATGCTTGGGATTTAGGGTTTTCTGATGCATGTTCTTGGGCTCGGGTAGAATATTAGAAGGAGGGGAATCGAATTGCATGCGAACCCTGAGGCTTTTCCCCAATTTTTCCTGATGAAATCCCCAAATCATGCAAACCTTATGGATCTTCGGATCGGAAAGATCGAATAAAAAAACGGGGGGCATTGCTGGGTTTTTGGCCCAGCAGTGCATTATTTTATGTACTTCATTATATATTTCATGCATTTTGATATACCTAATGTTTAATTAATGATTATTTGATGTCTCCCATGAAATTGTTAACGGATAATGTTGCTAAGCCGCTGAAAATTATTATGCCCTTTTTCCGCTGCGTAATGTTCTGCCCCTAATTGAATGGAACCAACGGGAAATTCAATTGGAGGGCTGTATTTAGTTTTACATGCTATTATTCTTTGACCAACGTTAATTGTAATTGCATGTTATCAATTATGTTTATTTTGTTATGTTTGAATTTGCCATGCTATTACTTTTGGACCAACGCTAATTGTAATTGCATGACATAAATTATGTTAAATTTTTCGTTTCTGCCCAACGGTGATGCGAAAAATTCTTATGAGCATGTTGTTAATCATACCAACGTAAGGTTAACATTTATGCAAATTAATTATGCGTTTTCCTAATGTAAATTTTAAAACTTTTTCAGCTGCTTCTGTTTCCGCTCAAGTTAATGCAATTGAGCCACTTAATGGTAGTAACTTTCAGAAATGGAAGTTTACGCTTATGACGACTTTCCAGCTCTTGGATCTGGACTATGCGTTCAGGTTCGATGAGCCTGTCGCTCCTACTGAAGGGGAGGACAATTTTGACGACAAAATGAAGGATTACAAAAATAATGCTGAGAAGTGGGAGCGATCTAACCGCGTTTCACTTGCTGTGATGAAGAACTCCATCAGTGAGGCCATAAGGGGAGCAATCCCTGAAAAGGAAAGGGTAAAGGATTATTTGTCCTCCATCGAGGATCACTTTAAGGGGTCCTCTAAAGTTTATGCTACCACACTGATGCACAGGCTCATGAACACTAAGTACAATGGTACTGGAAATGTTCGTGAGCACATTATGACCATAATCAATATTGCTGCCAGACTTAAGATAATGGACATGGCAATTTCTGATGGTTTCGTTGTCCATTATATTATGATGTCTCTTCCTAAGAAATTTGAAGCTTTCACAGTGAACTATAACACCATTAAGGACAAGTGGACCATGAGCGAGTTGATCGCTAATAAGGACAAGGCTGAGGGGGCTACTGATTTTGTGAATTAAGTCGGCTCCTCAAATAATGCTGGTCCCTCTAGAAATAGAGGAGGCTATAAAGGAAAGGGAAAGAAGGAGCAAGCCTACCCCCCTTATCAGAAGCCACAGCATCCACAGCACCCTAAGGCGCCTAAAAACGCTTCAGGTCCTGGGAGCTCAAATGGACAGAAGAAAAGTGATGAATGCTATTTTTGTCAGTCGAAGGACCACTTCAAAGATGATTGTCCTGGATGGCTGAAATGGCTCGCCAAGAAAGGGATTCCATATGTTGAGAAGTCTCAGAGGGGAAAGAAGCCTAAGAGTGGCTAATGAGATGGAAGCCAAAATGCAAGCTATTGGATCAGTTTCTTTAGTTTTGAATAATGGCTTTGTAATGAAACTCAATGATGTTCTTTATGTTCCCTCGATGAGAAGAAACTTAATTTCTGTTCCATTATTAGATAATGATAGATATTCTTGTAATTTTGGACACGGAAAGTGTCTGATTTATTTTAATAATGATAATGTTGGTCGTGCCATCCGACACGACAAGCTTTATATGTTATCCCTGCAAGATTCTCCTATATCTATGAATGTATGCGATGTGAATAAAAAACGCAAGCGAATTGATGAGACTTCGTCGAAATTGTGGCACTGTCGTTTGGGCCACATTTCGAGGGGGAGAATTGAACGTCTCATTAAAGATGAAATTCTCCACCCTTTAGACTTTAATGATTCGGATGATCATTGCCTTGATTGTATCAAAGGCAAGTATGTAAAGCAAATAAAGAAAGGTGCTACTCGAAGCACAGGGATTTTAGAATTAATTCATACTGACATATGTGGTCCTTTCCCTGTGACATCAGTAGATGGTTATGATTCTTTTATTACGTTCACTGATGATTACTCACGTTATGGCTATATCTATCCTATTAAAGAGAGATCCGAAGCACTTGATAAATTTAATATATTTAAGGCTAAAGTTGAAAATCAGCATAATCTAAAGATTAAAGTAGTGCGCTCGGATCGTGGAGGAGAGTATTATGGACGACACGCAACTTATGGGCAGATTCCTGGTCCTTTTGCCAGGTTTCTTCAAGAAAATGGTATAGTCGCCCAGTACTCAATGCCTGGTGATCCCCAGCAAAATGGAGTAGCGGAAAGAAGAAACCGCACACTTATGGATATGGTTCGAAGTATGTTGAGTTACTCCACTTTACCAGTAAAGTTATGGATGGAAGCATTAAAGACCGCTGCACATATACTCAATCGGGTTCCCAGTAAATCAGTGCCTAAAACACCTTATGAATTATGGACTGGGAGAAAACCTAGTTTGAACTACCTCCATGTGTGGGGATGTGCGGCTGAAGCTAAAGTTTTTAACCCATAAATTGGGAAATTAGATCCCAAGACTGTGAGTTGCTATTTCATTGGCTACCCTGATAGGTCTAAAGGGTATCGATTCTATTGTCCAGATCGTACCACAAAATTTGTAGAAACAAGGCACGCTGTGTTCTTGGAAAATGATGGCATCAGTGGTGACTTGGAGCCTAGGAAAATTGATCTTGAGGAGAAGCGGATTTATGTTGCTTCACCGCTAATCCGACAGACTGATTTTCCTATGCCCCAAATGGTTGTGCCCATAGTTGATCCTGTAGTTGCAACTCCTGTTGTGTCTCTAGTTAATTCTGTGGCTACTCCTTCTGTTGAGGGCTCTGAAAATACAAATGCAGTACCCAATGATGAGCCTTCACAGCCCTCTGTGACAATTAATGAACAGCTTAATGAGCCTGCTAATGAACCTGTCAGGAGATCAAAACGAGTGAGGAGATCTGCTATCCCAAGTGATTATGAGGTTTACTTGAATGAAGATGATCTTGAGAAGGTGGATGATCCTAGCTCTTATAAGGAAGCTATGAAGAGTAAGGATTCTTCTAAGTGGCTAGATGCCATGAAAGATGAAATTAAGTCTATGGGCGATAATGGTGTATGGGACTTAGTGAAAATTCCTAATGGAGCCAAAACAGTAGGCTGCAAATGGGTCTACAAAACAAAACGTGACTCCAAAGGGAATGTCGAAAGGTTTAAGGTGAGACTTGTAGCGAAAGGGTTTACACAGAGAGAAGGCATTGACTATAATGAAATATTTTCGCCTGTCTCAACCAAAGATTCATTTAGAATCATAATGGCGCTCACAGCACATTTTGATTTAGAGTTGCATCAAATGGACGTTAAGACTGCATTCCTGAATGGAGACCTGTATAAGGACGTTTACATGACACAACCTGAAGGTTTTGTTGTGGAAGGCGAGGAACATTTGGGATGCAAGCTAAGGAAATCCATATATGGCCAAGAAGCAAGCTTCTAGGCAATGGTACCTTAAGTTTGATAAAGTCATAATGAAATTTGGATTTAAGGAGAATGATGTTGATAATTGTACTTATGTTAAGACCCTGTTTGTTTCCACTTAAGATTATTATAATCTAGCTTATAGGTGGGGATTATATAAGCTAGCTTATAATAAGCTGGTGGGAAATAAGTCATCAGTGTTTGGCACTGGATTATCGAGTTATGGATTGTTGTATTCGAATGTTTAAAGACTACAATGCCCTGAGAGAGAGAGGCACGGGAGTTGGGGGTTGGATGAATGGCAAAGGTGAGTAATATTCCTAAAGTTTTATGGTCATTAAGATAAAAGGTGGATCTATAAGCTGAAATAAGCTCTTTTTTGAGCTTATTAGATTACAATAATCTGGGCTATTAGATTATAATAAGTTACCTTATAATCTAGGCTGTTTGTTTCCACTTATAATTTATAAGCTAGATTATAATAATCTTAAGTGGAAACAAACAGGGCCTAAGTTCAGGGGGAGTAATTACATATTCTTAATTCTTTATGTGGACGATATATTATTGGCCAGCAGCAGTGTGGACATGCTGCGGGAAACTAAAAGATTTCTCTCGTCCAATTTTGATATGAAGGATCTCGGTGAAGCATCTTATGTTCTTGGTATTGAAATTCACCGAGATAGGTCCAAAGGAACATTAGGTTTATCACAAAAGACATACATTGACAGAGTACTAAAGAGATACAATATGCATAAATGCTCTGCCTCGCCTGCTCCTATTGTTAAGGGCGATAAGTTTGGAAAATTTCAATGCCCAAAGAATGACTATGAATCTGATCGATGAAGGCTATACCTTACACTTCTGCCGGAAGTATTATGTATGCTCAAGTATGTACGCATACGATTTAGCGTTTGTTACCGGATGCTTGGCGATATCACCAAATTCGGACCGGACCACCGAAAGCCGTTAAGAAAGTCTGCGCTATATGCAAGACACTAAAGGTCACATGCTCACATACAGAAAATGCGATAACCTTGAGGTTGTCGGCTATTCTGATGTTGATTTTGCGGGGTGTAAAGACACTAAGAAGTCCACATCAGTTACATTTTCACCCTCGCAGAGCAGCAATATCATAGAAAAGTGTAAAGCAAACACTTACTCGCATCGTCGACAATGCAGCTGAATTTGTGGCATGTTATGAGGCTACCGGCAGGTCAGTATGGCTTAAGAACTTTATCCCGGATTGAGAGTGGTAGACAAGATTTCTAGACTACTCATTTTGTACTGCGACAATCAACCCGCAGTTTTCTATTCGAGTAACAACAAGTCGAGTGCAGCTGCCAAGCACATTGACATAAAGTATCATGTTGTGAAAGATAGAGTCCAGGATCAAACAATTAATGTTGAGCACATTGGAACTAAATTTATGCTTGCGGATCCGCTCACAAAAGACTTACCACCCAATATTTTTCGTGATCATGTTGCCGGCATGGGTTTATTGGAGAGCCTGTGATCCTGGAATAAGAGGACCATATATAGTAACCAACTCCCATGAAGTATTATGTTATCCGATCGATATAGAAGGGAGCACTATAAGTACTGATGTCCAGCGGTTCTTAATTGACTGTTGTGAAGCATTACTTTGGTGTTAACTTTTATTGAGAGAGGGCTTATGATGTTTAGCCTTACGATCAAGGGGGAGAATGTTGGATTTTGATCTCGGGCCAAACGGCTGAGATGTGTGAGACGTGGGGAAACCCACGTCCTCCTGATTTTCAGCGCCCTGATCGGGGGTGCTTTACCAAATTATGGTTACGGTCCCCTGTTGCAACAGCGCAATATAAAGCAAGGGTTCCGGCCTCTCCCGTAGGACGACGTTCCCGTGAGAGTAAGAAACCCCGGACAAACCCTAACGCGATCCGATCTACCGCGCGCTGTCAAGCAACGGGAAGGTCGCCGACCGCCACTGCAGGATGACGCCGGCGACCCCGAACCGCGAGCTCTCGGATTTTCACCGACTCTTCCTCACGCCTGCATCACGCAGGCACGGGTCTTCGCTCAATGGCGTTCATCGGCGACCATAAGTCTCCCGATCCAAGTAAACCCTAGGTGTTCTAGACGCAGACTAGTGGATAATGTGTTGTACATGATGATTTAGCTCCTAACATATTAGTCTAAAAAATTGTTAGCAACATAAATCACACTGGACAATGTTAAAAATTGCATGACTCGGAGGTCTAGTGGCTCTTAAAAATCGACTGAATAGTCCTTGCTTCTTCAAAATGAAACCTTCGAGGCAGCAGCTGAAAGCATCAAAAGAGATCAACAATCTAGAAGTCGTTGTCGTCCTCCTCAGCCATGTGTTCTGCTAGTTCTTCCTCCTGCTGGAGCCTCTCACGCCTCTTCTCGGCGCTCTCCTAGTGAGAATTTGGAGGGAATCTCAGCGCCTTGACTGCTTCGTTGTGCATGTTCAGGCAAAATGCAATCCGGGAGTTGAACGCGATCTGTGGCTCATTTGTTGAGTAGATGTCACCGATCTCTTTCGACCATTGGTGTGAGCAATGGTGGCATCAATCGCCCCATCTCTGACGGCCTTGGCTGCAATGCTCTCAGCATCAGCGACAGGGTTCTCGGAGTCTTAACCTCAGCTTCTTGGCAATGTCAGCAAGGGAGATCTGTGTGTACGAAATGCAAATGTTGCGCAGTCCAGTACGAATGACATTGTGGCGCAGCCTCACTATCAAATTGCGAGTCCTGTCAGCACTGAAAGTGCTCACAAATTTTTCTGCAACAGCTCTGAACAATTCCAGGTCCCCAACTTGAACAGCCTGGAGATCATACAATAAGAGCAACAAACCCTTATATTCCAAACAAGTTGGGATAGAATAGGAATGAAATATTCTCAAGATCAAAGAGATGAGAGCCTTGAAATAAAACCTACAATACTAAAAATCCTAAGCCGTACAACCTGTTATTTGAGCTGACAGTCTAAAGCACTGCTCCTAACTTTCCTATGGTTGCGGTATGTGGATCGCTAACTTCCATATATTCCTATCTAAAGCTAATTCTTTAGATACATTCCAATTCCTCAAATCTGTTTTAACTGCTTCCTCCCACGTCAGTCTTGATCAACCTCTACCTCTTCTTACGTTTTCAATACGTTTTAAAATTCCACTATATATCGATACCTCAAGAGGCCTTCGTTGGAGATGTCCAAACCATCTCAAACGATGTTAGACAAGTTTCTCTTCAATTGGTACTACCCCACCCTATCACGTATATCATCATTACGGATGTGATCCCGCCTTGTGACCATAAATCCACCGTAGCATCCTCATTTCTGCTACACTCATTTTCTATATATGTTGTCTTTTAGTCACCCAACATTTTGCTCCATATAGCATCACAGGTCTAATCGTTGTCTTATAGAACTTACCCTTCAATTTTTAAGGGACTTTTTTATCACACGAGACACTACTAACGTGTTTTCTTTCTCTTGTTTCTTTTTCGTCTTTGAAGTTTTTCCTGTGCTTAGGCTACTAACGTGCTCTATCGGGAATTCGGGGTTATATCAGTTCATTAAGTCTTTTAGTTTTGAACTTTAACTTATAAATAGTTATAGTTTATAAACAAATTTACAGAGAAAGACTTATATTCGATTTTAGTTAATAGAAATGAAGTCACTGTAGTGTGTACTATAATCGATTAATTGACCTCGTTTTGAAAATACCATTTTGTTGAAAAGTTGGATATTTTAGAAAAGTTATTTACTGAAGAAAAATAATTTTTAGAAACCAATATGAATATGACATAATCTACATATGAATAATGCCGGTAAAAGTTTAGTTTTGAGGTCGAATTTCTTGTAACCAGTGTTAAGTTCGAACTCAAATCTGTGTATTTTGCGTTGGATTTGCTTGAATACTATCCAAATTCTGTCCCCGAGTGTCTCCCGACCTGTCAAGTACACACGAATTTCGCAATTTCACATGGTCGAATTTATAGAGATCGGTGTAGATCCTAAATTCGAATTTACAGGTATCAGTGTAGATCCTAAATTAATCCTCCATTCAAAATGGAATTCTTCGGGCACGCGGGTAGCATCACTTCTCTTCAGGTGTCTAATTAACACGTACTGCCGCAAATCCATTTGCACAATGTAAAGTTGTAACCAAAGCAACCCAATTGTAAATAGGGAAAGACTAGTGTCTAGACGTTCGACGCTAGCTCTGTACACTGTCTATGACATCGGAACTTCATTCAAAGTGAAATCAATAGTTCAATCCCACTCCCTCGAGGCACAACAATAGCCATCGTGCTTGATATGCTCACAAAGAAGAAGTCGCTACCACGGAGAGGAGGTTTATTGCAATCGGTCATGGAAGGGGGCCTCTTGTAGAACCTTCTCATCGTCGGTTAGCTCCCACGGTAGAGCACCCCCATGAGAGCCAAACCATCAGACAGATAGGCATAATATTTTTCAGTGATGTTCACAATAAATTTAACCAATAACTGCAACAAATAATTCAATATTGCAAAATTTTACAACACAAACACAACAACAAGTGGCTGCATATGCAACAAAATCTCGCTCTAACTACAATAAAACTCATAGCAATAATTAAAAGATGCAACAGCATAGCAACAAAATAAAAAATATCATGCAACACTTGGAGTGAACTCATGCAACAAATTCAGCTAATGCCTGCAATCGTACATGTAGGAGGCACACACAGAAGACAGCCCAATGACTCTTGGTTGGCCCTCTATTTGTTATTCCCTCCGTTCTACACGGATTCGATGCCCTGGTTCTCTCCGATCTACATGGATTCGACACCACTGGCTCCTCCAACATGTTGCCTCGACAGAGAGAACGCGAGAGTAGGACAAGTAGAGGAATTGTTTATAGCGAGATGCTCTTCTACAGCAACAAAAGGATAAGGTTTGGGGTGCATGTTTGGATGGTGGGTGGGCCGTTCGAGCGAGCACACGGGGCGTGCCCTGGATAGAGTGTCCGATGGTATTGATCATACGCTCGGGTGCAATGTTCCCTACAATGTGTGCAACAAGTATAACCATAACTATAATAAAAAGAATTTAACACCGCAAAAATTCATAGCACAATATAACAATGATTACTACATGGGCAACAAAACCCCTCTGAATGTAATAAACTCATTGTAGCAATTTAAACGATGCAACAATAGTGCAACAAAAAAACAAGCACATAGGCTGTAACATTTTCATTGAACTCATGCAACAAATCAAATGAACGGCAGCAAAATTGCATCCAAAGGAGACACATAAAGCCTACTAGAGGAGGAAAGCATGTTAATAGTGCCCATGACCGAGTTTGCTGAAGGAGACAACCAGTTGAAAATCTCATCGTCGCAACCCAAATCTAGCGAGGCCGATGCTAGCATTGTGGCTCATTGTCACTGACCCTTCGTTTATCATCTGTTGCTCTTCTCTACAAATATCTAGCATTCTTAACAACCTCCGATCTGTACGTATTTGGCACCAGGGTGCCACATCGACTCCCCTCCAGAAAGAGAGAGATAGAGACAAGCGATCACACACAATAGCTAGCCAGGTGCGGAACATTTCATGGGTAACCGAAGGATTCAGAGAGATAAGTGATCACACACAGCAACTAGCGAAGAGTGCAGCATTTCATGGATGACCAGAGGGTTCAGAGAGAGAGAGAGAGAGAGAGAGAGATAAGTGCAGGCAGTAGCTGGAAGCATCCAATGGTTTCTCGTATCGGACAGTCCCTAACAATTCCCTTGTAAACAGAACCTACATTTCGAATACAGCAACGGAAACTGGAACAATGCAACAGAGAACAAGACTTCATTTATGTAAAAATTGAAAGAATGCCCTGCTCTAAACCTTTACCAACTCAACACTACAATTAGTTTTTGACATCTACTGGCGAAAGAAATAACAATTGTAAAGACACTATCCTACAAACCTAGTCAATATCAAAATCCGGCTGCATTCAGACGGAATGTCAAGCTTATACAAAGTATACGTCAACCGATAAACAACACAGATGATACATCTTCATACTTGGAGCAGGCATCCAACTAACAACAGCTTCGGAGTAGCAGCAAACAGCTTATGCGCCAGCTGCAGCAGCGTGCACCGCGCCGTTAATGTTGCCACCGCGTCCTCCGCCTCTAGCTGGGCCCCTCCCACGGCCACGACCTCGACCATGACCTGCTTCACAACATATAAACAGCAGATTAACGGGGGCAGTATGCATATAAATCAATTGATTAAAAGAAGCCTCACGCACCTCGGGCTGGTGCAGGAACAGGTGCCTCATCATAATACCCTCCATCCTGCTGATAATCAGGTTGGCCGCCATAGCCACCTCTTCTCCCACGGCCCCTGATTCCACGGCCTCTTCCACGGGTGTACCCATTGCCAGCATATGCAGGAATATGGTCATCCTCCCATCCACCATCGGCATAGTCAATGTATCCATTTCCTGAAAATTGTTATGTAAGCAACAGTAGCACATTTTTTTCCTGATGATGATTTACTCAGCAGCAATTAGCCTCACCACGTGCGCCTCTACCTCTACCTCTTCCCCTTCCACGGCCTCGACCACCATGGCCTCTCCCTCGGCCAGCAGGTGAGGGTTCATCTACAACAACAGCGAAATATGAGGCCAAAAAGAATAAGTAAAATGTGTAAAAGAAAGAGTGCAAGTGAATCTTGCACGATACCATCTTCGTTATCATATTCAACCAAAGGCTTCACCATTTCGGCGGGCAAAGGAGATTGATATCTGCCCATATAAATCATTAAACTTATCATAAGCAAGAAAATCTATTGCTAATTTGCTATTTTACAACTTCATGCATTGTATAGCTCTAGTGCAAAATTTGTATGGGCAAAGGTGATGCCAAAAATTATGTCAAGTAATCAAATTACCAACACCAAATGCAGAACACAGAAATTATATATGCAAGCTAAATTTATGTTTACAGTAACTAATGAATAACCAGCAATTCAAAATAGAAACAAAGAGGCTAGTGTAAAAGCTACCAGCAAAAACATATAGCTTAGCAATCAACTAAACCACAGAAATGATGGAATAAAATGCACTGGAATTTTTTTTCCCTCAGGACAGAAATACAGTTAATAAAAACAGCATCATACCCGACAGCAGACGTGTCCAACTCCTTCTTTGAAAGGGTTATAGTAATCATAGACACATGCCTTGTTGTCTCAAGCCTGCAGAGAGATCAGACAGCATATCACAAGACCTAAACTTACATTGTTCATGTACAATATAAGACACAAAACCATTCTTTAAAATATTATATAATAGTTCCATATCCTAAAAAAAGGAGTCACTTCTTACGGAAGTAAGCCTTCCTCCAGTGGCTCCCACATATCGGTGATATCTGTAGATCCAGTGGTGGTGTTCTGATGGAGACCAACAATCCTCCTCTGCACAACAAAAGAGCAACCACCAATTAGAAGAGAAGTCAAAAGTAGTGTTTACAAGTGCTGCGGCCATCAAAAGTACCTTGATTAATTCCGCAATCATGACAGTTTTGTTGATTGCCCTTCCCATAGCCTTGAATACAACTTCATCAGAGCCTTTATCCTTTTTTGGTAAACAATTAAATATATTGTAAAGCATCAGCCACAGAAATATGCATGTAAAAAAGAAATATTGTCAGGTGAAATCTGACAGTGCAATAGTATTTTAGGACACTCCTTGCATGTTGGAATATTACAGTAAAACCAACACTTGATGAATAGGCCTACAGACTAGGCAACTGGCCAGGCAATTATTTCAAGAAAATGAAGCATCATGCGTCCTTGTCAACGCCGACTTTGCAAAATGGGCACAAGTCCCTAAGAGACATTGCGCTGTTTAAAATACTCAAAAGCCAGTTAAACGCAACCGAAGGAAACATACGATTACAAGGTAGTGGTGGCCAAAAAGAAACGCAAAATGAGCAACTGACCAAATTAGAGAAACATGGAGCATGATGTAACGGTAGGTCTCCATATATTACATAATAGATGAAAGAAGACAACAGTGTGCCATATACCACAATTGCAGCAACTAAAGTGGGAATATGATTGGACAGTGAGGACAAGAACAGCTACATAAAAAGTGGCAACTTAGCACCTACATTAGTGATCATGATTTTGCATTGTTCGATGCTTGGAGTGGCACATCACATCCCACAGAGTGGAACTTTTCTATTTGCCTCCCTGCATTTTATGCAAAATCTAGGCCTATTCTAACCAGATTTAGCACACTACATTTTGAGTTTAGGCAACCACTTTAAAAGTGCTTGCTTACAATGCTGCAGAAAGTTGGCAGCCACAGCACAATGTTACATCACACAACTGTCCAACATACCAAATACTGGAAACCATGTAGCCATTTTCACCCTGAGCTAGAATCGAACTCTCCGTGAGATTCATAGTTGCATTACTTATAGCTTCCTTATTGGTAGACAAAGTGGATTCGGAATTGACTTTCCTTCCTAACTTGTATTGACATTACTCTTAAAATCATTACGGAACATATCAAAAATGGGCAACCAGTCCACCTTTCCATTCTACCAAAGAAAGCATCACGAAAAGACAACAATTTTCTCGTCGCCCCACTTAGTTTGCATTAAAAAACATACTTTAATGCATAGTACAATAATTTGTACGGCAAATCATTTGGCTTACTTTTTAATCACTCCCCTAAACCCCACAGCTATTACCGACCACGCCACAAGCCTACCACCAAACTTCATGGCGCTAAAACGAAAATTCGAACTGCGAAACGGCAGCACGAAGCTTCTCCACGGGGGAGCGAGCCGAACGAGTGTGAGTGGCGGCGTTACCTGGAGCAAGGTGGTGGCGTAGGTGATGTAGTTGCGCATCCTCCCCTGCGTGGTGATGCGGATCTCGTTCTCCTTGATGGGCACCTCCTCCCTCGGCTTCTCTACCCTCTGGTACCGATCCATCCCTTTCCCCCTTGGCTGCAACCACAGCACGGAGCGCTCTCAGATCCACGGAACGCGAGAGCGAGAGAGAAGATCTACGGACCGGCGGCAATGGCGCGCAACGCGCAGCTGCGAGAGGTTAACCTGCGGGTCGGTTGCCGGCGGCTACCTGCGCGGCGATTGGGTGGCTCCTGCGGGCGGCGGCTGTCTTGTCTTGGCGTCGATGCGGCCGTGCGGTGGTGAGGTAACCGCCGAATTGGGGCGGGGAGGGAGAGCTTTATAGGGCCGCCTCCGTTTGGGCCGGGAAGGGGAGCGACCGGGTCGGGCTCGCGCGCGTCTAGGGTTTTGAGGAGTGCAGTTACGGAAATGCCCCTGGCCGTTGCGGGGTTGTGCGGGCGCGGGGATGCTCTTTCGACGGACGGATCTGTGGCGGCGGTGTTGCGGTGTACGGCTGGGATTTTGTTTGCGGCGGGGGGTGGGGGAGGATGCGTGGGGTGTGTGGACTTGTTCCGTTTGGGCCTTGTGGGCTTCTTGGGCCTCATGCATACCTTTCTTTTAATTAAACCAGACTCGAGAAAAATGTTTCATATTCAACACGAATACCGAATTTTTTTCTATTTTAGCCCTTTTTTTGAAAAATTTTCACATTTAGACCCTGGTGGTTTTAATTCCGCTTTTGGACCCGTGGGTCGAGCCGTGACCCACGCGCCGAGGTAACACGCCTGGCGCGTGGTCCACGGCCCAGGGCCCGCCCGCACCACCGGGCGCATGCGTGGCGCCGACGTGGCAAGAGGTCGGCGCCGGATCGGTGGCTCCGAGCTCGCTGCGGATCGTGGCTCCAAGCTTGGAGCCGTGGGTCATGGCGCCGACCTCGCCGCGCCCCACGCGCCTTTTTCCCGTGGGGTGCCGGGCGCTGCCGGTTCACGCGCCGTCCAAAACCCGCAAACCCTAGCATCCGCCGCGCGCCTCGCCACCTCGCGCCTTCTCGCTGCCGCCTCCGGCCTCCGCCCGCCTCCGGAGCCGCGCCTCCGCCCTCGCCTCGCATCCTCGGCCTCGCTGCCGCCGCGCCTCGTGCCGCCTCCCTCGCCCGCTTCCGCCGCTGCCGCCCGCTCGCCTCCCCCGCTCTCGCTCGCGCCGCGCCGCCGCGCCTCCGTCCGCCTCCATGCCGCGGCCGACCGCGTCCGCGCGCCTCCCTCCCCGCCACGGCCGAGCCCCCACCGCCTCCCGCCGCCTGCTTTGATAGGTTTGTTCGGCCTGGTTCACTCATTGAAGTGCCCATCAATTTTGTGTAATATCATGTTCTTTGTCGCACATTTAGATTCCATTTGTTGTCCTCACCAAGCAATTCATAAGACATATAATCAATTTTGCAATGACTTTTGATGCTCCTTATGAAAGGTCTTCTATGCCATGAATCTTGTCATTGTATAATTTAATAGTCTCGTGAAATCACCCCATTGAGCTCAGATTGCATGCCATTCCATCTATGAACAATACACAACTGTCCTTTGCTTGTTTATCTGCAGAACTTACTAATCTTCATTGGTAGATTTTTTGGTCAATTATTCAGTTGTTTATGCTTGTATGGTCTTATGCTGGATCTGACATTGGCTAACTAAAACGCAACCACATTTGAAAAATGTAACTGAATTGATCCTGCAAGCTAATAAAGATTCGGATGATGAAGTTGCTTTGGAGGCTTGTGAATTAATTACACCATGTAGAATGCCGAATTGTCGTTAATGCATCAAATTGATACAACCATACGATCGTGTATTTGTAAGAATGTAGTTTGCATATTATAATGTAAGATTATTTTGTTGGGTGCCTACTTTGCACTATCAATGTCTGTAAGTTTTGCAAATGGACCGAGTTCCACACCCCTATAGACGGTTAGTGCTCGCTACACCGAACCTATAGAGTATGGTTTAGCTTTCGCTTTAGGTAGATGATATGTGGTTGTGGGACTTAAATCGCTTGTGCTTTAGCTTTATTTTTAACTTTCCATCCGCATATTTCCAAGGTATTAAGTTTGGTTTTCAGATAAACTAGATGGACAACCTAGTCACCCTATATCATGGAGGCAGTGTGACAAGTGATGATTATGGAAATGTTCGATTTGTTGAAATGCAAAGGGTGCCTCGATATTCAAAGATCGGCCGTCGCTTAGTGAGTTGGTTGCTAGGGTCCGGAGAAGCTACATTGTCATGGAAACGAGGAGAGCATCACGCTTGAGGGGTTACTTCACTTCGGTTCGAAAGACACAATTCTCAAAGCGTTGATCTTAATTGGTTGTGAGGATGAGTGGGACAAATATGTCAAATTGGTTATGCGGAATGAGTTAAAATGTTTGGACCATGTTGTGCGGAAGGTGTCCATTGATCCCACCCCTCACGGTTATTCACCGTAACTAGGTGATCAGCACCCTTTGACCCTCCGTTCACGGATCTTGCGGTGGATGTGGAAGAAGTGCTTGAGGTGCCCGATGCTCTATCTCGCCTAACGAGGTTCGATTTCTCAACCGCCGAGTTGAATGTCGGATTGATGATGTCGTGGCGCCCTCGTGATCATCCCGAAGAAGTGTCGAGCCACACTTTAGCCTTTTCCCGTCATTCCTTTCTTTTGTCTCAATCCCATCGTTTCGTGCTTATGATGCGTGAGACATTCCCGATAATGTGGGTGTTCCTCCGTTGCTCCATCCGCAACGTTGAAGAAGTCTGCAGGACTCCAACGGGTGGATGTTCAAATTGTGGATGATCCGAGCCTTACGAGATCGCAGGGCCGTTGATTCGATGATGACCGCCTTTTCGAGAGTCGACCGAAAGTGATATTGAGCCGATCAGCGTTATTGCCTGCCGGATCCATCGGTTCATGAATTCAGCGATCTTAGGCATTCTCATGAGGCTTATGCGTAAGGAAGGGATGACGAGTCGCTAGATGCTCCCGAGGCCGGTCAAGCATGACAATTGAGAAGGGCATGATGTTTGAGGACTTGTCTGCATTGAGAAGGTGGCTGCAGGAGTATTCAAGTGATTCGTAAAAGGCCATTCAAGGTGAGGCATTCTTATGTGGAGCGGAGGTACACAGCTTGTGTAGAAGGAAACATGTGAATGGAGGGTTTGTGCTAGGAAACAGAAGGACACGGAAAGTTCAAGATCACAAGAATCGTTGGCCCACACACTTGTGCCGGCAGAGCCGAGCGAAGCATCGGCAGCTGACCTCTACCATTATTGCCAAGTCACCGTGTCACATAGTAAAGGAGAACCCAATATGAAGGTGAAGACACTTGCCGGGATTGTTAAGGAGAAATTTGGATACGAGATAAGGTATGGAAAAGCATGGAGGGCAAAGCAACGATCCGAAGATGATATATGGGGACTGGAAGATGGGTACTTGCGCTGCCAAGACTCTTCAATGCAATCAAAGCGGTTAATCCAGCATGCATTATGAGTACGTCCCAAACCAAACGAATGGACTCAAGATGGGATGCGATATTCTTCCGTGCTTTCGGTGCTTTGCTCGGCCCATCGAGGCCTTTCGGCATTGTCGTCCCGTCTTCTCCATTGACGGTGCGCTTTCTTCTTGGCAAGTACCGGGCACACTTCGATAGCCATTTCTGTGACGCAGACAACGCGTTGGTTCCTTTGGCGCTTGCTTTGGTTGAGAGGAGAACAAAGACACTAGGGATGGTTCTTGCGCTCGCTCGAGGCACGTGGTCGGCCCCGTAGGGAGGTGGGTGTCATATCCGATAGACACCATGGCATACTTGTCGCCAGACAGAGCGATACCGGTATCCACCTTTGCATCACCGTTGGTGCACTCGGCATCTTGCCGAGAATCTACTCCGTAAGGATGGTACGAATGATAACTTTCATCTGTTCGAGGAGGTCGCTCGAATGCTTGAGGTCAAGTTGGATGACGAGGCTAGCGTGTCGCTACGTCGTGCGGCTAGTTGTTGTGGTTGCGGCACGTGCACGCCGAGGACGAGACGTGCCTTCGACACGACTTCTGCGCACTCCAACGCCGCGAGGGTCGTGACACGGACGAGCTCGCCCCCACGAGGAGCGCCACTTTCCGCCCCAGCGGTGAGGACGGACGACGACGGGACGAGGTGGAGCAGACTTACGAGGAGATAGGCCCGCCTCACTCGTGACGCCTTCGACTCAGCCTTCACAGCCTCCACCACGCAGACGCCGCGCGCGATCCTAGCCGCTACACCTGTGCACCGACGCCCTTGGTAAGGGTAAGGGTAAGGGTAAGGCTAGGAGATAGTGATACATATGTGTAGGCTTGTGGTTGGGCTTAAAAGTCGTTGTATATATGTTGTAATGAGCTATGAGGCACGTTGTAATGAGCTACTTGTTGTTTACATGTGTATATGTTATATTCATGTGATATTTGTGTTCGAACTGTAGTCCAGTACTTTGTGGTTCTATAATTCCTGCAATGAATTTATGTTTCCTGCAAACGACTGCAATGGCTACGAACTATGCATTTATTACGAGACTACAGGCTCTGAAAACCCTATGTAGGAACATTTATTGCTACACTGGAATCCTAAAAAAGCCTACGAACTGTTTCCTGCAAACGACTGAAAAGGCTACGAACTATGAATTTATTACGAGAAAACAGACGCAACAATTAGCTTTCTAGGCTTTTCAGGCTTCCGTCGCTATGCAGGTTAATGCCAGTACACATATAGGGGCGTAGGCCTTTAGCCTTCACAGGAATTATTATTACTGGCCTCTGAAAAGGCTACGATCTATGAATTTATTACGAGACTACAGACTCTGAAAAGCCTACATAGGGTCATTTATTGCTACACTGGGATCCAGGAAAAGCGAAAAGATCCTCTCCATGGACTATGCCCACTGCACCAGATAACCTGCCTACATAAAGGCCTCTTATGTCTTCCATACCACATCTCCTCCTCAAGCCATCACAATACTACTACACAACAATGTCTTCCTGGAGGTCCGACTCATTTGGAGTGCCGGAGTGGCATGAGCGCCCGAAGTGCCATTGCGGCTTTAGGACGATGTTGGGAGTCTGGACGGATCGAGTACAACGAGCCAAATACGACCGTAGGTTCTTCAAGTGTCCAGGCCTTGATGACGACTTCGTGGTAACGACGACAACTAAATCATTTGTTTCTCGTTATCGTTTTTCAACTTGATCCATGACATCTACCACGCCACACATAGGCTTGCACGTTCATCGAAATGGTGGATCGGGTGTCGCCGGCATGGCCAGATAACCGGACAGTGGAGGTGGAAAACAAAGAACAATACTTTGTCAAGATGACTCAGGCTCGCGAGGTGGAACGACAGATGCGGCTTGAGCAAGAGCGCCGCGTGAGAGTGGACCAAATCCGTCTGAAGGGCAAGGAGGATGAGCTGCAAAGGAGGCGGAGCGATTAAGTCTGCGTGAAGCGACCATCAAGCGTCAGAGGAAGAGCTTCAAGCTCGTGAGGCGACTTTCAAAACCAAGAGTGACAGAAGAATGATGCAATGAGCCATCCTCGTGCGCAATAGAAAGGGGAAACAACCACGCTATACCCAGTAGACAAAATGTAATAGACCCACGCTATCTATGGTCTATGTAATCCTATTATTATGCGTTGTATTGTGTTTGCCTAGCTGTATCGACTGCACTTGACGGTATTTGCGTATCGGTGCTTCACAAAACTATAATTTAATAGAGTGCATAATGTTGCCCACCCATGCTTGCTCCAAAGAATGTCTGCATAATGGATTAGTCTGCATATAGAAAAGAACAGGCAAATCATGACTACTTAGTTCAAAATTGTAAATCATTACATGGAAATTTCACATTTTCAAGCACATAAATGTCTGCAAAAAAACAACAAGACATTAAACTATATCCTCAACTTCGCAGATTATACCATGTGATTTGAGGTAGCAACATAATTACTTATGGGCAATATAATGGGGTTCTTACCTTGCCCCATTTTAGCTCTTTTGAATTCCATAAATAAGCAACACCATTATCCCCTTCTCTAACAATTAGTATTTGACCATCGGAGTTCCCTGCTTAGGAAAAAAGTTACAAACATTATTACCATACTAGCACCCGAAATTTTCAGATCGAACACACACAACATCATCAAAAAATGTAGCAGAAAATTGTGTTTCACACAATTCATCAATTTTATATATGTTTCCAAAAGCTACGGATTATTTTCAAGGCGCCGAGCTGGAGCGCCACCGGCCATGGTGGCTAATCTGAATTTTCACAGCTCGGCGCCATGACCCACGGCGCCGAGCTCGGAGCCACCAGTCACGGCACCGACCTCTTGCCATGTCAGCGCCACGCATGCCGCCAGTCGGTGCGGGCTCGGGACCTCGGAGCCGTGGACCACGGCGCCGAGACGCAGTTACTCCTGGCCCGTGGTCACGGCTCCACCCCGGGTCCAAAAACGGAATTAAAACCACCAGGGGTCTAAATGTGAAATTTTTTCAAAAAAAAGGCTAAAATAGAAAAAATTCGGACACGAATACATTACAACTTAAAATGTGAAAACGGAAGGCATCTGACAATGTACTGTTGAGAAACTCGGCGTGTGCAATCTCCTTACAGACCAAACAATAAATAATGATGCTACAAAGAAGCCACAAAAGGAACCGTCTGAAGCCTTACAAATCATAGAGACAAAAGATAGAAGTATATGCCAGCTAGATTTGTCTAAAAAAGGTCACGGCGTCTGAAGACATATATTTATAGCTATGAGAAGACTTATTACATAAAAATCTCTGTTTGAATCTTCAATTATAAGGATAATACCTTTTTTTCCTTACAACAGTTCTCACGGATTAATTATGTGCCCTCACGATTATTAAACCAACACTCCCAATCTTGGTATTGCCCTATGCAACTTTGTACCTGATACCACTAGATGTAAGTTAAGATGTAGGATCGTCGATGGCAATCAGAGGGGGGGTGAATGATTGCAGCGTCTAGCGGAAGCTTTTTAAAATTTATTAATATTTTAAACCTGCAAATTACCGAAGCACACACAAAAATATCCAACTACAATGCATGCAAAAACAATCTATGTGTGTATATATATTTTGATGCATGCATGAATCAAGAGCTTAAAACTTAACGCCCAAAAAAATTTAATGTATAACTTTTCTCACATAACCACCTTTTCTCACCTAATCACCTTTCCTTTAATCTCTTTTTCTTCTCTCCTAATGCACAGATGTCATGGCGGCTTCCATCAACCTCTTTCTTCACTTTTGAGTTTTTATTCTCTGCAGCCTTTGCTAAGCTTCGAGTCACATGCAAAGATCGACGCCAAATGCATGCACCGGGAACGTGAAGGTTTGGAGGAAATCTTCTAGTCACCGTGGCGTCGTCAATTTCTTCACCGGTCAGACTACGCTGCGTTCTTGCACGAACCGAGTACACGAAGAGACCACGCACGCAAGCCGACTTGTCGGCGATACGCGCAATGTCGAGGCTCGCGCATGAAATTTCAAAACCGAGATCCTCTTTTATTAACTTCAAGTCTCGCAAAACTAACCACCTCATGCGCTTAGTCCCCGATCCCCGTCCAAAAGCCTCATAATCGACCCTTTATATCCGCCGCCACGCCCGATTCCTTTTCCAAAAACTACATCCGACTTCTATTCCTATCACGTGCCGCCGCTCCCTGTAATACGAACTCATTTTTTTTTAAACTACTAGAAACCCTAATACCACTCATCCAACTTTGGCCTAGGCCTTTTTAACTCAACCAGACTTTTGGCCCACTAATTTTCAAAGGACTCGAAACCCTTCCTAACACGGGTTTTCCACACTCCCGATTTTTCAACTCATCGTGTGTCGAAGCCTCCAGGACGGCACCTCTTGTATCTTCTCCACGCATCATCCACCTTTGATCTCTATGTGCTCCAACGTGAGCCCGACCACCTCGTGACATCCTCGACCGCCCGACCTCGATTTCTCCTAGTCCCGGTCTTCCTCGTCACCGACCATGACCGTCTCCACGCCCAACCTGCACATGCAAAGACCAAAGAATATTTGCCCCGGCACAAGTTCTCACCAACTTGACCGATATTAGTCCATACGCACACGCACACGCCTCGAATAGAAATACTAAGCCATGTTGTCAATTATTCATCATTATAAAAATCCTAGACCTAGCCACATGGTCTTACAATCTCCCCCTTGATGAATACATTGACAACCCCGTAAGATAGCATGATGGATTTGCTTCAAAAAGATATAAGCGAAGTACTGAAGCCAAGAAAACATTTCAAGCCACATGTCTCAAAACTCTCCCCCTCAACACAAGAGAGCAAATTTCTTCAATATCTCACAAAGCACACCAAATCTCTCCCCCTTTGGCAATGTAATCATCAAGAACTTTCAAAGAAGAACTATTCTAAAAAGAAGCAATGAGAATAAAAATCTAGAAGCTTTGTAAATTATCCAAGTCACTTTGAATTGATTTAGTAATTTAACCAAGCCATATTTTTGAGTAGAGCTATCTAGATCATATAAATTCATATATCACATAGCAATATCAAAACAAAGTTTTCAATATGATTAGGCGATTTATACCAATGACAGGCATCTCAACAATGACCAGACCAATTAAAAAGAGCACAATGAGATATCACAACAAAAAGTAAAAGCCTAAAAGTGAAGCAAATATTTAATCTAGACGAGCTAACAGTCTCATATAGCAACCTATTGCTCCACATTCAATTCTTACGCATGTGGCATGCTTGTAGCATACGTCTTTTCATAATAGCTTACTTCTTGTAAATGGTGGCATGCTTGAAGCATACTTCTTTTCATTTTGTGCACTTTTTGTGCCTTTTTTTTTGTTTACCATGGCATGCTTGAAGCATACATCTTTTCAAATATCTCTTGCTCTTTTTTTATAACATGCCAAATTGAGTGATCATAAAAATTGGAACATGAAACATGCGAGCCTCATAGCCAAGAGTTAAAATAAGACTCACAATCAAGCTAATCTTTTTTTGATGAACATCGCAAAGTACTATTTATAATTAATCTAGTCAAAATATTCCGCCATGTCATATTTTAGTTCAAGTGTAACAAATTAATTATAACGAATCATGATCAAAGCTACACAGCATACGAATAAATATGATAAAGAGAGCTCCACAACTCATTTAAATTTGATGGCTTGGATTTGTTGATTTAATTAACAAGTATAATAAACAAAGCTTTCTAAATTCTTAAACATCAAGCTCCCTCGAATAATCCCATAAGATGCAACACACCTAACTCACTTCGCAAAAGAGCAAAATTAAGGGAGTCAAGCGGATTTGAAAGAATATCATCAATATAAGAATCCAACTCAATAGGGTGTAAGACAACATCACCTTTTCCACATGGTCTCTCAAGAAGTGAAATCTCTTGCAAGCCATCAAAGAAGTGAAGAACCATCAAGTGTTCCAATCAAGCAATAAAGTACAAGACTGAATCCAATCGAGCTCATGTTGTTCATCCTTGTCAACTGTTCTTACATCACAGAAACATCGGTCTCACAAGACTAGGGTTAGTGAAATAAGATCTAGGAATCCAAGATCGAGACACACGACGAACAGAGCAACAAAACTAGAACCAAAATCACGTGCGTGTGGATGATCGAATGCCAAAAGACCGTGAATTATTTGAATTAAATCTCAATCTAGCATGTGAAGCGATTTAAAACCATCATAAAATTTTCTCAAAATATAGCTTTCGATTTGATCTAGGAGCAAAAGACAATGCACGTTTTTGTCTTAAAGTATTCAACCTTTCCTTTCTTTCTTTCTTAGCCCGCCTAAAACAAAATTCATACAAATGTCCATCTCTTCTACAAGAGGTGCAATGAAATTTAACATAACCGAATTCTTTTGAGATGGTGAGCTAGCACCTATATTATTATTCGATGAACTTTGCACAAAGCCGCAGATTTAAACACGCTTTGTTTTGGTTCAGATTTTATTTCAATTTTTCCAGTTCAAGAGCCTTAACAACATTAGGAGGATTATTCTTGGCGTGCTCAACAAAGTTAAATCCTAGACCACGATTTTTCACACTTGTTTTTGACTTGTCTAGAATCATATTCAGATTTTTCTTACCAAAAGAGAATCTCTCTAAAGTGTCCTTAAGATACTCATTTTTCTTAGCCAAAATGGAACAAGCAATTGCATTTAATGAGTTCATTCGCCAAATTTTTGGAAGCACTAGATTGAGCAAATCTTTCTTTTCAATAAATCATTCAATTGCCAAGTCAAAGCATCAATTTCAATATTTAACTTAGGACAATTTGAGCAAGACATGTTCTCATGATAAAGCATTTGTTGAATAGATTCTTGAGATGAATTAAGTCTAGCTTCTAACAATTCACAATTAGAGCAAGCTTTAGATTGAGCATTTGAAGTACTTGACTCTAAACATGTAGAAGAATTAGATTTGAGCTTTTCAATTTCATCATTAGTAAATTTTAATTTTTCATCACAAGAAACATGTATCAATTTTAATTCATCAAATTTATCGCTTACATCTCTAAGTTGAACCAGTTTTGATGCACTAATAGATCTAATGACCTCCAACTCGAATGTAAAACTTGACAAGACTCACATGATTCATCATCGAATTAAAGTCGTAAGTCTATTAATTTCAGAATTTAAACTTTCAACAACACAATTATTTTCTTTCAATTTCTGTTTTGTCTTTTTTAATTCAATAGCAAGTTTAATCAAACCATCTTCAAGCTCATCATATGAAGGTCTTACCTCATCGGGATCATTATCGCCATTATCACTGTTGTTGCCTGCCATGAAGCACATGCCTGTGAAGTCATCGTTCTTCTTCTTCCTGCCTTTAGCATCATCATCGTCATGTTCATCGTCGTTGCAGCTCTTATATTCCACATCGCCAAATCAAGACGCCAATGGCCGATATGATCTTTTCAATGAGCTTGCGATGGAAATTGCCACCCTTGGTGTTGTTGTTCTTGGATGGCTGACGACGATAATTCTTCTCTTCCTTCACCACCTTTCCCTTGAGCTTGGGACAATCTATCTTAATGTGGCCTGGCTCACCACACTCAAAGCATCCGATCGGACCGACACGCCACCTCGCTTCTCATCCTCACATTGTTGAGTGCCTTGTATGCTCGTGAGGAGATCAAAACCAACTCCTCTTCGTGAAGCTCCTCGAACTGCTCCTCCAAAAAGAAGACAAGGCGCATAAAGAACCACAAGACAAAGCACTCGACTAAACAGTCGCACGGGTTAGTCACAAGTGCTAAAGATGAAGATTTATTAGTCTTAGATGGCAAAGCTTCCATCTCATAGGTTTTCAATCTAGAATAAAGATCATCCATGGTTAAAGTATCTAGATCGACAGCTTGATTAATAGTTGTGACAACCATCAACCATTCGAACCTAAAGACCTCAAAATTTTAGTTGCATTATCTTCATCACAGGAATAACACCAACACCGCGCAGATCACTCAATATTTTCTCAAACCGAGCAAAGAGATCATCAATGGATTCATCAGTTTCATAGCAAAATCGAATATTCTTTTTGATAAAGATTTTTACGCACCTTCTTAATTTTAGTGGTTCCTTCATGATAATCGCAAAGAGTTTTCCAAATTAAATGAGCAGAATTAATATGAGCAACACGATCAAATTCTTTATAGAAATTCCTTGAAATAGCAAGTTACGAGCTTGAGCATTTAAATCAACATCTGCTTTATTTAAATTAGTAACAATAGCAGGAACCTCATATGGTGTAGAAACTTTATTCCAAACATCACTACCTTGAGCCTCAATATAAGCTTGCATCCGACACTTCCAAAAAGTAAAATCAGTACCATCTAGCATGGGGGGACGATCCACATACCTCTCTGACGCCATAGCAACCGGCTCTGATACCACTTGTAGGATCGTCGATGGCAATCAGAGGGGGGGTGAATGATTGCAGCGTCTAGCGGAAGCTTTTTAAAATTTATTAATATTTTAAACCTGCAAATTACCGAAGCACACACAAAAATATCCAACTACAATGCATGCAAAAACAATCTATGTGTGTATATATATTTTTGATGCATGCATGAATCAAGAGCTTAAAAACTTAACGCCCAAAAAAAATTTAACAGAAGTAACTTTTCTCACATAACCACCTTTTCTCACCTAATCACCTTTCCTTTAATCTCTTTTTCTTCTCTCCTAATGCACAGATGTCATGGCGGCTTCCATCAACCTCTTTCTTCACTTTTTGAGTTTTTTATTCTCTGCAGCCTTTGCTAAGCTTCTGAGTCACATGCAAAGATCAGACGCCAAATGCATGCACTGGGAACGTGAAGGTTTGGAGGAAATCTTCTAGTCACCGTGCGCTGTCAATTTCTTCACCGGTCGTACTCGCCTGCGTTCTTGCACGAACTGAGTACACGAAGAGACCACGGCACGCAAGCTGACTTGCTGGCGATACGCGCAATGTCGAGGCCTGGCGCATGAAATTTCAAAACCGAGATCCTCTTTTTATTAACTTCAAGTCTCGGCAAAAACTAACCACCTCATGCAGTTAGTCCCTGATCCCCGCCCAAAAGCCTCATAATCGACCCTTTATATCCGCCGCCACGCTCCGATTCCTTTTCCAAAAACTACATCCGACTTCTATTCCTATCACGTGCCGCCGCTCCCTGTAATACGAACTCATTTTTTTTTTAACTACTAGAAACCCTAATACCACTCATCCAACTTTGGCCTAGGCCTTTTTAACTCAACCAGACTTTTGGCCCACTAATTTTCAAAGGACTCGAAACCCTTCCTAACACGGGTTTTCCACACTCCCGATTTTTCAACTCATCGCGTGTCGAAGCCTCCAGGACGGCACCTCCTGTATCTTCTCCACGCATCATCCACCTTTGATCTCTATGTGCTCCAACGTGAGCCCGACCACCTCGTGACATCCTCGACCGCCCGGACCTCAGATTTCCCCCTCCTAGTCCCGGTCTTCCTCGTCACCGACCATGACCGTCTCCACGCCCAACCTGCACATGCAAAGACCAAAGAATATTTGCCCCGGCACAAGTTCTCACCAACTTGACCGATATTAGTCCATACGCACACGCACACGCCTCGAATAGAAATACTAAGCCATGTTGTCAATTATTCATCATTATAAAAATCCTAGACCTAGCCACATGGTCTTACATAAGACCTAATACAATCATACAAATTTGCAGCAGATTGCAGCTGAAGGGAGCCATGGACGAGCACATAAAACACGCATGAAGTATACGCTAGTGTCATCATTATTCTATGACTCGATACAACCAAAAGTTCTGTATATATGTACATCCACCTCGACACAAACCCTGGGCGGAGTGCATTATTACGAGATATATGAACATGTAAAGAAATCGAACAAAAAATGGCCTATGGCTCATCCTGTGCTCTATCCTGTAAATCCTACCGCAACTATAAAACAAGCCAAAAAAATGTGATCCTATGTGTGCTTAAATCAATACCACTATCGTGTATGTGGAATCGAGATGATCAAAGAACGGCGAAGAATAGCAGAGCAATGGCCATGAGGGCGCTACTGCTCAAATGCAGCTGCAGCGACGAGCTCGCCGAAGGTTGCAACACGTTGATCTGGGTGCCATTTGGCGAGCTACCCTTTGCGGCTTCAGGAGTGTAGCCGCTCGGTCCCAACGCCGGTTTCGGGGGAACAGCAGAAGGATTGGGGTTCACCGGAAGGTTGCTTGAATTGTCGACGCTGTAGCCTGATAACAACCAGAATATAAAAGGGCATCGTTCTAGATTAGTGGCGAAGTGAAACCAAAGAACAGTTACAAAGGATATGGAGGTACTCACAGTTAAAAATTTTCCAACCCAAGATCAACCTCTCTCGGTCAAACACAACCTTTAGTCCAGACATAAAATTCTCTGCACCCAAAGTGACCAGCTAGGGTAAGAACACTGAGGCAATTAGGTGGGTTATCATTATTGAGATCATTCAGTGAGTAATTTCGAAGATGACAATTATGTTTAGCCAAATACATGTGTTACTTCATAAACCGTAATACAAGCAAACAAACATCAAGGCAGTAGCTGGAATTGTTTGGCAATAAAATGATACCAAAAGGCACTACGCAGAAATTGCTGAAATATCTGGGGTTTTGACATAAAAAAACGTACAAAAACCTCCTATATAGTCTAGCAAAGGAAGTGCGAAAAATGATAGTATACCTACTGTTCCATTAAGTATCTAAAAATCTTAACAGTCATGAATTGGCTCTTCCCAACACTATCATATGGTACCAACTCCAACAGGGAACTCAAATGAAGAATAGAGACTATAGAGGGCTACCCTCTTGCACACCACAAACATCACTACTGCGGTTTACAGAATCAATGTTTTGTGGTTTATTTCAACTAAAACATAACAAAACTTGCAGCATTTTCAAAGCATCAGGCATCTTTAAATGGTGCAGCAGTGTAGAAAGTACAGGAGCTTACCCCCTATTATGTTAACACCCTCACTCTTCATAATAGCCAAGCAATAGCCAATTGGATTCTGTCACATCCAAGAGCAGCAACACATAAGTTACAAATCTCCCTTACATGGCTGGAAGAAAGTGCAGAATATCAATTCTATCTTACCGAAGCAATATCTGTTATGGTAATTATTGGATCATTAACAGGAAATATGCTTCCACCTCTTGTTGTCAGAGTTATGTTTGGAGGATTAACATCTTTGTTACTGGAAAGTGCAGCAACATATCCATCAGGTATAGGTAGACAGCAGAGTGTGAATATGTAATCTATTAAGGCCTGTGACTAGATAAAGTTACCTTACGGAGTAGCAATATTCAAACGGCATGGAAAAGCCAAGCTTGTTTCGGCTCTCTTGGACTTGTGCATTGAACTGAATAAGAATGGAGATATATAAGAACCACCGTGAAATATAAAATACGGTCAAATCACTGCTAATATGGGAATACTTACGCTGCCGGTGATTTGGGTATACATTGGATTGGACAGAGCTGTGAAAGAGGTACCAGAGTCAACAATAGCACTGAACTGGGTGTCAATCGATTTACCTCCCACCATAATTCCTGTGATGCTTATGTTGTAATATGGACTGCAGAAAGAAAGTACACCAGCGTGAGGTTGAAGACCTATTTTTTGTTTCTGAAATAGTGTTCAAACAAACATACCTTTCTTTATAAATATTCAATGGAGTTTCCTGCTGGTCCGAGCTTCCAGTGTCCCCAAAATTGAGTCTGCCATGACCGTCTTCTCCAAAGCACATGGAGAAGGAATTGGCAGCAAGTCCTTTGCTTGCTAGCAATCTAGGAACTGATTTACTGTCCATACCAAGCCCAAGCAGACCGTTGGGTGCAGCACTGCCTAGAAATGAACCTGTCTGGACCTGTCCACAACTGAACAATTCATAGAAAATTCAGCATAACAAAGTGAGTCATAAGCATGCAGCAGATCATAAAGGACATACCCGAATGTTATGGGGGCTGGAATAATTTTTGATTGTGCAGACTCCGTGGTCAGGTACAAGACATCCTCAACTAGTACCCCAGAGGATGAGGTGTTATCCGATAGGTACTGGATACTGTAGGGGCAGCTGTTACTTGCAGCACGGCAAACATTCTGAAGATCACACAAACTACTACTGCATGGGACCTGTCGGCTGGTATTCGACTCCTTAGGGCTGTACACGTCGAACTTCAAATCCTGTTTAAATTTGTCATGTGCAGAAATGCAGTGAGTTGCATATTAGCAGGGTTGGAGCTTCTCTAGAGCAAAAAGGGGCCATGGCCTACTTCTCGTAGAAAAGTTGCGAAATAAGTAATTAGTTTTACCACTCAAATTAAAACATTGTTCACTAAAGCAGCCTTCTCTTCCTAAGCTATCTAAACGTATGATGTTAAATTAGTCCCTTTGTGTTTTACTCCAGCTCCGTCCAGTGACAAATAAGCACTTAATTTTACCACTTAAATTAATACATTGTTTATTAAGGTAGCCTTTTGTTCCTAAGCTATCTAAGCATATGATGCTAAATTAGTCCCCCCCTGTATTTTCTTAAAACCTACGCCACTGCATATTAGCAAGAACATGAATCGCAGACATGTAGCACTTGCTGGTAGAGTCAATAAAAGCATCATGATGCAGCAACTTTTCATAAACAACCAGCAAGAATTTATCTCGAATTCCAACAATAATACACAGAAAGGACAAAAGACTGGTTATTTTTTAAGGCCGATAAGGTCTCAGCTCAAGCTGTCATGCTTCCAGAAAGGTTTTCCAAGAATCAGACGACACAATCCGAGCTTTCATGAATTTCTACCACCAATTTGTTCATCTCCACTATGGAAGAACTAATCTTTAAAAAAATATATATGGAAGAATTAATCTGTTGTGCCGTTATGTTAACAACAAAGTTTTTATCGTACTCCGGAAACCACCTAAAATATCTAGTCGAGCAACTAACCAGCTCTAAACGTAACAAACAATAGTCCAAGAAGAAGAATAATACATACGCCGTAGTTGGGCGAGACGAGTGGGGCGCACTTCATGCAATCGCAGGGCACCCAGAAGAGGTCGCTGCCGGTGTCGAGCGCCACCAGGAACGTCACGTTCGGCGTCCCCAGCGCCGCCACCGCGTAATGCAAACTGCGCAACCAACCCCCACCACCAGCACCATTCATTGTTAACCCAAAAGGCTAAAACAAAAGGATGACCAAACAGCAACTTTTGATGATTTAATCCCTCTCGATTGGCCAGATTAAACCATGGAGAATTGGAGACGGTAATAAGCTCTTACAATCCAAAGTCGTGCAGGCGGTAGGTGTCGTTGCCGTCGGCGAAGGAGAGCTCCCCCCCGGCGGTGGCAAGCGACCGCCGGCGCAGGTCGTGCCCGGCCAGCGCGGCGTAGTACTCCACCGTCCCGGCCGCCGGCGCGCGGTACCCCTTGCGCCCCGCCGCCTCCGCCCAACCCCGCACCGTCGACGAGTACCGGTGGTGGACGTCCAGGCTCAGCGCCTCCGCTGCCACCGCCGACACGGCGGCCAGGAGCAGAACCCGCACCAGAGCGGCCATACCGGCAGGGTTCCCAAAGCAACAAAAAAAAAAAGTTTGCAACTTTACACACACACACAGGGCTTGGTTCTTGGCTGCGGCATCGGTATTTATCTGGGATTCGGAGAGGAGGAGGAGAACGGAAGGAGCAAGTGCAAACTGTGCAACATGTGTTTCTGCAGCCTGCGAGGTGGCCGGTGTTGGTGGCCGCTCGGTTCCCGCGGGAAGGGTGGGTGGTAGGGCCCACGAGGCAGTGACCTGGGGGAGACGTCAGTGTTCTGCCTGGAAGCTTCACTTGCACTGTGGCTTCCTGCCCGCCGTGGCTGCTCTCCTTTTTTTTCCCTTCAATTTTCTTTAGATTTTCAAAAGGGAAAGGCTTGGGGGACCGACCGGCACCGGCAGCGATGTTCGGGTTGAAATGTTGCTGCCGATCCGAGAAAAAGCTTTAAGCTCCTGCCTTATGACTTTGGTTATTAATTTTCCATTAAAATTATATTACAGTGGTTATTAGTTTTTATACTATTTAATTAAAAATAATAATAAACTGTTATATCGATAATTTAAAGGATAAGGGGGCAAAATGTTGCAGCCGACCTGATCAAAAAAGGTGAGAGGTGGAGTTGCGATTGATGGCGCTGATTGAGATAGGTTCACAGTTCACACCTGGCGATAGGGCGTGTCGTTTGACCGTCCGATCGTGAATCAATGCGTCTAGTTAACCGTCGAGAAAGAAAGAGCTGGATTTTTTTTTAATGTCGTTGTCTATGTTATTACTATCGAAATGGACGGAGCAATGCATTTCGAGCAGTTTGCGTTGCAGTTTCTACGTTGATGACTTGACGAGGTTCTCTGGCGAGGAGAAAACTGAACAGGAGTCAATCTGTCTCAGTAACAGTAAGATCCAAAAAAGTTATTGTCCTCTGTTGATTTCACGTGGAGAAGAACCTTGCACTTGTTGACTTTGGTCTTCGTCGTAGCCTCGTTCCGACCACCTTTTAACTTCGACTTCTAGAAACCATTTAGAAGTGTTCATTTTTAACATAGTTTTTTTTTCATTTTTTTTCTTTAATTGCCCGTAAAAAATATATCTGTATTTTCTATTTTCTTCTTCTTCATTTTTAATTTAAGTGTCCCAGAAAAGCTAACAGAAAAAAGATAAATTGCACGGTTGGAAGTGTAAGCGTAGCCATGCATGGCACGTTGCTCACATGATCGTCTGGTTTCACCTTTCAATAGAGTTGTGCCTCCTGAGGGCATCCACAATATTATCATTTTAATTGTCAATTGGTTATATTAAATGAGTAAAATTCTATATACAGAAAAGAGGAGGTAAAGAGAGATAATATGTTATTTTTTATGTAAAAGATGACTAGAACCCGTAAACCAACACAAATAGTGAGAGAGTGTGAAGTAAAAAAAATATGGTAAAAATAGTATAAAATAATTAGAGAATTGATTTGTTGTTAGAGAGGTTGTCTCCAGTAGAGGTGACAACCAAGCGAGGGGTCCCGAGGAGGCCTCCGCGGACCCACCCCAATCCGCGCTAACATGCCCCTGGGCCCTGCGTCGCCTTGCTAAGGCTACAAGGGAAGATGGCCCCCCATCCCCGTAGAGGATAAACAATATGTTAGTTTTTTAAAAAATATAATAATATGATTTGTTTATTAATTTATAATTATTTAAACATATTTATTTTTCAAAAATAGCTTCAAAATATATATTCTAACATATAGATTCAAGTTTTAGTTAAATATACAAGAATAGGATAAAATCTTCCATATTAAAAAACCATAGTCTATTATTTCAAATTATCTATTATATTGTTAAATCAGAAGCCAAAAGAGCCATCACATTCGCTCTCAAGAGGTATAAATTACCACATTAATCAGAGAAAAAAGAAAAAAATATGTACCATCGATTGATGTGGGTCCAAATTATAAGGATTGAGATTGAGATGGATCCAAATTATATCGATATATACCGTCGATTGATATGGGTCCAAATTACACTATCCGGGTTAGCCATGATTGGGTACGTCACGTGGCTCCCAAGCTATTTACGTGCGCACACACACAAAGCAAATAAACCGGCTAATTAGTAAACACGCGTATCCAAATCTAAAACAATTACCGGTAAATATCAAATTGAAAATCACTCAGTTATATCTATGCAGCACGGCAGGGGCGGATCCAGGACAAAATCTGAGAGGGGGCACAACAATACACATAGTATGCTGAATTGTTCTCATTCATAATTTTAGCATGAGTGAGGGCCTTTTAGTTGGGCTGAGTGGGGGGCACTAGCATTAAATCTTGGGCTATATACCTGGGTTCCTGCGAATTGAGTGGCGGCCTGGGCCCTCACTCCCCTCTCTTTGGATCCGCCCCTGCAGCACGGTAGCACCTTCGCTATGGCCGCCATCTTAGTCGTGCAAATCGGGGGTGAAGTCAACTGATCACACAAGAGCGAAATTTTTTTTATTTAATCCTTTTTTTATTAACATTTTAAAGTTAATCCCTTGGCAACTTTATTTCCAATTCTGATCCATTTGACCATGCCACGCATAGAGGCGTGGCAAAGCTACCACGTAAGCCCTTGGCCGCGCGCCATCCAGCGTGGAGGTTTGCGTAGCATCTGTCACGCCGTAATTCTTGGCGTGATAAAACCTTATCACACTGTCATACTTGGCGTGACAGGTTGAGATTGTCAGCCACTAGACTTGGCGTGACATTATTAATTAAAAATGTTTCAACAACAGAACTCATACAAAAAAACCATATTATAATTCTATTTCACCAAGTAGAATTATATTATAAACAGGTGTGCAAAATGCACTATCAAGGGCTAGAAAAACCAAAATTAGAATGTGGAAAAAACTCTGCACCGTCAATTTGTGGGGCGTCCAAAATATAAGGGTTTATATTAAAAAGTCCATGACGAGTAAAATCCAACAAAAGATGAAATAATCAATTAATCTGCGTACGATTTCCAAAATGAAATCCCTAAATGACTGAATAGCTGTAATTTACAATAAAAGAAACGGAATCGTATATGAATTACAATAGAAATTACTTCAAATTAGAAAAATGCAATTCAAATTTCATATGAATTCCATGGTAAACTCTCTAAGTTATATTTTCTTTCAAACTTCTATTGTTAACACAAATATTTATGATATCTTAAAAAACTTAAAAACAAAAAAAATATTTCAACGATCTCAATTGTATCATTTCATCATACAAACTTTGGACTAATCTAGCGCGCTTTTGCACGGGCTCCCTGCTAGTTTTTTATATTTATCGGATCTTTATGGGGCCTTGCGGTGGGAAGGACGATCCTATCCTCGTCCCGCTAGCATAACGGAGCCCCACCCTGTTCTCTTTGAGGGAGATCACCAGCGTCCCCATATGGATATTCCCTGTAGGACCCAATCCTTACGGGAAAATTGTCACTTTTAATCTCTAGTGTTGTTTTAGGTAAGGTGGAAACTTTAGAAATAATTTTATGAGTTAAACTATTATACAGCTTGAGTTTGACGAGTAAGGCGCTGCTTTTCCTGTAGTTTTAAGACCACTAAACAGAGTCAAGAGTCCTCTATGATGGTTATTAACATTGTTAACTGATTAGCAAGGGCCATGAATGCCAAGCCAATGGAGGCTTTTGTTTTGTCATCGTTGAACTCGCAAAGCTGCCCGTTTTCAGCACCGTGATATCGCAAGCCTGCCACGTACAGGCACAGCGACGTTGTTGCTGGAGATCCAAGTACACGGCTGGGTTCTTTTAGCTATAGTTTGTGCTTTATGGCTATAGTGTATTATTTTTAGTTTTAACATAAGTCTTTATATATAAAATCAAATGATGATAAGCTATTTTAAAAAAGCTATATAATAAACTGTTTAAGAACGATGATAAAGTTATTTCCTTTATTTATTTAAAGGAAGTTATAAGAAATAAATCAAAAAAGAACTCGATCACGGCTGACAATCGTCCTCTTAGGTGGTGATCGGTTCGGCTGAAAAGCTCGTGACTTATGGTTGAAAACACTGTAGCTGGCTGAAAAAGGCACTGTAGCTGACAGAGGCTTATTTAGCATAATTAAATTTAAAAAAATTTAAAAATAAAAAAATATGTTAGCCCATTACGTATAATACAAACAAATACGGGAAAAAAAGAACCGGCAAAAAAGCTTAACAAAAAACCAAAAGTTCAGAAAAAGACGAAACTTATGAATAGTGAAAAATAAGCCAGAAGTCAAAATCGAGTTGATCAGGACCTTATTATCCAACTAATTAAAAAACCATATCTTACGCAGATCTCTCTCTCTCTGCGCGCGCGCGTGTCGCAGAGTTTGGCCACATCGCACGGCTCCAGTGGAAGTCCCAGCGGAATAACGCCATGTATCACCCTAATAAGGTCACATCTCATCTCACATGAGATGCAGAAGAACGATAAGATGCGTAAGATAAGAGCAGAGACGACGGAATTTGATCTGAGAACGACCCAATCGGTAACCACCACCGAGTTCCGTCATCTCTTGGCAACGACACGTAAACCACGCCAACCGATGGGTGGCTACTTGCCTCTCGGCTGTGGCATATAAAAATGCTACTAAATCGTAAGGAGCTTATCATGACAAATTGACAGTACATGCATGGAGAATCCTCCATCATCCATGCCAGGGCCCTACGTTACGTGCCCCTTGTTCGATGCGTTCTTGCGAGCCTGGGCTGGCCTGCACTGCATTTGGTGACGCTGGTCCTTTTCTTTTCGATTCCTAAAAGCTATTTTTCAGCTTTTTTATAATAACTACTTTTTAACTAAAATATCTTTTTAAGATAGGATCTACTAGTTAATTGTAATATATACTGTACCGACTTCATTTATATCGGCAAAAACTACACGTGAGTTTCTGTTACTCTATAATATCTCACACGAATAACCTAAAGTTATAAACTGCAATCAAAAGGCATAAACTTTAGCTAAAAAAACAGGCCCGCTGCCGAGTGCTGACACGGTAGCGTCAGTCAGCACGCATCGGCCGGTGCCACAGGTAGCTTTTTTTTTTTGATAAGGTGCCACAGGTAGCTGAAGGCAACACATTCCCTTCAGTCCAGGAGACGCGACTCGTAAAGGAGGAAGAGAAATCGGGCGTAAACGTGGCAGCCTGGCAGGGACCGGGTGAAGAAGAGAGGGATGGAGCCGCGTCAGGTTTAGCGAGGAATCAACGGAGTCTGTCGCGAGCCATGACGGCCGACGAGGAGGTTGGCGGCCGTCGAGAGATCGGCGTACTGGCACACGCGCGCGCTTGGAAGCTGCCCCGGCCCCGGCCCCCCCGGTTGCGTGGTAGTTTCACTTGCTCCTGCGTTGCGAAACGATCTTGGGTAGATGATCAACCTGGGGGCCGTTTAGTTATCAGACGTAGCTCTTTTCAACTTATAATTTATTTTTTAATAAATAAATATAATAGCTATTTTATTTTTTTGAGATGATTTTATCGATTTAGATTTTTTGAAGTGGTATATCAATTTATCGATATTCAGTTTGTTTGTAAAAGTATTTACATTATGATACGTCGTAACTATAAACTATCAGCTATGCCTAAAGAAAACCCACTTATAGATCGTTCGGGAGCTACTTCTGACTCTTGAGGCCTGTACGAGACTAGTATCAAAGATAAAGTTTTTCCCCTCTCGGTCAAGTGCGCATGAGATTGGTAGCCTGGGAGGGGCATGTGATGTGTTGTGGCTGCGCGACATGGTCTGCATCAACCAGGGGTCAGGCACACCTGACAAGCGTGTGTAGGGTGCTTGGTTTCGGGCCCCTAGGAACTAAACCGTGTTGTATACGTGAGGGCCTTTTGGGAATTTCCCAATTGACAAAAGAAAAAAAAATAAATAAATGGTACCGGTAGGGCCCACCTGTCGGTGGGCCGATTGAAGAGATAAGGGAGGAGACTTCGTCTCCTCCCCCGAGTGCCGGTGCGGGCGGTTCCGCTTCACCCGGATCTGGCGATCCTCTCACGGCGACGGCGGCGGCCGAGTCTTGGGGAGTTGGCGATGGAGGCGGCGTCGGCGTGGGCATCTCGGTGCCAGCCACGCTACAGCCCGCCGCTCCCCTCTGCTCTCCGCTCGGCTATAAAGCCCGGGCCTCTCCTCTCTTCGGTACACGGAAAAAATCCAGTGAGCTCTCTCCCCTCCTCTCTCTCTCTTCTCCGGTGGTGACCTCGGATTCTTGGACGGTTGGTCGGCTGTTTGTGCTCCGCCGACAGCCGTGAGGCTTGACGCGTGGTTAGGGTTTTTGATTTGGGCTTGAACCGGGAGATTCACCGTGAGGTTTGAGTTGTGCTTTGAGTGTTCTTGGCCGGAATACTCGCGTGGCGTGTGGTCTTGTGCGGCAAACCTCTACCTCGACTTCCTGTTGATTGCGACTGAGATGGGAAGAAGGGCATTGTATCTCCGGCGACCATCTCCCTGCTCGGTTTGTGGGGGGGCATTGGTTTTCTGGGACAGTGCAATCGCGTGCCTTGCTCATTTCAGTAACTTCGGGTGATTTCGAGTATTACCGTGTTGTGAGTATTCTGGTGCTTGATCTTTGCAATTTGGCGATATACCTCATATATCAGTGAGTTGTGTTATTCTGCAAAGATTGAATGTGGACCTTTAGCTCTATGATGAAATGACATACTACTGAAATTTTATATGAATGTGAGGGTAGAGTTACTTTGAGTTTTCAATTGAATCTGCTAGTAGATTATTCTCTGATATCAAATCTGCTAGCTGCCCTAGCTCTAATATCTGTGTGAGGTCTAATTTGGTCTTTCCTGACCTCTGCCGAACTTGATAACTTGGGGTGCAGCTAGCTTGGTTATTGTCTGGTCTGTGCCGAACTTTGTAAATCAAAGGTTACTCTGTCAGGTTGAATTCTATTAGTTTCGGCTATGTCCAGTCAGTTTATTTTGATCTGGAAATTCTTGGAATTAGCAAGATTCAATTGTAGCTCAAAGGTAAATCTACAACTGTCATATAAAATTAAGATTAGACATTGTCATGGCGGTGATGGCCAAGATTGATTCTTGTGCAACTCGCTTTTTGAGAGCAATTAATATTTCTCAAATTGCAGTTCATATGCTAGGTTTAAACATATATGTTAATGCTACATTAAGATTAGCATGCAGATGTTCATGTCTACTTGTTGACATGCTAATTATGTTCATATATGTGACATCTATGTTGAGCATATGTTACTTTTGTCATGGCTTAATTAATTCATATGTTGATGTATTAGTTAAGTCATTTATATGCCATGTTCATGCTTGGACTATTATAATATTTGCTGGAATTAAATTAAGAATTATGCTTATACCGCATTATTTACAACAAACCGCACGCGTGCCAGCGAGTTCTATCTAACTGTATGTGCAAGGCGCATCCCTCATGCGGCTCTAAGACAAGAAGCAAACAAACACACTAGAGCTATACCTCGTTCATGTGGTCACATGATATGTTAGAATAATCTTATTTCTAGTCATAGAAGTTGTACTCGTTATTGTCGAGTCCGTGTACGAGCACGACTCTATCATAATCGAAGTTTGTGTCATAGTCATAGTATGAGTTTGAGTCAATTGTCATGGTCGTAGTCGAGTACGACTTTGTATTCGAGTCGATGTAAAATCCCAGTGCGAGTTAGACTTCGAGTCCTTCTCGGAGTTGTAGTTGAAGAGTTAGGTATAAAAGGCAGAGCCATTGTACCGAGAGGAGGGCACCGAGTTGAGGCAATGTAGTCGCAGAGGGGAGAGAGAGGGGCGACCAGTGTGGTCACAGGTGATCGGTGTGATCGCAGAGGAGAGATGCGACCGGTGTGGTCGGAGGCGATCGGTGTGATCGCAGAGGAGAGATGCGACCGGTGTGGTCAAAGGCGATCGGTGTGACCATAGTAGTGTCGATCGGTGTGATCGAGTACAAAGAAATAAAGGAAAGAAGGATCGGTTTGGCTCAGGGGGAAAATATTGAGTTCATCGTGTGTTCTCAGACGTAGTCGTAAACGACTTATGACCACAGCGAGCAGAGGATCGCAGACGTGATCGTAAAGGAGTTACGACCACGGTTACAGAGCAGAGGACGTGGTTGTAAAAGGAGTTACGACCACGACGGCGAAGAGAGCGGAGGTTTCCGCATGTGCTGAAGACGTGGTCATAAAGGAGTTACGATTACGGTCGTGAAGCAGCTAACGTGGTCATAAGGGTTATGACAACAACGGTCGACGAAATCACTGCGTGGTCGTAAGGAGTTACGACTACAGTGATCGTCCGTGGTCTAAGAAAGTGCAGCGCAGCGGCGATGAACGTGGTTGTAACTGTAGTTGAAGTTTACGACTACATGGTCGAAGCAGCGAGGAGTGATCCGAGAGATCACAACGTGGTCGTAACAACTGTTAGCGTGGTCGGTGAACCAGCAGAGCAGTCGTAACGACACAGGAGGTGGTCGTAACCTCTTCAAAGTGGTCGTACGGCTGCAGATGATGGTTGTAGCGGCTACAAAGTGGTCGTAAAGGTCCTAAGAAGTCGCAAAGATAGTAACATGGTCGACAGCGGCTGGATCTTGGTCTTGGTCGTTCGCCGCGTCCGACGAATGCCCAGCGCAACGCACTGGCGGAGTGGCATTGGCAGGCATAACATAACCAGCCACGGACACAACACACCACTCCACAATCCTCCCGTAGACGATGGCCAAAAGATGGTTTGGCTCAGGTCCAACCACACAATCTCAGCAAGATTTGCTGATCGAATCAGCGCGAGCCAGCACTCGTGTTTTAAGAAACAAGATCCAGGGCAAACCAATCGCCCATTCACCAGATAGGTGGCAGGCGAATTAGTGCAGGGGCTGTGCACCTGATCAGCTTCTGGATTCCATCGGCCGATGGTGATCATCCACCAAACCAAACCCCAAGCTGCAGTGAGCTAGAAATTTTGTCAACAGGCATAGAACTGGAAGGCCATGTAGCAAGCAGCACACGCTATTTTACCACCCATCATCAATCCATCGGTCTGTTCTGATCAAAGGTTACATGGAACCTGGGAGACAGATCAAAGGTTCAGACACATAACTCCAACTGGTGTCACTGTTCAGCTATTCAGCCTGAATTTCGCGCTGATGGTGAGTGAAACAGATCAAAGGTTCCTTCCAACAAATGGGCAACATTGCAAAAATAACCAGACCGACTTGTTGAACGACAAAATTAGTAGCAAATTTCTACACAAGATTGTTTCGTCTTATGCAGGGTATTGTCAAACAAACACCACAGAGGCACAAACAAGGCAAAATACTATCGATCAGTGCGAAGCTTACACACAACAGCTGTTAGTACATTGGCCAAGCACCGATATCCTTCACAAGACACTTAAACTACTTACATAGAAGTAAACATCTCGATCCTATCACCATGCTGCGCAACAAGGGGATCCAGGATGCTGACCCATGTGCTGTAGTCAATAGGTGATCCACCTCCAGGCTGAAGGAAGCCATTCACAAAGAAGAACGGCGCACCAGCTACCCCTCTCGTGCACCCGTACTAAAGCAGAACGAATCCACAATTTAGAGACATTTTGTCAACAGTACCAATAACAAGCAAGTCAAGAAAAGATGCTTAAAACTTCTAACAATGTACTTGATGCAATAAGTAAAGCTGACCTTGAAGGAAACCCTTGCTGCCAAGTCAGTCCTCACATCACTAAAGCCTGATTGGATCTCGGACACTGAATGACCAACAGCCAGTGATGCCATCTTTGACATCGCATCAGTTATAGCAGTGCTAGATAGAGATGATGTTGCAGAGTTGGAGAATTTATCCTGATTGTGTTCAATTCAAAATATATTAGCAAAATATTTATTATAAGCGAGAACTAGGAAAAAGGGCTGCAGTAGACGAATTGTTTCACGCAAGAAAGCTATGTAGCTAGCTACAACTCATTTGAGCAGCCATGGTGCTCCCTATGAGGATACTGAAAGATAGAAAAATTTACAAGGATGCAAAAACAGGAAAATTTTTATCTTGCTACATGGCTACCTAACTAATAAACTTCCGAAATCGTGATGGAGAATACATTTACACCACCCCTGGAGCAACATTAACCAATTATAAGAAAGGAAACCATAACTTGCACACGTAAAGAATAAACCAACATATGGGCTGAAAGTCTGAAATGGTGACAGAGATATCAAAATGGTTAATTTTAAAATAAAAAATGCTACAGACCTGGTTCTTGAAGAACAGCTCCAGCAACGGATAGGTTGATGATGAGTTGAGCTTGTTAGCTATATAAAGTGCACGGCAGGCATGGAATGCATTGTTGTGGTATCTGCAGTTTTGTAGTACAGTAAAAATGTTGGAAGTGAGGTATATGGCATATAACAATCATAGATAATGCTTTTGCACTTTACACGACTGAAAATGCAATGCGAGCTAACCCTGTGAAAATCTATTCTAGAACAATGAGAAATTATGTCCAGAGTCTAGCACAGATAAGCAACTCTGATGCCCAGAGTCAAGTAGTTTTAGCCTGTACACTTGTAATCAGGGTCTATAAATAGATGAGAAAATAGAAAAGCAGAGGGCGGATTGACGCAGTACAAATCTTCTGTGTATCTTGAGTAGATTAGAGTATCCGTGTGAGTCTACGACCACCGCATACGTGCGTCTGACTCCGTCTCTGGGCCAATAATTAATCTGCTAATCACTCAGTGAGACTGTGAGACTACCCAGATTTAACGATTTAATCTGACAATCACTTTAGTAAGACTACTATGACTAGCCAAAATTACAGACGTCAGTCACTTCAATAGGAGTCTTAAGATCAATTAGCAATTCAGAAGACAGATCACGGTAACTACGGTGATCGATCAGGTCAAGAAAGCTGCAGGAGAGGAGAAGAGACGAAAGTCTTACGGGAGTGGGAAAGGGTGGACGATAAGGGAGACGCGCGGGGAGTAGCGCTCGACGGCGAGCTTAAGCGGCTGCCAGGCGTCGCGGCTGTCGGGGCAGAGCGGGTCGAGGAAGGCCTCGACGAGGACGGCGTCCTTCCAGGCGGCGGCGGCGGCCCCGTAGGCGAAGCCGTCGTAGCGCGGCGGCACGGAGGCCTGCGCCTGGAGGACAAGGAGGTAGTAGGAGCATGAGGCGGCGAGCGCGCCCAGGAGGAGGAGCCGCCGAAGCAGCGGCGCGCGCGGCGGCCTCGCCATGGCTCGCTGTCGCTGGTGCCTGCTCCTACCTGCGCTCTCGAGTGGTCCCAGAGTCGATCGCGTTTTGCTGCTGCAAATGGGGAGAACGAGAGGAGGAGACCATGTGATCGTCATCGTGGAATTAATCGAATATTTATTTCTTTATTTCTCCGTTTCTTCTTCTCCTCTCCAACTCGGGTGCCGATCCAGCTATCTAGGCCCAAAGCCCTAAGAAAACAAACCATCCGGGCCCAAAGCCAAACCAGCATTCCGCGCTTTCGCTTGGGCCATAGCTTTTCATTTACAAGGAAGGCTAGATTTACTGGATTTTTTTGACTTAAAGTTAACTTATGTTTACAATAATTTTTAAATGGTGCATTTTTTTAAAAGTAGAGTCAGTAGAAAAATTATAGTAAAAAGTATACTAAGTTCAACTGTACTAACCAAAATCATATACGATTATTTTCCTCTGCGTACTACCTCTCACGCTAGCCCAGAATTCAAATTAGAGCTGTCCACTGGGTCGTGTCGGATCGGCACAGCATGAGCCCGATTTAGATACGGCCCATTTAGCCTGGCAAATAAACGGGTTGTGCCGTGCCAGCCCACGGGTCGCGGTGTGAACCTAGGCGTGGCCCACAATTGTGTCGTGCTAGCACGGGCACGGTAAGGGCTTAACGACCGTGCCGACACGGTTGGCCCATTAAGCCGAGAAAAAGATGAAAAAATTCAGAACAATTGTAGAAAATTAAGCAAAAATTATAGAAAATTACAAAAAAAAATATAGAAAATTATAGACATTATTAATCATCAAGATAATTATTTTCAATTATATAATGAGATTTATTAACTTGTTAAATTACAAGGGATGGCTACCTCGTTAAAAACTTTACCAAGTAAAAACTCAACTTGAGAAAACCTTGTTAAAGAAAAAAAGAGTACAACCTATAAAGTTCACTAGTGACTACATATTGAAAATCCTATTCATTTCTGGGTTTGCCACCACGAGAGGATGTTCAACTCTTGCTCAAAGCTGACGCTATCACTGTTGAGATAGCTTGATAGGTCTCTAGTACTTTGCTGCCTTTCTCCTCCTGGCTGATGTGTACCTGCACGAGAATCTCTAGAAGAAGAATAAAAAATCCTGCCCCATTGCATAGTACCCATAGAGATGCGAGGGGCTACCAGGGTCTTTCCAAAAACATGGACCCAAACTTATTTTCGTATTTCTCATATAATTTTATCCTTAACTACTCTATAGTATATACAATAATCTAAACCAGTAGCATCACTTAAAAGTTGTAATATATTTATAAATCCTTGAAGTTTGGCTCTAGAATCCAAAATAAAGGTGAGTGCATATAAAATAGGAATTTCCCTCTGGTATTTTAAAAACTTAGTTTTCTTGGCAACTACATCATCCCATAGTACATGATCATTTTCAAAAGCCTTTAGATGAGTGGCAATTTCAAAAATGCTATGAACAATTAGAGGAGATGTTAGGTAGTATACTCTAGAAAGACAAAGTGTAGCTTTATGAAAAAAGTTCTAAAAAAATATTTTTTCACCAACAACCCAATCATCCTCAATAAGTTCAGGGTCTCTAACTTGAGTTCTACTAAATGAGCTACAAGATTGATGCCCTTAGATGTGAAGGAAAACAGATAAAGTGCTCTTATATGGCAATATATGTTTAAGTATAAGGTAAGTAGTGTTCCATCTAACAGGCATGTCTAAGCCAAATTTTCTAGGACGAACGTTCATTGCTACACAAAAGACCTTATATGCGGCTATTCGTTGGTTAGAACAATTAATATATGAAATTACATCCTTAAAAAAATCAATACAAATATTTAATCTTTTTAAACCAGATTTAACAATAAGATTAATAATATGACAAGCACAACGTTGATGTAGTAAGAAAGATTGTGAATAAGTATTAAACAAAAGAGTAACAATTTTCATAGCCTTAGTGTTCGCTGCTGCATTATCTAAAGTTATAGAAAAAATCTTATCCGTGAGGCTAAAATCTTCTACAACTTTAATAGTGCATTCTGCAATATTTTCAGCAGTATGCGAATCATTAATTAATTTAAATCATATAATTCTTTTTTCCATTACCCAATTATCATTAACATAATAAGCAACAACACTAATATAATCCTCCTTAGCCCTACCACTCCATATGTCTGATGTCAAAGCAATAGTGAATGTACATGTATGAAACATTTCTTTCAATTTTTCACGATAGTTGTTATAATATTTAATTAATGTAGTCGTGGTTTGCCAGGATATAACACTAAATCGAGAGTTATGAGTAGTCCTAATATATTTTTGAAAAGCATTAGACTCACCAAAATTTAAAGATAAATCTTGAGAAGCAATTAATCTACAAAGCGATTCCCGGGCTACTTCTGGGTTGTACTCCCAAGTCCGTACCGAGCTGTCAGGGTTATATTGTAGCTGTGTTTGGCGCATTTGTATTTCTTGCCTTCTTTTATAGCTTGCAGCATGTCGTTGCAGGTGACCCGTCCTACCTAAAGATTTTACAGACTATTCATCACCACAAATTTTACAAACAGCATACCTCATCGAATTCCCATCATCGTCAGTCTTGAACTTCTTGTTGAAATCATTTCAGACTCTTGAATCTTGATGTAGTAGCTCTTGTTCTTTTTGCACTCTTGCTATGAGTTGTGGATGCACTCGTTAAGCTAGCAGAAGATAGATCCATTGGACCCTGTGCCGACGGAGCTGTCGCTTCTTCTATCTCTCTAATTTGTTGTGGATGTGGACCTTCCGCAGATGGATTTGCTTCTTGAAAGGATTGTATATCATCCGCCGTGAGGCCAATTTGGAGAGTTGAAAATTGTAATTCTCCATTGAATCAATTGTAAATTGAGATAGTAAAGTACAATTAACTTACTATTGAATCAACACATAATAGCAAAAAAAATAAAACAAGGTAGCACTATTACCTCTTCTATAGCTCTAAGAAAATTCTTTGAAGATTTTTGAATTTCGCACGAATTTCTCACTAATTTTGCCAAATTTGCGTAAACACTACCGGATTTTTCATAGCTAAACAGAGAGACGAGAGTTAGGTTTGAGGTATGGAGAATGGAGGCCGAATGCCCCCTATTTATAGAAAAAAAATTCATATTTTTTTTGATTTTTTGTTTTTTTCAAAATTTTTATACAAAACGGTAAAAAAAAAAGACTATATTCGACCGGCCTGGCTGTGTCGTGCCGTGCTGGCCCATCATGCCACCCTCTCAGCCAGGCACGGCATGGCACACGAGCTAAACGGGCCATACCGTGCTTGGGTTGAGCCAACAGTAACGGGCCGCGGGTCGGCATGGTAAGGTCCGACCCATTGATCACCTCTAATTCAAATGTTTAAACCATAAATCATAAGCCATTAACTTAAAAAAAAACCCAGGATTGGTCCATATTCTAGGGTGATGCAATTCTTTCCTCTCTCTTTTTTCACAAAATCGTGGTTACGACTGAAATCACACGGTGATGAGCCAACTTATGGGCTCTTTTTTTTAGGTTTACAGCTTTACTTTCTACAGTAACTTGGTTTTAAATAAAGTGTATTTTTAGATGAAGCCTATAAGTTAATTGTGGTAGATACTATTCTGATTTTATCTATATTAACTAAAATCGCATGTGAGTCTTTGTACACTCTCTCGTGAACAGTTAAAATTAAAAATTTTAAACCATAAGCTATCGGTCAAAAGAACCCATACATTTTATTCCTCGAATCAAACACCAAGACGAGAAAATAAGTTTCTACTTCATCTGCTTCTCAAAATTAGATACTCGTTAGAAGAAGCATTCTGCGCTTACCGCAATCCAAGTAAACAGCCACATGTTAAAGTACCGATAATTAGCTAAGGGGCGTTTGCTATGCCAGATGATTTTTTGGTGGAAATAAATAGTATTGGTGGGAAAAAAAACTTTTAGGTTTCACTTGTTTCGACTTTAACTTCTGACTTCTAGTTCATTATTTTTAAATTTTATCTTTTTTTGGGGGTTTTTTGACTTTTTTTCGTATTCGTTTGTATTGTCTGTGATTGACTAATCAGTTTTTTCTATTTTTAAATTTTTTTAAATTTTGTTATGCCAAAACGCTACCAATAACTATAGTACAAAATAAATCATAAGCTAATTTATTTTAGGCGAACCGAGTGAGGCTTTAGAAAGAGAGAACGAGTGGTGGAAAAAGTAAAAGAGAGATACATGTATAAAACAGGAGTAAGAGAAATGAGATACGTGGTACGTTTATAACCCTCTGTTACATCCTTAAAACAAAACGAGAGTTAGAGGAATAAAAAATCATTTTAAAAAATTAAATGTTTACATTAATTTCTAGTTTATCTGAGTAAAAGTCAAAGCAGTAGCCCAATCCGAACATTGAAAAAGGTTCCTGTGCCCGAAGCCGCAAACGCCGGTGAGGGACAGACAGCGGTCATGGTCTCGTGCACACAGCGACAGCGCTAGCATGGCACCAAGTATAAAAACACAGTACAGTGGCAGCAGCAGCGTGGCTCGAAACATCGGTTTCCTCGCCCCCGCCCCCGCCGTTCCACTTCTTCCCATCCCTCCTCCCTCTCTCTCCTCTCCACTTCACTGCACCCATTCATCTGTGAGCAGAGTACAGCTCTACTCATGTACTGTACTAGGTAGTGTTTTATACGCCCATAAACTGAGTACTGGAGTAAACAAAGTTACTGGCAGGAGCACTTCGTTAACTAACGAATCGAAGGTACCGATATTTCATCCTTCTTCTTTTCAGTGTATGAGTTATAATCCTTTCTTTTGGTACATGAGTGATGTATTTTATGAGTATTTTGAAATGACGGCGGATGGTAAAGACGACGATTAAGATGGTTTACATGGTTTTGAGTTTAAAAAACTGTATAGAGAAACCATCTATTTATTTCAGTTTACGGAGAAACCAAAGCCAAAAACATAAAAAGACAGAAAGAACATGCTCTATAGTTTTATGCCTTATGCTTCCTCCAAACAAACTATTAAAAGGTAAAGAAAGAGAGAGGTTGGGAGAATCGCCACACCAAGGGGCGTTGCTTTCCTGTGTATTTATAGATATACATATAGTCGATTACAGCCAGATTACATGGGAAGATAACAACTAAATCAGTTAGTAAGATGTCAATCTTATCTATACAAGGAGGCTATCTTATCTATACAAGGAAACTAGCCAAACAGTAGGTGCTAGAGTCAGGGAGGTAGGCGTGGTCACATGCTATACACTCGGCAGTACTCAATATCGCTAACATCCCCCGCGGTTGAATCATGGGGAGGTTGAACGGTAAGACTGGAGCGAAACTCTTGGAAAGTCTTTTTTGGGAGTCCTTTGTTCATCACATCGGCAAATTGTAGTGTCGTCGGAACATGAAGAACGCGCACTTGACCGAGGGCGACCTTCTCTTAAATGAAGTGGATATCGATCTTGATATGCTTGGTCTGTCGGTGTAGTACCGGGTTGGCGGACATGTAGATGGCACTAACGTTGTCATAGTAGACGACCATGGCGGAAGACAGTGGGCGGTGGAGCTCGAGGAGAAGTTGGCGTAGCTAGACACACTCAGCTACGACATGAGCAACAGCTCGGTACTTAGCCTCTGCACTGGAGTGTGAGATAGTGGCCTGCCGTTTAGACGACCATGAAACCAAGTTATCATTGAGGTAGATGCAGAAACCAGATGTCGAGCGTCATGAGTCAGGGCAGCCAGTCCAGTCTACATTGGAATACACCATGAGGGAGTCTGTTAGAGAAGCATGCAGGTGCAGTCCATAGTCTAAGGTGCCTTTCACATAGCACAAGATGCGCTTAATGAGGGCTAGGTGAGGATCATGAGGAGCATGCATATGAAGGCAAACTTATTGAATGGTGTAGGCGATGTCAGGACAGGTGAGCATCAGATACTGCAAGGCACTGGCCAGACTCCGATACTTAGTGGGGTCAGAAACCATGGAACTAGTGGAAGCAGAGAGTTTGGAGTTGGTGTTGACGGGGGTGGCAATTGGATGGCAGTCCATCATGCCTGCATGCTGTAGAAGCTCGACCGCATATTGCATTGAGAGAGGAATAGGTTGGCAGGTGATCGAGTGATGGAGATGCCTAAGAAGAAGTGTAGGTCACTGAAGTCGGTCATCGAGAACTCGGTGTGAAGTGATCGAGTGAGTGCCGAAAGTAGTCCTGTGCCGAAGGTGAAGAAAGAGAGAGGTTGGGAGAATCGTCACACCAAGAGTGTTGCTTTCCTGTGTCTTTATAGATATACATGTCGTTGATTACGGCCAGATTACATGAGAAGATAATATCTAAATCAACTAGTAAGATGGCAATCTTATCTATATAAGGAAGCTATCTTATTTATACGAGGAAACTAGCCAAACGGCAGATGCTGGAGTCACGGAAGCATGTGTGGTTGCAGGCGATACGCCCGGCGGTACTCAATATCGCTAACAAACAAATAAGATGGTTTTTCTATCGTCTTTTCAAAGCAGCTTATCGGGATATCGTTTTTGAAGCGGTTTATCAGTATTTAGTTCATTCGCATAAACGCTTGTGCTAGGGCAAAAAACCATCACCTGCAACTGAAAAGAACCAAAGTAGGGAAATGAGGCAGATGGGGTACAAAGTTCCAACCACCAATGCAGTGCTCTTTGCTACCCCTGTCTTGCTTTGGCCACCAGCAGATACAGTGTCAGGTATGTAAAGTTAGGCAAAATCTTTTTCAATTTATGGTTTTTCTAAATAAATAAATAAAATAATTTCTTCATCGCTTTTTTTTAAATGGCTTATTGAGACAGTTTTTTTAAAGCTACTTATTGGTAATTGGTTTGTTCACATAAACGCTCGTGTTAGAACAAAAAAATCATTAGTCACATCTATAAGCTAAACCGCAACGAAAGAACGCGGTAAACATGTCCGATGCACGAGAGAGATACAAATGGAGTTCAGGAGTAGTTCTTGCAACTTTTTCTTGAGATCACGTAGAAGAAATACAGTACTCGCCGATCGCTGGTGGAAGTAAAATGCGGCGTCCCAACTGAGTCCCAGACTCCCAGGTGGTGTGACTTATATGACAAAACTACGAGCACGGCTCGTAAGTTCTAATCTAATACATGGGGGCGGACTGAAATTTATTTTCCGTGCATAGTGTTCTTTTGGAATTTTTCGCGACTGTTTGATTCATTTTTCGGAGAGTGGAAGCATGGGCTGCACGAAATATGATTGGAGCACACAATATGTTCCGGTAACTATATGCGTACCAAACATCCATAAAACCTTCCTGAATCCTGACTTGCATCGAGCAACCTTGTTGAGCGCTGGGGTAAATCGCTGCGAAGTCCGTCAGTTCCAAACAAACCTAAGATGTTCGTAAAAATGGCTCCAGAGTCCAGACACACAGAGCATGCAAGGACCTGGCATCCTCACTCCCGCTCAGTGACGTATGTTGGATTAATTGGGCTTGGTCCATTTAATTTAGCAATTAATCAAATGAAATTCCTAGGCACACATGGAAAAACTATTTAGTCCCATATGGAGAGTTGAATGGGAGTTACACCACTTTAAAAGGTGGAACGTGGTAACCCCCTTGTGAAATTGGAGAGAGCCATTACACGCACGCGCGCTCGCTCGCTCGCTCGCCTCGCCACGCCGAGCCGTGCCGTGCGTACGCGCGCAGGCGTGTCGGGTGCGGGCGCGTTTTTCTTTATCTATTCGAAAAACGAAATGCACTGATGGCTGGCAGTAACGGTGAGGGATTATAGCTGCAGTTACTTTCGAGTAATGGTTGCTGTTACTAGTGACTAATGGCTGCAGTTACCAGTCATATCGGTAGTTGGCTTTGCTGCGTCGCTTAAGCCACACCCTCCGTTTGATGGTTCAAATTTTAAGAGATGGCGTGCACGCGCGATCCTGTGGTTTACTGCCATGGAATGTTTTCATGTTGCACAAGGAAAGCCCGCGAGCCTCTGTCGATGAGGATGAACGCAAGTTCAATGTAGCGGATAACTTTTTCGAGGTGCACTTGTCAACATATCGCGAATAACATTGTGGATGTGTACATGCATTTGCCTACGGCAAAGATATGTGGAATGCACTTGAGGCCAAGTTCGGAGTTTCCGATCTTGGCGTGAGTCGTATGTCATGGAGCGTTCTATGACTACAAGATGGTCGATGACCGTTCGTAGTAGAGCAAGCTCATGAGATTGGCGCCGCAAAGGAGCTTGAGAACAATAAGTGCGAGTTACGGACAAGTTTGTGGTGGCGGTATTATCGCTAAGTTACCACCCTCTTGGTCGGATTTTGCTACTTCTCTAAAGCACAAGAGGCAAGAGTTCAGTGTTACTGATCTCATTGGCACTCTTGGTGTTGAAGAGAAGGCGAGGGCAAAAGATACTCGTGGCAAGAAAGTTGCTGCTGAGGGAGGTTCTAGCGCCAATTTGGTGCAGAAGAAGAATCCTTAGGCTTTCCACAACAAAAAGAAAAATAAGCCTTTTGTCAAGCCCAAGGGTACTACTGAGTTTAAGAAGAAAGGCAAAGGAAAGGGCAGCTGCTTTGTGTGCGGTGATTCTGGCCATTGGGCTAAGGATTGTCCAGATCGCAAGGATAAGCAGAAGAAGTCTGCCAATATGGTTATTAGTGACGCTGGAGGAACATCGGGGTACGGTAATTATTTACCTACAGTTCTTTCTGTTTTGTCAATCACCTGAGTGGTGGGTTGACACTGGTGCTAATATTCATGTTTGTGCTGATATTTCCTTGTTTTCATCTTATCAGGTCGGTCGAGGTTGCTTGTTGATGGGGAACGGTTCGCATGCAGTGTATTCATGGTGTTGGTACGGTCGATCTGAAGTTTACTTGGAAAGACCGTGCGATTGAAGAACGTGCGCATGTCCCCTCCATAAAGAAGAATCTCGTTAGCGGATCTCTACTATGTAGAGATGGTTTTAGGCTTGCTTTTGAGTCCAATAAATGTGTCGTGTCTAAGTATGGAATATTTGTTGGTAAAGGCTATGAGAGCGGAGGTTTGTTCCGTTTTTCTTTGATGGATTCTGTAATAAAATTGTAAACCATGTGTGTAATGATGATGATGAGTCTAATGTTTGGCATTCACGACTTTGTCATGTTAATTTTGGGTGTATGACGCGCTTAGCTAATATGAGTTTAATCCGAAATTCATTTTGGTCAAAGGTTCTAAGTGCCATGCGTGTGTTCAATCGAAACAACCTCGCAAGCCTCACAAGGCAGCAAAGAGGCGAGGAATTTGGCACCGTTAGAACTCATTCATTCGATTTATGCGAGATGAATGGCGTGTTGACTAAAGGTGGAAAGAAATACTTCATGACGCTTATAGATGATTGCACTAGATTTTGCTACGTGTACTTATTAAAAACAAAAATGAAGCGTTGGATTACTTTAAGATCTATAAAGTCGAGGTAGAAAATCAACTTGAGAGGAAAATCAAGCGGGTAAGGTCGATCGTGGGAGAGTATTTTTCAAATGAGTTTACTTTATTCTGCGAGGAACATGGAATTATTCATGAGAGGACGCCTCCTATTCTCCCGAGTCAAACGGGTTGCCGAAAGAAAGAATCGCACTCTAATCGATTTGGTTAACGCCATGTTAGACATCGCGGACTTTCTAAGAAATGGTGGGGTGAGGCTATATTGATCGCGTGTCATGTCCTGAATAGAGTTCCTACAAAGAATAAAGAAGTAACACCATTCGAGGAATGGGAAAAGAAGAAGTTGACTCTCTCATACTTGCGCACCTGGGGATGTTTGGCTAAAGTTAACGTGCCAATTGTCAAGAAGCGCAAACTTGGACCAAAAACCGTAGATTGTGTATTTCTTGGTTATGTTATGCACAGCGTGGGTTATAGGTTCTTAATTATAAAAACTGGAGTACCTGACATGCGTGTTGGTACAATCATAGAGTCCAGAGACGCTACATTTTTTGAGAATGAATTTCCTATGAAATGTGATGTACCTAGCTCATCTAGTCAAGAACATATAATTTCCTTTGATTCCTTTGTGCCGATAGAACATGTTGAGGAAACGCCTATGGAAAATCCTGAAGAGGATAACAATGAAGTTACTCGAAGAGTAAGAGACAGAGGATTGCAAAGTCTTTTGGTGATGATTTCATTGTATATCTCGTGGATGACACTCCAAGAACCATGGAAGAGGCATATTCTTCTCCGACGACGACTATTGGAAGGAAGCGATGCGGAGTGAGATGGACTCTATTATGTATAATGGAACTTGGGAGGTCGTTGACCGTCCTTATGGGTGTAAACTCAGAGGATGTAAATGGATTTTCAAGAAAAAGCTTAGGCTGATGGTACAATTGAAAAGTATAAGGCAAGGCTTGTGGCCAAGGGTTATACCCAGAAAGAAGGCGAGGACTTCTTTGATACTTATTCACCTGTTGCCTGACTGACCACAATTCGAGTACTACTTGCCCTGGCTGCCTCTCATGGTCTTCTCGTTCATCAAATGGACGTTAAGACAGCTTTCCTAAATGGAGAGTTGGAGGAGGAGATTTATATGGATCAGCCAGACGGGTTTGTGGTAGAAGGTCAAGAAGGAAAGGTGTGCAAGTTGTTAAAGTCTTTGTATGACCTAAAGCAAGCACCTAAGCAATAGCATGAGAAGTTCGACAAAATTTTGACATCTGCTGGCTTTGTTGTGAATGAAGCTGACAAATGTGTGTACTATCGCTATGGTGGGGGAGAAGGAGTGATCTTGTGCTTGTATGTTGATGACATACTGATTTTTGGGACCAACCTCAATGTGATTGAGGAGGTCAAGGACTTCTGTCCAAGAATTTTGAGATGAAAGATTTGGGAGTGGTGATGTGATTCTTAACATTAAGCTACCGAGAGAAGGTGATGGTGGGGTTACACTCGTGCAATCCCATTATGTGGATAAGGTCTTGAGTCGCTTTGGTTATAGTGACTGCAAGCTCGCTTCTACTCCTTATGATCCTAGTGTGTTATTAAGGAAAACCAGAAGAATAACAAGGGATCAATTGAGATACTCCCGGATCATTGGCTCATTGATGTATTTAGCTAGTGCTACGAGGCCCGACATCTCGTTTCTTGTGAGCAAGCTAAGCCGGTTTGTTTCAAATCCGGGAGATGATCATTGACGTGCTCTTGAGAGAGTAATGCGCTATCTAAAGGCAACCGTGAGCTATGGAATTCACTATCTTTGGGTACCCAAAAGTACTGGAGGGCTACAGTGATTCAAACTGGAACTCGATCTTGATGAGATAAAAGCCACGAGTGGATATGTGTTCACACTTGGAGGTGGTCTTTGTTTCCTAGAAGTCTTGCAAGCGCACCATCTTAACGAGGTCAACAATGGAAGCGAACTCACGGCGTTAGATACCGCCATCGTTGAGGCCGAGTGGCCGTGAACTCCTTATGGATCTGCGGTGGTTGAAAAACGATACTGGCTATCTCGATGAACCGTGATAATCGGACTATAATTATCAAGGTGAACAGTTCTAAGGACAACATGAAGTCATCTAGGCATGTTAAGAGGCGGTTGAAGTCCATCGAAAAGCTGAAAAACTCGGAGTTATAGCATCGGACTATGTCCGAATGACTAAAATCGCGGACCAATTTACAAAGGGTTTATCACGTAATGTGATAGACGATTGCATCGAGTGAGATGGGCTCGAGACCCACATGAGTCATACCACGTTGGTAACTTTGTTCTACGTGATCGGAGATCCGTGAAGTAGGATGGTGAAACAAGTTGTTGGTTGATCGGGAGAGAGACCTTCTGGGGCTCATTTCTTCAATGATGCGCTTCTCTCCTATTCTGTATGGCAGGTTGGTTTTTACCTTAATGTGATCCGAGTGGCTTATTTAGAGCGTAGATGTCGGTCTACAGGACATCTTAGAAGGAACACACCTATATGAGTTCAATGCTGGTCACGATCTATGAGATTTGGGTGATCTCTAGATATTCATGAATAGGCATGGAGTATGACTTATACGCTCCAACCGGAGGGGATGCTTTAGGCGACCTAGTACTAGTAAAGGAATTGGGTCAAGCTTGTTCGCACAAAATCACAATTCAAGGCATAGTCCATTGTTCATTGTGGATGAATGTAACTCCTTTCCTAGATGGATGTTCAACTTAATCTCCATCCAAACACCGGTATATCAAACAACAATGAATCGAGAGTATTTCTCGTGTGCCTTGAAATTTGGTGGGGATTGTTGGATTAATTGGGCTTGGTCCATTTAATTTAGCAATTAATCAAATGAAATTCCTAGGCACACATGGAAAAACTGTTTAGTCCCATACGGAGAGTTGAATGGGAGTTATACCACTTTAAAAGGTGGAACGTGGTAACCCCCTTGTGAAATTGGAGAGAGCCATTACACGCGCGCGCGCTCGCTCGCTCGCCTCGCCACGCCACGCCGAGCCGTGCGGTGCGTGTCGTCTGTATGCAGCGTGTCGGGTGCGGGCGCGTTTTTCTTTATCTATTCGAAAAATGAAATGCACTGATGGCTGGCAGTAACGGTGTTACTAGTGACTAATGGCTGCAGTTACCAGTCTCTTCATTTTTTGCTGTTACAAGAGAACAGCATAAGAAGGCTCTTCTCTCCATACGAAAGAACGATTCTCTCTTCCTCTGTTTTGTTGCTTGCTCTGCAATCTCGGTCCGAACCTTGCGCGCACAAGTTTCGGGCGAGTAGGCCTCGAACTCCGTCCGTTTGCGTACTGCGCACGTAGACGGCGATCAAGTTTTTGGGGAGCGCATTGGCGCGACTGCTCAATCTGGTGGTGAACTGTTTGCGACACTGCACGGCGAACATCTTCCTGCATCACGCCTCGTCCTGCATCACGCCTCGATCGACTACATCGAACAAGCCATCATGTCAACTGATGGTAACGGCGCCTCCGGTGTCACCGACACTGGCCCCGCCCGAGGGTATTGCCTTAAAACCTCTCTGGTATATTTATTTCTGTGCGCTATGAATATGTTAATAGGTGTAGCTGTTAGCTTGTTCATTAGCGAATATGAATATATCATCATTGAATCACTCATATCTTTGTATGTCATGTTTTATATGGTAAATTTCTGAATTAAAATATGCCGAAAATTGACTATATATCCAACAACGTACCACCATCTCATCTCATGCGCCTTTTTCTGAACATCCAATGCGAAATCCCGGTCAGTTTTCTTCCATTACCAGACCAGAAGAACGGAGAGACAAAAGACACCGTTTTAAGTTCAGAAAAGCCGGGACTAATTCTCTATTGTCGCCCACCATCTGATGCACATTCACTTGTGCGTGCGCGCGGCCATGCAGCTAGCAAATCCACCGCCCCCGCTTTGCCGCTCGCCTCTCGTGTCTGCTCCCTAGATAACACCAAACAAAAACACTCGTTATCCTTGTAACTTGGGTCATCAGATTATACTAGTTTTACCAGCAGCCTACCATGTCCAACTAATCGTTGCTTAACTCCAGCATTACGCAAGGAACAGAAATGAAAAAAAGATAGTACATAAACAGGAGCAGGCCCACAAGGAGAATACAATAATTGGCAGGGAAATTGCTGCTGGGTCTCTGCTCCTCCGTGACATGCACTGCGGCAGCATATGCATATCAAAAGGATGGACGAGCGCAATGATGGAGCGCAGGCGGAGCGCCAATGCTCCACACGACGATCTGCGCTAGCTGCGGTTGGTGCCTGAAACGATGAAACATGCATGCTATTGCTCTTGATTGATGGATTCTTTACTGCCATCAAGGTGCAAGGGTGGCAAACTGGCAATGGCGTAGAGCACCGCTGGCTCTGTACTTTGCTCCTGTGCAAAAACCGGAATAGGTTATCGGATGATTTGCTCATGTCATGCAAAAAAAAAAAAAAATCAAGATCGTTCGCTCCTCCTGTCGGCCGGCAGGAGGGAATAAATCACATGTGGGTATACTTGCATGCTTAGTATCAGTCAACATCGACTTGTTGCTGCTTGTACCTGCAGCCCTGCACGCAGATTATGGCCTACTCTGCATCATGATTGCATGCCTGAATCAAGCGAAGCCGACAGCAAGTGCCTGATGAGTCTCCTTTTCGTTAATTTTGTTTTAATGCAGATGAAGGTTATCTTGGCGTGTCGCGTGGATGATAGTTCCAGGGCAGGGGATTTGAAGAACCTAAATCGCTTCCAAAATTGACTCAGGCACCTTTTGATCGAGGATCTCACGTATAACAGTTTTAAGTCCTCGACAAAACCGAGCAAATCTATTGCTTTGCTAGCTGAAGCACAGCTGCACAAGTGCAGTACCATCCGGTGTAAACGCCCTGTTGTGAATGGTACCGTCAGTGCTGTGGCACATCGATGACGATGGTTTGGATCAGCACTGAAGAGTGTCTGAGGCGTTTGGAGTTTCCCGTCGTCTGCTCTGGTGTTAAGCCATTTTAAGGTTGATGCGAGGTTCGAACAAGGCCATTCGGAGTCTTTCTATGTGGGTGTGTTTGGTTTGGTGTGCTAATGGCATATGAGTTTATCTGTGCAATTTTTAGTCTCCATCCTCCAGGCGCAATTTTCAATCTACTCTGCTCATTTCAGCTTCTCCGTTGGGTTTTGGTTTCTAACTTCTTAATTTCGTTATTTTCTGATTTTTTAGCTTTTGGTTTTTCTTATTTTTTCCTGTATTTATTTACATTGTCTATGATAGGTTAACATGTTTTTTCTATATAGAAATTTTATTAAATTTAATTACACTAAAAACCACTAGCAGCTACAGTACAAAATAAGTTAGCTACAGTACCAAACAGTGAAAAATAAGTTATAAACCACAAACACCCTAAATGAGCAAGGAATGTGATAACCAACCGTTCCCAGTCTAAAGAAGGTAAATGCATCTCGCTCAGTCTGTAGTAGGGCTGTAAAAAAAGCTCGAGGCTCGCGAGCTGCTCGAGTTTGGCTCGCTCTAGACTCGATTCGAGCTTGGCTCGAGCTCCAAACGAGCCGAATTCGAGATTCATCCTAAGCTCGCGAGCTTTAACGAGCCGAGCTCGAATAGCTCGCGAGCTTAGGATTTTTTTACCCCTCCCTAACCCTAATCCCCCCACGGGCCACGCCGCCCCAACGCCCCACGCCCCCAGTCCCCACTCCCCACCCCTCCCTCCCGCTTCTCCCTAATTCCCCACACGGCGCGCGCCTCGCCTTCCGCCCCACGGCCCACCCAGCCTCGCCGCCGCCTTGCCGCCGGCCGCCCACCCCGTCCCCGTCGACTCCTCCTCTCCCTGCCGTCGCCTCCTCGCCCCGGCCCCGCCGGACACCCTCCCGCCCCGTCCCTTCCTCTCCCCCGCCGCCGCCTCCCGTCCCCTCCCTCCTCTCCCCCGCCGGCCCCTCCTCCCGTCCCCGACCCCTTCCTCTCCCCGCTGCCCCGTCCCCGACCCCTCCTCGCCCGCGCCGCCGCCGCCTCCTCCCCGCCGCGCCCTCCTCTCCCCTCCCATTCCTCGCCTCTCGCCCGCCGCCACCCCTCTCCCGCCCCGTCCCTTCCTCTCCCCGCCCCGGTCCCCCTCGCCGCCGCGCGCGCGCCTCTCCTCGCCGCGCGCCTCCTCCCCCCCGGCGTCCTCCTCTCCCTGCGCGCCCCTCCTCTCCCTCACCGCGGCACCGCCGACGCCTCTCCTCCCCCGCCGGCGCCGCCCCTCCTCGACCGGGATCCGGCCACGCAGCATGCAGGTACGCATCGAGCCTAGATGAGCCGAGCTCGAGCGAGCTCGGTAGAAACTCGAGCGAGCTCGGTAGAAACTCGAGCCGAGCTCGAGCCCAGCTTAAAGTTCGATGTTGATCTTAGGCTCGGCTCGAGTTTCTACCGAGCTCGAGCTTGCTAGGTCAAGCTCGCTCGAGCTCGGCTCGTTTACAGCCCTAGTCTGTAGCAATCGTCAACGAACCCCTCCCCACCGGCAAAACAACCGAAGCGCTCCCGTCGCTCAATTCGGTGGTAGTCTTTAATTATTAAGGTGGTGCTCTAATTAGCTTTTGGTTTAACCTTTTAGATGTGACTTTTGGCTTATGGTTGAAATTATACTGTATTGGCTGTTAGCTTTTTCTGAGTAAAATTTTAGAAAACCCGTTATATTGTCTTGGACAATATAAAGAAATAAAACAAAAAACAAAATAAACCGAAATTAGAAATCGACGGGAAAAAAACCTAAAGCCATTTGCAGTGAGCCTAAAAATACAGAATTATAGAGCTCCTAACTTCGCTAACAAACAACAGACCTCGTGATTGACAAGTGGTGTTTAACCTTGCCAACTATTAGCATAACTAGGGTGAAACGGGTGTGTATAGGTATCATCCAGATATTTTCTTCCTAACAATCATCCAAATTTCGGACCGTTGGATTAGAGATTCAACGGTATCTTTTTTTGGAGGGGGTGGGGAGAATTTGTGACTCTTGGATCTCTAATCCAACGGTCATAAATCTAGATGATAATTAGAAAGAAAATATCTGAATGATATTTATCAATACCCGAAACAAATTGGAGGACCCAAAAAGCAACGATTTTGCTTGAGTCATGAAAAACTACGATGCATACAAACTCAGGTCTTCTCCGAACGTGCTCGTCTGGGGCAGCACTCTTCCTTGTTGCCCTAGGCTATTTTCACCCGCCATAATGGCTCATCACTCCTCCCAATCCCCATTCCAAATCTTCAGCCCCACATAAACAAATCACACAAAGATTCCCTCCCTCTCCCACACGATTTCCCCACACACCAACAAAATTTCACACACCTCCACCACCACCACCTGACACCAACCAACGAACCATCCCCACCCCACCCCTCCTCGCCTCTCCTCTCCTCTCTCTCTCTCTCTCTCTCTCGGTCACAGTCTCACACACCCCCACTTTGACTGCTCCCCTCCCCTCCCTCTTCCCCACTGCTCCACTCTATTCTAAACCCTGCTCTAAACCCTGACCAACTAGGTGGGGTAGGGTAGCCTCCGATGGGGAACTGCGCCGCCTCCCGCCTTGCCGGCGGCGGCGGCGCCGGCGCCGGCGCCGGCGCGGGTGGGGACCCCGTGGCGGTGTGCCGCGACCGAAAGCGCCTCATCAAGGCGGCGGCCGAGCGGAGGTTCGCTCTGGCGGGGGCGCACGCCGCGTACGCGGCGGCGCTGCGCTCCGTCGCCGACGCACTCGACGTCTTCGTCGCGCGCCACACCGCGCCGGCGCCGATACTCATCACGCTCCCCACCCCGACGGCATCGCCTCCCGGGTCCCCCAGGCCGGCGCCGCCGCTCCCCTCGCCACCCACGCCGCCGCCACCGCAGCAGCAGCAGCCGGAGGCTCTGGAGAATGCTGCGCCGGCGGCGGACGACAACGGGGCGCAGACGCCCGAGATGGGGTGCCCCTACTACTACGCGCCTCCCGTGCCGCCGCCGCCGCCTCCTGCGGCGCCGGTGGTCGGCGGGTGGGACTTCTTTAACCCGTTCTACGGAGCCGAGGAGGTGACGGCGGCCGCGGCTATCAGCGACGAGGAGATGCGCGCGGTGAGGGAGCGGGAGGGGATCCCGGAGCTGGAGGAGGCGGAGGAGGAGGACGACGAGGGGGCGAAGGTGGCGGAGGCCGAGACCCCAAAAGTAGAGGCTTCGCTTGGAGTAGCCAAGCAAGAAGAGGCTAAAGTGGTGGGCGAGGTGTCGGGGAATAACGGCGGATTGGAGGTGGCCGTCGCGCAGCCGGGGCGCGAGCTGCTCGCGGCGCTGAAGGATGTCGAGGAGCTCTTCGCGCGCGCCGCCGAGGCCGGAAAGGAGCTGTCCGGCATGCTCGAGGCCGCCGCCCGCGTCCCAGAGCTCAAAGGTCCGGCCTTTTCGCCGTTCCATAACTTTTTTGCCTCGGTTTCTCTATCTCTTTGCAGCTTGCTCGATCCTTGTCACGAATGTGGTGCCGGGATGGTCAAAATCCCTTTTGCTGTTTGTGGCAATTGCAAGATTTGGTTGTAAAGCTGCGAGTTTTGATTGGTTTGTATAAATCTTTTATCCAAGATAGGCCTTTTCTTATAAGTTGGATACCTTTTTATACTCAGGGTGGTATGGAATTTTAGATGGTACTGTTCTTTGTTTAGGACCGCCTGTGCCTCTGGAGATTAGACAGAGCATATGTCTTAAAAAAGTGCCTTTAAATATTCTCGGCTGATGTAATAGCCCCCCACTGTCAATTTGTTATCACCTTTTCTACTTTGCAGTCATTTCATGGACCATTTTTTGTAGCCCTTTTGATGCTACTATTTGTGTTGCTTGATTGCCAATGTGATCCTTTTGAGCTGCAAAAGGCTAAAGGCGCCTGCTTGATGATTAGTATCATGAATCCGAACTTCCAGTTCTGTTAGAACAATGCTAAACAAACTTGGTTTTGTTTGGTATTCACCCCCTCACTGATTTGTAGTTATCAGTTGCTAATATATTTGGTGTGCCTTTGATTGATGGTAGTAACTTTGATATTCCTTTCTTGGCGCAGAAAATTCATCAAAAATAATTCATGCCATCACATGGCATTGGTCTCCATCATCTGGCTCCTCATCCTATAGGAGTGAGCTGGGAGCAAGCTCAAATAGTTTGTCATGGACAGATAAGAGTGAAACTAGGAGCGATATATTCGATGACTATGGTGGGATGAAGTCGGGAAGTCACTCACAGACTTTAGGGAGATTATATGCCTGGGAGAAGAAACTTTATGAAGAAGTTAAGGTGGGTTTTGTATGGTGTCCTTGAATTTACATGAGATTTTAGCTTTTCTGTATCTGGTGGAGTCTGTTGATGTTTCTTGTTTCATGTGGCTGCATATATATTTAGGAAAGACTTAGTCTCTTTTCAAGTGAGTTGCTGTTGTTCTATCGATGGTTAAAGCAATCAGTTATTTGAGCAAGAGTGACGCCACCTTGTAATCAAGTTACATGTTATTTCGTGTTCACATGTCTTTAGTGAGCGAGGCTAAGTTTTAAAATCTCCCTTGCGAGCTCTGGACATGGTGATCTTATTGATAGTGTTATCTATGATTTTAGAATTGAAAGCAATATGCTATTTTTTTCCCATGCATCATGGTCAATTTGTGTTGCTTGTTGTGCCATGGATTACTGTATTTCGTAGTCTCTTGACATGTTCAAACAAGATGTTTTGTTCTGTCAGGTATTGCATATTTGTACATCAATGCTATAATGATTTGGTTCTGTGCAGGCTATAGATCAAATCCGACAGACATATGAGAAGAAATGTGTGCAGCTGAGGAACCAAGATGCCAAAGGTTCAGAGCTACGTTGTGCTGAAAAAACTAGGACAACTGTTAGAGACTTGTACACAAGGATCTGGGTTTCTCTACGGGCAGCAGAATCAATATCTGATAGAATACAAAATTTACGGGATGAGGAACTGCAACCGCAACTTGTTGAGCTATTGCAGGGGTAAGCTGACCTTACATTCATGTGTAGGATTGATGTATTCTCATTTCAATCGCTACTGATACTTTGCCTGCTCCTTGGCAGCTTTACGAGAAGTTGGAAAATAATGGTGGACTCACATGAAACCCAGAGACAGATAATGTTTGAGGTGAATTCCTTCACCTGTCCTGCTTATGGCAAATTCTGTAACGATGCCCAGCGGCATGCTACCCTGAAGCTGGAGGCTGAACTGAGGAATTGGAGGTCCTGCTTTGTGTGCTATGTGAGTGCCCAGAAAGCATACATTGAAGCTCTTGATGGCTGGTTGTCCAAGTTCATTCTAACAGATACCATCCGGTACTCTCAAGGGATATCATCAATTGCCCCTGATAGGGCTTGTGCACCACCTTTAGTTGTGATTTGCCATGATTGGTACGCTATGCTGTCAAAGTTTCCAAACAAGCGGGTAGCTTTCACCATGAGAAATTTTATGAGAAGCGTGAGAGTGCTGTGGCTCAAGCAAGGGGAAGAGCAACAGCAGAAAAGAAAGGTGGACAGCCTGGCAAAAGAGATGGACAAAAAGATCACTGCTTACAAGAGAGCAGAGAACAAGGTTATTGAGACCAAGCTTCTGGAGCACAAACCGGAGCACGATGCTAAGCAGCGCATGGAGCACCTGTCGGAGAAGAAAGAGACGCTGAACGCTCTGAGGAAGAGGGTTGAAGCAGAGAAAGCGAAGCATCACGCCTGCATGCGCGACACCCACGACGTCACCCTCAACGGATTCAAGATCGGCTTGGCCAGTATATTCGAATCGCTCACCGAGTTCTCCAAGGATTCCGTCAAGCTCTACGAAGACCTCCTTACGCACGCCGATCCCAAAGATTCAGAGAAGGCTGCCGAGAAGCGGCCCTGCGTCGAGGAGCCATACTCGCACATAGCGGTGGATGCTACATGACTTCAGTGCTCCGGTTTAGGACCCTGTTGCATTGCCCCAGTTTTTGGACCCCTAGAATCTTTGTCTATTGTTAACCTGTAGAGTAGCACCATCATGTTGTCTACTGCTTGTAATTATTCATTTAGTTTGGTGTCAGGGAGGATTCGCTTCAGTGCTTGTGTTGCCGTTTTCTTGTCGTACGGTTTAGTTACCCTGTCAAGCATCTGGTGATGATAGTGTGCAGGAGAAATCGGAGCACTCAACAGGTATGTATTAGCCATGGAAAAAAAATGGTACGGTCAGTAGTGAAAGAAGATATCCATCTGACCCATGTGACGGGCTGCAGGTACGTCACACTGTCGTGTTGACGTATTTTTCGCTAGTGCTTACCGTGCAAGAATGGATGGGAGCTCCTAGGCATGTACGTATGTGAATACAGACAGGAACAGAAGCAATGGTCTAGACAGCGCGTCTGCACAACGGGCAGGAGGCGTGCCGGAGTAACCAGCCGTCGATGCACGGCAGATGGAACGTGTGACGGCACACCGGCAGGCTCCTCGCGCTCTCGCCGGCTTCGAAATCCTGCGAACAAATCATCGCAAGCACCACTTGTCATTTACTCCAAAAGTACTGAGGCTTATGCATTCTGGCTTAGAAGCTAGAACGACCATGTTAGCTTTTTAATTTTAGTTTTGTTTTTCCGTTTTTCCTTTTGTATTGTTTATAGGGATATGACTGTTTTTTCTCTTAAATTTTCTTATTTTAATTGAATTACTCAGAAAAAATTAACAGCCAAAACAACACAATTTCAGTGAAAAGATAATAGCCAAAAGTCGCTAAAAAACCGATTGAACTGGGCCTGAAACTGCTGCGTGCATAAGGTACTGTAGTTGTAGTCAATGCTCACTGACGCTGCAGTGTCATCACACACACTACTACACTAGCAAGCAACAGCAGCACTGCAGCAGAGCTTGCCCGAGTATCACTACACTAGGCTACTACTGTCTACTGGCACATACCTGAAGGCAAACCGAGCAGCCGACCTCGTCGCCACCCGCGTCCACCACGTTGCCGCTCGCTGCGAACTTCACCACGGGGAGCACGTCGATGGCCGCCCTCGGCATGCCGCCGGTGCCGCCCGTCTCGAAGATGTCCGCGCCCTCTCCGTGTCCGACCGCCGATTCCAATGCACTCATCTGCGAGAGCCCATCGACCGGTGTACACCCAAGCACAGCAGCGAGTACACATTACTGCTCTTACATAGGCACATAGCCACATTTGGTCGCTGCGAAATACGTGAGCGAGATCAATTGGGCCCCATGACTCCATGAGTACACGTACCTGGCTCTCGACGGCGTTCAGCACGGCGGGGTCCACCTTCTCGCGCACGAGGCGGCCGGTCAGGAGGCTCCAGATCACGTCGAGCTGAAGAAACAAAGACGTTAGCAGGCTCTTGTTCCATTCTGACACGGCAATATTGTTCACCGGAAAAGCTAGTTTGCATTCGACGTGTTGCCTTCAGTATGCTGTACCGACCACGTACAAGACGCTCCAGATGGCCGGCCCGTCGGAGCGCCACATCGCGAGGGACGCCTCGACGACCTCCACGGAGACGAGCGCGCCCGTGATGCCGCCGATCCCCGTGCCGCGCACCACGCCGGTCTCCGTCGCCAGCCCGATCAGCCCGCCGGTGACGGCGCCCAGAATCGTGCCCACTGCAGAGCCATTTCCAGCCACGCGCGCACACGTCACCGACCGAAGAGAACTCTCGGGACACACACAACTTACAGCAGCGGTTGGATTTGTAACGCGACGGCTTACGTACTTACCTGCCGCGAAGACGAACGTGACGAGGCCTTGGGCGGCTCGAGCGGCCAGGGAAGCCGGCGCGGCGGCGTCGTGGCTCGCACGACGGAATGCGGAGCTGGTGTCCATGCCGGCCGGCGCGCGCGTTCGGACAGGCATGGGAGCGGATTGGATTGGCGTGGTGAGAGAGGGAGCGAGCACCGTATGCGCGATCGATGGACAGGGACTCGGGGCTGCTAATGTTATGGTACGGTGGGTCGGAAAATCTACATGCTGGACAGCAGACCTGGCGTGTCGATGTTTTGACCGAGGAGGTACGCGGTGAGCGTGCTCTGCCAGGTCAGACGTGCACCAACTCCTGTTCTGCTCACCTCCCCTACATAATGTAACTAGCCGAGTTTCTTGTCCAGCTGTGCGGAGTGTTGTATTTGTTATTCAATTCTAATACTTATATATGATCGAAAATACAGTTGTATTTCTCATACTACTATAATACCTGCCACATAGTTTGTACATAGTAAATTTTAGTTATTCAAAACGAACATGGTAATTTTATTTTACTGTTTTAATAATAATAGATATATAAATAGATCGACAAGGTCGTTTCACTGGTGAAACTACACTTTAGGCTCCATCACACCGTCATTGCCAATTGTTCCGTCTAAAGATACAAGAGCGATATAAGCTCTGTTTTTTTTAGCTTTTGGCTTCTACTTTTAATTTTTCTGCAGTAATTATCTTTTAAATGAAGTGCCTTTTTAAGATGTGATTTATTAATTAATTATAGTACATACTGTACCGATCTCATTTATATCAGCAAAAACTGTCTGTGGGTTTCTGTTACTTTGTAATCTCTCGCACGAACAACCCAAAAACTATAAACTGCAATCAAAAGTCATAAATCTCAGCCCATAATTGGAATTAGCATTTCTTTTTCGCGGTACTTTCACATTGACCTGTCAGGTGTCAACCAAACGTGAGTGAACGGCGCAGCCTGGTAGAACGGGTTCATCCAGAGGCTGAGCTCCATCGGCAATTTAATGAATGGAAAGCCATCACGCTGCGGTTGATGGGAAGCCAGGTGGTTGGGTTACGACTCGAGCGATGATGCCTCGCCTCTCTCTCCTTTTCTTCGGCCTCTCGCTCTCTTAACGACTAAGCAGTCTAAGCTTCGCTCCAGCGGCCGGCGACTATGGAAAACGTGCGTGGCGACGTGTTCGTCAATCTGTACGTGTGGGCTACAACTCACAGCGTCTCCACGGCAGCTTTAACGAAACGAGAGCGTGGTCCAGATGGTGCAGACGACGGAGTGGCCAGTTTTTGTTCTTGTAATCTATCAACAACACGTACAAACATCAACACAGTTGGATTTAGACGCAAGAGTTATATGGCCCTATATTAAGGGTATTAGAGATAGAATGGAAATCAGTATATTCCCCTGTAATATCCCTTTGCACTCCCTATATATATTTGTCATTGGGCCTCTTCAATATATGCACAATGTCCCGAGTTCAAGACCTGTTTGACGCAATTAAAAAAAATTACAGTCCACTCTATTCCACGTATTAGGTCTAAGGGAGCCTACACGTGAGAGGGAGTGTTGAAGTATAAGTGAATTGCCCTATTCTAAGCCACTTCTACTGCTGGTTTTTGAAATGTATTTGTTTCTTTTTTTTGTATTGTTCGTGATAATATAATTTTTTACTTTTTAAATTTAATTACTTAGAAAAAGTTAACAGATATTACAGTGCAATTTCAGTCATTATAGTACTTTTTCTTTAACCACTACAGTGTAAAAAAAGGATAAACCCTAAGCACACAGCTGTTTGGAGCACCACCGTATGCTTTAGTGATATGATATCAACCAGACAAGCATTAGTAATATGATAGTAACCAGACAAGCATTAGTGATATGATAGCTGTACTCAATGGCATGGTGACATATAATCGTGGAACATATGATATGCGGAACAGAAAAGTTACGGCCGCGAGGCACTTACCTTAAGCTCACTTGGTGAACTCGCTGCACGAAGGATTTGATATACGCAACTGTCCAAACGTTTCCTCAAAGGCCACATGTAAACCTACATGACAAAACGGAGATAAATAAGATACGGCTAAGATAATCATTGCCAAAGGATGGAAAAGATTCGTTTGGCCGCAAGGAACATGTTCACCAGATTTTTGCCATGCGAATCTCTGATCAACAAAACGAAACGCTCATTCGGCCAATTGAACGACGTCTCACTGCACGGGCTAGAAATCCCCACGTGAAACGTGATTCGGCCATGCTCCGACTAGCCGAACCACGTCGCCGCTGTGCAACACAGCCACTGTCGGCCGCCGCCGGTCGGTCGCCGCCTCTCGGCCGCGCTGCCCGATCATCGCTGTCGCCTGGCCTGCACACCAACCGGCCACAAAAAAAAAGCCCAAACGAGCACCACTTATACTCCCAGCTCCGAAGCCGCCGTGCCAAATAATACTGACATAACCAGGCTGCAGCATTCATATTAACCGGCACAAAAACACGTGAGAGGAAATTGATCCAATGGACAATGTAATACTCTTATTATGTTATGAATATGAGTCCTCAGTTTATAAATTTCGATGCAAACAAGGTTGGAGATCGTAACCACGCATTAATAGGGTATGCGCCAAGGGGGAGAATATTTAGGGCCTGTTCGGCTGGCCTTCAGCCGGTCGGCTTTTCGTAGCCGCTATAGTATCTAACTTTTAAACGGAATATTTTCTTAAGACGGTGTCTACAAGTTAAACGTAGTACACATTAAAAGCCCAACATCTGTACCAACCAAAATTGCAAGTGAGTATCGATCTCTCCGTAATCTGTACCGTAAACAGCTAAAATTCAAAAATTTCAACCAAAAGCCATAAGCTGTAGCTAAAAAGAACAGGCCTGCTAGCTCTCTTACCACACATAATGGCCGGGAGCTCGCCATGAGGCCCAAACATACAGAACCTTTCAAGACGGTGGTTCTGAGATGAAACAATTGCATTCATGGATGAAGTTTTCATCCTCGGAACTTAAATGTGAGTAGTGCCTTTATACTTACATAAGAGTTTTTTTCGGTTCCTACAGAAATTAAACTGTTTTATACGAAATTCCTGCCTTCTAAGCAGTTCCTAAATGAAAACGTATAAATCTCGAATCACCTCAGCACGGGTAAGTAAGGAGGACTATATATCTACCCTTCGGGGGAGGGCATGGAATCAATCACCTGTCGGTTGTGATTTTCCCTTTTAGAGGCAACCCGTCTTTAATTCCTGTGTTGACCTGCCATCACATCAAACGATGCAACTATTTACCCAGTATTTGAGCAATTCCAGCAATCTCGGCGACGGCGAAATGTTGTTGGCCGTCGCATACACCGATACCCGGGCTAGACCTGTTCTCACACTTCGTTCGTTCGTGGGTACAAAGGAGGGAGAAGGACGTTTCGCATCATCGTCGAGAGCGAAGTAGCGAAGCCAATTGATTGGGAAAAGGGAACATCGAATCCGCGCGACCGCCCCAGAGGCCATGACCGGGGGCCGAACGTGCCATGAACGAGACGGTGATGGGCGGGACGGCACCGAAAAACCCACATATTGTTTTTCAAAAAGAACGGAATTGACATGGCTCGTATTGGATGGCTCAGTCCCAGACTCCCAGTCACATATAGCCACCTCCGTCAATTCAACGACTTACCATCACATATAGTTCATTTCTCAGACTAAAACCTTTTTCTGCCTGAGCTCATATGCTTCCACTCACGCCCGTGGAGTGGAGGCATAGATCCGTCATATTCGGGAGCTCCTCCGCTATGGCATCCACAAGCTCCATCAACCTCCTCAATCTCTGTTGCCCTTCCTAAGTAGCAGTAGTATTCCACAGTCACGGAGGCGCGCCCTCCTCGATCTCCATCGTGTATGGCCTCTGTCAACTACACACCGGCCATGGCCTCCACAAGCTTTGTCAACCTCCATGAACGGCACCAAAAGCTCCATAAGCATAGCGAGATCTGTTGTGGCCAGCTAAGCTTGCTGTCATGGGCTTCTTGTTGGAGGCATCGCATCCCCCTTTTACAATGATTTTTTTTGCTACTGTTGCCATCCACCCACTGATATATGCACCTCCTCCGGGTAGGCTTTTGTTGCAAGCGTTCTCAAATGATTACAACATCTTTCTTCAATTGTTGCAAAAAAGTGTTTTGGTTTGTTGTAGGTTGTCAGTTTGAAATGTTGTAGTAAGAATCTTTTGTCGTACTGGGTTAATGAATTATTGTATCAGAGTACATTTGTTGTTGCAATTGATTGTTGGGTTTATCGCACTATTTGTTAAGATGAGTTTATTGCAACGGAACAGGGGTTTTTGTTTCACACACGATAATTGGTTGTTGTGCCACTATAAATTTGTTGCACACATACCAATCTGTTGTTACATGGCGACAAAATTGCCCTTTTCTTGTAGTTGAGGTGATTTGTTGCACAACATTTCTTTTTTGTTATAACAGGGTAATTGTCGTCGATACGAGATCGCACAGTAAAGTTGTACGCACCCCTGGTCAGGTTCGAAGGCCGCAGACGATACGAAGGGACCCAATGAGAATTACCTACGAATGGATAGACAAGTGTATTGCATGCGAGTGTCTAAGGTTACAAATGGCCTCCCCTCTCCACTTACAAGGGGTCCTATTTATAGAGTGGAAGAAGGAGATGAGTGAAGTTACAAGTCTGCCCTCGGGGCCTAGTTTACTTTTAAAGGTATTTTCATCCTTCACGCCAAGTGGGTCCTGTCATGTTTGAGAGGCTCCAGGGCTGGTCCATGGACCTCGCTTGAGGTTGTTCCCAGACCCCGTTCGAGGTTGGCTTTTAGACCCCGCCAGATTGGCCTCTGGGGTCAACCTCTGGACCTCGCCCGAGGTTGGTCTCTGGAATTCGTCTTGGGTTGGCCACCATATTTGACTTTCCAATATTTTATCAAGAGAAGACTTTCATTTGTAACTATTTTTCAAGTCACTTTTTAATGTTGTGATTTGGGTCTTAAGCTCTTTGTTTTTCTCTATAAGGTTAGTATTGCAATGCATAGAGAAAGTAGAAGTATCTATTTGTGGGCAACAGGGTATATCAAGCAAATCATCATATGATGTGGATATGTTAACTTTAGATAAAATGCAAGGATTAGGATTTACACATGGCTCAGAAAATGCAAGGATTGAGGAGACACTGTCGAGGTGAAGCAAAGTCCGATTGAGGCAAAGCCATCAATCCAAGTTGAACTACGTGGAGGCCAAGCCATCGAGAAGTATTGGAGCTTGCCGAGGTGCGGCTTGAGAGCGTGGTGCAGAGGCAGTTTAGATGAGCACACCCCGAGGGGGTTTGAAGGGTGGAGCACCTGGATGGGGTCCAGATGGAGTCCGAGGTCCAAAAGGGTGCTAGCACGATCCAGAGGACTGGGATGTGCAGACTGAGTTCAAGGGCCAAAGGGGCATGGGCACAGTCCAGAGGGCTGTGCTGTGCAGACGAAGTCCAAGTTCTAGAGGAGCGTGATAAGGGGATGGTCTAGGACGCTTGGCTGAGGTGGTCTAGAGGAGCAGAGTTGGGACACTCAGAGGGTGTCTAGGGAGTGGAGCTGGAGCGTCCGTAAGTGTTCGGGGGAGCGGGGCAAGTTGGACCCAGGGGAAGGCGGTCTGAGGAGAGGAATGGCATCAGCTCGGAGTTCACAACGTGGGGATGAAGGTGGTCTGGGAACTGAGCGATGACAGTCGAGCGAGTGAGCCGAGGGCGCGCTATGCGGTAGGGTGGAGATGGGGATTAGTGAGGGAGGGCACCTCAGAGGGGGTTTGGGGTGCTTGATAGAGGCGGTTCGGTGGGAGTCTGGGATGTGAAGTAGAGTCTAGACCGGAGAACGTCCAGGGAGTGGAGTGAGTCAAGATCAAAGGGCATCCGGGGTGCAAAGTGGCACTGGCTTGGAGTCCATGACGTAGGGATGGATGCGGTCCGAGAACTAGCAACGATAGCCAAGCGAGGGAGCCGAGGCACACTAGGCAACGGGGTAGAGATGGAGATTGGTAAGGGAGGGCACCCTAGAGGGGGTCTGGAGGTGGGCACTTCGGGGGCACGAAGTGGAGTCCGAACCGAAGGGCATCTAGGGCACAAGGCGAAGTCCGAACCGTACAATGTCCGGGGAGTGAAGTGAGGGCGCCCGGAGGGGGTATGGGGAGCGGAGCAAGGGCGCCTGGAGGGGGTCCAGGGCGCGGAGCGATGGCCGGTCGGGACGACGTGGGGCGAAGGCTGACCGGGATGGCGTGAAACCGGTAGTGAAATCCAGAGCGTTGGAGTGCGTTATGGAGATGTCCCGAATGCGGTTCGGGGTGCGGAGCGAGGGCACCCAAAGGTGGCGAGGTGGGGGTTTGGGGCACCCAAGTAAAGGTGGCGCGGAGGGGGTCCAAGGCAAAGTCTGGAGGTGGTCCAAAGGACCGTCGCACGGATGGAGTCTGCAGCAGGTTTAGAGGGATCCACGCGGACGAAGTCTGGGGCACAGCCTGAAGGGGGTTCAAAGGGCCTCCAGGACGGCACGGATTTGCTCAACAACCTTTCGTGCCTTCATCTTCCTAGGCGACATGGCTTCTCTCTCAAGCCCTTATGGATGGTGCCAACCACAGCAAGTGGTTGAAGGTATTAAGGAATTCAACTCGGATAGCATTGTTGTTGATCTAGCACTTTGTATACCGTCTCATTGAGTTAGTGTTGCTCCTATCGGTGGCGATAGCATCGGTTGAGAAAGTATTCTCGGCTACAAATATTATCAAGACCGATTTACGCAATAAGATATTCAACGACTAGCTTAATAACTTGATGGTGTGCTATATTAAGTAGGAGATATTTAAAGGACTTGATTGTGATAGAAATAAGAAACTATTTCAAAACATGAAATCTCGAAGAGTGAAATTACCTCAGCCTCCCAGACTTAAGTAGTGCTTTAGTGGTATGTTTTTTGGATTATTAATGGTCAGCAACTTTTATGATTTATGATCAATTATAAGTTATAACATTCACTAATCATCTACTTTTGATAGATTGCTACATATATGTTCCTAGTATGTTTACATTCAATAACTTAGTGGCAAATTATTATATAAACTTCATTGCCGAGGTGCCATCATCTATATCCTATCTTCGTCTTTATATGTTCAATTATGCACATGGGATTATAGTTATTAATTCTATTTAGCGTTATATACTTTCATTAGTATGATATAACATAGTTTATGTGCAGCTTACTTTATTATTAGATACTACTATTTATCCACGCCATCGGTTACTCTACCTAACATTTAGTTTAGTGCCGGGTCTGTCGCTGTGCCCGGCCGATTCGCAGCACCGGCGTCGGGAGCAAATTGAGAAAAGGAAAACAGCACATCCGCACGGGCCGCGACGGCCCAAAGGCCGAAACTGGGGGACAATTCAAATGCCGTCGCGTTACGCACGTACGCGCGCCACGTGACTCGGACCTCGCGTCCAAATCCTGCCCGTGACATGCGTCCGTCGTCACACGCCGCAGCTAGAGCTAGCCACGGTCCGGGTCTCGCAAAATTACTACCTCGCAGCTAGGGGTGAAAATGAGTCGGATTCGGACGGATATTGCTGTTATCATATCCTAACCCATATTTTTTCTCCGGATTCGGTACCAATCGGATTCGGTGTCGGATCGGTCGGGATTAACCCATTTCGTTTGCACCTACTTGTTTGTAAGGAATGCATACAATCGCAATAAATGGAGTAGGACGTCTTGACTTGATGTTACTATTTAATAACCGATGTGGAAGATTTTATTTTACCATTGCAAAAGAAAATGAAACGTCAAATAGTAGCACTAACCTGAAATCAAACTTGAAGATGTATCGGATTCGGACGGATATTCAGATTCGGACGGATATTGATGTTACCATATCCTAACCCATATTTTTTTTCTCCGGATTCAGTACTAGTCGGATTCGGTACCAATCGGATTCGGTGCCGGATCGGTCGGGATTAACCCGACCCGTTTTCACCCCTACTCGCAGCGTTCATTTGGCCTTTTGTAAGGCTTTATTAGCTTTAGGTTTTTGTTGAAATGGTATCGCACTGATTATTATTTTTTTTCTAAATTATTCAATTGAAAAATAAAAAAACAAAAATAAAAATCACTGTTATTTCTTCACATATAATATAAAGACAAAAAGGGCTAAAATTAAGAGTCTAACATGTTGCTGGAATGAACAGGATCTAAATGTATAGTGCACTTGCGCCATGTATGTGCTTGCAACATCCATCGATCGAAGTATCTCGTTTACCCACACTCCGCTTGCACAACACGGTCACAGAATCGCCGCGCCGTCGCGGACCAAAACGACACTTTGCCAACGCCGTGCCATTAATTCTGGCGTCGCGGAGCGCCCACACCAACACGCATGTACAGCAACAGCCAGACCCAACCCAGCATCACGTATCAATAGTATCGTCCGAGAGCAAAACTACTTGGCGCTCGCGGCGGCGGCCATCTCGAGCCTCCGCCACCGCGCGCCCCGCACGGCGGCCTCCATCTCCGCCTCCGGCCGCCTCGCTGCGAGGTCGCCGACGCACCGGGCGTACAGCTCCGGCGCCACCTGCTCGAGAAGGCCCTTCACGCTGGCCGTCACCTGCTGCACGCACTTGCTCCAGTGCAGCTCCAGGTTGCTCTCCATGCTCGCCACGAACGCCGGCAGGATCTTCTCCATCACCCCGGACCCCGCGGTCGCCATCTCCAGGAACCGCTCGTTGTTCCACACGTACAGCGCCCTCTCTGCCACCTGAAATGGAGTTTTTAAGCGCAAGTTGATGCACGGCTCACTTGTCAAAAGTGTCACGTCGGTGCAGAGTTTGTGCGGTTTTAGTTCATCAAGGACAGAATTATGACTGCAACTAATACGAACGAAAAGAAGACGACCTCTCCAAGGCTGGATTACACGACAAGAAAAGTGCAATTGGAAAAGGAATCATCACTTTATAAAGCTGCTTTACTGGAACTCTGGATCAGTTGGTATATTCGGATGCAGGGCATAACATTTTCTCCATATCAAGGTCACCAGTCACCACATTTTCCCCCAGGATTCAGTGAAGGGATGCATTTAACACTGACAATTCAAGGCCATGTTTGTTTGGGAACCACATTTGCTAAAGCGAATGCCTTGGAATTGGAAGATGAAATGGGTTGCAGAAAAGTGGAGTTTTGAAGCTGAATTACACGAACACCGTACACGGATGAAGTCGACAATCCAAAGTGACATCGCTTTATCAAGCCACTTCATCCAAACTTTGGATCAACTGCTGCTGTTCACTGGCAGGAAACTTTTTTCCCCACATGTACGCAACCATGGGGCAGAAGTAGATCACTGATGATGAATCTAACCAAAAGTTAAGCAAAGCCATATGTTTAACGGTATGTTCGGTGACCACATTTCTAAAAGTGAACCCTCTTGATTTGAAAGATTATCTCGGGTGCAGAGAATTAGAGTTCTGAAACTGAACTACACATGCCAGACAGAAACCACTTAACTAATTAAAACCTTAATCGTATAGTTAGTGTAAGTAAATGCAGGAAATAACATTTACACACATCTAACAAATTATATGCAAAAAAAAAAGAAGAAGAATTACTGCGAAAAGAAAACTGAGCAAGTTGTGTTGAGACGAACACAAACCTGGGAGCTACAGCTACTGACGCAGCGGGCAATCCGCGAGCAGATGGGCACGGCGAGCTTGTCGAACTGCTGCTGGTCGAGGATCTCGAGGATCTCCTCGAGCTCCTCGATGAGCAGCACCTCCTTCTGGCAGTTGGTCGCCGGCCAGTGGCGCAGGATCCCCAGGACCACGGCGTCGGCGAGCCCGGGCTCCTTATGCACGAACTGCAGCACGCAGTAGGCGAGCTGGCGGTGGTACGTGTGCACCCACCTGGTCCGGTGCAGCGGCAGCAGCACCCGCAGCAGGAATGCACGGTGCTCCTCCTTAAGCGGCACGGCGAAGCCGTTGATGATGCTGCCGCAGATCTCCAGAAGCTCGCCGACGCCGCAGTGCCGCTCCGCCGGGGACGTCTCGTAGACGAACCGGAGGAGCGCGGCGCTCATGGACCGCCGCATGAAAGCGCGCTCGGTCGTGAGCTTGGAGTAGAGCTGGTGGTAGATGGTCTTGAGACGGTCGCGCTCCCGGGGGTCCTCGGAGCTGAACAGGGCAACGAGACCCGAGAGGAAGGCGCGGTCGACGTGGTTGCGGAGGGTCTTGGCGTCGGCGGCGGTGACCACGTCGAGGAGGACATCGTACACCACCTGGAGGTGTGGCCACGACGGGAGCAGAACCATCACCGGCACCTCGTCGTCGGCCACTTCGGAGGGCAGGGGAGGGTATGCGGACGGCGGCAATGTCCGGAACAGGTTGGCGGCAAGCATCTTCACCAGCGCCACCATGACCCGGTGGTCCAGCCCCAGCGGCTGCTTCCCGCTCGACCGGACGGCGGCGAGCACCTCGGCGAGCCTGTCCCGCTTCGCGTCCCGCTCCTCGGTGCACTCGTTGGCGGCGTCGGCGAACGTGAAGAGCCGGTTGCACGAGTCGATCTTGTCGATGAGGCTGTCGGCCTCGGGCTCCCGGGACGGCGGCGGCAGCTTGGCCATGCCGGGGAGCACGCCGTCCGGCTTCTCGAGCTGGAAGAGGTGCCTCAGGGTGGTCGACCTCCTCTTGGCCGACGGCGCCCTCGGCACCTCCTCCGCCGCGGCGCCCATGCCTCCTCCCCAAGAAACCTTCTCTTACCCTCCCTCCCTCTCACCTCGCACAGTGGCTGGCTGGCTGCAGTCGCAGAGGGGTCACGGGGGGAGCTAGAGCGAGGCGGGCGAAACTAAAAGGAGACGACGAGGAAGGAAGCGGCCAAACGGGGCGATGGTTTCGCTGCGCGCGACGCGAATAGAGCTTGGAAACGCCGAGCCGCGCGTTGGATGGGACGTCCTCTGCGGTGGTCGCAGCTGCACATGCAATCTAGGCTTGGACCCGTCCGGCTTTAGCTAGGTTTTCGGGGTGCTGGAAAGCAACGCCGAGATTTTTGTTCTCAGATAGATATCCAGAGAGAAATCCACTGCATTGGATTTAGACGGTGGTCCAACTATCTTCTAGTTTAAAAATTTTCAACTATAGTTTTTGGCTAAAATTACATTATAGTGATTATTAATTTTTTAAAAGATAAATTTAAAAAACGTTATATCGTAATAAATAATGCAAAAGAATAAGAAAAAGCAAAAAACTTAATATAAATCAAAATAAGATGAAATTAGAAGTTGATGTATTCCAAGTGACTTTTGATTTAAATATATTAAAAGAAAAAAAAAAGAAACTGAAACCGATCGAAGCTGGAACCATGCTACTACTGTTATTACTGCGTGACAGCGTGAGGCCGTGGCCCTGGGGTTCACAGGTTGGTGAGGCCGTGCGCCTGTGAGTGCACATCCAGTGTTGACTGTCTGGTATTGGTAAGCCCATCTGAAGATGGGTTAACAAAAGCAAACAGGAGAAAGACAAGTGCTAATGCTATCATTAGGACACCTAGCTAGGTACCCCCACGCTAGATCAAACAAAGTGGTGAGTGCATGAATAAACAAAAAAGGAGGGAGATGGTGGCAAACATAAAAGATGATCGTACCACTCGAGTCCCAGGTTAATCTAGGGTGTGTTTGGTTGTCTGTATCTCCTTCATCCTGGATGGGTGGATCCGTATAATATGAGAAAGAGCCTGTTTGGTTGCCTGTATGAGCGGATACGGCTGTATGAGCGGATGCAAAAACGCCTCATCTGGATGGGTGGATACGCTCAAAATGAGCTTCACTAGCCATCCTGGATGAGTGGATCTGATGTATCTTATGCGGTCCCACGTGTCGACCTCTCGTGTTTGGTAGATCGCATCCACTCATACAGAGCAACCAAACAAAGATCTCGGTTTTTGTATCCGCTCATGCGGCCTCACCAAACATCTTCTTTTTCTGAAATACGATTCCACTCAGTCTGCATCCACTCAGTCAGGATATACGATGCAACCTCCATCCACGAACCAAACACACCCTAATGGAGCCAGTGAGCCATTCAGGCAATGGCGTCCAAGAAGAAGCTGGCTGCTCTCCTGTCACAATGGCTCACTGGAGCGAGTGAAACAGAGCTGGAAAACGAAGAGGTTCACATGTAGCCCGTACACAGAGGGGGGGGGTGCAAGATTCTGACCAATTTGATCCTATTTCATTTCATGCAGAACATCTCCTGGTGTCGGGTTGCGGCCATGCTTGACAGTGTCCCGGGGGGTGCTTCCAAGCAGAAGATGCCCTGCTGCCATGTGCTGCTCGCAAACTAGGAAGCTTAGGCAAGCTACGAATGGATTGGTGAGTCAAATCAGAGGACGTACCAGTGCATGCACCGGCCATTTGGTGAGGCAGAAACGGGGAATTTAACTTTTTGCCACTCTTAAGAATGTCACATATCCAAATGCCATTCTCTTCATCGCAATTAACATTTTGCCACTTTTGAGCCCATGTGGCGCCAAGTCACATGACATGGCATGCCATGTCAGCGCCAGCGCCACGCCGCCCCTCGCGCGCGCGCGCGCGCGCCGCCGCTGCGCCTCCCGCGCGCGCGCCGCGCGCGCGCTGCGCCGCCCAAGCATGCCAAACCTTTCCCCACCACTGCCGGAGCTGCGGCCACCCAGCCGCGGCGCGGCGCGCCGCTCATCTGCGCGGCCCGCCTCCGCGCCGCTCCCCTCGGTTTGCTCCGCTGGCCTAACGCGCGGTGAGTCTCCTTCGACCCCGGTACCTCATGCGCCCCCCACCTTCTTCCTTTTCCTCCGGTCGCCGCCGCCTGCCCCACCCTTTCTCCGCCACCGCGCCCGCCGCCGCCGCCTCCTCCTCTGTTTTGATTCGGCCGGTTCCTCGGGCGCGCGGAGGCGCAGCGCAGCGCGGGCGCGGAGGCGCGGGAGGCGGCGCGGCGCGGGAAGGCGCGGGAGGCGCGGAGGGGCGGCGAGGCGGCGCGGGCGCGCGCGGGGAGAGGCGGCGTGGGCGCTGACATGGCATGCCATGTCATGTGACTTGGCGCCACATGGGTTCAAAAGTGGCAAAATGTTAATTGCGATGAAGAGAGTGGTATTTGGATAGATGACATTCTTAGGAGTGGCAAAAAGTTAAATTTCCCGGCAGAAACAGCAACGGCAACACAAAATCTCATCATGATTCATTACATGGAAAATAAAGAAGCTAAAGGAGAATGTTAGATAGAGCGACTTGCACGCAGTTTCAGAAAGCTGAGGCTGTAAATGACGCGTCTTATAAGCGGCAAAAGTACTAGTGGAATGTTTGTTTGCTCGTTGTTCGTGGACATTTTAATATATAATATAGGACACAAGGAGATTATTGGTTCCTGACAGATGATTTAAATACAACACCCTTCAATGGTACTACTGTATGCAGATGGGGCTACGAGGTTCTGTTATTACTGTTTCAGAAACTTGGGATAATAACTCTAATAAGCATCAATTATACGAGAAAAGCTCATGGAACAGCGACGAGTATGATCAGCTCGTGACTGACTAGTGTCGTAACAGTGTTTGATTCTATGAGCGAGCCCAACATTTTATCAAACTAGCAGGTATTCTGTGCCAGAACACGTTGATCCTGGAGGCAGGGCACAGCTTCGTCATCTGGTACTCTCCCACCTTCTCCTTGAGCTTCCTAATCCTGGCCTTAGTGTTGGGCATGCTCTTCGTAACCATCTTAACTCCTGTATGAATACATACAAGGAAGCATTGATGAAATATAAATAATGAAAAGGTTAATCGCATTAACATCAAGAACAACAGCAGCAACAACGACACGAGGAATAAGAAAAGGATGGTACAAATGCACACGTTCTAAAACCCTAAACCCACGTGAAGAGACAACGATCTCTTAAACATTCCGAAACAGATGATAAACTTTAATTAAAAAAGCAACAGAGACGAAACAGCAATCATCGTGCTACCGCACACAGTAGCGTCAAGAACAACAAGAAGATGCATCAAGAAACGGATTGTGGGAAGAACAAGACCATAGAGTTCCAAGAAAGGTGAACAGAGATCACCATGGAGCTGGGGGGTGCTCGTTAGCCTCGTCTTCCTCCAAGAAAACCACCAACTACAGCAAAAGCAACAACAGAAACACCAACAAGAACGAGAAAAGGACGCAAGAACAGCAAAGAAGATCGAAGATTTCTAAAAACTCTTACGACAGTTTTGGAGATCGAAGGGCCTCATCAAGAAGAGAGACCAAGTCTCGAACATTACTCCCTAGCACTTGACAATTCCACATCATCAAGAAACGGATGGTGGGGAAGAACAAGATCATGGAACTCCAAGAGAAGAGGCGAACAGAGATCACCATGGGGTCGCCGGTGCTCGTTAGCCTCCTCCTCCTCCAAGAAAACCACCAACATCAGCAAGATCAACAGCAGCAGCATCAAGAACAACAAGATGAGGCCAGCTGGCATCAAGAAACGGATGATGGGAAAGAACAAGGCCATCGAGTATCAAGAAGAGAGGCGAACAGAGATCACCATGAAGTCACCGGTGCTCGTTAGCTTCCTCCTCCAAGAAAACCCAACAAAAGCATGCAAGAGCGCACGATAAGAACGGAGTGGCCAACATCTTGCAAATCATTAAAGATAGAGGACGAGCTGTCTCACTGTGAGAGTTGTAATGTTATGGGCAATGATCCGATGAGACACTGCAGCAAACAAACAGTACCACACGTACTGTTTATGTGAACAATACCTAACGCACTATTCATGTGAACAATGTCCGCACGCATTATAGCAAACTTATTATGAATAGTTGTGCGTGTACCTTTGTATTAGGAATAATTAGATAAATATATTTATATTAAGAATAGATAGATGCATATCTTTATATTAGGAATAGATATTTTAATATTTAGATAGTATGAATATGATATTATCTTTAGTTGATTAGTTATATTAGATTGTGTTAGTTTTCATATTGTTAGGTGCTAACCTTATCTATATAAAGATAGAAGCCGCACTATTCATAATCAAGTAATGAATTAACAAAAATTCTCCAAATAAGCCTCAGAGCATCTCCACCTCATCAGGGAAGAGCCCTGCTGGCGGTTAGATGACGGCGGGTGCCCTATCCCCGATCTTCAGACCTATACCCAACCACCGACCATAACATTTGGTATCAGAGCCAACTGCTACACCGCAATCCATGGCAAGCAGCAGGGGTTTCGATCCCATGAAGACCCGAGCTTGATGACTCCACTATAAGGAAGATCTGTAACCTTGGTTGAATCACTTTGAGCAATTATTCAAGAAACAGCGGGCGATGGAAAAAGAAAAGGAGTGGCTGGCATTGCACCACCTGACGGGGAATATTGCCCTACGGTACTGGCAGTTGGAGTGTGCGTTGGGGTACAAACATGGCCAAGTTTTATTAAACATGTCAACCTCCATTTCGCCACCACCACCATTGCACCGTCTCCACCCACATGTCAAGTCTCCATGAGCCAACAACCATGGCTTCCGATACTGAGTTATCCTCCACTGAGATCTACGCCAACTTTGATGGCTTGGATGAAAGAGTTCATGGCCAAAATGGAGGAGAAGGTGCAACATGTTGCTATGTTTTCTGAGTCGCCATTGCCGTCAGTTGCGACCATGTCTAAAATAGAGGAGCAGCAAGAGGTGTCACCTGCTACTGCAATAGCAACACTACCATCACCGTCATCAGCATTAATCCTGTTATCGTCTTCACCAATGACGACTCCTCTCTAGGCTTTGCTATCCTTGGCTGCACCTCTGGTACCTTCACCAAGGAGAAAGGTTGTCACTGTCTAGCGACAGTCTTCTCCACGTGACCGGCCAACACCATGCCTTTGAAGATACAAAGCGCAATGGCTGTCACATGGGGGACAGCGACAACGTCGCATCTTTCCCACAACCATTGTATCTCGGAGCAAGTAGGATGCTGGTGCCCTACGACGTTTGCCCTTATCACCGGCGACTCATGTGACGTCAGCCAACGCTAGAGGATTGGTATCCTCACTGTTGTGTAACAGGGTTTCGCTGATTATCTTCCGCACTGCACGACATCGTCACGGGCTCTCGTCGATATAGGGTTACGAATGACTTCAACCATGGCCGCCACTTGATAGCTCGAGGACGAGCTGTCGTATCGTGAGGGGTGTAATGTTATGGCCTATGATCCGGCGAGGCACTGTAGCAAACAGACAAATAGTACCACAAGCACTGTTCATGTGAACAGTACTTGCGTGCACTGTTCATGTGAGCAGTGTCCACGCATATTGTAGTAGACTTATTAGGAATAGTTATGCACGTATCTTCATATTATGAATACTTAGATAGATATATTTATATTAAAAAATAGATAGATACATATCTTTATATTAGGAATAGATATCTTAATATTTAGATAATATGGATATGATATTATCTTTAGTTGATTAGTTGCATTAAATTATATTAGTTTCCATATTGTTATGGGCAAACCTCATCTATATAAAGAGAGAAGCCGCACCATTCATAATAAAATAATGAATAAATAAAAGTTCTCCAAATAAGCTTTAGAGCCTCTCTACCTCATTAGGAAAGTGCCTAGCTGGCGGTTAGATGAGGGCGGGTGCTATGTCCCCGGTTTTTGAATCCGTACCTAACCACCAACCACAACTGAAGGCCTCAGTACAAAATTGTCAAGAGCCGCAACAAACAAGAAGAAGAACAGCAGTGACATTAACAAGAAATAGATGCATGAGGTCGAGCAAAACGAGATTGTAGAAGAGGGCTAAAAGGGTGAGAATCTTACGGGGTTTTGGAGGAAAGGGATTTTGTGGGAAGGAGACGAACAAAACTAAGAGCAGGTGAGGGGAGAAAAGGAGTGGGAGATCTCAACTTGCTGCTTGATATAGCAAAGTACCATCGAATCTGTTAGGAAACCTGGGCCTGGGTCAGCAGCCTTGGCCCATGGTGGGCACCTCATCGGTAGACTATAAATAGGGAGCCGTACCGGCAGATTTTGTACTCATGCAATCAAAAGCAATAAAGAAAGACCAGGAGTTCTCTCTATCTCTCTGTGTTTTCAATTTATTATTTTGTCTTCTGTGATTGACTTCGTTTCGTATTAAGCAGAGGAATCGATTGGACTGGTCGCCAGCGACGGTTCCTCAACACGTTATCAGCACGAGTTCGCTCCGATGAATCGAAGGTAATCATCGAAGCTCTAATAGATTGAATTATCTAGATTGCTCTAAATTCAAAGTTTTCGTTTTCTAGATTAATTTTCTATGGTGCAAATCCACTCTAATCTACTACGAGCAGACTTGAAGTCGCCGGCATAATGTTGATCAGTAGATTGCATCACAGAGTAGATGTTTATTGCACTGTAGATCGGAAAAAAAGAAAAAAAGAAGTAGCGGCATCACAATGTTGATTGCACTGTAGATCGGTAGATTGTATCACAATGTCGATGCTGGAGCTTAGTCCTTGCTCGCAAGGAGATTGAGCCACATGTAGCGGCTTAGATCGTCCACAAGCAACAAGAAGTAGCTGTTGCTGCTTAGCGTCGTTGGCATAATCGACGTGTAGAGATCGCTATGGACAAGGTCGAGAACATCCTGCGCACGGTCCTTTCCCTGCTCCGGGAAAGGAGCCCACCGCTGTTTACCGGTGAGGCAGCCATCGCATACTTGATCCACCTGATCAATCCGCTATAGCCCACGTACCATGTCGCACTGTGCAAGCTTGCGCAAAGCCTGGAAATTCAGATGACCATACCTAGTGTGCCACTACCACGCCACCTCTGAGCTCCTTGCTGACAGGCACACCAGTTGCACGATCTTGAGTCAGAGTGGATACGGTCGGCTGGGTGAGCACCTGACTTTTACTAGCAGACGCTACTGCTCATCGCGTATCCTCAGGATCCTACCATCAATTAGCACTCAACAGGCCATCTCATCAAGCTGCCCGACGCTAATGAGGTTGGTGGTGAGCCGAGGAATATGGTACACCCTTGTAAGGGTGAGATGTTCTCCGGATTTGCACGTGAAGAGGATTATCACGATCCCCTCGATGTTGACGATGGAGCTGTCGCTGAACTTCATGGCGCCAACCACCTCGGAGCTCAGCTTGGAGAAAACCTCATGCGATCCGGTCATGTGGTTGGTCGCATCGGTGTCGAGGTACCAAAGCACGTCGTGCGCCTCCTCCCGATCAAGCTGTGCGAAGACCTTCGCCTTGACTAGTCGAAGGGTCTGCATTGTGGTGATGAGGATGAGTGCTCGAAGCCATGGTTGAAACAACAGTTGACACAGTGGCCGAAACCGTGGTCGAAGGCGTGGTCGAAGCAGTGGTCGAAGCCACGGTCAAAGCTACCATCAATGGTTGTAGAGACGGTGGCTTGATGCGTCGAGGACTCGGGGATGGTGATGACCCTAGCCATCAGGAGTGTGGCCTCATCATCATCCCCTTGCGTTAGATAAGGCTCGGCACGCTTCTGTCGGCTACGGCAATCCTTGGCCCAATGCCCCATTTTGCCGCAGTTGCGATACTTGTCCTTCGAGAGGTCGTGGCCACCACATGATACTAGCCTTTCCCTGCTCTCATCCGCGCCGCCACTATCAGACTGTTGTCGCAGTGGCTTGCATCGTCGGTTGCCGGACTTGGGGCCTCCAGAGGATCCCTCCCTTGCTGCCGCTCCCTCATCCACGCAGACCACTCCTCAGTGAGGAGCAGGTTCTTGCTAGCACCAGTGACGGGCGTCGGGTCTAGTCGATCTTCTGCCGCCTTGAGTCTCCAAGTCACCTCCTCTACTGAGAGCGTCGCGAGATCAAGCAGGGTTTCAATTGACAGCAATTTGGGAGAACCTGGATGGGACGACATGCAGGTACTTCTCGACGACCTTGTGTGATGGCTCTGGGTCACCGAGAGTGCTAAGCTGGTTCACCAGCCCGGTGAGCCGCAACGCGAAGTCATCGACATACTCCCTATCATGGAAAGCAATGCTCTCAAACTCCTTGCAGAGCTTCTGAGCATTGGACTTGTGCACTCGGTCAATGCCGACGCGCATGGTATCCCACGCCTCCTTAGTGGTTGCCTTGATGGCAAGCGTGGAGATTATCTTCGGCAGAACGGCGCGCAGGATGGCCTCCAGTGCCATCCTGTCCTCTTGAAATTTAGCCCCGCCGGTATCGACGACGTCCTAGAGCCCACGCGACTCGAGCATGACCTTCATCATCAAGGCTCAATCACCATTGTTCATCCTCGTGAGAGTTGGATACATCGACAATCCCCCCGACCTCTTTCACCACTCTTTGTACCACCAGAGCACCGTCGCTGCCATCAACGCAGTCTCTAGAACTTGGTGATGAAGGCTGGGAGCGACGGGGCGTCGCGGATTAACCTGGCTGCATCGTGAATCAGCGTTCCCTGGCTCTGATACCAAATGTCAGGAACTTCGGCCATCAACACGCTTGAGCTCACACATGACCACACACGAAGTTGGAAAACACAGAGCAAGAACACAAAAGTTTTGCGCTGCTGAAAAACTGTGCAGCTTTTTCTTGTTGTATTAGACTGCTATTTAAAGAAAATCTTAGTCTAACTTTGGTGGTTAAACCACCCTTATTATGCACCATCTCCTGCATGATCCCACGGATTTAGACCATGTTGCACACGACGCTAACAGACCGAGAAAACCGTTCTTGCGTGGACTGAGCACGCGTCGAGTGTTTATGACTACTATAGTGATCTTTGGACCACAACGACTATGACTGCTACAATGATCTTTCAACTATGACCACTACGACTGCTACAGTGATCTTTCGACCACGACCACTACGACTGCTACAATGTATATACGACTTACGACTATGATGCTATAATACTCTTATGAGTACGACTTATGACCATGATCATTTCGACTGACTCTTCGACCACGGTGAGCGAGTTGGATTATTCAACAATTACCCAACACTCGAGCGGCAGTAGTCATCGTCCATACTATCTAGCGCTCCCTGGATGACCGCTACTCCATCTGAGCGAGTGAGCTTGACAATGTCCACAGCAGTGGGGGCGGCATTGGCTTAGCAGTGAGAACCTGGGTTGTGGAGGACAGCATGACCGAGGCAGGATGGTACTCGACAAGTGGGTAAGATGGATTTGATGGATCATGGGCACGGAGGGTGAGGTCGATGAAGAGCGTAACGGCAATTTGATCCCCGGCAGGGATCAGACGATGAGTTAACGAAGTGCAAGCCGGATATGCTATCTGCCAACACCAAGGCAGACGCCCCCATACTTGAACTCGAAGTGTAGGTCACCTGAAGGGAAAATCAAAATCAAGGAGAATTAGCCTCTTGACATGTTTCGTACCTTTTTTCTTACTAAGATGATGAACAGAATGCATATTCCAGCTGCAGCTACCATTCTACCAATTAATAGATGATTGAAATAAGCCACTAAGGCCAACATATGAAACAGGACATTAGTGAATCTTCAACTAATAGGCACGGATAACCTGGATCTACCCTACTCTATAATACACCAAAATTTTCTTTACAAAATCCATCCCCTTAATCACCCCCACAGTCATGCCTAATCTAAGTCCACCCAGATTTGTGTACCAAAGTAATCCAACTTCATACAAATGAATGGTCTGGATCTCTCCTCAAGCCTTCTTCTCTTACTCATTGAAGATCCTAAGGCCAAAATCATCCGGATCATGCACATCATTGAACCCAAAACCCTCTTAAAAAAATCTGACGTGTGGGCCCACCACCCCCTCCAACCGCCCGTGCGCCTGCCTCCCCACACGAGCCCGTGCGCCTCCTCCCCCTGATTTCTCCCTCGCCTCCTCCCCTGCCCTTCGCCGCGCCTCCCCCCCCCCGCCTGCGCTCCGCTGCGCGCCCCGCCATGCGCTCCGCCGCCGCCTCCCTCCCCGCCCCGCGCCGCCGCCTCCTCCTACCTACCCGCGCCGCCTCCTCCCCGCTCCTCCGATCCGCCTCGCCTCCTCCTTCCTACCCCGCTGCCGCCTCCTCCTTCCCACCCTGCCGCCGCCTCCTCCTCCTCCTCCCCGCGCGACCTCCCTCTCACCGGTTGGGGCGGAGGTAGGAGGAGGCGCGGCTCGCGCGCGGCGCCGGCTTGGAGAGGAAGGGGCGGAGGAAGGAGGAGGCGCGCGCGGCGGGGAGAGGAAGGAGGTCGATCTGCACACCAACAAGGCCGTGCACCGCACGTCCGCGCCGGGCAGCGCGCCGAGGGCACCGCGGCCGACGCTGCCGGGGACGCCGAGAAGCGAGGTCGCCGCGAGGCGGTCGCCGACGCCAGGCGGGTGATCAACGACAAGGTCTCGGAGGCGATCGTGGGGATGGATCCGCGGCAGCAGGCGCAGATCGACCAGGCCATCATGGACTTGGACAAGGCGCACCACAAGGTACATCACTAAATCCCCAATCCCTTCCTTTTCTCATTCTCTGTAGTTAATTTGCTACTAAATTGCCAAGCTCTACGTGTTAAGATTTATAATGACTGGTTGTACAAGTAGTATACAATATTATGCCTAGCAGTTACCACAAACAATTGATGTCTCCATGTACTCTGCGGCAGGGTAATATTTAACATTGGATTGTTCCATTTTAGGCTTCCTGCTGGAAATAAATAATGCCGTGTATTTTCGATGTCCTTAGAGTTTACTACTATCTCAATTTAGTACAACTATGTAGTTGGGTACAGACTACGCTTTCATTGTGCCCATAGTCCCCTTCCCTTGTTTGGTGGGAAGGTATACAATACCTCCCGCTTGGATAATAACTATGATACTACATTATGCAGGTGAGATTGGAGCAAATGCTATCTTTGTTGTGATCGATCGCAGCTTGTAAAGTCAAGCGCCGCTGAAAAAGAGGTACGCGTTATGTGCTAAATCACCGGGGTTTGAGGTCAAAAAGAGTTGGACACGACAACACATATTCTTATAGTCGGTTACCTATTTACTGCTCAGTTCCGCTATACAAGCATATAGCGATCTTGTTGGTAAAAGCGCTACAATGCTTCCGGTCCCCGCAATTACAGTCATTAATGGTGGAACACATGCTGGAAATAGTCTTCCCATTCAAGTATTCTCGCTAAACCTGGAGGGTTACCTTTATAACCAATCTTGCTCAACAATTCCCGAACACTCTCTTTACAAACCCCATTAAAACTCGCAAAGTTTGAGATTGTTATTCCCTTGTTTCTTCCAGTTGATTCATTTTTTTAAATGAGAACATATTAAGATGGTCTATGTAGATCAATATCTCAATATTTGCAAGTAAATCTTGCTTATTTGTAGGAAGTTATGATCCTTCCGGTTTGTGCAAAAACTTTGAAGAAGCAATGCAGATGGGTTCGAGACATATCACCATCCAAGGTACCCTCCACTTCTAACAAACTACTTCATCTATAGATTATACCTTGCACACACTCGAGTCTCGACAACATGAATGTTATCCTCCAGTCCCATATTTGGACCAACCTGTCCATCAAAAAGTGTAGGAATGATTGTGTTCGTACAAAAACTGAACATCGTATTCTAGCTTTCTCATGCCCTTTCCGCATCTGATCTTGCTTAGCATTAATTTATTTGGGTAGATTGCTCCTAAGAAAGAGGACTGAAATTCTTAAACCATGGCAGTGTAGCCGCTCCGAAGTTTTTGTTTTCATAGTGCACAAATAAGTTTGCTGACTTCTATAAATGGTTTTTTACCAATTGATTTGATAGGATATTATCTTGGAGAAATATGGTCCAGACAGTTGTAACATTGGTGATGATGGCGGATTTGCTCCAAATATATCCAGGCAAGTAAGGAATTGATTTTTACCTTTTCTGGTATGCTTCTTTTTTTCCTTATGTTCCTTTTGGGCACTGACATATGCATTTCAAATATACCATATCTATGTTGGGTCAATGTTCAGCATATCTGAAGGCCTGGATCTTGTCATTGCGGCAATAGAAAGAGCTGGATATAATGGAGGGATCAAATTAGCAATTGATATTGTTGCTACTGATTTTTGCACAGGTAAGGGTAAAAAAAAGTGATATCTCTTGGGTATGGCTATGTAAATGTTCCAAATGTGTTCTCAGGAGCAAATAGACCATTATGTTAAGGATATCTGAATGATAGAATGCAAGTACTCTGCTGATCTTGCATGCATTGAATAAAGAGTTCCATATCTTGCCATTATTGCGGTAAAAAGAACTCATGTTCTGTGCTTACAGTGTTCTCCAGCTTCTATCCCTACTATATACACTTCTTCCTTTTTGTTGTGTCATCTTTTATTTTTGCTGTTGTCATGGCTGTTAAGGGTATTAGAGATAGAATAAGAATTATATTATTCCTTACCTTATATACCTCACTTTCCTTACCCGTATATGGCATATTCCCCTGTAATATCCCCTTGGACTCTCTATATATATTGCCTATTAGGTCTCTTCAATATATATATAATATTCATAGCATGGTATCAGAGCTTAGGTTAAAACCCTAACCTCGATCTACTTGAGAAGTTAAATCGATTTGAGGACTGGGACAAGGGTACTTGACTGCTTATTCACTCTTGTTGCGTGCCTAACCTATGCAGAAATATGTAATAACTACTTGAATTCGGAATTGCAGCACCACTGCGCCCTACCACTACTCTGAATACACAAGCAGCAGCAAGGTTCATTGGTCATTCATTGCCCCATTTGACACCGGTACATAATTGCTCGTTGAATTTGTATGTGCTTGGGTTTTAATTTTGTGGTATTGAGTTGAGGATTCATTCTTGTTATTTCAGATCGTAAGAGGAGCATGCATGCAATCGGAGAGGAGAAGGAGGGGGCTGGTGCGGGAAGAAGAGAAAGCCACAACCAATGCCAAATAGGAAGTCTGCTCGTGCTTCGCAGAGGAGTTCCTTGCAAAGGCCGCCCAGAGCTTAGTGGGTATAACGACAAAGCAGGTGAAGGGCCCTATTAGACTTATTCTGATGAAGGTGAGGACTAGATTAATATATTGGTTTTATGCACTCTCGTATTTATGTCTGCTGTGCATTCCTAATCTCAATGGCATTTCAAACAAGGTCCGACATGGGTGTATGTATGGCTCCATAATGACACTATGTTATGTAAATCACAATACTATTGTTAGGTGCCCTTTTTCAGGGTATAGCCATCAGTACACTTAGTGTATAGCAGCCTGAATATTACAAAATTCCCACTCCCTAAAACAAACCTTCTTATGGTTTAATAATTCATTCTTATACTCTACATTTGACACCGATGAAAATGTCATTTAGGTAGTTATATTTATTTAATGGATAAGTGCATTTGGTCCCTCAGCTTTGGGTTGGGTTTAAGCTTTAAATTACACCTACTTGAAAACTGTTCAAAATGCACCCTGAACCAGACTAATAAGCTAAACTTTCATCTGCCAACAGCATTTTGTGGTGACAATTATAGTGCATCTAGATTAAATTCATGTTGTGGTCGATTGGCAGCAGTAGGCGGTCGGAAGCGGTTGGTAGCAGTCGAACCCGGTCGTAGGCAATCATGAGAGGTTGTGAAAGTTCTGGGCAAAGTCGTAAGACTGCCAACATTCCAATCCTCGCATACGACTTCTAAACAAGATCACGTTCCAGTGGAGGTGGAAAGGAAGGCGAGAGGAGATCGACTGGCGGAGACGGAGCAAGTCATTTACAAAGTTTGGAAGTGATCGAAGTTGAGACAGAGACGGAATTACAAGTCGTATCGAAAACGGAGTAGAAGTCGTATCGGAAACGGAGTCGGAGTTGTAACTTGTAGTCAAAACCGAGTGAGATCGAGAAGCGATACGACCACATCCGAGAGAAGTCGAAGGATATCTGAAGGCGCACGACTGCGACAAAGTTTGAACGTGGTCGTAAGGAGGCTACGACCACGTTGAAATGCTACGACCACGGTGAAGGTTTCACCGTGGTCGTAAGGAGTTGCAACTACGCCGAGAAGACCAGTGCATGGTCGGAAGCGACTTCGACCACGTTGAGGGAAGTGAACGTGGTCGAAAGGGTGTTAGACCACGGTGAACAGTGATCGCCAACATCACTGAGTGATCGTAGGAGTTTGTGATCACGGTATTTCGAGCGCAGCGACAAAGCAAAGTGGTCGAATGGCTACCTGAGTGGTCGTACGGCAACAAAAGTGGTCGGAACCAGTCGTAATTGATTGGAACCAGTCGTAAAAAAGTCCTGGGAGGTCGTAAGGCCTTTACAACACGCTCGTTGTCGTCAAATATTATATATTGCAGATCAACATGGATGTAGCAGAAGGGCCGATCGAAGACGATGCTGGACAAATAGTTGACCTAGAACAAGACGACTACAAGAAGCGTGCTGACGAGGATGTGAAGTCGATAGTCTTGAACACACAGATGAAGGCATCATCCCGACATAATAAACCTAAGAAGTCAAACAATGCAAAAGTCCTGCCTCAAGTTTAAACAATGTGGGGATGGAGAAAGTCGTCGGTGGGTGAGTCCAATGATGTTGTCGCCTCCTCAAAGGATCAGTCGTTATGTGACATTCATTAAGATTCACGTCTCATATATTGTATAACCAAATATTTTTGTCACATAATGAAACACAAGTGATGACCAAAAAACTAGCCCCAGCCACATAATTCATCTAGCATGTAGGTAGGGGTCTTGTATTTATTCTCATATTTTTTTCACAGGATGAGGATACGAAAATGAATAATATCGAATACAAATACGGAGCGAATATGGTTACAATTACGAAAATTTCTCGGAATATAAAAACCTTTTAAATTGTACACACAAAATTAACAGAAAAACATAAATAATTTATGTCATCCAAACATTGGTGAAGAACATTCATGAATTCTTCATATAAACTAAGATTCCTTCTCTAACTTCATGTATTGATGTATATGTTAATATATAATGAGACTACTAAAGTATCACGTAAATGGGTTAGGCCAAAATAGATGATATATGCTGCGGACATCTAGCCTTTGAATATCCAAATAATCCAGATCCGTATTCGTATTCAACGAATAGTGAGCTACTGAATCCGTATTCATATCCGATAGAAAAATTCATTTTCGCTTTTGATCCGAGAATTATTTGAACTAATAAAATTCATATTAAAAAATTGTCCAAAATCGATCGGAAACTATCCGATCCATTTCCACCCCTACATGCAGCTCTGCCACGCCCTGGGTTGAACTCTAACGTCTTAAAACTAACAGAAATTTCTATCTACACCACGGCATAGCAAAAGTAAAACACAGATGCATCATTGACAAGAAACTTGAGCTTGATGCTTAACAATAATATAATTGTATCCCCAATTGCCAATTCCGTAATTTCTAAAAATAGAACAAACCACATTCAGATTCAGTGGAGGGTCAAAACCCAAAGGGAGGAGATTGGAGCGGCAGCGAGTAGGAGTAGTCAAGCAAGCTTACATAATACAGTGTCGAGGACGTGAGGTGAGGTCGTGAGGCCTAGGGTCCGTGATGCGGTCGTCGTCTTGCCCTCTTGCCGGTGCCGAGGGCGCGAGACGCCGGAGGCGAGCTCGCACGGCGTGGACGCGTCGGCGTCGGCATCGGCGGCAAGCTCGGCGTGGGCGCGGCACAGCGCAGCGGCAGTGAACAGTGGGCGCCGAGGAGCGGCGGCGGCAGCAGCGCACTGTTCGAGGGGATTGGGGAGGCTTCGGCCCTTGGATGCTGATGAGCGAGGCCATGGGCTGGAAGAAGGTTTGGAGCGAAGGCTGGGCCATGTGGCCCTTTGCTTTGGCATTTGACCTCTTCCCGCGTGAGACGGAATGCCCAGCGTACGCAACGCACGCTTCTGCACGGGAGGCATTGGCCCAAGAAAACGCAAGGCTCCCGCGTAGATGGATACGGCCCACGAATAAAACATAAGCGGCCGGAAAGACTGTGGACCTGTTCTTTATTTCAGCTCCTGATTTATAACTTTTTCTTAAATAAATAAATAAAATAATTTTTTTATTGGTATTTTGAAGTCACTTATCGTCTTTCAATTTATTCGTACTAGTAGTGTGTCCGTGCTAACGCTACGGTAAAATACAAAACAAGATAAAATTTGTAAAAAATAAAACGAACAATCAGATTCATTAAGATTCACGTCTCATATATTGTATAACCAAATATTTTTGTCACATAATGAATGCCACATAACGACTAATCTTTTGAGGAGGCGACAACATCATTGGACTCACCCATCGACGACTTTCTTCATCCCCACATTGTTTAAGCTTGAGACTACAAAGAAAACAAACATTTTTATCACATAAAGAAATATGAAACACAGTAAGAAAATATGTGTTTGTGGACTATTTACTTACCACATCATCATGCTAGGACATCTTTATACACAATATTTTTTGTGCTCAAGCGGATGGTTTGGCCCTGCGCTTTGTCTATGGTCATTGCAAAACTCAGGCGGATCGGGAATTGTTTCGCTTGAACTTGAAAGGAAGTGAGATATCGTCGGATGGAGCCATAGGGATTCTAGGAATGAACACCCTCTTGCCTGCATGGTGGCCACCAACTATTTCTGCATCAATTACATGAATCCTTCGCACTGATTCAAACCTTGCATGATTTTGTTTCTAAGACTTGACTACATATCACCATATATAGAGCAATGTAATATCAGCTGGTCACAATGCAATGTTGTGAAATAGTAGAAACAAGCAAGATGCAGATTTGGTAGGCTTTTCGAACAACTCACCGCATCCAAGGATCGAGAGTGCATTTAGAAGTGCATCAAAGATATCATTCAGTAGGCCAAGAACTGCCCACAAAATTGTGAAAATTAAGCATAAGATCATCAATAATTCCATAATCAATTTGAATTGCAATTCTCATGCCCATTTCAGAGTTAAAGAATTAAAACTGGGCAGTTCAACAGCTTAAAAGTGAAGAAATTATGAAAGCATTAACTTGTTGAAATATATTGCTATGTATTCCAAAAAAAAAGTTGCATATTTTCAAGTACCTCAGTACGATATCGAGCCAGCAGAGTGGAAAACCAATGCAATGCCTCAATCCGAGTGGCCTCATGCTCACTATTCAATTATCTGAAATAGAAAAAAAAAGGCCACATCACGAATCCCAGGCAAACGGAGATCTCAAGTTACAAGTGAATTGTGCACTTTTCTGACCACATGGTACCTATTAAGCCATGGGAATATAAAGAAGACATAATTTAAAAGGAACTACATTTACATTAGTACGTAACTAAATAGTTAAATTAAATTTTCTATGTGAAGGTTTGGATAGAGAACCTCTTAGCAATTGAGAGAATCGCTCCAATGTCAAAGCCTTCAATTGGATCAGCTTTTATAGCACGAAGTTCCTCATTAGTTTCACGTGCAAGTATTCAAGTAGCCACTACAAACTAAATTCCCAGATCAAGATCACAGAAAACATGCAAGACAAGAATTACCCATGTGATAGATGTCAACCGAGTGAATTCATCATAAGAACCTGCCCTCCGAACAAGAATTTCAGCCATACAACCATAATCTACGTTCTTTTCAGTTAAGATAAGACAAATCAGAATTCAAAGAGGTAAAAATTAGGTGAAAACAATATTTGCTTATTTAGATAAAGACAAAAACATAAATAGAGGAATGTTCATCAGGCAAGATATATAATGTGTTTACACTGTTAACAAACTGATACAGATGTACAAGCATAAAAAATTGTTAACAGTCTGTTTACACTCTATTTAACAATTAACTGTTAATTGTATGTACGACAATTAACTAATTATCTTATTTTGCGCGCGCACACACACACAAGAATACAAATCATAGTGGACTAACAAAGACTAATCACAACATCCTCTAAGTAATAAAAATACCGGACATATGCTGCATTTGACGTCATGTACTATAGATCTATTCACTTCTAGATCTGGTTTTGTGGTTTACACAAACTTCGATTGAGACACTCTGTTTACACACACTTCGATTGAGACACTGTACAAATTGCTCTTCAGAAAGGGCAACCTTCACAGAGCCATTTTGCTCCTCTAATGCTAATAATTCCTAACCAGAGAAAAATGGCTAGACAAACACAACAACTTCTAAGATCAATATATCCATAAGCCAGAAATGAATGGGTAGATGAAACAAAGCTTAAATTTAGACGCTCAACGTGAGTGAAAATTGGACAAAGAAAGAACTACTCTATCGAAATAGAACTCACAGGGTAAAAGATTACAATAACTTGCAACCATGCCAAATAAAAATGTGACTAAAGCTCTATCGAAATAAAGCTCTATCAAACCATGCCAAATATCCATAAGCCAGAAATGAATGGGTAGATGAAACAAAGCTTAAATTTGGATGTTCAACGTGAGTGAAAATTGGACAAAGAAAGAACTCATCAGATCGAAATAGAACTCACGTGGTAAAAGATTATGACAACCTGCAACCATGCCAAATAAAAATGTGACTTAAGTGGCCAACACCATTACATGCTAAACAATTACACTTCTCCATGGAATAACCTACAGGGCAGCAAGGAATGGCTATGTAAATTAATATCACTCTTTGCCCATGGATATAATATGCATGTCCTATACACTGTTTTTTTACATGTGGGAAAAACATGGATGTAAAGAAGTTCAAAGTTTAGAGCTATTGTTATTAACCGCTATTTATCGCAGGCAACAAGCGTAATACCACACAATTACTCCATCCGGGGTTCGATCATTATACACAATGAACTCGGTGATCACCAAGTTAGATAGCTATCAAACGTGAAAGGCAACAATGCAGAGGAATATTAACACAACCGCACCCTTAAATTAAACAAACATGCTGCAAACTAAAGTACCTGCTGGCTGCGTTTACCACGCCAACATAACCAAGTCGTAATGGGATCACATTTCCCAAAAAAATTGCGGGCATCGTTGCCCTGTCCATTATGTCCAATCGAAGGAAATAGAAGAGCGACCAAGGTCGGAAGTGGAATAATATGAATAGAATGTTGCTTTTTCAATCCAAGATGTAGAAAAGATAATATGAATAGAATGTTGCTTTTTCAATCCAAGAACGTAGAAAATTTAAGATACATGATCAAACCTTTGTGATAACACCGATTGTTCGAGAACCTACAAGAACAATAAATCAGCCTAGTAAGATACAAGATCTTAATAGAAATATTCTCTTGGACTACACATGGACTTGAAGGGCATACATACCATCGAGATCACTTGTTCGAGCCATTTGAAGAGCATCGAATTTGCTAAATCTGCATTTGCTAGAGAAACGACCAAGATGATACATGTCTTGTACTTGATGTATGACAATATCATAGTCCTTATTCGCCTCAATGTCACTTGGTTGGTCACCAACCGGCACCTTAGTGATTCGAGCAAATCGACCAAAGTGATGTTTAGCACATTTGGTGAATAAATCTTCAAGCGTATCGCTTATCCGACACACCCTTGTTACCACCCGCCTCCTGTCGGTTCACTGCATTGATACGGAGGGTGTATCGTTGATAGATACTATCATTGTTCTTCCAAATACTAGAAAGAAAATTTAAACAAAAATTGCAGCCCTACACACTTCTCTGCTACCAGATTTTAATTCACCACTAAAGTTTAACAGTTATTTTGATTTTTGAACAAACACTAAATGTAATTGCACTGTATCAGCAATAGGATTGACCCCACTAAATCCACATAAAAGTATCCAAACAATCTCATCATTCAAGCAAACCACTAAGACGTTCAAGCTAATAATATATCCCAGCTCTTAGCGTACCAAAATCAAAAGGGCACTAAATAATTCAAAGAGATAGCAATCTAGTAAATGGACACAAGGCAATATTACTGCCACTAAACTCACGAACACAATCCACAAACCGCATAACCAAATCTATCTCGCTATCGATTGAGCCTCCATTCCAAAGCCTAACCGACTCAATCACCGACGGAAACGATAAATTATGAGGAGAGGATGGGGGACCTGGATCTCGCGGCGGATTTCGTGGAAGTCGTAGAAGCGGCGTCCGGAGAGGTGCAGGAACTCGCCCCACTCGTCGGCGTCGGCAGGGCGGGGCGGCTGGTGCACGAGCTGGAGCACGAGGGGTGGCGCGTGCGGATGCCGAGCCCGCGAGGAAGTCGCGCCGACGAGCGCCTCGAGGACGCTGGACTTACCGCCGCTCGCTCCTCACCACCGCGACTGCGGCAGTCGATTGTGGAGCGCTCCCACCGCGAAAGATGTCCTGCAACTTGTTCACGATCGGGATCACCGACGACCCCACCGCCGCAGCAACCGCGGCCGCCGTCGCCGCCGGCGACGACGCGGAGGTGAAGTGGTCGTCGGCCATGGGTTGTTGTGTTTGCGGCGGAACGGAGGAGCGGGGGAGGAGGAGGCGGCGGCGGCGTAGGGTGAGGAGGAGTAGGCAAGGGCGGAGCGGCGGATGAGGAAGGGGAGGAGGCGAGGGCGGAGGATGGAGGGGAGGAGGCGGCGCGGAGAACCGAGGGCAGACACGGAGGGGGAGACGGGGGAGAACGGGAGAGAACATGGGGAGGCGCGGGATTCGCGCGGGGGGCGGGGGTGGGCAGCGTACGGTTTTGTGAGGCATGGTTCAATGATATGCATGATCCGGATGATTTTAGCTTTAGAATCTTCAATGAGTAAGAGAAGAAGATTTGAGGAGAGATCCAGACCATTCATTTGTATGAAGTTGGATTACTTTGGCATACAAATCTGGGTGGACTTAGATTAGGCATGACTATGGAGATGGTTGAGGGGGTAGATTTAGTAAAGAAAATTTTGATGTATTATAGAGAGGTAGGGATAAACATTTATATTAAAAATCAAAAGTGATAACCGTAGCCATTACGCAATTCCAGTGGCTTCGCGACGGGCTAGCCGCGCGTGCAGCGCCTTGAGACGAGTGCCGAGCCGCGCAAGCCCACACGTGTGTTCGCACCCGCTCCGCCACAAGGCCCAACACTGTCGCTCTCGTCGCGTGCCGTCTCAACGTTTTCCAGGCTCCCTCCCCTCTCTGGGCCCATGAAATCAATGGGCCTGCGCTGGTATGGACCAACTCGGAGCCCAGCAATGTGTAATCAGGCCGTCCTCTAGAGATGGGTAGCGTGTGACCTGGGCATGCCATCGCGCTAAGTTATTTTCAGCCGGGCCGATTGTTTCAGCATTTATAAATCAAAATAGTTAAGAATAGAATAGAACATATAGTCAATAACTTCTCCCGAATAAATAAATAAATAAGACAGTTTCTCTATCATCATTTTAAAGTGACTTATTCAAACATCCTTTTTTGAATCGGCTTATTACTATTCAGTTTATTCACATAAGTGCTCACACTAAGATTAAAAACTATCAGCTATAGGCCACAGCCGAAAGAACGTAGCCTGATAGCATAGGTTTTGAAATGCGAAAGTGCCGAATTGGAATACTACTGGGATCCTCCACATATGAAATTTTCCTCCAATGTTGGACTTGGGATCTGTCGGCAGAGCTAGAAAACGAAACGGAAAATTGTAGGTGTTAATTTTGTCCTTAACTAGCTGGTGCTTACCCTGAAAGCGATATATATGGCATGTTTGATATAGTTATGATTTATGATTTTTATTGAAAATTTTGAATTTTAACTGTTTGTGACAGAGAATACGGAGAAAGATACTTGCTTGCAATTTTGATCGGTATAGATGTTGGGCTTTAAACGTGTACTATAATTAATTTGTAGATCCCATCTTAAGAATGTACTCTATTTAAAAATTAGGTACTATAGTAAAAACCAAAAACCGCTTTTAAAAACCGTTAAAGAGCAGCCTACATACTCTTCATACTTCATACCTACTCAACCTAAACCTACCGAATATATATTGCTCATTCCTGCGCTTTTACCTACTCGCAACAAGTTCAAACAGAATGTTCTACACGCGCAAGTGTATGACTTCATCAATTCCAAACATTTTCCTTTGCAACAAATCCAAAGAGAAATCTACACGCAAGCATATAACTCCCAACAGTTTCAGACCTTTTCTTTCTCCTAGCTCAAACACTGCATGCCCTCGATCGAACTGAAAATATACATACAAAACAAATGGATCTCTCATTCAAGAGAACAAATGAATTGAGACGAGCGCGTTAGTTAGGTTAAGCACGACAGCACGTACGTCGCTGAATGTATTCCGACGTTACGGAGGCTAGATCCATCAATCGGCAAGAACCAAAACAAAGTAATAACAATGCATGCCTGATCGACTCCTTGCATATATGTATTGTATGGTCGAGGTCAGCTAATTACTAATCATTTCTAGCTAGGAATATTGCTGCTACAGTGTTACATCAGTTAGTCGAAGAAGTTGCAGTCCAGTCATCTAATTAAGTGGCACGCCACTTCACCGCACGTTGCATGTGCAAATTATAGTAACTTAGTAAGCCACCTTGATCCGGACAATCTAACTGTTAAGATTGCTTTTATAACTTAGCACTCAAATCTTTTTTCACACTAGATATATGGCCATTATAGTAACGACTATGTGAGCTTTCAAACTCGATCGTGTTGGCCATGTCTATGCTTGAGCTGTTACGAGCTCATTTTATTTACTCTCGCTCTATCTTATTTAAGCGAATTTTCTTATTCCGGGTGACTTTGTAGTCGAATCTCGAACAAAACCTAAGGTAGGTGCAACAAGATTTAGTAGTACATGTGCCAGTGTGCAATAAGATTTGTTAGTACATGTCTCTGAAGTCGTTATCCATTATCTTCAACCAAGGATAGGGTAGGTACGTCCCAACTTCTTTATCGCTTCGCCGATTATCATCCAGATGTGCCTATCAGCTGAAAATTAACTTGATATGCCTAGCTAGGGCCAGAAATTTGCTGCCTACGGTATGATCAGTTGCGAGAGGTCAGAGTTGAAAGTATGAGAGAACTGCCACGAAAACGATGTAAAAACTTGTTTAATTAATTGGTAAGAGTAGTTAGGGTGTGCGTGAGGAGCAAGGTTTGTGGAAATATTGATGTTAACACAGCTTTCAGAATGTGTAAAATACGTCATGCATTTGTTAATTCCTAGACCTAACTTGAGACGGCAAAAGCACTATTTTATGGGTTGATACCTCTAAGGGCATGTACAATGCAAGATGCTTATATACGAATGCTTAAAGAGAGAGAATATAGCCACATCATCAAGCACCTTTGCAAAAGTTATTTACTCCAATGCAAGCATCTCTTTCGTGGGTGCTTAGATGCTATATTATCTATTAATAGATATAGTTATACACATAAGCATCTACTAAGCACCGATGCTTATTTAAGCATCGATGCTTCAAAATAAGCACCATATCTATCCTATGTGGCAAGAAAAATCAGTTTTTCATTACTAAGCATCTCTCTAAACGCCTGCATTGGACAGCTCTAATAAACACCTTTTTATGTAAAAATTAAAAAGATTGTAATCGTAAAAGTTATCTTTTATTTTATCTTTATATAATGTAGAGGCATATAGGCAGTAGCTGTCTCTATAATTATAAATGCCCTTAGAATCAAACATAAGCCCAAGAGTAGTAACAACGGCCGACTAGTGGCTAGTTCAACATGTGTGATACCCATGTCAATTAGTTAAAAGGCTACATTTGAGTTATACTAACACTATTGTAGAATAGGTCATCACAAACAGTTCAAAAACGTCATTATAGACGGTTTCATAAGCCATTTGAGTTTATGGATCAGCAATGATATGAGATCATCACAGACAGCTTTAAAACCATCTGTGATAGCAATGACATGAGATCATCATAGACATTTTAAAACTGTCTGTGATGTAGACTATCATAGACGGTTTCTACTAAAACCCGTGTGTGATAGTAAACTATCATAGACAGTTTTTAGTAGAACCCATTTGCGATAAATTATATATCGCAGACAGTTTCTACTAAAAAACTGTCTATGATAGTTGACTATCACATACGGTTATAAGTTAATAATCATCTGTGATATTTTTTTCTATGTCTAAATCTATTTAATAATTTAAAGAAACATAATTTTGCATAAAATGTATGATCAATATGAACAAAGTGATGACTCACTTGGGTCACAGGTTGGTGGGTCTTGCGGTTCCTGAGCGGTGTCTACTTGAGGTTCGGTTGCGTCCTCGAACGAACGTGCCGAAAACAAACAACAAACAATGAGAGCAAATAAATTCTCAAGCAAAAAATTTCAAATGAACTTCAAAATGAACAAAACAAGAACCGTCAGAAAGACCTCGAATTTAGAAAATTTTAGAAACAAGTTTTGCTAATTTCGGAGCTATGACGAGGGAGAACGAGCTTTCCAAGGTTTATTTTCAGGAAAAATCCCAAAATAAACTGAGAAGAGAGTTCTCTCTCTCAGGTGGGTCTCACCATTTTAATTGTTTTTTGAAATATTTTTAATTCTTAAAGGTTCAGTGTATGACATGTGGGGCCCACGGTTTATTTAATTAAAGAAAAATCATTTTCTTTTCTGAAAAATGGCCAGAGGCTGACATGTGGGGTCTCAGCACTGCGTAAATAGTGTTTTGGGCCTATATGTTAGTGGTCCAAAGTTACAATCAGGTGATCTGTGATGTGATCTCTAGTATTATGCTTTTTGTAGTATTGTAACTACATGTTAGGTGAGTTTATTTCTGGATTTTCCGTAGTTTGATCGCATGGTCTTTGGGTTGCTAAAACTAACAATGCTAACCAACCATTGAGAACGATATTTTAATTAATTGTGAGAAACTGTACTGTACATACAGATGTTTATCGTCCCTCTAATGTTTTTAATCCAATGAAGTTGTTGGGTATATTAGGATTTTTTTTACCTCCTTTCCAACCAAGTTGTGGCCGATGTCGTCCCACGAGGTGCAAAATAGGTTTACCGTGGACGAGACGTACGGTGGATTGCTGACAGTTTATAATTTAAATATTTAAATTTTATTTGTTCGTTTGAGATAGTATATATAGAAAAATAGTTATATATAATTTTAGCTGATACAGTTAAACTTAGTATATTTTTTACTATAATTTTTCTATTGACTATACTTTAAAAAATACATCACAGTCACCGATATGTGTTGACCAAAGGGATTAAGTGATGTGAGGTTGCTGTCACAGGTCACACATGTCTCCAAATATAGGTCGACGAATTTAAACTGACGCGATTACATTTGGATTATGATGTGAACTGAGAACTACCTTGTCTAATCTTGTGACGCTATACAACGTGAAGTGAATGGAAATGCTAGCCTAACACATATAGTTCTCCTACACCTTCAATTAAAACAAGTTCTTAGCTAAGCTTCCGAAAAATAAGGTGCAAATATGTAATGGTTAAAACTGACAATAACACAATGAAACTAGTTATAGCTACTGTGAGAGACGACCAAGCTTAAGTATTGTTCGGATAATTGTACTTGCATTGCAATATAGTTTATATATGCATGAGAAAAACAGGTCAGAAGTTTGTTCTCTCTCTTTTCCATATTTAACATGAATTTAAAAATCATAATAAACTTCAATAGTAATGTAACAAGTTGCCTTTTGATGCTTCCAAGAACCAATTAAATTTTCGCAACATGCAGTTTGAGCAGAATAACTACCATATACGCACTTCAAATTGAAATAAAGAAAAAAAAAATTGGATTATGGATATGCTGAGGAATATCGTTTGTACTTGGAGTAGTTTGCCAGAGCATCCCAAAGCTCCTCGGCCCGAATCTCCACCACCAATGTGAGCACCACACTTCCGAGATCGTGAAACCGCACCCCATTTGAATGAACCGCCACCGAAGAACTCCCGGGCCGCCGCGAACCCGGGACCTCCCCCGTCTGCCTCCCGCTCTCTCTGTTGGTCCCCTCACCCTCCAAAGCCCCAAAACGGATCCCCCTTGTCGAGCCGCACCCGCCGGTACCCTCAGTCGCCGCCGCCGGCCCTCCATGCGCCCAGGCCACCACCGCCACCGTGGCCCTGTCCCGGGGTTGCTGTAGCGGCCGGAGGTTGAAGACAACCCCCCCGGGCGACGTGGTCGCATCCCGGCCGTCTTCTCCCATCCGTGCCGTCTACCTCTGACCGTCGGATGACATGTCCCCTCTGTCGTCCGATGCCACTTAAGTCCACACCTCACACCCGTTCGATCCCGCCATACCGCTTCGCCGCCTTCTTCATATCCCGGCCGTCCGACCTCTCCTCCCCGCCTTGATCCGGGCCGCCCGCGCTCGCCGCACCGATGCCGCCCGCTCCACCACGCGGCGGCCATCCAGGCCGCACGGGCGTAGCGCGCTTGGGCCGCGCCTCCGCCCACTCCCTCCGCGCGCGCGTTGGGCCGAGCGGGCCGTTGCGCAGGCTGGGCCGCACTGTAGCAAACGGCCGGGCCGGTTACTGTTCAAGTGATTTTCCCCGAATTTATCAATTTCCAAAATCCCAGAAAATCCAAATAAATTCTAGAAAATTACAGAAAAACCCAAAAATTCTCAAATTTCACCACTTTGCTCCAAATAACATCCTGAACCCATTTTTGGCCTCCATTTCTCCAGACTCATCCCAGATAAATTCCTAAAATTCCCCATTTGGAGATTTATGCATTTTACTTCTTTTTAATTAGTTTATTTTCCCTCGCTTGAATAATTTCAAGTTGGACTTATTTTCTTTTATGTGTTTGCGATAGTTTCGAAGATCCCAGAAGTTCAAGTGCAGTTTCATGACCCAGGAGCTTCTACGTTCGAGCTAGCTGAGATCATCCGGATTGTCGGCAAGTCCCAAATCCTTTGATCATGTTGCCACCCATGTTATTTAATTGTGTTATTATGCTATTTGCATTGAGCTAGTTTTGAAATGTTAGTTCAAAAATAAAATAAAATGTTCACAATGACATGTTATATAGTTAAACCTACCACCGACAAATGCCATGTTAAACTTGTAGCCATGCCTTGGTAACCCTAGAAATAATTATCTGTTAATCTAAATAACTGTAAGTTATTATTATCACCATGCAAAGTCTTACACTGATAAGGTCGTGGCTGCGGACCAATAGAATTTGCAAACCCGACTCTAGGGTAGGGTGGTATGGGACACCGTGCCCTAGAGCGGAGAGTGCCGGCGTGCACAAGGTAGGGTAAGGGTTGGGGAAGAGCTGGCGAGTTAGTCTTCGCCCACCTCTTACCCTAGGGTTGCAGTTAGGGTAAGAGTGTTGTGGGGCGCCGCGAGACGGCTTTCGCCCACCGCTTACCCTAGGTTGGGTCTCGGGCCTGACAAGGTTGCGGACCATGTGAGAATATAGAACTAGACCCTTACGCTGAGCAAATGACATAGTGATCGCTCAACCACAGGAGTTGACTTGTCAACACTGGTCTAGTAGCTGCTCAACTCAATTGAAACTCTACAGGTATTGTAAAGGCTTGTTGTTGAGAAAGCGAGGTTAGGTAGGCCGTATTGCGGGTGCCTAACAACGGTAGAGTTCACTCGAAGCGGACGGGAGTTTATTGTGCCAGACCCGAGTGAATTCTACCGGGTAGAGCCTATATAAAGAGATGAGCAGTGAAACGACCTGGCTTTCTTAACTCAGTCATGAGGGTTAAGGAATCGTGTGGGTAAAGCTAAGCAAACTCTGCAGAGTCAAATAAATGGTATTCGAATACGCCGTGCTCCCGGTTAATGGAGCTGTGTCACTTGGGTGATTCCAGCAACGAAGCTTTAGTAGTTTTGTAAATGTTTAACTTGTTTAGGTTGGTTAATTAACTCTTCATGAAAAACCCCTGAGATCTTAAGGAGTAGTTTTGGGTCCGTCTTATCAAAATGTTTGCAAATAAAACTGCATCCACTCAAAGTAATAAACCAAGTATACTCTCTTCCATTGTTATTCCGTGCATGTAGTAAGATAGAGTCCCTTTGGGACTTGCTGAGCTGGTTGTTTGGCTCACGGCTTGCTTAATCCACTCTTTAGAGGATCAAGACAAAGGTGAAGGTCTCCCCGTCGAGATCGCCGCTGAGGATCGCTTCTTCGTCGAGGATCCGTGGCTTTAGGTCTTGGCCGCACTCAAGCGGATCTTGGAGTTTTTGTAATGTAAGTATGCTTTGGGCTTGCACGCCCCGCTGTGGAAAAATGGATGTTAATCCATATGTGAAAAATATGCTGGTCTTTTGTTGTAAGCATGCAATGGTATACTCTTGCGCGACATTCCATAACTGTTCATGCGTGAATAGTTGCAGAATGACGTATCCGTACGCGCCCCTGGAAACGGAGGCATTACATAGTTAGTATCAAATATACAAACTAAACTCCCTAAGGACAGCCCAAATACAAGTTATGCAGCCCCAATACGTCTGGATTTAGCATATACTCGAAGAGGGAACCCTGATGGTGCTGAGACCTAAGCATGATGCAATCCTTTTGTCAGAGCTATTCCATAACTATTTAAAATGTATGTGAATATTTCACTGAAACCAGTTTGCAAACAGAGATTTATAAGAAACGCAACACATATTTTTGCAAGTCACCCAGTGCTTATGTGACAATTTATTAATTAACTAGATCATTGCTGTGCCGTCACACTAGTATGTTGATTGCTTATCTAGACTCTTAACACTTTTGTACTATAAGGAGAAATTAAATGATGCGGCAAGTCGTCGTTAACAGAGGAGTGACGGTTACCGAATAAAGTCAGACGCGCCCGGGCTTGTCTTTTTCTATAGTTTACACACGAATTTTCTGATACACGTTGACCAAAATGCCTCAAGCGATCCATGTCATGTGGGCCCCTTTCAAAGTGGTGTGATTTTTAGTTTTTAGCTGAAATGATAATATAGTGACCATTATTTTTTCTGAGATATTTAATTAAAAAAATAAAAAAAATACTATTATACCTTTATTGATAATATAAAAAAATCATGTTAAGAAATCATCGTTGTTTTAAGCGGAACGCTGTTTGGAACGGGCTATAGCGTCACACTATGGTGTTCTCGAAAAAGAAAACATGTGGATATTATGATTTCAACTAACGAACCACCCGGCCGTCTTAAACGTCACAGTGAGAAATGAACTAATCGAAGATATTAACACATCGAGAGAAGTTCATCATTCATTAAGCTCAATTTCAGAAAAATAAGGTGTAAATGGTGACAGCACATCAATGAAACTTGTAGTTCTGAGTATATAAATCAAGGAACTAGCTGCAGCAATCTGTAGTAGTACCTAAATAATGCTAACCAATTCGATACTGTGTTTTATATATGTGACAACCTATCCATCTAAAGCTTATAAAAGATTTGTCAATTTTACCTGTATTATAACATTTCCTCTCATTTCCTGGCCTGATCAGACTTATGACGTGATCGGTGCATGTAATGCTGCCAAGGAGCGGTCGGTCATCCAATCTAGCTATGTACCTTCGTCTTTTACGTACCGGGGATGGTTACCAAAGTTATTTTCTGGGCTCAACAGCTAAGTGGTGGTTGGACCAAATTCTGAAAACTGTTCATCGATAAACCCATCTAACATTTAATTAATAGGACTCGAATCATAACCATTAGCCACAAGAGACACGGGTGCCATATTTACTGGACTAGCCACCAGCTGTGATCATTTTAGCTTCAGTTACAGTGTTTTTTTAACCAGATACAGTACTTTTCAACTATAAACCACCAAAAAAAATCTAAATAAGCACCACCTAGATATGTACCTTGAACTCGAGGCCTCCTCCTGCCAGGTGTATATGGTGAATTGCGAAATGTACAAGCTGTCGGCAAATGACGTCCATTGTACTCATATTAGTTCATCATCATAATTAGTACTTCTACAACTGGAGACTAGATCCTGGATTCTTGGATGTTTTCGACCTGCTTGGAAGTGTAATCCGGTAAATAGTACTGCATTTCGGGTGTCACTTGCAGGATAGCTTACGCAGGGTGATAAGAATCGTCAGAAGCTGCTTATTTGCATATCTTTTCTTTTGGCGTGTTGTACGGAGTACAAGTTCTGGAGCTCACGGAAGCGTCAGCCAAAAAAAAAAAGGCTCACCGATCGAAGCTAGCGAATGAATCTAGACACTTAGATAAAGAAGAAATGAGTTTCCTGGATATATAAACTAGTAACTTTGAATACCATTATCTTGATCAGTCGTATGTACTTAATGGTGAAGCTTAAGGTATTAAGCAGTGACCGGTGAAGGAACTGTGCTAGCTGGCGCCGAATTTTATTTTCCAACGGTCTTGAATGAGGCAACTCGATTCATGAGGTCAATGCATATGAATGTCTAGCTGGAACTTCAGAACTATTGTATCTATACCGACTCCGGTGCATTCAACTAGCATCTGAACCTTTCAACTAGCTATAGTTCTACCTAAATTAAAAGTTGTGCAGCTAAATCTTTTTGTCTTTGGACTCAACTTTTTTCTAGAGGAGGTCTGCAACGCGACTAACTAATGTTTCTGAATGTTCCTGAATAAACTAGTAATGTTCCTGAATTCTGTACCTAATGTTGTGGACTGGATAGAACAGGAAGGTTGGTACAAGTCTGGGCTGGGCTCCAAGCCTGTGGCACACCAATATTAGCCAATGGGCCAGAGTTAAAGACTAGTCTGCAACTCGAGCTACGCACGAAATCGGGTATGTAATCGTTCGTGAGTTATGTAACTATTCGCCCGGTTCTTTTTATTTTTTATTTTTGCTTTTAGCTTTAGTTTCTAGGTAAGACGATATAAATAGAACGATTTTTCTAACCGTTTTTTAAACTACTTCTTAAATATAAAACCGTATGCACAGTAAATATTTATATCTCCACCGTTTATAGCTATTTTAAAAAACGTAACCAAAAACCAATTACAACCCAAAAGAAGGTCGATTAACCTTCTTCAACCCCGATCCTTGTTTTCCCATGCTAGCTACTCCACGGCTTGTAGGTAGACACGGCGTATAGAGACGAACCATACGACTTAATTTAATTAAGATAAGAGATGGAGGGTCTGTTCTTTTGGCCGTAACCGATGGTTTTTATACGTGTTTTTTTAAGATGGTAATAGACAGTAGAGACTTCAATGTAGATGTAAATAGTTTTAAGCTCGAAAAGCTATTTGGAGAAGCAACTTCGAAAAACCATTTAAAAAAACGCCTCTATTTGTTTCGGTTTTCGAGAAGTCAAAGCCAAAAAAAGCAAAAAAAAATGAGGAGGGGGCGGAGTTCCAACTCGCAAATTATCACAACTTCATTAAAAATTAGAACTCGTTTAAGGAAACTCAATTTATGTTTACTTGACATTTGATACATAGGAATTAATCAGTTACACTTAAATTAACCAACTTGTAAAAACAAATCAACATTGTACGTACGTTTGTATACGAGCTTAATTACAACTCTGTATACGTACACACAACAAATCAACGTGTCCATATACGATGATACACCCGATCGACGGTCGTCTCAGCTGGAGTACGCCACGTAGGTCTTTATGTCCGACGTGGCGAAGCCGTTGAATTTGGAGCCGGACGCGGTGGTGTAGGCGCCCATGTCGTCGAACACGAGCCAGTCGCCCACGCTCATCTCCGGCAGCTGGTACCCAGTCACCACCGTGTCGAGCGAGTCGCACGTCGGCCCGAACACCGTCGAGGTGTACGTCTCCTCGCCGGCTCGCGAGCTCGCGAGCGGCCTCGGGCGCGGCACGTAGTAGTCCATGAGAATGCAGTTGAGGGAGCCGTAGAGGCCGTCGTCGATCCAGTACTCGCGCACCTCGCCGCGCTTGCGCTTCCCTATGACGCGCGCGGCGAGGGTGAACGCCGTCTCGGCGAAGTACCGCCCCGGCTCGCCGATCACCTCCACGCACGGCAGGTCGCCGAAGTACTGCGCGAGGGCCGCGTTGATCACTACCGCCGCCTCGTCGAACGTGGCCCCGGCCATGAATCCACCACCGATGTCGAGGACGCGCATTGGCGGCATGCCGAGGGCCGCGGCCGCGTCGAAGGCCGCGCGCGCGGCCTCGATGGCCCCGCGGTACACGTCGGTGCGGGACGCACCGCTGCCTACGTGGAAGGAGACGCCGGCCACGTTGAGGCCCGCGCGCTGGGCGGCGCGCAGGAGCGGAAGCACCTCCTCGGGGTGCGCGCCATACTTGGTGCCGAGGTCGATCTTGGCCTCGCCGCCATCAGGGGCCTTGAGGCGGAGCAGGAGCTCGCACTTGGGGTGGCAGCGCTTGACCTTTGCCACCTCCTCCTCGGAGTCGTAGGTGGTGAGGTTGACGCCGACCTCGGCGGCGTACTCGATGTGCGCCTCGGGCTTGCACGGGTTGGCGTAGACGATGCTGTCAGGCTTGACGCCGAGCGCAAGGACAGCCTCGATCTCGGCGCGGCTGGCGCAGTCAAAGCCGGCGCCGAGCGCGGCCAGCGCACCGAGGATTGCCGGCTCGGGGTTGCACTTGACGGCGTAGTAGGGGCGCACGTCGGCGAGGGCGCGGCGCCACACCCAGAAGAGGTCGACAACCTTGGCGAGGTCGAAGACGTAGAAGGCGCTCCGCGATTCGCCGGTGGCGACGATGGAGCGGATGAAGCCGGCGATGGCGTCCTTCTCCTTGAGCGCGTCGCGCTTGAACTCGAGCACCTTCTTATCCTTCACGCCGGGCGCCACGAGCACCGCCTGCATGGGGCTGCCTCCAACCATGATGACGACGGAGATTAGGACGTGATATATACTTCAGTAATGCAAAGCTAGTTGGCTGCAGCAGAGCTCTAGCCTCTAGCTTGTCACCTACAGACAAGGCAAAAACATTTAGTTATGTACTCACTTCACTAGCCGTATCAAAAGAAAAAACAATATACGTAGGCGACAGGGGAGATGGAAGGGTGAGTTGGGAATGCCAAGCATATATATATAGCTTGAGCTAGCAGTTTGTTAGGTCAGTTTATTTTGCATCGATCAATGATCTCACCACGTTGTTAGGGTTTCTCGAGAGATCGACGACGAGCGCTGATCGATCGATCAGAGAAGCTAATGAATTTGGTGCCAAGTGAAGCGAGAAGATCGGTTGGTCGATGGATGCTTCTCGGCGTGTGCGGCTTGGTTGCGATGAACTCGGCGCCTTATATAGTGAAGCTAGACGGGCGGGAAGCTACTTTAAGCTAGAAGGGGCACGGGGGTTCGGTAGGTGTGGCGAGAGGTGCTGTGGTTTGGTGTGGTTGTGGCTGCGCGGTCAAATCAACCATGCCGGTTTGAGCCTTTAGCCCCGTTTCGGTTAGGCTAAAAAGCTGTGGTTTATGGTTGAAATTACACTGTAATGATTGAAATTTTACTATAGCTGAAGGTAGTTTATTTGACGTAATTAAATTTAATATTTTAAAAATAAAAAAATATGCTAGCTCATCACAGACAACACAAACGAATACGGGAAAAAAGAACCGGCAAAAAAGCTAAAAAGCCAAAAGTTCGGAAAAAGACGAAATTTATGAATAGTGAAAAATAAGCCAGAATCTGAAGCCGAAACGAGCGGGGCCTAAGTTTCTGGCTTATTTCGGCTTGACCTTCTGGTTTATTTTTCACTATTCAACAATTTCGTCTTTTTCTGTTTTTTGACTTTTTTGAGCTTTTTTGTCGGTTCTTTTTTCCCGTATTCATTTGTACTATCCGTGATGGGCTAACCTGTTTTTTTTTCTATTTTTAAATTTAACTACACCAAATAAGCCACCGTCAACTACAAGTATTTTTCAGCCAATTACAGTACTTTTCAGCCATAAACCACTCAAAATAAGCCCTTTTGAGCAGGGCCTAAGCTAGAAGTGGCACGGGGTTGGTAGGTGTGGCGAGAGGTGCTGTGGTTTGGTGTCGTTGTGGCTGCGCGGTCAAATCAACCATGCCGATGTCGTGCTGCCACCCAAGAATCAAAGGTTATAGGATATGTTCTTTCATACTCTAATTTATAAGTTTGATAAATAGTAATTGCTAAAAAAATAAAAAATCAGCCAAAAAAAACTAAGGCCTTGCCCGATGTAACTTTTGGCTTTTTTATACTCAACTAAATTTATTTTTTTAAAAAAATAAAAACATTGTATCATCGCAAACAATACAAGGAATAAGAAAAAACAAAAAATTAAAAATTAAAAAATCATAAGTCAAAAGTTGAAGTCGTTGGAGCGGTGTCTAAAAAGAGCGAGATCATAGCGAGTCCTTAGGCTTCCGAAATAGTATAATATGAAAGTAGGTTTCCGAAATAGTATGATGGGAAAAAAGTGCTTCAAATGATTGTTATTTGATTTAGATCTATCCTGAAGAAGTCTCTATAGATGAGTTCTTTAAGGCTGATGGTTTATAGTTTAAATATTTCAATTTCAATTATTCATGAAAGACAGTACGTTGAGAAAAATAGTTGTATGTGATTTTGAATGATACAATTGAACTCAGTACATTTTTTACTATAAATTTTCTATTAATTCTGTTTTAAAAAATACATTATTTAAAAATCAGGATAAACATAAGCTAACTTACAGGCTGCTTCGATGGGGGCGCCCGCGCGCGGCAGGTGCAGATAGATGGCCCCTGCGGCCTGCACGGTAGCTAGATAGGGCGTACGCTCTATTCTCATTGTTCCCCCAATTCCTTTTTCCTTTGAAAACTTCAACGAGTAGCTCAGCATACATATGTACGTCTCGTCCTTTCCCAATTCATTCCCAGGACACTTCCTCCTTTCTATGTGCCCTTGAGCTCCGGTCAGATAACCAGAAAAGATATGCAAGGTTAGAGGTTGATATTAAGCCAACTTCTCGTTTATTAAGTTTTTTCTAATTAGCATAATTTAATATTATTTTATAGATAGTTGAAAGTATTCTTAGAATTGACCTAACAAGCTAGGTAGTGATCAGTTGGGTTTTTTTGTGGCTTATGGCTGAAAGCACTGTAGCTAGCTGAAAAAACACTGTAGCTGACAGAGACTTATTTAGCATAATTAAATTTTAAAAAATTAAAAAATATAAAAAAATATGTTAGCCTATTACGTATAATACAAACAAATACGGGGAAAAGAGAACCGGCAAAAAAGCACAAAAAAGCCAAAAATTCAGAAAAAAACGAAATTTGTGAATAGTGAAAAATAAACCAGAACCCAGAAGCTTAAGCCGAATTGATCAGGGCTAAACTGAGCCGAGTCAAAACAAAATTTAATTTCATCCAAAATCAATTCATTCAATATTTAACCAATTAATGAGTGCAGTTGAAGCAATTTTGAACCAAACCAACTAGCCACACTAACGAGCTTTTTTTCTACCCTTATGCATGGTGTTCTTAATTTGAGTGCATTTTCAATGGCTTTATAATATTATTATTGCCGGCATGTTTGTATGGATGGGTTCTTTTGAACTGTGATCTATAACTTATACCATAAAATTTTCAATTCTGTCTATTCGCAAGAGGCAGTACGCAGAGAAAAATAGTCACATGTGACTTTAGTCTGTACAGCTTTTTACTACAATCTTTTTATTGACTCCGCCTTAAAAACATTATTTAAAAGCTAATTACTGTAATATAACTTATAAGTCATAAGTGAAAAAGAACTCTACAGCTAGAAAACAACTCAATGTCTTCCAGCATATTGGAATCGTTGGAATTAATTTACATGTGTCTTCACCCTTCAGCCTATCAGGTGGGAACTTGCCTAGAAAGCCAGGATGTGTAGAGGCTTGAGCAAACTCCGGGCCCTTTGGGGCCCTACGAACCCGAGCCTTTATCCGTTGAAGTTGTCAGGTGTAGACGTGTAGTATTTTGTTGAGAATGAAGTCCGAGTCAAGCAGAAGTAGATAAAACCTTGTTTTCTTTTTTTTTAAAAAAAAAGATACCAAGCCATGTTAATACATGACAGGGTTTTTTTGGACTTAAAGTTAATTTATACCTATATTATTTACAGTCACTAATTTTAAAACGGTGTTTTTTTTTAAGACAGAGTCAATAGGGAAATTGTAGTAAAAAGTGTACTGAGTTCAGCTGTACTAGCCAAAATCATATGCGATTATTTCTCTCTACATATTATCTCTCGTAAACAGACAGAATTCAAATATTTAAACTATAAATCATAAACTATCAACCAAACAACTGACTCAATACCATAATGCAATCTTGCTGTTCGAGGTATTCCATCAACATGCATGAAGAGGGTCGTCAAACGTACGTACGCTTGATGAACTAGCTACTAGGCGGACAGAGTACGGAATGCTTGGAAAACAGAGCAAAGCTCAGCAGCGCCATTTTCGCTCCATGCAAAGCATGCAGGGGATGGTGCTGCTGCAGTTAGTCTGTGCATCGAGCTACCAGGCACACAAATTCCTCACGCACACATGTTTTGTCTTTGATTATTCGGACGACTTTAAACGGGTGTAACTTCTATCTTTTTTTTATTTACGCATCGGCTCACACCTGCTAGTTTCGACTACAGCTTTTAATTTTTGGCTTATTTTTTATTATTTATAAATTTCGTCTTTTTCTGAATTTTTAGCTTTTTTGAGCTTTTTTGTCGGTTCTTTTTTCCGTATTCGTTTGTGTTGTCCATGATGAGTTAACATATTTTTCTATTTTTAAATTTTTTTAAGTTTTTCAGTTATAAGTCACAGTTTTTCAGTCCAACCGAGCGGAGCTCGGCAACAGATGTCTGAAGGGCCTGATGGCCTAATTCATGGTCCAGCATCACCCGTACTCTTTCTCGTGCTCGCCCACTATTTATCATATGTATCAGCCGTAAAAGTGACAACGGTACGGGAATACGGACAGAGGCGTACGCATGCAATTCCCTCGTCACTGAATTCAGAGAGACCTAGGAAAATCCAGACAAGGGTTTCTAGGCACATCTCTCTCTCCAGTTGAAAAATTGTACGTACGTACGTGGCACCGTAGATAATCACCATGATCGGTACGTTTAACTGTTTCTAAACGTCGCGGACGACGATGGTGTTTAATTTCGACGCTCTTGGTCCTCAAATTATTTTGTCAGTCTTAATTGGGGCAACTAGCTAGAGACCATCGCTGACCTTTGGACAAACGCGGTCAATTGGAAGAACGTGCGTGTTTCAACCATCAACCTACCGCTCCTACATTCTGTATATACCATGCACATGTATTAAATTGTTGAGATTACTAATTGAGAAAAATAAGCTGGCGTGTATACTATATATGCAGCATGGGAGTTCATTAACTAGGAGTAATCCTTCAAAAATAATTACCCAGGAGTAAAATTTAGGTCATCAAGTCGGCCTTGTACTATACTAGTAATGGAAGAATAAGCAAGTTGCCATGTTCTGCATCTTGTGAATAATGATGCAACAAGCTTAGCAACCAGTCAGTAGTATATATACATTGTATGAACCTTGATTTGGAGAAGTAACCGTACTTTACATGTAAATAAAAGAGATGCTGTGGAAAACTATTAGGTGAATGAACGTGTGCATTGTCCATTATGACAGGTTGAGGACAGTCTGTCGATCACAGCTTACAAGTGTTGTCTTTAACATGCATGGCATCACTTTTTTTAAAAAAAAATTACAATGTAGACGCATGGTCATATACACACCATCACACATGCACAGGCCTTTCCATTGAAGCATCCCAACACAGGTCTAGAATTGTGGAGGTCGATGATAAATCCATGGTCTCACAGAGCGTGGGCACACGCATTTCCATTGAAGCACACTTGATGCAAGTATAAAACTGCACTCTAGGATTTCCTGTTGTTAAAAAACTTTATTTTTCACAATAAATCCATTATGTTACGTCCATGTGACCAATCCAAATATATAGCCCTTTATATTTAATCGTTAGACAAAGTTAGCAAATTTTGAATGCACGATCTAGAACTTCATTTGTTTTTTGAACGGAGGGAATCTTTTTTTCCTTTATATATCTTTCTCTTGCTCTTCCCATTTGTCCCTTGCTTTTACTTTTTTCGGTGGAACGAAAATGACCGTGCACCGGTGGGGAAGAAAAGAATGGAGTACGTTCAAGGCCAGGCCAGGGGTAGGTGGTGCCGGCGCGGCTTGAATTAATTGTATCATCGTTCCGATCCGCCTAGTCGCAGCTGGCCGTTCGATACTTCGATGGTGCACGCCAAGTCAACGGTTGACGATTAATTAGCTAGTTCAATATGCAGGTGAGCACCACTGTACTACTGTTTTCAGATAAAAAAACAAGAACATGAAACATGATGCATGTGCAGCACGGGTTCTTAATCAAAAGTACTGTTTTGAGATTCAAAAAGGAAAGAAAATGAAACATATATAATGCATGTGCAGTTGTTCAAGAACGGGATCGGAACATTTGCAAGTTTCATTCTCAAGAACCGGAACATGGTATAATTGGACAAGGTTAATAAATGAAACTAGCTAAGGTTAAGGCATGCGCAGTCTCGATATGCTGCTTCTCGATTGACCTGCAGCGGGTTAGCTAGATCGGGGTTGGTGATCTCCTCCTCTGAAACGAAACGGAAAGTGATGGAGAAACAGTTTAGGTTAATGCATGAAACATGACGTTCGGGTGGGTTCGATCGAGCTTAGGTTTTAGTTTATCATTTTTTGCTATAGTAATTAGTTTTTAAATAATTACATTAATTAGTTTTTAAATGATACATCTTTTTAAGATGGGATCTACTGGCAGGGGCGGAGCTGGGCCTCGGGCCGCCGGGGCCATGGCCTGAGGCCCAGCTAAAAATACCTTTACTAATTCTGAAGCATCAACAGTTAAAGGCTTAGTATCTTTCTTTTCAATGGGCTTTCCAATAGGGTGGGCCCGAGGCTGGGCCTCGAGCTGGCTCCGCCCCTGTCTACTGGTATATTATAGCAGATAATATACCGAGTTTATCTATACCGGTCAAAATCGTATGCAACTGTTTCTTTTTACGTACTATTTCTCACGAACAATCAGATTTCAAAAATTATAAGCCAAAAGTCAAAGACACAGCCTAAAAGAAATCACCGAAAAAAACCCATCAAACTTGAATGTCTAATCGATGTATCAACAGTGAAGGAATAAATGCACCAGTCACACCTGCAAACTAGCTAGGGGTTTGACCGGCAAGTCTTTATATAGCTAGAAAGAATGAGACATCGAAGCGGCCGGGTGAAAGGTATCGATTCCGCGCTACAGAAGAAATGAAAAAAAGCAGAGTCGTTTGCATGTGAATCTTCGCTGCGACCATCCTTAATTTGGAACATTTGAAATATATGTTGTCACAGTCAAGAGAAGCATACGAAAACTCTTAATTTGACGATCGACGCTGCTCGTGATTAGGTGGAGAAAACTAGATTATCTATCGGGTGACGTTTCCGCTACTGACGAACGGCGACTGGAATCGGTCGAATTCAACGACCAGTTGAAAGTGAAGAACGGACAACGCAGCAGTTAAACGGAACACGTTCATACGCAGCAGGAAAGCGTACGTGCCCACCTGCTTTAATTGGAGATTTGTTAGAGCAGTCCCAATGGGGTATTTATGATGGTTTCTATGTGTATTAATTATCTTGACAGCTTAGCTTTTTGCTGATGTGGCAAAAGAATTAATGAGGAAAGAGAACACAAAACGAAGAAACGATTTCTACAGCAAGAAACGGGGTCGACGCTAGCACCGATGCACATGGAAACGAGGCAAACCCCGTTGGGGAGACCCGAGTAGAGTCGAGCGGCTTGATGGCGGATCCTGCGCGCCGCCGCCGCCAGGCGCTCGCTCGCGCGCCCTCCCGCCTCCGCGCGCGCTCGCCGTCCCGCCTCCGCGCGCTCGCCCTCCCGCCTCGCGCGCGCGCTCGCCACTCGCTCCCGCGTCCGCTTTCCCGCGCGCTTTTCCGCCGCCGCCTCGTCATTTTCCCGCGCGCGCTCGCCTTGCTCTCCCGCGCGCGGTCTTTATCCCGCGCCGCTGCCCCAATCGGTCTCCAAGCGGCGTGGCTTGTTTTGGCTTACCGGTCAGCAAACCCGTGTTGAAATAGCTTCCCAGTATGCAAAGCACTTGACCAAATCTGAATTGGTTCGTTGTCCACTGAAGGGTAAGTACTTCATTCTGATTCTTAGTTTTGGCTTACATGGATGCTTGCCACAACTGATTGTTCTCAGTTTTTAATACATGCATTGTCTCATTAAATGTTATTCTCCATGGAAACCGCTATAGGAAACTACACATTGGGAGGGTTAGGTCTATATTAGAATTTATTGCTCTTGGAAACTACCTCTAGAAACTATGCATTGGGACTGCTCTTACTGACCTTGACGTCCGATTCCATGCGTTAATTACCGACCATGTTGACATATATTCGCGTTCCTAGCTAAACGTTTTGACACTGCTTCTCACACGTGATAGGGAAAAGAAAGAGAGAGTACCAAGGACCATGTGAGATGGTATATGATTTTATTGTGATGAATTATAAATATTTTGGAGGATCAAAATTTAGAATTTACAGATTTTTCTGAACAGGTTGTAGAAATAGATGATTTTAAGAAGTTTGAGTCATGGGATGATTTAGTGACTTAGGTTAGTGCTTATAGGTTGCATGAGACATGTTATTGCTAATGTGGGTTAAGCTATGAAGAACTTGTGTTCGAAAATAATTTTTTGTTTTCATAAACCAAAAGATCTCAATTCTCTTAGTTCTTCCTGGTTTTTTGGTTGGGATAGTTTCTTAAGTTTATAAACTAGTCTTGGTTCAAGTTTCAAGTATTTTGCATTGACAGATCAAAAGTTTTATAGTTTTTCGGATTTGAAATAGTACTGTTTTTACTATTCATATGATGAAAATACTGTAGCACCAAAAGATTTTGGATTTTTCACTTCTTTATCTTCGTAGCTTTTCATTGCTATTGGAGTAAAAATTAAGAGAATATTTGAAGAAAAATTTGAAGGCTCGATTCATCCCCTCTGTTATCATATCTGTTTTACAGCGTAGACTCGTCTGAGTAACATATGAAAGTGTGGGTTTTCACCATGTTGGACATGAGTACATCTCATGGCCCTGATTAAATACTGTTGACAAAGTGAGCTTGCATTACATATGTCACCGACGATGTGATTAACTAATTATGGGCATGCATAAGCCGGTTGTCCATGGCATTGTTGCTGAAAAAGTTTTGCAAATCTGAAGCTAACTAGCCAGGAACCAATGGGGGAAAGAGATTCTGGTTTCGCGACTAGCTAGTACTATATGTCCCTGCTCCCACTGGAGACTCCAAACATTTTCTTAGATCTCCAAAAATACCAGTGTGCGATATACCTAGTATGTAATCGTCAATAAGTCAGTGGAAATTATCAACCGGAACAACACATGCTGTACATATGTCGTCATTTCCTTACACTGGCAGGTAGGTTTCTAGAGAGAGGACCGGCCGACGGGTCTAGGAGCCACAGCTACTCGAAGCTAGCTGAGAACCGTGCATCTTGGCAAGCCATGAACTCAGTTGAATTCCATGATCAGATTAAGTTGTACGCAGGCAATTAAGCACGCAACATGCGTTCACACGCAGCACTGGGACTCAAAAGACAACTACTGAGCGTGGTCTCCCAGGCAACGAGGTAAGTAATACCGCAGCTTCCTAGCTAGATATCCAGAAACTGGGTCGGTGAAGACAAGAAAAGTAGCTCGGCCATCCCGCCGAGCCCGGCAAGTTGCAGCTAAATTAATCTCGGTTGAAATCGTGCTGTCTTTTTAGTTTATCTTTAATTTCAACTCCTAACAACTAATATTATTTATTAGATCCGTTATAGCAAAGAGTGTGTCGACAAAAAAAACCTACTACTGGTCAGAAATGACGGGGCAAATCGAATTTCAGTTGCGGCCCCGGGACCCGACATGTCTATCCAATGGCCCAAGGGATGTTACAGCAATCTGGCGTCTTGTCAACGATGGCGATCGGAGAAGCGATGGAAAGCAGAAAACGAAGCGCTGCCAAACACACAGCCGAGAAGCTGTCGCTGTGTTCTGCGTCGTTCGTCAAATTGGATTTCTGTTGCGAATTGACCGTGCTGTTTCAGAATTCAGAGGGAAGAATGAGGCCTAGGATTCCAGGAACGGAATCCTCTGTACCTGGACAACTAGAGGCACACTCACTCAGGGGTTTAGAACTGCTACATGTACGAATATTCGTTCGCTCTGCGAAGTGGTCGCGAACCATCACTCGCTGGCGTGGCTTACCTAACCCGTTTGGAAGTCGCCATCCATCGGAAGCTCAACTACCTCCGTCGTTTTTAAAAACTAATTTGCGACATCCACTGACATGCAACCATACAAAACAACAGGTATCATTACAAACCAGTTGACGGCTTGGCCCACTAGCAAAATGACAACAAAAGGTTACCCGGGCACATGAGCCCCGTCACTTGAGAAGCAAATCTTTATCTTTACTCCTTAAAAACATAAGTTAATAGTTATTAGTCCGTTCTCCCTTAATTCTTTATAGCCATTCATTTTTCCTCGATTCTTCCCAGCAGTCCGATCAAATGTGCATGGCTCCTCTCAAACTACCGCTTTCCAAATCGCTCCCCGCTACGCCCACTACTTTCCTCCGCTCTCTCTCCCAAGTTTCCACGCCCGCACCGCCACCATGTCCCCAGCAATCGATCCCGTCTTTCCGCATCTCCGTCTCCCTCTTCTCCTCCTCCTGGGCGCTGCTCTTTTCCTTCTCGCCGCTCCCCTCTGTGGCCTCCACCGAGACGCTTTTTGTCGAGGCCAAGCTGTGCCAACAGCAGATGCTGCCCAACCCCGCTCACCCGTAGCGGGCTATGCCTAGAATCGCCTGCCTCGTCTCCGGATTCGCTCGCGACGTTGCCACGTTGCGCCGGATGCTCAGGGTGCTCTATCGCCCGACCAACCTATATGTGGTGCACCTCGACCTGGAGGCGCCGGTCGTCGAGTGCATCGAGCTCACTGCTGTTGTGCACGCTGACCCCATCTACTCACGGTTCCAGAATATCAAGGTGCTCACCTGCACTAACCTGGTCACCAACTGGGGTTTGACCATGGTGGCCAACAAGCTGCACGCGGCGACCATCCTGCTACACGAGGGCGATGATTGGGACTAGTTCATCAACCTCTTTGCCTTTGGCTACCCACTCGTCACTCAGGACAGTAAGCACAAATGTGATCTGCTCCACCCCAACTCCGCTCTCTTACGATCAATAGTCATAACTACAGTGGTCGATGGTCGTAGCCACAGTGGTCGATGGTCAATGATCGTACCTACAGTGGTCGATGATCATAGCTACAGTGGTCGACGGTTGATGGTCATAGCTACATTCGACAGTCGGTGCTGGAAGACGTGTGTGGTCGTAGATGCAGTTAAGGTACTGTGGTCGACAAGCCTTGGTCGGTGATGTAGTCGACAAGGCGCTGTTGAAGCTATGGTCGAAGGAGCAGTCGAAGCTGTGGTCGAAGGAGCGGTGTGCTATAGCAGACGTGTGCGCTGGTTGTGGTCAAAGGCCTGGTCAATGCCGTGGTCGAAGCCACAGTAGAAGGCATGGTTGATGCGTGGTCGAAGCCACGGTCGCAGCTACAGTAAAACAGTTAGTGCTTTAATTTTGCTGGTATATTTATTAAAAATATTGTCTACAAAGATCTCCTTACATCCTAGATATCTTATGTATTTTATTTTTGATCATGTTGCACAAGAAACAATATCAGCTACTAAACATGAACATCTATTTCTAATTTAATTTATTTATGAGTTTGTACATGTGTACTTTGCTTGATACATGTTTTTCGAAAGATAAAATTGATGTTAAATATTTAGTTTGGGATCATCGTTTGATAATATGAATCATTCTCATTTGGTACTCTGTTGTAATACACGGATATCTTACTAGTAACAATTAGAAGCTTCACCTTCCGAACCAGGATTTCGGAGATAAGTGTTCGAAGTTAATAAAATATTATTTTAAAAAGTTCATTGGGAAAAAAATTAAAAGTATAAATTGTTTCAACTAAAAACATTTTAAAACAATATAGAAAAATTATAAAATAATTAAGCAAAATATAATTTTAACTCTACGACCCTTCATATAATTTTAGGGACAACTATTTCATTGTTTCTTATGACCATGTTGCTAACTTGTTTAAATTTTTATGCTATCAAACTAACATTATCTACAAAGATTTCACATTTGCAAACTTCTTCTTTATTTTGATGGTTCTATGATCAATATTTTACAAAGACAAAATCATTCAATGAACTATTTAGGATTTGCTAATTTCAGAATTGGGAAGGAGAGTGAGAAACCAAATGCAGCTGACTTGTTATTCTCTACATACATATATATATATGTCAATAAAAAAATCTTATAAATTTAGATAGAGTGATTATCTAATTTCAACTTTGGCATTTTTTTCCCTTCGCCGGAGACATGACAGCTACAGGTAGGTCCAAGCTTTCATCAACCAATCCTCATAGCTCCGTTGGCATGTGACCGTTTTACGTAACGACGATGGACATATGCATGGCGGACCTTCATTTCCTCGTCAAACTCGTCATGCACCAGACACCAGAGTATGTGTCCCTATCAGATCTTTCCTCTCATGCATGTGCATGTGGCTTTTCCTCTTTTTCCGCCCTTTTTAATTTGGAGAGATTCGCCGCCTCCTAATAAAATCCTCGTATGGTACAGCAACATGCCAAAACTATACTCATCGTGTCAGTGCCTGATGTACAAAAAGATATTCATTTCAAATTTTGTTCCTGAGCAGCAAGGCCACCAGCTATACAGCATCGATGCTAATGCTAGCAGTTGACGTGGACAGAGCGTCAGCTCCCAACTACAGAAGTGTCTGTTTGGTTGCCTGTATAGGGGTGGCTCGTATCAGCGTATGCAGGGAGATGGTGTTTGGTTGCCTGCATGGAGGAGAGAGCCTGCATGAATGGATGCAAAAAATCAACTGGAGCCAGACTGAGGAGAAACGTGGCTGAGGAGCTTCCCTCCTCAGCCTGGCCACGCTCATGTAGCTGCATGAGCATATACAGGCAACCAAACAGCCCCAAGTGATCGAGAGAAAAATGAAGAGGAAAGGTTCATATATATATGTTGAAATCTGGGGGAAGAACTATATATTGTGATGTAAAATCGTTTCTAGTATAATTTTTAACAGAAAGAAGTCAGTCTAAACACGTGAAACTCGCTCAGTCAAACATGCTACCCAGAAGTGCTAGATTTCTCCGACGAGAAAATTGGTTCGAAACTATTGGTGGCATCTCAACTTTGGATGAGTGTTTCCACGTATAACTAGAGTCGTGTACCCACTTCCCAGATTCCACATGTATTACAAACAGATGAGCCCGGCGAGACCACACAAATGATGAAAAGTCGTTCTCGCTAGATTCGCAGGCGCTCTTCGTCGCCAAGAACAACAAAGGCAACAACTTTGATTTTGCTAACTTTCGCCTAACAAAGACATCATCTTTTTTTTTGCTAACTCTGTCACCATAGTCTAGTTCAACTCGTCTCAATTCTCATGCCTAACTAAGCTTAAAGCAGCTAGCTGGACGCAGAAAACGGTGAACATACTAGGCTTTTTTTGGCAAGGGCTAGAGTTCAATTCCCACCGTTGAACGTGTTCTTACTGCCTTGCTTGTTGCACTGATTTTAAGTGCACTAATGACACTACATAATATAGTAAGTAATGTCTATATTAGCAGCAATTAATGTAACCTATAGCTGCAGCGCAACAATTAGGAAGAAGGTTAAACATGCATGCAAATTGTTTCTCAACTCTTCTACATGCATTGATCGAGCAGTGCTAACCATATATGCATCCAGTTGAATACACTTGCACTGAAGAGAGGTCATCAATGCATGCATACGCTTGCAGTTCCATGGTTATTTAGCAGTTACAGACTTGCAGTTGGAACTTAATTTTTATTTAGTACACGTTTAATCGTAACAACCGTGTCAACCAGTCAAACCCACGAGCGAGCGGCGGCCAGTTCAAGGTTTCAAATATAACAAGCTAGACCAGTGTTAGTTCAACTCCACCTACTGTTTTCCCGCGCTTGCCATTGCCCTATATATAGTGCACAGCACGGGACGAGAAGATCATACAGCCCAAGCAAGCAACAAGGACTCGACGTACCAGCTAGCTAGCCTCCGGACTCTTGTTGCAAGCTCTTTCTTGGCCGCCAAAGTTGATCGACGAAAGAACAACTACACCTGCACGTTCTGCTCGTCTACTCCGATCCAAGCTCGACAGCGATGGAGGTTAAGGTGTTGAGCTCCAAGCTCGTCAAGCCAGCCTACAATGCCGGCGCCGCGCCGCCCGTTGCCACCGAGTACATCCCTCTGTCCATCTTCGACAGGGTCACGTACCAAATGCAGATGGCCATCATCTACGCCTTCCCGCCGCCGGCCCCCTCCACGGCCGCCATTGAGAAGGGCCTCGCAGCGGTGCTCGCCGAGTACCGTGCGTTTGCGGGGCAGCTCGGCGAGGCGCCCGACGGCACACCGGCGGTGGTTCTCAACGACCGCGGCGCGCGCCTCGTGGAGGCGTCCGTGGACGGCGACCTCGTTGACATGGCCCCGGCGAAGCCCACGCCGGAGCTGCTGCGTCTGCACCCCGACCTGGAGGAGGAGCTCGAGGAGGTGGTGCTGCTGCAGCTGACGCGGTTCCGGTGCGGCTCGCTCGCCGTCGGGTTCACGTCCAACCACGTCGTGGCCGATGGCCACGCCACCAGCAACTTCCTCGTCGCGTGGGGGCGCGCCACGAGGGGCCTCCCCATGGGCCTACCCCCCGTGCACCACCACGAGGAGCTCTTCAAGCCGCGGTCCTCGCCTCGCGTCGAGTACGACCACCGAAGCAGGGAGTACTACCTGCCGTCTCCGACCGCCACGGCCGTCAGCAAGCACGGAGACGGCGCGGACAACATCGTCATCCACAAGGCGCACTTCACCAAGGACTTCATCGCCGGGCTCCGCGCCAATGCGTCGGAGGGCCGCGGCCGCCCGTTCAGCCGGTTCGAGACCATCCTCGCCCACCTGTGGCGCACCATGACGCGCGCGCGCGGACTCAACCCCGACGAGGCCTCCACGATCCGGCTGTCCGTGGACGGCCGGAACCGCCTCGGCGCGCCGGCCGAGTACTTTGGCAACCTCGTCCTCTGGGCGTTCCCGCGCGCCACGGTGGGCGATCTCCTCAACCGGCCGCTGAAGCACGCCGCGCAGGTGATCCACGACGAGGTGGCGAGGGTGGACGGCGCCTACTTCCGGTCGTTCGTGGACTTCGCTTCCTCCGACGCCGTCGAGAAGGAGGGGCTCGCGCCGAGCGCCATTCTCAAGGACGTGCTGTGCCCGAACGTGGAGGTGGACAGCTGGCTCACCTTCCCGTTCTACGAGCTGGACTTCGGCACGGGCAGCCCGACCTACTTTATGCCGTCCTACTTCCCGACGGAGGGGATGCTCTTCCTCGTGCCGTCCTACCTCGGCGACGGCAGCGTCGACGCCTTCGTGCCCGTCTTCCACCACAACCTCGAGGCGTTCAAAGAATGCTGCTACTCCATGGAGTAGGAAGAAAAGAGTGGAGTACGTGCCAGACTGCATGCCGACGCGGCGCGCGCGGTTGTTGGATGTCGGGATCAATTTGGCCAGGGGTAGTGATTAGTCGCTTGCGACGCACATTAAGGCGTCGATTGATTATTTATACCGTACTTTGAGCTAATGATGCTCAAGTTTTGTTTAGTCCCTTTGGTTGTGGGATCCATGTCTAATAGCATGCATCTCGATCGATCGAATCAGGGACATTTTCGTGTTTAGTTTATCAAAATTTGGGCATGTATTTATAAAAGCATGAATGGAAACGCTACATGTGTGTTAACAAAAATGCAGGGAGCAGTACTGATCACACCAATGCTAGCAGCTGGGATTGTGAGGATCGACCATCTCGAACTTATCCAATTCTTTCCGTGATTCCGTCTAAACCATACTTCCAATAGTCCCTTGTACGTAGTGTAGTGTCACATATAGGCTCGTAGGTTTGACGAGACCTTCCATGTGTATATCTAGGGCTTTCACTAGATACCCATTACCCTTATTTAAATTTATACCTATACTATTGCGTAAGGTGTAGATAAAAAAATAAAATATCTATTTAAATTTGAGTATGTGAAAGATAATATCCATCTTTATCCATACTCATTCAAACATAAAGTTGAGAGTGTACTTAGATTATTGATAGGCTTAGACTACACATACTCAGTTATAACTTCCTATAAAAGCATGTGGAAGCCGCCTGTGCATATGTGCCCGTCAATTTGCACAGAGTAGCTCCTTTACATATATAATCATTTCTAACAAATTTCAGTTGATTTTGTAAAACTTTTGTGGTGTACACGTGAGGTCGAAATTTTAAATACCGAAGTTTTACGAAATCTTACTAAAAGCATGTGGGGCCTACATGTGCACTTAATGCTGCCAATTTATATAGAGTAGCTCCCATACACGCAAAATCATCTCTAACAAATTTCAATCGATTTCGGAAAACTTTTATCGTGTGAACGCGAGGTTGAAATTCTAAATACTGAAGTTTTACAAAAACTTTCTTCATAAGCCTCTTTGACCTTGCCCCTCGTTTTCCTTCTCTTTTACCCACTGGGTTACCCAAACCCATTCGAAACATCCTTTTTCATTTAGATATGGATAATATCATTTTAAATAAGTATAAATAAAATTAAATATAGATTTAGATTACCTATATCCTATCCAATGGCACCCCTACATATGTCGCACCTAACTATGCATGCATCTCCATCAGTAACAGCAGCCAAGAATCTTCGTCGGACGACCACGCCGCCGGCGCCGTGGACCAGCCTATACGTCGCGCGCATGCCCACACACGCAGTGGCCTCCAACGACCGTCCCGTCCCGTGCCGCGGTTTGACGTCGAGCGATAGAGCAGCACCGGCCACGGCGCGCGCGCGGGTGCTCCTGAGCTAGCCCAGCCCCCAGATGGTGTGCGCGCCAGCCACCGGCCGGCATCCGTATCCTAGCTAGTCCGTTTGTTTGCGTAGTGTGCCGAGCTGCCACGCCGGGGCGGACCCAGTAAATGCCAAATGTGGACGTCGGCCTTATTTAATTAACTTTTAGCTCACATCCATATTTGTTAAAATTCCACCATTTATACCTTCACTGACCCAGCTAGATTGTTTTCACTAAGGCCAGTCTCAATGCAAGATTTCACCTCCCAGTTTCCAAGATATAAAACAAAACATGAAACAAGTCTTTTCTCTCAGTGTATAGTTTCATTGCGCGGTTTCATAGGTTATTTTAGCCTTTCTGTGGTCCCCTCTTCCTTCTCTTCTCCAATCAGAAGCACGCTCGCACGGGATGAAACCCAACAAGGCTCTCAGTGGGGATTTCACACGATTACCAACGTTTTGGAAACAACGCTCAAAGGTTTCATGGGGATGAAACGTTTTCCTTCTCTCTCCTCCTAGTTTCATGCAAAAAGCTTCTTTTGGCTGATGTGGCACCGTATTTAATGTGCATGAAATCCTCTATGAAACTCCATTGAGACTGGTCTAAGCCTAGCATCTATTATCTTATTAAAGGATAAGCCAAAAGAGTCATCACATTCACTCTCAAGAGATAGAAATTATCATATTAATTAGAGAGAGAAAAAAGAAAAAGATATGTACGTACCGTCAATTGATGTGAGTCCAAATTATAATGGTTGAGATTGAGATGGATCCAAGTACCGTTTAGGATTGATCTAAATGTTTGGAATAGCACCTAGAGCAGAGCTCTCGCTCGGGATAGAATAGGAAAATCAAGAGAAAAACTTTACAAGCCAATTCAAATTGAATACGAGGATGGAAGAGCAAAGGAAGCTGTATACATCTATAAGACAAGACATCTAGAGTAGAACTCTAGTTTGGAGCAGCAAAAGGAAATCGTGTTTAGGTACAACAGCAAATGTAGCCTACAAATACAGTGTCCCATGTAGACCCATGACCTTGAGTCCACTCATACCCTCGGTTTTCGTTGGAAGTGACTATAGAATCGGGAATCGCCATTACAATTTTTCCCCTGTTTCTCGGCATTGTAGTGCGCTCGGGAGGAAGATGATGAACAGTACCGGCTCGGTACTGTAGCATCAACCCATTAAGGAACAGTAACCATACCCAGTACTATAGCAAACGGACCCGGTATGAACAGTAGGTAACTCGTTGTGAACAGTAACCGACCCAGAGTGAATAGTGCCAGACCCTCAATGAATAGTACATACCCGTTACTGTTCTTCCATACCCAAAAATACAAAATACATCTATTTTGACCATTTTGACCCTGCGAAGTCAAATTCCTATCCCATTTGGTCAAACTAGACACCAATTAGATTTTAATTAGCTCAAACACCATTCCAAACCCAAATTCAAATACTTTTCAAACATTCTTTATTCACCGAAACCCTAAAAATATTTATACATCCATTTCGATCATTTTGAACCCATCTACCCATTTCTCAGCTCCATATTTCCCATATCGAATAACGATAGCACTCAAAACCACTAAAACACATTTCCAAACCCTAAACCCTAATACGGTTTGAACTCTTATTGTTCGCAGAAACCCTAAAAACACATATGCCCTTTTTATCGTCTTAAGCCTGTCTACACCTTTCCAACTTAGCTCTGCCACCTTAGACTCTGGTAAAGCTCTAAACAATCCAGATAAATATCCCAACCCAAAAATCTGATACCATCCACACCTTCAGCTGTTCATTGAAATTCATACAATGCCTATACACATTTTCGACCATCTCAAACCCACTTAACATAATTCCAATCCCGTTGAGCCAAACCACCCACCACCTAAACCCTGATCACACCACCTATCTTCTTTATGTCTCTTTGGTTATTTATTTGCATTTTGCTCCTAGCTTGCGTTCTGCAAAGCAGGAGCTCATTTGTATTCGTCTTCCACAATAGTACTCGGACCACACGAGTTGGTCAACAAAAGGACTACAAGAGCAGTTAAAGAAGTCGGTATCCAATCCGAAGATACAGTAAAGATAACAAGAGGCTATGGATAAAGAGGCAAGTCACATGTTTTTGATTATGTTGAAGCTACATTCCTTTAGCTATTTATTTATCAGTACTTTCATGACATTATTTACAAGTTGTTATTTTATGTACATTAACTGTTTAGAATAACATAATATTAGTTATGTCCTTCCACCCGAAAAAGCCCAGTTTAATTTGATGGCCACGTTCACCTTGACAAGACCTAGTAATATAAAATATATTAAGGTAACATGGTAGTTTAGTAACTCAACAAATTTTATCACTATTAAAATATTTGATATTTGTTGGTGGAATTTTGGAAAATGGTTCCAGGATAAGAAATGATTGCTGGGGGCCACAAGGGTGGAGGCATGGGTTGTAAAATGGCAGCAGTGTAGAGGCACTGAATATGGGTACATGGGAGGAAGTTGCCTCAGTGAAAATATAAGGACTAGACCCTTATGCTAAGTAAAGAACATAGCACTCGTCCAACCACAAGCGTTGATACGTCAAACCTGGTTTAGTAGCTGCTCCAATTCGATTGAACCTCTACACGGGCAGCGGGAGGCCAAGTGTGAATCCATACGAGAGGGGCTGAGTGGGTCCGTATGGAAAGTGGTTATCCACACAACGGTAGGACTGAGATAAGTTGGGCAGACCTGATGGGTCACCTGAGCTTGTTGGGGAAGCCTACTGGGTGGAGGCTATATAAAGAATTGAGCAGTAAAAAGCCTTGTTTTTTGAACCCAGACGCGGGAGTTAAGAGATCTTGTGGGTAAAGCTAGGCAGCTCTGCAGAGTCATTGATTAATGGTATTCGAATATGTCGTGCTTTTGGTAAATGAAGCTGTGTTTAGTGGTGAATCCAACAACGAAACATAAGTAGATTTGGAAATGACTTGGACATGTTAAGGTCTGGTAATCAAGTTTTGGAACCCAATTCCTTAAGAAATAATTGTTCTTTTGTGTTTAAAAGTGTTTACAAACAAAACTGCATCCACAACTACTTAATCAAACCCATATATTCCTATCCTTTGGGAACCCTGGCAAGTAGCTATATAGCATTTCTCCATGTGACTTGTTGAGTACGATTGATTGTACTCAGTCTTGCTTTATTTTTTCCCTACACAGATATCAGAAGAACAAGAAGGAATGTTACAAGTTTTCGTGTTAGGGTTATGGCCACGCTCAAGCGTTCCTGTGAGTTTTCTTTGGTTATTCTAATTGTAAGTTAAATTTTGGGCTTAGACACCCTTAAAATTATTGAAAAAAATTGATTGTTAAGTCCTATTTTAACCAAATTAACTCCTTTTAAATGTTCGTGAGCAGGCATGATACTTCTTCTGTTTGTAACTGAACTCTTGGGTTGTTACGGAAGGTAATGACGTTTCTGTTCCTAAAAACAGGGGCGTTTCAATAACATAACCTAACAGTTTGGCATTCTAGCTCTTTGACCAATGACCACAGTTGTTCCCACCGTCTAAAAAATGTTGTTGTATTGGATTTGGGAGTAGTCCCGTACATATATTGGTCAATGTTTGCTCAACTCTTAACCTTGGTTTAAACTACCCTAACCTGAACCAAACCTTTGCTTTATTAGGTGGAGCAGCTACAACTAACTTTAATTTCATAGTGGTGCATCTGGACCGACCACACAGGATCTGCAGATCGATCGAGGGTGCAACGCGATTTGTCAACTGTTTCATTATTGACTTTGAGAGCAAAGGGTCTCAGGGAAGGGCCAACCTAACTAGCTCCTACGTATGTGTGCCACTTGGCCACAACTACCTCCGACATATGAGCAGGGACAAATTAGCTGCCGCTCGAGGGCAACGTTCCTGAGTATATACACACACGCGAGTGTTTCATGCACCTAGGTGCCTAAACACCCATATCAATACCTATAAATTTATTTTGAGATTCGCAACGTTTGATGTGGGTATCTTCATATACCCATAAAAAAATATATTTGAGATGTCAAACTCCGAAAAAATTAAATTCAACCTCAGTTTAATTAGTTTGAACTATTTTTATGGTATATACTCACTGTAGTCGCATTGAACTCAAAAGTAGTTCAAACTAGTTTGAACTGAGTTCAAAACTTACTTACCATAAATATATCAAGGGTATAAAATATTTTCATATCCAAACTCAAAAAAATTATCAATCATACACGTGTATCGGACGATTCTTGATGTGGTGCCTAGGCATCCAGTGCCTAATGTAATTTTCCTATATATATATATATATATATATATATATATATATATATATATATATATATATATATATATATATATATATATATATATATATATATATACATGTGTGTGTGTGTGTTGTGAGAGAGCCAGAGACATGGATCGATCGAAGTTCAGAACGGATCCGAAAAGTCCCAAAATTTAAAACCAGAAAAATTTGTGATTTTGCTGCATTTTGAGTGAATTTTGAAAACTTTCATTTTCGGAAAGTTTCACGAATGCGCTTTCCTTTTCGCCGTTCGTTTTCCCGCCTCATTGGCGCCCGCCTCCCTTTCCGCTTTCCTGCTGCTGGCTTCCTTCCCGGCGCCTTCCTCTCTCCGCGCGCCTCGCGCCTCTCCCGCGGCGCCGCACCAGCCTCCTCGCTTCTCGCAAGACGCGCTGCGCTGCTGCATGCGCCGCGCCGCGCGCCGCGGTCGCGTTGTCCCGCGCCGCCCGGTTCCTCCCGCGCCACGTCGTCCGACAGCCCGGTCCAAGACGTGGGCGCCTCGCGCCGCGTCGCCGCTTCTTGCTCCGCCCCGCCGACAGCCCCCGCCTCCTCTCGCGCGACGCGCTCCGCCGCCCGACCTCACTCGCTCCCATCCTCGCCGCGTCGCCCTTGCCGCTACGGTCGTGCGTCATTCCCTGCGCTGAGGAGACCCTCCACCAACTCCCCGGTCGCGCCCATTGCCTTCTCCCCGAAGGATCATCTCCTCCCCCTCGGATTCCCCCTCCATCCGCCGAGTATAAAACCGCCCCTCGGCTCCCCCTTTGCCTCCCGAGCGACTCCACCTCCTCCACTCGCCTCCCATCACCCCAAGGAAGCTCCCCGAACTACCGATTGGTTCCCCGTCACCCCAATCGCCGCCGCCATCTTCCCCTGCGCCGGTGACCCCGCAAAGCGGATTTCCTTCCCCGCTCCTCCATTCTTCGATTGCATTTGCTGGAAGCACCTTCGCTACCCCCTAATCGTGTTGGTACCCTTGTTTGGCCAGGTGGAGCCCTGTGGAGCGCCGCCGCCGAAGCTCACCGCCGTCCCAGCCGTGCGCCCGTGGCCAGCGCGCCTGGAAGCCCTCCAACTCACACCTCCACCACCAATGTACTCCCCTAGCTCCCCTCCCCGTGAAACCGCCCCCGTTTCGGCCCCTAATGGCTCCGATGACCCCTCACCGCCGAGAGCCACTTTCTTCCCTTCGGCCTCTGCGCGCCCGTTGGTTCTGCTCCTCCAACGCCCGAAATGGGCTCACCGTAGTGGGCTCTCCCATTGGCACCCTCCGCCACCGCCGGCGAGCCTCCTGGTGCCCGGGCCGCCACCGCCACCGCCGCCTTGCCGGGAGCATCAGTAGCAGCGAGAGGAGGAAGACGACTCCCCTCGCCGCGACGTGGCGCGCTCCTCCGCTCATCTCATCTCCACCTTACAACCACGGTCGTCCGATCTTCGTAACGGTTCGCTCGCCCGTTATGTCCTCGCCGTCGGATCTCTCAAACCATCCAACCGCAGCCGTCCGATTTCCCCGTACCGCTTCGCCACCTCTTTTGTTTTCCAGCCGTCCGATCCTCCTCCCCGCTCGATCCGGGCCGCGCGCTGCCGTCGCATCGCCGCCGCCCACTCGCCACGCGGCGCCATCCGGCCGCGACGGCGCAGCGCAGCTGGCCGCGCCTCCGCCCACTTCTTTCCTCACAGCGTCTGCGCGCTTGCGTTGAACGCCGCCGCCATGCCAGCCGCATCAGAGCAAAGCGGCCGGGCAAGCCTTTATTCATCCCAATTTTCCAGCATTTAATCATTTCCAAAATCCCAAAAATCCAATTAACTTCTAGAAAATCGCAGAAAATTCCAAAATACCCAAATTTCACCACCTTGCTCCAAATAATGTCCTGAACCCATTTTTGGCCTCCACTTCCACAAATTCATCCCAGATAAATTTCTAAAATTCCCTATTTGGAGATTTATGCATTTTACTCCTTTTTAATAGATTATTTTTCCTCGCTTGATTAGGCTCAAGCCGGATTTATGTTATTTTCAGTGTTTGCGCTAGTGTTGAAGTGTCCGAAGCTCAAGTGCGTCGCAGATCCGTAAGTTTCTACGCTCGAGCAAGTCGAGAACGTCCGACTAACGGCAAGTCACAAGTCCTTGATCATGTTGCAACCCATGTTGTCTAATTATGCTATTACGTTATTTGCACCGAGCTAATTCTGAAATGTTAGTTTAAAGTAAAATAAAATGTTTAGAATGACATGTTATGTAGTTAATCCTACCACCGATAAGTGCCATGTTAAATTTGCACCATGCCTTTGTAACCCTAGAAATAATTATCTCATTAATCTAGATAATCAGTAGGATATTACTATCATGCAAAGTCTTACACTAATAAGGTTGTGGTTGTGGGCCAATAGAATTTGCAAACCCGACTCTAGGGTAGGGTGGTATGGGACACCGTGCCTAGAGCGAGAGTGCCAGGCGTGCACAAGGTAGGGTAAGTGTTGGGGAAAGAGTCATGCGAGTTAGTCTTCGCCCAACTCTTACCCTAGGATTGAAGTTAGGTAAGGGAGTTGTGGGGAGCCGCGAGACGGCCTTCGCCCACCGCTACCCTAGGTTGGGGTCGCGGGCTGGCGAGGTTGCGGACCCGGATAATTAAGGACTAAAACCCTTACGCCGAGCAAATGACATGGTGATCGCTCAACCACGGAGTTGACTTGTCAACACTGGTTTAGTAGCCGCTCAACTCGATTGAAACTCTACAGTGTTGAGAAGGCTTGATAATAAGAAAGCGAGGTTAGGTAGGCCGTGCTTGTGGTGCTAACAACGGTAGAGTTCCCTCGGAGCGGACGGGAGTTATATTTATGTGCCAGACCGAGTGAATTCTACCGGGTAGAGCCTATATAAAGAGTTGAGCAGTTGTAACATCCCAAAATTTTGAAATTCGAAAATGTGAAGCTTTTGAGTTATTTTACAATATGTTTTATTTGAATTTGGAGTTTGTGATGTTTTTCTGATAAATGTGGTGAAGGTTTCAAAAGTTAAAATGATCCAGGAGAAGAAATCATATTTAATTAGTAGAAAGTCAAGATTTAAAATGAGAATCTGAAAAGATGATCCATGAAAGTAAAGAAAGAGATTTGATTTAGGGCATACAATATTATTTTTGAAAATGAGGGCATGAAAAACAATGGAAGCAAGTAAAGTGAATACCAACATCGGTTGGGAAAATTTTATTAAGTCAAAAATGTTATAAGGAGCTTCGGTGCATTTTCCTGAAATTTTTAGAAGTAATTACATATTTTTCCAAGGCGAAATGGATTTCTGGGCTTTTCTGAAAATCCAGAACTCAGTAAAGAAAATAGAAATTCCAGCTCTCCCTCTCCGTTCGACACGTGGCGGCGGATCCCCGCGAAACCCGCCTACCCTCTCCCATCGGCCGACACGCGTGTGGCCCGATCCGCCTCCCGCGCCGGCTCTATCCGCACGGCCGCGCTTTCCTCTCTCTCTCTCGGGCTGGCGGGCCCGCCTGTCGTGGCCTTCTTCCCCTTCGCCCGACTCCTCTCGCGGGGACAAGCACCGCGCGCCTCGTGGCGCGCGCATGCGGCGGCCGCCGCTCGTGTCGTCCGCCGCCATGGTGGAAAAGCCTGCGGAGCCGACGCCATCCCTGAATCCACCGCCTCCGCCCACGGTTCGGCGCCACCGCCCCCGGTTTCTCTCCGCCCCGTCGCTTCAGCCCGGCCACGTGGCGCCGATCTTCTGCCCAGCCCCCCCCTCGCGCGTGAGAGACAGCAAAAGCGGAGGAGACCGCGCGGGCGTAGGCATGCGGCGTCATGCACAGTGCACCTAGCATTAATGCCGCCCGCGTCACACCCCCCTGCCTCCGCCACCTGCTCCGACACGACCGCGCGGGAGCCGCCCGTTGCCAGCTCCCCTCCTAGCAGGTATATAAGGCAATGAACCCTCCGTTGAGTTCCCCACAAGTCTGTAAAATACAACTTGGCCCAGTAGATTTATCGAAATCCCGGACTCATCTCACTGGTAGTGGATTGATGGGGTTATGCTATGGCAAGGGGGCTTGAAGGGACACCAGGTCGGGTGAAGTTTCTCAGTCTTGCGCTAGCGCAGAGGGGAGGGAAGCCCGTACGCTAGTAGCGGAGAGAAACATCCCGTGCAAACAGATGGGGCCCATCGCAAATGGGAGGTTACCCATAATGTGAGGTGAGAAAAGGGACTAGATACTTTGAAAAGTCACTGTGATGGTCTGCTCAACCACACGTCTAAGGAATCGTGTGGGGTAACGAGTTGATTGTCTCTTGTGGTGAAAGTGTACAAACTCTGCAGAGTCAAAACTATTCGAATAGCCGTGCCCACGGTCATGGGCAGACATGGGAACATAACTAGATATAGTTCATTTACAAAATAACTAGAACTTGGGAGAAGGAAAATTTGAAGGGCGAAGGACTGCCTGGATTTGGAATTGTCTTGGGCGTCATCCCAGTGGTACGATAAGCGGCTATAACGTGAAAGATGCTATATGGCGCAGACGCCATGTAATGGTGGATGGAATCTGTGTCAATTATAAGCTCAACTTACTTTCTAAACAAAAGTTTTGAGTTAAAATTGCTAGGTCTCAGGATTTTACTATAATTGTATTCAAAAGCACTCTCCGCAAAATAAAAGGAGCCCAAGCCATCCTTTGATTAGCCATACATGTTTAATTATTGCATTCTGTGTGTTGGCTTGCTGAGCACGGGGTCGGAGTGCTCATTCTCGCTCTTGCGATACAATTCAGAAACAGGAGTTCAAGAACACTACGCCTACGAGGAGGCCCCGCCAACATCGACTAAGCAAAGGCGCTAATTAAGGCGTAGGCCTCGGTGGTTAGGCATAGACAAGTAGACCCTAGGCGTTGTGTACATTTATGTTGCCGACCGGTGGCATATATTGTACACATTACCCTACCGCCGCTTGCACGTGGATTTGGGTTTGCTTTTGCTGTATTTCATTGTGCGTATTTGTAATCATGACATTTGGCCTAGTCGGCCCTTTTGTAAACTATCACCCGACGTGGTGTATTTCATTTTATGTAATATAATGGATGATTATGCGATGTATGAAATGAATCAAGCAATGTACTGTGTGCACTAACTCTCGATCCAGGATTAGTGCGGTGAAACACGAAGATTCGGATTGAAAATCCGGTCTCACAAATACGTATCGAGCATACGACCGTAGGGTAAAAGCCTTAGGATGGGTTAGGATCACAATGTTTATAAAACCTATAAAAAGAATTTCGAAAAATATAAGGATACTATCTCTTTTCGTACCCTTCTTAGATCTGTTCTATTCCATTGTTCTTTTAAATACTTTAAAAGATACTAACACTAGTAACCTGATTTCCAGATGGCAGGCGCAGGAGATGAAGGACACTGGGACTACATAGCCCACGGTGTCAATGAGGGGGAGTTTGCTACCATTTTGCGCAAGCTCCTACACTATCTGGAGTTCAAGGACCAGCCCATCTACAGGGGATTGAAGGTTACCACCGGAGGAGAAGAATCCTGGGTTATGGAGGTATTCATATACCCAAGGGATGAGCTCGATCCTTCTCACGTGTTCACATCCGAGCACCGGAGGAGTACTCGGGCCGCTGCGATCCAAGACGCTGCTCGTCTAGCCGCCGCACGGCTATGCGACATATACCGGGCCCCCCTGCGCCATGCCCCATACTGCTACCACCCCACACGCCGAGACGGAGCACAGTACAATGAAGTCACCATGCCGGAGAATGAGGACGACCCGATGCTCACGCATCAGGTTGAGCTCACCAGGGCCATGGGGGTGGCCCACACCGTTGCCTTGGAGGAGATCTCCTCCCTCCGCCAGCAGCTCCTCACCAGGCACGTCTCCATGACGTCTCTCCAGCAGCAGCTCGCCCAATGCGAGCAAGCCTTGGCGGAGGCCAAGGCGGCAGGCACGCCGCCAGTGGCTCAGCCTCCACCGGCCTGCACTGCAAAGACCGGTACCTCCTCCGCCAGGGTCAGGCCCCCGCACCCTATTGACCGCGCGCAAGAGCGCGCGACCTCCAGGACCACAGGCTGCGTTCCGTCGGACAAGGCCTCCCCCAAGCCGTAGCCCCCCAAGCACTCCATCGGACTATGACCCATCGGAGGGTAGTGGTAGTCGGTCCCGCTCCCGCTCGCCACACTATAGTCCCTCCAACTATGGTGCCTGGTACACGGAGGAGTAGATGGGATCGTGATGTACTTGCAGTATGTGATGCAAGTACTAAATTTATGTATCTTAGTGGTTGTATCCGTTCTTTCTATTTCGTAGTTGCGGACCTATGAACTTTAATTATTATGATGTAATTGTAAGCCCAGCATAAAAGCTGGCTATGTAATTGTTGGTGTGTTTAATGAATGGCTGGATATCGGCCTTATGATTGGAAATTGCCTCGTCATGGTTTTTACTGCTTTCTTTTGTATGGGTTGGCACCCCTTGTTTTTCCTACATATAGAAATAGCACTGAGTATAAAGCTACCACTACAGATGGCCAGCCGAAGAACTACCAGGGCTCAGACTAATACAAACCCCGCCGAGGTAGACTCAAATCGTGGGGTTCTCACTCAAGATCGTGCGCGAACTCAAGACCAGGAAATGACAACCTTCCAAACCTCCGAACACCCTACAATGGCCCAAGTTATGGCACAACAAACTCAGATTTTGCAAGCCATATATGCGGGACAGCAAGGAAGCTCGAGAGGGCATAGAGTGACTTGGGAGATTTCAGAGGACAAGGCCAATCACATTTACATCGGCGAAAGAACCACTGGAAGCCGAGGACTGGCTTCGAGATATTGAGAGAAAGCTGCGCCTAATTAAATGCGCAGAGGAAGACAAAGTCATGCTCGCTGCACACCAGCTGCAGGGCGCCGCTGCAGCTTGGTGGGAGAATTACTTGGCCGCCAGGGGCCAGGAGGATGCCACCACAGAAACCAACACAGAAGCAGTTCCTTGGGAGGAATTCAAGACCGCTTTCAAGGCTAACTTCGTTCCAACCGGAGTAATGCGGATGAAGAAGAATGAGTTTCGCACATCAAGCGGGAATAGGTCAATAAATGAGTAGCTTACCAAATTCACACAATTGGCCCGATATGCCCCAAAGGATGTGGAGGACGAAGAAGAAAAGATTGATAGATTCTTTGAAGGAATGAACGAGGAACTACGAGTTCAGCTGATCACTCAAGATTTCACCAGCTTTCATCAACTGGTGAATAAGGCACTGATTCTGGAAAATGAGAGGAAGAACTTGGAGGCCAGCCGCAAGCGAAAGCTATCGGCTCAGCGCCCCCAAGGAAGGTTCGTACAGAAATTCTTCAGCAACCCCTCCTTTTCAAAACCCTATCAATCGAGTGCTTCAACTCCAACCCCTCGACCAAGTGGAAGTTCATCTCAAGCTCCGCGCACCGGGGGGCAGTACACGGGTAGCAACCCAATGGCCAACGTTACATGTTTTGGTTGTGGAGAAAAAGGGCACTATGTCAGTAAGTGCCCACAAAAGCAAAACGCCCCCGGGCGCAGTCAGGTTTCAGCCCCCAACAAGGGGTATCAGAGTTCACAAGGCAGTAAAAGTGTACCAGCCCCAAATCGCGGTCGGGTCAACCACATTACAGCTGAAGAAGCTCAGGAAGCCGCTGGAGTCCTTATGGGTACGTTTTCTGTTAAAACCATACCCGCACAAGTATTATTTGATTCTGGAGCTTCCCATTCATTTATATCAAAAGGGTATGCCGACAAGTTGGGGTTACCAGTATATACTCTAAAAAAACCAGTGGTGCTTAGTTCACCAGCTGGTCCAATTACTACCACCTCAGTGAGCCCTGGGGTAGCAATTACTATGGAAGGATGGGACTTCTTAGCGGATCTAATAGTTTTACCCTCCCAAACTCTGGACATTATACTGGGGATGGATTGGCTCGCAAAGTATCAAGGGGTCATAAGCTGTGCCACTAGGAAGGTCAAGTTGACCAAGTGTCCTGGGTTAACAATAGAAGTGAAGGTGGATCGCCCGTACCGCTGGGGTAGGGCAATCTATTATTGTGAAGATGTGCCATTAGAAGGAATGACTGTGGTACAAGACTACCCTGAAGTATTTCCCGAGGAATTGCCAGGCATGCCACCAGACAGAGATTTGGAATTTGTCATCAACCTAAAGCCCGGTGCTGCACCCGTCTCCAAGAGACCATACCGGATGACGGTGGATGAGTTAGAAGAATTAAAGAAGCAACTATATGAGCTGCAAGATAAGGGGTTCATTAGGCCGAGTTCCTCGCCGTGGGGATCTCCAGTATTATTTGTGAAGAAGAAAGATGGCACCACTCGGATGTGTGTGGATTACAGGGCCCTAAATGAAGTAACCATCAAGAACAAATACCCACTCCCCAGGATTGATGATTTATTCGATCAACTTGGTGGAGCCACGGTATTCTCCAAAATAGACCTAAGATCGGGCTATCATCAACTGAAGATTAGAGCTGAAGATATACCTAAGACGGCTTTCACCACTAGATATGGGCTGTATGAGTTTACAGTCATGTCTTTTGGGTTAACCAATGCCCCAGCCTACTTCATGAACCTGATGAACAAGGTATTCATGGAGTATTTGGACAAGTTTGTCGTGGTCTTTATTGACGACATCCTTATATACTCCAAGAATCTTTGAGGAGCATGCGGAACATCTGCACTGGTGTTGGAAAGGCTAAAGGAGCATCAATTATATGCAAAATATAGCAAGTGTGAATTCGCTGCATGACATTAGTTTCTTGGGACACATAGTGTCAGCGAGAGAGTATCTGTTGATCCCGCCAAAATAGTAGCAATCATAGAGTGGCAGCCCACCTTCCACATCAAGTGAGGAGCTTCCTCGGATTGGTGGATACTACCAAGATTCATAGAAGGATTTTCTCGGATTGCCGTGCCAATGACTCAATTACTCAAGAAGGAGAAGCAGTTTGAATGGACCAGGCATGTGAAGAAAGCTTCCAAGAGTTGAAGAAGAGATTGACTACCACGCTGTGTTAACCACGCTGATGTGCGCAAAGATTTTGAGGTATCTTGTGATGCCTCACATCGGGGCTTGGATGTGTACTAATGCAGAAGGCAAGGTAGTGGCATATGCGTCTAGGCAGCTTCGCCCTCATGAAGCCAACTACCCTACCCATGACCTGGAATTGGCATCAGTAGTACATGCATTGAAGATTTGGCGGCATTATTTGATTGGTAACCATTGCGATATATATACAGATCACAAAAGCCTCAAGTATTTCTTCACACAATCTCATCTTAATTTGAGGCAGAGAAGATGGTTAGAATTAATCAAGGATTATGATATAAGTGTACACTACCACCCTGGGAAGGCCAATGTGGTAGCGGATGCATTAAGTCGTAAGGCTTATTGCAATAATCTTATGGTACAAGAACATCAACCTGAGCTCTACCAGGAGTTAAAAGCTTTGAATTTGGAAATAGTGGGGCCAGGCACTCTAGCCACCATGGAAATCCAATCAAGTATAGAAGAAATGATTATGACGGCACAGCAAGATGATCCAGCTATTTTGAAATGGAAAAGATTAAGGGAAGAAGGGAAGGCACCCAACATGAATATTGACCATGAGGGTACTCTACAATACGGAACACGTATCGTGGTCCCACATCAAAAGGATCTTAAGAATCTGATACTGAGAGAAGCTCATAGCTCCCCCTATTCCCTCCACCCCGGGAGCACCAAGATGTATCAAGACATGAAACAATTTTGCTGGTGGCCCCGTATGAAGAGAGACATAGCTGAACATGTAGCTTTGTTGTGATGTGTGTCGAGAGTGAAAGCGAAACATCAGAAGCCAGCAGGACTACTACAACCATTGAAAATACCCCAGTGGAAGTGGGAAGAAGTCGGGATGGACTTTATCACAGGACTTCCACGAACCAAATCAGGATATGACTCCGTATGGGTCATAATTGATAGGCTGACTAAAGTGGCACACTTTATCCCAGTCAAGACAACCTACAAGGGAGATAAATTGGCAGAGCTGTACATGTCACGCATTGTATGCTTACACGGCATACCAAAGCGGATAGTCTCGGATCGAGGTTCCCAATTTACCTCACATTTCTGGCTAGTTTACATGAAGCTCTGGCACCCACTTGGATTTCAGCACCGCCTACCACCCCCAGACAGATGGTCAAACAGAGAGAGTAAACCAGATATTAGAAGACATGCTTCGGGCTTGCGCCTTGGATTTTTCCAAGGATTGGGATAGATGCTTACCCTATGCTGAATTCGCCTACAACAATAGTTATCAAGCCAGTCTTCAGATGTCGCCATTTGAAGCATTGTATGGCAGAAAGTGTCGAACTCCTCTAAACTGGTCAGAAGTAGGAGAAAACTATGTTTTTGGGCCAGACACTTTAAGGCAGGCTGAAGAAAAGGTTCGCCTAATTAGAGATCGACTGCAAGCAGCCCAGTCCAGCGCAAAAGTTATGCGCATAAGAGAAGAAGGCCACTAAGTTTTGAAGTGGGAGATCATGTTTATCTGAAGGTATCACCCTTGCGAGGAGTTAGACGATTCAAGGTCAAAGGCAAGCTTACCCCACGATATGTAGGACCATTCCCAATTGTGTCTAAAAAGGGGGAAGTTGCCTACCAGCTGGCGTTACCTCCGAATCTATCCGACATACACGACGTCTTCCATGTGTCCCAACTGAAGAAGTGTCTACGAGTACCTGAGGATCAAGCTCCGTTGGAAGCAATCGAGATTGAGGAAGACCTAACCTACAAGGAGCGTCCGATCAGGATCCTGGATACCGTGGAAAAGAAGACGCGAACTCAAATCATTCGCATGTGCCGGGTACAATGGAGCCATCACTCCAAGAAAGAAGCTACCTGGGAGCGTGAAGACCAGCTACGAAGAGATTACCCCGACCTGTTCACTAGTTAAGTTGAATCTCGGGGTCGAGATTCTTTTAAGGGGGGTAGGTTTGTAACATCCCAAAATTTTGAAATTCGAAAATGTGAAGCTTTTGAGTTATTTTACAATATGTTTTATTTGAATTTGGAGTTTGTGATGTTTTTTCTGAGAAATGTGGTGAAGGTTTCAAAAGTTAAAATGATCCAGGAGAAGAAATCATATTTAATTAGTAGAAAGTCAAGATTTAAAATGAGAATCTGAAAAGATGATCCATGAAAGTAAAGAAAGAGATTTGATTTAGGGCATACAATATTATTTTTGAAAATGAGGGCATGAAAAACAATGGAAGCAAGTAAAGTGAATACCAACATCGGTTGGGAAAATTTTATTAAGTCAAAAATGTTATAAGGAGCTTCGGTGCATTTTCCTGAAATTTTTAGAAGTAATTACATATTTTTCCAAGGCGAAATGGATTTCTGGGCTTTTCTGAAAATCCAGAACTCAGTAAAGAAAATAGAAATTCCAGCACTCCCTCTCCGTTCGACACGTGGGCGGCCAGATCCCCGCCGGAAACCCGCCTACCCTCTCCCATCGGCCGACACGCGTGTGGCCCGATCCGCCCTCCCGCGCGCGCCGGCTCTATCCGCACCGGCCGCGCCTTCCCTCTCCTCTCTCGCTGGACATGGCCCGCCTGTCGTGGCCTTCTTCCCCTCGCCCGACTCTCTCTCTGCGATAGACACTGCGCGCGCCTCGTGGCGCGCATGCGGCGGCCGCCGCTGTGTCGCCCGTCGCCATGGTGGAAAAGCACGCGAGCCGACGCCATCCACGAATCCACCGCCTCGCCACGGTTCGCGCCACCGCCCGGTTTCTCTCGCCCGTCGCCGCCGGCCACGTGGCGCCGATCTTCTGCCCAGCTCCCCCCTCGCGCGTGAGAGACAGCAAAAGCGGAGGAGACCGCGCGGGCGTGGGCATGCGGCGTCATGCACAGTGCACCTAGCATTAATGCCGCCCGCGTCACACCCCCCTGCCTCCGCCACCTGCTCCGACGCGACCGCGCGGGAGCCGCCCGTTGCCAGCTCCCCTCCTAGCAGGTATATAAGGCAATGAACCCTCCGTTGAGTTCCCCACAAGTCTGTAAAATACAACTTGGCCCAGTAGATTTATCAAATCCGGACTCATCTCACTGGTAGTGGATTGATGGGGTTATGCTATGGCAAGGGGCTTGAAGGACACCGTGTCGGGTGAAGTTTCTCGCCTTGCGCTAGCGCAGAGGGAGGGAAGCCCGTGCGCTAGTAGCGGAGAGAAACATCCTGCAAACAGATGGGGCCCATCGCAAATGGGAGGTTACCCATAATGTGAGGTGAGAAAGGGACTAGATACTTTGAAAAGTCACCGTGATGGTGCGCTCAACCACACGTCTAAGGAATCGTGTGGGTAACGAGTTGATTGTCTCTTGTGGTGAAAGTGTACAAACTCTGCAGAGTCAAAACTATTCGAATAGCCGTGCCCACGGTCATGGGCAGACATGGGAACATAACTAGATATAGTTCTGTTTACAAAATAACTAGAACTTGGGAGAAGGAAAATTTGAAGGGCGAAGGACTGCCTGGATTTGGAATTGTCCTGGGCGTCATCCCAGTGGTACGATAAGCGGCTATAACGTGAAAGATGCTATATGGCGCAGACGCCATGTAATGGTGGATGGAATCTGTGTCAATTATAAGCTCAACTTACTTTCTAAACAAAAGTTTTGAGTTAAAATTGCTAGGTCTCAGGATTTTACTATAATTGTATTCAAAAGCACTCTCCGCAAAATAAAAGGAGCCCAAGCCATCCTTTGATTAGCCATACATGTTTAATTATTGCATTCTGTGTGTTGGCTTGCTGAGCACGGGGTCGGAGTGCTCATTCTCGCTCTTGCGATACAATTCAGAAACAGGAGTTCAAGAACACTACGCCTACGAGGAGGCCCCCGCCAACATCGACGGAAGCAAAGGCGCTAATTAAGGGGTAGGCCTCGGTGGTTAGGCATAGACAAGTACACCCTAGGCGTTGTGTACATTTATGTTGCCGGGACCCTGGTGGCATATATTGTACACATTACCCTACTGGCCGCTTGCCTGTGGATTTGGGTTTGCTTTTGCTGTATTTCCGCTGTGCGTATTTGTAATCATGACATTTGGCCTAGTCGGCCCCTTTTGTAAACTATCACCCGACGTGGTGTATTTCATTTTATGTAATATAATGGATGATTATGCGATGTATGAAATGAATCAGCAATGTACCTGTGTGCACTAACTACTGATCCAGGGATTAGTGCAGTGAAACACAGTAAGATTCGGATTGAAAAATCCGGGTCTCACAGCAGTGAAACGACCTGGCTTTCTTAACCCGGACGCGGAAGTTAAGAAATCGTGTGGGTAAAGCTGAGCACACACTGCAGAGTCAAATAAATGGTATTCGAATACGCCGTGCTCCCGGTTATTGGAGTCGTGTCACTTGGGTGATTCCAGTAGCAAAGCTTAAGTAGTTTTGTACATGCTTTAACTTGTTCAGTTGGTTAATTAACCATTGTTGAAAACCCCCGAGATCTTGAGAAGTAGTTTTGGGTCGGTTTTATAAAAAAGTTTGCAAATAAAACTGCATCCACTCAATGTTAATAAACCAAGTATACTCCCTTCCTTTGTTGGTCCGTGCAAATAGTAAGTTAGGGTTTCCCTTGTGATTTGCTGAGTACGGGGTCGGAGTACTCAGGCTTGCAAAATGCCACAGATACCAGAAGAAAAAGAAGGCAAATTTCAAGATTTCGTGCGAGGAAGGTCTCCCCGTCGAGAACCCGTGGCTTTAGGTCTTGGCCGCGCTCAAGCGGATTCTGGAGTTTTTGTGATGTAAGTATACTTTGGGCTTGCACGCCCCGCTGTCGAAAAATGGATGTTAATCCTTATGTAAAATATATGCTGGACTTTTGTTGTAAGCATGCAATGGTATATTCTTGCGCGACGTTCCATAACTGTTCATGCGTGAATAGTTACGGAATGCCATGTCCGTACGCGCCCCTGGAAACGGGGGCGTTACAGGATCTGGAGCAGTACTAGACTGCACCAGCAGTCCAGCACTGGCAGCTGGCAGGCACGACGACACCACCGCGATGTGGCGCTAAATCGGCGGCATCAGCGCGACCAACCGCATGCAATCACCATCGGCACTTCGCCGAGCAGCCGAGCAGTACGTTGACACGGCAGGTCATCACCGTTGTCAGGGAGTCCACTGACTCGTTGACTTTTTGTGATGGCCATTCTACATCGATGACGATGGCCATTCCAACTGAGCTTACCGTGTAAGTTTCTGATTGTAATTTTAGCTTACGACTACAATCGCATTATAGCGATTGTTAGTTGTTTTTAAAAAAAGTAGAAAAAAATAAAGAAACATTATATCATCATAGATAATGCAAATTAACAATAGACGAAAGAAAAGACAAAAAAATAAAATCTCAAAGTCAAATTAAGCCGAAATTAGAAGCCGACACATTCTAAATAGTTTCTAGCTTAAATTAGCCAAAAGCTAACATAAACCAGAAGCTGAAATTGTTTAAAGTGGGCCCAATGGCTGGGTTCTTTCCGATTTTGGCTTTGACTTATCACTTTATACTACAGTAGCTAACTTTCAAACGTTGTGTCTTTTTAAGGTGGGGTCTACAAATCAATTGTAATAGACACTGTATCGAGTTTAGATGTACCTGCTAAAATCGCATGTGATTTTTTTCTCTTTGTACTGTCTCTTGCAAACGGTCAGAATTCAAAAGTCATATACTAAAAGTCAAAGCCACAGCCTAAAAGAACTCATATGATGAAAGAACAGTTTGTGATGGTAGAGGAATAAATAGCCACTTTTCCTATTTGTTCCTGTACAGGACTCTAAGTCGTTTTTTACCCTTTTATTTATACTCTCGTGGTGAGCTGACGATCCTGCTTTGTATCTCTTCTTGTATAGTGATCATGTTCATTGCGCGTATATCTTTTTTCTCACAAGGGATTTTTTAGTTAAAATACATACATACATACATACATACATATATATATATATATATATATATATATATATATATATATATATATATATATATATATATATATATATATATATATATATATAGGACAGTGTTTCATGCACCATGGTGCCTAGGCACCAATATCAATACCCGTTGATTTGCTTGAGATTCATAACGTTTGATGTGGGTATCTTCATATACCCATAAAAAGTATATTTGAGATGTCAAACTCGAAAAATTTAAATTCAACTTCAGTTTAATTAGTTTGAACTATTTTTATGGTATATACTCATCTGTAGTTGCATTGAACTCAAAAGTAGTTCAAACTAATTTGAACTGAGTTCAAAACTTACTTACCATAAATATATCAAGGGTATAAAACATTTTCATACCCAAACTCAAAAAATTATCATACACGTGTATCGGATGTTGGTGCCTTATGTAATTTTCCTATATATATATATATATATATATATATATATATATATATATATATATATATATATATATATATATATATATATATATATATATAGGACATGAAATAGGGCACCATAGTGCCCTGCACCAAGCCTCTCTGTCTTTAGATTGTTTTTAGATGCGTGCAGTGCAATATATCAAGCAAACCTATTAAGATTTATTAATTCGAAAAGGCATCAATTTGGAAAGGAATCAATCATAGATGGAAAGTTTTAATTATGAAGCTTGGGCACCATGGTGCCTCTGTTATTTTGCCTATATATATATATATATATATACATATACATATATGTATATATGTATATAGATACATACATACATACATACATACATACACACACACACACACACACACACACACACACATATATATATATATATATATATATATATATATATATATATATATATATATATATATATATATATATATATATATATATATATAGGAAAAATCCTAATTACTCTCGGTGTAGTTACTCCTAACTATCTACCGTCCATCCGCCTCCCTATGTCTCTGGTGATCAAGTTAGTGGATGCAGTTAGTACCGACAGTGCAACTAACCAAGTATGATGTAATTAAGTAAAGAAGGCACGTGATTATCGGCCACTATATGCACGCCTAAAGCGGTTAAGTGTATGTGCATACTCCTTTTTATGGGAGAGACTCCATTATTTTTTAACAATGGAGTATGTTATCTGTACATGCATACTCCATTGTTAAAGTAGTATTGTGTTCAATAAAAAAGAAGTATGTACAAATGCTTATCTCGATACATAGCATTCTGATGCCTGACATCATGCCATCTTAGAAACTTAATGGAGTATGTACACATAACAATGGAGTATGCATCGTACAGATAACATACTCCATACTCCAATATAATAGAGTCTCTCCCATAAAAAAATGAGTATGCACATACACTTACCCGTTTCAGACGTGCATGTAGCTGGCCGATAATCACGTGCCTTCTTTACTTAATTACACCCTGTCGGTATTAGTGCATCCACTAACCCGATCACCAGAGACATGGGAGGCGATGGACGGTAGATAGTTAGGAGTAACTATACCGGGTGTAGAAAAAGCTTCCTATATATATATATATATATATATATATATATATATATATATATATATATATATATATATATATATATATATATATATATATATATATATATATACACACACACACACACACACACAGGGTCAAGGCAATGGTATTTTAAGGTAGTTTGCCAAATACCAAAAATTCCATTGGATCAAAACCGCGGTGCTTGGGAAAGCAGTTTAGGTGAAAGAGATGGTGAGAAAATCAAGTGGATCAAAGGCTAAAGACTTAGCAGATTCAGGTTTATATGCTTTGAAAAGCGTGCATGATTTAAGAGTGTGAGTAAAACCCATGTTATGTGTAGTTAACGAGTTTCTCCCAAATATGTTTGTAGATAATATCTATTAGGTTAGATGTGGGTTAGCTGCCTCATCTATTTAACAGGTTGGTAATGAAAGATTGTAAAGAAACCATCAAAACCATTCCAACCTTGTGTTCTTGGAATAGAGTTACAGAACAGTGAGTGTTGTGGTATACTATCTTGCCCTCAAGGTGAAATAGTTGTAAAAACTTCATCTTCAAGTAGCAATGGATAAACTTTGTTCATCACTCATGGTGTCTTCTTATTTTGGTTGCTTTGCTCTTGTTCTTGTTGGTTTTGATCTCTTCTCTATCTTGATCTTGTTGTGTACCAAAGACATGTAAGTGATGGAAATCAAATCTCATCTATCTCAGCATCAAGTTTTGCAAGCTTTCAAAGTTGTCTGGTTTTTCTTTGATTTATCTTCATCTTGAGATTTCTTAATCCTAGCATTTTTGCTTCGAATCTTTGGGAGAGATAGCTTGTTGTGACATGTAAAAATTCATCTTGAACTATCTTGGCTATTCTTTACCCACTAGTAAGTTGTCTCTTAAGATTTTGAGTTTTGTCTACTATTAGTGCACACTTGCATATTTTGATGAAAGGTTGGGAGTTTGGTGAGGATCATCTCGATTCTTGGATGAAATAGGTTCCTAGACCTTCAGTAAAGTGTATGTAAAGTTTGATATAATTTGATCATGGATTTTGAAGATTGCACCAAAAGTGGTTTGGACCTAGACTGATTTTTTGTTCTAGGAACAGAAGAGCTGTCAGAATGTTCTTAAGCCCGGTCAGACAACCCAAGTGCAGAGCTAAGCTCTTTAGTTTTTGAGGTTATTATTTTGCTCTAGCCTTTTAATTTTGATTTTTATAGCTTTATAGCTATTGAAATAAAAAAAATTATGAATACTTGAAAATAATTTTCTGAGATATCATTCGCTTGGTCCTCTCTGTTGGCATTACCGGTACGACGATATGTCTCTAGGTCCAATGGAGATTGAGGAGCAGCGCTACATTCATAGACGGAGAGTATCGAACCTACTAATAACGTAGTAGGTAGCACAGTCTCATAGATGAAGAGTATGGAATCTTCTAGTAACGTAGTTGGTAGTACAGTCGAGGGACTCGTTTAAAACAAAAGAATTTTATAGAAAATAGTTTAATTTGTTTAGAAATTGAGAAAAAGAAACAATTTAGTTTCTTTATAAATCAAAAAAATTCTTGCGTTCCAAAATTGTACGCTGCAGGTCAACACGTACGTGTGTAGAAGCGCATGGTTGCCACTAGTTCCAACCCACTTTTACCCATATCTATCTATTACTATTATAAAAGAAAGAGTTAATGGTTGTACATTTATTCTCCTCCAACCGCTCTATTCACTCAATTTCTCACCATTCTTTACTTTTCAACGGATCAAATCAACTCTTTTCTATAGCATAATTACCTTATATTCAAAGAGTTCTATTGCAATGTATGGGTACGTAACTAGACTACGTAAACTACGTATCTAGTCTTGTTAAATATACATGGGTTGTAATTTTGTGATCAAGTGATTTTGGCAAGGTGCAGGTGAAGTTGAGTTTCTTACTATCTATGGGCATGTTTGAAACGTAGAAATATTATAGAAATTTTGCGGAAACTTCATAATATATAGTTCAACTCCTATATAAATCGAAAAAAATCTGCCAGGTTGCAAAACATAACAAGTACTGATCCATAACCGCTTCAATGAGGAAGCTTCCTGCCCTGAGATGATCTCACCATGCATAAGGGCAGCTGGTAACGTCGTCCTCCGGTAGATACAAAGTTGTTCGGCACCGCCAAATCAAAACAGGTGACGAACAGATTGAGAGAGCCAGATAAAAAAAAGTCTCACCCACACACCCAGTAAGCAAAGGATTACTAGCTAGCATGGATTCGAACGCGACTTTCTTGTTCCCTTTTTATGTTCCTCTCATGTTTCTATTCACGTGGCGAAGATCTAGATCACTCTGAATTCACTAGCAAAGAAGCGAGTGACTCTAGATAAATGCCCCATCGACGGGAACATGAGGAAAACAAGAAAAAGGGAACAAGGAAGCCGTGTTCCTGATCCGCCTCTCTAGAGCCTCCACTACATGCTCTTGTCTTGGTTAGCTTTCCAGTCGGTGCCAAGCTTTTAGATAACTCAACGTATTTTTTTGGATTATAATTTATAGCTTTTATCTATATTTTTAAAAATGGTAATAGATAATAGAGATATAGATCTAGATGTGACACACGATTTTAAGTTTATGAAGCCGTTTAAAGAATATGTCTCAAAAAACCGTCCTATTTATTTAAATTTTCAGAGAAGCCAAAAGCAACAGTAGAAAAAACCAAAAAAAAAACAGATCCAATATCTATGATCCATACGAGCTACGAGCTGTAGGTATCAAAAAGATGATATAGATGAGCTTGTGCACAACGTATATGTAACCTCTCCAATAATCTCGCCGAAAAGGATGAAAAAATAGGCCGTAATTGTTGTACTAGCTCGGGGACTCGACGTGTTAACAACTCAAGAGAAGCCAGCCTGGCCTAGCTGTCTGCCGTGTGCACACTACCGAAACAGAGAGAGAGAGAGAGAGAGAGAGAGAGAGAGAGAGAGAAGGAAATGCGCATGCACAGGAGCGTTAGTTCGGAGGTCGTAAACCGCTTACTCAGAAGCATCAAGGAACAATACAATTGGAATATCCAGTTACTAACATATTCTGCTGAAAACATAATGTTTGGGGGGCTCCTACCAACTAGCGTGTACATACATAGATTAGCCTTACCTTGTCATATGATGCTTCGTCAACTGCCTCATCTTCAGATCTTAAGAGAGGGCCCTAATTGTGTACTTATTCTATTCGAAATGACTAACGTCTAACTACCGCGTTCTTGATCTTTAATCTTTTTTCTGGTGAAGGACCCAATTCTTGATCTAGGAAAGGATGCCTTGCACATGCGCACGCAACAGCGAAATCACTGGCGGTCGCAGCCATAGCCACGAGGAGACTGCATGCGTGCTGGGGGCTAGCCCTGATCGAAAGCATTTGAATCGATCTTGGTTGGTCTTTTCATGGATCGATCAGTGCTTCAAACTCTAGACGATCGATGCTCCCTCTGGATCCGTCCTATATATCGTACGTGCTGTTGGGCATGTGTACTAATCATTCGATAAATTATTCCGCCGGCTGCCGCCGCTACCGACAAAGCTGCTCTGGCTCCGTTCGAATCGATCCACCAAACATGCTTGGCGTTTGGTGGTGACCATGCTAGGACCATCTAAATATTGGTAATCAATCCTCGCACTAGAATATTCATTTTAAATGGCTTTAGCTTCTGATTTGTTTTGGTTTTTAATTTATTTAAGTTAGAAATCACTTAGAATATATCAAATTCTAATTTCGATTTATTTTATTTTTTTTGGCTTTTCTTTTTTCCCTTAGTCTTTTGTATTGTATGTGACGATATAGTATTTTTTATTTTTTTCTTAGAAAAAACTAACAGACGATACAGTACAATTTCTGTCATAAATCAAAAGGTCACAGCCAAAAGTTTAAGCCATGAGCCAGTTAGAGCGAGGCCTAAAACCCTGCTCAATTGGGCTTCAATGTTTAGCTTCTAACTTCTTAATTTCATCATTTACAAACTTTTTGAATTTTTTTGGCTCTTTTGCCTTTTCTTTTTTATCTGTATTGCTTTCTATTGCCCATGATGAGATAACCTATTTTTTATTTTTAAATTGTTAATTTTAATTATATTAAAAAAACTAATAATGGCTACAGTAAAAAACTTTAAATAATAAAAAACTAAAAGCTTAAACTTTAAGCTAAGATGCGCGCTACCTAAGTCATGGGAACCTCCCCGGCCTTGTCAGCTAGCTACTGCCCCACGACAATGCCGACCAAATAATTAAGAAAATCTTAATACAAATACGCTCGACATCTGTCGCTATGTACACCACTCGGTACTCGATCTCAGTAGTGCCGATGATCGTTGAGTTAGTGAAGCACAGACTTGACTCGTTGATCGATCGATGGATGATGGATCGAGCCAGCAACACGTAGGCTCTAGCCTGAAGCGTACGTGCGTGTCCGGGCTGCAGAACCGGGCGTAAACTCCGGCCACAAATCGAGAGAAGTTGCATGCGATTGCCGACGCGGCCGCGCGGTGCTGCGTGCCCCGCCGCAGTCAAACCGCGGGTGTGTTCGCTGTCGGAGCAGCCTCTCGCGGTCACAGACAAGTGGATTTTTCCGCACGTCTCTGTAGCACGACGGCGTCGTCTGATTCTAGGCCGGGGAGGAACCATGGCCGGCCTGCCACTACAACGATCTGCCCAATCCTCGTGCTCTCTCCCTCTCCGTATAACGCACGGCGAAATCAGTGATACGCCTGTCTGTTCGTGATATCCTTTCATTGTCCACGAAGAAGGTGTTAAGTCTCCATCGAACGATAGCCCTATTAGCTTTCGCTTCAAACTGTTTTCCTACGGTGTATAACTTTCAAATTATTTTAAAATAGGATTTATTAGTTAATTATAATATATATTATAGTAATTTTATTTATATCGACCAATATTATTAGCAAAAGCGAGTATACACGCTCTCGATGTAAGTTGATGCGCACCACACGCATGCTGTATTTACCGTTTCAAGATGCCCCAGAATAAGCTACGCCGAACGAGCCTCCACTAGAACAGATTAAGCACGAAATGTTTTAAGTCGATCAAATTACCACCGCGGGGCGCGCGCCTACCTACCCCGTTCGCGCGCTGCTTATTTATAGCGCGCGCGTCGCCACAAGGGCAGTGTGCTCTCCAGGCAAGCCACACCTGCAACAAACACAAACACCCCTGCTTGTCACTCATGCAATACTAGTAGTAGATAGCCTCGAGACTCGATTCGTCGACTTCGTTACCACACTACAATTCTACAAAGGCAAGCAAAGCAAACGAACAAACTAGTAGCTCTCAGGCCGTTGCATGCTTTTTTTTTTCCCATTACCAAGATAATAGAATTTATGTAATTTTGTTTTAGTGTTTTTTAGCTACTGTTATTACGGATCTACTGTTTTGTTCTTTGCCTCTGCTCCTATCCCTGGCCGTTGCATGCCATGGAGGTGAATGTGGTGTGTTCCAAGATCGTCAAGCCGTCCTACCCCAAGGGCGCGCCGCGCCCCGACACCACCGAGCACGTGCCCTCCTCGGTGTTCGACAAGGTCACGTACCACATTCAGATGGCCATCATCTACGCCTTCTCGCCACCGGCGCCCTCCACGGCCGACATCGAGCGCGGCCTCGCCGCCGTGCTGGGCGTGTACCGGCTCTTTGCAGGGCAGGTCCTCCCGGGCCCGGACGGCTCCCCGGGGGTCCTGCTGAACGACCACGGCGCGCGGCTCGTTGAGGCGTGCGTGGACGCCAACCTCGCCGACATCGCGCCGGCGAAGCCGTCGCCCGTCGTGCTGCAGCTGCACCCGTGCCTCGAGGGCGAGATCGAGGAGGTGGTGCAGGTGCAGCTCACGCGGTTCGCGTGCGGGTCACTCGCCGTCGGGTTCACCGCTAACCACGCCGTGGCCGACGGACACGCCACCAGCGACTTCCTCGTCGCGTGGGGCCGCGCCGCCCGCGGGCTCGCCTTCGGCCCGTCGCCGCCGCACCACCACCCCGACCTCTTCCGGCCGCGCGACCCGCGGCTCATCGAGTTCGAGCACCGCGGCGTGGAGTACTACCGGCCGCAGCCGTCCCACAACGCGGCCAACGACAACAAGGACGAGCACGGCGAGACCCACCACAGCATCGTCATCCACAAGGCCCACTTCACCAAGGACTTCATTGCCGGCCTCCGCGCCAAGGCGTCGGAAGGACGCGGCCGCCCGTTCAGCCGGTTCGAGACCATCCTCGCCCACGTCTGGCGCACCATGACGCGCGCGCGCGGCCTCCGCAACCCGCACCAGACCTCCACCATCCGCATCTCCGTCGACAGCCGGCAGCGCTTCGAAGCGCCGGCGGGATACTTCGGCAACTTGGTGCTCTGGGCGTTCCCGCGCGCCACGGTGGCCGACCTCCTGAACCGGCCTCTGAAGCACGCCGCGCAGGCGATCCACGACGCGGTGGCGCGGGTGGACGGCGCCTACTTCCGCTCGTTCGTGGACTTCGCGTCCTCCGGCGCCGTGGAGAAGGACGGGCTGGCTTCGACGGCCGTGCTCAAGGACGTGCTGTGCCCGGACCTGGAGGTGGACAGCTGGCTGACGTTCCCGTTCCACGAGCTGGACTTCGGCGCCGGGTGCCCGAGCTACTTCATGCCGTCCTACTTCCCGACGGAGGGGATGCTCTTCCTCGTGCCGTCCTACCTCGGCGACGGCAGCGTCGACGCCTTCGTGCCCGTCTTCGAGCACAACCTCGAGGCGTTCAAGCAGTTCTGCTACTCCACGGAGTAGCTAAACTGGCTGATCATGCGCGTATATTTTGCATGCATGCAAGTATTTCTCTGTATATTGACCGTAAGCATACAGTGCATTCCAGTACATACGTACCGTGTTCATGTTGTAGCGCATTGGTTTCCTGGTATCACTACAAGGATTCCTATTTATTGCAATGAAAAACTACAATAAAATATAAATAATTGCAATATTTAACCTTATTGCCACGAATTATTTTTTGAGGTGATAAGTATATCATATTGCCACGATTTTTGGTTGTTGCAATATTTTTATTTGAGTAAATTTCACAAAACTTCATGTTTTGTGATCTCAATTATACAAAATCATAAGGTTTTTGGCATGTGACACATAACACCAGATATTACGTTATTACAATTTCACAAAACCTCACCCCTGCGCCCCCTTCCCTCCCAATTCATCTCCTGCGCCACCCCCTATCCCGGGTTCATCCTCGTGCCGCCCGTGTTCATCTCATGCACTGTCACCCCCGGTTCATTTCCCACGCTGCCCCTGGTTCATCTCCCGCGCCGCACCCCCGGGGCCTATCTCCCGTATCGCTGCCCCCCACCCCCAGTCAGACCAGTTCGACCACTCTGGTCTTTGTTCGACCAAATTAGTAATTGACCATACTGGTCCTCGATCATGCTGGTGGTCGACCACGTTGGTATGATCACGTTTTTTCGACCACGTGGGAGATAAGCCCAGGGGGAGGGGGCCGGGGCAGTATGGGAGATGAACCAGGGTGGCAGTGCGAGAGATAAACCAGGGGCCAAAACCATCAGTGTTAAATGCAATCACATACGGTTTATATTTCTGTATTGCTACCAGCGCTAAAAACCATATGTGAAGAGAAAATATCACAGACGATTCATGGCAAACACCGTCTGTGATATTACCAAATATCACAAACGATTTTTTTACTTAAACCGTCTGTAATACTTCACAGACGATTTTTAATACAAACCGTCTATGATAAAAGTTATCACAGATGGTTTGTATTAATAACCATATGTGATATGTTTCCCACCTCGCAATACCTTAAAATTTCATAATCACCTGCCTGAGTCCAAGTAGGATTATACTCCAAGATATCTTTAGTAAAACGGGTACACGGTGTCCGTTTTCGACGTTCTTATACTCGTTAGAAAGCTAACAACGAGCTCGATCCAAAAAATGACCGGCTTGTGCCAGTCGCCCTCTAAGACCCCAAAATCGCCCATCTTTAGCTTCAAATTTATGTCACAAGTTTTCGGTTTTTATTTTTGCCAAAATTTTTGGTCTTCCCTTCAGATATATATATATATATATATATATAATTATGTATCATAGACGGTTTGTGGTTCAAACTGTTTATGATACTTATGTTTCACAGATGGTTTGTGGTTCAAATCATCTGTGATAATTATGTCCCTGACCACTGGGCCCGTCGATCCTCCCTAATCCAATCACAGATAATAGAAACCCACCAACCCCCACCCCACGGATCATAGCTCCACCTCTCTGTCCCTGCGCCAAAAAATTTTCAACTCCCGCCTCTCATTCCCCTATAAATACCCACCCGAACCCATCCCCTGCCTACTGCATGCACTCGAAGTCTCTCCAACCTCCTCACCGTCCTCTTCCTTGACCCTGACCCCGATGGCCCTTATGGATTATACAGCACGCAAGTCTTTAGGCAGCAAGGTGCCACGGAAGCAACTGGCTATCAAGATGGTGCTTAAGTCAACGCCTACGATAGTGGGCGTTAAGGACATCCAGCTCGCGCGCTGCTAGGATCTCTGCTTCTTCCATGTTCTTGTCATGTTTAAGAGTTAGGTTTGTAAGATTGGGAGATGAGTTCTTGCCATGTTTAAGAGTTGGATTTATAGAATTAGAAGATATGTTCTTACCATGGTCTTGCTGTGTTAGATGGGTAACCTAGTCATTATCTTGTGATGATGTAATCGTGTATTCTAATCTTAATAGAAATAGAATGTGTTGCTATATTTGCTACTGTATTTGCTTGTTTTCAAAGGACATAACTAACATTTCTAAGGCTAGCCGAGAAATAGAAAAAAATTAGGTATGGAATGAACTATCGCAGACAGTTTTGTGATATAAACCGCTTATGAAGGACTGTCACAGATGGCTCGAACCAAAAATCGTCTGTGCTACTCACACATCACAGACGGTTCTAGTTACCAACCGTCTATGATGGGCGAGTATCATAGGCGGACAAACCATCTGTGATATTCGCCCATCACAGACGGTTGGTAGCTAGAACTGTCTATGATGTGCAAGTATCATAGACGATTTTTGGTTAGAGCCATCTGTGATAGTATCCTTTACAAATGATTCTAAATACGAACCGTCTGTGATGACCTGATATTATTACTGACCCATAAAATCAGACATCTCATAAAACCGTCTGTGATGACGTTTTTGAATCGTCTATGGTGACCTATTCTGTAGTAGTGCACGTCAACTTGTGAGTGGGCCCTAGATATAAAAGTAGCTTAGAATTTGCTCGGGGTGAGGTTTTGTGAAACTGCAATACCATAATACTTATGGTTGTGTTGGTTGGAATATGTTCAAGATTTTCTAGAGAATGTGCGTACCAAGTTTTAAGTTATTTGTATCTACGGATCAAAAGTAACTTGGTTTTTTATTTTAAAATATTGTTTTTACTGTTCATCTTTTGTTTTTTAGCTTCTTGATTTGCTGTCTTTTGTGTTGGCTTTCATTGTAAATTTTCATAGCTTTATAACTATCATAGAGAAGGACTATAAGAATCATAGGGAAATATTTTGGAGAAATTGTTATCAGTGTGGCTTTTAATCAACCCCTTCTAATCGTGTTCTCAGCCCTACACAAATGTAATTGACTTTCTTTTATTGCGGTGGGCATGGAACGGAACATCCTGATCCTGTTTTCTTGTGTTCTCTTCTATGAGATGGGGCCAAGATCGTTTGAATTTCTCCTTGTTCTGTTAGAAAAGGATTGGATGCATAAACCCTTCCTAGCTAGCCTGCCCCGTCTGGGTCTTTCTGGCCGTCAGATGCGAATCATAGTGATTATTTGCGCAAGAGAAATTCAGATGGAAATCATAGCATAGTGAATAGGCAGGGCAATTAGTTGTTTTCTTATCAGAAAACACGAAATCTAGTAATACTGTAGTACTGTACTGCAACTGCATAAAAGGACTGTACTGTGTCCTTCGAAAATAAAGAATATTGTGCTGCGTCCAAGAAAAATTAAGAGCTGTACGGGAACTACGAAAATACAGTGAATTAGAAAGGCAGCAGCTGTACTGGAGGAGGAACTAAAGAGAACCGTTATGGGCTTATTCGCATTGGATGTGGCCATAGATTCTGACTGAAAATGACTTATAATAACTAAAAATAGTTTTTTTAAAAAAGAAAATAAGTGATGACGAAAGTGAGAAAGAGATATACGTATATGAGATAAGAGCAAGAGAAGTAGAGAGCTCGTCAAGGTTCTATTTCTTCAAAAAAAAAAAGCTTAAGTATTGTATTTCTAACTTTTTTCTATTGTTATTAGTATATAGCCAACGGTATTATCTTTCGTAATACCTCTTCAAATGCCTATTATCTTATCGGTTATTACTTCGTATTGTTGCTGATTTGTTCTACACATATATTATAAAATTTTGGATTACACTAGAAGCACCATCGGCTATCTGAATAAAATAATAAATAAGTATAACAAACATCGCGCATTCACGGTAATCATCTTCTGGGAACATTGTTGACATAGTAGAATTCTAGTCCCGTTCCAATCGATTTAGGCTTCTGGCTTTTATGTTTTAGAAGCTAGAAACCAAAATAAACATGCCAGCTTTTAAATTTTAACTTTTTCCTTTTTTTTTCTTTTTCGGCTTTTATCTTTTTCTTTTTTTATTAGGTGTTTTTTTAATTGAATAACTTAGAAAAAAAATTAACAATTGTTACAGTGTAATTTTAGCTAAAACCTAATAACCAAAAGTTAGAAGCCGTCAACCGAACCCAGTTAGAACGGGGCAATCTTCATGAATCGACACATTGGCTGGTTGGCTGGATTGGAACTGGACCCGGCCAGTACCTGCAAACTGAATCGACTTCCTACCAAGATTCCAGTAACGAGATGACCTGTCCGATTTCCAAACAGCCAGCAAAAAAATTTGGATATACTTGAGTAGTTGGCTTCTATGCAATCTGCAAGACCAAGTATTTCACCGTTGATTATTGCGCATGATTGCTATGGTATCGTGTAACATTGTGTTGTCTTGCATAGTTGCACATATATTGTAACGATCCATGTCATCATTGTTTATCTATTACTATTATAAAAGAATGAGTCGGTGGTTGTACGTTCATTCTCTCACAACCGCTTTATTCACTTCTCACCATTCTTCACTTTCCAATCAATCAAAATAACTCTCTTATATAACATAATTATCTATATATTCAATGAGTTCCGTTGCAACACACGTATACATAACTAGTTTTAGATAAAAGTATCAGTATGTAATTATTTTCTAATAAAACAGAAGAAATTCATGTTTTCTCAAATAATAAGCTACATTAGAATGTTACATAGAACAATAGCTAGAGATAATACAATATTATCACAACACCATTATCATGTAGGGCTACAGTCTTTAACAGGGCTGTACCAGACTGCCCAAATATTATAACACTTGAAAATAGAAGTGGTACTACCTAATAATTATATAAATACGGAAACTACGAGATAACGATACACTAAAATACTCGGGTTCACGTAAATGGCTACTGGCCGTCACCTACTCATCACAACTCCATATAGGGTATCCATCTCATATTCGTCATACTCCGAGTCCACTGCATTCCATTCAACATGATAGTTGTCCTCTGGGTAGGCTTCGCCAGAAGACTGACTTACCTCTCAACAAAGAAAGTTAATAACAAGGGTGAGCACAAAAGTACGCAGTAAGTATTAATAGCAACATGTAATTTTCATACCAACATTTCATCAGCTCAATAATCCTATCTTATTTGTCATCATTTTGAAAGTAAGTTTCTATGTGGTTAAAAGTTCCAATTAAAATTTATAAATACTAATCACTTGTATTCAGAGATAAGGCTATATATATATAGGATGCTGAAATAGGACACTATGGTCTCATCGAGCATTTGAAAGGATCCAGGTTAAAGACTTGCTAGCATTTCGTTTGATCAGCACGTACCAACTTGCACATTGTGATAGATCGGTCCATGTCAGTTTTTCGTTTTCCTGGAGAAGAAACTGTCTTGCGTGAGATGATGCTGGATTCTTTTAGCCTTATTACTTATAATTTATGGTTTTTACTATAATAACTAGATTTTAAATAGTGTACCTTCTCAAGACAGAATCAACCAGTTAATTGTAGTAGACACCGTATTGACTTCAGCTATACCGATCAAAATTACATGTAACTGTCTCTCTTCTTCGTACTCTCTCTCACGAACGGTCATAATTTAAAAGTCATAAGCAAAATGCTATAAGTCATAGGCTAAAAAGATCGAAGTGTCCTTCCATTTCCGTATGATCAATTAATTAGCTTTGTTTTTAATGGGATTTTAATCACTTGACTATCAGCTGGTCAGATACAAGATTCGTGGTACTAGCTCGACGTGCAAGTCATTCATGTTCGATGTTCTAAATTTGCCATCAAACTTTGTTTTTTTTTTTATAAAATCAAACTTTGTTAGGTCAGCGGAAGCAGTATGTGAAAAAGCAAAGAAAATAACACAAACTTGGGTCGTCATGTTTAGTCAGTTTCTGCATAGGCCTTAATTTCTAAGCCCATGTATACTTGTCTACCCTTATTCTATTGGGCCTGAACCAAGTCGACTACCACTTTCCTTATCTCGGATAGCCCATGCTGATCAGTTAACCTCAGGAGGTTAATCGAGAATCCTCTAAAAAAATTAGATTAATCCAGATTGGTTTATGCTCCGTTCGGTATTGACGTATTGCGGTATCTTTTCAAAATCATTCTTTTTTTCTTCTTTTGGATATATGCATAGTTTTTTTAGAAAGATATAAAAATTAGTTGGAATCATCTTTTTTAGCTGTAACAACAAAATCATATTAAAATTAGTAAATATTCATGTATCTGACTAATAGATCCTAAAGTGAAGCACATGACAACCGCAAACTTAAAACCCTTAGCGTTCTTGCATACAATTCAACCAGCACGATGCCCTAAAAAATGAATGTAGCTTTCCTGTTTCTCTTCTCTGTTTCCGTCCCTGTTCCCTCATATATGTCAGTAGACTATTCATTATACTTTATGTTTTTGTAAGCCTACAACAGCATCCACCACTTTCAGACTATTGACAGGTATGAAGGAACACAGGAAAAGAGCTGAGCTCCTAAAAAAATGCCAACTGTATTTCAACACTCCAGCGTGTACATTAGGCAATCCATGATGGATGCATGATGTTAATGTTTGAGACAAATGTTTGCAATGGAACTAAAATGATTCTCTTCTATTCATTCTGAAGGTTTGTACAAATATTTATAAGAGATGAAAAGGTGTCTGTATGGAACAGACACCTGTACAACATTGGGCGCTTTGTAATCGATGTTAACACTCCCTTGACCAATGTATCTTCACATGATCATCTTGATTCATCATCTTGAAATAAAACTCCTCCAAAACCCTGTAGGAAAAATATGAGGAGATATATTTGATAGATACGTTGTTAAAAACTCCTTTAAACCCGATGGGAAAATAAGGAGAAATTGATACAACATATAATGAGTATTGTCTCATTGTAAACTCATATGAGAAAAACCTTTGCAGGAGAAAACTCATAGATAGTTTAGAGGACAATATATGTCATTGATATCTCCTAAAAAAAACCTCGATGGGGAAAAATAGGAAATACGACATATGCTTATGCTAATATTGTCTCATTAAAAACTTTATATGAGAAACCTTGTGAGTAAAACTCATACAAAGAAAAGAGTGCAATATGATGCTTTGGACAAAGTAACATTTAGGAGATTTCTCCCCCTGAATCTTGCAAATCTCGAAGTCGTCGCATACCAATTCCTTGAACATATTTCTGGAACAAGGAAGCTGGTAAGGACTTAGTAAACAAATCAGCGAGGTTATCACATGATTTGGTTTGCAAGATATTTATTTCACCCATTTGTTTTAACTCATGGGGGTAAAACAACTTAGGAGAAATATGCTTGGTTATGTTGCTCTTGATGTAGCCTGTCTCCATCTGTGTAACACAAGCAGAATTATCTTCATAGATAATAGTTGGTGAATCGATGGCACCAATGCCACACGATTGTTGTATGTGGTTAATCACTCTGCGAAGCCAAACACATTCGCGTGAGGCCTCATATAGTGCAATTATTTCAGAGTGATTTGTTGAGGTAGCCACCAGAGTCTGTTTTGTAGACTTCCATGAAATGGTTGTTCCTCCGTGCAAGAACACAAAACACATGCAGGATCGGCCATTATGGGGATCGGATAAATAGCCGCATCGTATATCCAATCGATTAGGATCTGGTTCCTTTGGAAAAATAATCCTAGATCTCTTGTACCATTAACATATCTGAGGATATGTTTTACTCCCGTCCAATGCCGTTTGGTAGGAGCAGCGCTATGTCGAGCTAGCAAGTTCACTGCAAATGCAATATCAGGCCTGGTGCAATTTGCAAGATACATAAGTGCTCCAATGGCACTGAGATAAGGATAATGAGGTCCCAAAATCTCTTCTCCATCATCCTGTGGTCTGAATTGATCAGTTTCCATTTCTAGAGATCGAACAACCATAGGAGTTTTGGATGGATGTGATTTGTCCATATTGAATTTCTCCAATATTTTCTGGATATATGCTGATTGATGCACTAAAATTCCAGTGGGAAGATGCTCAAGTTGTAAACCTAAGAAAAATTTGGTTTGACCCAAATCCTTCATTTCAAACTCCGTCTTTAGATGATTGCGTGCTTCATCAATATCTTGTGGGTTCTTGATGATATTTAAATCATCAACATATCTCGATATGATGCAAAATCCCGTTTGGGACTTTTTGATGAAAACACATGGACAATCATCATTGTTAGTGTATCCCTTCTGCAAAAGGAACTCACTAAGTCGGTTATACCACATTCTTCCCGACTGCTTTAAGCCATAGAGTGACTTTTGAAGCTTTACACAATACATGTTGCGATTTGCATTTGGATCCGGTATAGAGATTCCATCAGGGATCTTCATATATATGTCCGAATCAAGTGACCCATATAGATATGCAGTCACTACGTCCATCAAGTGCATAGATAGACGATTTTGAACAGCCAGAGATATAAGGTATCAGAATATTATTCCACTCATAACTGGAGAATATGTTTCATTGAAATCAATGCCGGGTCTCTGCGTGAACCCTTGTGCTACAAGCCTCGCTTTATGTCTCACCACCTCATTGTTCTCATTCCGTTTCCGGACGAAAACCCATTTGAATCCCACAGGAAAGATTCCTCGAGGTGTAGGTATTGCATGAGTGAATACCTCTCTTTTAGTGGCGAGGTTATCTCTGCTTGAATTGCATCTTTCCATTGATTCCAGTCCAGCGCTTTGCACTCGCCATGGTCTTAGGATCTGGATCATTTTGGATGATTTCGCAATTGCTTGAGAGAAATAGATGTCGACGATTGTAGACTTTCGTCATATGATTCTCGATTCAATATAGTTGATGGAAATTTCAAGCACCCTTGTGATGTATCATTATTTCCCAAAATGATTGCATCGATGCGTCCGATGTCCCAACATCGATGGTTGAGTGCACTGTTGATGTGGGATGTGAAGGTTGAACCTCCACAGGTGTTTCTCAACGTAAGGTTGAGTTACATTTCTCAAGTTAGAAGATTTGTTCTTCCCTTTCCTTTGCTTGCTAGAAGTCGCATCCGTGGAAATAGCCGCATTTCTCCCCTCTTACTGGGAGTTGAGTAGTTTTATTTGGTACCTCTACTCTTTCCAAGCACATTTCTCGCAGGATTATAGGATTTTGTAACACCCTTATAATCGATAAATGCATCGGCATGTTATTTGCAATGTGTTGCAAATTAATGATCTTCGAACTTGGAGTTCGGTTTGAAATACGTGGATCGAGTTGGAGATGTCTATGGCATCCCAATTGATTTCTGGCATTTATTGTGGTTTTCAATTCCTCCCTAATGCCGGAAATGATCTTCATTGAAGATACAATCGCGCATCGGCGGTGAATAGATCCCCGTAAGGGGTTCCGTGTATTTAATGATCGACGAGATTGATATCCCACATAGATCCCCAATTTCTGTGTGGGCCCATAGGTGTACGCTGCGGTGGAGAGATCGATGCGTATGTAGCGCAACCGAACTTCCGCAGATGGGAAATATTTGGTGTATTTCCACGTACTAGTTGCAACGGGAGGTTGCATGGTATGCGATTGGGCGCAATTGAATCAAGTTAGCGGCGTGTAAGATCTGTGACCCCAACATGATGTTGGTAGATGGCAATTCTGTAGTAAAGGTCTTGCAATAAGTTTCACTCTCTTAATGAGAGATTCTCGCCAACCCATTTTGAGTATGAACATATGGGACCGAGTGCTAAACTTGAATTCCTAAAGCCATGCAATAATCATTGAAGGCACGTGAGGAAAATTCAGCAGCATTATCCATTCGGATTGATCGGATTTGATGTTCAGGATATTGTGCTTTAAGTTTGATAACTTGTGCAACAAGCTTAGCAAATGCATGGTTCCGTGTGGAAAGTAGACACACATGAGACCATCGTGTAGATGCGTCTATTAGAACCATGAAATACCTGAACGGCCCAGACAATGGTTGAATGGGACCACATATGTCACCTTGAATGCGTTCAAGGAACTTTAGAGGTTCGGCATGAATTTTGAGGTAAGAGGGTCTCAAAATTAATTTCCCGATGGCACATGCGTGCACATAAAATCGGAGGATTGGGAAATTTTGCATCATCGAAAGTGTGACCAACAGAATTGCTTATAATTTTCCTCATCATCCCTATTCCGGATGGCCAAGGCGATCATGCCAAGTTTGGAATGCGTTAACATTCGGAAAATTACTTTGTAAGCAACATGTGGTACGGGGTTGATGTATGTGTAGTACAATCCAGACGGAGTGAGGGAAACTTTTCAAGTGTCTCTTTGCCATATCCGTGATCTTTTGTTATGAGAAGGAACTCCTCATTGTTGTCCTCATGAGTTTCAACATGAAACCCATTCTTACGGATATCTCTATAACTCAATAGGTACGAGTTGAATCGGGATACAAGAGTGCATCCTCAATCGTTATTGATGTACCCATAGGGAGCAGAATAGTGGCCCGACCGGTGCCAACTATTACAGCATCGCGTCCAGCGATTGTTAAAACATTTCCTTTGTTCTTTGTGAGAGTTTGGAAATATTTTATCTCCCTGAGTATAGAGTTAGTAGTACCACTATCCACTAGGCACATTTCCTCATCCATCAGATCGACTCTCGTACAATCTATACAAAATGGAGAATTTGAATATGTCATTCTCAACAAATATATATAGAATACATACAATATATATATATATATAGGTATCAATTGTGCTTAATACAAATTACAATACCCATTGTGCGTAAATGAAGTACGGACAACAACTAGCTTATGACAACATTCACAATTAAACGACATCCACATTCAAGGGATAATGAAATAAGGTATCTCAAAGTGTAGGAGCCTAATTAAAGTCTCCAAACGGATCGTTAGAAGTGAACTCCACGATCATGTTCTCCATATCGTCAACGTTTCCATCAAGTGGAGGTAGTGCCTTGGTGTTGCTTGGTTCCACAGCTGTAGGAGCAGAGTAGGAGCACCTAGGGGCATCTTTCTTAGTAATGTCGTTTGGAGGAATTCTTCCATGTTGACATCAGATTGGGAGTTGAAGTGTGCTTCAAATTGTCCACCTTTATTGGAACGTCCTTGATTGGGCGTGCTCGTCCCACGGAATTCAAGTACAACGCCACCAAGTGCTTGGGAGTGCGACATTTCTCGATCGGGTGGTTGTAATAACACACTTGACACAAGTGTTAGACTTGTTCTTTTCGACTTAAAACATCCTTTCCCTTGTTAGCACCATTAGATCGACGCTGTCTCTTGCGCTTGTTCTTCCTTTGAAGTTCCTGGATTGCTAGAGTTAGTAGCATTCCCTTTAGGTTTGTTCTGAGTGTTAGCATGTACTTCTGGCAAAGGCTTAGTGCCCAAAGGGCGCAGATTAGAGTTCCAAATTAGGAGCTCACTATGCCTTTCTGTCTGAAGTAATGTTTTAATTAACTCAGAATAAACGGTGAAACCTCTTTCACGGTATTGTTGTTGAAGGATCATTTGTGCGGGGAGCATGGTAGACAATATCTTCTCAATTTTCTCCGCATCGATGGTTCTTTCTCGCAAAACTGCAGCTTTAGAACCGATTTTATGAACAAAGATGGTTGAACTCGCCCACGATTTAAAATCTTGTATGCGGAGGTGGTTCCACTCATTGACAGCCTCCGTAGGATGACCGCTCTCTTGTTCATACCGTGTTTGAAGAGCAAGCCATAGAGCGTGGGTCTTCTTCCATCGATACTCACCTTGAGATCGGGATGGATGTGGTTCCTTATGATAAATAAGGTATTGTACTTGAGAGTCTCAGCCAAAGGAGCTACACCCTCTTGGGGAGCTGCAATTGCCTGGTACATTCCGCGCAACGATAGACTCACTTTGAGATCCATCGCCCATGTGGGGAAGTTGTGGCCATCAAGAGCGAGAGCCTCAAACTCTTTAGTAGCCATTGTGCCTACATATGTAGGGCCACAGATTTGTTAAAATCTTTGGCAATGTTAAATAAGCAATGCGAAATGCAAATAATCAAGGTAAACTTGAAATACATAAAGGGACATTCTCCTATTGTGAAACAACATAGTTAATCACTAATGGTATTAACATTATTTAATTCATTTTTCAACATTGAGTGCGCACTTTGAGGATGATAATCCCACAGTAGTATATTGATACTACCTTGTGTATGGCCAATGTGAAAAAGAATCATGGTAATCACTTAGGTGTAGACCTTGTATAATTTATAATCAAATTGGGTACGCACGTTGAGGATAAAATCCCACAGTAGTACTATGGTACTACCTTGTGTATGGCCAATTTAAAAATAAATAAAGGTAGTCACCCAAAAGTGTAGACCAAATTGTTGCAAAACTTGATATTAGGTACGCACGTTGAGGAATAAATCCCGCAGTAGTACTATGGTACTACCTTGTGTATGGCCAATATGAAAGTTAAGTAACTTTGTGTTATTCCAAAACGAGAGAAAATCAACCTAATGCATTTGCATAAAAAAATATTAAATATTAAATGCTTGTATGGTAAGCTGAGAAACGAAATATTGAAATTGCATAAGATAGATTGCAATAATTGATGTATAATGCATTGCATGGAAACACATATATTTGCAAATATATACAATAGCAATTTATTTAACATAAAGTGCTGCAATTACATTAAAACAGAGGGGGAAATTGCAAATTTCCGGCAACCTGGGCTGCAGCCCGATCGGCCTTTTGGCCCATGAGGGAGGTGGGGGGTTAATGGGCTAAAACCCATTTGAGGGCAGCAGTATAAAAGGAGGGTGGGGGATTTTAGGGTTTCCCCCCAAACCCTAGTCCAGCCGCCTCCTCCATGGGGGCTCCCGCCGCCCCTCCGCAAAGACAAGCGCCGCGCCTCGCCGTCGCCGCCGCGCCTCCGCCTCGCCGTGGCCGCCGCCGCAAGGCGCAAGCGCGCGCGTCGCCGCGTCGCCGGCGGGCTGCGCGCCGTGCCATGCCGGCGCGCGCCACCACGCGCTCCCGGCCGTACGAGCACCAGCGGGCCACGCCGCCGAGAGTCGCAACGCGCCGCCAGCGCTGGAGCCGCACCGCGCCGCAAGCCTCCATGCGCCGCTGGCGTTGGATCCGCGCCGCCGGAGCCGTCGCGTCGCGTGGCGCATGGCGCACGGCCGTGGCGTGAGTGCCGCCGCTCGAGCCGTTTAGCGCCGCCGCCGCCGGTCGTCGGTGTTCGCCAACCGCGCCACCCTTTCTCCGGTCAGCCGCGCCACCGCCTCGGGCGCCTCCTCGCCGGGCCGTCGGCCGTGTGTGCCGCGCCGATCGCTGGCTCGAGCCGCACCGGGCGCGCGTGCGCCTCCCCGCCCTCTTTGTTTTGAGTCAAGTGGAGAAGGCGTCCTCTGCAGAGGAGGCCGGTGGAGGTACGCATCCGAGGCCGGACGGCGGTTAGCCGCCACGAGGCGTCGCGCGCGCCGAGCGGTCCATAGCGTGGAGTCTTCGCCGGAGGGAAGACGTCGTGTGCCTCCCATGGACGACGACGACGCGGCACAGAACCATGGCCGGTGGCGATGACGGAGGTGGTCGCCGGTGGTGGTGGTGGTGGCGGCTGTTGCGCATGGAGAGGAGCAAGGAGTGTGTGCATCGAATCATGCAGGGAGTCCACTATTGCCAAGATTTCCAGAAAAAAGTTGTCTGTGGCTTGCACAAAGTGCCATTACCTCTTTCCTGTTGTCTCTGTTGTATGCTGTTTGTGTGTGCGCGGATGGGAATGGCAGAACTCAGTGAATGGCAGAACTTCGTGCTGATAACGTGTTAATGTTTGAGACAAATGTTTGCAATGGAACTAAAATGATTCTCTTCTATTCATTCTGAAGGTTTGTACAAATATTTATAAGAGATGAAAAGGTGTCTGTATGGAACAGACACCTGTACAACATTGGGCAGTTTGTAACTGATGTTAACAATCCTTACGTCACACTGTAGATGTACCAATAGATCATGTGTGTGAAACAGGTCTCCAGTCAAGTGAACCGGACCGCCATCGTGGAAGCGTCCATGTTCAATGAACCGCTAGCTTGTTCCAACCGTTTGAACTATTCACACCCTCCGCGGCAGGGCATAATGGGCTAATGCCTAATGGCCATGATTAGCGCCAAGTAAAGCTATTGATTAGCACTAATTAGATATAATTAGTATTAATTAAACATGCACAGTGCACCGGCCGGCGATCTGGTGACTGGTGAGCTCGATAGGTCCATCGTGCCACGGTGCCACTTAAAAAGCAGCTTCCAACCGTTCAGCCTACCGCCACTGTTACCAAGCTAGCTACTTATTTTGATCTGTAAAATAGGCCTTATTTTGATTTATTGTACTTAGAATGTATATTTTTTTACTACGGTTTATGATTATAAATCATAGCTTATTAATCTAATTAATAGTAAGTATTAAAAGAAATAGAAACTAAAAAATCGGTTGAAAAACAAAAAAAAGGGCCATTGCCATGCACGGGTTGACATCCAATGAACCATGCCGAGATCGTGGAAATGTTCACTTTCAACGATCCGCGTGTTCCTGCAATTCTTGCCTATGTCTGAATTAGTTGACATGTCACTGTCCACTAGTTGACGTCTGAATTCATTTTTGATTAAAAAAATATATTAGTTCATGTTTTATATAAAAACTATACTTGTTTATTAGTCTCATAACAGTTTTTAGGCTTGTTCGTATTATCTTCTGCTTATAAAAGTCAAACGTTAATATAAACACATAACTTCTCAAAGCGTCTTATCCTCTCCTCTCATTATCGTCTCATTCTATAGAGACAAAGAAGCAGGTCATGCATGCATTATACATCCTACTTTTCTCGCTTTCATCACATATACGTATCTCTCCCTTGCTTTTTTCACTATTCATGCATCCTTCTAAAAATCATTTTTAAAAATAATACTATTTATTTTTAATTAAAAATCATATCTCACAACTAAAAGAAACAAGAAAAGTTAATTCGAACGCCCACTTAGTAACGTATACTGTTCTACATGTTAGGTTAAAAACGAGTAGTTCTTGGATCCTTCCAATCGAGAACCAATAGGACAGGCCACAACCCAATGAAATGCGTCAATGGGCTCTGGGCCCTAAGTATGCATATACTTTGGGCCTGATAAATTACGAAATGGCGCTGAAATGCGCCTCATATTTCCACAACCATGAGCGATTCTGAACCCAGGATAGCTGAGCCAAATTAGCTCAATGGTCTATATCTTCTCTCAAATAAATAATAGTTATTATTATTTTGAAATAATTTATTAGAATACTTTTTTAAAACAATTTATTGACTTATCGTTATCCAATTTGTTCGTATAAACATTCACTCTAAGGCTAAAAAACATAAGACAGATATAAATCATTAACTGCAGAAAAAAAAAAGAAGAGGAGGAGGCACAATGCCTGTATTTCACTATCGCTGCGTGCGACGCGCCTCGTTTCCCAAATAATTAAGCACAGCATATGATAAACGCAGGCTAAATCGTGTATACTGCGCCTCGCATTTTGTTTTTGAGTCAAAGCGTGCAGTGCGCTACCTTTTTTTATACGGTATTCCATCAATGATACGAACGGGACAAGGGTAAGGGGTAATAGGTGGGTGGGAACGATGGGAAATTGTTGTTTCGCATTATTTTTCTTCCTTCGCAAAAAGCACATGGCTCAGGGGTAAGAGATCAGGGCCTTGGAAGATTTCCTAACTGTCGGTACGTAATAAAAATCAAGAAAAAGCGATAGCAAATCGTAGCACAAAGTCAAAACTCAAAACTACGTGAGAGCACAGAGAGAGATACAAAACCAGGCAAGTGGTAGCTGCGTGAACGCGTTGTTTTATTTTTGAAGTTAGCATGATTGCGTTGTTAGTTCCCTTGTTACAAGTTACAATGGTCGAAATTAATCATGCTTAATTCAGGTCATGCACCTTGAGTGTGAGGGAGAGCGAAAAAAAATGCAGCCAAAGAAAAGGGGTATCCTTTTAAGATTACGATTTATAATTTTTAGTTGTGACATATTAGTCGGTAATTATTGAAAGAAGTTAAAACGGAAAGCTAACTAAAAATCGAAAAGAACATATTACACAGTGGATAGAGAAAAAAAAACATGTGTGGTGGGACTGTGGGGGCAGGCAGGAATGGGGAGGAATCCGCTTTGTGTGGCGGTTCGCAACATCATCTCCTGCCTGCTTTGCGTGGAGCGAAAACGACGTGGATAAGCCTTCGCATTTGTGCTGCTGGGCTGCTCGCTGGCGACGTGTGACGATCGGTTCGGCCGTGGTGTCCCAAGCACGGCTCCACCTCGATGCCTTTGTCTTCGTCTAAAACATAAGAATTTTGACGTCTCCAGCAAGGCTAGAATCACGAGGCATAGAGGAAAAGATGCGTGATATCGTTTTACTTTCTCGAGGCGTTGAGGCCATATCCTACGGACACGGCACAGCTGCTGTACACATACATGCACCGCTTCTCAGCCGAGATCCATCTCAGCTTGACCGTTGCGGGTGGGGGCTGTGTGCATTTTGCACGAACCCCCTTGCCGTCATTGTTTTACTAAGAAAAAAATTGCTCCCTTGCCTCAAAGTTTAATGACGTTTGCTCATTTAACCCATAATATCTCACTGACATACGGGTCCAGAGTCCACATGTCAGTGAGACATCATGGGGCAAATGAGCAAACACCATTAAACTTTGGGGCACATGAGCAAATCCCCCTTTTACTAATTAGGCCCCATCCGAGTCTTTCTCCGGAGTTATTCATATTAGTTGATAGTTACGGCTGATGACTTCTAACTAAAAATAAATTATGATTACTAAAAAATAATTTTTAGAAAGAAAGAACAAGCGATACGAAAAAGAAAAGGAGATATACTGTATCAGACGAAAACGGAAGGAGTAAAATGTCTAGCAAGACGAGAGTGAAAAAAGAAAGAAAGCTATTACAAAAATTAGATATTTATAGTAGTTTAGGACTTATCAGATACAATTCAGAAATAGAAACGCTCTTTAGAAGAACCAGCTGGCAGCTGGTTTATCACGATAACATTGTTCACTTGTTTCTTTTCAAGGACCAGCGGATGCGAGACACGACGCCGTATCGCCTCCTTTTTTTTTTTGGAGTCGCCGTACCGCTTTTCAGTGGGGCTGGATTGCTGGAAATGGTTACATGTACACGGCAGCAGCAGGTGGAGGATAAGGGTTTGTTGGGTGGCGACGTGGGGCCCGCGATGCTGACCCGCAGGCCTAGCCTCTTGGCAGGCCCCAAGAGCCACTTTGGGGAACACGGATGGGGTGAACAGTAATGCTACATGCACCAACAGTTAGGGGTGAAAACGGATCGGATAGTTTCCGCCGGATCCGGACGGATACGGATACGGATTGTGTCGGATCGGATTTTTTTCGGATAGTTCTCGGATCGGATACGGATACGGATTTTTTTATCGGATACGGATACGGATACAGTAAGCCTAGTATCCGTCGAATACGGATACGGATACGGATTATCCGGATAATACGAAAACGGATATCCGAGGGGAGGGGAGGGACTTTAATTTTTATTTTTGATTTTTGGATTTCAGAAAAGCCTGGGAAATTCATTTAAGCTCAGAAAAATATGAAATAAACTCCAAAAATTCCAGAAAAATTCACAGAAGTTCCTGGTGACATTTTGGACTTAATAAAAATATTTTCAACTAATATTGGTATTTAATTTTCATACTTAAAAATACTTTTTAATTTCAAAAGTAGACCTTTAAACTCCAGAAAATCCAGGAAACCAAATAAAAGTTAAATAACTCCAAATAATTAATTTAAAGTAGGATTTTTATAGAAAATCAAAATATCATTTTATTTAATGTCTATTTTTTTTGGTTTTCACTTAATTTACTTTTCAAATCAGGCTTTTTCAAAAACAGAAAATCCAGGGCAAAACCCAAAAAAAATTAGTCAACAAAAATACTTATTTTAATTAATTTTTATTTATTTATTTTTATTTTAATAAAAACCTGGGCTGTTACAACTTGATGGATGAAGTGGAGGAATGAAGTGTTCTTATGTTTGTTCAAATTGCTATCATGTCATCATGTGTATTCCATGAATTTCACGTTGTTGTTACTTATGTAGTTATGTTATGATCGACTATTGGGTATTTTTTCATTGTGGATGAAAAAACTATGCTTATTTAGATTTCATGAATGTTTTGACAAGATGAACTATTTACGTATTTTTGTTAATTTTGGATGTATAGTTTAAGAGGTTTTCATGTTCCGATAAATATTCGTAACCGTATTCGTTTCGATTCGTATTCGATCCGTATCTGTATTCGATATTATTCGTATTTGTATTCGTATTCGAGTTATCCGTATTCGTATCCGTATCCGAAAAACAATATGAAAACAAATATGGTAGAGACATTATCCGTCCGTATCCGATCCGTTTTCACCCCTGCCAACAGTATTCTCGCTAAAACTGGAAGGATAGCAACTGACACGTCGGCCAGAGTCTAAGGATGGGTATGCCTCTGATGTATGCGAAAAATTGCTCGGTGACGTCGGGATGCATGATTTGTGTTTATTTATTGAGGAATTTCTCCAGAATTCCTGCTGCACCTTTGCCTAAACAAAGCCTAGAAAATTTTTGCCATGCTTAATCTCACGTGTTGGCATATATCTTTTTTTTCTTTTACTAATAAAATATCAGTGTGTTGCTACAAAAAAAAGTCATATAAACCAACACAAAAGCTTATGTTGATAGACTTTGCTTGTGCTACACTCTCAGCTCCACCGCAACGCTTTGTCAAGCTTTGCCTCAGGCTCCGTTGTTGAGATTGGTTTACACCGATTCTCAACCAAGTATCGGGATTGTCATGTCGTCTGTGGTTAAATTAGATCATGTTGAGGCCAACAGAGATGGCCTCATTCGACAGTGATGAACGTGATAATTTAGCGACACCAACGTCCATTGCAATCTTATTCATTGGTGTGGCTAAAAAATAGAGAGATACAAAGGGATGACGAAGACCCATGTAAAACAAAATTTTGGGAGGCAAAAATTTTTAGTAGTTAATTTGTTTGTTATGGAGTGATTTTTTTTGTTAAAAATTTTTAGGGTGGAAAAAGAATGTAAGAGAAGGGGTGGGAGGAGTTAGAGAACACATTCCCAACTCCTATTAGGCTATGTTTGGTTCAAGATTAAGATAACCAGGTTAGTTAACTTCAATCTAAGTAGGTTAGCTTAATCCAAATTCTATGTCTGGCAAACAACCTTATTAATTTGAACTACTGTTTAATATTATTAGGTGGGTAACAATACAAAAATAAAAGGAGGATTAGTTATATTAAGATAGCTTATTTTATCAATTTAGTGGGTTAGCTTAATCTTGGTTTAGAAAGGTTAAAAGGCTTTGAAGGGTTGAGTTAATTCTCTCTACTCAAGGGTGTTTTGACTTGTTAAACCCTTGCACCAATGATCGTACAGTAGTTGCCTCTTGGCATGTTGGTCCTATTTTTCGGATGGGATCCGGCATCCGAGAGTCACCCTGGGCACGAAAAACCGAAAACCGAGTACCGAACCGAATTTACCGAGAACCGAACTGAAAATACCGAAACCGAAAATTTCGGTTCCAGGTTCTCAGGAACCGAATTTACCGAGAAATTGGTTCGGTGCCTCGCCATCAAATACCGAACTACAAGGAATAACATGTTGTATTTGAGTAGTGAGTACTAAGTAATATGTAATATTATTGATGGGTCTATTGTGGACAGCTATATTATGTATTTGTGGCTTTTTCTCTGTATGATTTGGCACTTATTCTATATGAAATCATGTTACATTTCACAAAAATTGGCTATTGAACTTGATGTTACATCTTTGTTGTACCTGTTCGGTAATTTCGGTAAATACCGAACCGATATCAATTTCTTCTGATCAGTCTTTCAGAACCGAACTGTACCGAGATTCTCAGGAACCGAATTTGTATGGGTACCGAGGAACCGAACCGATCGGTTCGGTAGTACCGAACGCCCAGGGTTATCCGAGAGGAGGAATAAAGGGAAAAGGGTAAAGGTCAGGATTCAATAATCAAATCTGGGAAGGAAACGGGAACCATCATCTCCTTTCCTGGAGAAGCGGATGGCGTTTTCCTCCCGCTTTGCTGTCGCCGTGTCAGGGGCCTATCCATTTCTTCCTCTCTGGACGTGAGCTTTACTATTCTTTTTAATTTATAGTTTATAGTTTAACATTCAATTTATTTAGATAAACGTTTGTTCTAAAATGCTAGAGCTAAAAGATATTAACTATAACCATAAATCATCAATCTCACTTCCAAAAAAATTGCACCCTTTCTTGATGCGGTCCGTTCGACCATTCCATTCCATCCGAAAGGGATGGATCCCCATTCCCTCTCTCACACGAGATGCCACGGCTCATACACTGGCAAGTTGCAGCAGACGCAGGGATGCAATGCAATGCAAGCAAGCGGTGGCAGTTACTGTTACTGGAACAGTAACAGGTGCTTATGCTGCATGCTCCGCGGCATGGCCGAGACTGTAGAGTGAATAGGAGAGGTCACTGCGTCCACCATGAGTCGGGGATCCTGGAGCCTTGTCATCAAGGTGTCCTGATTAAGGGTCTCCGTCCATATTACTTTTTGTTTTTGGCTAGGTCAATATAAACGTTTTAGCTTGTATAAGTCGTTTTTATCGGTCACTACTATTTATTAGCCACTATTTTTGTTTTAATATATTGTAATATACTTTGTATTTTATCATATCGCAATTCCGTAAGTTACACGACGGTCCGAATGTTGTAGTATTTTTCATTGTACCATCTTTCTTATATAATACACTTTTTTTATTAGCCACTCCTATTCATCAGTCGTTTCTATCAGCCACTACTGTTTATTAATTGTAGCTAAAAACCATCAAGTAAAAATTAATATAAACAAATTCTAAAACAGCTAGGAATTAGGATTGGTTGAGTCGTATAATCATGAGAGATTTCACGACGTGGAAAATGTGGCCTTTTTTTGCAGTCTTTTCTTTTAACAACATCCAACTGCAGCACTTTGTGAAGCAGAGGGGAAAAGGAAAATAATTTTTTTGGGTCTCCAATCAGAACTCGAGGGAGTTGGGAAAGCAGATCCACTGGCATAAGCGGATCGGAATATCCTCTGAAATGTACTACTAGCATAGTAGCTTTCATAGCGCAAGATGTGTGGATGGCAAAACCATTGAAAATTTCGGATATAATACATTTGGTTGCATATTGCCATATAAGAAACAAAAAACAGATTATAGGACATTGATTTGTCGCACAGCATATCCCATTAGAAAAGCATATCACAGGACAGACAGGAGAGGATGAACGCACGCCAAATTAAACGGTAAGGAAGAAAACAAAGTGGTGTACTGAATTTGACAAAATCACTAGCACAAACATGCTCCTGCTTCAAAGGGCTTAAACTTTTGCTTTTGGTTTTTTTTTACTAGACTTTGTACTGCAGCGGTGTTAGTATTTTTGTAAGTTAAAAAAAATAAAAATAGTAAAAAAATCAGAAAAATTAGAAATTACTATTTAATTTTTAGGATAATACAAAAGAATGAGAGGAAAAAAGCAAAAAAAACAAAAGCAAAAAAAAGAATTTTAGAAACTAAAAACTAAAGCCGTTCGGTGCAAAGCCTAGCGTGCAAGTTTGATGGAAGCAGTTCCCAATTACGATTTCCAAATCAAGGATGACCCTTTTTTCTCCTCAAAGGACGCGGTAGCCTTCCCAGCAGCAGCTCCCTTGGCCACATAAAACTCTCCGAACTCTTTCTTCAGAACGAGCTTAACGAGGCAAGATCGATCGATCATGGAGGATCATTAGCTCTCGACTGACTCAAAGTAGCGAATGATGCAGGCATGTGCATCCATGGGTGCACTCTCATGGCCACCACTAATTAAACATTGGGAGTGTATAGCTATCACTCAGATATTTTTTTCCTAATTATTATCCAAATTTGTGACCTTTGGATTAAAGATTAAATGGCCTATTGTTTTTAAAAGGGGAGATTTTTTTCAAGGGGGAGGAGGTAGAATTCAAGAGAAGAGGGATAATTCATGGCCATTGGATCTCTAATCTAATGATTTTAAATCTGAATGATAGTTCAGATAACGTTTAACAAAACCCTTAAATATTAGCTAGGCGCTTAACTTTTTACTAATCAAGTGGCCGGGTTCGGTGGCCTGTAGCCCTAGCCTCGTCAGCACCAATCCTCCTCCTTATCCACCCGACAAAAGGAGGGAAAACGCAGTCCACAGGGCGCGGTCACGGGGTTACCAACCGCGTCCGCGCGGCGGCGTATTCCCGCAGGCCATTCCTCTCTTTTTTCTACGAGTTTTCGCCAGCAGGGCGGGATCATGTATAACTGTATATAGTCGTTGATGTGTATAGCTGTAAGTCCATTATATGGGTCTTTTTTCACCTCAAGGGGTTATATAGTCACTGATGTGATTTCAAATATTGACTGATGTTGTAGGAATAATTCATCCATTCACTAACAGAGTCTGTTTTACGAAAGACACCATATATAGGTATAAGGAATGCAATTATGCTCAGAAAAGAATGTAATACCTCTCGCTTACACTCATAGACTAGCTATATCACAAAGAGGTATTTTCGTCATTTGTACAAACCCATAAGTCTATAAATACCCTATGTATCTCTCATTTGGGGGAGAGCTCTCTTAAGGAATAAAGAAGTACATTCAAACTGGTGAGCCCTCTAGGACCCCCTCCCTGGAGATAACCCCGTTGGCTCATCGACAAGAGTAGGGCGGTCGTTTTGGACTCCCGAACTTATATAAATTCTCGTGTCATTTTCACTCTCGTGGATGATGACCCTTCATAAGGTCGATGTTCAACTCCTCATTTGTGTTTGGATTTCACACCTACAAATTGGCGCCGTTCATAGGCTTGCTTCTTGTCCTTAAAGCATAATTGGATCCAGTCGTGTTGTGCCCACAGGAGCACAATTGACCATTTACGCGATCACTCGTGCAGCCACATTTCCTGCATGGCAGCGAGTGGCAGTACTCCCTACACTACGGCTTGACTAAGAGATAAGAGTATATTAGTAATATCCATATTCAATGTCCAGGTAAGGTGGCTGTTGCCATCTAGGGCAATCAAGATCCCTCTTAGTGGTGTCTAACACCCCCATAATTTACATGCAATTTTCTACAAGTTTCTGCTGGTACAATAATTTAAATGCATGAATCGAGTGCAAGATAGTAAAGATTAGCTCACTATATTCAATAGATATTTTTCTTAATTTCCTAGAATATTCTTAGCATTATCCTTATTCTTGGGACTTTGTGCCCAATAATACTCGGTACCTCGTGCCTAAGAACACCTGGAACCATGCATCCAGGAGCAATAAATTATGTATTTTAGCAATTTTTAATTACCAAACACACAATGCTAGGAAAAGAAACCATAAAATATGATACTTGCAGAATATATACTAAGTCTAAGGTTTCATAAATTTGTGGAATCTTGTATACCTAAAAACCATGTTTATAGGATTATTTATGGTTATTTCATAAAATTAATATATTGTTAAATTAATTAACCTAATACGGAAGGTCTAGGTTATTATAGGATAAAGGATAACCGATTAAAATTGTTTTGCGTAAGTCAAGATCTAAATTCTCTGTGTCTTACTAAGGCACCACAAACCTATGTCTAGGCAAGATACAATTCTAGCTAAAGAAATCAATCAAATAATTGCTAGAAATATAAGTGCATAAAGTAAAGGCAAGAGATAAGCCACACGAAGGACATGAGAATTTTTCCCGTGGTTTTAAAGACTTACCGGTCTCTCCTAATCCACGTTGAGGGAGCTTGAACTAATCAAGCCAGCTCTTTGTGCAATCTTGAGCCTTTCCTCAATTCACTATGGTAGCTCTTTCCCACTCCGGCAGGTGAACTCTGACCTTTCACAACGATGTCGGGTCTCTTCACAATTTTCTTTAAAGAAATCACCACGTAAACTCCAAGTTGTCTAGTTGTCAGCAACCACTGTCGGACCCGGATTTTTCAATCCAAATCCATCGTGATTTCTCGCACTATTCCTCGGATCGATAGATAGTGCTCACGGTTCTGATTCGAATATCAAAATACATATCATGCGGAAGCGTAAATATAATAGTAAACTTACTCATGGGCGATTAGGCCGAAATCAAATAATTGCAGCGAATGAATGAAGCACGCAGTGGGACCTTCAGACATGCCCACGGCGTAACCGGAGGTTCGCGACCTAGCCCTTGACATCCCCATCTTCTTTGCCAGCTTGTCCAATCTTGTTGCTGAGGCGAGGTGATTTGATTCCTGATTCTGAATTTTGTCGCAAAAGCGAGAGTGAGCACTCCGACCCCATGCTCAGCAAGCCAACACACAGAATGCAAATACATAACATGCATGGCTTGTCAATGGAAAGGCATAGGGTTATTTTGTTTTACCAAAGAGTGCTTTTGAATACAATTACTTAAAATTTCCTATGACCTAGCAGGTTTGGAATCACATTTTGAAACCATTAGTTGTAATAATCCAAGTAATTTTGTCGGCATATGACATCGCACCATATGCTTGTTGTTGGCATCACACCAACAACCCTTATGGCATCGCACCATAAGTTGCCTCTTGGCATCGCACCAAGGGCGGCGTATGACATCGCACCATACGCGTTGGCATCACACCAACTAACCCTATGGCATCGCACCATAGGTTGCCTCTTGGCATCGCACCAAGGGCGGCATATGACATCGCACCATATGCTTATGGTTGGCATCACACCAACCATCCTTATGGCATCTCACCATAAGTTAACCCTCGGCATCGCACCAAGGGTTGCGTATGACATCGCACCATACGCTAAGTGTCGGCATCGCACCAACACTACATATGGCATCGCACCATATGATTTAAAATAATTTGAGGAGTTTTCCTTGGGGCATTAGTGTCACCCCAAGTTGCTAGCATTCCTAAGCATGTCATATAAATAGGGACTTACTTTGTGAAATCATATGCTATTTCTTACTATGGCTACAAGGTTCACATTTCCAAGTATGGCAAGGAGATTAATATGAACAATAGCAATAATAGGGCATAACTAGCTTACTGAAACTGAACATATCATATCTCGTGAAATAATAGCATGCACTTTGCTAATTTAAAAGGAAATAACTTTAAAATGCTGGGTTCAATATGTTCAAAGTGTTGACTCGCCTGACGCGGTTTACCGCGATCTTGAGTTCACACAATGCTTCCTCTTGGGCTTCTGGTCTTTATCTCTGATTCGCTCTTGATCACGTCTGATCCTTTTATTCTTCAGGATTCCCATATCTAATTACGTGCTAAATAACATAATACAAACAAAGGCAAATAACTCAAAAGATCCAAATAAATCCGAGTAAACTCGATTTAGTTTCATTATGAGTTAATGGGTGATTCGGGTGATTTGAGACAGGGTCGGTGGAAGGATATAACGGTTCGATCTTTCTATTGATCACCTCTTTTATTACTTTTGTATTTATCAAGAAGTTCCATGAGTTAGGGTATTCTTATGAATTAGTGTAGGAGTTTAGTGTACAAAATTTACCTTTAGGGTATGCATTCCTTGCAACTCAGGTTATGGTAAAGGCAAACTGGACTGATCGATGAGATCTGTACTTATTCTATAAATCTTTTTAGTCAAAGGTATTATAATACTTGGATATCTTTATTAAGTTTTTAGAATAATCTCTGGTATAGGCCTTTACTTACTAATTAGATTAAGATAATTAGCAAAGGCTCAATATTTATTCTTATATGGTAATTAATTAGAATTTAAATCTCTAACAATCCCATTATCATATTTTATGCATCTTCATTCATAGCTAGGCTAAATTTAAGTTGAATCAGGATCCACTCATATGGGTCCTAACTTGTTACATATACAATTATGCTTAATACTATTACGTACTAAAGCTAGTGTTAAGATTTAATTAATGGCACTATTATTATCTTGCTTATGCTCTATCTACCACTAGGTTTAGTTTTATTTCTAATCTTAGTTTAAACTTAGCTATCTGAGCAAAGCTTGGTATGTATCATTTTATGTGGTCCTATTCACTCGTGTTAATGGTAACAGTTCAATTAGAGTATGTTTATGTCGTGGATTGTTTGAATCTTGATGACTTAGGGCTTTTATATTGAAATATGTCACTGGAGTTGGTTTAATGGTGGCATGGCATATATGCTAATTAAGGGCCATCTTTATTCAATATCGACATTTATCCAAGCCACTACTCCTTATTAATGCCTTTGATCGATAATTAGAGTTACAATTAGATATTAAAAGCACACTAATTATTTATCATGATAACTAATCAAAATTTAAATCCTCTTTTACTAAAACACATGGGTTTTATGACTTGTTCTTTAGAACATTTTCATTTGTTAAATCATTATTCCATGAGTGCACAAACCTAAACAAGTTTTCACTCAATTTCTTAATATGCCTTTGATTAATGGTTAAGATTTAAAACAAATATTCAAAGCACATTATCCACACGATTTATCGTTTAATAGCTCGTTTGCATCCTAATAAATTGTTGCATCTTTTATAAATTATTTTCGGATTTTTGTTTGCCTTTTTCCTCCACTGGATGTGCTAGCAAAATATGCAAAACCTAAATCATTGTGGCCAGAAGCATTCGAAGCCGGTGGCACGGTGAACGACGCGCTCACAACCAACTTGCTCTCGGGTAGTACCGATGAGAAGTGAACAATGACGCTAGTTAAGCCAAGGTGGTCTTGAGGGGGGAAAGCTCGGATCGCCGGCACGGCCGGGTGGCGTCGCCGAGGGTGGCCGAGGAGTGGGAGATCGCAAAACGCGTTGCTTGAGCCGAGGATGCCGACGGTGTTGTCGACGAGGACCGAGAAGCTCAGAGCGGGCGGCGGCGTGCGGTGGCGGCGGTCCGGGAGGAGTTGTCGCCGCGGTGTGGGGCCTTCGGGAGGTCCGGGAAAGGCCGGATTGGGTCTCTGACGCCCGAGGTGGTGTAGGTGGAGGAATCGGGGTCTAGTGGTGGCAATCGTGGGAGGCCTACGGCGGAGCCGAGGAAGAAGAAGGTGCGGTGGCGATTTCGGGCTTCGGCTCGATTGGTTTCTACAATAGCGAGAGGCGGAGTGGGAGCTCATGGAGATGCTCGGGGTTCTTATAGAGCGCGAGGAGAGCGCCTCGAGAGCTTGTTCGGTGGTCATGTCGGCGGCGAAGTGCAGCGGGAATCCCGCTAGCGTGCGAGGCGGCGGCGGGATTCGGGGCATGACTACTCGATGCCACCGGGCGTCGTTGGCGCGGAATCGCGTCGCGCGGTTTTGACCAAGCGGAGAGGAGAGGGTCCGGCGCGGAGCGGTCGCGCAGACGCATGCGGGGCAGGCGAGGGCGGGTCGGCGCACACGGCGGTGGCAAAGCACGATCGGGAAACGGTGGCGGTGCGGGTAGAACCGTGGCGGCGGGTGCATGGAGGCCACGGGCGGGAATCGCTGCGCATGCAGAGAGAGGAGCGAGCCGCGGGAGGAAGGAGAGCGGGGAGGGGGAGAAGGAGCTGGCGCGGGCGGGGCCAGCGGCAGAGAGAGAGGCACGGGTGGATGGCGGGGCCCGCGCGCCAGAGAGATGAACGAGGAGGAGCCGGAGAGTTGGGCCGGCCGGCGGAGGTGGCCACGTGCATCTCTTTCTTTTTTTTATTATTATTTCGTTGCTATTCCTTTTTTTTTGTTTATACATGTGTGCATGTATATATATATACCATTATTTTGGTACATATATATATATATATATATATACATTTTTTATGCTTTTGTTTACCATACTAGTCCTTTTGTATATAATTGCATATATTTTATTTATTTATTTTTGTTGCCCTTGTACTATCATTCTCAAAATGAAAGTTTATATTTTATTAACTCAGGTTTCCTTCTCCTTATACTGGATCATCTTTTCAGATTAGTATTTAAGATTTTAATTTTCTATTATTTGCATATTCACTTTTTGGTATTACTAATGTTTGTCTTTTATGAATTTCAATTTTTTTTGGAACATCAACCAAATTCAGGAAAACACCATAAAATCCAAATTCATATAAAATATGTTGTAAAATATTTCAAAAGCTTCATATTTTTAAATTTTAAATTTTCAGGATGTTACAACCACCAAGAGTGATAGGCCAATGATGCTTGCTTGAAGGTTTTCAAGTGCTACAATGAGTAACTAGATGATGCAATGAACTTGAATGCTCTCAGCAACCTCAAGATAAAAAATAAAGCAAATGAGTTGAAGAGAGAATGGCAAGAGCTCAAGTGTATTCAATGAGCTCTAAGAGTTCTTGCTTGCTGTTAGTGGGAAGGTATTTATAGCTTCCACCAACTAGGATGACCATTGGGGTCGAAATCTCCAAAAATCAGGGGGTACGGTTCTACCGCCATGTAATAAACGGTACTACCACACATACTGTTCAACGACTACTTAAGGTTTATTAAATGTATAGAAACTAGCCGTTAAATCAAATATTGGTAGTACCACACTCACATGCCCCGGTAGTACCGCACCTCAACTGCAGTAATACCAATTTTCAAAGTAGAGAAAATGCTCTAAAAATACACCTCTATGGAAATTAGCTACCGTTAACTAAAGTGCGGTCATACCGTACTCTGGTAGTACCAGACACCAAGTGTGGTTATACCACTATGGTACTACCGGCCAACAATTGTGGTAGTACCGTTCCAAGGTAAGATCAAATATACATATCTCTAGAAATAATGTACGACATGTAGTGGCTGATAGTACCGATGCAATGATACTACCGCTAACAACACTGCAGTCATACCAGACTTCAAATGAAAATCAGAGAGTGCTCTAAAATGAGATTCTAAATACATGCATGAACCATAATTGATCAAGGTGGCACAAGATTAACTTCAAACTACCAGCCATAAACCCTCTTTATACTACGACATCTATTCTACCAATCCCATCTTTTTCACCAAACACCGAGATCCGTAAAACCTATAAAAGAGGTCCTTAGGCTATAATATACCTTTGCCTTAAGCCATACCTTCATCCTCTTTTGTGAAATCTAACCTACTAATCCGACTCATACAAAATGTTAGTCCACAAATCAATTGTCATCAATTACCAAACTTCACCATTAACTCATAATGGAGAGACTAGATTTCATAATCTTTTCTTTTTGGTAATTCATGACAATCTCAACAAATAATAAGATAAAAGATTATTTTTTCGAGTATACAACATGTACACAACAATTGTATACTCTAATATAAGCTTCTTAAGTAAAATTTACTTATCTAGTTATCATTTATCATTCAACCATTAACACATGATAGATGGACTAGATGACAACCCGATTATAAGTATATATAAACTATACAAGCTATATCATGTAGTTCATAGGTGTTCAGTTGAACACCCAATTTTTAAAGAAAATATTCTGTATTTAGTAGTATATTAGTTATATAGGCTGATAAATTGATCCAAATACTTGATATTTATACCTATAATAGATTCCAACCTACCCCCACACCTCCCTCCCCAATTTGTCTCAAAAACTACAACCCAGCTAAAGGTTCAAGGAGGTTGGGCTGTCTATTGAGCTATTATCAAACTTCGTTCGAAATTGATATAGTTCAACTTTAAATTATTTTTATTTGTCTTTTAAGTGGTTGTTTTAAATTTGAGCTAATAAGCTACTATCAAGTTGAGTCTCATTAATTTTTTTAATTCAAAATTGACTCATTTCAATTTTGAGTGCATTAACTATTGTAATCACAACAATTTTGATTCGAGTCCAAATGAATATTTTTATCAGCCGACTAAAGGGGGTGAATAGATGATTTTTTTTTGCCAAAACTGAGTTTTATGCAAAAAATTTAAATCATGGTAGCAAGCGAGCAGTGGCAAGCACCAAGCATGGTCTAGCTAGACTCCCAGGAGCCAGGGTCTTGAGATGGAGCACGCTGTGAATTATTGGAGATGTTGTCTCTAGTACAAATAATTTGTATTTTGATTTTTGCTACTATAGATCAATCTCTACTTTCTTCATTAAAATAATATCTTATTAACTTCGAACACTCATTTTGAAAATCTTGGATCTGTCGTGAGGACGCATTTGGCTCCTGGGTTTGCCTAGCACATAGATTGTGCTGCCTAAATCATTGCCTGTGCTAGATAAATCATGTGTTCAAGCACATTGTATGCTTGCATATGCAGTTTCCTTCGTTTTAACTTGATTTGTTTGTTGTATTTTGGGCCCCTACCCCTTGCTGAACTTGTTGAAGTTCATACTTTGTTTCTCTTTGATATAACTGTACCTTATGGGCAATTTATCTCTACTATTATATAAAGAGGAGTTGGTGGTCGTCGGTGCGTTCCTCTCTCCACTCTCTACAGCCATCCGATTTGATCTGGACCATTTGCCTCTTTCCTCCTCCTCCTCTCTCTCTCAGGATACAACCATCCACCCCATCTACTTTCCCCATCTTCAAGCGCATTCTGACCACCCTTCTCTCTCTGTCGCTTGCTATCTAATGTTTGATGTGTGAAATTGGCCAGACAGTAAGTTTCGTCTCATCATTTTTATGACTCCGTTGTAACGCACGGGTCTCTAACTAGTATTTTAAAATATCTAAAGTCATTAGGTTTGAAATGGGAATGACTCAAATTCCAATTGATATATAGGCTTACCCCTAACTCTTTGGAGTTTCGATCCTTGCTTGCCAGTATATTTGTTCATAGAAAAATGTGTGTGTGTGTGTGTGTTTGGCAAGAGGTTTTAGGTCAACGTTTGATAGCAGATTCGCTGCAATTTGAAGGTAAATTTGGCGAAGCACCAAATATTATTGGTCTATAAATATTCACAAGACCATTTCTTATATCTCAATGTTGAAAAGCTCTATAGGATACGGTAGCACTATGTTGTGGCAACATTTATGTTTATAAATTGATTCATTCATTTTTCCTTGAAGATTCATAGTTCTATACTGATCTCCAGGTGAAAACCTTGCCTCAGTGAGGCAGGCGGCGTCGGCGACGTTAGTCGCCTCCTTGGAGGCGTCGCCTCGAAGGTCCTTATTCACGCAAAGTAGACCGAAGTTTGGATGGCGCAGTCGAATGGGGATAGAGACTTGATTGAAAGCAAGGATGGAGAAGAAGTTCTGAAGCTTAGTCTTTCTAGCTTTTTTCTTAGTCCTTAAGCTCTCTTCTTTGTTGTTTTAAGCTCCTCATTTTTGAGGCTTTGAGCCTAAGTGCTCGTGTAACCTTTGGCTGCATATATCTTATGTAGATATAGATGCCGGATTTTATATGTTTTATCTAAAAAAATAAAATTTTATGGCTGTTGAGAATTAACTCTAGACAAATAGCCCAATTCAGCTTCTCCTACTCGAACAAGGAGATCCAAGCACAGGATTAGAGAATATACAATCCTATCTTATAGCAGCACATCACATGGCAGACCGAACCAGTGCACCGGACAAGCCAAATCCAAATGCGAATCGGCCAACCGGGCTTTTTTTTTTTTTTGCAAGCCCGGACTTCCAAAATCAACCAAAACTTTGACCCGTTTTTTTTTAAAGACTTGAAACATCGCGAGATAAACTCAGGCTAGGTGGCACCGCCGCACGCGGCACGCCTATATAAACACTGTGTTCACCAGTGACGACAAAATCTCTCTCTCCCCCGCACCTCCGCCTCCACAGCCGCTACCCTTGCCATTGTTTTTTTCTCCTTTTTAAAATAGCGCACGATTAGTTTCCTTCTTCCGCTTTCCTAATTCGCGAGATCGAGACCTAGAGTGGGAGAGCTAATGGCGGTGGAGGAGGCGGCGGAGAGCTGCGGCAGCCACGCCGCCGCGACGTCGTCGTCGTCGGCCGCGGCGGCGCAGGCGCGGAAGCAGCAGCGTCACAAGCTGGAGGTGTACACCGAGGTGCTCCGGCGCCTGCAGGACGCCGGCGTGCCCGAGGCGCAGTCGCCGGGGTTCGACGACGAGCTCTGGAACCACTTCAACCGCCTCCCCGCCCGGTCAGTGCGTGTGCGCGAGCCTCCGATGTGACGCGACGCGAATCGAATGCGCTAGTGTCGATGCGGCGGTTTGAACTGATTTCGATTTGGTTTGGGTTGCAGTTACGCGATGGATGTGAACGTGGCGAGGGCGGAGGACGTGCTGACGCACAGGCGGCTCTTGGAGCAGGCGAGGGATCCGGCGCAGCGGCCGGCTTTTGCTGTGCGGGTCGTGCAGGTGAGGTGTTCCTCACGACGATGTCGCCATACGATAGTTATTGGAATGCAATTCTGAACGCCACTGATGGAATTACTGTAGATAAGTGAAAACACAAATTTTCTCAGTCATTATGTGATTTGACTGTTTGCTGATCATGTTTGGTTGGTTGGGGCTCGGTTTTTGCAATTGAGATTTCCTTGTTATAATCGTTCCCATTCTGTAGTTAATTAATCAGCATGAAGGCGGCACTGCGTGAGTCAATGGGTTATCCTCGGTGGTAGTACGTCTTTTCAATCAGAAAAATGGAAACTTTCTTACTCGATTAACTTTTAAAGACTGTTATTCTATGAAGGATTGGTTCATTGCCTTTTAGTGTACTGTGTACCCCTTCAGATTCGAACAGCCTGTGGGTATTGCATCAACACATTATTGTATCTGAGAGATGCCACGTAGGGGTTCTGAACGGTCTAATGGCAACATTGTGAAGTTTCCTTGGTATTTGCTTGATTAATGGAAAATTTCACTATGCTACAGCTGAATCTCTAAGGAATCTTCTTCCACTAAAACATCTCAATTGTGGGGTTTATCCTATAAAATTCCTTATAATGGACAATTAGAATCCCAAGGTATTAGCAACTCTATGTAGCGGAAACACAAACTCACGAGTTCACCAAAGCTAATAGCCAAATAGCTCAAACCAAATGAAACTTCTCTGTCTCACCGGTACTACCGCCAACCAGGGTGCGGTAGTACCACTCAGGTCATAGTGGTATGATTGCTCGCCGGTAGTACCGCTCAGGTCCCTGCGGTATGACCGCTCGTCGAGGCATAGCGCAGAATAGTACTGCACACGATCTAGGAAAAGAGCAAACTTCTAACCTACTGATCCAAATGCAGTGAAACTTGGCACAAGTCCTCCCTAGGATGTTAGGAACTCCTACTCCAATCATGGATCGTGAAGATCGATACTAAAGTTTCGACCTTTATCTAAAACAAGGAAGATTGCACTAAAACTAGACAAAAGAGAGAAATCTTGATTTACTCTTGCTCATGGGTCCTAGATAATCTAGATGATATTGGATGAGTTTTCACATGTCATAGTAAGTTAGATCACAGCACGAACTCAAGCCAAAACACCCACAAGAGTGAAACCCCCCAAATTATCTCTCTTGAGGAAAACCGGGTAAACTTAAGAATTCTCCTTAGAAGATGCCTAGATGGATGGGATATGATTCTCAAGAGATATCACTATCTCTTATACGTCCTTGACACTAGGAAAAATCAAAAAGAGAGAAATATAAACAAGAAAGCCAACCAAATAAAAAACACAAGGAAAGATTTATGGCATAACTCACTTGGGCAAACTTTATATGTTTATTTTACTTGGAGATGAATGTTTTACAGCCACTCTCTCGTGTAGGACAGAGCTTTAGCCTATAGTGCATGCACACAAGGCTCCATATAAAGGAAACCCTAATCTCTCTCAAACCCTAGAAGTGTTATCTATCTCATCTCACACAAGGGCTTATATAGTGAAAGCTCTCATCTTACACCAAATCCTAAATAACTAGCAATACTTAGTGGATACAACCACTTACAAATGAGGAAACCCAGTAACCCACACATAAATAGGTTCCACAAACACATTTACACGCTTTTCAAAGCATGACTTCCATAACTCCAATAGCCCGTTATGGCGTTCCATCGTTTAAGACGTGACGTAAACCATTTATGCCAATGCCATGGTTTTGCAAACCACCACTTCAACCGGTATTGGATAATTTTCTCAATTGCCACCCATCGGACTTCACGAAAATACGATGGCCAATGCCTTGTCGCTAAGATCGTACGCCTGCTCCGAGACTATCACCACTTAAACGTTCAAGTCCTATGGCACACCACATCACATCATAGTCTATGATACCCAATTACTTGCCGCCAAAATCGTATGCCTACTCTGAGAACCGTCACCACTTGAAACGTACAAGTCCAATTGGCACACCATATGCACATACCTGCCTTTTTACGATCCTTATCTTTCTCCCATGCTTCTCCGCTTGAGATGATACTCTACTCGGACTTACGTGATACGCCATGGCCTCAAGACTCCTTCCGTAGACATGGTCTTGCTGTTGACCGCAACAATCATCAAGCACCTTGCACATCAAAGACCAAGCAATCAATCCAAACACAAATGACATGCACTTGACTCTTCTTAGCAAATCAAATCATGCATGGACTCACGCCATGACTCATACTTGCGTTGACTCCGCCATGGCTAACATTTGCATGGACTCTGTCATGACTAACACAACCAAAACCAACTCAACTCAGCCAACTTAGCAGAGGCCGGGACTATCGCCAACCAATGGCCAGTCGTACCGCACCAAACTGACTCCAATTCCTCTCGGTAATAGGGGACTGGTCAGACCGCAGCACCCATGCCAGTAGGACCGCCGTTAGAAGGCCGGTAGTACCGCTCGCAACTCAGTGCATACCTCTCTGGAAAATAGCTACCGCTAACTACGGGCCGATACTACCGCTGTCGGCCAGTCATACCGTGTCTCCAATGCTGGTATGACTGCCGCACCACCACAATCTAATCGCCAGTCAAAGGCCATGCTCCAAAGCCGGCCATACTGCCAGCAAGAGAAAGCAATAGGAAAAGATGTAAATACTCAAAATCAAACTTAAACTTCGACATCAAAGCATAAGCACAGTCAAATACTCGTCACAAATATGGGATGACTTCCACATGGTCACACAATGTCATATACGGGTAGTTCTTGTTACCGGCTAAGTAGTTGAATGATATTGATATGTGGGCGTGTTTTTTTGGTTTCGATTTATGGTTTTTGGTTACGACTTATGATTTTTGGGTTGTTTGTTGGAATAAGTACAGAGTAACAGAAACTCATGTGCTGTTTTGGCCGATATAAATAAAGTCATTACAGTGTATATTACAATCAACTTGTAGACCCCGTCTTGAAAAGACATTCCATTTGAAAGCTAGTTACTATAAAAAAACTGAAAAACAGCTTTTAGAACCTGAAAAGAAGAGGCCCTGTATTTGATGGTGAGACACTTTTTGCCACTGTGAAATCTAGGTGAATACCTGTGTTCTTATGAGTAGTGATGTGCATTTTGTTTTTCTGTCGGTCTTAAAGTAATAGGGACGTTTATATCTACACTTCTATGGCAACTTGCTTGATCATTGGCTATAGCATGCATCTACGCTTTCATTGGTTTTGACCAACTAACTGAACTTAGAAACTGAGAGTTTGAGCTTGTCCATTAACTGACAGTGTCAATGCCTGCCTTTATTTTTAAATTGTTTGTGTTATTCTTTTTTAGTTTCATATCTTCCTTTTTCATACAAGCTTTTTTAACTGTAAAAACAGTGGCAATGATATTTAAAGACCTACTATTGTTGGTCATTATCCTTATTGGAGAGTCTTGATTCATTAGGTGTCTCCAGTTCTTGATGGGAATCAGACTGATGCTGATTCAAACACTGCAGGGGAGGAAGTTGCTTCAAGGCTGTTGAACAGGCAACAAAGGTACCTGTGCCTTACCATCTGTTGTTGAATATTTTTGCTGATTGGGAAATGACTAATATCTTGCCTTACTGCCATGTATTGCGAAATATATATCTACTAGTCATTCCATTTTCCATGTTTTCTTAATATGTGCGATTTATATTCAGCATCCACCCTCCTCCTGCCTTTGGTTCATCTACAAATCTTGAGGCCCTTGCTCTTGAAGCTAGCAAGTCTCAAGGTCAAGATCATGATAGCACCTCAGATAATGTTCGATCTCTCTACATGTAAGTCTTTGCTGCTAGTTACCTCTGCCCTCTGTTTTATCTTACTCATACGATATTTTTGTGTTAAATCTGTAACTTGGGAGTTAACATAGTTTATGGTATAGGAAAAATTCTGATTATCGCATTTCTCCTTTTGAAGTGATTGTTTCTCTGCAGCATACAGTAATTTTCTTGTATTTGATGGCCTTACAGACCCATGCATGAAATCACCTTCTCTACCATTGACAAACCAAAGCTTCTCAGCGAGGTAAACCTATGTGCATTTGGGGTTTTCATTAGGAATTTTTATATCTTCAGAAGTATAACTGTATATATATTGTATATATCTATCTCTCTCTTTCTGTACATATATGTATTTCTAGATTTTTACCAATATAATTCATGGTATGTAACTCGAATAAATACTAGACATTAGCATTTGCTTTTTAATCTATTTGTTTAGTGATACCATGTTTTCTGATACTTCCAGCTGACATCTCTGCTTGGTGAACTTGGTCTCAACATTCAAGAAGCACATGCGTTTTCAACAAATGATGGCTACTCACTTGATGTCTTTGTTGTTGTCGGTTGGCATGATGAGGTATTCAATACCTGATTTGTTTTTGTACCTATGTTAATTACTATTTGCTGGTGACTTGTGAATCCTGTGTTGATTTCTAATATAATGTATATAGCCACTGTGTAAGTCTATTTTTGTAGTCAGCATCACTGTTCACTTATTGTCACTCGCAGCTTAAAAAAACTTATGCCAACAAGCTTGAGTGCACCTCCACTTGTCTATGATTTAAAATGGAGGAGAATTGACATCAGCATTTATGTACATGTTACACAAGTGGTTCAGATGAAGGGTATGGAGCATCTAGATATTCACAATTATAGATTAAGGAACCCAGTATCTCCTTTATAGAATCTTGTCTTTTTGGACAAATCTAATTGACTTGATACAACTACACTTTGTCTTTATTATGTAGCTCTAGCAGTCAATGTCAGTATGGGTAAATTGTACTGTAGGACATTTAACCAGGCATGTGGAACTGCATGAGTTTGCATGTAAGAAGTATAGACATTCTTAAACAATTAAAATGCACATGTCTCCTGAGCTTTGTTGAGAGCCTGGTGAAGTCTAGAGTGTTGGTGTGGTCACCATGTACGGAAGGTTGGGCTTAGAAATTCTCAGAATGTTGCAAGTGCAGACCATGAATTTTAGGCTGACTAATTAGCAGGGTTTTGGTGGTCTGGTGGATGAGTGGATATCGGGGGTACTATTGCAGATATCGTGGGCTTAGGATTATATCAGTTGGCTTGGTAAAACGAAAGGTATCCGCATAATAAGTTATATACTGATATAGTCCAGCATTGTAAAGAAATGAGGCCAATGATGGCTGAGGTATTATTGCTCAGTGCTCACAGTTAATAATAATAAAAAAAAAGTATAAAGTTTTAGAAATCACGAGCCATGCCTGTTTGATGGAATTGGTTGGCTTATTTTGTGTATTTGCTTGAGAGCCTGTAACCAGTACCATGGATCATGCTACACATATCAATCAATGAAGTAATGTTGGTAGCCCATAACATCTCCACAGTTTTGCACTATCTACTTCAAATATTCTCAGTATCAACAATGAGAGCTAGTGCATGTCTGTGGTTTGCATATTTTGTTTTGTATCTTCTCTGTTGTTTAACATCTACTTATATGTTCATTTATTTAGGAAACAGAGGATTTAATAGAAGCAGTACAGAAAGAAATTGGCAAGATTGAGGAGGTGAACCACAGACTTATACCTTGTTGTGATTTAATTAGACCCTAGTTGTCACATGCTTATTTTCTGCGTGCTCATTTTCTGCTTTGGCTTGAATTTGACAGACGCAAGCATGGTCTACATCTCATTCATGGTCTTCTCCAGTTGAAAATATGCAGATTGGGGAGAATTCAGCAGCTGACCATGTTGAAATACCTACAGATGGTGCTAACGAATGGGAAATTGATGTAAAACTACTAAATTTTGGGAATAAAGTAGCATCTGGATCATATGGTGATCTGTGAGTGTTTGTTGCTGGCTATCATGAAAATCCATTTTGAGCTTTGATGTAGTCACGTAACTAATCTGTTTCTCTTCACAGTTACCGGGGTACATATTGCAGTCAAGATGTTGCTATTAAAGTGCTCAAACCTGAGAGGATAAATGTGGATATGCAGCGTGAATTTGCCCAGGAAGTATATATTATGAGGTGGGTTATAAGAACCGTTTCTTTTTGTGATATTGGTATTCCAGCATGTTAATGAAATATACCTTTTAAGGTATTTGAACATAAACTTGTGTAATCATTTTGTTCCTCTGTGTAGTTACTTTATCTCACTCATGTCTTGTTTCTTCTGTTCTACCATAACAATATCCTAACAATGTTGGTCCCAGATGCTTCTATCTTCCTGTTTTTATTGCTAAAATAATTTACTTTTAAGAAACTAAGATCCTTTGCTGCCATTTACCTGCCAACATCTTATTCTATCAGCCCCTTGTTTGCTTATTAATTGATGTCTCATACTACAAGCTATGCAAGTATTACTACATGTTAAAGGCATCACCCTTATGGATCAGTGTCCTCTATTTGTGCTGATCTGTGTTTTTCCATTTACTTTAAGTTTATGGAGTATATTTTGGATTTTAGGAAGGTTCGTCACAAGAATGTTGTGCAATTTATTGGTGCATGCACTAAACCCCCAAATCTATGTATAGTCACAGGTATTGTTAGAGAAGGCTATCCTTTCAAGTTTCCCATTTTCGTATTGAGATAGTAATAGTAATAATGTGCGAACCTGCATATTTTTCTCTCTTCCAGAATATATGTCCGGTGGGAGTGTGTATGATTACCTCCATAAACATAAAGGTGTTTTCAAGCTTCCTGCTTTGCTTGGAGTTGCAATGGATGTCTCAAAAGGCATGAGCTACTTACACCAAAATAATATTATTCATCGAGATTTGAAAACTGCCAATCTTCTTATGGATGAAAATGGGGTAAGTAATGTAGGGAAGCTTCTCCCAGAATATGTACTTTCCTTCTCTACTTTTTTTGGAAGTAAATTCTCTACTTTCAAATATGAAAAATGCATTCATTGTTCGAAACGAGTTCCTTGTGCCAGAACTGGCTTCATGCTGGTTTATCGCCAGGTAGAGTTCCTACCGTGTGAAATTTGGTTCAGCTGGTATTGCTCCAGGCCTCCAGCTACCAACCTGTGTTTGGAAAATCTTGGCTCAAACACCGATTTATGACATCACTTCTTCTGATGTTTTTTTTTTAAAAAACAATACGATGGAACAATGCGCTTTCAAGAAAGATTGATGTGAAAAATCACCAGAATAGATGTGGATCTCCTATAATACAGTGTGTTTTAGCTGGATTTTGGTTTTACCTAGCCAAATCTTGGCTATCATTGATAACTTGCTGGTTACTGGGAATCTTTTCCTTCCTGGTTGGTAGTCCATTATGATGAACTGCAGTGTTATTGCACAATAAATGTTTGTTTCATTCAATGCATGATTTACAAAGTGGAATTAGATAAATTTGCCTGGCTAACCGGTTGTTTCCCTCTGCAGATTGTTAAGGTTGCTGATTTTGGCGTTGCACGTGTAAAAGCTCAATCTGGAGTAATGACTGCAGAAACTGGTACATATCGTTGGATGGCCCCAGAGGTGATTTCTCTATTATTAACTATGCTACCACTATCACTAACTTGGTTGTTCATGTTATGCCAATGAGAGTATAAGCTGTGAGCAGTGTGCATCATCTGTTGTGGGCCTGAATACCCAAGCTCTGAGTTCATTCCATGGTTCATGCTTGACATGTCGACAAAATTGATATGGTTCCGTACAAGGTTCCAAATCTCGGAACTGGGGGTTTTCTTGGCCGGCAACCAGTAACGGTAACCGGCCGGTTACCAGAAATCCCGGGAAAAAACCCGGACGAAATTTATGTTTCAAATTTTGAATTTAGACTGTTTGAAACTAGTAACTAGACTAGTTACCGGAAAAAACCGGAAAACCCACTAAAAACCGGGAAAAGCTAGAGAAAACCTAGCATAAAATGTTGGGACTAGCATATTTAGTTTATACAATAGGTAATCTAGCACAAAAAAAGGTCTAAACTAATCTAGGAAGTGCATTTGTAACCACCGGGATTTTTGGCCGCCTGTTGTCACCGGTATTTCCGGTTACCGGCGGTCTGGTTCCATATATTTGAGAGAAGAGGGAAGAACTTTTTGTTTGTTTATTTTGAAACTAAAGGGGAATTTTCAATAATTAAATTCTAACAGTACTTAATCCCTAGCCAGCAGATGATTGTCAAATGGTAGAGATGGTGTGCACTGTGCAGGCTAAGATCATTGGTGAAGCAAATATTTTGAGGACTTGCATGCTATGATAGCTTCCTCTTATCTTTCTCTGTATCTTTAAGACAAAATGGCATTTATTTATCTTTCTATGTATCTTATAGTTCTGTAAAATTGTAAATCCAAATGGGATTGCAAGTTTGCAGCGGTAATGAACTTAAGGATTGGAAAGCTTCGGTATATACATTGCCCTCAATTGGTATATCACCTTACAAAATTTTACCTGTACAGGTCATAGAACACAAACCCTATGACCACAAGGCTGATGTTTTTAGTTTTGGAATTTTGCTGTGGGAACTGCTCACAGGGAAGGTATTTGCATTAGTCTTCTGCTACTTTTTCAATCATTAAGTTAGCTCCATTGTTTTGAAATGAGTTATTAATTGGTTCATCCATCTATTGTTTGCAGATTCCTTACGAGTACCTGACACCATTACAAGCAGCTGTAGGTGTGGTTCAGAAGGTAAACAGTGCCTGTCAATTTTTTCTGTCTTCTAGTCTTATTTGTTCTTATTATGTTTCAAAGTGGAATTATTACTCAACTTATCATGCCAACCACATAGTACCATGATAATGATCCCTTTATATGTTTTGGACTACTGCGCATGGATAATGTAGCTTGTTTTTAGTTTTCTTGTTTGTTCCATGAAATCATGCGGATGTTTGAGATATGAACGGTGTAAGAAACACATTTTAGGGAAGTTTTGCAAACGCACTAGTAAAAACTGCAGAATGACATTAGGGCTCTTTTACATCAGGTTTTTTGTTTGCCACTTTGCCCGATCAAAGACATTATAGTTAAATAATAATTATCCATCTAGTCTTGTGTATGAATCATATGACTGCAGATGAAACATTCTTTCCTTTCCACTGGAAAGAAAAGAAAGGAAAATAGAACTACATTATCGAAATCTTCTAATATGGTAAGCTTCCTTCTCAGGGATTGCGGCCTACAATACCAAAAAATACTCATGCAAACCTTGCCGAGCTTCTTCAGAAGTGTTGGCAGCAGGACCCTGCTCAAAGGCCAGATTTCTCTGAAATATTAGAAACACTTCAGAGAATAGCAGAGGAGGTTTGTGACTGAGACTTAATAACAACTTTACTTAAATGAATGAAAATTTATTTTCCTATCAACGGATGGAACAGGTTGGACATGAGCATGAGGGTAAGCATGAAGGAAAGCACAAGGAGAAAATACTGGGGGGATTATTTTCAGCTTTGAGGGGGCGGGGACACTGAAGTGGCGCGAATGTACATGGTTTCAATTCATTCGGAAGTCTGAGGAAAGATTAGTGATAGTTCCTTGGCACGCCCAGTGCCAGTACATTGAGACATATGCCTGCTGCAGTTGACTGAAGTGGCAACTTCAGCTGCAGACTGCAGTGTCGTCCATAAGCAGTTGTCATAGTTTTTCCGCTTATTACTTCTGGGTTCCATTACATGATGTAACATAGGAAGAGAATGGTTGTGAATTGTACATTATTGATCTGATTTTTCTAACAGGTTGCAACTTGTAGTTGAAACAATAAGCCAAATTTAGGGCATGCTATAATTCCTTTAGTGCCCATCATCATGTAGTTGTAATTATCTTTCTACATACTGCTTACAACTAGAATATCCTGCTTACATACTGTTTCTTAGGGATATGTTATGTTGTTCTTCATATTCTTTTGTGTTTTTGAGAATCGTATTTCAGCATAACAATATCCTGATGCTCTATCAATCACGGTGAGTTACTATCTGTAAAAACGCAGTTAGCCTGCGAGTTGTGAGCTGAACAAGGCACATGCGTGCCCAGCTCTGCTCTGAACAAAGATGAGTTAAAGTTGGAAGCTCTCTTGTGCCAAGATTTTGTTCCTGCATTGTCGTGAGAGTAAAGATTCTTAATACTTCCTCTGTTGACATGACATGCGAATCATTCGTACTGTTGCCCCGGAACTCGTAGAGGTAGCCATCTGATACTAGAGTTGCACTATTAGCATTGCTTTTCTTCTATCGTAACGGTTCTACCTCCTTTGATGAAGGACCAAGGAATGAATAAAGTGGTCGTGCAGCTGAGAGCGCAGCGCTTTTACTCTTCCTCTCCAGAGGCCTTGTTTGTCACCTACGACTCCAGGAAGCAACTGCACTTGTTCTACACTTTCCCACTAAGGTGTGCAAGTGCTGCATGAACTACATATCAAAAATTTATCCACTAGTTATGTAGGGTCACGGTACATCTGATTTTGTCAAGCAAACGATCCTAACAGTGCTGATTTGAACTCTGGCGGTAATGCAGGAGGCAAGGCCGAGGGCTCAGCTGATGTCCAGATAAGACGACATCGTTATGGTTTACTAGCAAGTAATAAACTGAGCATTTTCTTCCTGTTACGAACAATGACTTCTGGTTGCAGGATTGCCTGTACCGTTGCCGATCTAACAATGCACGTTTACCAATGCCAGACTGCATTTGGCTGCATGAGTTCCATGTCTGCGGAGCTGTGTTTAAGCATGAAAAAGCAAGCAAAAGATCGTCATACTGGCTTTTGTTAATGGCTTTTGGCTGCGGCTGATGAATAGTAGTAGCTAATGAATTATAGTGGCTAATATAGTGGCAATAGAAGCGACTGATAAATACTAGTGGCTGATGAATAGTAGTGTATTATGTAAGAAAGATAGTACAACAAAAAACACTAAAACATTCGAATCGCCATGTGACTTACAGAATTATGACATAATAAAATAAAAGTACATTACAATATATGAAAGCGAAAAATAGTGACTGATGAATAGTAGTAGCTGATAGAAGCGATTTATAAAAACTAGGGCGTTCGTATTGGCTTCTATTTCTAGAAGCAGAAACCACAAGTAGAAGCCAATATGAACAGACCCAATCGTCATAGCTCTCCATTTTTCCCCTACAATATTTTCTATAATTAGTTAATTTTAGGATGTCCTGGCAGATGGTCTAAGACAGGTATTGCACATGGACACTGTAGGTTCTTTTAGAGTTCAGTCGGTAGGAAGGAGGTGGTATGCTCTGGTCATTGTTGATGATTACTATAAATATTCTTGGGTTTTCTTCCTAGCATCTAAGGATGAGGTATTTAGTCATTTTAGAAGGTTAGGACTTATATTGTCAGTTGATTTTCTAGGAGCCCTTAGGGTCATTAGGAGTGACAATGGGATCGAATCCAAAAATCCATCCATCTATTCATTCTGTTCTGAGCATGGTTTAGAGCATCAATTCTCTTCTCCTAGAGGTTTTCAGCAAAATGGTGTAGTTGAGAGGAAGAATGTGACTTTAGTTTAGATAGTTAGGACTATGTTAGATGAATATGTCACTCCTATAAGTTATTCGGCTGAGGTAATTTCCTTTGGTTGTTATGTGTCTAACAGGGTATTTTTGAGAACTTCATTACACAAGACTTTCTATGAGTTAAAATTTAATTGTAAGCCTAGTGTGTTACTTTAAAGTCTTCGGTTGCAAGTGCTTTATTTTTATACATGACAATCTTGATAAGTTTGAGTTTAGGTCTCCAGATGAGATTTTCAAGGCTATTCTCCTCATTCTCGAGACTATTGTGTGTTTAATCTTGAAACTAAAAAATTATGGAGACCCGCGGTGTTACTTTTGATGAGGCTAGTCCAGAGACGAGACCAAACATTGTAGATACACAGGTTTAGGGAGATTCTAAGGACATATTCCTTGAGTATGGTGAAAAAAGATAAAGTTGTTGTTCTACTTCCTTTTCAGCCAGCTAAAGCACCTGCTTCAACTACTTCACTTTTATCTGGACAACCTACTCCCACTGCTTCCTCAGCACCGTGTGGCTTTGCTCTTACCTCTACAGCCCATGAGATAGATGCCACGTCGACTTCAGGAATGTCTCAACATCTCCAGTGGTGACATCCTTTAGATCAAATCACTGGAGATCTTCATGAGCGAGTTACTCGCTCCAGGTTTATCCCTCCTAGCTCACATGCTTATTATGTTTTTATTGCTTCTTTTAAGCCTCGTGATGTCACCCATGCACGTACTGATAAGTCTTGGATTAATGCCATACATGAGAAATTAGAGGGCTTTGAGAGAATAACATCTGGACCTTAGTTGAGTGTCCCTATGGTCATAATGTTATAGGAACCAAGTGGGTTTTCAAGAACAAATAGAGTGAGGATGGGGTAATTGTTAGGAATAAAGTCAGGCTTGTATCTCATGGCTTCACCTAGGTAGAGGGTTTGAGAAGACTTTTTCACCTGTAGCCAACTTAGAAGCCATTCGAATTCTCTTAGCATTTGCAGCCTCTAAGGAATTTAGACTATATCCAATGGATGTTAAGAGTGCCTTTCTTAATAGTTTCATAGAAGAAGTCTATATCAAGCAAGCTCGTAGGTTTGAGAGTTCAAAGTTTTCAAATCATATCTAAAAACTGTCCAAAGCCTTGTATAGACTGAAGCAAGCCCCTAGAGTTTGATATGATAGATTTAAGTTATTTTTGTTGAAAAATAAATTTCAAATGGACAAAGTAGACAAGACACTATTGTAAGTTCAAGCTCCATTAAGTGGGTTTTGGTGATAATGACAAATACAATTGTGAGACTAATATGTTTATTGATTATGATATTGTTTAGTCTCATTTGGATGAAAAGGTGAAAAACATAAGAGGTATGTATTCAATATCATATTTTTATATTATTACATTTCTTAAATCCGAAATATAGAATGAATTTCACCAAATAAGTCAAACTTGAATATGTCCATATGCTTTCACAATACATTCTTGTATGCATACATTTAGGGGGAATTCACTCTATATTTTATGGTCTCATTATTATTGATCCATGTTCCATTTCTACATATTAAGGATTTTTACTTTGAAACATATCCCTAGAGTATATATATAGCTTGTGTAGTTCATATATATTAATAATCAGGTTGTCATCTAGTTCCTCAATTATGTGTTGATGGTTGGATAATTAATGACAACCAAATAAATAAGTTTTGTTTTGAAAGCTTATTCTAGAGTATACAATTATTATGTATATGTTGTACACTCGCAATTCAATTTTTATCTCCTTATCTATTGAGATTGTTATGAATTACCAAAAAGAGAAGATTGTATAATCTAGTCCCTCCATTATGAGTTAATGGTAAAGTTTGATAATTGATTACAATTATTTTGTGGACTAATATATTTTATGAGTTGGATGAATAAATTAGGTTCCACAAATGAGGAATACTTGGGATGACTTCATGTGTTGAAGATCATAAAGTCAAGTGAAGGATGCATCATGAGTTAATGCATATCCAAAAGGAGATGATCATGTGTTGATCATCAATCAAGTGAAGACCCATCATGTGTTAATCCATGTAAAGACGATGACCCATACTTAAAATGTAGATGCGAATCATCAAACTTTAAGGGGATGCGCAAGGCAAATGTATGACTAGATAGGGCTAAGAATGTGTTTCTAGTGTTTTACCAGTCTTGGTGTGTGGTTGGAAGACCAAATTGCTATGTGTTGAATCCTTGTAACATGGTACTATACATTGCAAATGTATTTTACAAATGTTTGAAGTCCATATTTCTATTCTTTGTAGTATGAGACTTTTATTTGCAAATGTGTTTTGCAAATGGTTGAAACCCATACATATAATCTTTGTGTCATGATTCTAAAAGTGTGCAAATGTGTTTTGCAACTTGTTGGGAATCATGGATAATCCTTGTGTGCATAATACTGTAGTTTGCAAATATGTTTTGCAAAATTTGTTAAAATATATGCACTTTTCAGGGAAATCAGAATTACCGCAGTGTATTCTGTGGCACTACCGCTAGTCGGAACTACCAGCATTGTAATCATGGACTACCGTGTCTGTTGGTGGTCGGAAGACCTGTGTGGTCGAAAGCTATTGTGGTCGAAGACCTGTGTGGTCGAAGATCAATGTGGTCAGGAACCAGCATGGTCAAAGCCAACGTAGTTGAATCAACGAGGTCGAAGACCGACGTAGTCAATGACCCGTGTGGTCGGAGATCAACGTGATCAAATATCGAAGTAGTCGAAACCAACGTGGTTAAGATCTGTGTGATCGAAACCAACATAGCCAAAACCAGTGTTGTCAAAACTGACGTGGTCGAGATCTATGTGATCGAAGACAAGTGTGGTCGAACCAAGATGGTCGGATCGGTCATGGTCGAACCAGACAACAGTAGTGATATGATATTGACCAGATAAGGTTTAGTGATATGCTAGTAGTCAGGTAATTTTAGCGATATAATATTAGCCATATAACCTAAATGATGAGATTTTAGCGATATGATATTAGCCAAGTAATACGATATTAGTTAGGTAATTGTAGCGATGTGATATTAGCTAAGCGTGAAGGTAAGAAATCAAAGAAATCACTCGCTGCTGAACTCAACCTGCTAGTATAAACATGAATACGAGTGCACAACTGACAGGTACAGCTATGCGAGACTACGAGCTTATCGTATGACATCAACGGTAGTTCCATTGCTTGTAAGTAGAGATACAAAGTCCTTGGCTCACTAAGTAAGCTCATGTTGCTTCTATGCTATACAGGGAAAATCTAGCTCCACAGACCAGAACAGGATCTGTTGATACCTGCTGACCTTCAATCCCTTTCGGGAGCATCTCCTGCATCTTTCCTAGCGCTCAGGTTTCCAGCATACGTCCAGACTTTCTCTACATCACCAGAAAAGAGCTTCTCAACTTTAACTTCTTGTTTTCCTTGCAAATTGCTTTTGCTTAATGGAGGCTGTACTCTTCCAGGGCTGCCTGTAACTGGAGTAGAGGAGCAGAAAGTGGGTGTAGCAAATGGAGAGGCATACGGCGTGTTCTGAATCGAGAATGGGCTTGGGGAGATTATCTTCTGAACTGGTATGCCTATGCCGCGATTGAACAACGAAACAGACTCATCAGCAGCAGGCTTCTTTGTCGCGTCGTCCACATAAATCACATCATCGATTCTTGCAATTATGTTAAACGCCAAGCTCTCCAAAACCCTTGAGTAACTTTCAAGTATGGACTGCCCAACATCCTGGACAAGATATGCAAGAAACAGGTTGAATATTTTGATTAATGGAGTCATGAAGAAAGTTATGTTAAAAAGAGTAAGGTTCTAACAATACTAGTATGCTTCAGATCAGGTTAGAGTCAATTCTAATAGGTCATATAGAAAATGCAAAAGAAGCATTACAATCAATTGAAGACCATTGTATTCAAATGAGTAGATGCGAAGAATAACCTTGTTATACTGGATCTTGTTCATGTCAAGGGAAGTTTGTGGCAAGCCAGGGTATCGCAATCTTAAGCTCTGCAACAGACCATCAGCTCGCTGGGACAAAACATGAATCTTTTCCGTGTCTCCAACAAGACCCTTCACTCTTCCACCCCAAGATTTCTTTGATTTCGCTTGAGGCATAGATTTCTTTTGACCTTTTAGCCTCCAAACATGGATGGCAGTCTCTATTCTGTTTGCTACTTCAAGCGTGTGGTGCTCAGATGACAGATCCAAGCAATCGAGGAGGCATTCTGGTGAGAATTGTTCAGCTGTTATGTATTTATAAATTATCTCACCCAAGCAAGATTTACCACTCTGCAGAAAAGATATTATAATAGATGAAACTGACAGAAATATCCATGATCACCACTATTGGAAACAAGTGTTCTTATGGGCAAACATTAAGCACACAAAATGCAGTGTAAAATATGTCAGCTGTTACTTCAAGAAGATTCATTTTCCAGAAGTTACCAATACTATTCAATTACAGAAAAAACAGCATAAAGATGGCGTAACATTTTGAAACTCCGTGCCTATTCTCAGGCATATTACGCAAATTGCCTAGACAATCAACGCGATGTGAGTTCCCAGTATCTTATGAATTGAGTCTAAAGATAATTTGTTTTAGCAATTGCTAGAAGAACTACCTCAGTGCAATTACAAGCTTGAATAAGAAAATGCAGCATTGACCTTAATTTTGCGCATGATAGGTGTACCAAGTATAGAAAAAAAGGAAAAGAAATCAAATTCGAACTTGACCTGGTATATGCCTTTATAGTGCTGTCAAGCTTAAACATATTTATAAATTCGAGTTCTTCACCTGATAAGAGCAATCAAATTTGAATTTCTCCTGATAATAGGCAGGAACGTATTCACCCCATTCCCTACAATTATACATATTGATCAAACTAACTTCGACCATCTTCTGGAATCAACTTTTGATTGAAGGAATGCTCATTGCAAGATTCAAGATTCTATACGCATATTCTCAAAAAGACCACCACCACTTAACCAAGACGGTGTGAAATGAAGTATCCATCCAAAGGGCAAGGAATTAGTTTCTTCCATAACAAGAACAAAATGATTTGAGCAAATCATCAAGCCTTCAAGAGAAGCATTGATAATGTCTGGAGTCAAGACACATTTACTGAACAAGAGCTATGAAGAAGCAGACATAGCCATGGCTGCTTCAGTTCTTCTCCATCAGAGCTTACTAGACATGAATTGAATCCTCATAACAACAATAAAGGGGCTGCTACGGACTTTTATTAGAAATAAATTGTGCTCCGAATGAAGATAGCTAGAGCAACAGGACTAGCTCGTGCAAACCGACAAAATTGCCAACAGGAACCCGGCACTTTCAGTACACAACTTGTACTAACAGACAAGTTAATTCAGCTGTTGCATTTACAAGCCTGTATGATGCAAAATGGTCCCGTTCACAGCAATTTCACGCAATTGGACCACTTTTAATAGCAACCGAATTACGCTACATGTAAGTCCTAACAATCTTCAACGCCTCCATGCATGACTAGTAAGTATATCGGGTTTTATTAAATATCATCCGGATATTTTCTTTCTAACTATCATCCAGATTTAGGATATTAGATTAGAGATTCAATGGCCATAAATTCTTCCCCCTCCCCTTTGAATTCTACCCCTCCCACTTGAAAAAAATCTCCCCACTTCAAAAACAAAGGGCCCCTTGATCTCTAATCTAAATGTCACAAATTTAGATGATAATTAGAAAGAAAACATCCGGGTGATACCTAGACACTCCCAAGTATATTAACACCGGTGAGTCACTAAACTAAAGTTTTTACCTTTGGCAATGTCTCCAAGTACACTTCCGGAATCTCCATCTCGGCGAGCACATCACTATTAATCGCCATGGCCGCCTTCAGTATCTGGTTTGCGCAATCCCTGCTCTGCTGCAGCTTCCTCCTCGCATCCTCGGATAGCCCCTTGGGCGGCACTCGTGGGCACGGCAGCCACCACTTCTCCTCCTGCCGCACTGACGGCCGCCCGCAAGACGACGACGAGGGGAACGGCCCTCCGCTGTCCTCGACCACAATCCCCCTATCCACATACCAGAACTCCGTCTCCTTGAACCCGTCAATCATTGCAAGGAGCATGGCGTCAAGCTTCTTGAGCGCGGGGAGGTTCATGTACAGGTCGCTGCGCGGCCGCGGCACCATGACCTCGAACTGTCCCCCACCGTCGGGCAGCTCCTGGATGGACGGGGTGAGCTCCACGATGGAGTCTGCCACGGAGAGCAGCCACTCCATCTCCCGCGTCCACATTGCCTTCCTCGCCGGCGCGAGCGGCTCCAGCCTCCACAGCTCGCCGAACACAGTAGCTGGATTTGGAAACAAATACCCATTCCCATTTTTTTTGGTCAAAAATCATGGAAATGTGGGTTAATAGCTAGCCGTCTGGGCGCGAGCGTACCGGAGAGGTTGGTGATGGCGTTGGAGATGGCGAGCGCGGTGCAGACGCCCTTGCCGCTGCCGGACATGTCCTCGCCGAGCAGAAGCTTAGCGAAGCGCTCCTTCATCATGTCGATCTCTGGTAAACACACAAGCAAGGGAAGAGCTCGTGAGAGAGAGGAAAAGTGAAGGAGAAGATCTTTTTTTCGGAGGAGAGGTGGAGTAAGATCCAAGCAAAGTGGGGCGCGAGGCGAACCGGAGAGGTCGGAGGCGGGCTTGGAGAGGTAGAAAGCGGCGGCGGAGGCCGGGGTGGGGAGGGAGGAGGATGAGGACGCGAGGCGGGAGGCGGAGGGGGAGGAGGGGAAGCGGCGGGCGGAGGTGGTGGTGGTAGTGGGCACGGAGCAGTCGCTGGAGGTCTCGGACTCGCTGACGTCGGCGCTGGGGCTGTAGCTGCCGCAGCGGCGCTCCGAGGCGGCGTCGTCCTCCGACGCGCTCGCCATTGCGCCACAGGCGACGAGGGCACTGGGCTAGGCGCGGGCGAGGCGGTGGAAATGGAATCGCATCTGGATGGGATGCGAAGGGAGGGTGAGGGAAAAGCGACGGGAGCAAGCACTGCACAGCACACTGATTACCGATGTGGCTGCGCTCCTTCTCTCTCTTTTCCTTTTTTTTTCGAAGCTCCGTTGGTTTAGTTTTTTTAATTACTCTCGTCCTCCCGCAATACAAGTACAAAAACACACCAGCACAGTTAAAAAGATATTAATTTTTTTTAAAAATAATACTATTAAACTATATATACCCTTATTAAATAATATACTATAACTATTCACTTATTTAAAAGTATGATATGTGATAAAAAAAATATCATATTAATTATACCTTCGATAATAAGGACTTAAATTGTGGGCCTAAGAAATAAGTTCAGTTCATTGTTACTATTTATGTGTGTATTTATTTACGTCTAGTGTAGGTTGTCAATGGTTGCATAGAGTGGGCTAGACTTGTACCTAGTATACTATCTTGTACCTCATTACAATCCCTTTTTTCCCTCTCAGCTCTTTTTACGTTGGTCAAGATTGGCGATCCTACTTTAAGAAACTGGCTAAGTCAAGTTGAATGGTGGTGTTAGAACATATACAATGATATAATATCAGTTATATATAAGTGTTATTATATTGGACACAAGATGATGTGAAAGAGAGACGGCGAGGATTGAGAATTAGGTCATTTTTTATACAACAGTCGATTGTAACATGAGAAATAAGGCATATTCTATTGTGGATGAGCTGTTTATAAAAATATGTAAAAAGATAATCTATTGTAGTAGTCGTCTTGTCTATAGATAATATAGAGTGGTATATGCCCTTATGAGCCATAACATCTGACAATTCGCTCCTAGTGTCGAAACATAGAGAATGACATGGTGGAGCAACTTTGTGGTTTTCGGATTGTTTGCATACGCATGACGCATCTGGTTAGCACTCGTTGTAGAAAAATGTTGTTTTTGGAAACTATGTGTCAATTGCGCTGACAGTTGAATCTTGGCATAAGTTGTCAGTAGTGAGACCACTATCTACCCAAACTTTTTAAAGAACACACGACAAAAATAAAGGATCGAAAAAACATGAGATAAATATTTAACTAAATAACCCTTTTGAGAGAAATCATGAACACACGAAGACATAATTCACTATATGATGAAATGCTTATAATGAAGCTCTTGCCCTTCCTATGATCTACATGGGTATATTTATAGTTTTTACATAGAGACTTTATGTAGAGCAAAACTCTATGTTGGAAACGGAAACAAATTGAATAAGATTCGGATTACAAACTTAACAATCTCTATCCAGAGCCAAATTCCCTCCCATAGCCAAAAAAAGCAATAAACTCCTCCAATCAAATCAGGTGAACACCTTGTGCGCCAAAAGTTCGTAGTACTAATCTCATTAAGAAAGACTAGAACAGTCTTATCCAAATGCTTCTCATGAAGAAAAATTGAGCAAATCACCAACAAGTTCAAAACACTCGACTATCAACAAAGCAGACGAACAAATCTGGTCTTCAATAATTCCAGTAAAGTCTGAGTCTATGCAATTGACCTTCTGATCCAAATACTCAACTATCAAAATGGCATAAGCCAAAATATCACATGTAGCGTTAGATAGATAACAAAGAACTCATATAATGGAATCTAACATACTCCACTTGGAATATAAAACTCGGCAAACAATGATCACTGAAAGAGCAACTTGTGTGTGGCTATCATGTACATCAAACTGTTGGTTCAAAGGTAACTAAATTCCACAATATGGTTAAAACCGCTCCTATAAAAGTGTCCGGATGATATAAGCTCTTCTGACGTCAATGGAGTATAAATTACAGTAGACCTCTCGTATCGGGCTGCAACAACTGGATAAATGCTATGGTATCCACGCAAAAAAAACTCCTTACACATAATTCCTTCATCTCAAATTGAAATTGGAGTAAAATACTCACTTTCAGACAACAAAACTTCATAGAGTATTATGCTAACTACCATCAAGTTGTCATCAAACTTGTGAAAATAGAATGTTGTCAAAGCCTCTGTAATGATCACACATGTGATCTAAATTGTAACCTATCTAAACGATGAATAAAACACCAAATTCAGTTATCCCTACAACTGAAATCGATTTTTTTCAAAGTCTCTTCGATCAACATAGTCTAAATTAACTCATTGTGTTGAAAACATGCAACTCCACCTTAGACTTCATATGTGCGGATATTACCACAGTAACCTATAGTAGATAACAAACTGTCAAAGAATCGTCAATGCTTAATCCTGTACGGATGCCACCAATAATCGACACAAATGTTTGAATTGCAATGAATTCCACCTCCAACAAAAACATATGTAAATCTGATGATTCAACTTCTTAATGGAAGATGACAATCAACTGAGATAGAAGATCGCCGATGGAGATAATGCAGTACAACAGTGGTGTCAGGTGGCGTGGGTAATGGTGTTGGTGAACCTAGCACTGGAACAGTTGTTGAGGTACAACATGGGTTGATGCTCGGTATGGCATAGGTTGACGCCAAGTCAAAGTTGAGATGCGAAAACAAAGTCGACGCGAGTTGAATCACCAAGAACGATAACCTTCTGGATGCCACTCTTGATGCCACGCAACGGTCACCCCAGGAGTCTCCTATTCCCACGGTAGCAACTTTGAATTTGAACCTGAAGCTTTGATACCACTTATTATAAAACGCACGGTAAAAATAGAGGATCGAAAGAACAAGCGACGGTGATTTAACGTAGAAAAACTTTTTGGGAAAAAACACATATGCATGAAGACAAAATTCACTATATAAGAAGACGTTTACAATGAGTCTCTTGCCTTCTCTAGGTCTGTAGGGGGTATATTTATAGTGTTTATAAAGGGACTTTAGTTAGTAGTAGTAGAACTTCATGTTGAAAACAGAAATAAACTGAATATGATTCAGATCGCAATTTAACATTTTCTGCACAGTTTTGTGTGTAAAGGAGTAGCTAACCCACTCAATTTACATATGGATCGTATAACCATCATTCGTTAGTTTATTGAGATCTGGTGGGTTCTTTTGAGCTGTGACTTTGACTTTTTGCTTATGGTTTTTGAATTCTGATTGTGCACGAGAGATAATACATAAAAAATAGTCGCATGTGATTTTGACCGATATAGCTGAATTTGGTATAATGTCTACTATAATATACCTGTAGACTCCACCTTAAAGAGATGCGTCATTTAAAAACTAGTTATTATAGCAGGAAGTGATAAATGAAAACCAAAACAAACAAGAATCCAGTCGTTATCCACGAACATTTCTACTAATGTCTAGCATTGGTAGGAGTCGGCGATTCTTCGGATACAATATGATACAAATAATATTCAAACAAAAAAAATAGAAGCAAATGAACGAATGGATTGTTGCATATAAGCAACAGCCAAAGTCTGGAAAAGAGAAGAAAAGGTTAATGTTTTAACGACGCATTCAGTAGCTTCATTAACTGATTCCGAGGGACAACCGTGCTTTAGCTGGATGTCTGGCGCTGCCGCAGCGCACATATATGGTGGTGCTCAATTGTTTTTTTTTTTGAGCTTATGGCTGAAAAGCACGGTAGCTGATTGAAAAAACACTGTAACTGACAGTGGCTTATTTAGTATAATTAAAATTTAAAAAAATTTTAAAATATAAAAAAATATGTTAGCTCATTATATATAATACAAACAAATATGAAAAAAAGAACTGGCAAAAAAGCTCAATAAAAAGCCAAAAGTTCAAAAAAGGACGAAATTTATGAATAGTGAAAAATAAATCAGAAGCTAAAAGCTGAAACCAAAACGATCATAGTCTATCCGGATTCGATACTAGTATATTTTACTTAAAAAATTAGAAAAAGATGTACATATATACATATTTAGTGTGAAAGCGAGTACTCATTTTCATAAGATCTTGATTCATTCCTTAATTTTCTATGCGTATGTTAGAAAAATGTGCACGCGTGTATGTATGTACGATGGTATGAGTAAGATGTAAGTTATGTGTGTGCAAATATGAAAATGAATAAGACTCGAAGGACCACGACGAGTATTAGTTAGCTAGGTTTGGCTAGTTGCATGGTTGAGAGTACTACTGTCGTGGATGTCGCAGTTTGCAGTTTGTATGGTCAGTGGGCAGCCTTTGGGACTATACTTTTAGGTTACAGCTTATAGATTTTGACTACTCTTATTAGAACAAGTAGTGACCGTTGAGATAAACTAAAAGCCACTAAAAGTTAAAAAAAAAACGATCCTCCGTTCTTTTTTTTTTTGAGAAAAAAAAACGAGCCTCCGTTCTGCCGTGGGGAGTCGACAGGTGGGCCTTGACTAAGGGAGCCCGGTCTGTAGGAGAAGACCTGTTTTGCCCTTCCTCCATGTATAGGCCCAATACGCAAATAGGGTAGCCCATGCGTAAAATCTCGTGTCTGTTTGACTCTCTCCCGGGAATTGATCTGTTTATTAGTAGGGGTGGGCACTTTAAACCCGAAAACCGAAAACCGAACCGAACCGGATCCGAATAGACCGAATTGTCGGTCTATTCGGGTTTCGGGGTTCGGTTCGGTCAATATTTTCATTTAATTCGGTTTTCGGGTTCGGGTTCGGTTTTTGACCTACAAAACCCGAATAGACCAAATAACCCGAATTATTTGATATGTCTCTTGAATTCATGAACTTAATATTCCCGAATAGACCAAATAACCCGAACCCGAATAGACCAAATAACCTGATTTTGAGGGGTGACAAGGGTCCCCATCTTATTTCGGTCAATTCGGTGGACCGAATAGACCGAACAAAAAATTCGGTCTATTTGGGTTCGGTCCTTGTTTTTTTTCTGAGAAATTCGGTCCTCATTTTTTAGAACCCGAATTTTCCAAAGACCGAATAGACCGAAAAAACCGAATGCCCAGCCCTATTTATTAGGGTCTGGGCGTACGGAGAACGAGCAGCTACCGGAAGTCTAGAAGCAACCACGGCTACTCCAATTTCGGTACGTATTACGGATGATAGGTTGATGGATAAGATGATTTTGTATTTGTTTTTAAAAACTGTTTTTACAGTAAATAATTTTTCTACGGTACATAGGTCTTACTTCAAACGGATTCTGTTTCTATCTTTTCTTGCCTTTTTGGACTTTTTATTTTTTTATTTTTTATTTATTATTTTGTATTGTTTATGCTGATATAACCTTTTATTTTTATATTAAATTACACAGAATAAGTTAACACAAGCTACGGTATAAAAATAAGGCATAAGCTTTAGCTTATAAGCCACTTGGAGCAGGCCTAGCTTTCAAGCCGAGTGTTTTTTTTTAAAATGGTGTGATGTGACTTTATTTATATCGGCTAAAATTATACGTAAATATCTCCCTATAAAATTCTCTATAAACGGTTACTATTTATAAGTTAAAGTAAAAAAAACAATATAAATGGACCTTAATCACGCGTCCGTTGAAATAGCCAGCAAAACCATGCAGCGATGCAAGTAGTGCATAAATGGAAATTTTAACCTGAGCTCATGGGAAGTGCACATGAAGCTATTTTGCAAACGCATGCGTTCCTGTAGTGCATATGCACGCGAGGTAATGCGGACGCTCAAGCCGTGAACACCAAGCAAATTAGGGACATATTTTCCCTGTCACAAAACGACATCGTCAGCATGCAACACTTTGACCAAAACGACACTGTCAGCATGCAGGGAGCCCAAGCAAGCGATCATCGTACTGAGGTCCCGTTTGGCAGAGCTCTAACTCTAGAAAATCTGTAGATTTCCTAGAGCTGGTCATCTGTAGCTCTAGGAAATCCTGGATCTAGAGTTGCATGCATGTTAAGTGCATTTACATGACTCATTTCATTTATATTATATATTAAATAAAAATATTTAAATCACTTTAATTTAGTCAACAAACTACAGATCCAGCATAGATCTCGGAGCTAGAGCTATGCCAAACGGGGCCTGAGCCTCGCATCCCGAGTCCCTACTGTCGCTAATTAGTTGTCAAAGTGTTGCACTTACGATCGGAAACATATATTTTCCCTGTCGGTCTCACCTCAATTTGCAAAACTACTCTTGGTTGGATCAGATGGACCGATCCAGATCTTATCAGTGGCGAATCCAGAACAAAAAATAAGGGTAGGTTGAAAAATTATGCATTCTTATGTCAGATCATAAACTTTTTCTAGAATTGTTGGCTCTACACCTCAAATGACTAAACTACTTTGTAAGAAGCATAATTTTGTATTCTTGTGAAATCAAATTCATAGTTTCATACATGAATAAAAGCAAAGAAAAAAGAGAGATACAACGGAGGTACCTCGCTAATGGCAAGTGAATCCCTAAAACATGTAAATATGGTTCTGATAGGTAACAATGTGTACATTAACATAAAAAAATTAATGATACAATAGCAAATTGTACTTAATTACTTAATTGATCATGAATATTTAAAATAAAAGAACCATAGCACTAGCTTGAATCATGACTTTCATGAGGCAAACCTATGAATTAAATTTTAATTGAGTATATAAATTAATATCATACTATATATCTATATTCTAAAATCTAAAGTTAGGGAACTAATTGAGAAATGAATTGCAATTTGCAAACCTCAGTCTTCACTGGTCCCAGCAAGGCAGCGTCCCAGCTGGCAGAGCTCTAAAATTTAATTCATAGAGCGAGATATGAGGTTGATCGATACCATATGATATGCGGACAGCGTCGATAGGTTTCACTAGTCCCAGCGAGGCAACGTCCTTTTTACGGCATTAGCACCTCTAGAAACGAAGCAAATTAGAAATGAGGGAGTCGAGGGGACCACATGTTCGCCTCGCAGCCGCCGTCTATGGTCGCCAACACCCTCCTCAGCGGCTCCCTCGACGTCGCCTTCACCGCACAGTCCTTAGTTCCTTACTCCGCCTCCACCCGCGTGAGTCACGCAGACGGTCTTCTACTCTTCTTCACTCCCGTGGTCCCGCCTCCCGGTCCGTCCCAGGCTCCTTGCTCCTGTGCCCCGGCGACCCGGCCCCGCCTCGGGCGGTCCATGGTCAGGCCTCGCCCCCTCGGCTCCCCGCCTCCCCGCTTGGCCGCTTCTGACCTCCGACGGTCCGGCCTCCCCGCGATGGCGCGACCACACCCTGGCTCCGTGCCTCCGCCTTGGCCCCTCCTCGGTGTCCCCGCCTCGGCGGCTTCGGCGCCTTAGACGGTCGGCCCCTCCCCGACGTCCCCTCTCCAGATATGTCGTCTTTTTCACTCGTCGGCACGGGGCACGGGTGAGCAATTGATTGGGGATTTGACCATTTGGGGGGAACGATGGGGATTTTTTATTTGGGGAAATTTCGGAGCACGGGATGTCCGGATGTGGGCTGTGGGCCAGTGGGCAGACACGGAGGTTAGGAGGCAGGCCTTCTCTACTTCTTCGGGCTTCGGCCTTGTTTCTTCTCTGGCTGCCGCACATGAGCTTCACCTCCGTGGTCTTTCTTCTCCTCAGTCTCAGTTCTGGTCTTCTTCTTCTTGCAGACTTGTCGCACTGCCGCAATCACGCTATGCCCAGGAGGCCGGGAGGGGGGTCGGCAAACCGGTGGAGGGTAGGCTTTAGCCTGATGAAGCCTACCCCATGGATTCGCCCCTGGATCTTATTATAAGCAAGACACTGAGCAGAGCGCCCACAAGTCGGATCGGATGACGAGGAGGGCTTGACGAGGACACACACATACATATTAGTTAGAGACCCGTGCGTTACAACAGAGTCATAAAAATAAGAAACAGAACTTACTGCCTGACCAACTTCACACATTAAATATTGGAGAGCAAACGACAGAGATAGAAGGGTGGCTAGAATGCGCGAGGGGATGGGAAAAGTGGAGGGGGTGGACGGTTGTATCCTGAGAGAGAGGAGGAGAGAGACGAATGGTCCAAATCAAATCGGATGGCTGAGAAGAGAAGAGGGAGAATGGACCAACCACCAATTCACACTTTTATAATAGTAAAGATATATGTATGTATGTATGTATGATGCGTGGCTCCGTGTTGGTTTGAATAAAGATCAGTTTGGTAGAGCTCTGCTCTTTATTTTTGTCTTCTAGCTTCTATTTCTTTAAAGATTTACGTTTCTAAGAATATAGAGCTGCATGAGAAAAATGTTTGGTAACGTACAAGAGCCGTACATTTTCGTTACTCAGAATATTACACCCCATCGACGGATATACAGTCGAGGAAAATGATGTGCCTGACTATTCTCGTATAACCGGGTATGTGAAAAGTGATCGTCAGTACCATTGTCATAACTTGCTAGATAACAATTATCTTTAGTTTTACTGTTCCTGTCATCTCTATCTCTGACATTTATCAGTATTTCCGGTAACCTGATTTCATTGCGTTTAACCTGTGTCAATTGCTTGCTTACACTACTTGTCCTTTACTCACCGTGTTACGACCGTTGTTGGATATTTGCTGAGATTTTCAAATCTCACGCTTGCTCTTTCTCTTCTTAGGTAAAAGGCCAGTGGAGAGATAGCAACATGCATGGGTGGGAGCACTCGAATTTTCAGCACGTGACTTGCCACTATTTATGTTATTTTATTTATTTTTCATTTGGTTAGAAGTAGACCGGCCCCATATTTCAAACATTACTTTCAGATTTCATTGGCTCTCTAATAAAGTACCTTTAGAGTTTAATTTCTTGTGATTTCTATTGTTGCTTTTATTATTTATTCTTTATTTTAGCGATAACGTTCTATAGTAATATCTCATATTAGTATGTGAGGTATTACATTACAGCAGCTCACACATGACAGCCCTACACACCAAGCAGCTAGCAACACTGGTGGGCTGTTCTTTTTAGCTGCGGCTTATGGCTTTTGGCTGAAATTTTTGAATTTTGGCTATTTACGGTACATATTACGGAGAGATCGATACTCACTTGCGATTTTGGCTGGTACAGATGTTGGGCTTTTAACGTGTACTACGTTTAATTTGTAGACCCCGTCTTGAGAAAATACCCCATTTAAAAGTTAGGTACTGTAGTGGCTGCGAAAAGCCGACCGGCTTCCTCACTGCCGAACAGGCCCACCAGCGAATGAAATAGCTGGTAGCACAGTGCAGACTACAGCCAACAGTCCAAAGAACAGCAACCTAACAAGGTAGCAGTAGAAGGTCCAACCTAGCAAGGTAGCAGTAGAAGGCCCAATAGATGCCGAGCCCAACACTTCTGCTACCCCTTGCGTGATATCGAACCAACAGCGAAGTAGGGGCTTATTGATGACGGCGAAGCTCGAAGTAGATCGCGGCGGCGAAGGTGGCAGCAGCAGGGTGTTGCTCAAAGAAGAGCAGATGACTGCTCTCGGCTGGTGCGAGGAGAGATGCCAGTGACGATGAGGACGGCATTTGTGAACCCGAACTCTTCTTGAGACATCCTCAGGAGCTCTCCAATTACCCTTGTGCTGAGGTATTCTAATGGGATCTCGAACTGCCTCCCATCCACAGTGTACATGATGCAGTTGCCCTTGGCTGCAATTTGAGTCTTGAATGTTTTGATCTCCTTCGCAGCTGTAACCCTTCTTCGCGCGGTTGAAGCCATCCGTTGCCACCTTTTCCGCCAGTTGAACTACATGTTTAGGATCTAGCATGATTGAATTCCTTGATGAAATTCGAGAGGAACTCCCAGTGATTTATGGTGCTTGCCAATTTCTTGTGCTTATTTATAGCACATGAAAGGTAGAGTGCCTTAATGTTGCTATCACCTTGGCAGCTTGGCAAGGGACAAGGCCATGAGCTTGCTGAGTGAGAGCTGACCATTTGAGGAAGCATGATTAATTTGTTGGGCCATGTGTTCTTGTTGGGCCATGTATTCTTTTTTCAAGTCATTACTATTTCTCGCGTGGTGGAGCCGTAGGTCGTAACTACCAGTATGAGTTGAGAAAATGTCAATTAATTCACTTTTTGTCAGCTACTTCCCCTTGGGACTGAACTTATTCTTTTCTTTTTCCTCTCTTTCTCCTGCAGTCCTTCCATCATGCATAATTTGGAATTAGTTGGTAATGTGCGATCAACATGACAATCTGCTGAAACCAGGTAAGCTCTTTATGATTCAGTGACTGGCTTGCTGCTAAAATAAAACCATCTTTTACTTCTTTGTGCTGTGTTAGTGCGTCCGTTCTGGATTTTCATTGTCTTCGTGTTCTTCATGCTGGTGCATGTCATGCATGTTTCAGATGGACATGATGAGTTCATAGCTGTGGTTCTACATGTTCTTTCTCCTTTTGTTCTGTTAGGCAGTTGACTTGTTTGTGTAGCATATCTTGTTGAACCAAAGTAGGGCTATAGGTTCTTTAATTTGGGATGTGGACATGTCTTGAATGTAGACTCATCCCTGAGTCATCGTGTAGACAGATTTCAGCAAATGCCATGTGTATCTACTCTGAACCTTAGGAATAGTCACTATGGCCTTTTTGGCATATGAATCTCATTGTGTTTAAATTGATCATTTGTTCTACAGAACTATCGGTTCTGCTCACATGCAGATGCAGGCCTCTCGCATCACATCAGGTACGCATTTGAATACGTAATGTCCACATATCCTGACTGTAATATAACAACAGAAGAAGCTGTACACTTTAATTCTTTTAAATTTATAGATTCGATCATTTTTATACATTTTTCTTTTAAAATTTTATATATTGCTATACAATTTAATTCTCATGTATTACAACAGAAGAAGCTCTACACTTGATTCGTGTTCTGAAGCTGGAGTATATCATATGATTGTGCCTGTCCATGGTGTCCATGCACTTTTGCGCTTGGATCTGTGTGTGACTGATTACTTGAGTAAATGACGATGATCCCATCGTTTCTGTTATTTTTGAATGGAATTGACATAGTAGGTCTTATCTATGCGGTACTTTCTGTGGAGTCTTCCGGGAAATTTCTTTCATGGAATCTAATCTTTCTTCCTTGATGTCCATTGGATGAGGGAGAGAAAATTGTGCCTGCAGTCATATTCAGGGATGCTTTTTGGATGACAAGGTACGTCAGCTGAAAGTTCCCATGATGTACTGCTGTCAGGTGTAAGCTACTGTGAGGTCAGATGTATTCTCAATTCTTAGGAGTCGAGCTATTTGGTAAAGAATGGTCCGCATGTTAGTGCAAGGCATAGTCTTGCTATTGGAAATTGTTTTCACGGCATGAATAAGGAGTTTTTTTTTTAACAAGGCCTTCCTTTCATGTGCTTATTGACATATTACGTGCTTGAATAAAGTGAGTGCATTTTTTCCCATTTGAATCACTTTAAGCAGAAAGTAATTCATTCAAGCTAGCAATTACAATTGTTTAACATCTTCCATGTTACTCTTGATAGCATAACAGGATTGCATACCTTCACTTTAGAAAATTAAGAGGAGAAACAATAACATTCTTTTTTTAGAACCTCGCAAGAAGATTTACTAGACACTGGGATCTTGAGCCCTGGAGTGAACCAAGTATCTCAGGTCTGTACAATAGCCTCGTTGCTTCATACCAAATTAGCAATAATGGAATATAGAACCAACTGTGAAACTAATTCTCTACTTGTTTACTGGGGCATGTACATCTATTTAAACATTTCATCACATGAAGATTTAACATCACATAAGGAGTGCACATCCTGAAGACAGTGATTCTCACTAGCTAAAGTTGATCCGAATTCATATCGTGTCCATGTAGGACACTTTATCACCTCGTGCCAGATGTGGCATGGCAGGTGCATGCACAGGTTGTGTCAGATGTGGTGTCAATCTGTAGCAACCGACTCTGATTCGGTTTCCTCTCCGTGTGGAACTCTTTTCCCTCACACTATAAATATGTACCCTAGACCCTAGTAGCCATAGGAAGAGCAAGCGCTCTATTATAAACTCTCCTCATTATAGTGATTTGCCTTCGAGCATCCGTGATTTTTCCCGCAAGGGTTTTTCACGTAAAAAAATTCGTGTCTCTTGTCTCTATTTTTTGTGTATTATTTCTAACAAGTAGTATTAGAGCACAGAAAATTAGAACATAGGAGAGGTCAGAAAAAATTGGGCGTGTTCTTCCCGTCGATCCGAAGACATCATCTGGAGCGTCCGCGTGGGGCAGCAGCGTACGTCGTCCGTGTCACAGCGCCGTTTCATCATCGATCCAAGTGATGTTGCTAGGTGCACCCAACAAGTGCAAGTGTAACAGGATTTTCATATTACAAGACTTTTGCTAGGTATACCCAAATTCGTACCAGCAAAATTGGTTTTCTTCCGCATGGCGACTCTAAAGTACGATATCCCGCTATTGGATCGCGACACGAGGTTTTCTCTATGGTAAGTCAAGATGCAAGCTGTTTTATCACAGCTTGATTTGGATGATGTACTTCTAGGGATCGACAAGATGTCAGCCACATTGTTTGCTGATGAGAAGCAACGTAAAGATCGTAAGGTCTTATCTCAAATTCATCTTCATTTATCAAATAATATTTTACAAGAGGTTATGAAGGAGACATCCGCCACCGCATTATGGCTGAAGCTGGAGCAGATTTTCATGACCAATGATCTGACCAGCAAGATACATCTGAAGCAGAAGCTTTATTCCCACAAGATGGCGGAGGGTGCCTCGTTATTGAACCACTTGACAGCTTTCAAGGAAGTTGTTGCAGACCTTGAAGCTATGGAGGTAAAATATGATGATGAAGATTTGGGTCTTATTTTGCTATGCTCTCTGCCCAGTTCATACTCTACTTTTAGAGATACTATTTTATATAGCCGAGATACTCTTACTCTTAGTGAAGTTTATGAAGCTCTGTATGCTAAAGAAAAGATGAAGATTATGGTTCCCAATGAAAGTTCAAGTACGCATGCAGAACGTTTGTCTGTCTGCGGCAGGCAATACGAGAAGGGATCAAATGGCAATTCAAAAGACAGAAGCAAAAGCAAATACAGAGACAGATCTAAATCCAAGAACAGGAAGTCATGCAGGTATTGCAAGAAGGATGGTTATGACATATCCGAGTGCTGGAAGTTGCAGAATAAGCAGAAAAGGAATAACAATTTCAAGAAAGATCAACAAGATGATGAACCTAGAGCCACCATTGTCACCAAAGAAGCTTCTGATGGAGATATTCTCATTGCCTTCGCGGGTAATTGCAAAACCGATAATCAATGGATTCTTGATTCAGCTTGTACTTTCCACATGAGCCCGAACCGCGAGTGATTCGTTACCTATGAAGCTACTTCAAGTGGATCAGTGTTGATGGGTGATAATATACTATGCAAAGTTGCAGGTATTGGTTCTATCCAGATCAAGATGTTTGATGGCACCATCAAAACTTTATCGGATGTTCGTCATATTTCGAATTTGAAGAGAAATCTTATCTCATTGAGTACTCTTGATGCCAAACGATACAAGTATTCAGGTGAAGGTGGAGTTATGAAAGTCACCAAAGGTTCTCTTGTTGTAATGAAGGGTGATATGAAGGTTGCCAACTTATATCATCTGCGAGGCACTACAATTTCAGGTAATGATACTGTTGCCTCAAATAAATTATCTAATTCTGATGTTACTAATCTTTGGCATATGCGTCTGGGGCATATGAGTGAAGCTGGAATAATGGAATTATGCAAAAGAGGATTTCTTGATGGTCAAAGCATCGACAAGTTGAAGTTTTGTGAACGTTGTGTCTTCGGTAAGCAAAAGAGGGTGAAATTCAGTACTGCAACTCACTCTACAAAAGGCATATTGGATTATGTTCATTCTGATTTGTGGGGAGAATCTCGCGTTCCGTCATTTGGAGGTGCAAGCTACATGTTGACCATCATTGATGATTACTCAAGATTGTTAAAGTTGATCCGAATTCGTATCGTGTTCATGTAGGACATTTTATCGCCCCATGCCAGACGTGGCATGGCAGGTGCATGCACAGGTTGTATCAGACGTGGTGTCAATCTGTAGCAACCGACTGTGATTCGGTGTTCTCTCCGTGTGGAACTCTTTTCCCTCATGCTATAAATATGTACCTCAGTAGCCCATAAGAAGAGCAAGTGCTCTATTGTAAACTCTCCTCATTATAGTGATTTGCCTTCGAGCGTCCGTGATTTTTTCTCGCAAGAGTTTTCCACGTAAAAAAATTCATGTCTCTTATCTTTTTTTTTTTTTTGCATTATTTACAACAGTAGTGATTGGCTAAGACCCTTGGAAACCATAGTGATGCTACTCTCACAGTTCCATGGCATTACTACAGAGCTAACGACTGCCCTCTTCACCTCTGCTGAGGGCTTTCTCGTAAGCAAGAACATCACATACTCCATCACGGCAGCGTCACAAGGCACTTTGATCCTGTCTTCACTTGTGAACCCGAACTCGTCCTCAGACATCCTTAGGAGCTCCCCAAACACCGTTGTACTGAGATATGCCAATGGAACCTCAAATCGCTCTCCGTCAGCTGCGTAAACGATGCAGTGGCCCTTATCTGCGATGGCTGATGTGCTGCGTAGGTTGGCATCTTTGATTGCTCCCATCATCGTCAGCCTCCGCCTCCCAATGGCTGCCATCTGTTGCCACTTCTTTGCCTGTTGAACTAGCCTCTTAGGAGTGATCATGCTGTATTTCTTCTGATGAGATGAGGTTTTGTTGAAGCGTGTGTGTGTTAGTACTTCAATTTTTGGATGGTGTGAAGAAGGTATGTGCTAGTTCCATGTACTTATAGGATAGCAAGGGAACACTGGAACCATCACTCCATCAGTATGACTAGTTGCAAGAGACAAAGCCATGATTTTTATCTTCCTAGAGGTTGCTATACATCAGTATGACTAGTTGGCAAGAGACAAAGCCATGAGCTTTATCTTCCTAGAGGTTGCTATCTTGCTCTGCATGATGAGTTTAATCTCCACTTTGCTTCTTAGCCTACTTGAGTACTCGTGCACTTTGGGTCCACTCTATTTATCTTTTTATTGGTCCAGTCTATTTGTGTCAGTCTCATCCTTTCATTACGGAAGTCAGTTTCCTGCTGCGTGGTTCTACATTTGTAAATGGTTACATTCGTACTGAGGGTGCAGAGGAAGGTGTTTTTAGGTAGTTAAGGGTATTGCAATCAGGTCTGTAAGATCATGTGGTGCTAGCCCTATGATAATGATGAGTATTTGATTTTATTTATACCTTATTATTATTTGAGTTTGATTTTGTGCCATTTGAATCTTTGGTTTTTTAGTTTGAAGCTAGCGGTCTGACCAGCTCTGGAGTGTCGGTTTGACTGGTGTGCAGTATGACCGCCTGTGGTGGTGGTGGTCTGACCGGTGTGTGGTAGTACCAGTCTGTAGTTGGCGGTAGCTATTTTCTAGAGAAGGTCTTTTGGATGTTTTGGGCTATGACATGGTGCGGTAGTACCGACATTAGAATTGTGGTATGACCATAGGAGAGCGATCTGACCGACCTTGTCATTGCGGTCTGACCGGTGAGTGTTGGGCGATCTGACCGATATGGGTACTGTGGTTAGACCGGCCACTGTGCCAAGTTGAGTTATTTTGGTTGTGTTAGTCATGAGTTGTCCATACAAGTGTTAGTCGTGGTGTGTGCATGTATGTAATTTGCTAATGAGAGTCAAGTGTATGTCATTTCTACTCGGATTGATTGCTTATCTATTGATGTGTAGGTGCTTGATGATTGTTGCGGTTAATAATAAGACCAATGCTACAGTAGGGCCTGAGGCCATGACGTGCTACGTAAATCCATGTAGAGCAACATCTTAACCGGAGAAGCACAAGAGAAAGACAATTCGTGAGGAAGCGAGTGTATGCATGTGCGAGTGTAAGCGAGCGTTCCGTCATTTGGAGGTGCAAGCTACATGTTGACCATCATTGATGATTACTCAAGATTGTTAAAGTTGATCCGAATTCGTATCGTGTTCATGTAGGACATTTTATCGCCCCATGCCAGACGTGGCATGGCAGGTGCATGCACAGGTTGTATCAGACGTGGTGTCAATCTGTAGCAACCGACTGTGATTCGGTGTTCTCTCCGTGTGGAACTCTTTTCCCTCATGCTATAAATATGTACCTCAGTAGTCCATAAGAAGAGCAAGTGCTCTATTGTAAACTCTCCTCATTATAGTGATTTTGTTGAATATATAAGCACATGTAGGTTTAATTTATTCCATAAATAAATTATGACATCATGCACGCAAAATAACAGAACCATCACAGGCATAAAAGATCTAGACATGTAAACCAGGAAACTGTACATGAACAGATCTAATACGGAGAACATGATCGCACGCATCGATGGTTCTATTCGATCGGTTTGCCGATGTAGACGCCGCAGCACGGTGAGATGACACGGTCGATGACGATTCGCCGGCCGAACGACGAGGAAGACGAGCGAGCTACAGCGAGCGATGCGCAGAGCGCTTCCAAAAACCTTATTCGCCTCTCCCGGTGCAGACTTGGCGGCGGTTCCGAGACCGCTCTCCGAACGATGCAGCACGCCGGGACGGGGCGGAGTAGACTACGTGGGACGGCGCAGCACAATGGATGGAGGAGGCAAAACCTAGATTGATTTTCGCGTAATGCTGTATGGAGGCGGCGACTCCGTATTTATAGAAACCAGGACGCGTGATCAAGACGCCTGCACGTTCTCCATAAACCGAACCGGATTAGGCGCGTAACCGATCCGGATTCACCGCCACACAAAACAGCAAAAGGAAGCCGCGTCTGCGCAAGCACCTGGAGCGGATTTTGGCGGACCATTCACGCAGGTGTCGTGCGCCCGGCCCAGCCCAGCCCGGCCCGGCCCGGCCCGGCGAGGCGAGCGAGCGCGCGCGTGTATCCTCTAGTTCTCTCCCACACATGCCTCAAGTGACTAGGAGTGCACCATCCCTTTTAAGGTGGTCTTCCTCTCCTAGAACTAGCAATATGGTACTAAAGGTCACATGCATGCCTCCTTTGCATGAGTGAGCCTTTGAGATTTAATAGGAATTATTCTTATTATATGGGCTTGGCCCACATAATCCAACAGATTTGCCTTCGAGCGTCCGTGATTTTTTCTCGTAAGAGTTTTCCACGTAAAAAAATTCATGTCTCTTATCTTTTTTTTTTTTGCATTATTTACAACAGTAGTGATTGGCTAAGACCCTTGGAAACCATAGTGATGCTACTCTCACAGTTCCATGGCATTACTACAGAGCTAACGACTGCCCTCTCCACCTCTGCTGAGGGCTTTCTCGTAAGCAAGAACATCACATACTCCATCACGGCAGCGTCACAAGGCACTTTGATCCTGTCTTCACTTGTGAACCCGAACTCGTCCTCAGACATCCTTAGGAGCTCCCCAAACACCGTTGTACTGAGATATGCCAATGGAACCTCAAATCGCTCTCCGTCAGCTGCGTAAACGATGCAGTGGCCCTTATCTGCGATGGCTGATGTGCTGCGTAGGTTGGCATCTTTGATTGCTCCCATCATCGTCAGCCTCCGCCTCCCAATGGCTGCCATCTGTTGCCACTTCTTTGCCTGTTGAACTAGCCTCTTAGGAGTGATCATGCTGTATTTCTTCTGATGAGATGAGGTTTTGTTGAAGCGTGTGTGTGTTAGTACTTCAATTTTTGGATGGTGTGAAGAAGGTATGTGCTAGTTCCATGTACTTATAGGACAGCAAGGGAACACTGGAGCCATAAGCTACGTCTGATGGGTGTAACCATCAGTATGACTAGTTGCAAGAGACAAAGCCATGATTTTTATCTTCCTAGAGGTTGCTATCCATCAGTATGACTAGTTGGCAAGAGACAAAGCCATGAGCTTTATCTTCCTAGAGGTTGCTATCTTGCTCTGCATGATGAGTTTGATCTCCACTTTGCTTCTTAGCCTACTTGAGTACTCGTGCACTTTGGGTCCACTCTATTTATCTTTTTGTTGGTCCAGTCTATTTGTGTAAATATCATCCTTTCATTATGGTAGTCAGTTTCCTTCTGCGTGGTTCTACATTTGTAACTGGTTACATTCGTACTGAGGGTGCAGAGGAAGGTGTTTTTAACTCTTTATCGATAATTATTTGAGGTCTACTATACAGAGAAGTGAGCTCGTTTGCATACTTTTATTTCTTTAGGGTTGGATAAGAACTAAGATCTAATAAAACATCCAAGCAAAAGGTTCAAATTGGTGTTTCGTTTTTGTTTATAAGTTTAGCCTTCGTCTGCAGCGAACCTAAAAACACAATGTTAATTCGATTTTTGAGGCAAATTCAACTTGTTGATGTAGAGACACAGGAGACTAGGAGAGTGCCAAAAAATTCTCTGTTTAGCCAATTCTTCATGGTTTTCATTGCCCTAACAGATCCGGGGCTCTTTCATTAGTCAGATATCCTTTGTTAATACTCATTTGATGTTGGTGTATAATCAATTTGTTTAACCCCTTCAATATTTGTTCATCGCTTTGGTTTCTAGATTCTCTGTGGTCTACAGTCCATAGATTCTTCCTAACATTTATCTTGTTTTCGTAACTACTTCCATATCTCTTGTTCACTACTTTGATTTGCAGCATCTCTGTGGTCTACAGTCCATAGATTCTTCCTGCATTTTTCTTGGTGACCACCATCTATCCAAGCGTCAACATGTCGCCAATTTTATGTTCAAACGGAGGTTTTTCTGCAGATTTTGTTTCTAGATTCAGTCAAAATCCAGTGGCGATTGTACTTTCTAGAGTACTAGAGTTTCTGTGCTTTTCCCTTTGAGATTTATCTGTGGTTGTTGCTGACAGTACATTGAACATATTACTGATGGAATATCAAGTTGAAAGATTCAAACAACCGGATTCTATATATTGTCTGATTAGTAAACGTTTTATTGTATTTCGAACAAGAACGCTTCCATAATTGTAGTGAACTGCTTATATACTAGGTATATTCTAAGAGACTAAGAGAACTGCATAGATGATGGACCATGGAATAACAAAAGTTTGAGTGGCTGCTACTCTCACTAAATCATTACTTCATTATTAATAATAATAATAATAATAATAATAATAATAATAATAATAATGTTTTTTTAGGATTTATGTAACTTTTTAAGCATCGAAGCACTCTGAAGCCTGAGGTTAAAGTAAATTACTTTCTCATGCCCTATGGCCTAATGCTATGGTTCGTAGTTAAGGGTATTGCAATCAGCCAGTCCGTAAGATCATGTGGTGCTAGCCCTATGATAATGATGAGTATTTGATTTTATTTATACCTTGTTATTATTTGAGTTTGATTTTGTACCATTTGAGTCTTTGGTTTTTTTAGTTTGAAGCTAGCGGTCTGACCGGCCCTAGAGTGTCGGTTTGACTGGCGTGCAGTCTGACCGCATGTGGTGGTGGTCTGACTGATGTGTGGTAGTACCAACCTGTAGTTGGCGGTACTTATTTCTAGAGAAGATCTTTTGGATGTTTTGGGTTGTGACTTGGTACGATAGTATCGGCATTAGAAATGCGGTATGACAATAGGAGAGCGATTTGACCGGCCTTGTCGTTGCGGTCTGTCCGATGAGTGTTGGGCAGTCTGACCGACATGGGTACTGTGATCAGACTGTCCCCTGTGCCAAGTTGAGTTATTTTGGTTGTGTTAGTCATGTGTTGCTCATACAAGTGTTAATCATGGTGTGTCCATGCATGTAATTTGCTAATGAGAGTCAAGTGCATGTCATTTCTACTCAGATTGATTACTTGTTTATTGATGTGTAGGTGCTTGATGATTGTTGCGGTTAAGAATAAGACTGATGCCACGGAAGGGGTCCTGAGGCCATGACGTGCTGTGTAAGTCCATGTAGAGCAATATCTCAAGCGGAGAAGCACAGGAGAAAGACAAATCGTGAGGAGGCGAGTGTATGCATGTGGTGTGCCAATTAGACTTGGGTGTTTCAACTGATGATAGTTCTCGGAGCAGACGTATGATCTTGGCGATAAGTAATTGGGTATCACAGACTATAGTGTGATGTGGTGTGCCATAGTACTCAGGCGTTTCAAGTGGTAACGGATTTGAAGTAGGTGTACGATCTTAGCGACGAGGCATTGGGTATCACATCTTCGTGAAGACCTGTGGGTGGCACTTGAGGAAATTGTCCAATACCGAGTGGAATGGCAGTTTACAAAACCACCACATTGGTCTAAGTGGTTTAATTCATGTCTTTGAAGATAGAGTGTCTTACCGGGCTATTAAAGCCTTGTGGAAGTCACACTTTGCAAAGCGTGTAAGTATATGAAATGTAAAACCTATTTATGTATAGGTTACCAGGTTTTCTTATTTGTAAGTGGTGTGATCCACTAAGAATTGCTGGTTGCTATGGTTAAGTGGGAGATAAGAGCCTCTACTATATAAACTCTTGTGTATATTGAGAGAATTATCAAGGAAAAAGATAGGATTAAGGCTTCCTTGTGTTGGAGATTTTTTGTGTATGTACTCTAGGCTTGCTCTGCCATCTTGAGGGAGTGGCTGTAAAACATTTCTCTTCAAGTGAAATGAACATTCAAAGTATGCCCAAGTGAGTTGTGTTATGGATTCTTCTTTGTACTTTTGATTTACTTAGATTTTTTATTTGGATTTTTTCTTTTTGATCTTTCTTGGTGTCAAGAGTATGTAAGAGATGGAGATATCTCTTAAAGATCAGATCTCACCTAGTACTTTCTAGGGAGAGTTCTTGAGTTTACCCATTTTTCCTCAAGAGAGGTGATTTTGGGGTTTTTGCTCTTGTGATTGATTTGGCTTGAGTTTGTACTGTGATTTAGTTTACTATGATATGTGAGAATCTATCCAAAGCCATCTAGATCATCAAGAACTCACGAGTAAGAGTAAATCAAGGTTTACTCTTTTGCCTGGTTTTGATGCAACTTTTTAGATAAAAGTTGAAACTTTGACATTGATCTTCACGATCCATGATTGAAATAGGTTCCTGACATTTTAAGAAGGGTTTGTGCCAAGTTTTATGGGCTTGGATCAGTGATTTGAGAGTTGTCTATTTTCTTGGATTATGTGCAGTGCAGTCTGCACTGTTTCTTGACAAGCAATCAAACCGCAAGAAACCGAGCGGTCAGACCAGCCAGTGGTCAGACCGTTTCTAGGCCGGCGGTCAAACTGGTTGAGACATAGTCTTGGGCGATCTTTGTGATCCTTGACTTTGGTGAACTTATAAGTTTGTGTTTTCGCTGTGTGTTATTGATAATGCCTAGGGAAAAGTTTTGAAGAGTCACTCATCCCTCCCTGACTTGCCATACCGATCCTACACAATTAGATGCAACAAGCTGGTATGCTAATATGTCATTTCCAGTTTGCTGTATTGAACTATTTTACGGAGTATTGGATAAGACATGCAAAATGGAGAACAAGGAGGGCAAAACTCTTCATATCTTCTGGAGCTACAAACTGCAAATTGTTGGTGCAGCACCGCAGGTTACACCGTACATCTTGAATATTGGCAAGGCATCACTACAGAGCTCAGGAACGCCCTCTCTACTTCCTCTGATGCATTTCTTCCGAGCAAGCACATGACATACGCCATCACCGCTGCATCGCAAGGCAGTGTGATCCTGCCATCACTCGTGAACCCAAACTCCTCTAACATCGTTAGCAGCTCACCGAAGACAGTTGTACCGAGGTAAGCCAGCGGGACATCGAACCGCCTCCCATCCGCCGTGTACACGGCGCAGCGGCCCTTATCTGCGACTGGCGAGGTCGTGCAGCACGCTTCGTCGTCTCTGGCAGTCGTCTTGACCCTTTGCCACTTCCTCGCCAACTGAGCAAGCCTCTTGGGATGTATCATGGCTGGTCGCTCTTGGTTCTCAGGTATGTTGCTTAGAAATGCTTAGTTTATGACTTTGTGGATGACGTGATGGTGTCTTAGTAGCCAGTTCATGTATATACGAGTGGAGGGTTGGTTCATGGCGACTTGCCAGTGTGTGATTAATTGGCATTTGGCAGGGGAAATGGCCATGAACTTGGTGCGTGCAATGGTGGCTCCAAAGGGAGGCAGCGAGATTCAGATCAGATTTTGCTGGGGCCATGACTTGGTGTACTGTGGAGGCAATGGTAGTGGACTAGTGGTTGGGCAATCAGATACGTACTACAGTCCTTGCTGCTGAATTGGGCAGAGGCGTTGTGCAACCATCCAGGGTCCAGCTTTTATGGGGGTGTTCCATCCGGTTCGGCGTCATGTATCAAGAGATCGGAAGATAAGCTGGTTAGGCTTGTTCAAAAGCAATCATTTCTGATTTGACGATCCTGTTTTTGGTACTTTGTACCAGCCCGGTGATTGCAATCAGGCGAAGAGCCAGCATCAAAAGGGACACGGCCCGATTGATTCAGGGATCAGGTGTCTTCTTTCCTGAGCAGATACAGGGTTCTCTTCGCTGCTTTTGGGATTTGTACCTTGCACTTACAGCTGCAGCTGCATGCTAGGTGTCGGTTTAGCAGTGCTTTGATTGTTGCAAATCAAGCAACTTGCTCGACAGTTCCATATCTCAGTTTCCTCCGATGTCTGCATGATTTCGAGCATCGCATGTGTCAGCTATTTCGCGGTATCTTTCTGCATTTTCCAATGGGCCTACAACCACTTGGTAACCATCAAGGTCGCCGGTTTTACCTGGAAAATCCAGAGCTTCAAGCTACCGCCTTGAATCCATCCAGGCAACTGTCATTAGTTTCATTTCAATATCATTTTTTTTGGGCGAGGATTGCAGTAATGTGAGTTGCAATGCAAGGCTTATTTGTCAGTACCTCATAGTTTACTTGGACAATCAGGACATGGACATCACTAGTTGTATCAAAATTAATTTGCAAAGCACAAATCTTTTGCTTATGCTGTGTCACAGACCCGATTTCTGAACATTTGCAGGTTTGCTAGTCCTGACTACAATTCAATACAGTCCCTTTGTTCATCTGTGAATATTTTTCCTGCTCACCTGAACGTTTCTTTGTAGTGCCGAATGGCAATTCTGCGTGGTCTGTAGTTGCGTTATGCCACCTGAACGTTTCTTTGTGACATTTTGGGTCTGAGGCCAGGGGAACTCTGCAGAAAAAATTTGTTGACTCGTACTGACCCAAAATGTGATCAACCATTTATCTCTGCAACGAGGTATGCATTGGAAGAACAATGGCTCTAACTGCTAGTTGGTCACATTTCTAGATTGTTTTCAAGATCAAAATGCTTTGCATAACAACTTTCTTTTTCCTATTTCCTATATGTAACTATAGTACATGCAAGAGTACAAAACAAATGGCAATTAGGAGCTGCAAACAGCAACATGCTGGCTAACTCCCAGAGAGGGCGCCGCACAGTTTGCATAGTGGCATGGCATCGCCATGGAGCTGAGGAACGCCTTCTCCATCACAGCACATGGCATACTCCATGACCGCAGCGTCACACAGCAACGTGGTCCTGCCATCGTCGCCTGCGAAGCCAAACTCCTCCTGGGACATCCTCAGGAGCTCGCCGAAGACTGCCGTGCCGAGGAACGCCAATGGCACTCGTGGTGAGCCTCTTCCTCCCGAAGGCCGCCATCCTCTGCCACTTCTTTGCCAGCTGAGCGATCCTCTTGGTACTGATCATGGTCTGTTCTTGTTTTCTGGGAACTGATCGAAGGACTCCTCTGTGAGTTGGAATGCTTTGTGTTATAAAACGCGTAGCCGAAATAGAAGATGAAAATAACGGAAGACGTCTATTTAACATGAAAAATCATTATGAAATTATGAAAAAACCACAGATATACGAAGGCGGAATATCACTATATAAGAGATTACAAGCACGGAGAATTTTGGTCATCTCAACTTTACAATTATAGAGGTACATATATAGTCTAGAGAAGAGTTCTAAGATATTACGAAATCGAGACGAAGTTGGCATATGCATCCACTTGACATGTATACGAATTCGTATCATACTTAATATTTTTCACTTTGAGACGAATTCGGATCACACACTCAATAATCTCCAATTCGAGGTGAATTCACTTCTGTAGCTAAAACAATTCAAATCTCCCCTAATCATAATTTACTATTAATGATCTTTGTGTATTGAAAGTCCATAAGACTAATTATGAGTAAGATTAGATCAACCTTCTCTATATGCTTTTCCTGTGGCGCTAGATAACTATAGTGAAGAACTCCTCTCATGGATATTTTACATGCTTCACTTAAAGCACATAACTCGAAAGAATGGGAGATACGTATTTAACGTGAAAAAGCCTTTGCGGAAAAACCACGGATACGCGAAAGCGAAATTCACTATATGAGAAGATATTACAAGTACGGTGAATTTTGGCATATCTCAATTGTGTGACTACAAAGCTACATATATATAGGCTAGCGAATAAGAGTCTTAGGAGATTATGAAACTGAGACGAAGTTAACGTATGTGTCCACTTGACATATATATAAATTCATATCATACTTTAACACTTTGTCTGTGGATGAAGCGATGGTGTTTGGAGGCCACTTAGCCATGGATTTATAGCTCAATGAAACGCGGGCGTTCAGTCGAGTGCATGCGATGATTGGGCAGGAGACAATGCCATGAGCACGGTACGTGCAACGTCGCAATTTGAGGTCTTTCGTGTGGTGATCTGGATCAGATTTTGATGGGGCCAAGTGTTCGGCGCGTGCCGGAGCCAGTAGTCGTGAGCTTTTGGTGCTTGGATTGGACGTCGTCTGCGCAACCATGCCGAGCGGTTTAGCCGGGAAGCCGCACGAGGAACCCATGTTAACTGGGGCCAACGTGCTACTGCTACTGTCTTGTGCAATGAGATGGTATAGGCAGAGAGAGAGAGAGGCATTGTGCAGAGAGGACGTCTTTTTCATTAGGTTTTGGTTAATGCCATGGCCATGAATGCCTCAATTTGTACGAACTGCAAAGCAACTGGCTGAAAGGACAATGCCATGTTTCGGTTTTGATTGGTGATCTGCTTGACTTGCAGTTTGGCATGTGGCATCCATTTCTTATTGGAGTCTTCCTGCAATTTCCTGTGGGCTTTCAACCAGCTGCCAACCATGCACGCTTCATTGTTTCACTGCTGTATATACAAGGGTTATACTTGATTATTTGTTTGATAAACCATGCACTAGTCTTGACTCTTGAGAATTTGTGCAGGCTCACAAGCGATCTGTACAGCTTCACAGTTTCAACGTTTCGTCTTAATTAGTAGTAACAATTTGACAACATCCACTTGCTTTTCTCCAAACAAATCTACGTTCTCTTCACCTTTTTGTTTGAAGCATAGATTGCACACAAACTAACCTTCTACTCGTATGCACTAACATGTGACTATTCTAGTCTAAAAAAGTGCAACTTAATTTGATATATTTTTCAGAATAAGTGCATCGTAAAATAAAACAGAATTATGACTGTAAGTGCTGGTTGGCCATGTTCCTGCTTGATTAATTCCTTGCAGCCTTACAATATTGAAAAGGCTTTCCATAACAATTTTATTGAAGTAGCGGCAGAAGTATTACTACCAACCATTTCGTTGAGTTTTTTTTTTGGAGCAAAAACCATCTCGTTAAGATTGAGAAAATGTACAATTGTAAGAGTTACAAGAGAGAAATTAATTTGTTGGTTGGCACTTGGCCCCAACGATTGGTGATTGCAATATCAAAATGGGAAGAAATGCTCCCATGCATAGAAATCTTCTTGTTCCTATATCGAACTATTTGCATACAAGAAGCACTGATCGCTAAACAGATGACTACGACATTACGAGCTGCAAACAGCAAGTTGCCGGCTAGCCCCCAGAGATGGCGCCACACAGCTTGCGTAGTGGCAAGGCATCGCCATGGAGCTCAGGAACGCCTTCTCCACCTCTGCAGAAGAGGCATTTCGCCCGAGCAAGCACATGACGTACTCCATGACCGCAGCATCACACGGCAACGTGATCCTGCCATCGTCGCTTGCGAAGCCAAACTCCTCCTGAGACATCCGCAGGAGCTCCCCAAAGACTGCCGTGCCGAGGTACGCCAATGGCACCTCGAACCGCCTCCCGTCGGCGGTGTACACGACGCAGTGGCCCTTGCTCGCCACAGAGGTGCACGTGCAGCACTCGTCGGCTTCTTTCGCCATCCTCCTCGACGTGAGCCTCTTCCTCCCGAATGCTGCCATCCTCTGCCACTTCTTGGCAAGCTGAGCAATTCTCTTGGCACTGATGACGACCATGGTTGCTTCTTTGGTTTTCTTTTTCGTCTGGAAACTGGAGAACTCTGCCGTGAGCTGCAACGCTTTTGTTTGTGAATGAGCGGTGGTCTTTCCAGGCCCGTTTCCTACTGAATTTATAGCTCAAGGACAAGCGGGCGTTCAGTCAAGTTCGATGACCGGCAGGAGACAAGGCCATGGCCATGGACACGGTGCGTGCAATGTCGCAAGCCGATGGAGTTTGTGTGTACGTTTTGGATCAGATTTCGATGGGACTAAGTGTTCGGTGCATGCCGGCGCCAGTACGGTAGTAGCACGCTTTCGGTGCTCGGCAACGCCGGTCCTAGGGTTTTGAGGGCCCTAAGGCGAACTTGTCGTGACGGGCCCATTAGACCGTGTATAGAATTTTATAATATATAGGTGCTAATTTTACTTGCAAAGTGAAAACGAATCCAATAATATATTTTTAATTTAGCATGTCTGATAATTATCAACGAACAATGTAGACTAAAATAACAATATATTTGTACTTCTAGAACTAATATGATTACCTTAAGGAAGAATAGAACTCCATCATATCCATTGCTTCTCATAAAATGATACTTCTTCGGGCATTTCTTGATGCAAAATCATCAAGGACGGTATTGAGATCAATAGTGTCCAAGACATCCTTCTCGATGGTTCACATAGCCAAGCCATTTAACCTTTCTTGTGACATAGTTGATCTCAAATAGTTCTTCAACAACTTCAATTTTGAGAAACTTCTTTCAGCCGAAGCTACAGTCACAGATACAGTTAAGAGGATTCGATAGGCAACTGAAACATTTGGATAGCAATCTGCAGCCATAACAAACTCCAGAATCTCAGGCGCTGACATCAAAGCATCTGGCAAAGTCACTTGCAACACCTTTAATTCTGAAAAAAAATCATTGATCTCAACATCGGATGAGTTATCATGAGAAAATGTTTCCACAAAATTCTTGCAGCACATCCAAAGATCAGCTTCATCCAAGGATTTCAAATTTTCTGAGTTGAACAAGAACCCAAAAACTTTATCAAATGCTTGCATCTGCTCAAATCTACTAGTCAATGAAGTAATTACAGCATCAATCATAACTAGGAAGTAATTTACTCTAAAGGATTCCACAGCAGACTGTTGTATTTCCTTGTCTTGGTCATCTTGTTCATCAAAATGTTTCTTTCTCTTTCCTTGACGTTTTGTACGAAATTTTGGCTCTATATCCATTTCAGATGCAATGTTTTTTGCTGTATCCATACTAGAAGTGAAACCTTCATCTCTGTACCTCTTAAAATATGATATGACACCTTCAATGTGTTTGAGAGTAGCATCTATGCTCACAATTTTAGATTGCAACTTCTTGCTCACCTTATTTATAGAGAATAAAATGTCGTGCCAAATAACCAAACCAACTAAAAATTCAAAATTGAATAGAAGCTTCTTGCACATCATCAATTGAATTTTCAGGTTGAGAGGAAGGCTGTAAATTTTCATTCTCTGTAGCATGGTCATTGGCATCAACTTCTTCTTCTTCACTAATAACTTGCAGCTGTCCTTGTTCTTCAATATCAGGTGCATCTACTTCTACAGGATTATCATCAGGCACAACACTGCTCGAAGCTGAAAAAAAACTTATGTATAGCACCTTTTTGTGATTGAATAAATTGACCTTCTAGTTTTCTTCGTTTTCTTTTCTCAGCCCCCGACAAATGTTTCTTAGGTAACATTCTAAAATTCTAACACCTAAATTAGAATAAAAACACAACTATATGAGTACAGAGTACTAGAAGTCTGAAATACTATACAAAAAATTAATTTGGATTAAAAAAGAATAAGGGAAAAAAATACCTAGGGCTTGGACTCTGAATCTCTGATGAACCACCGAGCAACTGATGAACTGATCGGCTGATCGCAAATCGCAAAAACCAAGATGCCTGATTGATCGGAGTGCCGAGCGCGAGCCGAGATGTCGTCGTCGTCGGTCATCGAGCCCTGGTCGCCGCCGCCGTGTCCGCGGTGTAGGTCGCGGTCTCTGCTCGCGTGGGAAAAGAAACGAGCTCAGGACTCGATCAGGAATTCAGGAGTCGGAGTCCGACATTTGGCCTTCTTGGGCCAGCCGGCCAGTTTTCTTCTTCTTTGGTTCTCATTATTTTGCTAATGGACTATAGGGTCTGGGGTTTGTATACATGGGTTTAGGCCCCTCCCTCGCCTGGGCCCTAGGCGGTCGCACCCGGTGCACCTCCCTAGGGCCGGCACTGGTGCTCGGATTGGATACCATCTGTGCAGCCATGCTGAGCGGTTTAGTGGCGATTCCACTACCATTTCCGAGTGGCTTGAGCACCATATTTTTGTACTATTACAGTACTACTTTGCAATGCAACACCACCGACTGAGATTGCAACCAGCTGGAGCGCCAGCTTCGGGGGGATTTCAGCACGTAGCTTTTCTACAGAACCATGTGTGCATCATATATAGACCACATTTTCAGTATCTCATGAGATAGTAGATAAACCTTGGTTGAAACTCCAATCATACATTGCTTGCACTAGAGACATCAGTTTGGGTCCTATTTCAGAGCTGGATGATGAGGATTCAGCTCTCCTTTCAAAGTTAAACCCAGGCAACGCCCACAGCAAAATGCAGACAAGGAAACATGGATTGAATCATAAAACCGAGAGCAATACTCTGGATACAGCAGCAAGTTGCCTGAATTGAACACCAATATAAACACATGGCCAAGGCGCAAGGATAGGGCCGTGCACGAGAGCTGTGGGCTTTATCAGTTCCTCGTGCCAAATCACACTAGGCCACGGATGATGCTTAGCTTAATGTCTCTTAACAGTCGTACGAGTCGGTACTACAGTACATCACCAATCATCCAACAAGTATCTATGGATCCATCACGTGCCGAACAGCCGCCGGTCCCATCAAAATCTGATCAAAATCACATTGTCTGGAGCTGCAACGTTGCATGCACAACACTCATGACCTTTGGCCTGTTTGATATAGCTGCAACTTATGACTTTTAGTTAAAATTTTTGAATTTTAACTATTTGCGATAGAGATTATGAAGAGAGGGATACTCGCTTGTAATTTTGATTGATATAGATGTTGAGCTTTTAACGTGTACTACAATTAACTTGTAGACCCTATCTTAAGAAAATACTCCGTTTGAAATTTAGGTATTGTAGCAAAAGCCAAAAGCCGCTTTTAGAAACTGTTAAAGAACTAACCCCTTGTCTCCTGCCCACCACATGCTGATAGCTACGGTTAACCCTTGCACAGCCCTCTATTCCTTCGCCTATAAATTCATAGCATCTCAACACAACTTCTATTGGGATACGGGATAAACTACACTAGCACGAATTAAAATTTCTATAGTTTAAATTAGGAAACCATGCGAGCAATAGATCATGAATCGTTACTACCAGACACGCAGTGCGGTGGAAGAAGAGTTGAAGTAGCCCAATTCAACACAATACGTGTTGGTATAGTGGAAGTAGTCAATCATCCAACATCCTTGGAAGGCGGTCCTCGGAAGCCGATCGTCCTCTAGTGATAGTGATCTCCACGAGCGAACTATCTCCTCCTTGCGATTGTCCTAATTAGCATCGCAATCACAGCAGTGTCTCTATCGAAATCTACATGTCTAAGGGAATGCTAGAGTTTCAGTGGGTGTGTACAGGATCCCTCCCTCAACCTTACGCCTCTCTTAATATAGCTCATAGGTGGAACCCTACATTAGGGGCCTAACAAGGTGTGAAGCTCTCTTGCCCATTAGTAACGGATCTAATCCGAACTAATATGTTCCAACTTATTAAGTGTGTAATTCTGTAGGTTTATGTATATTTGGACATGGTCCGAAAACTTATTTTTGGTCCACAAGTCAGTAGCAGTTCCTAGCATGAAATATTTCTCGTATTCTAGAGAGGTTATCTCATTAGGAGTTGTTTCCGGTCCTTCGACCAGAGATGGCTTCTGGAGTTGCTCCTAGCAGACTTCTGGTGGTACTTACGATCGGGAAGAAGCTACTCGAACCAACTGATCAGCGAGAAAGTTATCCTTCCGAGGGATAAACAATAACTCAAAACTGAAAAAGTGCTTCTCTAGCTTGCGTACTTCCAACAAGTACTGAGACATGGTCAAACTCGAGCATTGATACTCTTTGCTGACCTGATTCACAAACGGTTGAGAGTCTCCTCTCACGAGTAGTCGATAAATCCTAAGCGCTTTAGCAGCTCATATGCTAGCTAACAAACCTTCGTATTCGGCCACATTATTAGTGGCCAAAAAATGTAGTTAAATGACATACTTTAAGATCTATCCCGTGGGAGATTCTAGGACCACCCCATCCCCCGAGCCACTTAGCATAAGTGACCCATCAAAGTACATCTTCCACTGGTCGTGGGAGTTGTACTAGGGATCCTAAACGAGTTCAGGATTTGTCTATTCGGCGATAAAGTCTACCAAGATCTGGGATTTAATAGGTGTTCGAGACACAAAATGGAGGTCGAACTTTTCAAGTTCTACTGACCATTTTGCCATGCACCCCACTGTTTTCCTGTTCTAGAGAACCTCTCCTAAGGGAAACTCAAACGGCACAATAATTTTGTGTGCTTGAAAATAATGCATTGGCTTCCTTGAAGACACGAGGAGGGCATAAAAGAGGTTTTGGACCTGAGGGTAGCGCTCCTTAGGCCCATGTAAGACTTTGCTTACATATTATACTGGTTGTTGGACTCCTTCACGTTCTACAAGCAGTACAGTACTTACTGCCTGTGGCATAGTGAAAAGATATACTAAGAGTGTTTCGCCTGGTTTCGGAGAAACCAAAATGAGAGCACTCGTAAGATATCTCTTGACATCCTCGAAAGCATTGTTAGCCTCTTTTGACCACTCCAAACCCTCGTGTTTTCTTAGAAGTTTGAAGAAAGGAAGCCCTTTCTCTCCCAGACATGCAATGAAACGACTTAGAGTCACCATGCACCCAGTGAGTTTTTAAACTTCGTTCTTTGTGGTCAGAGGGCGCATATGCTCAATGACCTTGATCTTTTCAGGATTTGCTTCAATACTTCTTGTTGAAACAAGAAAACCAAGCAATTTTTTTTGAAGAAACTCCGAAAACGCACTTCTTGGGATTAAGTCTCAAGTGGTGCTTTCTGAGGTTGTCGAATGTCTCCTACGGGTCTAAAATATGATTAAGTCATTTGATGCTCTTGACAACTAGATCATCAACATAGACTTTCAAGTTTTGTCCCATTTAATGTATAAAGGTCAATTGCATCAAATGTTGGAAAAGTCAGACTAGCATTTTTCAAACTAATTGGTATTTTGACATAGCAAAATACTCCAAATGGAGTAACAAATATGGTCTTCTCTTTATCTTTTGAAAACATATTAATCTGGTGATAACCAGAGTATATATTTAGAAAACTTAATATTTCACAACCAGCAGTAGAGTCAACCAATTGATCAATAGGAGGAAACGAAAAATTATCTTTTGGACAAGCTTTATTAAATCAGTATAGTCTATACACATACGCCACTTATCATTAGACTTCTTAACCATTACAGGGTTAGCCAACCACTTTGAGTGATCTATTTCTATTATAAAGCCTGCTTTGGCTAGCTTATCCAATTCTGACTTGATAGCTTCTCATCGATCTGGTGCAAATCTCTGTAATTTCTATTTTATGGGGTTCTTATCAGGCCGTAGAGCTAGACTGTGCTTGATCACCTCCGTGGGGACCCCGGGCATGTCAGATGATTGCCACGCAAACACATCTATGTTTTCCTAGAGGAAAGTGATGAGGGTGCCTTTCTATGTGGGGTCAGAGGTAACCCAGATACGAACAGTCTTCAAAGGCTTCGCTGAGTCCAGAGGAACCTCCTTGACCTCTTCGTTCGGCTTCGACACGGCTTTTGGCTTCAAATGCTTGCTCGAAGGCTGCGCCTTGATAGCTACTTAAGTTGGTAGCTGGTCGAACATCTCGAGGGACTTGCGATTACACATCAACGCCAATTTTTTTTATCACAGTAAACTGTGATGACTTCCTTGGGACCTGGCAACTTGATACATTGATACGCATAGTGAGCAACTATCAGAAAGCATGCCAAAGTTGCTTGTCCGAGTATGGCGTTATACACTGTGTAAAAAACGACCATGTCAAAGGAGACTTTCTCTGTCCTGAAATTGCTTGGAGATCCAAACATAACAGGTAGAGAAACTTGACCAATGAGCTTGGCTGAAGATCCCGGTATGATTCCATGAAATGAATATCGTACTAGTTTTATTCTGGTACGAGGGACTTGCATCTTGTCCAGAGCACTTACAAATAGAATATTTAAAAAACTGCTACCATCAATCAACACATGATTCACTCGTCAGTTGTTGATGGTGGGCTCGACCATGATCAGAAATCGATTGGGTCAAGTCGAAGGGATCAGATAGCCACTCTTCTTGAAAGAGATGGTGACTTCCGACCACTTAGGAACATTATTGACAAGGAAAGGGTTGATAGAGTTTACCTCTCATTCAAGAGCCTTATACTATCGCTTCGACTCGTACGCGGACAAACCTCATTAGATGTGCTCGATGGTGTGCTTCAGATCCTGGAAAGGCTTGTTCTCGTCCTCGTCCGAGTGCTTTTGACCACTCGATTGCCCCATCTCACTCAGCTTGGGAAGCGGTCCCTTACCAGAATGATAATCCTCGAGTTTTCATTGGAAAACTCAGTAATTACGAAGGTCATCTCCCTCTTCTTATGAAGTGGACACCACCTAGAGTTGTTGTCCTTCCATGTGGGTGTTTTGCCTTTGTCCCGATCAAAGTATTGCTTGGAGTTCCATGGCTCTTTATTGCCTATAGCCAAGACTTCCTTCGAACTGTCGGCCTAAGGCCTCTGACCTTTGGCTTTGTTCTTGGATTTCTTAGCCTTCTCCTTCCTCTTGTTGCCTGCACCTTCCTCTTGGGGACTCCGATTGACCTGATCAATAGATCAAGTCCATTCAACCACCTCAGCAGTAGTCGTGTAATGATTAGCAATCTCAAAGAGCTCAGCAATAGTGATCAGAGGGTACAAGACGATGTCCTCTGTGAACCTCCTATTACGGACTCGCTGCTTGAATGCCCTAAATAGGGGCATTGCCCTTCAGAGTTTCACGAAGTCGCGTTGGGCCGACCTAGAAGGGTGAAACGGGTGTGCGAAGTCTAGCCTGCCACTCGAGGCAGCAAACAGCAAACCCTTGACGTGTGATATTTCTCATATTTCAATTTACATTTAGCATATAGTTACATGAAACGTCTAGATATTTGGTGTGTGAAATTTCTCAGATTTCAATTTACACTTGGTACTGGAGCTTATAGTTCCATGAAGCATCTAGATATTTGATCTATCAGGATTCAGCAGTAGTATCATTCTTTGTGTAGTTTAGCCACTATTTGATATTAAATGCAAGCAATAAACTGAAACTGGACCAAATTTGGAAGATGTAGCATATTACCGATTAGTTTAGCCTGAGTAGAACTCAAAAATAGATGGAATTGCCTCCATGTAGTCGTAGCATGGAGTATTTGCTCAAAACAAACATGGAATATGGGCTTGAGCTACTTCATGTATGTGGGCTGTTCCAGGAGGCTGATTTGCAAACAATATCAACCGCAATGTTATCTGTTACAGAAACAAGGAATCTCTTGCTCGTCTTACAAGGCCCCCCAGAGCTACCATACCACTTTTGCTCATCTATGCATACATTATCTGATATATTTCAATACGTGGTCCTTTTTCCTTCAAAACAAATAACATGGATTGCTCCAACAATACGACCTTTCGTGTAACAAATGTATATTTCACATGATCCTGTACCTCTGTACAATCAAATGCAACATACTTATATGGATACGGGGGAAGAATGATCGCATTGGGGGCATCCAAATCATCCTCCCAACTTCGTGCCTCTAAAGGGTACTATCTATGTAACATTCCGGTCCCTTCCTGAGTCCAAAGTACTACCATATACTCTATAATATTATTAACCCCAACTTTTGCCACTGGTCTTGTGAAGCAATTCTTTTATTTAAATATCAACCAAACGACAAAAGTCGATACTCTTGACACTAAGCACAACATATGTATAAATTTGTTAATTACCAAAAAGGTACTCGACCATTCAAGGTTAAATATGTTAACTGTAGATGATATGTGAATTACTGTTGCACGTGAAACAACTGTGCTATTCCCGCCCATGCATGTCGCCTTCAATAGATTCCTGAAAAAATAACGATAAAGCAAGTGTAAGTCCGAAGACTCAGCAAGCACACGATAAAACAGTAACATCACTTTAGCAACTCAATCGATTTCATGAACCGTAAGCTGTAAATCAACGTTATAACTGTAAACTGTAAATCAAATCCGTAACTGTAAATTATAGATCCAATCTGTAACTAGAAACTGTAAACCAATTCTATGTCATTGGTATAGTAATAATCAAATCACATTTATGAACTGTAATCCAGAATCTCTGGGTTTCCTCCCTATCTCTTGTTCGTTTCCTGCAAATGCAATGCACCTCTGTTGCAGCTTATACCGGTATAGTGGAGTTGTTTCACCTGTCGATGAAACCCCTCTGCCTCCATCTCTGGAGGTGCCTACCGAAATAGGTCTCGATTTTCCCACCGTCGTGGGAGGCCTACCGTCGTAGGTCCATGAGTGCAATGCATAATGCGTCGTTGTATGCCGCTTATACCAGTATAGTGGGGTTGCTTCACCCATTGGTGAAACCGCTCTGCCTCCATCCCTAGAGGTGCCTACCGAAGTAGGTCCTATCATTACCACCGCGTGGGACGCCTACCGTCGTAAAACTTTCATGATGCTCATGGTGCAATGCAAATGCAATATTCTTCAAATGTTAATATTCAATCATAAGTATCACTCATCGCAATACAATCAACAAATAAGCCGGGATATCATTTCATAACATGGCATAAAACAAATACAGGCAGTCATCACAATCCACTATTCTACCATGCACTTGCCTGGCTATCCCTGTGGACGATGCGTGGAGGAGCGTCAAACCAAAACCTCCACCTGGAAGCATCACCTGAACACTCAATTCAATATTGTAATTCACACAAGCATGCAAACAACATTGATTCTTTGCATATAGACAATCAACAGCGTTCCTACGTGTAAACCCGATACCAACAATCTCTCTCTCACCGGACACCTTTTAGATGCCCCGGTACCCAAACAATCATAATTTAATGATCGTCGTCTATAATCGCAGATAAATCTTATTTACACATTTACCATTTTTCCTTCATTTTTCTCCTCTTTTCTTTTCTTTTCTTTTTTCCTCCTCTTTTCTTTTCTTTTTTCCTCCTCTTCTTTCTTCTTTTTTTCCTTTTCCCTTTTTTTCCCTTCCTCCCCTTCTTTTCTTTTCCTTTCCTTTTTCTTTTCTAACTGCCGACGCTCTCATTTCTTTCCCCGCTCTCTCTCTCCTGCCGTTTCCTCCTCTCCCGATCCAATAGGATCCCAGTGCCACGCCTCTGGCTCTTCGGTGCTGCACCGCCTCGGCCTCTTCCTAGCCCCAGCGCCTTCACCTCCATCCTCCATGCGTCGCCTCCCCTCGGCTCGGCTGCGCCATGGCTATGCCGCTACGCGTCGTCTCCGGGTGCCCCTCACCGCCAACATCTCTCCTCGGCCGCCCTCTCGACCGGTGATGCAGTTTTCCCCCTACTGTTACTCCTCCGGCCTCTCGCCGTCTTCGGCCCCTCGTCGCCTGAGCTCCTCACGCCATTCCGGTAACCCTAGGTTGACTCTAGGTTTATGGCTATCGCCCGACGGCTCCGATTTGCTCTTCCTCTTCTTCCTTGACTCACCTCCTCTAGTCTCTCCCCCTCTATTTCTTCTATTTGATACTAGCTTTTGATTTGGTTCGATTTGGTTTGCTCACGATGTGATAGACATGGAGGTGAGCTGCCTTGGCTAGTCACAGCCGAGCTAGAAGCCGCCCGCATGCCGGGGGAGTGTGCGGTGGCGGTTGGGTGCGTGGCTACGCCAATGGTAATGCGCCGCTGCCAGTCTTCGTCTACGGTAAACCTCGTTGGTACTATTTACTCCCTCTACTCTCTTTCTCTACCTCCGGCTGGTGGTGCTCTAAGGTTTTGGTATGTTGCATGTGTGGCTCTGAATAATGAAATCTTAGGGGAAATGGTTGGCATAGCCTACCTCGGTCAGCTGGGATAGGGTTGTCTTGTGGTGGCATCGTCGTTGTCTTCCCCTGGTGCTCGGCTAACCCTAGAGCTGTTGTTTCCCCGTCGCTCGTGGCTCCTCAACCTGGCGCTTGCAACCGAGCTGCTCCTCCCTCTTGCTCTTGGTTTGCTTGGCGTATGATGTGGGGAAAGATGAGGGATGGGGAAGGAAGTGAGCTTCGACTGGGTATACTCTTCTTTCTTGTGGCCGTACTATCCAGAGGCGATGTGCAGTTTTTTGAAGAGTGCTATGCTGGCTTCACTGTTCTATATGGGTTGCCGACTAATATAATTTTGGTAACCAAATGGGATTTTGCCTCTTTTACTTGGCTAGCTTCGGCCTAGCTTCACACATTGCTACGCTGTCCTTTTGCTGTAGCTGCGGGCTATTTATGGATATTTGGAGACAGTGGGCTGGTTTCCAAGGTCCTTTGAATATTTCAGGTTTGTTTATGCCGAGTGATGACTCTAAGGTTGTGAGAGGTACCGACTGGCCCCCAGACAGTCGGGTATCTCTGTAAAAGGACTACCATGCCCGAAATTAACCTCTAGGGCTCTGACGGCAATTTCTTCGCTTTTCTGCCCTTTTCTTTCCCATGGGTATTACAATCTACCTTGCCTACAATAAATGGATGATATCTACCCTGTGCACATGCATTTTGGGGAGGGCAGAGAAACGCTCTTCCCAGCCCAGCCGGCAGCCATAAAAAAAAAAGCTACGCGACTTTACACCAACCTATGGCTAAAAACTGAAATGACTAATTTACAAGGCCCAGCTGGAAAGAAAGGAAAACCTATACGACAATTTACAGCAGCTGAGGGTGGAAGGAATGATACAACATTCTATCTTCCCGCAAGATATCATCCTCTGCTCTCGGAGAGAATTCAGCTCTTCAAGAATTGGAACGCGGCGTTCTCAAGTAGTTCTTGTGGTGGAGTGACATTCTGAAATTCCTTGGCGTCCATAGAATTGGCTATCTCCTCCAATGATAGGGGCATGCTGCAGCAGGAAACAAGGGAAATCAAAGCCAAGATCCTGAGACATATTCCACGACAACTTTTACTTTTCAAAAGAAAACATCGTGGGACATTCTGTGTACCTTATTTCTTCATCTAGTAAAAAGGTACTGTCCGAAGTGCCCTGGCCAGATCCCGTGTTCATCAATGATCTCATCTCATTAAGAACCTATAATCAAGGAATGAGTCAATTTTTCACCTCAATTCTCTGCACCCCTTCATCTCAACCATGCATTTTCTGATTGAATGGCTTCATGCGGAATGTAGGAAACCATATTGTTCATTTGAAGTTAAACTTTTTCCGGTAGAGAATGGTGCCTGATTAGGCCCCTGAATTTGCATTGAATCCATAATCATAGATTTGGTGCTTACCTCTTCAGATACACTTTCAGTATTATATTTGTCATCCCAGTACTGCGTGCATATTTTGTAAAGCTGCTGGACACTCAACACCTGCATAATGGCAACGAAAATTTGATGGTTAACTACTTTTCTAGAAGATGTGTGCAGCCTCTGTGCGCGCGTGTGGGTTTGGGGATGGGGGATCTTACTGGGCAGAGATCACTGACTATTTCGTCATATGAAATCCTGAATTTTTTGAAAATGACCTGCAGCGCATCACAAAAGATATAGTATTACAAACTGAAAACCGCAAGTAGGATGGTGACACCAAAAATGGCCGCAGTTTTCATCAAGGTTTCACCTATGAAAGCACTAAACAATGTTTTTAAGCTAATGATAAGAATCTATATAAAGGAATAGGCACATGCTGAAGTTCGAAGTTGCATACCAAGAAACCAACAGCCTGGCATATGTGCTTAAGTCCAACCCATGCAGATCCTGCGTACTGTTAATGTTTCTCCGTTAGGTAGAAGGAAAATAAAGGGAAGATACTAATATTGGCATTACACTACAATAACAATGGAATGCCTTTCTTACAGTAAACCAGTAAAACTATGCATGCGCTCTTTTTTGAAGAAAAAGGTTAATATTAGTGACCACACAAGACAATCGTCTGTCATGTTGCTAACAGAAGGACACTGATGTAATTTGAACAAACTACAGAGTTTCCCCATATAGCTAAAAAATCCAGAACTTCGACGTTGGTTGGAAGCAATTAATAAAATACATGAGAGGAATATCATACTACAGAAGTGCACGTCTCTAGAAAGAATAGCACAATCATTTGTTTACCTCTGGCTTGGTTTGTGTGCACCAGGCCTCCAATTCTTCAAGTCCTTGTTTCACATATTCTCCATTGCTGAAAGAACAGCACTCCCGGCGTACGAGAAGACTAGAACATAGTACCAGGAGAAGGGGAAAAAATTAGGAACTAGGGAAATCGATGGCGGCCTAAAGCCCAGACACAACAAAGTTACCTATTGAAGAGTTGAGCGTTGATGAATGAGAAAATCTGTGTAAAGATCTTCCGAGCAAAAATTGTTGGCACCTGAAATTTTAGTTTAATGATCAGAAGTCAGAACACCATGCAATCAAATGCAACACAGGCATAAAGATGTCAACTTACACAATTTTCTTGCAAGGTTTTCAAGAGATCATTCAAATGGTTGACTATAGCTTGCCAATAGCTACCTTGATCTGTTATCAAACCAGCTTTTGCAGTTCTTGGTGCCTTGATTATCAATGTGGATACAGGAATTAGCATTAGACTAGCAACAACAAATTAGGGTAGGTACATAATTAGCATGAAACTTTAACACAAAAATGACAGCCTAAACAGCAACCAAGAGAAACTCCTCATAGCACAAAGGTCCTCATGAAAGAAAGAACATTCTAATCTCTTGACATTTTGATTGCAAAGTGTTCAAACGTTCCGCCAACTAAAGGAACTAGCAAGAATTGGTCAGCCTAAGTTAAAACCAACTTAGAATTTCCAGTGTCGCTACTTGCTATGCTAGCTTGTGCGTCAAGATTGCTGAGTTGTCTTGTACTTATTCTAAAACTTATATTGACCCACAAGAATCGTCTAAAATATGAAATAATATTTAACCTGAAGTTGACTCGTGATAGATGGGGTAACCTGAATAACAAGTGAGAGTACTGAAGATATTTCTCTCTTCACATTGTCACGGATCATTCCATATAAGCCTTCCACAAAAGCTGTAAGCTGTTGCTTAAAAAGAAATGCAGGATACTTGGCCTCAACTTGGCGCACAAGATCCATATCAACAGTAATGTTTGAAGCACGAAATACCTGAGGACCATATAACACCGAGTGAAAAAAATGAGTCAAGATCATGGTTGGGAAAACCGGCGGTTACCGGCCGGTAACCGCCGGTAACCGGAAATACCGGTGGCAACCGGGTTTCGAAATACCGGCCGAAATTTTTTGAATTGAAGATTTGAATTTTTGACTTGCTAATGCAGTGGGTATATTAGTTTGGGTATTGTTTTTGATATATTAGGTTGATTAGCTGCTGTTGGAAGTAAAAAAAAGGGTGAATTATTGTCATTGGCAGCTAGTGTTGATTGGAAGCAAACATGTTGGGCCCATTGTACTGGAAAGGGCATTGGATGCTTGTCTTTGAGAGTGGTTTGCAGCACTTTAGCAAACTCCAAACATTTCCACCACAAACCAAACTCAAAAATGGTTCCCAAGTGAGTTCTTGAAAAATGAACCACTTCTCTAAGATTGCCCAATCAATCAAGAGTTACAAATAGACAGGGGCCAAGAATCTACTCATCTACCAGGAAACAATAGATTGAGAAATCACTTCAACATCAAAGTTCAAAAAATCTCAATTGAATCAACAACTGGATTAGCCAAACCCCTCTCACCGGTTTTTCCGGTTTTCTCACCAGAAAAACGTAACCGCCGATTACGGTCCGTTACGGTCTTCTCCGCCCGCCAAAAAAACATTTGACGAATTTTGACCTGTTAGAATCTGGGATTTCCAGTTCGGCGGTAACCGCCGGTTACGGTACGCCGGCCGGGATTTGTCCTGTTCGGTTTTGATCCTGGTCAAGATAACCATTTTTAAGATAGCCCATAATTTTTACAAATTAAAATTGCTAGCACTCAGACAACCCTTGTTTAATCTTTTGTAAATTAACTTGAGCAATATAGACAAATAGTTTACAAATGATCTTGTATCTATTAATTCTACTACAATTCACCCATATATCTTGCTTAAAACTGCTCCCTCTGGTCACAAATTATTGTCATCATGTGCCAAGCTTTTTATCTTTGACCAATGATATCTTTTTAGGTATTTAGATTTGTTGCACACAAAATATGACTAGAATCGTCTCATCATGAAAAATATTTATATAATGTTATAGTTGTATAGCCTTTACAAGTATAATATCTAGAAAGTTAGAAGCTAATGGTCAAAGATGCATCTTGGGGACCATGGAAAGTCCAAAACATCAGTATTTATTGACTGGGCAGCATATCGCCAAGGACTTTCTTCCATCCAAGCTCAAAATATTAAGTATATGTTATGTTTACCAAGCGCAACTTCCCTAAATTACACCATTATCCAAAATTCTTCTGTTTCCCAACATAATGAATAGATCTGCATGATCCACAAGGTTGGTGCTTCTAACCCTCAATTTCTTATTACTTTTTTAAAACAATTTCTTAATACTTGTGGTAGCAGCTTGTTATATTTAATATTTTCATATTCAAGTTCAATGGACAGGAGCCTAGGAAGAAACTTTTACAACTACTGGTATATATTTATGCTTTTTTTTAGGGAAAGGTATATATCTATACTCGACTAGATATTACCAACTTCATCTCCAAAATAGCTAGCTCTTGGCACCATCCAAAGACAACAGTTCAATTTCTTAGCCCATCCCGGATTATCATGACTGGAATTCGAAATGCAATTCCATATTACAAGACCAATGTGATTACCCAAACAGAGATGATTGCTAGTTATTTTTGGTTAAAATCTAAAGATCATTTATGTGACACTCCTAGGGTCAAGAAAGTGTCGCGAGACTCACAAGTCACAACCACCATATGTCTAATGAAATGCATCCCGATTGAGAAAAAAAGGTTAAATCAGCTAATGCTAAATATATCAACGAATGACATATACAAATACAGCATACCATCCTCCCGAGGAATGATGTCTGAGTCTGTGGTCTTTTCAGTGGAGTTGTTCCAGATGAGCCAGCAGGTTTCAGACTCTTTTGTAGTATAATCAATAAAGATGATGAATTTGACAGCCAGTATGCAAGATCGGAATTTCTTTCTTGTTTCTGTGATAACCATTGTGTAAAATTTTACGAGGATAACAAAAACTGAGTATATTGAACAAACAGGACAGGACCACATTATCATAGTATATCATAAAAGCAGCACAGGAAGCATTTAAGGCTTGGAACACTATCAAGAAATACCTGCATTGCTGAACCAAAAATCTGAATAAGCTGATCAAAAACATTTGTTTTTTCTGCCTCAAAAGTCCTCCAATGAAGAAGGCATTTGTATATGGTTATTGCAGCAACTGGCTTTCCTTCACTAAACCCAACATTTTCAACAACACAATTTATCAGTGCTTCAACACTCTCCTGTAAGGAAAAGGTAGAACCAATCATAATTTAATTTGGTTTCTTACAACGTTAGTAAAAACTTCTAAACATTGAATATCAGCCCAAGTAAATATACATGATGTCTCTCAATATAGGACCTCCTTCCATGTTCCATTGGTGTGCCATGAGGTGTCTGGAGAGATGATTCCATTAGGTTGGAACATGAAAAGAAAATCTAAGGTGTTTTAACACCCAACATAAGATTGATGCCCCAAACCTGTTCGTCACCATGTAGGCTCCCGTTAGCCAAATTCTGCATAGTTGCAAACACTCAGAAGCATAAGAATATGGACAGGCCAACTCCCACCCTATTACTAAAACAAAACATCTCAACAAAACATCATGTATATTTTGCGCGTTCCCTAAAAACTAAAACAAAACATCTCAACAAGGGCAAAAAAGGTATACAGGCAGCAAATAACTGCGCGCGCGTGCACACACAGAGAAGAAATATTACAGATTTTCGATGCATGTTAAGCAAAGGCATATTCTCAGGTCTTGTTTTCATAGCCTGCTGCCGAAGAACATGGTTTTCTGCTTCCGTACTAGTCAGCTTTTCTTGAAGGCTGGTCATGGAAATAATTACAATCATTTAATGTAAGATAGCTTGACTAATGAAGGATAGAAGCATGTATGAACACCAACAAATTTATTTAGAGACAACATGAAAGAAGAACCTTAGCATTGTGTTCTTCAATTCATTTATCTGTGATTCTGCATCTGTAGCTTTCTTAAGCCACTCTTCCCTGACTTTCTCCATATCTTCAAACTTCTGTTCTGTTTCCTGAATTTTTGTCTCAAGAGAGGCCACCAGTGTCTGTAAGTTAAAAAAGTGTCATATCGTTACTCTATTGGGTCTACGAAACAATAATTGGATAGCAAGTGTATTCATGTTATATACACGGCTTCTATGGATTGGCTATTTAATAGCAAAGGGCGTCAGCTTGAGGGTTGCTAAATGTTGAATCCAAGCAGTTCTTTATTTTGAATATTGGAGCTACTAGATTAATTTAAATCTAAGATATTCACATAACACATTATTATTTGCAGATTGTAAAACAACTTGAGTAATATTCATCTTCATTTATGGTTACAGAGACATCCACAAAAGGATATGGAGAGGATTACAGATTCATTAGTACCTATAAAGCTACGAAAGTTTCCATGCTAGATTTTTATTCTGTTACCACATTTTCATTTGTATTTTTTTTTCATATTTGTATGTTAATACCTTAAGCCTCTCATTTTCAGCAGTAAGCTCATTGACTAGAGTTGCATCAACATGGATCTCTGGCACTAAAGCAGCTTTCTCTGATGCTTCCTTGGCAGCTTCCTGTTCCGTTTTTAACAACTCTTTTGTGTCCTTGAATTGCAATTGCAATTCCTGCAATTGTAATAGGAGTTTCTTGTTTTCTTGTGTCTTGGCTTCTTCCATATCAGCCTGCAAGTACGAAAATATCCATAGGCAATTACATAATAATCAAAAGTTTTCTTTGTAATGTTATCAGATGCATGATGATCAGCTATCAACTAGCATTAGCAGCCTTGCAAATGTGCAAACTGTTCACATGATACCTGCAAGGGTTTCTTCTTGTTGTCCAATCATTTTCCCTCTTCTTGTGTCATTTACTACAAGATAGTTTTAATTTACATGACACACTACAGAAGTTCAGCAATCTGATACACAGAGGCCTAAAGCACCAGGTTCTAGAAAGCAGGGTGAACAAATATACGCAATCTTTAAAACTTACAAATGCAGATTTAAGAGGCTATGTTTGTGGTCACAATAAATAACAGTTTTGTTTTTTTTTTCAGTGGAGACAGCTCACCACTAAGACAAAAGCACGTTCAACATTGTACATGGCACATACAAGTATACATAAAATTATAAAATCATCAGACAATAGAGAAAATAACATAGGCCCACAAAAATGTTTGCCTGAGACATATATTGCTTGAGAGGTCATGTCAGGGAAAAGCATGTCCTAGAGATAGTGAAGCATTGAAATAATGATTCTATGTCAATAGCTAGTTTAGTTAGTCTCAACTTCCAAAATTTAGCGAAGACTATGTTACTCCTCTTGGCATTTGCACCATACATAAACAACATTCTATTAAACAGTGGCCATGGTTACTGTGCTCGTTTACCCTGATGCGTTTCTCCAGTTGCAGTCGCCATGTAAGCTCCTCAACTTCCTTCTCTAGTTTACTCTTGGCAGCCTGTAGAGCACCAGTTTCCTTTGCAGCCTGAAAGTAGTAAAGAAGTGGCCAGGCACCAAAGAAATGAAAATGGTTCTTGATATTTTAATCAATTAGAATTATACTAAACCCAATGATATGCTATGTTTGGTGATTCAAAGAAACATAAATGTACGATCATGGTAGTAGGTGGTGTCCTGATAAAAATAGTTTTAACAACACAAGTTTGCAGTCACAATACTCTAATCAAATCTAAAAGGGCAGCAAAGGTAGAGCTATGCAATATTCATAGAGAAACTAAAGATGCAAACCAGGTTAAACAAGGTCACGTTTGCACCATAGTTGGCAGTATTGCTCACTTTTCTAAAAAAAAAATGTTGAAAATGTTTTAGCATTTTGACATGCAGTCACCACACTGAGTGGTAACACTTAAGACATACAGAGCATATGAATCCTTTAGATTTTCTTTAAAAAAGATGAAACTGCCACAATCTATACAAAGGAACAAAACTGACATGCCTTATTACTGATAAACTACAATTGAGATCTAGGACCAAAAAAAAAGAATGTAACAGTGTTGTAGCTTGATCCCAATGGGAAAAGGGAGAAAGAAGTCAAGGCAAGTTTACAACCAGGGGCTTTTACCATTTTGAGTTTCCGAAGTTCTCTTCTGGCCATTCTTCCTCTCCAAGCACACTGAGCTGTGATTGTGGCCTTCATCAGCCTCACATACTGTGAGTGCACTAAATAACAGCGGCAGTGACTCTGCAAGGGATGAAATCGTTTAAAAGGGAGGGTAATTAACAAACGTGGATATATAAGTGATTATAAGGGAAAGAATCACTTGATGCTGCAGACTAAAGTCAGCATCCAGTTGGATATGGATGCACACATACGAGATATAGAGATATTGCCATATTGGAGCCAGATATCAACTTATTAGGAGAATGCCTTAAAGATTTTTTTTATGCCACATGTCACTGCAGATGGGGCACCTAACGGAATACTGAATACCATGCACAAAAAACAAATTCTATGGTATTCGAGAAAATGTTATATTAACTCAACAGTGTTACAATAGCCATAAGAAAAAAGGTAAAAAAAAACTAAAGAGTTTGACAAGACAGCTAAAATGTAAAAAAAACTGATGTTAATAGTGGGTATGATGAATCGTATTATAGCTGTTTTCAATAAGCAGAAAACAAAACCATATTTCACAACATATAACTTTATTTGAAACACACCCTAAAACCCAGCATGCCACATCAGAGAAATATTGGAACTGTAATACAAATTGTCATATTTCCACAAAAAAATAACACAAACATTTCTGACACGGTGATATTTATTGCTGTCTTGGATTGGCAGCCCATTCCACTATGGTACAAACATATCATGTTTATTTTGTGAATGGAGAATGTATCAGTCCATTCCACTGTGTTAGATGAGGAACAAGACGGTGAAAATAATGGCAGTTTCAACATATACTTTACACAAGGATGAATGGAGAACGTATCAGTCCATTCCACTATGTTAGATGAGGAACAAGACGTATCAGTCCATTCCACTATGTTAGATGAGGAACAAGATGGTGAAAAAAAGGACAGCTTCAACGTATACTTTACACAAGGATTTGATATTAGCCTCTTGTTACCATGAACAACACAAATATTTCTGATACTTATTGCTGTCATGGATTGATAGCTCATTCCACTATGGTGAAAACATATTAGGTTTATTTATACAAATAGACAACACATCGAATTTGTGTTAGATGAAAAAGAAAAAAGAAAAAAATGACAGATACTATATATGATGAACAACATTTGCCCTGTAACACAATTATATCCTGGTAAGTTTATTATTTGTACATTCCAAACAACGAAAATTTGGGATTTGTAACTTTTGCATTAGATTTTTTCCAAACATTTGGTGGATGACTCAAAACTACCTACTTTGATGGAACTAAAAATAAAGCCTTGGAAATACCTGAATAATCACTGCAGCTTTTGTTTGCCGGCAAAAGCGAAGTTTGCTGCGAGCGGCCATACCACGTAGACCAGATTGGATAGTAGTTGATGCACAACATATATCTCTATAACTTTTTCTTTCATGGTGCATACGATAGCAGGTTTGAATTTTCAATGAAGCTGCCTCTCTACGAAGATTTTCATAACACCTTCTTGCAATTGTTCCTTCGGTAATCAAAATATAGAAGTCACTCTCTGCTAAAAGAAGGTTTTGTGTGTGCGTGTGTGTTGGGGGAAGTAGAAGAACGAAAGTTTTCATTTAAATTTCAAACAAAAATATGTACCCCTGCATACTGCCTGGAGTTCTGTAGCACATATTTGCATCTGGATGTATTTTTTGCGAGCCAGAAATGACCGAACTTTGGTTTGTACTTTTTTAGCAGAGAGTCCCAAGACCTCAGTTCTTAGAGCATCTAACTCGGCCATTTGACCAGCACGAAGAAACACTTTTGTTTTCCCTATCTGTAAATGTGAAATCATAAAGTGAGGTAGATACAAGAATAACGAAGCAAGATATTATCATATTAGTGTTTGACATTGTTCCTTGTCACACAGACTGCTATACATTACAGGAATATCTGTCAACAAACAACTTTGTTGAGGATATATGGATCATTAAATCCTTAAAACTCCTACATTGATCCAAGAAAAATAACAGGATATACACCACTTATTTTGGGGGCTCCAGATTATAATGGTGTATATTAGTTTCATAATACAACTCTGTTTAACACTACCTATTCATTATATTGATCATAAGTAATTTTGAGGGCTCCTGTTGTCATACTACTTCTTTTAGGATTGGAGTAAATGAATAACAGGTACAAGAAATGGAAAAAAAAAACTAATATCATCAAAGCATTGCTATTTCTTCTAATAATTACCTGATAGCCTGTAAGATTGGCTTTCTCAAGGAGCATCTTCGTAGCAGTAACTTCATCATGACTGCCAAGGGAACACATAAGTATTTGCAACATAAAAAACAAACACAAAAATACTAACAAGAAATCATATGTTTACCTTCGACCCAGAACTTTGGGTTGCAGAATAGCAAATCGATTAACGAATTCAAAAAATGTCCGTCTAGTAGGGTATCCTAGACAACTTATCCTTATTGCCTCTAAAACTCCCTGTTCAGAAAGAAAGATGGCATCTCACAAATCAAATGGCTAGTTCTTGTAAGATTAGGAAGCTATTTTTTTTCTCGAACGACGTAGGAGAGCTGCGTTGTCATTTCATTAAGGAAGAACAAAAGTACAAAGGGCTGGGGAAAAGAAACCCAGCCTAAGAACAAACTCACACCATCACACCCCAGAACCTAAATTGCTAGAGTTAACGACCAAGTGAGAAAAAACTCCAAGCTTAGATGCCCCTGCCATACACCAGAGACTGCACTCTTTTATAAAATTACTACCATAGAGATGTAGGAACAACATCCAAATGTAGATCATTTGTTTGTTTTCTGACTCGCACATCAATTTGTAGGCGTGCATCTTTTTGTTGATAACACTTTCAACAACAGAATTGTGTTATTACATCATAACACATTATGCTTTGGGCTAAATTTTTATGAACTTAAAAGGCTGGTGAAATATACATTTTTGCTGCATTTAAACCAGTAAAACTTTAACCAAAGGAAAAACATTGGTTAAGGAACAACATGGAAAGCTTGGTCTGAATTAAAGTGGTATATAGATTACCAGTTTATTTCCAGAAGTTTTCTCACCTATATTTATAAGGCATGATGTTTCAGTTGGTCCCATACAGGGAACAAAAAACAGGTGGTTACCGGCCGTTAACCGAAAAAATAGGTGGGAACTAGAAATATAAAAACCGGCCAGGTTACTTTTAACTTTATGGCTGTATAATGTATTTTCTAGGTTGGTTTAGGCCTTTTTGGTACTAGATTACCTATTATATGAGCTAAATATGCTTTAATTATTGTACTCCGAACTTAAATTCAAATTTTTGGGTGTTTTTCTGGTTTTTTGGGCGGTAACCATTCTGGTTATTGATTTTAAAACAACCCTAATTCAAATTTTAACTTTCGAATTTCAACCGATTTTTTCTGGTTTTTCTGGTTACCAGCCAGGAACACGACCAGTAATGGCTTTTCTATCCCTGGTCCCATATCCAGTTAAAGATGTATTCCCAGTAAAATAACTAAAGATGGTGCACTCTATTACACATGCAAAACAACAAGATGCTCCGACAGGATCACATATGCAAGTAGTAATTTATAATAAATTACTATGATTGGTAGAATCGGATAGGATAGTGTGTAAATTGTGTTCACCACCCTGCCTTTTTTTTGGTAAAATCATAACAGTATTAAGGTTCTACCAAATTAAGATCCTATCTAGGATCGAATTCGTCCACCAAATCTAGGGTCATAGAATCATAAGACTTTAAAACTCATGTTGGACTTTATTATAACCTACTAATACTAAGCATAGTTCCAATAGTGTGGAAAATAAACATAGATATGATATAGTAGCTGGAGAATAGGGGCAGATTTGGGGAAGAACGGCTTGCGCAACCTCTATTAGCAGGTTGGGAACAACCTTTATTTATATTAACTTGTCCGCTTTTTAACCAAGTGCTTACACTCTATATAAAGCCAGAGGCTAACTCCTCCCCACGCCAAGCCTTAACCCTTTTAACTAATCGGCATGTAAAGTTTAACAAACTCTCTAACAACCCAATCCATTGGAAACACTTTCTAACAAACCTATCTTAACCAATTGTGGTGGATGTTGGCTTCTTGTTGCGGCGTGTGTACACCGTCCCAACAAAAGCATCCACAACACTACCACCCTCTGGAGAAACAGCTCGTCCTCGAGCCGGAATGTTGGTGTGCCTCTTTGAAGTCATCGAGCTTCTCCCGGTGGCCTCCGAGTCTGAACGTCCCACCCAGCTGACCAGTAACTCCCAATTGCCGCGGTTGAGCCTTGCACGAATGACTGCTGCTGGAGTGGAAACAGCGCGGCCGCGAACCATTGGAGGAAGAGGCGCCACTTCTGCTGGGGGCTCGCCATGGAACGGCTTGAGGAAGACCACGTGGAAAACGTCATGCATCTTGGTCTTGGGAGGGAGGCGGAGGCGGTAAGCGACGGGGCCGATACGCTCCACCACTTGATACGGGCCGTAGTAGCGTGGTGCGAGTTTCCCATCAGTCTTGTCGATGATGCCTGCTGCTGATCGGTGGTGCAACCTTAACCAGACCCAGTCGTTGGTGCTGAAGTGTACATCACGATGGTGGTGATCATAATGCTGCTTCATGTGGTCCTGGGCTTGGAGCAAACGGTCCCTTATCTCGGCAAGAAAGACGTCGCGATCCTGCAGCTGCTTATCGACCGCCGCCACTCGGGAGAGGCCAGGCTGATATGACATCAAAGTCGGGGGCGGACGGCCGTAAACCACCTGAAAAGGAGTTGTTCGCAGCGCTGTCTGGTAGGAGGAGTTGTAGCAGAATTCCGCCCATGGTAGCCAGCGAATCCAGCTGCGTGGTCGGTCGCCGGCAAGGCACCGCAGATATACTCCAAGCACCCGATTGGTCACCTCTGACTGCCCATCCGTCTGCGGATGAAAAGCGGAGCTGAGGCGCAGGTTCACGCCGGCGAGTGTGAACAGCTCTGTCCAGAACGCGCTGGTGAAGACGGGATCTCGGTCGCTGACGATGGAGCAGGGGATGCCATGGAGCCGCACAATCTGATCGAAGAAGATGCGGGCCACTGAGGTCGCCGAATAAGGATGTCCCAGCGCGATGAAATGTCCGTACTTGGAGAAGCGATCCACCACTGTCAGCACTACTGATTTGCCGTTTACCTTGGGAAAGCCCTCCACGAAGTCCATGGCAATATCAGACCAGACTGAAGCGGGCACTGGAAGAGGCTGTAAGAGTCCCGCCGGATGGAGATGCTCAGTCTTGTTCTGTTGACAGACGGCGCAGCCTTGGACAAAATCCCGAACAAGCCGATTGGCATGAGGATTGTAGAATGAGGTGCGGAGGCGATGCAGTGTCTTCTGGACGCCTTCGTGGCCAGCAGCATGAGCTGAGGTGAGAATGGCTGGCCACAGGGCGGAAGAGTCGGGCACGAAAATACGACCGTGATGCGTAACGGCCATCCACCACCGCCCGTGCCGCACCGCCGATGCCTGTTCCACCTCTGCATGTTTGGCGACAACGGCAGGAAGGCTTGTCGCCTCACTGCGGAGGTCTTCGAAAAGCTGGAAGTCAGGACGAGAGATGGCGCACGCCATGGCGTCCAGGGAGTCCTCATCACGACGTGAAAGGGCGTCGGCAGCAGCATTCATCCGGCCGGGTCTGAACTCCACCGTGAAATCATAGCCGAATAGACGACTGACCCATGTGTGCTGGGGAATGGTGGAGAGGCGTTGATCCAGTAAGAATTTCAATGCATAGTGATCAGTACGCACCGTGAATGGCCTCGCCCACAGATATGGCCTCCAATGGCGAACTGCCTTGACAAGGCCGATGAGTTCCCGCTCGTAGGCGGCTAACTTGGCATGCTGGGGGGCAACGGCACGGCTGAAGAACGCAATGGGGCCTGCTCCTTGATGCAACACCGCGCCGAAGCCAGAGCCAGATGCGTCGCACTCAACGATGAAGGCGGAGGTGAAGTCTGGAAGCTGGAGGACTGGCCCCGTGGTCAGGGCGGCCTTGAGTGCTTCGAAGGCTTCAATTGCCGCCGAAGACCAACGAAATGCATCCTTCTTGAGTAGAGATGTCAAGGGGGCAGCAATGACGCCATAATTGTGGATGAAGCGCCGGTAGTATCCGGTGAGGCCGAAATCCGCGGCGCGCGGCGTGCGCTTGTGAGGAGGCGATGTTGGACGGCTTCCACCTTGGAGGGATCCATGGCGACGCCGCCTCCTGATATGATGTGACCCAAGTATGTCATGCTGCGTTCCGCAAACGTGCACTTGGGACGCTTCAGAAAGAGGTTATGGGCGCGCAGCACCGTGAAGACGCGCGGACATGCTGAAGGTGTTCCGACCATGATGGGTCAGAGATCGAATGTCATCGAAAAGACCGGACGGCGGCGAAGGAATGTCCGCAGCACCTCATTCATCATTGCTTGAAATGTCGACGGTGCATTGGTCAGCCCGAAGGACATCACCAAGAACTCAAAATGGCCATGATGAGTTCGGAAGGCTGTTTTGGCGATGTCGTCAGGGTGCATACGGATCTGGTGATAGCCGCTCCGGAGGTCCAATTTGGTGAAGAAGGACGCCCCTTTGAGTTCGTCCAGGAGCTCGTCGACGACGGGAATAGGAAAGACGTCTCGAACTGTCTTGGCGTTGAGTGCTCGATAGTCGACGCAGAAACGCCAACTAGCGTCTTTCTTGCGGACCAGGAGCACCGGCGAGGAAAATGCCGATGTGCTCGGGCGGATGATACCCTGTTGCAGCATTTCCGCGCACTGCCGCTCAATTTCATCCTTGAGGAGCTGCGGATAGCGGTATGGTCGTACCGCAATTGGAGGAGTGTCTGGGAGCAAGGTGATACGGTGGTCCAGATGGCGCTGAGGCGGAAGACCACAGGGTACTTCAAACAAATCTGTGAACTGAGCTAGCAGGAGGGATAGCAAGTCCAGCTTATCCATGGCGCGAAGCTGTAGTGGTGAAGGAGCCTCCAGACCGCACCACTTGACAAGGTGATCATGTCGCCAGAAGGACATGGTATGCCGCTCGAAGTCCCATAGGATAGGACCGAGCGTCTTCAGCCATTGACAGCCCAGCACCAACTCATAATCGTCAAGTGGTAGGACGTATAGATCAATGAAGAACTGCTCCTTGTCAATGGTAACCGGGACTTGCTTGCAGACGCCCGAAGAAGGCACACGGTCGCCATTGGCGACTCCCACCGTGAGGCCCGGGCGTGGTTCTGGCGTGAGGCCGAGGCGAGTGGCCGTAGCGGAGGCCACGAATGAATGAGTAGAGCCGGAGTCGACGAGGGCGCGCAGTTGTGCCGCGACAATGGAAGCAGAGAGGTGCATTGTGTCTCCCGCCGTAATGCCGGTAAGAGCATGGAGGGATATCTCGACATCGCCGCCGAGGCCGCCTCTTCTTCGGGACCCTCCACCGGGGTGTTGTCGTCTAACTCCATCAGATAGAGTCCTTTCATGGTACATTTCTGGAGGTGCTCCCGGGAAAACTTCTCCGGGCAGTTGAAGCAGAGTCCGTCCGCCCGGCGCTGCGCCATCTCTTGTGGCGTCAGGCGTTTGAAGCGGGTACCCGCAGGCGGAGGACCTTTAGTCGGGGCCGGAGGAGTCGGAACTGGCATCCGAGAAACAGGGGCGGGGGTCCGCTGCGGGGCGGTAGCCGCTGATACCACCGCTCGGGTTGAGGAGAGCGAGCGGGGAGGCACGCGGATGACGCCTGAGTCGTCGTCGTCCTCGAGCTCCAGACGGCGCTCAAAGGCCCGCGCCAGACCCATAGCATCATCCAGGGTCTCTGGGTTCTGAAGCTCAACGTCGGTCTGGAGCGGGTTCCGGAGGCCTGCCGTGAAGATGTCGATTTGTTGTTGCTCGGTGACGTTGCGGCAGCGAGCCAGAAGGGGAAGGAAGCGCTCCTGGTACTCGGCGACGGTACCCGTGCGGCGGAGCTTCATGAGAGCGCCGAGAGCATTGCTCCGCACGGGCGGACCGAAGCGGCGTTGCACCCGGTCGATGAACTGGGGCCAGGACGGAACACCGCGATTCTGCTCCAAACGGTAGTACCAATCTTGCGCCGCGCCCTCCATGTAGAAGGAAGCCACCATACCTTCGCGTCGTCCGCGCGCGATGGGCGCGAAGAATTGCTCTGCCTTGTGGAGCCAGCCGATGGGATCGGCGGAGCCGTCGTAGGATGGAAAGCGCAGCTTGTGGGCGGCCTGGAAAGGAGGCGACGGTGGGGGTGGCGGCGTCTCCAACTCCAGTCTCTTGTTGCTCTGCTCGGAGGTGTTGCCAGCCTCGTGGTAGTCAGTCTGCAGCCGGTTGATGGCCACCCAGATGCGGCTCTAGTCGATCTTCTGTGTGGCGAGATCCTCCCGGACAGAATGTATCTCTCCAAAGAGCTTGTCCATGGAGGATTTGAAGTCGGCGGCAGAGAGAGGAGCACCCATCAGCAGGCGCAGGAAGGAGAATCTGATACCAAATATGATATAGTAGCTGGAGAATAGGGCGATTTGGGAAGAACGGCTTGCGCAACCTCTATTAGCAGGTTGGGAACAACCTTTAATTATATTAACTTGTCTTTTTTAACCAAGTGCTTACACCCTATATAAAGCCGAGGCTAACTCCTCCCCACGCCAAGCCTTAACCCTTTTTAACTAATCGGCATGTAAAGTTTAACAAACTCTCTAACAACCCAATCCAGTTGGAAACACTTTCTAACAAACCTATCTTAACCAGCTGTGGTGGATGTTGGCTTCTTGTTGCGGCGTGTGTACACTGTCCCAACAAAAGCATCCACAACAGATATTAGTAAACTGTAGTGGTCACCACAGACAACTTTTGGATCAGCGTGCTCGTATCTGCATGTTTAATGACTACAAACAAAGTGAAATTGCACAAGTCTCACCCCACATCGAAGCTGTTGGAGAACATTACTATTCTCAAATATTGTTGGCCTGAGAACATTATTGGGTTTTATGCAGCGGATGTAGTGTGGTTCTGTTGCACTCAAAGTTTCTAACAGAGATTGTAGTTGTTGCTGCAATATCATGCCAAAATAAAGAAGTAAATACATACAAAAATATGAAGGAATAGAGTAACAGAAAACATTGTTTACCTTGAAACTTGAAATACATACAAAAATATGAAGGAAATAGAGTAACAGAAAACATTGTTTACCTTGAAACTTGAACCTATTGAAGAAAACTTTGTGGACTTCGTTGATTCTTCACAAGGTGGAAAGAGACTTGAAACAAATGAACATTTTGAAGCATTTAACAAGACTTGATGTTCATTTACAGCATAATCTATGTTTTTATCTAAGAAAAGATCAGTTTGATAAGTGACCTGCAACAGCAAGAGATATACATTTAGTGTGCACATCTTAACTGTGTATATTGCCAACTAAAATGAAGGACCAACTGACTAGAAAGTTCAATAAAACAATGACTCCTGACTAGATAGATGAATCGTGTGTTACATATTTGTTAGGAGGATCAAGGAATATTTTACTGACTCCAGGTCAAAAGACTATGCAAAGCAAGCACATGCAGTTATGCACAAAAGGCTGGCTCCCTTACTGGGTGATTATTCAATGATTCTTTAAACAACATTATTCAACGACTAGAGCCCCGTACATTGTGCTTCTTTTCCTTTTTACTATTGGAAAATTCCGGTATATGCCACTGGGTTTTTTTTTTTTTGCACTTTTGGATTTTGCCATTGTTTTTTTATTATTTGGCTTTTTATTACAAGGATCCCGTTTCTTTGATCTTGAGGAGGTTTCATTCCTAGTCTATCTTAACTTGTTTGAGACAAAAAAAAACTTTATTATTGTTTTTGATTAATTGGTTTCATGCCACTGGATTCGAAGTTTGTTTGGAAAATGCCACCCCAACAGGGTCAAAGCCCTTTGACCAAGTGAAAATGACCCTTATGCCCTTCTTAATTCACAAAATTTATATTCAATCCATTTTGCTTGTAACTTGTTCCGGTCATTTCGACGAACATGTTGTGGGCAAGGGCGAACTCCAACCCTGACAGCCCTGTCTGATCACGAGCTCATGTTGTGCCTCCTCCGCTGCTGTGAGCACGAGACAGGCCTCCTTTGCCATGAAGAGCTTGTGCTCGATTGAGTCCGCCTTGCCCAAGCTTGTGCTGTGCTTCCTCATCGGACGGTGAGATGGAAAGCGGATTGTGTTTTGGCATAGAAAGAGAGGGAGAAGAAAGGGAATGGCAATTCTGGAATTTTAAGAAAAGGTAAGCCAACAATGGCATTTTCTGAAAAAGTTTGTAATTCTAGTGGCATGAAGCCAATTAGTTTTCCTTTACTATTCTAGCATGCCACTTGGGAAATCTTTTATTCTAACACTGATTTAAGCAAAAACTATTAGTGGATCAGTAGTCCATATTCCAAACCTTCTAACATAGAGCCTTTTAGTGCTCAAATTAACCCACACATATTTTATCCAGGTGTAGAACAGGACTGTTATTTTTTTAGTCAGATAAATACTTGCCCCCTATATGTGAAACTTTCAACTGATCCGCAGTTGTCAATTATTGAGAAAAGACATAAGAACCTGGTATGAACAAGCCTTGTATACTTGTGGACAGCATTCGACCCATATTCACATGCTAGAAGTTAGCCACAAGAAACAGCTTGACTAATAAAAAGTTGGGAATTACAAAAGAGCTAATTGCCATTGATTGCCGTATGTGAGTGTCAAGGTGCAGCTATTCATGCACATCGAAGATGATCTTAGAATGCTATCATCTTGTGCAGTAAGTAGACCATTTGTAACACAATTACATGTGCAGTCATGAGCACATAATGTATCACAGCACTAAGTCTAGATATGGCATACAGGCTGTTATGATTTCCAGTGTGGGTAGACGATCTGATTACCACTCCAAAAAATAAAACCACAAGACAACAGCTTTAATATTAAATGTACATCAAGAATATGTTACCTACATTTCCAGCATAATGATGAATAGTGAAATCGGATCGTGAAAATTTGGGTTTACTGAAGTGCTGGTTGTCTTTAAATTTTTGATATAGCTTCTCGGCAAATGTTTCATGGGTTGAATTCCTCAACATGCTGAAGCATAAGAGAAAGAAAAGTTAAAAAGATTTGGGATTCTAATAGAACAAAAGGATATGCTTACAATTATTTGTATATACCATGTCTCATCCAACAGAGCAATTATCCCCCCTGGTTTCTGCATCAAATAAATTAAAAAATGAGGAATAAGATTCCATTACATGACCAAACCACAGAATGAAGTGCTGATTACAATATATCATGTCTAAACAACGTACAGGAATAATAAGAATGCAAGAAACAAAGTCAAGTAGGCAGCACAAGAAAATAAATTTATGCTTCAGTATTCAAATGGAGACAAAAGAGGGAAGAAATACAAGACGGACTGCTAAACTGAAATGCAAATATGGCATGCAGGAATGTTGTGGCTGATAATTATTAGCATCCCAGTATACAATCTGGTATACAGATTTACTAGCTAATGACCGATACCGGTACATGGAACTCATCATCTACCAGATGATAGTAATTGACCCTAAATGGGGAATGCAGATGCAAGAGATTGTTCAAAGTAGTCAGCAATTAGATCAGATTACATCTATAAGATCATGTTTAAGAATTATATAATTTTGTTGACATGCACTAAATTGATCATAAAGATGGCATTGCAACCAGAATCCGAAATTCTTTACCTTCTCGATGAGATCAAGAATTTCTTGGTTGTCTACAAATTGAATGTAACTCCAGTCAATTTCTTCTTTCGTATATTCTTCTTGTTCCATCTTAAACACATGCTGTTCATGGGACATGTTGGTTACAGGACTCGAAGTTAAACTGGTTGGATAACTTTAAGACAAAAAAGATGTGAAACTTGTCGACAAAGGAGATTTCCATTTTATAACCTGGTTAAAATGTTGCTGGAGCTTCTCATTAGTTAAATTGATACAAAATTGCTCAAAGCTGCAGAAAGTCCAAATGTCAGCATGTAAGAATTACCTTCTTGCAAACCTGACATATAAGCAAATGTTTATTCATGTAGAAGTTGCTAACTCTCATCTATTACCAGTTAGAGCATTCAGTATCAAACACTTCGATGAATAAGCAAGTTAGACAAATTTACAGATCAATATAATCTAATTTTCTCTTCAAGTAACAAACTATTTTCCTTCTCATTTCTGGCAATGCTTATTTTTTTTAGTGCTGATGAAACAAGTGTAATACCCTGGCCAAGTTTGGACCAGGAAGGCCTTGTAATGATGGGATTGGTCCCACACGGGGCCAGTTGTGTAGATTAAAGTAGCATGTTTGTGCGTCGGGAGTCATCCATGCCAACCAGGTTAACCATTTGAGACAAAGCAGTTGTGTAGGTCGCTGCCGATCCTGGATCCGGTGCCTCCCTGTCGTCCTCAAGCCTCCGTGCAGCCGGCGGCGGCGGCTTTGTTGTCCTTGTACTTGCTCCTTGCCGGATCCGCTCGGTTTGGCCAGATCTGGTCGTCCGCCGCCCTAGAGTCGTCCACATCGCCGAATCTGAGCTCCTCTGCTTCGCCCGCTGCCTCCACTAGCCCTTAGCCATCTGAATGTTGGGCGGTCGACGCGGGTGTCCTCTCCTCACTGTCGTCGCCGGCGTTGCTGCGGTAGCAGCGGCAACGGGGGGCTTGCCAGATTGGTGGTATGCCGGTAGGGCATGTAATGAGGAGGAGGTGGCGCACTCCACCCTCCCCAGCAGGGTGAGGGCAAGTTGCCGGCCTTGGTCAGCGCCGTCGGTGCTACTCGTCTACGTCTAGGCCGGCGACGATGTCCCTGCCTTCGGAATCCTTTTGCTGGGTCACTCCTCATCGAGTCAATCGCTAGTGGTGCAGCCCAGCCGGGTCACGTGAGGGTGCACACAGGTGTCGCGACAGCGGTCAGATCAGCTAGCTCGATGTGAGGGCGGCTCGGTGGGCATCGCGGTAGTGGCGGCGTGTTGCGGGCAGCGCTACGCGAGAGCGGCACAGCATGTGGCGCTGTGTGTTAAGAGAAGACCAGTCAATCTGCCATTGTCGGGGTGCTCGTGGTGTACGGTTGTCCTGAGGAGCAGGCCAACGTTGACGAGGCTCGAGAGCGGGCACTCGGTGTTTATCTGCGTCTTGGTGCAGACCGATCGTGGTGAAGTCACACCCCCTGTGAGTAGTTCATCGTTGGTGCGTCGCATGGCCGTCGGTTGGACGTGACCGTGACGACCAGTCGTTGTGTGAGTTGAGGAGCCGTCCTCTCCTATTTTCGAAGCTCTTGTTGACTGTTCTGTTGTTGATTTATCCTATTTGTGGTCTCGCATTCTTTCGTTGTGGCTTATAATGCTGATGGTTGCCGTCTGGAATTGTTTCGGTACTGACGTAATCAATGGTGTGATACGCCAAGGTGGGTTCACATTAGTGAACCATGGTGTGGCTACTGCCGTGGTGAGCATCTTGGTGGTGATAGTTGTATCTAAGTCTCTGCAAGAGTCATGGTTCTATGATTTTGCGTTTCACCTCGTGGATAGCTTGTCTTGCAGGGTGGATGTTGCTTTCGTAGGAGTTCCAGTTTGGGACTCCTTTCTGGTGTTGGTGTCCCCCTTTTGGGGTCAGTGTTGGTGTTCTTGTTATACCCTTTCAGAGTCTGTATATTTGAAATAAATGGCAGAGCTCTTACCCTTGTTTAAGAAAAACAACCCTCGTGATTACAACATCACATATCACTACAAAGTGTATAGTTTACATTCTCACCTAGAAAATACTGCTCCCTCCAACCACAAAAGGAAGTCATTTTGAGATACATACAATCAAACATTCTAAAGTTTGGCTATTAATATCTTTATGAGTATTTAGATTAGACATATGAAAATAGTACATGTAGATTTGTCTCAAAAAGTTCTTTCATAATATTATAAGGGAGGATGATAGTTAGGAAGAAAATATCCGGATGATGTTTAACAAAACTCATATTATAATTTATTAGATTTTATTAATATATTATAATAAAAATAAATGATCAAAGCTATATTTTTCGAACCATATCGATGTCTAAAATGACTTTCTTTTGTGACTACGGGAAGTAGTACATTAGTTCATGTAAAACGTAAATATCCTGCTCAACATTGTCTTACATGTTGGCAGCTTCCAGGACATAGCCCTGATGTGGTCAACTCTCTTTGGCATTTAGCATTGGCTTATGTTGTGTTGTTTTAATAGACAAGGTGCTAGTTTCACACTCACAATTGGACATCCGGCAGCATTTTTTGTCATCTTCCATCTTATATTTTTTTTTATTGGAGATGGAATTGTGAAAAGGTCATCTTTGATAGGAGAGGAAAGTTTTTTATTTGCCTTCTTAAAAGGAAAATGACAATATCTACAATATCTACAATTATCTGCACTACAGGTACAGCCAATATTATCTGCCATCATCACTTCAGTCAACTTGTAGCTAGTTCACAATAATATCATCATTTAAGGAATTAATATTTATGTCACTTTGTTGTACTCGCTGTTATAGAGAGATTTTTTAGCAGTAGTACTCTTGTCACTACAAGTCTACAATTTACACAGGTCAACAGGTACAAAGCATTGCATAAACCAGTAAACTTAATTCTCCAGCACTAAGTAACTACTCAAGATTTCATCTTACAAGGGGGGAATTACCCAACACTCCATTGCATTTTACTTGATTTCCACGACACCCTTGTTTCAAATTTTGAATATAGGCCCCATATATTTAGCAACTAGCTGCAGTCAATCCCTTATATTTGATATTTCTACCATATAAATTTGATTAATGTTCACATGATCCATATTTGAGGCATACCAGACGAGCAGAGCTTATCCTACCAAGTTTGAAGTGCTTACATGAATTGGAAAAGTGCATCTGCCAAGACTTCCATATGTAACTTCTATAACTACAAGTACATGAACATAAATAGTAGATTAAATGCAAAAGCATACCAGTTAAGCACCTGTTTGTCTTGAAACTTTCAAAACCATAAATGTCCAGCACACCAATCAAAATCTTTGATTCAGGATCTTGACCAATTGAACTATTGATTTTATTTACAAGCCTGCAGCCGCGAAAAACACAATAGTCATAACTGATCTTTGTCTACACCAGGTATAGTACAATATACAGCAGCATAAAAAGGACCTTCTAAAATGATGGTTTCCAAACTTACCAATCAAACAAACGTGAGTAAACAATCCTAGCCAATGCATCTCTGCTGAGAGCTGCAGCTCGTGCATCTAAATTTTTTGTGATACTCTCCCCACGTGTTGCCATAACACGCTTGCACAAAGATTCCTCAAGACCCTTTTCATCACACCTGCGGAATATTTCCAGTGCATGTCCATATAAGGGATGCAAAAAGGAACTTTGGGTAAATTTGCAAAAGAAAATATTAAAGAAATAAATACATGAAAAGCTCAGCTGCTGTCCTAAGATGGAACTGGGATTTCTCATCTTTTGGTACAGAAGAATCTGCTTCACTTCCTTCTGAAAATTCCACGTTCCCCAAATGAAGAATAGCGGCTACAACTCTGAATATTGCTTCCTGCAATACATGCCAACAAAATTTGCATGTAAAAACTGTTCCTCTGCTCCTGATGTACTAAGTTGATTGCTGCCAAAACCTTGTCATACCTGTTCATCGGAACTAATACCCACAATACCCATAGCTCTTCTGGTTTCCATGTATTCTTTAGAGTCATCCAGCCCATCAAGTTCAATACAATTAGACTGGTTGAGATAGTGAAATGATCTGGCATCTCCCAGTTTATATTTCTTGCAATCCTGATAGACACATTCACATATCAAAGCTTGATAAATAGATTACACAAAAAGTTAACTTGCTAAGTAAACTAAGGAAAAAACTGACGAAACATTCAATTTACAAAGGGTTACCCAATCTGTAACATCAAATGGTGCATCAGAGGATGCAGCAAAGCAATAATAATGTTATTTAGATAATTTATATTTAGATAAATAAATCCAATCTGTAACATCAACTGTTTGTTTGATCCTTTTGCTTTAATAAAATCTCTACAGTGGGGGCCTCCCCTGCTGTATTTATTGCTCAAAAAAAAAAACAGTTGCCACTTAACATCTGAAAATTCTTAGCTCCACCTATCCATTTCCTGCAAAATCGCTAATTTGAAAATCTAGCATCTAAAATTCTTAGCTCCACCTATCCATTTCCTGCAAAATTACTAATTTGAAAATCTGGCATCTCAAAACAGATACATTTACTTCACATAAATGTACGGCATGTTATGTCTTTCTTGGGTTGATTATGTATAAGCCTATTTTACAGTTTCCATATGCAAAGTTTATCCAGGGAAGAAATACAGTATATATTTCAGCTTGCAGCACTTAGCCTCTGTGTGTGAATGCACTGAGGTTTTTGCAAATTTCTTCAGTTTTTATAATGAGGAATAGGATCCGTATCACAGACTTTCATTGTAAACCAGTTGTGCAAAGATCCAACAATATTTAGTAGTTCCAAAAATGCGGTTGCAACAAAATTTTGGGAAAAAGTCACAGTGAACAGGTTCTTACTTCTGGTGGCGCAGCACACAGCATGTAAAAGCAGTGATAGTTTCTTTCCGGGTCAGATATTTGACAAACACGTGACCTTTCCAGAAGATAAGTCCTTATGGCGGCTCCTGAAATCTTCCCATTCTCATCAAACTGAATCTCCACAAATTTGCCAAAACGACTGCAAAATCAAGAAAGGTAAAGTGTAAAGATAAATTGCTATGAAGATATATTGTAAAGTTGTATAAGCAAATAAATAACCACCTAAAAAGTAAAGGGGATTATTGCATCACATTTAGGTTCATTACCTTGAATTATTATTCCTGACTGTTTTTGCATTGCCAAATGCCTCAAGAACAGGGTTGGACTGTGTCAGACAAGTAGGTACATTAGAAAATATGTCAATGATATTTATTGTTTCTTAACCCTAAAAAGAGAACATCTTTCATAGTTTGGTATATAAATGTTCCAGCAAAATGAAGCGCCTGAGGTGCTAACCAATTCATGATTATTCTATTCTAATCCAGGGGCGCCACTTTTTATGGTGTTTAGATTGCCAATAGTGCTTGTGCTACCACCCAAAAAAATGCAGTGACACTGAAAAACGCACCTCCAGGATTTGTTGTTGCACTGACCTTCCTTCAGCTTGAGCTTTACCACCCATAAAAGCAAGATATTGCATAAGCATTTTAGTGCTTTCTGTCTTGCCAGCTCCACTCTCTCCACTTACTAATATTGCTTGGCTGATACGATCATTAATCATAAGTCTGGGCAGAAGAAACATAGAGAGCTTCGTTATGATTCATATTTGAAATGTTTAAAATCATAATGTGATCAAAACATACCTATAGGAACGGTCAGCGATAGCGAATGGATGGGGACTCAGCTCACCAAACTCTGCCCCTTTGTAAATTCCCATCATGTGGTTGTTATAGAGGTGAGGAAGTCTTTGAAATGGATTCACAGCTATTAAAATATTCCCAGTGTAAGTCTGGAAGAACAATCTAATCCATTAGGGAAGCTGCATGAACATAAATAAGACAAAGAAAAAAGAGCAAACTCCTATCAAATAGAAACAATAACAGAACTAGTATTTCTAGAACACCTATGTTCACCCCCATCTGTCATGTCGAATCGGACAGGCATAATGGATCGCCACATCCCCACAATTTATTAGAATTCTTGTTTCAAGTATGAATTAGAACCTATGTCTAAAACAAGGCTGGTTATATATTTGTTCAAAAGAAACGGTACGCAGTCAAGATCTATGCAGAGTATTTAGTATAATATTTGTTTACTTTTAGAATGAGCTAGTGACAATGCCTGATAGCCACATCCCTGACAAGGTAGTAACAGTGAGATCAACATAGTCCATGGAAGAGGTGAAACATACTAAAATGAGCATGTATTGTTGGTGTCATCTCACGAGATAAAAGGGTGAACTTGGTGCAAGAGTCACTAGAGTCTAAACACAGCACGATCAAATGCCACGAATCCATGAATGGGATAGCATAAAAAGGCACCAGCTAAATGGTCTGTGCATTTGGATGATGTGTTGAGAGACTCGACTTACGTATATTTCATTGAGCGCATATCTAGACTTCAGATTCTGGAGCACTCCTGGTTCATGTAAGTAGGCTAGCCTTGTCATATCTTCCACGCCACCACGTGGAGATTCAGTGTCCTTGGGATAGGCAGTGGAGACATTAGCAGTGACCCTCTTGCCAGAAGTACAGTTTATGACTAGTTCATCATCTCCATTGATCTCCTCCACCAAGCCATCCATCCAGGCCTCATCTGGGTCCTCAACCCAGACATGAGAGCCCACGACAAAGCGGCTTTTGGATGCCTGCAACACAGGATTAATCAAACATATGATTTGCTGATGCAGAAACAATAGAAATCTCTATTCCCTTAAACAACAACAAATTGATAGTGTTGAATTATTAATGAAAATGTTCATGTGGAGGATCCTCTCCCCCGTAGCTTCCCTAAAAATGAAAGAGTAAATTTGCTTTGTGCCATAGCAATTATTGTGAAGTTGGAAAATACCATCGCAAAGGAGCCCTACTTCCTAATACCATCGCAATGGCCCAAAATTCTGCAAAATGCAATTGCCATGCATTTTTCCGTTACAAGGGTGCCAAATGACCATTCTGCGCCCTCGTCTATCTGTCTCTAGTTATTCCTCTTCTCACCTTTTCCTACTGAGGCATTTCATCCAGCATGTGTTGCGCATGGGGAGAAGGAAGTCTTCTACCTTACCAATGTGCACCCGCGCAGCACCATCGCGCCCAAAACCTCATTGCTCGTCACTGCGATGCCCAGGTCTTGCCGATGCGCAAGATGCGCCACGACTGCGTTCCCAGGAGTGCGGCATCGAGCACGTAGAGATCGTCACTGGCGCGGACGGTCGCATGGTTGGGGCGATTAGCCGCGACGAGCAGCACATCGACAGCCCGAAGGGGCGATGTGCGTGCGGGCGGTGCAAGGACGGGAGCACGAGAGCGCTGGAAGGCGGACTGTTGGGTTAATCTTGTTCTATGTGTGTTGAGTTCATGTGTGTGTAGTCGATGGTCGATAGTTGATAGTCAACGGTTATGGTCAATAGTCGATAGTCATGATCGATAGTCGATAGTCATGGTCGAGAGTCGATGGTCGGTAATTGTCAGTACATACTCGGAGGAGTACTGTGGGCGTTATATTCAGAGGAGTACTGTGAATGTCATACTCAGAGGAATACAGTGGACGCCATACTCGTATAAGTATTGAAGCACCCAGAGGACTCGAAGCCTATGTGTGGCCGTAGCGCCTGTGTGCGTGGTCGGTTACGACCACGCCGTGTGTGGTCTTAACGACCAAAGTCGTAGTCATTGGCATCGCGGTCGTAGCACCTACGTGTCCATGGTCGAAGCTCCAGTGCAATGGTCGAAGTCAAACCGAGGATGAAGTAGTGGTCATGGTCATGTACCTATCACTATAGCAGGCGTCAGCATGGGTGGTCGTGGATGACGTAGGACATACCTTGGTCGGCTATCTACCCGGTATGGGCAAACGGCTAGTACTGTAGCAGTCGTCATGGGCTGGTTGCTGAAGCAATCCTAGGGAACTAAGTGAAGCGGTATGGGCAAGCGGCGATCATTGTAACAGTCGTGGGCGCCTGAGCTGAGCGGAAGCGATAGAAATCGTAGTGAGTGAGTGGCCTGAGTGGCCGTCTATGTCTATATATACTCTGCAAGTCGTTGAGAGTTTTGATCCAGTATATAACAGAGAAAACACAGTGAAAAGGTGCGTCAGTTTGCATCGCATAATTGTGCATCTGTTCATTGTGTTCAGTCCTATTATCTGCTACACCTTGTCGTTCCCACCTCCAGCAAGTCGTCTACAACTATGCATCGAAGTCCACAGCCAAAGCGTGCATTTGACAGAGCCAGAACTAACCTCAGGTGAGCAAGTCATAAACGAGTTACAACCGTTGACCCTGAACCGGTTACGACCACTGAGTAAAGGTGTTCCGAGTTGTTGTATCCCTCCCTTCAGGTCTGCATTGTTCCCCGTCCGACAACAGAGCACTCAAGCGCGTTCTGACCAAGTGTTGATCCTTGAAGAGGATTAAACCCATCACGGACATGGGCAGTAGGACACTAGTGGCCAGCGGTGGTAGCGAGCGTACCCATGGCTTGTGCAGGTATGGCACTACACACGACGAGAGCATCCAAGGATGTGGCCGGACCGGTGTCGTGCTTGTGTTGAACAACAATGCATTACATTCATAGGCCATGGCTTGTGCATGACAAACGTTTACCCACGGAACTCAATGATGGAAGGCTTGGTAGCTAGTCTTGCCATTGAAGTATAAGTGAATTGTTCGTCTTTCTTCATCGGCTTAAGTTTTTGAGTAAATTTTTAGGTAAATTGGTTGGCATATATAACTCAATATGGTATCAGAGCCAAGAGATCTTGAGTTCAAGACCCAGTTGGAGCAATTAAAAAAATAATTGCAGCCCATTTCTGATCCACGTCTTAGACCCAAGAGAGTCTACACTTGAGAGGAGTGTTGAAGTATAAATGAATTACCCGCCTTTCCTCATCAGCTTAAGCTTTGGGTAAACTGGTTGGTGCATGTAACTCAATACTCGCCACCAACGCTGCGTTGAGCTTGCGCACTGCATCGCAGGTGAGGCTGCGTGCAGGTTGGGGCGGTTGGCCACACCAAGCAACGTGTTGACGAGCCCGGTGAAGGGCGGGGCGTGTGAGGATGCTACAAGGATGACGAGGACACGAGCTAGGCAGGATGTGGGCACGATGGTGCCAGCGGCCTTCGACATCCTGAGAAGGAATGACGGAGAGAGACATACTCCCTCCCCCTCATAACATTAGTACATAGCCTATTACATATAGACTAGAAAGATATTAAATTTAGGGGAAAAATTAATATTAGTATATCTCTATTAAATGGTATAATATAACTATTTATTTTTTTAGCATTAAAGTAGAAGTATATAGTAGAAATGTTATAATAACTACACCTTCAATCTCCATAATAGATTTATATTATAAAAAACATTTTTAAAATAATAACTTATATTGCAGGCCGAAACGATCAGCAAAGATGGCCACAAGGCAAAACTGACATCCATGACTGTCACCTAAGAGTAGCAAAAGAAGGCCACAGGGCAAAACTGACATCATGCCTGTCACCTAAACGGACGTTAATTGAGCCCATGGATGAAAAGTTGACGCGATGGGACTTTCCAAAATTTTGTCCTTGCAATGGTATTTTGAAAACGGTCCGATTGAGTTCATGCATTTTGATGCCATGCACATGGATTGCGCTAGAAATGTTCCCAAAGGCTGAGGATATCATAAGGAGTGGAACTGCACGCGTTCGAAGAAATAATCAACGGAACAGCGCCTGCCGCATTTAATTGCATGTGGGCATTTCGGCAAACATTTGGATGGAGCAATGCTAGACATGCTCATGCAGGAACGGAAGATGCAGTGCGGCAAAGAATCGATTTTGATGTCAAAAGGGGAAAAAGAAGAGAAAAATGGGTACCATTGCGTGCGTTGGAGCGATCAGACCGAGACCGTCGGCATCTACTCCGTCCGGCGATGCAATGCCGAGCGGTGGCACCACCGCACAGCCGAGGGCACAACGGCGAGCTGGAGAGAGGGGGAGTCCTACCTAGCTAGGATCGTATCGCCGTCCCTCGTGGATGTCGTCGTCGTGAGAATTGCTTGTGCTGGGTTTCATGCGGTGTTACCATTTTTAGTAGTGACTTCGGAGAGGGGGTGGTGGTGGTGTGGAGGAGAAGGCGCCAAGGCGAGGCCGCAACCAGGAGACGTCGAGCCGAGTGGTCAAGAAAATAAGAGTTCCATATTTTTTTTTAAAAAAATGGACAAGCAAGAGGACTGCCTGCTTATGACTAGAGATGGCAACGGGCATAAACCCGCTGGGTTTTGCTATCCCGAACTCGTGCCCATAAAAGTTGGATGTGCCCGCTAAAAAACTCATGCCCGTGACGCGTGCAAATTTTTGCCCAGACCCATGCCCACTGGGTTAACGGGTACCCATGGGTCGCCCATCGGGTCAGTAATGCGAACTGCAACAATGGTTAATGGAGAGGAGGAAGAAGTTCGCCGGCCATCTTCGTTGGAGCCGGAGGGCAGCACCATGGCCAAGAGCCTACTGCTGTGATGCACGTTGGCTGCGGCGTGGGGGCGGCGGGCTGAACTGGAAGGCGAGGCGACGGCGAGGGCGTGCGGGAGGACGAGCGTGCGGCGAGAGTGGCGGGAGCAGGAGCAGGAGCTGCGGGACGGGAGGGCGAGCGTGGAGACTGCCGGAGACCGAGCACGGAGCGCCAGATGTGCGCGCGGCGCGCGGCCGTTGAATCGGGTGGGGCCGGGAGGAGTGAGTAGTGACCGTGGCGAGTGCTAGCTAGGGTTAGCCGTATGTGTAATGGGGCATTGCTGCATTGGATTTGGGGCTTGGGGCTAAATGGCTAATGGGCTATGGGCTGGGCTGGTTTTCCTGGGAGGCTGGGAGCTTGTGTTTATAACTCCTATGGATCGGGTTTATATTACCCATGGGTTTATGGGTTTGGGTACTATAGGAACGTACCCGAACCCAGCAGACCCGATGGGTTGGGCTTTTTGCCCATTAAGAGACCCATGAGTTAGGAAATTGAATCAAATCCATGCCCTAATAGAGTAAAAATCCACCGGGTATCGGGTTTCGAGTACCCATTGCCATCTCTACTTATGACTCACTCAGTCCCTAAGCGTAGATCATTATGGGTTCTGTACGGTTAAAGTTTTTAAGTTTTAACTATTAATATATATTAAAGTATATCAATTGACTGCATAAAAATAGTATCATTGGATTTATCTTGTAAAATATTTTTATAATATATTTTTAAATTATTTTTGATAATATATAATTATTATTATTATTATTATAGTCAAAGTCTTATATTGGAGACTAAAAATCCTGAAGTATATTAATAAAGTGGAGTTAAGTGTTAAAGAGTATCTCCTCTCTCCTTGTATACTTGTATAGGGCCCATAGATCATGACCAAGAGGCCCACACTACTTGTATTGTATATAGCCCTCTATTTCAAAAGTGAAATACAGATTTTAGAATGCATTTTGCTGTCTTACATGGTATCAGAGCCATGCTCCCAAATCCCTAACCCTAGCATTGTCGTCGACGTCTTCCTGCCAGTCTCTTCACCTCGCTTGCCAGCCACCACTGCGGCATAGCCTTCTTCATCACCGTGAATTCTTCCGCTACATCACATTGCGTCTTGTTCCGTTCCGCTGCATCGCGTTGTGTCGCCGGTGGGAAATCGCACCAGTCGATGACTTCCTCATCTCCACCACGCTGCCACAGCACACATAGCTTTGTCTTGTACGCCGAGCCACGACGAGGAGGGCCCAACGGATCTCGCCGTTGCCGTGGACGAAGCTGCATGTGCTGCGGCCGCCCTAGAAATCCCCTCAGCCACTGGTGCTGCTGGCTCTCCTTGCCGGAGAGGGAGTTGGTTTTGCTGTTGGCTCTCCTTGCCGCAGAGGGAGCTGGTTTCTTCTTCGTTACTGGAGCAGGTGTTCTGGCTGTTTTCTACCTCTTCTTCATTTGTGCTGCAAATGATCCTGTCAAGCATGAGCTAATCAAGCATATTGGTGTGGATGCTTCATTCACACGTTTTCATTGCCAACAATCAACTATTCATCTCTAATATGTTTCTTTGAAGTTTCAAGTGGCAGACTTCTTTATGAAGGCTCAAACTAGAGTACACCATAGGCTTAATATTCTCAAACTCAATGTGTTAGATCCACCTTAAGTTTTGGAAGTATTAAGAGTATCTCCTCTCTCCTTGTATTCTTGTATAGGGCCCACAGATCATGACCATGAGGCCCATAAGGCCCACACTTGTATTATATACTAGTTACATATCCGTGTGTTGCAACGAAATTCATTAGATGTATAGAATCATACTATGGAAGGGGGTTACTCTAATCGGTACAAAAGTGGAGAGTGATGAGAAGTTAAAGAAATAGAGCAGTTAGAGGAGAATGGACGTACGACCACCAACTCGTTCTTTTATAATAGTAATGATACTCCTCTGTTCTAATAGTGAAATACGGATTGAAGAATGCATTTTGCTGTCTTACATTAAGAACAGGATGGCCATGAGGCCAAGAAGAAAACAGGCCGTGAGGCCTAAAACAAAACAGGCCGGGGGCGGGTATGTACAAGGGAGGAATTGTTGTAAGTGTTTTGCCCCCGCAAAACTCGAGGCACTAGCCTCCTCCTTAATTTTGGCAAACAGAACCATTGGTACAGTCGCTTTGCGTTGAAAAGCTCTAGTGTTTAACTTTTTTCGGGTTTCCCAAAGTGATTAAGATGACCACTGAGGCTAATGCCCTCCTTGGCACTCGTAAATCGTTGGTGTTTGCCCTCCATTCCGCGACGGTCGCGCTTGGAGGCCACCGGCCGGCCGAAAAGGCAACCGGAAATACTCCGAATATTAAACATGGGATTCTCTAGCTAGACACCCCCGTGCCACACGTCGCTTTAGCTCGTTCTTGGCTCGGCACGTGTACGTGCATTAGGAATTTAGGAGCGCTCTTGCCAGTCGGTTAACGAGCCGTGGTTTCCGGACGCGTTTTCGCTTTTTCTGTTCTTTAACGGCTTTTAAAAATAATTTTTGATTTTTACTATAATACTTAATTTTCAAACAATGTATTTTGTTTAGACGAGATCTATGAGTTAATTATAATACACGTTATAAACCTAACATCTATATCAACTAAAATCGCTCTTTTTATAATCTCTGTTACAAACAGCTAAAATTTTAAAAAAAATAACCAAAAAATATAAATCTTAGTCATATCAAATAGATCCACCGCACGTGTACCTAGCGTGACGCCACACCGCGCCTCCACAGCTAGTTAATCCCACCAGCTGCCTGGCCGTTTCCACAGGAGCACGTATTATACTGTCCTTGGGGGGCGGTAGTAATGTTCCAATCGCGCCACGTGCGAGCAGCACCGAAAGTACCGAGATATATAAATATATCGCGTTATACGAGAGCTATAGCGCTTTTGACCTGGAATCTTGGCGTGGCACGGCGTGATTGTACTCTTTTTCTCCGTTGCCCGCCTGCCCGGTCTCTCCGGGCCGTCGACCCTACGCTGAGCACGTCCGGCAACGGGTAAATACCCATCGGATATTGCCATTTCATACCCGTACTCGTTAGGTATAAATTTACCCGTCGGGTTACCCGTTTCCGCACGCGGGTAGGAAAATTTACCCATACCCGTACCCGCGCGGGTATTACTACCCAACGGGTAACCCGTACCCGCAAGCATACCCGGTTCAACACATAAGAATATCATCAATTTAGACATTCATTAATCATACATGCCAAGCACAAGAGCGTCTAATGATCAAAATTAGTACATCACATAAATATACTTGACATGACCATATCAACATATGACAAACAAATAAACAATCAACAACAAGTAGATAATAAAATCAACATTTGAGTGGGATGTCTAGATGTCTAATGCGGGTATTCATTACCCGCGGGTAGGCAGGTATGGGTAGTATATACCCACACCCGCACCCGCCTACCCGGCGGGTAGAGGATTTCGCCCAATAACGTACCCATGGGTATATAAAATTTTCCATACCCATCTCTTTATCGGGTAAAACCCGTCGGGTATTCGGGTATCAGATACCCATTACCATCTCTAGTCCACCGTGTACGCCCTCTGGGCATGTGTTAGCTAGCTGCTCTTCTTCGTTGCGAGGCCGCCCCCATTGGCTTCTCGAAGCTGCAGGAGGGAGGTGCATGCGGCCTAGCTGACAGGACAGTCATCCCGGACGTGACATGTGTTACATTTGTGCTGTACGTGCCAGGAGAAATGAGATCCGGAGACCGGAACCCAATCGCGCTTAATTAGAGCATCTCTAATAGTGATTTATAAGCTAACTCTAAATATATTATTTTATATTTTAATAGAAGAAAGAGAAAAGATATCTCTTGATCAAGAGGTAGTCTTATACATACATTTCAAGATTGTGTGAGAGTGTTATGTGAGGCTATTTATATTATGAGCTATGTGCTAAAAATTAGTACTATTAGAGAAGTTATCTTAGAACTAGTAACTAGTTCATATTGTTGAAGATGCTCGTTCAGCTCGAAACCGGTCGTTGTTGTACAAGGTGAAGAGGTCGCACATACGTACGCATGTCTGGCTCTAGCTAGGCCGGGCCTGGGTTTCGCGAGATGGACGGAGTGGGGCACGAGAGCTATGGCTTCCGGAGTCAAAAATCACATATATTATTCACTGCTATGCTGTTTTGAAAAAATATAGATAAAAATTATAAATCGTAGTTAAAAGAATGGAAGTGCTAAAGCACAGTCGACTGTTTTTTGAGCTGAAATTAGTCGATTTTTCTCCATGTATGATTTTAGGTTTGATCATCAATATTAAAGAAATATCAAGATTTATAACCCAAAATTGGAATTACTAGATCATCATTAAATATACTTTTTATATATATAATGCTATAAAAAGTAGATTTTGATGTAATTTTTTTATAGACCTCACTTGTACGTAACTATAGAACTATTTTTCCAAAATGTTTTGTTTGGTTAAATTTCTCTAGATGTTTTGTTTAGTTAAATTTCCCAAAATGTTTTGTTTGGTTTGAATGCTATGTTTGATTAAATTTTTCAAGATGTTTTGTTTGGTTTTCTAAACTTTTTTCTTAGAAGCATATCTTAATGCAGAGTACTATCACAACCCAATGTTTATTTGTTAATTTAAAAGGCAGCATACATTGCTTTTCTGAATCTTTTTCTTAATAGGCTTAACTAATTTGTTAGGTCAAGTATCACTACTTGTTTTGTATGCTTAGAAGCATAATCAAATTTTGTTTGATTAAATTTTCTAGTTGTTTTGTCACATAGTTCAAAATCTGACTAATTTACAAGAAAAAAACAGTCGAATGATATTGCATTCACCAGTTTCTCAGACTGAAGGTTGTCTAAAAGTGCAGGGCTTAAGATGGAGTAGGCTGTTAATGGGTCACGATTTGAGATTTGCAGGTCAAAAATAGCCCAGAGACAAAAAGAATCACAGGATAAAGATCTGACGACTCGGGAAAGTGACTGAGATTTAAAGTTTTCTCAGTCGTCTGTAATACAGCCGGTCCCTTAAAAGAATAACAGTGAACACATCAGCTAAGTGACTCAGGGGCGAGTGGTTGCACATAGAACCCTTCACAGAGATCATGGTTCTCAGTTCACAAACTCTAGCTCGAGGCAACATGGGCCTGCCCGGCCTGTGCATTCCGGCGGCAACGAACTCCGAGGTATCAGATATGCATGCACAACGAAGAGGACTAGAGGAGATAGGGACCATGTAAAGCTCTGCAGGCTGCTGGGAGCCTGGGAGCGAGGAAGAGGACTAGAGGAGATAGGGACCATGTAAAGCTCTGCAGGCTGCTGGGAGCCTGGGAGCGAGGAAGTACGTACGTGCTGATAGATCAAGTGCTGACCTAACCATGCAAGTGATATGTGGCGGTGGCATTTGGCTTCGGACCGACCCCCTTGTCCACGTACGGTCGCCGGGCGGGACCCCCTAAACTCAGCGCGCGGCGTGCGTGCGCGCTAGCTGCGACTCGATCGTTCGTGCATGTCTATGTCCGGCCTATTGGTCCAGCCCAGGAAGAAACGCATATGAGTAGAAAAGCGAATAAACGCGGAAGAGACTTCTTTTTCGGTAAAACATATTTTTTTTGATCTTCTTCTATTTACTGAAATTTCTCAAATTGCTCTACAGATTGTATGGCTTAAATCGACACAACAGGATCATACATACAAGCCACTTACGCACTACAACCACACAGCTATCTGACCAAGTTTACGACCACACACAGACCGACCAATTTCGAGTCCTTCTTCGAGTCTTTCAACCACGACACTCCAAACACTGCTCTTCGACCACAGCTTCTCCACCACAAGGTCCACAACTTCTGTAGTACCGCTCACACTGAGTCGGTACTATCGGTTTTACTACCACGAAGGTCTTCCAAACACCAACCGGTTACTGTAGCTCCGACTACTTACCAGTTCTTGTAGCTCTGATAACCGACCGACCCACTGTAGCTACGACCAATTCGCTATACTTACGATCGGTTTATTGTAACTACGACCACTACGTAGATCGACTCATGACTGCGACTGCTACGACCGATTCACTATAAATACGACCGGTTCACTGTAGTTACAACCGGTTTACTACGTAGATTGACTCACGACTACGACTGAGTCTCCGACTGCTCTCCGACTCTGGGGTCTTCGACTCCTAAACATACTCAGAAATACGAGTACTCAACACATGACTACACAGTACTCAAACACACCGAGTACTTGACATATGACTACACAGTACTCAAACACATCGAGTACTCGACACCGACCATTATCAACAACACAACAAAATTAGTTCCAACAATCAACCCCTAATCTTATTGTTATTATTTTTAGTAGCTTCTCACTAAACTTCAGAGCAGTGTCGGTTCATCATCGGCATCAGTCATAACAAGATGTGCCTCCTTCGGCTTGAGGCACTTACTAGCAAAGTATCCATTTACACCACAGTTGTAGCACTTCACCTTCTTCTTGAACTTGTGCTTACTGGTGTCAAAGTCGCTGTCATTGGTGTTGTTGTCATGGTCATCGCTACGACCACCACCTGTGAAGCAGCTGTCACCACGGTCACGGTTCTTCTTTGCACCGCCGCCTAAACCTTCTCCTTTCTTCTTCTTGTTGAGAGTCTCATACTGTGTGCGTGCGAGCAACAAATGCTCAGTCTCCTTTGCCTCGCCGCCAAAACTGATTCGGGCACGTTCGTCGTAGGCTTTGTATTGCCCGACAAGGTCTTCGACTGTGAGGGTCTTCAAGTCCACACACTGCTCAATGGAGGTGACGAGCTGCATGTAGCACGCCAGAGCAGCCCAAAGAAACCTGCGAACAACAGCAATTTCATCCACCGTGGTGTCGCCCAACGTACGGATGCTAGTGACGACAGACATCAGCCGATCGACGAAGTCTTCAACGGTCTCCATTTCCTCCATCTTCAGCTCCTCGAAATCTCTAAAGCTTAGCTTCACGCATGCGCTCGTGCCCCATGTGCGCTGTCTTGATTACCTCCCATGCTGACTTGGTCGTGTCCTTCCCGACAAGGGAAGACATGACCTCTCCCACACGGACTAGTAGATGGCATACAAAGCCATCCGATCCTTCTGGTACTTCGCAGCACTAGGCTCCACTGCTTCCCACACGTTCTGAGCCTGAAGAGCGATACACATCTTCATTGCCCAAATCGTGTAGTTCACGCAAGTAAGCTGCGGGACGACAATGCCACCGCGCTATCCCTTTTCACCACCTACAAGTTGGACAGACCAGCTCGCAGCATACCTCAAACTACGGACGGCAACACTTTTTTCTTCCCTCGGTATCTTCTCCAACTCACAGGAACCTATTCTGATATCAATTGTTGGCCCAGTCTAGGGAAGAAACGCACACGAGTGGAGAACGAGTAAACACAAGATAGACTTCTTTTTCGGCAACACACGCCTTTTCTATCTTCCTCTTCTATTAACTCAATTTTTTCAAATTGCTCTATAGATTGCATGGCTTAAATAGACGCAACCGGGCCTTCCCTGTGATCTAGTTTTGCCGACCATGATCCCTACAACTGGGTGCACACCACGCACTAACCGAAAGACTCGCTGTACTAACCAACTAGCTAGTGGATACAATTGGTGCAAACACATTGCTACGTGAACAAGTTTACGACCACACACAAGACCTGACCAACTTCGAGTCCTTCTTTGAGTCTTTCGACCACGTCACTCCTACAACAGCATCTTGACCACGACTCTTCGACCACGGCTCTCGACTACGGCGTCTCGACCATGGTCCCTACAATTGCGACTGCTACGATTAGTTCACTGTAGATACGACTGGTTCACTGTAGCTATGACCAGTTTAGTACGCAGCTCGACCCACAATTACGACTAATTCTCTAGAGTCCCGACTGCTCTCTGACTCTAGGATCTTTGACTCCTAGACATACTCGGACACACGAGTACTCGACACACGATTACACAATATTCTAACACATCAAATACTCGATACATGACTACATAGTTATCGAATATACCGAGTACTCGAAACACCACCACTATCAATAACACCCAAGACGACCGCCACACCAAGCACCACGTGCCGGTCAGGCTGATGGCGCTACAGGCCCGCACCTGCACACGGTGGAGCTGGAGTACGGCATCTGCACACGCATGCATGCTCCAAACTCGATTCGCAAAAAAGCTGCAGGGTAGCATGCATGCGTGTAGATCCGGGGCCGGAGCAAAAGGCTGGGCTGGCTGCAACGGCCAGATCGATCGGCGCTATGCCATGCTAGGTCCTGAAATCTGGAGCAGCCGTGCTCCTGTAGTGGACCGGTCGGACTCCACACCACCTCGAGCTTTGAAACGTACGGGCGGTCGAGAGACGCACTAGGGGCTCGTGTCACTTTTGAGCTAACGACCGTGCTTTACATCGCAGACGACGTTGATCCGGCCGTTTTACAGGGCACGAACGTACTACTCTCACGTGGTGGTACAAGATTTTTCGTAAACAAGCAGGGACCTTGGAACTCGCGCATGAGGCCGGCCGTCTGATTGATTCCTGCAGCCTTGTCTGTCCCAGAGAATTATTGTCCTACTTGTACTCTTTTTTGTTCACTCTCGCTCTCGAACCCAAACCCGCCCACATGGGCTTCTTGGAGCTTGCCCACTCTGATCCCTGCCTTTTCATCTCCTTGTCGTTTCCTTTCATGGACGTTTGCTGAGCTTGCTACAAGGAGCTGACTTCTGGATGGGTACGTATGTTGATTCCTGCAGGTATATGCACGTGTATGCGACTACGCGTCGACACACGTAACGAAATTGCTACTTTAGGTAGCCGTGTTCTCCGTTCTCTTCTTTCTTCCACTTTCCAGTCCAAGTATACTACTAGTATATATGCTGTTGAGCTGAGCTGCTACTGCACCGCACGGCTCTGGCGAGGAAGACCGGTCGCAATGGCGACGAGATACTCTTACATAACTTTTCGTCACTGATGTGTGGATCCATATGGTGAGGGATCCACACGCAGTGACTCACGTCAGAGGGAAGTTAAGTAAGAGGATTTGATTCCGTCGCAATGGTGCACGCGAACAAGGTATTGGAGTATTGGACTGCCGGAGCGTGCGGGACACAACACGACCGCGAATTAATTCTGACAAGAATGGGAGCACAGCACTGTTCCATGGACCCGGCTCCTCGAACCTTTCCAATAGTGCTCGCTGGAGCTCCGGGGGCACTAGCTAGATTCCTAAAGGAAGAGAGGTTCTTCCGACCCAAAAAAGTGTGTGGATTTGGCTTAGGTCTTAACTAAAGCTCTGTTTATATTGGATTCTATTTCTAAAAGTAGAAACTAATACGAACGTCTAAGTTTCTATAAATTACTTTTATTAGCCACTATTATTTATCAGTCACTACTTTTCATTTTACTATATATTATAACGTACTTTGTATTTTATTATATCATAATTTCGTAAGTCGCATGGTGGCCCAAATATTATAGTGTTTTTATTGTACCGTCTTTTTACATAATACACTATTATTCATCAGCCACTACTATTTATCAACGGTAACCAAAAGCCATCATGAATAAACCCTAAATTCCTTGATCCACTGACAGGCCATGATCCACCAAAACATATGAGTAGCTTGCTCTTGTCTTCCATTTGCAAATAGTAAATCTTTTGACACGAAGTAATGGGAGTGGTTAAACGCATGGATCTCAAGTGCGTGCAAATTGTATGTCATGGAAGCCAAAAGCACGTCGATCTATGTGCAACAAGACAAGGCGAACGGAAACTAGCTAGATTCACGTAGGACAATGAGCCGCTAAAATTAAGCAATTTCCATTTTTTTTCCCGGTGCAACTGTACTTCCTATCCCAATAATGCTGCGCTTATTCCCTCATGCTGATGGCGCTTGGAATACCTAACAGAGAACAGGGTGTGGAAGAACATCTAACCCCCCTTTTCTTATGTCATAGTTACCACTTGACATGTCTATCAACGCCACGTCATCTCCCCAGCATAAGAACACCCCAGATAAAAAAAACACTAATCACCAAACCATTTGTTTTCTTGACAAAAAGCTTGTCGAAAAGTATAGAATAAATCACTTTTCTTCCATCAAAAAGTGGACAAATGGCCCTGAAAAGGTATATGACAGATCAGCTTGTCGAGTTTTTTTTGTGCAAGTAGATATATAGTAGATGAACCACTGAAAAAACCATGTCATCATTTTGTTCCCTTGTAGAAAAACACAAGCCAATTCAAGAAACCAGAAAGGAGGGGAAAAGAAGCCATGGATTTGAGAATTTGAGAGGCAGCCTGTCTCATCAACCTACTACCTACTCCATAGATGTAAAATCGAAGTCCTAGGTCATAACCTATCCTTTCCATTAGTGCAAGTTCATGTATGGACAAGCTACAAGAGCTGTTCCCGTGATGTAATTGCCGACCAAACCAAGACAGTCCATAAGCCAGTGTGTTGCTCAAGTGTTTCTTACTACTGGTACTTCTGCAATACACACCTACCTGGATGCCCGGCCAAAAGGAAAATGTTTGAAATGCTATTAATAGTAGTATAATATGGCATTTTCCTCTTATTTAGTGCTCCTTTTTAAGGTGCTAATTAAGGTAGTCCCACCAGATCCACCAAAACACTGCAGTACGACGCTTTTGATGTAATTGCGAAGGAAGAGTTGGTCCAAAGAAATGGTTTGTTTCCAGTGGAGATCAGCAACCATGAGTACATGAATAGCCACAAGAACCAACATATCAAGCTCCATACGCATGATGGTTTCTGTGAATTGTGATTGATCCACAGTGTTATCTTACACTCAAGGCAAGCCAATTAACTAAACATTGAGCTGGTCCTTTTAAGGGAAACATGTGTTTTCCCCTCTTTTTGCTGGCAAAGCAGATGAAAAGGCGTCGAGGAGCCATGTGCGCAGACACGGAATGCCTTGGAAGAGTGTATAAGCAAGTGGCATCGTAGTACATTTGGAAGGTACTTGTACAAATGCAACCGTACGACAAAGAGAGGACTTGACTCAAAGAAAGGAGCCAAAAGAAAGTGGCCTCATGCATTATATGCAGCAGTGAAGCCCTGTGGATCTGATGAAGAGTCTGCATCATCCCCACCGGCGGCGATCGCCGCCGTCGGTGCGGGATCCGGCGGCCGGATCCGCGCCAGCTTGGCACAAAATTATTGGGCTAGGAGGAGGGCGGTGCAGTGTGATGCTTTCACTCAGGTCAGGATCTGGACCACACCACACTATACAGGCCAAGGAAGGGTCCCCTTCTTCAATCATTTGCACAAATGCACTCTGCAGATGGATGCATAATCCAGTGGATGCACATCGCACAGCCAAAAGAGTCTGTACGATTGGAGTCATTGCTGGCTTGTGGTAGATCTATGTATGTATTACTTTATCGTGCTTGGAGTAGCTAGCATCTTTGCTGTACATGGGCAGATTGATTAATGTCTTTGTATACACTTGACGCATGGAAAAGTTTTTGTCAGTGCATGGAGCCGGGTGATACGTAGGGGATCAGCCTCAGGTCATATTCAGTACTTCTTTTTGTTTCTGTATGTACGAGTAAGATCATCAATGCTAGCTTGTGCTTTTCTAGTTTCCTTTCCTTTTGTTTTTGTTTTCTTTTCTGAGGAACAGATCAATTCGGTGATGGACATCGTATCTAGATAGTTTGGGTGATTTGTTCAGCCGAGCAATAAAGGTCGATCGATCGAGTCAAGATATATCAACTTACAGATATATAAAAGCTTTACTTCGAGAAAAGAAAAAAAAATGGTTCCAGACAAGGCTAAAACATTTAGGTGCTGGTACCTTCTTCAGATCTCCCGGGTGTTATTATTCCTAGAGGCTACGGGTTAACCTGATAAACCACTATGCCAACGATTTTGTAGTTGATCTTACAAAGTAAACAAGAATAGACTACGACCAAGACTGTGGAAGGAGACATAGTTTGTTTATTGCTTTGAGTGTATTATATGAAATGCTGAACGATAAAAAAAAAAAACAAAACAAGCGCGTGTTACAATGCCTTGTATCTATGGGACCGGGCCTTATATAGCATCAACGGGGTTGCAATTGCAACCCAGGGAGAGATGTCTCGTTGGTTCCTGAATTGGCGTATATTGTTAATGGTTGTTCAGTGATCCAAATATATTAGTAATTCTAAGGTGATGCTCGGTTGAACTGAAATAAGTTGGTTTATAACTGAAATTGCACTACAACTGACTGAAATTACATTGTAACTGATGATGCCTTATTTAACGTAACTAAATTTAAAAAATTAGAAATAAAAAAATAGGTTAGCCCATCACGATTCACGAACAATGTAAATGAATACGAAGGAAAAAGAACCGGTAAAAAAATAAAAAAACCAAAAAACCAAAAAAACGAAATTTAGAAATAGTGAAAAATAAGATGGAAACCAGAAGTTCAAACCAAAATAAGCGGGGTCTAAATCTTCTGCACATATAGATTCATGATGGACTAAAGCAGTCGAGAATGGACCCATAATATACTAACGAGTCTCTCGAAATTTGGTATTATATTGGTACAAGATAGACTATGTACCAGGATATACTCACGTCGATCAGTAATATTTATGGTAAGCTATTAATCATACACTATTTAGTCCTCGTAAGATGTAATTAAAACGCATCAGATGTTTGACCATTACGCAATTACTAATAGACAATTACTTTCCTGACGATAGCCAGACATATACACAATTAACTTTCTCCTGATTGACCTCGAAAGCCTAAATCTAATTGCACAAAATTAGATTATGCAGCTGGTCTTATTTTTCAACAAGCACGTGCACATCCGGTTCGACTCTTGATTACGTATGTGATCTGGACCGTCGAACTGGGATTGGACTGCCCAGGTGTGATCCAACGTCTGGGGCGAACCATGGTAGAAACATCACTAGGCAACCTATGCGCAATTAGGAATAGGCATAGGCGCATAGCCGCATAGGCGCCTACCCAACGAAAATAGGGCTGTCCTTTCGTAGTTACAGCTTATGATTTTTAGTTGCGATTTGTGACTTTTGACTGTTCATACGAGAGATTACAGAGTAACTGAATTTCACGTGCGACTTTTGCCGATATAAATGAAATCGGTACAGTATGTACTATAATTAACTAGTAGACCCCATCTTAAAAAAATATTCCGTTTAAAAGCTAGTTACTATAAAAAAAATAAAAAAACTGAAGTCAAAAGCCATAAAAGAACAGACCCATAATAATGACATGATACTATATGTATATGTGCAGTCAGAGCAAGTTGCAATTTTCATCTCTTTTTAAGTTATACTACAGTCTATTTTAGTAGGAAATAAACAAATGGCAGTGAATGTAGTTAAGATGAGTTAAAAGTATTTAATCTCTAATCCCGTGCAGCAAGTGCACTGTGAGGTAAAATATGGAACAGAGTAATACATGAAAGGGAGGTTGGAACAATACTAGTAGTATAACAGCTAGATGAATCTGCCATAATTACAAAACCCTCGCAGATTCGAAAATTTTGGGTATGATTCGTTGGAATTTGAGGAGAAGCCGATCTATGGAGCACCGGCGGAGCTAAAGGGTGGTCCGGGTGGTCCCCGGACCACCATGCGCTCGGCCCATACAAGGCCCATAGATATAGGAAAATTCGGATCCTCAGCAGCCAAACATCGAATACGTGGGAGCGTTCGCGGCCTTTTGCGAATACGCATTGTGCGACCCTTCGTATTTCTCTGTGCGGCCAGCCTGCGCCTCTTCGTATCCCTTGCTGTGTTGTGCTTCATAGAATACGAATACGATTATACGAACGATAGCGGCGGCGGCAGTCGGCGCGGACGACGAGCAAGCAAAGACACGTGAGTCCTCTCAGAGGTACGTCTCAAAAGTCAAAATCTTCATCCAATTAGCCTCGCTCGCTTAGTCATGTTTCCTTTTTTCTCCCAATCTCACCCTAGAGCTAGAGACTAAGCAAATAAGCCCTAACTCGAGCAGAACACATCAGCTATTGCTGGTGGCCACCAGCCGGTGATCGCCGAACGATCCACCATCAGGCATCAGACGTTCACAGGCCGCAAGTCACAAGGTACACAAAACCTTATTTTATTCTGTGTCATTAGATTATATTATTGGAATGCATGGTCGCATTGGACTATTTAATTTTAATTGTAGGATAGGATTTTTTTTAAGAAAGTACTCGTCTATTTTATGAACTTTGTATGTCCTTTTTTTCTTAATTGTGTTTTGTAATTCATATACTTGTGTACCGACATGTTAAATTTATAGCGGTTAAAAAAATTTAGACAATGGACCACCATAGCTATAAATCCTGGCTACGCCACTGCTATGGAGTTCAAAAATGCTTCTAAAACAGAAGACCAGGTAGTGAAAGTGCATGTGGTTTCCTGCCCAAGTCAATTATAAACAACGGTCATCTTTCATTCAACTTCAGAAAAGACGGATCAAATTGAAACAACGCTGTTGAACAACCTATTACTACACTAACCCCTCTTACAGTGGAAGAATAAAAAAACTCGCAATATGTTGCTCTGAAATTGAATCCTGATACTGTGGATAATAATAATAAAAACTTTTGGTGAGAAGATATTTCTACAATCGCGCTGCATGCGCGTGCCGCGGTATTCTCTGCGCAAGGTCTTGCAGGATCGGTTTGATTTGACTAGAGGAAAGAAATTCGAAGGCACAGAATATTAGGTGAGCTGAAATAAACTATTTTATAGTTAAAATTATACTATAGTTGACTAAAATTACACTGTAACTTATGGTGACTTATTTGACGTAACTAAATTTTAAAAAATTTAAAATAATAAAAACAAATTAGCTTATCATAAACAATGTAAATGAATAATAAAAAAGAACCAGTAAAAAAGCTTTAAAAATCAAAAGTTAGAAAAAAAAATTTAAAAATAGTAAAAATAAATCAGAAATCAAAAGTTTAAAACCAAAATAAACGGATCTAGGACTGCCGGGCCCTAGACCTGCTCGATTCTTTTTCCAAAGTAGAATCCATGACAGGGACCTTAGGATCTCATTCCTTCTCCACTTGTCAATAATTTGTCTCACCAACTCAACTCGTGTTAGGCTCCAAAGAAGACGCTCCCGGCAACAGTCAGCGACCTATGCGAAGTCGATTGGACAACTACGGCTCCAAATAAGTTTATGGTTTATGATTTTTATAAATAAATAGAGTAGTATTTCATCATGTTTTTCAAAACAATTTATTAAAATAGATTTTTTCGAAACGGTATTTTGGTATTCAGTTCATTTGCATAATTGTATAAATATTCATGTTAGAACCAAAAAATGCCAGCCGCACTTGAAAAGAACCTACCCTACTACTTGCATCGGCTATGCAAACTTTGAGGACCCGTTCGGGCCTGTAACGTGAAAATGTCTATTTCTGCAAAAATTAAATCGGTTCCCACCAAATTCTCATGTTTCAAGGAGGTCCTAGCAGTACGCTTGCTAGCGTCAAGGGTTAGTTTGCATTATCAAACTCAAAATTTGGCCAGACAACGTTACCACTTACCACTGATCAGCAGAGAAGAAGTTAACCTGCGGTGAAAATGAAGTGCCAGTGATTCTTTAAATATTACCACCACTGATCAGTGGAGAAAAGAAATTAATTGCAAGGGCGAGGCAGCTCGGCTTCGATCTTGCCCTGCAACCCTTTTATTTTTTCCCCTTCTTTTCGTAAAGGAATGCTGCCTTTAATATATTTAACTCGGCCCTAATGATTCGTGGTCACGTGATGCAGCGGGAATATAAGAATGTTGGTTAGCCTGTTCCTACAAATGATTTGATACATGCAACTGGCCAGAGTCCGATATACCTCGACCACGAGAGTTTTTTTCTGAGATATTTAGTTAAAAAAGTATTATAAATAATATAAAGAAAAAATAAAACAGGTGGTTAATTTCTTCTCACTCTCTTCCTCAGCAAGCAAGCCAGACTGCATTGTTTGACTTGTCAAGAATTGCAGGCACTTTCACGACTACGTACGAACTACGTAGGAGCGGAGGTTGACGGTTGAAACTGCAGCTATTTTTGGCTAACTTAGGGTGTTCCTGTTAGAGCAACTCCAGCAGGGCTCCTACTTGAGCCCTCAAATCTCATATTTGAGGGCTTGAGGTAAAAATAGAGGTCCAGCAGAGTCCCTACTAGAGCCCTCAAATTTGAGAGGCCCCTCAAATCCCCCCTTCAGCCCTCATTCCTGGGGCTCTAGACCAAGCACTCAAATTTCTGTTGAGTCAGTTTTCCCCACCCGCATCTTCCCCTCCTGAGCGCGCCGCCCGCCTCCCTCCCTGCGCGCTTCTTCCCCGCTCGCCTCCCTCCCCGTGCGCTTCTTCCCCGCCCGCCTCCCTCCCCGCGAGCCTCCCTCCCAAGAGCGCCGCCCGCTTCCCTCCCCGCCCGCCTCCCCGCCGCGCGCCTCCTCTCGCGCGCATCTTTCCCGCCTGTCGCCCGCCGCCTCTTTCCTCCTGCGCGCCGCCTCCGCTCTCCGCTGCCGCCTCGCCGCCGCGACGCCTCGCCTGCCGCCTCCTCTCAGCGCGCCTCCCTCCCAAGAGCGCCGCCTCCTCCCGAAGCGCCGCGCCTCCTCTCGCGTGCATCTTTCCCGCCCGCCGCCGCGCCTCTTTTTCCTCTAAGCGCGCGCCTCGCTCTCCGCCGCCTGCTGCCGCCTCCCTCCCGCGCCTCCCTCCCAGAGCGCCGCCGCTTCCCCGCGCCCGCCTCCTCCGAAGCTGCGGCCTCCTCCGCGCATCTTTCCCGCCCGCCGCCCGCCGCTCTTTCCCCTCCCAAGCGCGCCGCCTCGCTCTCCGCCGCCTCGCCGCCGCCACGCCTGCCGCCGCGCCATCGCCGACGCCTCGCCTGCCGCCGCCGCCTCCTCCCGCGCCTCCTCCCGCGTGCCTCCTCCCGAGCGCGCCGCCGCCTCCTCTCGCGCGCATCTCCCTGCCGCCGTCGCCTCCGAATGGATTTGTCGAGTGGGTCCCATATGTCGTGTGTATTGATGGATTTGAGGGCTTAGATTTGAGGGGTGCTGTTGGAGTAAAGCAAAAATTGGACCTCAAAAGTAGGGAGCCTCAAATGAAAAGTAGGGGCCTGCTTTGAGGGCTACTGCTGAGTTGCTCTTATATTTTATACGCCTCTGTACTCTCTCTCGATTCGAGGATAAAATAGATAGTCATGAGTGTATCACGTATTTTATTTCTCTTATTTTTATCTCGTATATATATATATATATATATATATATATATATATATATATATATATATATATATATATATATATATATATATATATATATATATATTGCTTTTTCACTATATACCTCTTCTTTGAGAGACATTTTTTTAATTTTATTTCTACTCAATAGCCATTGGGCGTAGACAATGCCAACACCCCCAACATTGGATACGCCGATAAAACTAGGACATCGTTTCTCTGACAGGTGAGTTTGGGCGCGAGTAAATACAGCCCGTCTAGCTAGTACTAAATACAACATCACCACTATAAGATTGTAGTCTACGTACAGTAGCAGCTGCATGCGGTAACACCAACAACTACTAAACAAACGAACTCTCTCTTCTTCCGTTCGCTCGGTACGTGAGTACATGGAGAACCGGAGACGGTCGAGTTTAGTATGGGCTTATGAAGATGGCCGTGACAAGGGACCATCCCCGTCGACGTCCTCGCCGGCCGCCGCCGCCATAAAAAGGTCCAGAACATCTATGATCTATCTGCTCATGGGTGCCTGTACATGCAGGCTTTCCACCTAGTTGAGCAATTCCTGTGGGTCACAATTTTGTCCTTGAGTAATAGCAGTAGTCGTCGAGCAAACCATAGTAGCAAAGACCATCAGGTTGGGTCGCTGGATGAGTACTCGAGGTGAACTTCACGAGAGAGACTCACTAGTTCTCCGCGGCTGGGATTTATGATTTATGAGTTAAATTTTTAAAAAGATAAGTATTTATATACGATTTTAGTTGATATAGGTAAAATTGGTACTACAGTCGATTTATAAATATCATTTTGAAAAAGCTAGTTACCGTAATATAAATCATGACAAAAAACGAGGATCATTGGATCTGGATTGTACAGCTAGTGATATTTACCGTGTTAAATTTACTTTTACGGATCTAGAACTCAACAGATCATTTCATTTCACCGTCCCTCTCATGATCTCATCTCCACCGAGTCAGTGAGGCCATTCTTTCTACTGATCTGCATCGCCACCAGTAGTAGTGGGTGTGTCTACTGACTGCTGCCTTTTTTATGGGTGGCTATGGTACCCCTTCCGCTGCATGTTTTTCCCCTACGGAGTCTGGCACTGTACACACAGTAAAAACAATTTTGACAATTTGACTGACACCTAGGTAAAAACCACCGCTACAAAATCACGTCCATGTTACTGCCAACTCTGCGTCACCGTGCGTTCCTCTATTTGCAATTATTGATTACATTCTATTCAAACGACTTGCCGGAACATGCATAGTTCACATGCTCGTACTTGTTTGGCCAACCAGCCAACGGATTTCTGAGGCATAGCAAGAACATGCACCGATGGCAGTATAGTACTAGAATTTCAAAACTAGTTTAGACCTTGATCAATTCGGCTTCGGTTTTTGACTTCTGGCTTATTTTTCACTATTTATAAATTTCATTTTTTTTGAACTTTTAGCTTTTTGTTGAGCTTTTTTGCCGGTTCTTTTTTCCCGTATTTATTTGTATTATACGTAATGGGCTAACATATTTTTTATATTTTTAAAATTTTAAATTTAATTATGCTAAATAAGCCTCTGTCAGCTACAATGCTTTTTTCAGCCAGCTACAGTGTTTTCAGCCATAAGTCATAAGCTTTTAAGCCGAACTGATCACCACCTAAGGATGCTTTTTGTAAGGTTTTCCCTGCCATAAACTGAAACCTTGCTATCACAATTCACAAATAACAAGGATCTAAAATATTGAGCGAAGACTATTTAATGTAAATAGTTTTAAGTGCGATATACTATTCCATGTGCGCGCTTGCACTATGTCTAAAAACTATTAGCCGCAGTTAAAAAGAACACACCATATATTTTAAAAAGCAATGGACAAAAAAACATTATATTTTCTTATTCTCGCCAGGTAACTACAGGCCATTGGATTGGGACTACATATCCGATGACTAAAATTCTCTCCACTCCGCCTATTTATTCGTTTGCCCATCTCGTCCGGCCCTTTCCCATCCACTTCTCTCCCCAATGCCGCAATCCCTTTCCCCCTCCTCTCATTGTTATCTTTGCAACGCCAGGCATGCCTCAATGCGCTTCCATGTGCTATCCTCCTCCCTCGCCTCACTTCTCACTTCCTTCGGCAGCAATTGTCACCATGGCCAGCATCGCCTCCTTGTAGCCACCTACTACTTCCTCTTGTAGCCATAGCCGTCCCTCACTACTGACACCCTTTGATCCACAAGATCTAGGGCCAAGTGGATGGGTGAATATGTAAATGTTCTATGCTCTAGATCTTGCCACTTATTATTGGCCATTGTTGATGTACCACCATGGTTGTTATCTCTTCAGATATCAAAAAAGATTTTTTTTCTTTGAGCAATTTTCATATTCACAGAATTTCACAAACTCACTTCGTATGAGATTTGTTGATCCAAACACCTAAATACACAATGAAGGAAAACATTGCCACATGAGCATCTGCTTCTGAATTCCCCGATTGACAAGCATGGAAACAAAAACCACTAACATATCACAACCCAGCACTCTGATCTATGTTCACAACAAACACACATCTCATTGACGATCACACAGAACCACAACACTACTAGCTCACACTTTTGCTCTAATACCCCTCCCCCCACTCAACCTCACCAGAACAAATTCCACGTCACAAAAAAAAAAGCTAAGCAAACGAAAACCGAAAGCAGAAAAATACATAGAGGAAAACAAATACATGCAAAAAAGAAAAAGGGAAAAAACAGCTGTGCAGAGCAGAGCTAGGGGGTGTTTTTATCAGCTGGTAGCTTCTGGCTAGAGCTTTTTGGCTTTTAGCTAAAAATATAATAGTAACGATTAAAGAAAAGTAATTTTTGGAACAAAATTTAAAAACAACTTTTGAAAGATATAGACATCGAGAAGACACGAGGCCTGACCGACGACTTGAAAAAGCTGCTTTCATAAACTAAGATACCCTGTTTTTTTTGGCTTTTGTGAGCGGCTTTTGGTTTTTGTTATAGTACCTAACTTTTAAACGGGGTATTTTTTAAGATGGGATTTACAAGTTAATTGTAGTATACGTTAAAAACCCATCACCTATACTAGCTAAAATCATATACGAGTTTCTCTCTTTTAGTAATCTCTGTCACAAATAGCTAAAATTTAAAATTTTCAGCTAAAATCTAAAAGCCACCGCAAGAAAGAAGGGTTTAAATCGGCTTCAAACTTTTTTAAATAGAAGCCAAAACGCGAAGCCGTTTGAACACCGCCGCGGAGGAGCGAGGAGGGCCAATCCCCCCACCAAAGGAAATCCAACCCTCCACGCCGGCGACGGTCGGCAATGTACGGATGTCTCCCCGTCCCTCGCCCCACCTCCACCCCTCTCTTCTCCCTCCACGTCAAATTTATTTTTCGGTGAAACCGCCACACCCAAAGAGCAAGCGAGCCTCGATGCCTCGTGCTCCTCCTCCATAAACCCCGTCCATTCCCACCTTTCCTTTCCTTTTCCCCCTCGGAATCCCCCGCCGCCGTTGGTCTGCACCCGCAGTCTCTCTCCCACTCGGCTCGCGCCGACGTACGAGCGGAGCAGAGCAGAGTGGCGCGGCGCGTAGCATGCGGTTGGGTTTGCACCGCGGGTTGAAAGTTCTGCGTGCGTCGCGACGAGCCGCTCCCCGCTGGCACCCACACCCGCACCCGCACACCAAAAGGCGTAGATTCTCGCGCTCGCCTCCCGTCCCCTCCACCACCTCCTCCTCCCGTAGCCCAGATCTGCTCGCCTCCGCGCGCGGCCTCGCCTAGATTCGCCGCCACCATGCGGTTGCTGCTGCGGCGGCTGTGACAGAGCAAGGGGATAATAAGAGGGGGAAAAAGTTGGTTTTTTTGTTCCCCCTCTCCTCGGCCGATGGGGTGCGGGCAGTCAAAGCTGGAGGAGGAGGACGCGGTGCGGCACTGCCGGGAGCGTTCCGAGCTGCTGGCCCTCGCCATCCGCCACCGCTACACGCTCGCCGACGCGCACCGCGCCTACTCCGAGTCGCTGCGGAAAGTCGGCGCCATGCTGCACGAATTCCTCGACGGCGTCCAGACGCTGCCCCCACCGCCGCCCGAGCCCACGCTCCACCTCCCGGCCCATCGCAAGGGTGACAACCTCCCGGCCGCGTCGCCCTCCCCCGCCCCTGCCGTCGCCTCCTCCTCAGCCGGGCAGCCGCCGGCTGTCGCCAAGAAGGTCCGAATCGCCCCCGATGACGATCACATCCACTTCCACTCCGACGAGGACTCTGATTTTGAGGATGGGCACATCAAGTTCCACTCCGACGACGAACCCGAGCCGCCTCAGCGCCGGCCAGAGCCCGTCCGGTCGGCCGGGGCGCCGGCTCCGCCGCCGCCTCAGACGGGCCCACCGTACGGCCCCGGGTATGGTCCACCCCCGCCATATGGTTCGGGCTACGGGTATGGGTATGGCCCTGCCCCCGACTACGCCGGCATGGGCGGCGGCGGCTATGACCCAGGTTATGGCGGTATGGGCGGCGGCGGAGGCGGCTACGGGCCAGGCTATGGAGGCATGGGAGGGGGCGGCGGCGATGGCGGCGGCTACGACCCGGGCTATGGTGGCATGGGCGGCTACGGCCAGAGCTTCTTCAACATCAGCTACGCGCGTAGCCAGCCCCCGCCACCGTCCGTCTCATACGAACATCGCACGCAGGCCACCGACGCCAGGGTCCACTACTACTCTGGCGACGGTGGCGCGCAGCCACCCCCACGCGGCTACGGCGGCGGGCATCCCTACCCTCCGCAGAGTTCGAGCTCTTATAACCAGTATGCCTACGGTGGTTACTACGGCGGTGCTTCTCCTCCGCCTCCGGTTGACATGCCGTCAACGTCCCGCGAGGAGGCCACGCCACCACCGCCCCCATCTCCACCGAGTGTGTCTACTTGGGACTTCCTGAACCCGTTTGAGACCTACGAGAGCTACTATGAGCAGCGAACTGCTGCTCAAGCGCCGTACACTCCCAGCAGGAGTTCAAAGGATGTGCGCGAGGAGGAGGGCATCCCAGACTTGGAGGACGAGGACATGGAGGTGGTCAAGGAAGCTTACGGTGATGAGAAGCACGCAGCGAAGGGTTACACTGGGAAAGGGAAGGCGGCTAAGGAGGAAGGTAGGAGCAGTACTGGGGATGAACTGCCCCGTGAGTCTAAGTTATCGGAGGCGAGTAGTAGTGGGAGCAACTTGGAGCATGACGTCCATGTAGTGGAGAAGAGTGTTGTGGGAGAACAGGTGCAGCGATCGGAACCACGTCAGCATGTTGCTGGCCTGCCGCCCACAGGATCGGAGAAGACGTACATTAATGACACTGAGGTGGTGCTGGAGATCAGGACTCAATTCGAGCGTGCCTCAGATTCAGCTAAAGAGGTGTTCAAGATGCTTGAGGTCGGGAAGATGCCATACTACCAGAAGAGTTCAGGTTTCAAAGGTCGGTGAAGTTTGTTGCTGATCTGTTATCAAATGTTTCAGTTTTGTTCTTTTGCAGTTTACAAATGTGAGTGCTAATTTGACCCAACTGCCGATGCAGTGTCTGCATTTATGATTTGTGGGATACCGACAATGGAGGAGGAGTTCCTGCGGTTTGAAGAGGACAAGGCTATGGGATGTGGCAACCTTTCGTCAACGCTGCAGAAACTGTACATGTGGGAAAAGAAGCTTCTTGAGGAAGTCAAGGTATAGAATGCGCTTCTACATCTTTCAATTTGTCGGGAACGATGTGATTCGTGAGATTGCCTTTTGGGCATGTGATCTTCCCTGTTTGCACCAGCATGCTTGTAGATCCTAATTGAGAGTGCCGAGTCCAAATCCAGTATACGAAAGTTCCAGATTTATCCATTCTCTATGCTATTGGCTGATTCTAGTTAGGAGTTTCCAACTATTTGTAAGGAATAACTATTGTTTAGTTTTGACCGTGACATCAGTTATGGATCAAGTAACTAATAGTAAATGGTTATATTTTATTTTTGGATTTTATGCTATGAATATGTCCACTCTAATACTTATTGTTGAGTTCCTCCATACGTTAAGGAAGTGTTTGGTCCTTGTAACGACCTTTGAAATTGTGCTACCATTTCTGCTCTTTTCCTTTTTAGGAAATGGCATCTACAAGAAATGATTGTCTTTGTCTTTACACTTTACGGGTTTATGTTTTGAACGTTGGCTTTATTATTCATAGGGCTTCGCTCTGACATGTAATGCGATGCTTTTATTTTGTGATACTTATGGGTCCATGTTTTTTTTACAGTTCTGCTGTTTCCATCTTCATTTTTTTAGAGCGAACTGGCCCATTTCTCCAATTTTAGATTGGGTGGACTCAGGTAATTTTTTGTGCATTACAGACTGAGGAGAAGATGCGGGTATTGTACGATAGGAAATGCGAGGAGCTGAAAATACTAGATGAGAAAGGTGCGGAAGCTCATAAGCTTGAGGCCACTGAAATTTACATCAGGAAGCTATCAACAAAGATAAACATAGCTATTCAGGTTGTGAATACTATCTCAGACAAGATCAGTAAGCTGAGGGATGAAGAGTTATGGCCACAAACATGTGAGCTCATTCAAGGGTATGTAGCTCTCTTGAAACAACAATGATATTCATAGTCATACAAGCACCAATAGTAAAGCAATAGTTGTTCTGTATGTATTCTGCTTTCTCGATGTGTCATTCCAAACTTGTCCAAGTACATTCATTTGGATAGTTTACTTATGCAAAATTAATGCATACTTTTTTTGGTATCTTTGTATATTATTGTTAGTGCCAGTGAGACGTACAATTTAAAGTGAGTAGTTTGCAGTCGGAAAAATAAGTTACCCAAGGTTTCATTCAGTGACCGAAATGTTTGTGTTGGAATTCTCGAAAGTAGTAAATCTTTTTGGCAAACCAAAATTTCGGCAAAACAGGACACAGTTTATTCCATATCATATTCTCATCACATGCCTAAATGAGTCACGAACTATGAATTTTCTGTAGTTATACTGATTGGAGATGTAATTCATATATAAGGGTGCATTCTTTAGGGAGTAGGCATGGCCCTGACACAATAGATGTAAATTAAGTGTGGATTTGTATGGGTAGTTCTGAAATCTAATCTAATTTGTCTACACTTACCTTTATTTCTTTTTTTTTTTGGTAATTGTATGAAACCAGCTTGACTGCAGATAGACACCTAGTGGTCAACTAGACTGCTATGATAACTTATCTCCTTGTGATTATTTTGTGTCAAAAAGATCGTCTGCATTTGCTTAGTGTTGCTGTAGTTGGCTAGTTGCATTCATGTTTTGTCTGATCATTACTATTCTTTTCTATTCTTAGCAATTTGGAAGTACATTCCATGGTTCAACATGTTATTCACAGTGGGTTGTGTGTAGTTAAGTTGGCATCTATGCATCTTTATTTACACCCTGAAGTATTTGATATTTGCTATGGATCATTCCTCGACTGAAGAATTAAATATATTTTTTCAGGTTGATGCCGATGTGGAGCATTATGTTAGAATGCCATCAAATCCAGTTGCATGCCATATCTCAAGCTAAAAACATAGACTCCATGATAGACACTGCAAAGTTTGGTGAAGCTCATATGGACTTGGTTAAGCGTCTAGAGCTTCAGCTATTGGATTGGATTGGCTGTTTTGCTGCATGGGTTAACGCTCAAAAGAGCTATGTTAATACTTTAAACGACTGGCTGATGAAGGGAGTTATCTATGTACCTGAGGAAACTGATGATGGTGTCCCTCCTTTTTCTCCTGGACGGTTAGGTGCGCCACCAATTTTTGTCATATGTAATAATTGGGCAGCCGGTGTGGGGAGGATATCCGAGAAGGAAGTAGTCCAGGCAATGCAGGCCTTGGCATCCAATGTTCTCAATCTCTGGGAGAGGCACAGGTCAGAGCAAAGGCAGGGTCTGATGGCTAATAAAGGTATGGACAGGGACATTAGGGTGATGGAAAGGGATGAACAATCGATGCGCAAGGCTCTGGAAGCACAAAACAAGAAGCTTGTACTCATTTCTAATCAGAGCGGTGTATCCTTGTCTGCACAGATGTTACATGATGGAAGCCCCCGTGCCGAAATTGGTAGTTTGCAGTCAGGTTTGAAGAATTTTTTTGAAGCAATGGAGAACTTCACTGCTACCTCTGCAAATACTTATAAGGATCTCCATCTTCGTGCTGAAGAAGAGAAAGTTCGAGTTGCCCAAGAGAGTGGTAGAATTTCCTAGTTCCCCTCGGGAGTTTTGCTATGACACGAGGACATGAGTCTGTCCGTTCAAAGACACTGACCCCAGCGGTTCAGATCTGTACTGTAGCGTGCATGGCAGTGGCACAATTCTAGTGGCAGCTGATGCAACTTTTATGCGATCTGCTTCTCCCCACATTTGGATTTCTGCTGGATAGGCCTGCGGCAGGCTCGGTAAGGTCTATGTTGTAAGATGGAGACTTGATAGATCGTGTTCTTGAATTGAGAACAGCCCTGCATTCTCAGGATTGGATGATCGGCGATCTCCTCCTCAAGCCATACTGGAGAAACACAATTTTAGAAATTGGTGAATCACCAGACATATTGCTGGTAGGGGGGAGAGCTCAAGTGGCAAGTGAGAAGAGGTACTCATGCATCTCAGCAGCACAATGATGGTTTCCAGTTCATTGCAAAATCCCAGTAAATACTTGGGAAGATGTAAGCTGCGTAAACTAAATGCCCGGACTAAGCATGGAGCAATGAGATGTTTGGATCATGAATCCAAGATTCATGATGTCTTTTCCATCCATGTAAAATATACAAAGGTGATAGTGCTGTCAGATCTGTGTTGGTAGAAATGTGTGATGCCGGCATGTCAGTGTACAGACCCAGACAAGGTGATGTGGGAAGAATCGAAGCTGATCCCTGATGCTGGGGCACATCACATATGTGATGCTTTCTCTGTAGAGTTCGACAGCAGCTTCGCACCGGAAGTCTTTTGTAGGGTTTACCAGAGGCTGGTGAGCTTGTAGGATAGATGTCCTCACCCTTCTGCAGTCCGCTAACTGTTCAGGCCATCATCAAAAAAATTTTGGTTCTTGTTTATTTATTTATACATACTAATTCATTTGTATCGTTGTACAGCCGTTGGCTAACTCAAAACCTTTTTTTTTGTCATATTTATTCTATTTTTGTCCAACTATGCTCGGTTCGCAGTGCTTATGAATTGCTGAAGCTGTCTGGCGCTCTCTTGTAGATGTAACAGGTGCGGCAACTCCCGCAGAGCATTTTTCTGGTGAGGTAGGCGGCACCATAGCCGTTGCGACAGCTTCCCTTGTAGGTCCTTTCTTTTCTCCTGACAACATGGCTGTGGCGTGTAGTTAGCACGGTGGTTAGCAGTGCTCAATGATGGAGCTCTGATCCTGTTCCCAGTTCAAGCCATGGGGCCTTTCGAACTGAAATCGCCACTGGGAACTCGGAAGTACGGAAGCCAAACGGCAGCTGAAACCTTTCGCCGGCGTATAACTTGCGAAGCCGATCTGATCGGCGGCCTGGCTTGCCTGTGTGAAAACAGATATGTTTTGGGAAGCGTTATCACCTCGTCTCGAGGCCGCGTAGCTTTATTTATATATCCGGAGCGAATCGCCAGTTCTGTTTACAGCACAAGCCGTGAGCCATCAGGAAGACGCTATGCAATCCAAGTTGTTACAGAGCTTTCTAAACTTATACAAACTACCAAACTTGGTTGCAATAGGATCCCGGACAATACGGCTTGGAATACGATTGTTACAACGTCCCGTAGGACACCTGGATATTACAAATCTTAACAGCCTCCCTCAATCACAACCGTATCTTCTGAGGTTGAGATTGTGCCTGAAGTTTTCAAGTTTTCTTACTGGAAGTGCTTTAGTGAAGCCATCTGCAACCTGATCATTTGTAGATATATACTGAATATCTAATAGTTTTTGACTTACTCTTTCTCTGACAAAGTGATAGTCAACTTCTATATGTTTAGTTCTTGCATGAAACACTGGGTTAGCAGAAAGATATTTAGCACCAATATTATCACACCATAGCCTAGCTGCTGCTGGACTTTTGATTCCCAATTCCTTGAGCAATGACTGTATCCACATTATTTCAGCTGTGGCATTTGCTACTGCTTTGTATTCGCCTCAAGATTAGATCTCGACATCAGAGGTTGTTTGCGTGCACACCAGAAATCAAATTTGTTCCTAAGAACACCGCAAAACCTCCAAAGGATCTTCATCATCCGAGCAAATAGCCCAATCTGCATCTGAGAAGGCACTGACCAGCATACAATTGGACTTGTTAAAATGCAAACCAACACCTAATGTATATTTCAGATATCTAAGAATTCTTTTAACCGCTGTCCAATGTATAGTCGTAGGAGCATGCAAATATTGACAAACTCTATTTACTGAAAACGATATATCTGGTCTTGTCAGAGTCAAATATTGCAATGCACCAACAATGCTACGGTACCTGGTAGAGTCTTCTATTCCAAGTAATTCACCTTGAGCCGATAGCTTCTCAGTGGTTGACATGGGAGTATTAATTGGTTTACAGTTTGCCATATTTACCTTTTTCAGAAGGTCAGTAGCATACTTCTCTTGTGTTAGGAGAATGCCTTCTTGTGTTTTTTTAACCTCTATACCAAGAAAATAGTGAAGATCTCCTAGATCCTTCAAAGCAAAATCTGACTTGAGATTACGAAGTAACGCAGCTGTAGCATCTGCACAAGAACTAGTCACAATTATATCGTCCACATAAATAAGCATGAATATGACAACCTTTCCATCATTGTAATAAAATAGAGAGGTATCGGCCTTAGATGGATGAAAACCAAGACTGAGCAATTTTTCACTTAGTCTAGAATACCAGGCCCTTGGTGCTTGTTTAAGTCCATATAAAGATTTATCCAATTTGCAAACATAGTTTAACCTTGTCTTATCTTCATACCCTGGTGGTTGCTTCATAAACACATCTTCCTCTAGAACACCATGAAGAAACGCATTCTGTACATCTAGTTGTCGAAGTGCCCATCCCTTAGAGAGAGCAATAGATAAAACAAGTCTGATGGTAGCTGCTTTAACGACTGGACTAAAAGTATCCTCATAGTCAATGCCATATCTTTGTTTAAATCCCTTAGCAACTAATCTGCCTTTGTATCTATCTATTGTCCCATCTGCCTTTCTTTTAATTTTATAGACCCATTTACAGTCAATTATATTCATGTCTTTTCTTGGAGGGACTAAGTGCCAAGTTTTATTCTTAATAAGGGCCGCATATTCTCTATCCATTGCTTCTTTCCAACGTTGATTATTTAAAGCCTCTTCTAAGCTCTGTGGTTCACCAGTTGAGGTTAGAAATCCATACCGTATTGTTCCATCAGTGATTATTTTTGGTTGAACTATACCATGTTGTAACCTTGTAACTGGTCGGTGTTGTATAGCTGGTGTAGGGGATCTCTGTGCCGTAGAAGATCCTGCGGGTGTAGCTTCTGGCGTGAGCAATCCTGGCGCAGGCGAAGCTGGCGTGAACGGACTGGGCGAAGACGCTGAATCAGGCGACGAATCAAGTGAAGGCGCATCATCAGGAACTGGCGCAGGTGCGGACACTATGGCGGCACCCTGTTCTGCATGGCCTTGTACTGCATGATCCTGTTCACACGAAAGCTCCAGATTTGCACCATTAGCATTAGCAGGACCATTAGTTGATTGATCATCTAGTTGTTCTCCCCCATGATCAATAGGATTTAACAAGGTGGAAGGAAGCAAAAGAATTTCAGATCGAAGTTTTGCACCGGCATTAGAATGAAGTTTTGAAAAGGGATATATCTCTTCATCAAAGACAACATCACGAGAAATATATACTCGTCCTGTCTGTATATCGAGACACTTGAAGCCCTTATGCATGTTGCTATAGCCAAGAAAAGTACACTGTTTGGAACGAAACTGAAGTTTATGATTATTGTAGGGACGGAGATTTGGCCAACATGCACAACCAAAAGTGCGAAGAGCAGAATAATTTGGTTTGGTTTTGAACAATCTTTCTAAGGGTGTCATGAAGTGGATCACCTTGCTAGGGGTGCGATTTATAAGATATGTGGCGGTAAGAAATGCCTCATCCCAAAACTTTAGAGGTATTGCTGCATGAGCAAGAAGAGCAAGCCCTACTTCAACAATATGACGATGTTTTCGTTCGGCAGACCCATTTTGTTGATGAGCATAGGGACAAGAAACTTGATGAGTGATGCCAATTTTTCTAAAAAAGGAATTAAGCCTCTCATATTCTCCTCCCCAGTCGGTTTGCATGGAGATGATCTTTCTTCCAAACAATCGTTCAACTAAGCTTTGAAATTCATTGAATTTTTGGAACACCTCAGATTTATGTTTGATCAAATAAATCCAAGTAAATTTACTATAGTCATCAATGAAGCTAACATAATATTTATTTCTTCCCACCGACTCAATTGCAGGACCCCATACATCAGAAAAAACTAGTTCTAAAGGAACTGAAGACACACTAACAGATTTTGCATAAGGCAATTGATGACTCTTTGCCTGTTGACAGGCATCACAAACAGACTCTTTATTGGATTCTGATGTATGTGGGAGATTATTCTGACTGATAACATGCTGAACAATGGGTAAGGCAGGATGACCTAGCCGACTGTGCCATCTTGACAAGGATGGTCTGACCATGCTGTAGACGCTTTTATTTGGACCGACTGGGTTCGAGAAGAGAGGATATAGACCTCCTCTACATTTTCCTCGAAGAAGCACTTTCTTCGTTACCTGATCCTTGACAAGAAAGAAATTGGGATGAAATTCAAGGAAGGCATGATTATCTGTAGCAAGGCGATGAACAGAAACAAGATTTTTCTTGGCATTTGGTACATGAAGGATATTGTTAAGATAAAGACTGCAATGAGGGGTACGAACAATAGAATGACCAATATGACTAATGTCCATACCTGCACCGCTCGCGGTGTGGATCTGATCCGTACCATTGTATTTGTTGTGGACGTTCAGTTTATCAAGCTCGCATGTAATATGATCTGTGGCGCCTGTATCAGTGTACCAGTTGGTGTCGACCCCGTAGGAGTTTGTGGCAACTGCAGCAGTCTTCTTTTCTGGAACAAAATTTTCATCGAATCGATACCAGCAATCAACAACCGTATGATTTGGCCTGTCACACAACTGACAGCGAGGACGTGTGTCGATGTTGGCGCTCCCCCTGCTTGTGTATCCTCCTCGACTTCCATGACCGCGGTTGCTGCGGCCATAGCCGCGACCACGATTTCCGTCGCGCCCGTTCCGGCCTCCACGACCGCGAGACGCCGAATTTACAGAGCTTTGGGAGTTCATGCCTCCCTGTAACAGATCCATTCGATTCTCAAAGGTTAGCAATTGTGAATATAATTCACTAACCGTGATAGGTTCGGATCGGCCAAGAACATTCGAGACGACTGGATTGTAGTCGATGTCGAGGCCGTTGAGGATGTAGGTGATTAATTCTTCATCATCGAGTGGTTTGCCTGCCACAACCATCTCGTCGGCATAGCTGTGCATCTTGCCGAAGTATTCTGGAATCGTCATCGTGCCCTTCTGTGTCGTAGCGAGAGCCAGTCGAGTATTGATCGATCGAGCTCTGGTTTGGGAGGCGAACATGTCTTCAATCGCCTTCCAAACTTGAGACACCGTGGTCTTCGACGCAACGTGCGTGAGTATTTCACGCGACAAGGAAGACAGAAGGTAGCCTAGGACATGTTGATCCCGTGCTAACCACTTGGAGTATTCAGGGTTCGGCTCCTCCTGGATGACCTCGCCCTTGTCGCCTTTCTTGACGATGATGGTCTTCAGCGGAGCAATCTCAGTTCCATCTAGGAACCCAGTCAGTTCTGCTCCACGAAGTGTTGGAAGCACCTGGGCCTTCCAAAGCACATGATTTGTCTTGGTTAGCTTCTCCGTGATCTGATGGCCAGGGAGCATGCCGCCGGCGACCCCAGACGCCGAGGAGGACGCGAACGACATGGAGTTTTTCTAGGAGGTAGGCTCTGATACCATGTGAAAACAGATATGTTTTGGGAAGCGTTATCACCTCGTCTCGAGGCCGCGTAGCTTTATTTATATATCCGGAGCGAATCGCCGGTTCTGTTTACAGCACAAGCCGTGAGCCATCAGGAAGACGCTATGCAATCCAAGTTGTTACAGAGCTTTCTAAACTTATACAAACTACCAAACTTGGTTGCAATAGGATCCCGGACAATACGGCTTGGAATACGATTGTTACAACGTCCCATAGGACACCTGGATATTACAAATCTTAACAGCTGCACTATCTGTAATCCATCAGAAAGTGGCAATTGCCAAAACGCAGCAGGCGCCCCCCCACTCCGCAGTCCAAGCCCCGGCGGAGGCTTGCCAAAAACGCAGCCGCGCGGGGGTGGTTCGGTCGGCCCACGGCTGGCTCCAAGTCGCTGACTGCGCGTCCGCACCGGGGGATTTGCCTTGGCTCGGCCTAGCGCGCGTGACGCGCAGAGCACCACTGGCCGCCGTGCATCGCTCGTGGTCGTGGAGTCGTGGCGCCGCCCGCAGCGGCCAACATGGAGGCCGGCCGGTCGGCCACGCTACGTTCCCACCTAAGGGTGCAATGGAAGCGAATCGTTTAACCTGTATTCTATTTTATATTTTTTTCTTGAAGTCAAAGTCAGATACGAATAATAGTAGATATCTATTTCTCCATTCCGTATCCATTCTATAATCTTTTGGACGATCGGTCAGACGAAAATTATTCGCTTTTTTGCACAGGATATTGAATAGTATAGTACAATTACAACGAATATGGAAAGACTAATTACTGAGATGTTGAAGGAAGAACACTCAGTATTTCCACCTGTTTAGATATGATAATCTGCCTATATGATATCTTATTCTTAGGTGAAGTCATAATAGACTTCCTCATATCACTTATACGGACGGATATCATTTATCCCGTATCCTATTCCATATTTTTTTTGAAGTCGGGATCAAATACAGATAGTACCAGATATCCATCTACCCCTTTCGTATTCATTCTACAAGTCTTTGATTAATCAGACAAACAGAAATTATTTTGCACTCTTACTCCCACCCACGCGGCCACGCGTTGGCCAGACCCAAACCTTCGAACGGGCGCGGGCTCCCGCGCGGCCGGGCCAGCCTTCGGCGCAAAACTCGCGGCCGGCTTTGACGCGGATCGCCGTGTAGGTGGGCTGCGACGTTGCCCATAGCGGCTTAGCCCATCTCGTCTGGAACAAACCGCTTCCACGATTTCGTTGCCCATGCGTGTGACCATCCGGCGTCCGTCTCATCTATGCTTGTCAGCTACAAAAAAAAAAAAAAAATCGAGGCCGGGCTATGTACGGCTTGAACCAAACCCTAGTCTAGTGCTCAGTAAACTAAAATGGAGTACTTCTATGGTTCTATTCTATGCAACAGAGAAGCTTTCACTGTCTCACATGATATTTTAATATCCCAGCCGAGCATTGAGGCCTGGTTTCGCTAGATGGATACTGTGGCATGAAAGAAACTGTTACAATCAAAAGCAAGGGATGCCCAATGTACAGATGTTTTCCCAAACAGACACCTTCCCATACCAACTTCTCATCATCTATATATATGTATCAACATGTACAGATTAAAGACTAATGTTAATAAAAGCATCAATAGTTCATTACAATCACTTGTCACAATTACTTTAACACGTTATCACCACGCTTTCTCCAAATCGAGCAACACACACACACATAGCGAAAGAAAACCGAAGGTATGAGATTTCTGGATGTTCTTTCTTTGGTGGTGTGCGCACGCCCTCATGGCGCGTCCACACGGCGAGCCTCGGCCGGCGGCCGGCGCAGCCGAGGAGGCGCGCCGCCGCGCGCGGCGGGCGCGGCCGCGCGCGGCCGGCGAGGCCCGGCACGAGGCCCGCGACGCACGGCCGCCGCTGCGCGGGTGGCGCGCCGACGAGGTTGGGCGGTGCTCGCAGCGCCAGACGCAGCGCGCCGTCGTCGGCGTGGTAGGCGGCAACGCCGCCGATCCTTGCGCCGCGGCGGCGACGGCTCTCACGAAGGCGGCGGCGCTCCCACGACGGCGACGGCGCCAACGCCAGCGCGGACGATGGCGCGGCGAAGCGCCGCAGAGCGCGCGACGGCGCGCCGAGGTCGGCGCGACAACATGACGCGACCGACGCCGAGGCGGCGCGGCCGGCCGGCGCGCGCCGGCTGGCGACGGCAGCGGTTACCGACGGTGGCGCGCAGCGCCGAGGCGGCTCACGGCACGGCGCGCCTAAACCGTCGTGGCGGCGACGCCACGGCCGGTGGTTCCCTCGGCGGCGACTTATGGCGGCGGCGCGCAAAGACGACCAGCAGCGCCCGGTGAGGCATAGCGGCGCGGTGGCGGCGCTGGTGCAGACGGCCGGCGCTGCCCGGCGAGCAAGCGCGCGCCGGCGCCGCCGGCGCTCCCACGGTGGCGCAACGCCACCAGCGCGCGCGCTCCCATGCGGCGTCGGTGGATGCGCGCCTGCCGGTGGAGGCGCCGGTCGGCGAAAGGCGCGGCGCGCCGCGTGGAGGCGCGCCCAATGGAGGCGGCGGTGGTGGTTAGGTTTGGGAAACCCTAATTTCCCCTCCTCCATTTTATATGTTGCCCCAAATGGGCTTGTAGCCCAATAACCTCCCACCATCCCCACATGGGCCCAAAGGCCGAACGGGCTTTAGCCTGTGTTTGGATTTTGCATTTTCCCCTTGTATTTCATCGAAAATGCAGAGATTTTCTTTACATCAATTACCATTGTAATTTTTGCAGATAGTCCTTATGCTTGTTTATAATTGTACTCATTAATCAAGACTTTTATAAATTAGCATTTCATCCCACAGATCGACAATTATGTAATTGTTCAAATAAATGTGCATGCACATTTCTATAACTTTACATATTTGGATTATTTTATTGCAATTTATTATACATTCAATTATTGCACTCAATCTTATGCAATTTAAATATTAAGTTTACTAGCTTACCATACAAGCACTTAATATCTTATGCTTTAGGTTGATTTTCTCTCATTTTGGAATAACACAAAGTTTCTTAAAATTGATATTGGCCATACACAAGGTAGTACCATAGTACTATCATGGATTTATTCCTCAACGTATGCACCCAATATTAAGTTTTGAAACATTTTGGTCTACACTTTTGGGTGACTACCTTTATTTATTTTCCAATTGGCCATACACAAGGTAGTACCATGGTACTACTGTGGGATTTCATCCTCAACGTATGCACCAATTTGATTATAAATTATACAAGGTCTACACCTAAGTGATTACCATGGTTCTTTTCACATTGGCCATACACAAGGTAGTATCGAGTACTCACTGGGATTATCATCCTCAAAGTGCGCACTCAATGTTGAAAATGAATTCAATAATGTTAATACCATTGGTGATTAACTATGTTGTTCCACAATAGGAGAATGTCCCTTTATGTATTTCAAGTTTACCTTGATTACTTGCATTTCGCATTGCTTATTTAACATTGCCAAAGATTTTTAAATCTGTGGCCCTACATATGTAAGCACAATGGCTACTAAAGAGTTTGAGGCCCTCGCTCTTGACGGCCACAACTTCCCCACATAGGCGATGGATCTCAAAGTGAGTCTATCGTTGCGCGGAATGTACCAGGCAATTGCAGCTCCCCAAGAGGGTGTAGCTCCTTTGGCTGAGACTCTCAAGTACAATACCTTATTTATTATACGGAACCACATCCATCCTGATCTCAAGGCTGAATATCTGATGGAAGAAGACCCACGCGCTCTGTGGCTTGCTCTTCAAACACGGTATGAACAGCAGAAAGCAGTCATCCTACCGAGGTCACAATGAGTGGAACCACCTCCGCATACAAGATTTTAAATCTGTGGGAGATTTCAACCATGCTGTTCATAAAATCAGTTCTAAACTGAAGTTTTGCGAGAAGGAACCATCTGATGTGGAGAAAATTGAAAAGACATTGTCTACCATGCTTCCCACACAAATGATCCTTCAGCAACAATACCGTGAAAGAGGTTTCACCGCTTATTCGAGTTGATTAAAACATTACTTCAGCGAAAGGCATAATGAGCTCCTACTTTGGAACTCTAATCTGCGCTGTTGGGCACTAAGCCTTGCCGTAAGTACATGCTAACACTCTAACAAACCTCAAGGGAATGCTACTAACTCTAGCAATCCTGGAAACTTCAAAGGGAAGAACAAGCGCAAGAGTCAGCGTCAGTCTCGAGGTGCTAACAAGGGAAATGATGTTTCTAAGTCGAAAACGAACAAGTCTAACACTTGTGTCAAGTGTGGTGTTACAGCCATCCGACTGAGAAATGTCGCACTCCCAAGCACTTGGTGGCTTTGTACTTGAATTCCGTGGGACAAAGACGCTCCAATCAAGAACGTTCCAATCAAGGTGGACAATTTGAAGCACACTTCAACTCCCAACTGATGTCAACATGCAAGAATTCCTCCAACTCGTCATCACTAAGCAAAATGCCCTTGGTGCTCCTACTCCGCTCCTGTCGCGGGACCAAGCAACACCAAGGCACCGCCTCCACTTGATGGGAACATTGATGATAAGGAGGACATGATCTTGGAGTACACTTCTAACGATCTGTTTGGAGACTTTAACTAGGCTCCTACATTTTGAGATACCTTATTTCATTATGACTTAATTGTGGATGTTGTTTAATATAAATAATGTTGTCATCTATATTGTAAGCTTGTATGTTACAATCATATATCGAACACATTCGATATTATAAATAACGCTTGTATGTATTCTATATATACCACTATAAGAATTTCATCAAATTCTTCTTTGTGTATATAGATTTTGGAGTCAATCCAATGGAAGAGGAATTATGCCTTGTGGATAGTAATACCACAAACTCTATACTTAGGGACACAAAATATTTTCTAACTCTTACTAGGAGGAAAGGAAATGTTTTAACCATCGCTGACGCGATGCAACAATAGTAGGCTCGTCGCGCTCTATTACTCTCCTATGGGTACATAATTGGAAATTGAGGATGCACTCTTGTATCCCGATTCAACACGTACTCTACTCAGTTATAGAGATATCCGTCCCAATGGTTTCCATGTTGAAACCCAAAATGACAACAAAGAGGATAACTCCTCTTAACCAAAAACAACGGATATGGCAAACAAGTACTAGAAACAATTCCATCTTTAAACTCCTGATTGTACTATACATACATCAAACCCGTTTAACATATTGCGTACAAAGTAATTTTCCAAAACACTAACACATTCCAAACATGGCATTATCGCCTTGGCCATCCGTGCATTGGAATGATGAGGAAAATTATTAGCAATTCAATTGGTCATACATACCGAAACAAAATTTCCGAATCCTCGATTTTATGTGTACTTCATGTGCCATCGAAAATTGATTTTAAGACCCTCTTATCTTAAAATCGAGCTGAACCACTTAAATTTCTTGAACGCATTCAAGGAGATATATGTGGTCATATACAACCATTGTGTGGACCGCTCGGATACTTCATGGTTCTCATTGACGCATCTACTAGATGGTCCCACGTGTGTCTTTTATCCACACGAAACCATGCATTTGCTAAAGTTAATTGGTCACATTATCCAATTACGAGCACATTACCCTGAATATCGAATTCAATCAATTCGAATGGATAATGCTGCTGAATTTTCATACCATGCATTCAATGACGATTGAATGGCTCTTGGGATACAAGTTCAACACTCTGATCCATATGTCCATACACAAAATGGTTTAGCAGAATCTCTTATCAAGAGAATCAAGCTCATTGCAAGACCATTACTACACTGCAACTTACCAACATCATGTTGGGGTCATGCGCTTTACACGCTGCGACTTAATACAATTGCGCCCAATCGCATATCATAGCACTTCCCGCTACAATTAGTACGTGGAAATCCACCGATATTTCCCATCTGCGAAAGTTCGGTTGCGCTACATACGCATCGATCTCACCACCGCAGCGCACCTCAATGGGACCTCACAGAAACTTGGGATCTATGTTGGGTATAAATCTCACAATCATAAAATACCTCGAGCCCCTAACAGGGACCTGCTTTACGACTGACGCTGATTGCATATTCAATGAGGAACATTTCCCGGCATTAGGGGGAGACAACAAGTACCAAACTGAATGCCAGGAAATTAATTGGAATGTACAAGACATTCCTGCCTCAGACCCACGTACCAAAGAGACTGAACTTCAAGTTCAGAAACTCATTCATTTGCAAAACATTGCAAATAACCTGCCAGATGCATTTACTGATTATAAGGGTGTCACAAAATCCTATAATCCCGCGAAACGCACTGAAAGAGTGGAGGTACCGCAAAATACCACTCAACTCCCAGTTCAAAATAAGAGGGGGAGAAGTACGGTACAAATGGCGGATACAGCTTCTAACAAGCGACAAAGGAAACAAAAGAATGTAAATGCAGATCAAACTCAAGTTGATAGACACCAAAGGATCCTTAAACCCAGATCAACAGTGCACTCAATTACTGATCCTGGGACATCGGAATACCCCGACTCAAATGTTTTGGGAAATACCATTGAGTCATCGGGGTCCAAGAAATTTCCACAAACTATACCGACGGAGAATCATACGATCGTAAGACTACAATTGTCGACATTTATTTCTCCACAACAATTGCAAACAACCTTCAAAATGATCCAGATCCCAAGACCATGGCAGAGTGCAAACAATACTGGATGGACTCAATGGAAGGATGCAATTCAAGAGAAGTTAGCCTCGCTCAAGAAAAGAAATGTATTCACCAATGTGATACATACACCTCCCAAAGTATTCCCTGTCGGTTTCAAATGGGTTTTCGTCCGCAAACGGAATGAAAACAATGAGGTGGTGAGATACAAAGCAAGACTTGTAGCACAAGGGTTCACGCAGAGACCCGGCATTGATTTCAATGAAACTTATTCTCCAAGAATGAGTGGAATAACATTCGATACTTAATATCATTGGCAGTTAAAAATCATCTATCTTTTCAGTTGATGGATGTAGTGACTGCATATCTTTATGGGTCACTTGATTCGGACATATACATGAAAGTTCCCGATGGAATTTCAATTCCGAATCCAAACGAAAATCGCAATATGTATTGTGTAAAATTAAACAAGTCTTTATACGGCTTGAAACAGTCGAGTAGAATTTGGTACAACCGACTAAGTGAGTTCCTAACCAAAAAGGGATACTCCAACAATGATGATTGTCCATGCGTATTCATCAAAAGATCCTCAACACATAGGATATAGATGAAGAACGTAATCATCTTATGACGGAATTTGAAATGAAGGATTTGGGTAAAACCAAATTTTGCTTAGGTATACAACTTGAGCACCTTCATACAGGCACCCTAGTGCATCAATCAGCCTATGTCTAGAAAATATTGGAGAAATTCAATATGGACAAAGCATATCCATCGAAAACCCCCATGGTTATTCGAACTCTCGACAGGGACAAAGGTCCATTTAGACCCCGAGATGACAATGAAGAGCTATTGGGACCCCAGGTTCCATAACTCAGTGCCATCGGAGCGCTTATGTACGTTGCAAATTGCACTCGGCCGGATATCGCATTTGCAGTAAATCTACTTGCTAGATATAGCGCTGCTCCAACCAAAAGACATTGGGTAGGAGTGAAGAATATCCTTAGATATCTTCAAGGCACTAAAGATCTCGGTCTATTCTTCCAGAAGAATAAAAAATGTGGATTTAATAGGATATACTGATGCTGGCTATTTATTAGATCCCCATAATACCAGATCTCAAACGGGCTTTGTATTTTTACATGGTGGAACAGCCATCTCTTGGAAGTCTTCAAAACAGACTCTAGTGGCTACATCCACTAAACATTGTGAAATAATTGCATTATATGAAGCATCACGTGAATGTGTATGGCTTCGCAGAATGATTAACCACATACAACAATTATGTGGTATAGGTGCTATCGCATCACCTACCATTATCTACGAAGATAATGCTACTTGCGTTGTTCAAATACAAACGGGTTACATAAAGAGCAACATATTGCTCTTAAACTATTTTACCCACATGAATTGCAAGAGAGTGGGGAAATAAATATTCTGCAAACTAAGTCTTGTGATAATCTCGCGGACTTATTCACCAAGTCATTACCAATTTCCACATTCCAAAAATGTGTTCATGGAATTGGTATGCGAAGACTACGTGATTTGCAGATATCAGGGGGAGAAATCTCCTAAGATTTAACCCGTTCAATATAAATATTGTACTCTTTTCCCTTTATGAGTTTTTCCTCTAAGGTTTCTCATTAAGGTTTTTAATGAGGCAATATGACAACGTAATCATAAATATATTATATCTCTATTTTCCCCACAGGGGTTTTTAAGGAGATATAATCATATATATGCCATATCAAATTTTCTCCTTAAATTTTCCCATTGGGTTTTAAAGGAGTTTTCATGGCATATCTACTTTATAGGTTCTCCTCATATTTTTCCCTACAGGGTTTTGGAGGAGTTTTTCCAAGATGATGAATCAAGATGATCATATGAAGATACATTGGTCAAGGGGAGTGTTACAATCAAAAGCAAGGGATGCCCAATGTACAGATGTCTTCCCAAACAGACACCTTCCCATGCCAACTTCTCATCATCTATATATATGTATCAACATGTACAGATTAAAGACTAATGTTAATGAAAGCATCAATAGTTCATTACAATCACTTGTCACAATTACTTTAACAGAAACCTTGCCGAAAAGAAGAAGAAAGTGGACCTCTAGGCTGTAACGTGCTAGTAGTGAATTGTCAGTTTGTCACCACTCACCTCTACGACGCTATGGCCGTCCAGCCAATCCGCAACATTCCGAAAAGGTCATTAGTTGCAGAGATGAGCAAATGCTGTGGTGGTACGTTCGTTAGGCCGAGCGAGAATTCCTTGCAGTTACCCGCCGCCAACGCAAAGCCGAGTAATTTCAACCTCGTGGCTGGAGAAAAAAGAACTTCCTTCGTTCTTTCCCTGATCACAGATAAACCAAACTGCAAGCATCTTCACTTTGCATTAAAAAATAAGATCAAATTCGCATCCACGAGATGGAAAAAGCAACGTTATTCGGCCACACATGATAGCACGCATACCAACCCACCAAGGTGTAGCACATGAACACATTATGGGTGCTTTCAAATGGCCATGTGACTTATGGCTTTTCATTTTTTTTACTATAGTAATTAACTTTTAAATGATACGTTTTTCCAAGATATAGTATATATACTAGTCGATTGTGGTACACACTGTACTGACTTCAGCTATACCGACTAAAATCATATGCAACTATCTCTCTATTCATAATATCTCTTGTGAACAACCAAAATTTAAAACCAAAACAAAAAAATATAAGTCACAGTTTAAAAGAATCCACCTATATCTCTCAGGAAAAATTTATCATGATTTGGACCTAATCCACTGCACCGTCGATCGGCGTTAGTTCTTCCATGCTCCCGGCAACTGCTGACTCCGACTGCAACATGCAAGCATCGCCATCGCCCGCGTCCATGTCATGCCCACGTAATCGCCAAAGAGTGACGAGTATATTGGTGAGTGAGAAGATCGAGTTGGACACGTCAAGAAGAGTGCACATGTAAGTAGTTTTCTCTCTCTTTTTCGAGGACATATGTATGTAGTTAACGTCCATCATCTCAATTTGCATGCTTGATTGCATGGTGATCATTAACACGGCAACATCTGATGTCATAGGGAAAAAGAGAAGGAAATGTCCAATGCAAACCACCGGCCGGCTTTAAGCGTGAGTGTGAAGTGTAAGTCGACGGGAAAAAATTATGAAGGGAAAGTAGTTCCAAAACTCAAATTGCACAAGATATTTAATTTCCCTCTGGTGATCGGTTTGGCTGTGACTTATGACTTATTTTACTGTAACTGGCTGAAATTACACTGTAGTTGAAGGTGACTTATTTGGTATAATTAAATTTAAAAAAATTTAAAAATAGAAAAAATAGGCTAGTCCATCACGTGTAATGCAAACGAATACAGGAAAAAAAAGAACCGGTAAAAAATAAAAAAATCAGAAAAAAACGAAATTTAGAAATAGTGAAAAATAAGTCAGAAATCGAAGCCGAAACGATCGGGCCTAACATGAACAGATTGAATGCTCACCTCTTCTCATCTACCAGAGCAGTCTTGGGCTGTTGGCAACAGTTCAGCTTTGAAACTAGTACTAGCTTGCTTGCAGGGAGAAGTAATTCGTGGATGTATCCATATTGCATACACTTACTCGTATTCATTGCCAATGGACCGAGATGACCTCCTTTGCAAAGATACATACATGCATGGCAGTATGGCACATAATTGGCACTTCAGCGTCGCAAATAGTTTCCTACGTTCTTAGCTACTCCCTCTGTTTCGATATATTTGCCTATGACCGTGGGACTATACATTTTAATACATTTATTTATTAAGGAAATTTAGAGTATAATTATTGCAATTTCTCTCTCTACCCAATTTAAATGCGCTAGATGTTATACTATTTAGTAGGGTATATATAGAGTTATTTCTCATTAAGTATTTTTAGATTTAATACTTTCTTAGTACTCCATCCGTTTAAATTTATAAGGTGTATTTTTTCTTGGCATATAGATCAAAAAGATATTGAAATCGATAAGGTTACCCCTAATAGGGAACATTAAGTAAATTTATTAGGGCTATATAGGGAATATCACACTAATTTTATATTAATATAAAATACGTTTTATACTTATGGATAATATTATTAAAAAAATATACGCTCTATAAATTTGAACGTAGGAAGTTTATATGTACGGTGAGCTACCAATAAATATAGCAAAATAGAGACAGTAACATACTATCGACTACGTACGAACAGTAGTCGCAAATGCATTTACTACATGTCGATCCACTTCCTCTGATCGATCGACTGGTCCCGACTTACCGATTTGATTTTACTCGTTGGGGAATGGAGATCACGAGCTAGTAAAATTCGATGAGTTACTGTTACTCCTACCATTTGCATGCCTTACATGACAGCTTTCAATTTTTTACGTACCAAGTTGCTTACCAGTACCGCAAGTCCACAAGCATGCAAGAGTTGCCCATGAACGCTACTGACCGGCTCAGTGTCAGACATGGCCACGACGCCTTCTATCCAGGGAATTAAGGGCACCACGGACCGTTTAATGATGTTAATGAGGAGCAAGCAAGCAACATCAGACAGTACTGGTTAATTAGGCGTATGTTTCTGAAGACATAGTACTCCACGTACTGGCCTAATACAGGTCAAAAGGAAATAGAGTTAATAACCAAATGCGATTCACTGTTAAAAAAAATAAGCCCAATGCGATTGCTTTGCACGCGCGGGACCAGATATATATGTATTGATCATCAGAATGCTAAGATCTGAGCCGACTTAGTTGCATGGATGATTCATGCAGAAAGCCCGCTTGCTGGAACGAAGACCTAACTGGGCGTGATAGCTTTTGGCGCCATGTTGATCAAGCCACAATAATTTGCCTTTTACTGGACAATTGAGTAGATACAGTATTTCTTTCACTGAAATTACAGTTACCTCTACGGCATGCGAATTCACGGCCAATTTGGCCCTCCCGCATGCCGCAATTTTCGAGCTAGCCGCGGGTGCTGTGAAATGCCGTATATGGCTCCCTGACGCGCTCAGGCACTGTGCGACATGCGGTGGTGCGCTCGGGAATAGTGCGAGGTGGCCTGGTGCGGCTACGTGGCGCGCGGGTGAGCTAGCGTGTGGTCGGAAACCGCGCGAGGCAGCCCCTCCGCCACACACGAACACGGCTTTCCTGTTTCTTTCTCCGTGTTCCTTTCGTGTTTCTATTGATGTGGCAAATATCTAGAATATCAGGGGGATAGAAAGGGTGCTCTGGATGTTTACCACATCGGCGGGAATACGAGGGAAACACGGAGAAAAGAACAGAGAAGCCGTTTTCCCTCCCCATATGCACACGCTTGCCAGGCGGTGGTTCCCACGGCTATAGCACCCCACATACTAATATGAGATACTACTATAAAATATCATCGTCAAAGTAAAGAATAAATAATAAAAGTAACAATAGAAATCACAAAAAATTAAAACTTTAAAGATACTTGATTAGAGAGCCAGTGAAAGCTGAAAGTAAATGTTCGAAATATGGGGGCCAATCCACTTCTAACCAAATGAAGAATAAATAAAATGACATAAATAGTGACAAGCCACGGTGCTGAAAACTTGAGTGCTTCCACCCATGCATGTTGCTATCACTTCACTGGCCTTTTACCTGAGAATGGAAAGAGCAAGTATGAGATTTGAAAATCTCAGCAAATACTCAACAACGGTTGCAACACGGTGAGTAAAGGACAGGTAATGCAAGTAAGATATGTAAAAGATAAGTAATGTAATCAAGTAATTATAAATTTTTTTGTACAGACTCTTGACATAGTGTACTTGATTGTGTATTTGTTTCATAATTTTATCCATTCCGAATTTTACTCAAAAATTCATATAATTTAAAAAATTCTTGAGTAAACTTCGGAATGGTAAAAATTATAAAAAATATATAATCAAGTACGCTGTGTCAAGAGACTCAACAAAAAATGTATAATTTTTTGAGCTCATTTTCTGTATGTAAAAATTGCTACAAACAGTATATCTAAATGAATTCGCTAATCATGAATTAATACAGCTAATGATCTCAGCAAATTAGCCACCGCACGCTGACCGTGCGACAGGGGAGGCCATCGCATGGTAGCTGTGTAGGATGGAGGGGACTCCTCTGGGGTCTGACCCCATTGAGAGAAAATGGGGACACCGGTCGGATGGCCTCCACGTCTTCCCTCCGCATGAATCTCCGCGGGAGCGCCTCTCCCGTCTCGCGAGCCGCTTCCTCCACCACCACCCCAAGCGCCACCGTCTGTCGCCTGCACCGCCCATCGACTCGCTCGCCGACGAGCTCCTCTTCCTCATCCTCGACCGCGTTGCCGTCGCCGACCCGCGCGCCATCAAGTCCTTTGCGCTCGCCTCCCGCGCCTGCCACACCGCCGAGTCACGCCACTGCCACATCCTCCACCCGTTCCGCGCCGACCTCCTCCCCGCCGCGCTCACCCGCTACCGATCCGCCTCCTGCCTCGATCTTTCCCTCTGCTGTCGCGTCGCCAACGCCACCCTCGCCGCCCACTCCGCGGCGCCCTCCATCCGCGCGTGGACCTCTCCCGCCTCCGGATTCGCCGCCGCCGCCTGCGCGCGCTCGCCGCCGCATGCCCCAACCTCGCCGAGCTCGACCGCCCAATGGGGTCGACCTCGGGATGCGGCGGCGCGCGAAGGTGGCGTGGCGCGGCGCTCCAGAGGCTGTCCCTCGCGCCGCAAGCCGGTGATGAACATGGGGCTCGGTGCATCGCCGTCGGTTGCCGGACTGCGGGAGCTCGCGCAAGTGGAGCCTTGGGGTCACGGATTTGGGGTCGAGCTCTCGCCTCAAGTGCAAGAAGCTCAGACCCTAGATGCCTAGATCACCATTTCCCCACCACCATACGCCGCCTCCTACCGATGCTCCTTGCCCTCGCGCCCGCCGCCGGGAAGAACACTGAGGAGCTAGGTTTTTTGGGGGAAAAGCGGGAGGAAGCGGCTCGCGAGACGGGAGAGGCGCTCGCGCGGAGATTTGTGCGAAGGGAAGACGTGGAGGCCATCCGACTGGTGTCCCTACACTACTACAAAAGAGAATAAACTAGATGCTTATATTACAGTCGGTTCCTATAAACTGTTTGTGCTGTAAGTATCATAGATGGTTTATACGAATAACCGTCTGTGGTATTTTCACAGACGATTTTTAATACGAACTATCTGTGATAACTTCATTATCACAAATAATTTTTAATAAAAATCATCTGTGCAAACAGTTCTAGATAAGAACTAACTGTACTGCTTGTACTCCGACTGTATCCTATATGTACAGTCCTAGCTAGGAGTACTTTGTGTATATATAGTAACCGCGGTTGCTTGTCAGTGTAGTGTTGTGCATCGAGCTGGAGCCCTACATTCTCCCAGTTCGTACTTCGGCAGCGTAGGTGTAGTACTCCACTTAAGAATCGGGACTTGAATGTTGCCAGGAGAGAGTGGGGTCCGGGCAAAGGAGCAATTGAAGCAATCAACGATGCGGAAATGTTGCGTGAAAATCTAAGGAATGCAGCTTCTCTGCTCTTTTTTTTTCTGTATTTGTCTCTATTTTTTTTACATATGTTACTTTACTTTTCGTGAATCTATAACAGTATATATTTTCCCTAGATCGCTGTCATATGTGAAAAAACACAGAAAAAAGAACAGGGGGCTGCATTCAAATCCAAGGGGGAGTTGTAGCAATTCCAGTTTCCAAGGCCACTTCATGCGTCAAAATCTTGTGCAAGGAAATCACCGTATTCCGGTTGTTTCAGAATCACACATGTAAAACGCGTTTGGTTCGTGACAATCGGTTAAAAACCTGACGTGTGTGGGTGGGTTGGTGGTGTGAGTGGGTGGTGACTGCTTACTGTATTAAGTTGAGTTGTTTCGATGGGACACGAGGAACCGTAGTTTAGTCTGACTAGCAATATGCACCACTAACAAGGGGGGTCGTGTAATGAATATTGCCCTTGTAGAATATCAATCTATGCCACTTTTGAATACCATTCAGAAAATATCTAAATCGTTGTCAAACTGGACCGAATTCGGGCTCACCGTTCACTGGCGGAGCCCAAGTCTAACTCGGCACTGCTGGTGTGTAGGGCCGTAAATATAGCTCAAGACTTAATGGACTCATCGACTTCGGCTCGTTATAGACTTAAATCAAGTTCGGTTCAAACTTAAAATGAGTTAAGTTAGAGTTTGATCCTTAACTTGCGAGTTTCAATATGCATAGTTTGTTAGGGCTCAGTAAATTTCTTAGCCCGTTTGCACCCCCGAGTCTATCCCTTTCATATTTGTTCCTATTAAGACATATATGTTATTATATTGTGAGTTATGATAATTTTTTACTCTCACTTGTTGAATATTGCTGAATATTAACTCTTACCAAGTTTACTCGAATCGAGTTCAAGCTTATACTTTCCTTATTGTTGAAAATTAATACATATTGAATTATTGATTGTTATCAAGCTTACTAGATCTTGGCCTGAACCGAGCTCAAGTTTAGATCTAGATTTAAACCTCAACTCAGACTCGTTCGAACTCACCTCATTTTTGACGTTAGTAGTGGTACTTGCGAGGGGCTTAAAACAGAAGCAATATAAGGGTATGTTTATATTAGTTTTTGCTGATACCTTTTGATTGCGGTTGATAAACATTAGTAGCTGATAGAAACAGCTGATGAATAATAGTGTATTATATAAAAAACCGTGTATCGAAAAGCACTACAATATTTATACAGTCAGACGACTTACTGAATTATAATATAATATAACATAAAATACATTACAATATATAAAAGGTAATAGATGATAAGTAATAATAAGCCAATAGAAATGGCTTATAAAACCTAAACGCTTGTATTGATCGGAAACAGAAACCAACGTAAAAAGGTCCTGATATCCCCGGACCTCACGTTCTCACCCATGACGCTCGGCCCGCCCAAGCCCATAAAAACCATGTCAAATCATCCATGAATCTCTAGTACGGAGTGGTCGCAATTAATCCTCACAGCTTTCTTCTGCGATTGAGTCTTTTTTTTTAAAAAAAAAAGGTTTGACCGGAGAAAGATTACTCCACTGACCGATGCATTGGATATCCAAAGACCAGCAGCCTAGCACCATACCACTTCGTTTTGTCTCGTCTGATGGATCACGAGTTAATTAAGAAGGCATTTAACAATCCTGTTCCTACTTGCAGCTAGCAGCTATTGCTCCTGATTGGACGGATATGTTAATAACTTGAACAGATTACCCCACTTGCCCACAGATTAATTAACCGCGGTAACAAGGTTAGTAGTAGCACCAGTGAATTGGGAAACTGCGTCGATTCATCAAGAACTCCTGTTCCCGCGTCCCCACCCAATAAGCGAAGGCTTTAGGGTTTGTTCTTTTACTTTAGCTTCAGTTGATGACTTTTAATTTTAACTGATAGCTTCTGGTTTAGACTGACAAATAGTAACAGCTAATAAGAAATTATAGTGTTTTTTAGGCTAAAGACTTTTGACTTTCCTAATTAAGCTAAATTATGCTAGCTGTTGCACTTCGAACACACTCTTCTCTTGCTATTTAAGCTATGAACTATCACGTATTTAGTACCATTGTTTATTTTCTTGTATTAGTTGGCTTAACATGGTGGCAAGTTGTTCATGCTTCCATGCAATGCGTGAAGGACTGTAACATACGTTTATTACAGGCGTACATACGTGAATACAAATGTTCAAGAATAGATAATGATGAGGATTAAATAATCCCTTAAATATGACTGTAATACTCAAATTAAGGCCTTAAGACCCAGGTAGTCGTAAGCTTCTAAAGGTAATTACCTGAGTACCCCTGGTTGAAGGTTTGCTATGCATTTTGCCCAACCAGAAGATCACTCGGAAATTCCATAAACTGATATAAGGGTCCACCTCTAGAGCATTCCTACCGTGCGATGAATAAATCACCTTTATTCGCTTCAAATAGCACAACGATTCGACCCTATATCTCTGACAACAACCGTCATGCAGTTGTCTCCATGATTATTTCCTATTGACAACAACCGAATATCAGTTATTATCACATCTCTCTCTCTCTCTGACAAAAACTACCCCATTGACCAGACGGGTGTAAGATCGAGGAGGCCAACTAGAGGGGTGAATAGGTGGTCTAAAAAATCTTTTCTAATTATTATTAACAATTACCTTTTCTATCTGTCTAAACCAAGTAAACAATGCGGAAGCTTAAATCAATTTGGTTTAACACAAATAGCGCCTAGTCAAATAACTTCACCTAAGGCACCAACAATCTACGTCTAAGACAAAGGCTTGCAATCCTAAGATGACAAATAATCAATTTAATTCAATGAAAGTAAATAGCTAAAAGGTTGATTGAGCACAAGAAAATAAATCACAATAGACACGGTCTCTTTTTACCGTGGTGTTCGGAGACTTGTCGGTCTTCCCTAGTCCACGTTAAGGTTAGCCCAAACGAATTAGACCGGCTTCATGAATTAAGCCAAAATACCTCAATCCACTAAGGTTGCTCTTCCTCCACTCCGGAGATACCGAGCACCACACCACTCATAATTCATCGGAACTTCTCACAATCTTCTTTGAGAAACTCACCACGCACGACGCCATCAATGGCATCAAGGAGTCGGCAAACTCCAAGAGTAATAAGTCAAGCCTCTCACTTGACTCGCACCACGTGCAATGAATGTACAAGCTCAAATGGACACTAAGTCCAACTCTAGATGCAACACATGCAATCTAAATCTTTTCTCCTTGCTCACAAAGTGCAACACATGCACTATTGAGAGGAGGACCTCACGCTAGCTCAAGAGAGTGAAAATGCGTAAAGCAACCACATCTCCAACCGGTCACAAGGGAGTATTTATACCCTACACAAGAAAATTAGCCGTTGGAGCCAGATCTCTTAAATATCAGGGAAATCGGAAGTACCATCAGCTTAAGGCCGGTACTTCCGCTTACCTCGCCAACGGTCAAAAAACTAACCATTGCAGTCAAATTTGGTGATTCCAGTGTTCATTCTCCGGTACTTTTGATCATTGGAAGTACCGCTACACTCGAGCGGAACTACCGATCTCCTCGGAGACAAGAGGACTCTACACAGGTGTCTCTCTGGAAAAAACATACCGCTACACATTCCAGCACTTCCACTCGCCGGTTGTACCGCTCACACAGAGCCGGTACTTTCGCTCGCCGGTAGTACCGCTCACACAGAGCCAGTACTTCCGCTCGCCTATCGGACCACTCACACAGAGCTGATCCTTCTACTCGCCGGTAGTACCGCTTGTTACATTGTGGTAGTTCCGATTGTCCTGAGGAATGCAGATACTTCACTAGATTTTGCAAAATACATTTGCAAACTTTAGTATCATGCATATAAGTACCAAACATGATTCTCAATAAATAATAAAACACATTTGCTCACTTTTAGAATTATGATACAATGATTAAATATGAGTTTCAACCATCTGTAAAACACATTTACAAATATAAGTCTCATATTACAAAGAATGGAAACAAGGACTTCAAGCACTTGCAAAACACATTTGCAATGCATAGTCCCATGTTACAAGGATTCAACGCATAAGCTTCAATTATTTGCAAAACACATTCGCAAATACAAGTCTCATGTCAAAATGAGCTATAAAAGGTGAGGTTGAGCTACCAACATATGGTGAGACTCAAGCTACTAAATATGACCCCTCTTAATAGTACGGTAACATATACTAGCAATCTGGTCTTCCAACCAAACACTAAGACCGGTAAAAGACTAGAAATATATCCTCAGCCCTAGCTAGTCATACATTTACCTTGAGTATTCTCTTAAAGTTTGATGACACACATCATTTCTTCAAGTCCGGGTCATCGTCTTGATATGCATCAACACATGATGTATCTACTTCTTGACCTCTATCAACACATGATGGGTCTTCACTTGACTTGATGATCAATACATGATCATCTTCTCTTGGACATTCATCAACTCATGATGCATCTTTCGCTTAATAGCCTTCAACACATGAAGCCATTTTCCATCTAGACTTGATGATCTTTAACATATGAAGTCATCCTTATTTGTGTAATCTAACCTATTCATCCAACCCATGAAAAATGTTAGTCCACAAACTGATTACCATCAATTACCAAACTTCACCATTAATACATAATGGAGGGACTAGATTCAACAATCTTTCCTTTTTGGTAATTCATAATAATCCCAATAAATAGTGAGATAGAAATATTGAGTTGCGAGTATACAACATGTACACAACACTTGTATACTCTAAGATAAGCTTTAAGCAAAGCTTACTTATTCGGTTGTCAATAATCACCCAACCATTAACACATATGGAGAAGTTAGATGACAACCCGATTGCAAATGAGTATATATAAACTACACAAGCTATATATTTACTCAACGGATGTGTTTCAAACTAAAGATCCTAAATACGTGTATTAAAGGAAACATTGATCAATATTTATGAAACCTCTAAACATAGAGTAAACACCCCTAAATATGTGCATACAAGTATGTATGGTGAAGACATATGCACATATTCATTTTGGACTATTTGTAGGGTTCAATCTATATTTTGGATTCAAGAAATGCATTAAAAATATGAAAATGTATTTCGAATGCATACCTCTTTAATTCCACCTTTTTATCCAAATGAAACTAATCATTAATACACTTAAATAAACATATTAGTCCCATATGTAGATTTGTCATTTAATCGTATTTTGAGTGTGAGAAATGCAACAAGTTATAAGAAGGATATCAAATGTATAATTCAATGATTTCACCTTTTCATCCAAATGCTACTAAGCATTAATATACTTAAACAATCATATTAGTCTCACATGCATATTTATCATTATCACCAAAACATCATAATAGTATTTGTCATTATCACCAAAACCAACTTAAACAAAGCTTGATCTTTCAATGGGCTGATTCAACAAGACGTCTGCTCATGTGGATAACTAACACCCCTTCAACGCTATCTATAGGTTGACAAGAGAAGACACCCATATACAACTGGAATTTGAATCACAAGTCCAAGAACTCCAACGATCAAAAATCAACACAATCAAGATCTTCGATCAGTGGGAATATTGTAGAGATGAGGGCTAGTTACATCCCTTTGTAATCTCTTAGTGAGAGCATCTTATAACCAGTTCATAGCAATAAAGATCATCTCTATTCTCCTGCTGAAATAATTCCAAGCAATCCAGCCTCCTTTCTCACATTTTCGTAAGATTGGCGGCTCAATCGTCGATGGCTAACGCTGTCTATGGGGAAGAAGGCACTAAGTCCTCGAAGTTTCTCGCAAGCAAGCCTCACACTCTCCTATTTTTGTCAACATCACCCATGAGATCATGGAAAGAACCTGGGACAAAGAGAACTAGTTTGATTTGGCCAACTACAATGACCTCTACATTGACATATGCATTCGTGTCATGGAATACGACGCTTCTTTGTCATTATCCTCCATCTTAGGCTCACCAGTGTTTGAGATCAGCAAGGTCGACCGGATGGAAGAAGACATGCTACCCCCATCGTTAGTGTTACAAGGGGAATCGATCATTCTGACCTTGTCGGAATGCCCAAGCACCATGGCAAGCTCGATACTTTGACAGGAAAATATAGCAACAACAGTGTAATGCCATGATCCGAGGGCCAGAGTACTCTAAATGTAGTCGTAGGCAACCGCTATTCGCCAATGGCTCCAACGTACAGCTGGAGTCGATCGGCACCTAGTCACGGTGTGGATGAGACTGCCTCTGGCAGAAAGCCAATTGATGATAATAACACTTATCATTCAATCAGCGATCCACTGGATTAGATTGAGTCAACCACACAACCCTCCAAAACGGTGGTCTCCAATCATTCCTCACCGTGGAAGCTACTTGCCAAAGCGATGGAAGGCTGTTCTTCGGTTTCGACGGGAGTTTCGACGGGAGTTCATAGTAGTGAGACTACAAGGTTTATGATGCTATCACCATATCCATTGTGTGGTTCTTAGAATAAGCTTTTCAACAAGCACAAGATCATCCGAATCAGACTCCGTTTGTGACAGTTATGACCTTTTTTAGGGCCCTGTGGGCTGTCCCGAACTGAATCCAAATGAAGTTGAGTTGATTCTGATTTTGATTTCGGTTGGGCTTGAGGAAAATCTGAATTAGGCTTGAAAATCTTATCCAAAACTTGAACTTTGGATTCTTGAGCTTCTCCCCCTTTTCTTCTCCTTTTCTTCCTTCTTTTCCATGCATGCATCCTTTCTTCTCCTCTTAGCTGCACAACTCTTTTTTGCTTCCATGCACTTGGTTGCTTCTCTCCTTTATACTTGATACAGAGTAGCTTTTCTTGAGTTATTAGTACACAAACTCCATGCTCTTCCTCACTTGCATTGGCCCCAGCCTCGCTCATCTCCCTCTCGGTTCTAAATGCTGTCATCTTATCAAACCCAAAAACATACAACGTATTTGCTTTAGGCAGTAATCACAAGTAAACTCATTAAGAAACAAATTCACTTATTGGTTAAATAATTTGGCTCTAGATCTTTTCATTGGACCCTTATGCAATTCATGAGTAACATCTTGTACACTTGAAGAGATGGACGATGCATTAGTGTCAGAGATGTTATCATCATCCTCCCCTTCTTCAAGAAAAGTTGTCCTCGGCTTTTGATAACTTAAGAGTGTACTAAACAAAGAGAATAACGTATATGCATAGTATATATTTTTACAACACGTATGCATGGTATATATATGAATCAATTATCGTGTCATTCTTGTTGTTTTACACGAATCAATTAGCACAACAGCAGCCAAAGGATGTAGTTGGTGCATAAATTTTAGCACTACATTTATTCACATTATTCTCCCTCCCATGAGAAAAATCATCCTCAACTTTTGTAAGTGCATGGAAAAGACATTAATGGACAAAATTAGATCAAGTTGTTCAGATATGGGGCATAAAATATTTAGTGCCTTTCATGCTTCAATTGCACTACTCTGATTATTTATACATGATCATAAAGTAAAGGATGAACAAGTAGGCTTTATAAATCTTTCTAAATAGTAAGCATCATCATTTAAACTCACCTCATTGGGTTCATAATATTGTACAAAAGGTTGTTTACTCAAAATATGCTGTTTCAATTCGGCAAGCTTATCATATGTAATGCATATTCAATAAACATAAAACTTGTTATCTACACCATAATTTTCAATCAAATTGAACTTATATGTATAGGAATAAGTAGTAACTAGTGATTTTAAATATAAAATTTTAATAAGATTCTCGATCACACTAGATAGCTCTCTAGAATCATCGAATATGATATAATATAAAGAATCATAAGGAGATATTCTAGTAAGAACTTATTTATGAGTAATCAACTCCACATTATATAAATTAAGCATAGATAATTCATAATGTGGAATTTTCAATCGAACGCATGAGTTCTCATAATTACCCACATTTTCACAATGAAATTCAACACCAATATTATTACCTTTATCGTCTCCTTAGATGATATAAGTATCAAATAATCATGATGTAACAACGGAGAGAAAGTAACTTATCCCCAACTGTGGTTATCTCCTCTTCTTTCGCATTCAATAGTGCCTGTTGTAGATCATTTAACCCTTCATCTTCAATGTCAACCTACATAATGGAGAAACAGCACTAGAAGTAGAGAGTAAACAATTAATTTTAGTAATAACCTCATTTTTATTATCATCTACTTCACTCATTTGTTTTGGTGTATCTCTTACACTCTCAAATTGAATGCTCTCAAACTCACATCTGGAGGAATCATATAGCTCACTCTTTTCAACACTCTCACTCAATTTGGCTTCGTGGCTCTATTCTCATATGGATTTTGATGTATCTCAAGTGCTTCATGTAGCATTGGGGCAGCACTACATGTCTCCTTAACTGAAGGGAAAGTCCTATACTCAGTCATCTTCTCATGTGACACACTATTGGAGGCATAATAATTGAAGTGTGGACTCATGTTAACTGTGGTGTACGACTCTCCATAATTCTCTTCTATTCTATAGCATAATTCACAAGATCCTACATACTGATATCATATTTTAAACGAACAGTATCAGCGATCCCATAATTCAAGCCTCTTTTGAAGTAAGACCTTACTGCACATGCCTTTGTGATATTAGCATGATATGTAGCATAATTTAGCTCATCATAATAAGCATGGACATATCAACGTCTGTCGTGAATACTCTTCATATGATGAAGTAACTCTTGCTCACACTCATTTGGCACACTCTTTTCTGACCCCCTTCAATTCTTCCCTAAGTAATGACATATTGCTTCTTAGGATATCACCTTCACCAAGTGTATGCATATTTTGCAAACTCCATAGTGGTTTGTGTCACTTTCTTGGCTTTAGACAGCCTTTGAAATTTGAGTTCACATTCGAGTTGGTACACCCATCAGAGATACTTCTCTGAATTTGTACTTTTATAGAATGGAAAATACAAGTAACTAAAGTCACACCTCGAGCAATGAAATATTGAATATCCTGATATTATTAGTATTGGAAAATATATCAAAGAATATGTTGAATTTATGTGAAATCACTCATCCTCACCCTCTCTCATCACCGAAATTCTTACTCACCCTTTCCTAAATTTGAGGAGTAGCTTTCACTTAGGTAGTGAGTGTTGCACAAGGTGATGGTTAAGCAAGTTGACACTCAAGTAATTGCACAAACAATGTATATTTGTGGAGCTTGGTATGCAAAGTGTATATCCTACACAATCAGAAATTCTAGATATTGTAAAGATAGGCAGCAATTCAAAATAGAATTCATTGCATAGTTGCTAATCCAAAATATATAAGAGGTGTTTAGGATAGTAACTCACACATAAGGATAATGTAACTTGAAGCAATCAGGGGAATTGAGCTAATATGAAAATATAAGCGAATCATAACTAGCTAGTACTACACAAGTTATGGAGAAACACCAGCTTATTGCACAAATTGATAAATAGGGCGCAAGACTGCTTAAATTCAACACTAATGCATAATCTGAAATTTAGAAACAATGGGTGTAATATTGTACACGCTTTTGGCCACTTTCATTTCTTTTTCACTTCTTTTTATTCGGCACTCTTTGCTTCTTACTTTCTTTTACTCTTTTTTTATGTGGCAGACAAAAACAACAAACACCCAAATAGCAAATTGTCTTCAAATTGTGCAAAAATTTGATATGAGCAGCCGATAAGCAATATCAAATATTTAGTATCAATAGGAGAAAATTTTTCAGAAAGGAAGATATGGTTCTTAAAGGATATAAGTGAAGCTTACAAGATTAAATTCTGCGCATGACTAGATATAAACAAAGCACAAGGTGCAACAAATTTTAGCAATAACAAGGAATAGACAACTAGCAAAGATTAGTAGAGAGCTACTCTAAAAGATAGTTGGGTTTAGAATTTATAGACTCAAACTTGACTTTCATCCAACAATCCATACAAATTCGAATACGTGAAATTGTGCAAAAATTTGATATGAGCAGCCGATAAGCAATATCAAATAGTTAGTATCAATAGGAGAAAATTTTTCGGAAAGGAAGATATGGTTCTTAAAGGATATAAGTGAAGCTTACAAGATTAAATTCTGCGCATGACTAGATATAAACAAAGCACAAGGTGCAACAAATTTTAGCAATAACAAGGAATAGACAACTAGCAAAGATTAGTAGAGAGCTACTCTAAAAGATAGTTGGGTTTAGAATTTATAGACTCAAACTTGACTTTCATCCAACAATCCATACAAATTCGAATACGTGATAAACTCATAATTAGAATTGGATTTGGAATTCCAATCTACGGGTGTTGAAGCTTGTTGGGTTGAAAGCACTATGAAGGAAGCCAAATTTGGATTTGACCAAAATAGAAAATTTTGAGGTCTCATTATAATCTTTCCAACAAATCAAAGAACACCCAAATTAGAGCTTGGGCACAAAAGTTATGACCTATTTGTAGAATAGTGCACCAATTAAACTCAAATTCGATGAAAACTGATTCAAGGACAGAACTTGCTTTTTGGATTTGTTTTGTTTTAGGATAGAAACAAGCTATGCAATGGATCAAGATGATCAGCAACTAAACTATAATTCCAATGGATTAAAACCTAACAAAATTCACATGAAATAACATAACAAACTAGGGTTTCATAATTATTTTTTTGTGGTTTTCGTTTTTCTTGGACTATAGGATAGAAATTAAATGATCTAAAGTAAAGATAATTGGTTCTACCAAGTCAACCGCACTCTGATACCAAGATAATGCGGGGGTGCTCGATCTTCTCAGCGTAGGACCTTGGATAACTTGTACAAACTGATGAGTTTGGCATGGCCAACCGCTAACCATGCAGCAACCTATGACTTACAAATTAACTCACCCAACCACATGCTTGATGGTTCTTTCACACGTTTACGAGGAAGTAGAAGACTTGATCCTACAATTACCGAAGGAAGAGCAAGAACCAAGGGAGAGAATGCCTAATTCTAAGGAATATGACAGCTATGCGCAACTCTAGAACAAGCAATGAAGCAATCTGGTATTTCTTTGATTACACGTGGTCTAAGTCAAAAAAGGCATAAATACATGAGTATATCTGACCCCTAGGGTTGGTCACATGGTATCCAAACTGACTCCAACTCATCCCTACATGTATTAGACTCAAACTCACACAAAAGGGACCTAAATTTACAATCGTCACATTGTTTCGATTATAGCGGTGCGACCACAAGGTTTCTATGGCTAGCACCATATCCATTGCTTGGGCTTTGGAATAAGCTTTTCGACAAGCACAAGAGCAGCTGAATTGGACTCCGTTTTGAAAGTTATGGCATTTTATTATGGGCCCTATGGGTTGTCCTAAAATGAATCCGAATTGAGTTCTGAATTGATTTTGATTTTGATTTCGGTTGGGCTTGAGGAAAATCTGAATTGGGCTTAAAAATCTTATCCAAAATATGGGCTGTGGATTCTTAGGCTGCTCCCCTTTTCCTTCTCTTTTTCTTCCTTCTTTTCGACAAATGCTTCCTTTCTTCTCATCTTGGCTGCATAGCTCTTTTTGCTTCCGTGCGCTTGGCTGGCTTCTTTGCTTTATGCTTGATACTTGGTAGCTTTTCTTGTGTTATTAGCGCATGAACTCCATATTCTTCCTCGTTTGCATTGGCCCTGGCCTCCCTCACCTCCCTCTTAGTTCTAAGTGCTTTCATCTTGTCAAACTTGAAAAATATATAAATTATTTATTTTAGGCTGTGGCCAATTCTTGTAAATTACAAGGAAACTCATTAAGAAATAAATTTAAGTATTGGTTAAGTAATTTGACTTTAACTCTTATCATTGGACTATGTAAATCATAATTAATATAATACACTTGAAGATATAAACAATGAACTAGTATCAGGATCTCCTAATCGTATAGCCCCGGCCCGACCGCTTGCAGCTTGCTTATTCCATCACTAGCCCCTTTTGTTATTGGATTCTTAAACAAATCATGATTAACAACTTGTACACTAAGGGATACGAGGATGTCCTCATCATATAGCCCCGGCCCGGCCGCTTGCTAGCTTATTCCATCGTCCCCCGCGCCCCGGGCGCTCATCATATACCCCCGGCCCGGCCGTCCCTGCTTTCTCCAACCGGAGCACTTCACGGCACACCGACCGGGCACGACGCGCGCAGGAGAAGAGGCAGAGCAACCGAGGTATGGAAGACACGGCCAAGAACTGCGGCGGTGGAGGCGGCGGCAAGGGCGTGGAGCCGTCCAGGTTCCGGCGGGTGTGCGTCTTCTGCGGGAGCAGCTCGGGCAAGCGGGGCAGCTACCGGGACGCCGCCGTCGAGCTCGGCAAGGAGCTGGTAATAACATACTGATTTTACTAGCTACTCATTTGCATGCACGCTCGTGCAGTTAATTGACAAGTGCAAGCACACGCAAGTGCTAGCTTGCTTTGCTTGTTCATGAGTTCGTTAGCTGAACTGCTTGTGCTGTTTGTTTGGTGCATGCCTGTGTGGATCGTGTCAGGTGGCGAGGAAGGTGGATTTGGTGTACGGAGGAGGCAGCCTGGGGCTCATGGGGGAGGTCTCCGGGGCCGTGCACAAGGGCGGCGGCCACGTTATTGGGTACGCCCGTTTCATCTCTCACCCAGCATTATTGCCGCCTTTTTCTTTCAGTTTTTTTTGCAAGAGACTGAAACTTCCAGGCAGCTAGTGTAGCTCGCAAAGTTGCTCACGGCTGTTTGTGTTGCTTTCCTTGCTGCAGCGTCATACCTACCACTCTCATGGGCAAGGAGGTAAGAACCACAGGACCATGCATATACGCATGTGACATCGAACAGCAGTTTGTTTCCAGTAATTCATACGTGCGCGCGTGCTTGTGCCGGAGCAGATCACCGGGGAGACGGTGGGCGAGGTGCGCGCCGTGGCGAGCATGCACCAGCGCAAGGCCGAGATGGCACGCAACTCCGACGCCTTCATCGCGCTCCCAGGTAAGCACGCGCGCGCGGCGACTCCATGAGCTAGCCCACGGTGATTACTCACCTTGCATCGATTCCATGCAAACTTCGCGCATGCAGGCGGCTACGGGACCTTGGACGAGCTGCTGGAGGTGATCGCGTGGGCGCAGCTTGGCATCCACAGCAAACCAGTTAATAAGACGCGCGCCGCCGATCTCATCCTAGCCGCTAATTTGACCAGCCTGTGATTCGTTTGTTACTGACATGTACCTGCTGTGTGTGTGTGCCGCAGGTGGGGCTGCTCAACGTCGACGGGTACTACAACTTTCTCCTGGCGTTCATCGACAAGGCGGTGGACGATGGCTTCATCAAGCCTGGGCAGCGGCGCATCTTCGTCACCGCCCCGGACGCCAGGGACCTCGTCCAAAAGCTCGAGGTAAAAATCAATAGTACTAGTCTAGTAGTTCCCTTGCCTGCCTGCCGCCTCGCGGTTGCATTGCTGGTAGTAGATCTTCAATGGGTCCATGAAAACCAGCTCACCAGACTTGTATTTTTTTTTTTGGGTCTGGTCTAGTCACCACTCACATGCGCTGCTCTTCCTTTTCCTATGCACAACGGCATCGATCTCCTCCGAGTTCCGAGCCACTTCTACTCACTCCTTGCATACACAGTTGAATTGAAAGTTGAAACTTTCTCGACCGGTTGCTTCCCGACCAGGTCTTTTTAGTCGTTCAGTCGCAGTAATACAGCAAGTTTGACGACGCTTCGCTGCGAATCAATAGCGACCCGGGCTTTGTTTAGGCAGAGAAGTTAATTAATTAAGCACTGTGATTATTTATTGGTGCGGTTTCGTTCTAATTGTCCGGCTCGCACGAACTGTTTTCCGAGTGAATAATGCTGACTTTGTCCGTGCGTGCGTGCGTGCAGGAGTGTGTGGCGCCGGTGCAGGACGAGGACCCCGCGACGCCCAAGCTGCGGTGGGAGATCGAGCAGGTCGGGTACAACTCGTCGCTCCAGGCCGAGATCGATCGTTAGTTAAGCTGCAGGCTTTGTTAGTAGCATGCAAGGGTGGGCGCCAGGCCAGCGTCGATCGAGTCTATGCAACACATGATGATTAGCCAGCGAGCTAGCTGCTGACGAGACGCCATGCAGGATCAAAACGTACGGAGGAATATTTTTTGGTGTGTGTGTGTCGTGTTGCTCCTTGTCCTGCATGCACGCGATCGAACTACGTGACGTGCATGCGCTCAAGTGTATCTATGCTGATGTACTAGAACAGCGGTGATATAGCCATCCAGTAATTAAGCAAGTTACTATTTTCTTTAGGCCTCGTTTGGAACGCGGGATTCTATCTTGATTTTACAAATCATTGTTCCGGACTGGTCCTAATTCGATTATCTCTGTGCCGGTCCACGGTGCTGCGTAAGTGCGTGCCAAGTGGTGTTGGAGGAGCCCTGGTGGTTGGGTTTGCCTTGGGTTCGGCAGGTTGTTGGAGGTCGATCGGTGCTGGAGAAACAGCCATCACGTCGGATGGCAGTGGAAGCGAGTTGGAGCGGAGGAGAGGCCGAGGATGCGAGTGTGTGGTATCTGATACCATGTAGAAAGAGAGAGAGAGAGAGAGAGAGTAAGGGAGTAATGCACCTTGGTGCTAATCCTTGTATTAATCAATATTTATGATGATGTACCAGTGAACGATTAGCTTTTACAGCAGATAGAGCGAGGGCCACGGGAGTGGATCGAGCTAGCCGGATCGCCGGTGGACGTGCAGGCGAGCTTTATGCATATGGACCGAGTCATCCAGGCAGCAGGTACCATGTAGAACTGGAGTGAGTTTTCACTAACACTAGGAGTAAGTTTACTTTACCCTCTGAACTATGGTGTTAGTCTAAGTTTTAACCTCTAACTATGATGAAACCAAGTAATTGACACCCCTTATTGACTGCCAAAACTGGGCAACTTTTCCCCTTGAGACTATTCCACCTAGGTTTTTATCCACGTGGCACTGATATGGTAGTGGTTTTTTGACAAGTCGGGTGGTTTTTGGTAACATGGGCACTAGTCAATTGAGTCAGCAAATAAAAAATATGGACCCATGTGCTATGCTCTACGACTTGTTCCACACCATTTCTTCTCTCTCCCTTCCCATCTCCCCTCTCCTCTCTCTGCATAATCATCACACCCTTCCCTCTCCTCCGCCTCCACCTCCTCATCACCACCTTCCTCCCCATGCCCTCCCTCCCTCAAGCAGTCTCACCTCCCCCTCCCGCCGCCCAAGCCCATCCCAGCTCTCTAAGGATGGCAACATCGTCAACAAAGGCAAGGTCGAGAACATTAGGTTCTCTAAGGATGGTGCCCTGCTCCAGCTCACCGCCATCGACTATCGCCACGCCACCGTCATTGTCCCAACAACCCCGACCTCACCGACATACTCGCCACCAATGGCATTGACATCTCCGTCGCTGAGGGTGACGCCACCTTCCAAGAGGCTTTCTCACCTTCATCGACAACCTCCTCTTCCCGTTCCTCGCCCTCGTAGGGCTCTTCTTTCTCTTCCGTTGTGCTCAGGGTGGGCCGAGCATCGGCCCGGCAGCCTCGACGGCCCCATGGACTATGACAACGGTGCACAGGCGTCGACGAGGAGGGGTAGTAGTTAGAGCATGCTGATGGGGGAGAGGGATGGCTAAGCGGTGACGTAGGGAAGGCGGAGGAGCCAGCGGGAGAACAGAAAGGGAGGGAAAAAAGTTTTGAAGATGACATACAAGTCCCACTCCCACCATTTTTTATTTGCTTACCCGATGAATGGGCTACTATGTCATCTTGAAACTATCTTATATGTTAAAACCACCTTTACGTCGGTGCCACGTAGGATTAAAATCAGGATAATGTGATTTGAGAGGATATATTGTCTGATTTTGATAAAATATTTAATTTTGTAGTTAAAGATTGAAACGTAGACCAATTCGTTAATCCATATGGCTAAACAAGACTTATTCCTTGATCTCCTAGTCGTATTTCTTTCACGTGACGAGCTACGAACGAGCTTGTTTGAAACAGAAAGGGAACTACGAGAGAGACGTACGTACCAATGGAATATGGCAGTGTAGGACGTGTCGGCAGGCAGGAAATACACGTACAGAACGCCCCGGCCCCATCCGTACGTACGCCATGGAAAAGAACGCCCATTATTCGCAGGCACGTACGCCGTACGCGCAGAGCCGAGAGCAGCAAACGGCCCGGCCGGCGCTTGCTTACCTCCAGAGTCCAGCCTGCCACGCGCGACGCGTACCGCAGGCTTGTCCACTACTATGCCCTGTATCTGTATGCGCGCGCCTCGCTGTTCCTCGCGCGCGTGCCGTGCCGTAGTCGACGTACGTGAGCAGTGTTGTACCGGCGCTGGCCGGGCATTGACCACCACTCCATCAGAACTCAGAAGGGAGTAGTAACCCTCCGACACGGTGGTTATGCGCAGGGCCGTACCGGAGAAATTGATGGCATGTGCTAAATCAGAAACTTTGCCCTATCCATGAGAAAATCCAATTACAGAAAAAAAAATCATTGGAAATTACAGCCGTAATACAATTTGCTCTGAGAATTAATATTTAAATATATGAGAAGTAAACAAGAAACCAACAATATTTTTATATCCTCGATATTACACAACTTTCCTCGTAAATGAAGCGATAGCTTGATTGATTATAGGCATAAACTAATGAAACCTAAATGACTCCTGCATTGATCGTCAAGCACACATCATCTGCGTTCTCATCGAAGTGCGTGCTTCTTTCTTTGAATTTCACGCTTTCTACGAAATGACGGATCAATATCCATCTCAAATGTAATCTCTTTTGCTATTTCCAGTGCATTAAAAAACAGTATCTCTGTACCCATTGAAAAAAAGGAAATCAGCCCATGCACTTTTTCCATAGCAACATCTATAAGCATATCATTTTTACGACTAGTATGGCAACACATGGATAAATAGTGCCCTTAGTATTTTTTTCTTAATATTTATCGATCCTTCACTCCAGTAGCTACTGAGTGATGAAGATCATGATAAAAAGTCAAGACTAAAGCAATCAATTCAAAAATGTAAGCCTAGAGGACCCAAAGCCTTGGCAGTTTGATCGGCTTACACAGAGCTATCTGACCGGTCGCTTACTAGCATTCTGATCAATAGGGTGGCAGCTTGACCACTCCCCTGTTCCAAAACAGAAAAATCAGGCCAAGCTGAGACCACTTTTCGTGCAACTCTAAAAATCTATAGCCAAAAGAAATGAGATTTTGCACATACCTTACTTTGAGTCCATGGAACATATTTCAACTAAGGATCACAAGAATCCTCATCAAAGTTCAAACCTTTCCCAAGAAAAAAGCAATGTTGCATCAAAATCAGACAAAAATCAAAAACTCACAATACAACTCGGTTCTACCGGACCACACCTCACTTGGACCGACCAAGGCACATAGTGCAACCCATCGATCGAAATTCCCTTCTATATTTTCTGTCTTTCTTGTGCCATGCTTGAGCTCAACCTCCTCACCAGGCATTTTTTATCGTTCTAGATCTCACCTCCTCTATGAGTGTAGTCCCGATTCTCGTCGTCAACCACAGTTGACTACAAGCCTTCCTCCATATCCAGAGATCAAAAAATTATTTTTGGGCACAAGTTCTTCATAATTTGACTCACATTAGTCAAAACATACTCCTTGATACACATATGCACTAATCTAGGTCAAACAAAAACACACCATGACCAAAAGGAATATCACAAAATTCAGCCAAAGTAAAATCATCTGGCTCCAGTTGGTCTGTTCATGGCTGCCGGTAAGACTATTGGTGCCAACCGGTCAGACCGCTACATCTGCAGTGAAACCTAAAAACTAAAAATTTGCAATCCCAAATTTTAGCTCCTCTAATTTGGCAATGGTTCATCACAACAAAATCCTGAACCTTCTCATATAGTCTTTCCATCTTCCCATTAATGAACCCCTTAATAATTTCTCAAAAATGTTAATAGTAGGTGGTTTTTGAAATACAAAGAGAATTTAGCAAATAGAAGCTTAAAATGGTCACACAAGGATTGCAAAGACAAAAAAATAACTATGTGAATCATAAAAATAGAAGTACTAAAAATAGCAAGTTTTCCCAAAAAAAAAAGCTTCAACTCTACCAAATAAATTATAAAATCTCACTCTAGATTCATATAAAAGAACAATTGTTGATCTGAATTATAGTGAGAAGAAATTATAAAAACTCACGAACGGTGCTCTTAACCAGTCGTACGTGCCATCACACTGCTCCCAGCAACTCCGGCCTCGATGGACCCGTCACTACTGACCACTTTACTTCGTTTGCGACCTGCAGCTTGCGCCTCCGACCGATCGGTCGGTCGCAGCCGGGACGTGCAGGTCTCTCTAGCTCGCAGCTTCTCGAGGGTTCAGTAACTGTTCCGTCGAGAGAATACTACATACCGTACCGTGCAGCAACGTGCGCTGTACAGGATGGGTCGTTGTTGTGACACCAACTGCGTGCGCTGCGTACCATGTCCCTCTCTGCGCGCCTGTGCAGCGTGCGCGTGGTGCTCGCAGACGGCTCGGAGGGGTTAATCACTGCAGCAAAAAGTACATAGATGGATCAGTGTATGGCCCCGTTCGCGTACGTACGTACTGCAGCATGGCAGTAATAATTCAGTGAGTATATTGTCACCGTGCGTTGATGCTGTGTAGCACAGCTCACTCTGTCCTGCAATATAAATCTCTTTTGGAAAGGAGTATTCCACAGGATAGATGTATTGAGAGAATTAAAGAGTAGTTATTATAATATTTTTACTATACATTTTTTTGTTTAAATACAGAAAAAATGTACCTTTTTCACTATATATCATTAATTTTTTTTATTAAATTTAGTGTTTCCTTGTCTGACATAATTCAATGAATATTTTGTCATCGTGTTGATCGTAGTCAGGGTACTCTCGCGCATAGTGATCACTTTTATTGCTTGTGTGCATAGGCTCCTGCAGCCTAGCTCTCCAGAGTCCAGACGCTGGCATGGCGCGGAATAACTGGGGGGTGGCCAGATTCCTAAAGCTCCCATGCACGACGAACAAGCTCCACTCGACTTTTAGTTTCTGTGTTTTTTTCTACAACTTATTTAAATTAGAAGTCATTAGAATATATCAATTTTTAATTTCGAATTATCTTAACTTTTTTAGCTATTTTGAATTTTCTTTTTCTCTCTTATTCCTTTGTATTATCTATGGTGATATAACGATTTTTTTCTTTTTTCTGTTTTTTTCCTCATTTGGGTTATCAGAAAAAGCTAATCGTTATAGTGCGATTTCAGCCAAAAGTTAAAAGCTCTGTTTTTTCCTCATTTGGGTTGTCAGAAAAGCTAACCGTTATAGTGCGATTTCAGCCAAAAGTTAAAAGCCCTGTTTTCCCCCTCATTTGGGTTGTCGGAAAAAAGCTAACCGTTATAGTGCGATTTCAGCCAAAAGTTAAAAGCCCTGTTTTCCCCCTCATTTGGGTTGTCGGAAAAAAGCTAACCGCTATAATACAATTTCAGCTAAAAGTTAAATGCCTCGGCCAGAAGTCTAAGCCAAAAACTAGTTGAAGCACCACCTTAAGCTTCAACTTCAGGCTATGCCTGTTGGCTTTTGACTGTAATTGTATTGTAGTGGTTGTTAATTTTTTTATCATTTAATTAAAAAGTTAAAAAAACATTGCTATATCTTCACTGACAATGTAAAAGAATAAAAAAGATAAAGTCAAAAAGTCAAAAAATTAAAAGTAAGAAGTAGATGTATTTTAAATAGCTTAGTTTCTGCAGGAGCTGAAGCCAAGGAGCAATAACCAAACTGTACCAACCGCGCGAGACGTGATTCTATATATCTGGAGTTCATTTATGGCCGATTTTAACCACAGCCACCTTCCGTTTTTACTAAAACACCATTTCTTATGGACCATGCATGCGTGTACATATATTGGACGAGCACTTACACGAATGATGCATGCCATGCATCTATATACGTCAAAAGAGTTTACTGCCGTTCGTAGCACGTACTGTTGTGTTCTGCCGAAGTTGCTAAGGTGGTAGCTATCGTAATCGTATGGGCTTGGGCGGCCATGCATCGGCACTGGGTTCGTGTTGGTACTGTTAGTATGATCGATGTTGCCTCTTAACATCGCAAGTCAACTTAATATCTACGTGAAAAATTTTATTGTGCAACGATTATATAAGAGAGTTTGTGTAACTAGCGTATTAGACGATGACATGTGGCACATGCGCAATGTAGCAATACTGTGGGCGCACTGTAGCAGTATTGTAGTCCATACAAAAATAATATTTTAAATTGCTGTTACAGTACCGGTTTGTACGAAAAATATATTATAAAATAGCTGCTACAACATTTTTTGCCATGTGTCATTGTCTGATTCGCTAGTTACATAAACTCTCTTGTGTAACCGTTGCACAATAGAATTTTTCATATCCACACCTTCAAACGAAATGGAATGAGTGTGCTAGTTTCTTTTTTCATTGTAGAACCGTATTTCAGCGAATTGTTGTGGAACCAAGCAAAATCACATAGCTATACTGGAATCACATACACGTCCAAAAATATATTAGGGATTCAGGGAGTGCGTACAGAAGCACCGCTCAGGAAATTTTTAAGTGGGCCAATCTGTAATTTCTTTTTTTTTCTTTCGGGGCATATATACTTGTAAAAATGTGGGTGTATCGTCCTTCAATATTTGAGCTCTAATCCAGCGTTCCTAGGCCTTTCCGGCCTTAAAATAAACTTTTAGTTTTTATGTACTAAAAACGACCCAAATGTTACACATGGTTGGGTTACTCACGCTTGTTCACCATTTAACCCTACTTAGGTGCCATTCGATTAGACTAAAATAAGTTGACTTATAGTTAAAATTGTGTTGTAGCTGGTTAAAATTATACTGTATCTGATAATGACTTATTGGCGTAACTAAATTTAAAAAAATTTTAAATAGAAAAAACATGTTAGCCCATCACAAACAAAGCAAATGAATACAAGAATAAAGAACAGGCAAAAAAAATTCAAAAAGCTAAAAAGTCAGAAATGAGAATTAAAACCGAAATAAGCGGAAGCGTACTGTGTAAAGGCACTCCCGAAGAATTGTCAAAGCTGAACCCCTGCCTAGCAATAGTGAAGTCGGCACACAAGAAAAAAACTGTGTAGTGGTGCGCCGAAGTTTTTATTGGTTAAGGACAGTGGTGGAAAAAAAAAAGGGGAGAGAAAGTGAGTGCGTGACTCACCTCGTAGACGTTTGGGCCGGCCGGGAGGGGGGATCAGATGCGCGCGCGTGAGGCTGGCTGCCAGGCACAGCCGGCGGCGCGCATCCGATCCGGATCGCGCGCGCGCGCGCGACGACCGGGCAGCCGGGCCCACCCGGAGCAGGAGAGCTTTCAAATCTCCGAGACGGCAGGCAGGCCTGCGGCCACATGTGTGGGATTCACGCCTGCACTCCATAGTCCATACACGTTAGGTTGGCTTTGGATGTGAATAGTGGGCTACCACCCGAGCTAGCCATCATGCCCGTAAGACTAGCGGGGGACGGCTACTGCAAGTTGCGCAGTGCACAGGTAGAGGTACGCCACTGTGTCTGCCCCGTGCAGGAATCTTCCATGCCATGCCCGGATGCCTCTCAATAGTTTCTATTGTATCACGATGACACGAAATGGTTTGTATCACGAGCTAATTAGAAAATAACATGTGGCATAAAATTACTATAGCATACGCGCAACCGCACATAAACACATCTGCTACAATGTACGCTACGGTGTTGCTACAGTATATATGTGCCATGTGTCAGATGCCCGCTGGCTTGTTACATATACTGGTCTATGCCACCGTGATACAATAGATATTTTACTCTCCTGTTCTCCCCGTTACCCCCATTGCCACATGTAAACATCTCTCAGCGAGTACTAATCGTGTCAATTGCCAAACAATCAGAAGTGATCTTCTCACTCATGCTTGTCTTCTAAGATTATTCTAAAAATACGAACGTGTTTGTAAGTGAAAGAAGTGTATTTTAAAAGAAGAGTGCGAGCTGTAAGAAAAAGTGAGGAAAAAATATGTGCGCGAGATGTGAGTAAGAGAAGTGGATACATGATACGCCTTTGATCTACTATATTATCCTCGAAATAAGACGGAAATGAGAGAAATAAATAAATCATTTTAAAAAATTAGATATTTATATTAACTTTCAAGCTTTATTGTATACGTATATGGACCCGGCCGTCCTTGTGTCTGTCGCTCGCTCGGAGAGAATTATTGGCTTTGGTGGGACGCATGTGCCTACATTCCCAGATTAAGCTTGGCTACCTACGTACAGGCAAAATGGCTCATGAAATGTCACGCTAACGTGTCGCGGTTCGATAGGAGGTGTTCGCCTCGTGATAAGACGCGCCACCTAGTGTTTTTTCTAGGGCTGATGCCAGTTGCCTGCGCTTTTTAACACCATAACAGATGCTGAAGTCATTAGCATGAATAACACATGCTGTTTTTCAGTTTGAAAAATTATTTAAAGAATTCATTTTTAAGAGATTATTTTATTTTGATATTTAGCTTTTTAATTTTTAGAAATAAAAAACAGAACACAAGAGAGAAAAAGAACAGACTTGTTCGGGTGCATCAGTCGTCAACTGGTACTAGTTACTGACGCCCCTGATTAGTTATTTTCGTTATCCAAGCTAGAGTTTTGTTAAGCGACAATAACACAACCCATGATGACGACATGATCCACGTACAAACTACGTAATGAGAACGAAATGAATCATGCAGACCTTTCAAAACCTGATCGACAGTACAAGATACTATTGCTATTTGTGAAAAATAGTATAAGCCAAACAATGGATCATCTAACCGTGGCCTTGTGTAATGTTCGCCAAAAAGAAAAACAAAAAGAAATGCAAATTCGTTCTTACAGAGCAAAGCCTAGAGATTGGGATTCAGTCTTTAAAGAAGAGAGAATTGGATTCGCGAGAGCAAATAAGCTCTAGCTCGAGCTTTCTTGGATCTGTCACATCGTTCCCATGCAGCCAGTACTAATTCAACACGGGTTGGGCCGTTTTAGCCCATGTAGGAAGCCCAATCCCGCGCTCGTGCGCGCGACGCGACTGCAGCGGCCGCGGCCGCGGGAAGCATGCCAGCTTGGCCGAGCCAGTGACGAAGCGCCACGAACAGTACGATGCTCTTCTTGTCTACGATTCCTGACGAGGTATATCTACGCACGGACGCACACGGCTGAGGAAGCAGGCGTGCAGGCAAGGGCGGAGCGCCGCGTCCCCATCCTCCTCGGCGACCGCGGTGGCCGATGCCTTGGGAGCCGCGGCGCAGTTGTTCGAACGCCCCGTTGAGTCGCTCCTACGGTGTGGCGCGTGTGACAACAAAAAAATTTTAAATTCATCCGAGTTTTGCTTGAATTCGAGGTTTTGCCGAATCCTGAAAATCTAGCCAAAATCTGCTTACATGTTTCAGCAATTTGCTTTCCACCTTGAGAAGGCACACTGTTGGTGTCCGTTTTCTTCTCTGTTGTCGTTGCCTCGTATCGCGCCGCCGTTCATGCACTCACATCGCTTTAACCTGCCGCCGCCTTCACCCGCGCTAGACTACGCTAGCAACCGCACCACCTCACCAATCGTCCGTACCTAGTCTTAACGCCGTCTGCACCAGCGCTACACCATCCTTGCCGTCCATTTGCACCGCTGCCAAACCACGCCACCAACTGCTCAACATGTTGCACCCGCCACTGTTTTCCGCAGCCACCTCGCACACTCGCTCCCAGAGAGGATCGACAACCCGTGCGTAGTCACCGCGTCGAACCCACGTGTCTGTCCACGCCACCATCCATGCGCCGAGCTCGCCTCGTGCCACCTTTTTAGTTGAGCCCCTTGAATATTTCCACCTCTTTCTGCACTGCCTCACACCCATTGCCAACCTCCCTTCCTCCACTTCGGCCTCGCCGTGCCGCAATCGTCGACGCCCAAAATCTTCTCCAATGAGCCCAATTCTGATTCTTTGCCTCCGTCTCATCTCTAGTCTAATTGCTCACATCCTTATCATCTTCTCACCACCACGAAGCTAGTCCTACCTTCCAACTTAGCCTCATCGTCCCTAGCTTGCTGCCGCTGTGAGCCATCGCCTCGCCAACCATGGTCACCATCGCCAGACTTTCTCAGGCCACCCTAAGTCAAACCATCACCACCACTGAGCACCCCTCACCTCCTAGATGCTCTAGTCTACTCCAATTTAGCCAAAACTTTGTGGCACCTCCGCTATGCCATGCCCTTGTTCCAGCCAATCTCCGCCATCGCCAACTGTTCCCAAGCCACCACCGCTCACGTGTGTGCCAAAAATAGGTTGCTTGCATTTTGTTATTGCTTGCTGCACCACCTCTTACCGCTGTCCGCCGTCATCGCTTTTCTCTGCTCAGTTGCCATGAAAGCAAGCTCCAGCTCATTATGCAGTGAGCTGGGCCTACTTGGGCCACCAAGGTGTGCCGGCAAAGCCAACCCAAGCCGTCTCTTGGTCAGTCGGCAAACTGGGCTAGTTCATACTATACAGTCTAGTACTGTTCATAGCCCAGTCCAATACTACACAGTCCAATATCACCCAGATGACCCAACACTATTCATTCAACCCGACTCGAATACTGTTTAGCCCGATCTGCTACACAGTAAGTGGGGATATTACTGTTCACCAAAACTGACCCGCTAGGAATAGTACCAACACGGTACTATTCACCCGACCTGATACTATTCATCTGAAACCTAATTACATTGATTATAGTCGTTTCAACCGTTTTGAGCCTGTCTAATCCATTTTTAGCCCCGTTCAATCTAACCAAACTTAGTTCAAACACTATCTGGCCAAACCTACCTTCTTTTATATCTTTTTACAAATTTTCTCTTTTATTGTGTTCCCTGCTTGCATTCTGCAAAGCAAGAACTTATTTGTATTTATTATTTTGTGCTAGCATCTGAATTTGACTAGTTGGCTAACAGAGAAGCTACTGGAGCAACTTAAGTAGATGATGTTAAACCTAAACCCTACGAAGAAGCAATCGAAGACTCTGGATAAGAAGGCAAGTCACATGTCTTTGATCATGGTGAACCTATATTATTTAATTATTATTACTTTTATTTATGTTATTTAAACACTGTTATTTACATAAATAATAATTTAAAATGACATGATGGATAGTTAGATTCCACTGAAATCCCGGTCATACTTTCGTAAGTCGTATTCACCTTGGCAACCATAAGTGTTATTATAATATAAAATCACTATGTTGGTAATTAGTAAGTAGGTTAGAAAAATATAAATGCTTTATAAGTAATGTTATGGATTATCCGGCCTAGTACCGGTAGACTTTGAAATAAAGCTGAATAATGAGGATTCTTAATGGGCAACCACTACATGGTTAGAGCCCATGAGCTTACCCAAAAATTGAGGCTCTAGTTTGGACATGGTGGTGTGCTGATGTGCATGTGGTATGTGAATGATAGCCTCATTTTTGATAGATAAGGATTAGACCCTTGTGCCAAGTAAATAACAAAGAACTCACTCAACCATAAGTTTGACTTGGTAGTCTGGTCTAGTACATTGCTTGATTCGATCGAATGTCCCTAGCTCCCTATCCATCTACACCCAATAGGTGGAACCCCTGTAAGATCAACGAGGATGGCTAGAGGAGGGTAAATAGGTGGTTTTAAAATTCTTTTCTAATTTATTTGGCTAACACCAAGTTTATAATGCGAAAGCTTAAGACAATTCGGCTTAGCACAAATAACGCCTAGATCAACTAGGTTCACCTAAGTGCACCAACAAACTAAGTCTATGTCAAAAGTTTACAATTCTGGATAGCGTTGGTTAGCCACAAGTGGCAAACATCCAAGTGCCAAACATCTTGATAGCATTGGCCTCGTTCTTTTCAGCTTATGTCTTATAGCTTTCCTTGAATAAATAAACAGAACAACTTATCGACTTTTGGTTCATTTGCATGAATACACATGCTAGAGTTAAAAGTCATAAGCTGCAACAAAAAAGAATACACCCATTATGCATTACTTGTGTCACTGTGCAACAGAAACTTCTGGTTTTAGCAAGGGGCATATTCAACTTGTGTTTTGAGGCTCCACATTAGCTAAACAAAACTAAAGACTCATGTATTGTTCAAAAGTATTGTGTCTTTTAACTTTTAGCTGTGGCTTTTAGCTGATTATAAGAGATATTGAGGAAGTAAGGGACACTCATGTTAAAAAATCACCCTGTTTAAAATGGCTCCTACAATGATTTCTACAAATAACTCATATAATTCATCTTAAGAAACCACTCTATTTTGAAAAATAGTGTCTAAAATTTAAAAACCAAGAACTGATTACAACATGGCCAAAAATAGCATCTAAAATTTAAAAACCAAGAACTGATTACAACATGGCCCCAACCTCTTCAACCCTTTGTGTTTTGCACTCTTTCAGTGGTGGTAATTTTCTCACCAACTGGCCCACATCGTCTAGACAAGACTGGAGCACAACATTGCTCCAACCCCATGTATGCTTGTGTCGGACCATGTTTTGGATGTGACATGGCTTTTCTCTTCTTTCGCCAATTTTTGCGTTTTAGCCTAAAATTTGAAAGTTTTTTACATATGGACCCTTGGAGAAAAGATTTGTAAAAATGGACCCTTAACCCGGCGCCAAAGGATATGGCGCCTATGGTAGATTACATGGCGCCATATGCTTTTGGCGCCGTGCGTGGACACGTAGGATCTAGGTGGCAAAGCACGGCGCCAAAGCCCATGGCGCTGTCCTATGCACCAACGGCGCTAAAGGCCGTGGCGCCGTGCTCTGGGACTTAGCCCGAACTTGCAGTTTTAATACAAGTTCAGCTACTGCGGCGCCAAACACCCTGGCACCGTATGTAAATAGCACGGCGTCAGACTCTTTGGCGCCGAGCTGTTTAACTACGGCGCCGGGGTCTTTGGCACCATATACGCGCCAAAGGGCTTGGCACCGTAGTTAAACAGCTCGGCGCCATGCCAAGAGTCCAGCGAATACGGAAAAAAGAATTGGTAAAAAGGCTAAAAAAAGCCAAAAAACCATAAAAAAGATAAAATTTAGGGATAATAAAAAGTAAGCTAAAAATTGAAAACTCAAACTGAAATTAGGGAAGCCTAAATGCCTTATTACATGGCAGCATTTGGAAGATTCAAACTTAAACACCCGATCGGGTAAGGTGCAGTATGCTGAGTTGCTGAGGGAGGCCGAGACACATGTCGCGAGTCCCAAATTCCCAATGCCGTAGGCCCTCACGCGCCTGATCTATGTCGCCGCCGTCTCGGCGACCGCCTCGCCGCAACCCTCCCTTCGTCGCCCTCCTCCACCTCTCCTGAGGCCTCCGGCCGCCGGAGATGGCCCAGCCGCGGCGGCGCGGCCACACCCACCACCGGTGCGCGCGCCGCGTTGCCCTGCCAGCGGCGGCGCTCCTCCTACTCTTCCTCGCCGTTTCGCTCCTCTCCATCTCCCTCTCCGCGCCGCCGCTCACCGACCACCCCGGCCTCGCCTCCTCCCGCCGATCCCTCCGCCGCAGCTTCCACCACCCTCCGGTATGAACACTAACTCTGCTCCCGCCCCCCACTCGCTCCTCTGCTCGTCCACGCTGTCCGATCTGATATTTTCTCTCGCCCTCTCTGTTTGAGTCCACAGCCGAACAGCTCTGGTGACGAAATGGAGGGCTCTAAGAGCGGCGACGTCTTCAGCATTCCGGTTAGATCGCAATGCATGGATTGGATTGGATTGGATTGTGGTTTATGTTTTGGATTGTGGATAAATGACTCAAATTGGGATAGATGATTGTTCTATAACCTGGTCTAGTCAATACCAAAGCTGTTTAGACTCGTTTGCTCTGATTTGATCCGTGGAGGGTTTAGGTTTGAATACAATAGTTGCTTCTGGGCCTCTGGCACTTGTTTTGGAAAAATTTGCGCAAATATATCTTAAATTGGACCATATAGGTATATAGCTTTTGTCACTAAGTCAAGTACTAATTGTGAAGAGGCTAGATGAACTTGGAGTGAAACTTTCCACTGTTTGAGGGCTTGAGTAATGTGGTTGCTTTTTTGCATAGGAAATGTTAGATTGGGGCTTTCTTATATAATTGATTGATCAATTGATTATGTTTTACTCAAAATGTAGAGAAGTGGAAGGACTGCGACAGATGATCTGTGGGGTTCAAAGCTCGCTAGCAACTTCTATGGATGCAGTAACTCTAGCAGCAAATTCCTTGGTGAGCCACTCTGCTGTAACTTCCTGCTAAAATTTTGTACAATGCGTCATAAATGTTGGATACTGTGTGCACTTGTGTAGTGGATGTGAATGATGAATGTCTATGTGTATGAATGCTAATTGCAAGCTAGCATAGTTTTGAGGTGCCCTTTTTGTATTGTGATGAGTTAACTATATCCTGCCTAAAGGGCTTGCCTTTTTAAAATCATGCAGATTCCAGTGTTACCACACAGCCAGATCGATATTTGATTATTGTTACAAGTGGAGGTCTCAATCAGCAGAGAACAGGGGTGAGATATGATTAAGAACACCTTATGTAAACATGACATTCTTTTTGCTAATGTTCACACTGTTGTTATCTTGTTGCACCAACCTAAGCATCGTCTAATGTCTAGCATATGTCATCAGGATCTGCTCAAATTTATCTAGGTACCTAAATTAGTCTCGGACACCAGTTTGTGTAGTCTAGGATCCTTTTGAGTTTATGTGCCTAAGGAAATACCATTTTGTTGATAAAATGCACAGGAGAAGCTTCTAATGATGGACTAGAACTACAAGCTAGAAGCACATGACTTGTATTTGCCAGTATGCTAGGTCACATCAACTTCCTTTGGTTCTTAAGCCTTTTGTCTTTTAGGACTTTGGACTTGGTAGTTTGCATCCTCATTTATGAATGACACCGTAACAGTTTGCAGCAATGCTCATGCTTCTTATATGTACTTGCAACTCCATAGTATGTATGTTCTTTTTTCTATCCTGTACTACAGAACTGTGTGTATTCAACAAATCATGACATCTGCTTCTTTTTAGATAATTGATGCTGTAGTCGCTGCACGCATTTTAAATGCCACACTTGTTGTTCCCAAATTGGATCATGCATCTTTCTGGAAAGATTCAAGGTATGCAAGTAGTGAGCTCTTCCAAATTTTAACTTATGATCTTCTATGACTGCTTAAATGTGTAAGTTGAACTAATTGCACTTGTTTTGTATTTAATGCTATCTCTGCTGCAGCAACTTCTCTGAAATCTTTGATATCAACTGGTTCATTTCATTTCTTGCGAAGGATGTCAAAATTATAAAAGAACCTCCAGAAAAAGGAGGTAAAGTTGTACGACCTTATAAAATGCGCGTCCCCCGAAAATGCACTCCGCGATGTTACTTGAACCGTGTCTTACCTGCACTTCTGAAGAAACATGTAAGTTGTGTTCCTGTGGCTTTGTAGAAGTCCTTGTGACTGGGATACAATATTTTTATATGAAATTATCCTTAGTTTCTTGCCACCCACAACCTGTTAACATATTTGAATTCAATTATGCATTTATTATAGATATTCTTTACATTTACTGGCCAGTTACTCGACCTGATATTTTGATGGCCAATTATTTCTATTATTGCTTTTGCCGAATTTATCTTTTTTTAGCCAAATTTATCTATGTAGGGGGATTTGTCAATAATGCTTGCACTCTGTTTGTTTTGTAATTTATTTGTGCATTTACTTTTTTATGCTCCTATGTGTAGTTTGATTTATGTTTCAGCGTGTTTTTGTGGCCAATGTTTTTTTTGAGAGATTTTGCATTCATAAAAATCCTCAGTCACATAGCTTATTGAACTTCCATCCTGATGTTGCAGGTTATTCGGATGACTAAATATGATTATAGGCTCTCAAATAAGTTAGACACTGAACTGCAAAAACTGCGTTGCAGAGTCAATTATCATGCTTTGAGATTTACTGACCCAATACAAGAATTGGGTGAAAAGCTAATACAACGAATGCAGGAGAAGAGCAGATATTTTATTGCTCTTCATCTGAGGTACACTTAGTTGAAGCTGTCCTTGATCTGCATATTTCCTTTGTTCAAAGTTTACCTGTTCCAGTTCACTCAGCTTTTTTTGTTGCAAGTACATGTAATCATCCTTAGTGTGTGTGTTTTTTTATCTAACAAGTAAAAATATTGGTCAATGCATAAAAATTAAAATATACTGCCCTTAGTTTGGGCCTGACCTCTCTCAAAATATATGAGTGACACATAACACCAGCTATAGTGCTTAGACTACTCAGTGGTAATGATAAAGACTCTTCAGTCCGTTGATGGTCTCAAACCTTTCTCCCTGAGCACCTGCCATCTATGATGCACGGACAAAGATACGTCGACACGGCACGGGAATTCGCCGTGTTCCCAAAAATACCGATACGGCGACACGGCTATATATATTTAAATAATAAATAAATTATATATATGTATTATTTTCTATGTTTCCACATGCTTATTAAACTGAAAAAATGTAAATTGTAAACTTGTAATTTGTAAAGTGTATACTCGGAATATGTACCTCATGGATTGTTTTGTTAATATTGACGACAATTGTTGATGCGAATACCATTTCCAGAAATAAGAATTCCATTAACATGGGAGGCAGCAGCGGGGACGCCGGGGAGGCAGCAGTGGGGACGCCGGGGAGGCAGCAGCGGGGACGCCAGGGACGCGAGTGAGGAGATGCGAAGGAGGAGATGGAGGCGGTGGTGAGATGCAGGAGCCGGCAGGCGGCGGCGAGGTGCGGGAGCCGGCGGGCAGAGGAGATGCGTGTGAGGAGATGGAGGCGGCGGTGAGATGCGGGAGCCGGCGGGCAGCGGCGAGGTGCAGGAGCCAGCGGGTGGTGGCGCGAGCGGGCGATGAGGAGAAGCACGAGCGGCTGATGGGAATGAGGCTCTCGGGAGGAATCGGTGTGGCAGCCGTAGGGTTAGGGCAGGCACGGTATGGGCCAGCCTGGGTCGGCCGTGTCTTGGGCCATTCCTGGGCCGGCTGTGTCCAGGCCGTGTCCGACTCGTATAATTACTGTGTCCGACACGTGCCGAGAATTTTAATTATTAAAATTAATTCCCAAATCGGTTGATACGTCACCGACACGTGTCCGTGTCGTACCCATGTCCGACACGTGTCGGACACGGATACGGCGGTTTTAACACGTGTCCGTGCTACAGAGCTTGCCATCTCTACTTCAGGGAGTCGGCAGATCATTATCAAGTTAAGCAAGAAGTTATCCCTAAACTCTCCCCTTATTTCTTTCTATCCCTTCCTGAGCCCTATGTGCCCTACCCCCTGCGCATTCCTCTTCTCTGTTATCACCACTGCCACCATTCAGAGCCATGGCACCAGTCCAGCGAGGGCTGGGGCCGGGGCTGGGGCCAAAGCCCCCACCAACCATAGTTATACCTTGAGGTCCTTACCCCTGGGTCATGACAGCACCCTTGTTTCACCATTCAAGAGTTTCAAGATGTTCCCTTCATCCATTCTGTTGGTACACAAAGCACTGACTTTGAGTTATCCAAATACAGCTAATGTCATTATAATTTACTAATTGCGTTGCCTTTCATCTGCAGCCATTTCCTTTTGCACTTAATTAAAATTATAATGGAGCCACAAATTACGAAGGCTAATTAATTAGAAAAAAAAGAAGAAAACAAAAGAACATTTTCTTTGTACAATGCTGCAGCATATATCATTATGTTTTTGTTTCTTGATCAAGATATGCTTTCTGTTCTGATGGCAGATTTGAACCTGATATGCTTGCCTTTTCTGGGTGTTATTATGGTGGTGGAGAAAAGGAGAGGAGAGAACTAGGTTCAATTCGCAAGCGTTGGAAAACCTTGCATGTATGAACAGTATCATTCAGCAGTTACTTAGATAGTGAGCTAAAGTTGTGTATTGCCAACTTGTTGTGTTTCTTCATTTCAGACAGGCAACCCAGAGAAAGGAAGAAGGCAAGGTAGGTGCCCACTAACTCCTGAGGAGGTAGGGCTGATGTTGAAGGCATTAGGCTACAGAAATGATGTCCCTATATATGTTGCTTCTGGTGAGATATATGGAGGGGAAGATACTTTAGCACCCCTCAAAGCACTCTTCCCCAATTTTCATACAAAAGAAACGCTGTCAAGCAAAGAGGAGCTGACTCCATTCTTGACACACTCATCTCGCATGGCTGCAATTGATTTCATTGTCTGTGATGGAAGTGATGCTTTTGTGACTAACAACAATGGTAACATGGCCAAAATTCTTGCTGGGCGAAGGTGATGCTTTTTGTTCCTGCTACTTTTCCTTTTTATTTATGTTAGTTCCTTCTAACTTCTGACCATCTAGTGGTGCTCTCTGCAGGAGGTATTTTGGCCACAAGAGAACAATCCGGCCAAACGCTAAGCAGCTCTATCCCTTATTTATGAACAGAGGAAATATGTCATGGGATGCGTTCTCCTCACAGGTGCGAATAATCCAGAAAGGATTTATGGGAGAGCCCATGGAAATTATGCCAGGAAGAGGCGAATTTCATGCCAACCCTGCTGCCTGTATATGTGAAAAGATCAACGGAAAATCAGTAGTCAAATCGAGTTCCAGAAGTAGTCGGGAAACTGATAACAGCACTGGAATAAGGAAGGCTATTGGCGAGCCAGCATATCCTATTTATACTGACGAAGAGGCGGATGGTTCTGATACTGAAGATGATCCCACATGGAGAGGAGAGATGATTGACACTGAAGCTGACGATGATTCTTTGGTCAGACGAGAGGATTCTGGGCTGGAGGAGATCCTTTCAGATTAGTTCAGTTATGCAGCTGGAAGAAATAGTTGAGTTATGCAGATCTGACTTTGCATACATGTCTTGTATGTGGTACGAATTGATGGATTTGACCCCTCCAGAGCAGCTAGATCTGCAGCTGCTGGTGTACATAGACTGTACATCCTCTCCTGCTGCCCCACGCTCAATGGGGGTAGATACTTTTTTTTGGCGTCTCCAGCGTTGTGGCGGCCAGTAGTTTTCTTAGTCTGTAACATCAGCGTCCTTGCCCGTAGCTCGTGGGAATGTGTTTGTTCTGCTTTATTTTCTGTTCTTTTTCCTTCTGGCCAAATTTTTAAGTGCCATCTTTTTTTTTTGTTACGGTAGTACTTACTGCTGTTTTTATGCTGGACTGTTGTTGACTTATCGTGGCACAGTGTAAGATTTCCTAATCTTTGTTAGAAGAAAGTAGCATGGTATTTCATCATGACATATTCGACCAGGTCATCAGTTCTTTTTGTCACATTTTGTTTAAATAGCATAAATCAATATTGAAGTATTTTTGAAACACCGGAAGCGGATGCTGTAACATTGTGAAGTAAATGGTGTACTTCATGTATGTGTTGTCCAATCCAAGAGCAAATGGTTCAGGTCAGGTCAGGCATGGATGATATTTCATCTTTTTCAGTGGTGTTTCTCACTGAAAAATTGGAGGTTTGATTTCCAAAGCTTGATCCTGGAGATTCTTCTTCGGTTTCACAAGGAGACAATGATAAGCGACAAGCTGTACTGTAGGCCCTTGTCCGGTCAACAGTTTCTGTTACATGTGAGCTCCACCAACACCGGCCAAGTTGTAAGCAAATGCTTAGTCGGCTTCAGCTCTGGTTTCTACATTCTACTTCACTATTTCTTGATTTTGTTATTTTAATTTTTTGTTTTTTAGGGTTTTCTTTTTTTGTATTCATTTGCATTGTCCATAAAAAATTAACCTGTTTTTTCTATTTTAAAATTTTTAAAATTTAATTATACCAAAAAAACTTCAATCAACTATAATATAAAATAAATTATAAATAAGTTTGTTTCAGTTAAGCTGAGCGCCCTAATAAGGCTGCTTGAATTCACTCGCTCTCACTTGTTACAGGCTTTAAGAGTAGTACTGGCTTAGGATTCCAGCTCCGGCTCCAGAAGTGCCCAAATGGAGATGCAGCTTTTCGTTTGTAGGATCAAGAGTAGTACCAACTGTGGACTAGTTGTCAAATGTCAATCATAGAAGTTGGCAACTTGAACATCCCAACACACTCGGGAGGGTTCAACTCGACCTGATCAGGAAGCTAGGACTTCACGAGTTGGCCGCGCCACTGTGCTTCACGGTCTGTGAATTTGATCATTTGTTTTTTAATTACAACGGAAGACCGCACACCCACTCACACGGCAAGTATATATATGCGTGCGTTTTATTGAAATATATGTTAGGATTTAAACAGAGATCACTAGATAAATTCTTATTTATTTAGTATTTTATAGAACACAAATATATATATTTTTACTAAACACATATACATACATGAATACATGAGATAAGACATTCGAAGTTGATCGAAGGATCGACAGGGATGAATAGCTCACACGGCCCCGAAGCTTGCCAACGGAACAAAAGCACCGTCTTCAGGCCCCACTCGATTGGGCTGAAAAGCTATGGTTTACAATTAAAATTGCACTGTAACGATTGAAATTTCACTGTAACTGAAAGTGACTTATTTGACGTAATTAAATCTAAAAAAATTAAAAATAAAAAAATGCTAGCTCATCATAGACAACGCAAACAAATATGGAAAAAAAAACCGGCAAAAAAGCTAAAAAAACCAAAAGTTCAGAAAAAGATGAAAATTATGAATAGTAAAAAATAAGTTAGGAACCAAAAGCTGAAGCCGAAATGAGCTTTGATCATTTGTTGGTGAGTCCTGAATCGGGGATCCTGATGCATGCATCTAAAAACCTCCGAGACCGACCAGACCCGACCCGGGCTCGATCAAATCAAATACGGTGGAGTTGGGCCATCCTAGATCCCGATGTCTCGTCGCCATCCGTCACGTGCAAGCGTTCGTTGTTCAAGGAATCCGTCACGTGCAAGCCGATCGACGCTGTGGCTGTGAGAGTTGGACGAGCATTAGTAGTAGTAAAATCTTATCGCTCCAATGTTGTTCATCATGAGACTTGACGGTCCATAGATGGCACGGGCTCCGCTCCGGCCTCGCATTTCCGACGTGCAGATTCTCCGTGATCGAGCCTCATGCAGGCACGAGCTGGGCACGGAATTTCGCGTCGTTGCATGCGACGCAAAAGCCAAGCCCAGAGGAGCACTGGGCACAGAAGATCCTTCCCCACCCCCTTCGTTTCGTTCCGGCACGAGAACTGCAGGCGAGTGAGCCATCCAGCGCCGCGCACTGTCTTCTCCCTCGACCGGCACCACTCCCCACTATGCCACAGCGTCTTCATTCTCCAGTGCCGTGTGGACACCGGAGCTGCCGGACGGGCATCCAGACCATACGACAAGCAACGAACGGTGCTGATCTCTCGTCGGATCCGGCAGGGGCCGCGCCGGAATGGAGAGCGCGTGGCATGGGACCACCGCACCGCGCACCTCGCTGCACACTGCCCCACTCCTCTGCCTCCGCTCCAACGCGCCTCCCCACATTCGAACCAAACAAATCCAAACACCGCACAGTAGCAGCACACGGACACGAGCGCTAGCTACTGTACCAGCTGAGCTCGCTCACCGTGGCAATGGCGCTGCTCTCCCTCTCCCTCCTCCTCTGCGTCGCCGCGCTCTCGCCGGCGCCGGGGGCGGCGCGGTTCGCCTGCAACGCCACGAAGCCGCGCGCGTCCACCTGCCAGGCGCTGGTGGCCTACACGCCGCCCAACGCCACCACGCTCGCTGTCGTGCGCGCGCTCTTCCAGGTCCGCTCCCACCGCGCGCTGCTCGCCGCAAACGGCCTCCCGCTCTCCACGCCGCCCTCCGCGCAGGCGCCCTCGCCGCTCCGCGTCCGCCTCCCCTGCCTCTGTTCCGGCGGCGCCGGCGCCACCTTCCAGCGCCCCACCTACCGCATCCGCGCCGGGGACACCCTCGACGCCATAGCGCGCGGCGTCTTCGCGGGGCTAGTCACGTACCAGGACATCGCCGCCGCCAACAACGTGTCCGACCCCAACAAGATAGCCGTGGGGCAGGAGCTCTGGATCCCCGTGCCCTGCAGCTGCGACCCTGTGGGCGGCGAGGCGGTGGTGCACTACACGTACGTAGTGCCGGCCGGGAGCTCGGTGGCCAGCATCGCGCAGGACTTTGGCACGACGGACGCCACGATTCTTGCGTTGAACCGGATGCCCGACGCCAAGAGCCTTCTCGCCGGGCAGGTTCTTGATGTGCCGCTCCGAGGTAGGACAAAAAGAAAAAAAAGTTCTTTTTTTTATTGCTATTGCTTCCAAGATGACTCGTGAATGCATGTTTTTCACACTTCCGTGCAGATCCTCCTTTGTGATCCCATAAAACGTTTAAGAATTTTTGCCAGTACATTGTGCATTTTTGAGTTCTTTGTTGGCGCCTCCAACAAAGGATAGGTTGCAATGGCAGTTGCTGATGTGTAACTGCATTTATACAATGTTTTCTGAACTCTTTTAGGTTCTTTCTACTGATAAAAGTTGTGGATGCCACAGAGATGCTTTGCTATAGAGCGAATACAAAGTTCTATCTCCTTTTTGCTCATCCTTGTATATTTTAGTACTTCTCTTACCCCCATCCAACAATGTTCAGGAGTAGCTTTTCAGATTGTTTGCCTTGAAAAGTTGTGCTTGTGAATCGGCAAAAGGGAGGTACTAAAGATTGATGCAACTAGTTGTTTCAGCCTTTCAGCTTGTCTCCTCTTGTAGCTTTTGCTAGCTTTTGCAAGTTGCAGTGGAATGTGCACATCATACCTTGGCTTAGAATCAAGTGAGGGTTTAGTGGTCTTGCTTGTATAAAGATAAGTAAATTGTTAAGATGGGCGGAAATTTCTGCACTGAAACACCGGAACTAGTGTTGTTAGTCATAGTTCATGGTAAGCTGATGGACATGTATGCTGCAATTTGGATCTAAAGTTGTGGACATTTCTCCTTTGTCATATGGCTCCTTAATTTTGAGGAAAAATTTTGGACCAAATGAATTGTAATACTAGCTAAGATAAGATTCTATCTTTTAACTTGCACTCTTTTCGAAGTTTATTCATATGTGACCAAGTTAATTTGCAGTTGTTGTAATCGTGGTAATGCCAGTACTGTTCAAGCTAAAAGTGCTCCTTCGCATTTGCTTTGTATTCTTTATCTATCTGAATTATACTGAACTGCTGGAATCAAGCTAGCATGTAATGAACAATTAAAATTTAAATGCTCCAGCAAGTGTAATGCTCCCACATCATATAAGATAACATTCTAATCCTGTCATCATACATTTATCCAGAGCTCTGTTTGAGTCTAATGGTTTACAACTTTACATATATGTGCACTTGTGCAGTTTGCTCTTCTGCCATTAGCAGTACAGCCATAGACCGCAACCTCCGTGTTCCAAATGGAAGCTACATCCTCACCGCCAACAACTGCATCACGTGTGGCTGTAGCTCCTCCACTTGGCAGTGAGTGCCTACTCAACTTAATCTCATACATGCTATTGACGTCAGTCTACGTGAACCAAATTCGAAGTTCACAATGCTCCGAAATCTTCAGGCTGGACTGTCAACGGACGCAAGGAATAAGTTCATCCTTCTGCCCCGCTGCGAAATGTGGAGACTTGTTCCTGGGGAACACGACCATGCCCTCCACCTCATCCTGCGAGAGCACAACCTGCTCGTACGCTGGGTACACCAACAGCACATCTTTCACCATCCTTGCCAATCTTACCACCAGCTCCGTGTGCGATGGTGAGTGTATATGGCCTCGGTTGTAACCAACAGCTATCGTGTTTTGTGCATTGCCCTTGCCTGTCATTGACCCCTTGTTGGTTGTAATTGGCAGCTGCTGGGATGTCTCCAACTGCGCAGCCGGCTCACTCTTCGGCGTTTAGGTTGGAATCGAGGTGTTTGAGATGGACGGAGCTGATTGTTTGTCTTCATGTCGTTTTGCTGTGTCTAGGCTTTCTGCATCATGATTGAGTAGCATCCACATTCTTACTTTCTTAGTGTCTGGACTTCTAATTCGTAGTTCTATGCTTTGAGTAATCTGGGCAGTGCCTGCGTGGCTCTGATTTAAAAGTGCAGACACTGGGGGAACACTTGTTTTGTGGTAGAAGGTAGATCAGGACACATTTGTACTGTCAAAACTTTTGCAAAGGTATTTCTGTGTTTTTGGTTTTAGCCTTTTGTTAGGGTTTTCCTAGCGAGGATCAAATTTGGTTTTGCCTGAGACGTACAGATGTATGGATTTTTATAGTCTACTGCATCATACAATAGTTTTGTGGTAGTTTTGGTTTGTTGATCAACTAATACAAAACAGGAACCTCAGGGATAAGTTTCTTAGATTTGCTTTGGAACGAGTAACACCAGTGGGTGCTGTTTTGAGCCTTTGGCTCTCGAACGGCCCGACATACATATATATAGCAGGTTTCACACTACGTGTGTGGATACTGAATACATGTGGATTATGGATTCTCTTGCCTTGTTACAGACAGGGCGTGCCTACCCAGTTGGAATTTGGCAACACAGTCTGTGCTTAGTCCGTTCAGATTACCTTGGTCTGTGGCTTCTTCTATTGAACGCTGGTAGGTAGTCTGTTACCGAATAAACTGACAGAAGAATCGCCGTTTCAGGGAATTCGAGATGTTGGTTGATTTTTGTACATGGGTTTTAGGCATGCATACTAGTATCGTCTAGACGGCTATACCCAAATCATTCCATGCTTTGCCGATGGACGCCGTCTGTACACTACACAGGCATCGAACATAATAGGGATGCAGTCGCAGCAGTAAAATTATCGTTTGCAGACCGTATTACCACAGCCAAATGAGCCACAGTTTTGGCGAGTTTCCGCGAGCGTTTCAGAAACGCCCGGATGTTGCAGGCGTGGACCGCGCCGCCGCCCGCACTTGAGCCGGAACCACGACGCGCGCCGAGCACGCCATGGCCACGCCGACCGAGGCAGCCAGTCCCGTCCCGGCCCGTGGGCGCGCGCGACCAAAATCCCGGGCGCCCCCTACGAAACCGCCACTCTCTCTTCCCTCCTGCCTGCATTTGCTCTGATCCGACGCGGCGCGGCGGTTGAACCGCCGATGCAATTTGCCGCCGGGACGGGGCCGCGCGGCAGCGCCTCGTGCCGCTTGCTGCCGGTCTTCCGAGCCTAATTAAATGTTGGACCGAAATGACGACAGAAGGTGGTTGAATGTCGAAACTTTAAACCTTGACCCCAAATTGATTTCCTTTCCACTAGCTATGAGAAGCTATGTCCAGAAAATCAATTGCCAATTAAAGAGACACCCTGAATTTTCAGACAGCAGAATGAACTTCCCCTTTTTCTTGCCAAAACTAAGAGAATCAATGAGACACTTCTATTCTTTTTGGACAAGGGAAGCAAGAAAGTAACTACAATAGCTAGAGAGACCTAGAGACCAAGGAAATCCAACCCATTAGCAAGAATTTCAGAATTGTGACAAAACCTGAAAATTACTGGCAGCAGCTACAAAAACTTAAATTCCCACTCAATCCTTGAATCTTTGGCCACGAAACTTTGAGGACAGCTACTTAATAGCCATAGGAATCTGCATGCCAAGTTTCGTCATTTTTCATGAAGGGAATTAAGAACCGCCCCAAACCCTAGAAAGGACTGAAATATGAAAATCTTCAGGGAGCACTCAAAAACCCAAATTTCTCCATGGTCTCAAATCCTTTGCTAATGAGACTTTCCAGATATCTAATAGATAGCCTTAAGACTCTGGATACCAAGTTTCAAGTCATCTTGCAAAGGGAATCAAGATTTAACTCAAAACCCTAGAAAAGACACAATTCTGAAATTTTGCACGAGCTGAACCAAAAAGGCCAAATTTCTCCTAAACCCTTGATCCTTTGCTAATTAAATTTTGCAGACATGGAAGCAATAACCAAAGGACCTCTTAGCCCAAAAAATCAAGTCATTTCCTCAAGGGAATCAAGATCTGGACCAAAACCCTAGAAGACAACATATGAACAGGGGAGGTCCAAGAACTAAAACTGAGATTAAAGATGGGTTCTTGGGATTTTTACTGATCAATTGATCTTAAGGCCACCTCCTAACATGAAACAACCCATTTTGAGTAATCCCAGCAAGCAAGAACTCAAAACTCAGAAAATCACGAAATTACTGAAATGGAGAAACGAAGAACAGAAGCTACGAACAGAGAAAACAAACTCCAGAATTTCATTCATTGAACCAAAAGGAGTACAGAGGAGTCCCCATACGCCTGGACATTAGAACATGTTGAAGGATTACAAGACTCTCCACTCAATCCTCCCTCTCCATTTCTCAAGAACACAAGCTCTCTCTCTACATCCTTTCTTGGAGAGCCAACACAGGAGGGAATGAACGTAGGTAACAACTCCCTGCTGCCTCACCCACTTCTCACCTACAAAAGAGCAAAGGAGAAACAACCTCCCAAAGCCTCTTTTGACTAGCAAACCCTAATTCCCTCTAAAAATCCATCCAAATGCTTTTGAAGGCATGCAGCCCCTCCAATCCTTTATATAGCCTTAGCTAACGGGTCTCCACCCCGTTACGCCTGCTGGATCCAACGGAGCCCACTCCCGCTTGTGCAGCCTTGCGAAATTCCCGATTCGCCCCTCCTGCACCTTCCGGGAAGCTTCCGCGCTCCTTGCCTCGCACGCCTCGCAACCACCTCGAGTCCACGTCGTCTTTGACACCTCCTGACTGTTCTGACCTCAGCGCCACCTGTGCCTAGTCCAGTCCTCCGTGTCTCACCACGACTCCGTCTCGACGTCCTGCAGTCACACAGACAATAAACACGTCAAATAGCACCGCTCGATACATGAAAGTATAAACAACATCATACTTACCATGATGAAGTCCAAACCTGTCGAATCATCAAAATTAGCGTCCTAATCCCATACGACCAAGTTTGACCACAGTCCGACCGAGTCCGTTGCACCACGCAACGACTCGACTCCGAACCACCCAAACCAAACTCGACTTATCCTAAACCGATGTCAATTACTCATCATACACATGGGATGACCTCCACATGGTCTCTCATTAAATGATTGAAGTGTCATATATATGTTGGAAATTTTAAGTGGCTTTTAATATTTATCTTCTTTTTTACTCAATGTGAAATTATTCATAATATTGATGCTAGTGATAGAGAATATTTTGATACAGAATTTCACTCGAGGAATTAATACTCGAGGTACCGAATACAGCTATGCTGGAATGTGGTAGACATATTTATTGAGATTAAGTCTATTTAAATTTAATATGCATGCATTTGTTTAACTAATATCACAAGGCGGAGTAGCTGGATTTGTTTTGCAGGATCGGCTTTGTAGGCTGTTGATCCACATGATTAGATTGAAATTGATGTCATAAATAATCTCATCATGACGTATAACTCACACATGTGTGCTTGGGACTAATATATTTTAGATTCATAAATTGACCTGTCTGATTGTGGTTGGTGACATAGTTCAGAAGTCTCACAGAATACCGAAAACAGGTGGGTCACTTTGTGACACCTAGAAATGAAGTCTATAAATAGGTCCCTACCCTCTTAACTCATTATACATTAGAAGTGGCACCACGAATAAGACATAGAAATAGAGAGTGGACTAAAAAACCTCAATAGAATTAATCTAGAATTTTAAAAAATCCAACATTAGTACCAGACCAAGGTTCTATGTATTTACTTCGTTCTCCGAGCTCTGTGTCTGCTTCAATCTCCATGCAGAGTTCTCCTGGGCTGGTGTGCCTTGTTCTCGTGGTCCTTCACGGCGAGCGTCAATGAAGGAAACAAGTCGCTCCTGCCTCTCGCGCGAAATATTAATGATAGGAACACATGCCCAGAGTCATATTTATGATATTTACAACTTGATCACATATCTAGAAATAGAATTAATGGCTTATTAATTCTGGAATTCTGCACTTTAAGTGGAAAAATTCTTTGGTATTTATAAGGCATGTATAAGGCCATTCTCAGTGGAGAGTTTCATGGCGTTGTTTTCAAGACTGCCGCATCATGTAAAATGAAATGAAACATGGATAAAACATCCATCCTCAATGCATAGTTTCTTTCTATTGTTTCATAGACATTTAATTTCATGACTCATATAGAGTTGGTAATCGTGCCAAGAGAGTTTCATCTAGATGAAACTCACTTCTTCTCTCTCTTCTTAAAAATATTGCCATATCATCAAAAATGCCTATGTGGCAGCCTATTAAATACAGATGAAACTCCCACTGAGACTGGCCTAATGGGTAAGATGACTTGTACGCCTTTTTCCAAAGGCGAAAATATCTAACGAGTCTCTTGACATTATTCATTCTAATACTTATGATGAGATGTCTACTCCCACTAAATGTCAAAAGATTTATTGTGTCACATTCATTAATGATTATTCTATATTTAGATATATGTGACTTCTTAAACAAAAGTCAGAAGGTTTTGATGCGTTCAAAACATTTAAAATTGAAGTAAAAATTAATTAAATAGAAATATTAAAGTTTTGAGAAGTGATCTTGGAGAAAAATACACTTCAAAAATATTAAATAATTTATGTTAAGAGCATGAAATTATTTATCATTATACCATACCATATACTCCGCAACAAAGTTTTGTTGCTGAATGGAGAAATATAACACTTATTTATATGGTTAGCTCTATGATGGTATATTAAGATCTTCCTTTGTCTTTTAAAGGAAGCTTTCAATACTGCTATTTATTTATTAAATAATTCACTATTTAAGGTTGTAACAGTCACTTTTTATGAGTTGTGGACTGGAAGAAAAATTGCAGCCTAAAAGCACGTCAGGAATTTGTTATTGGTTATTCATTGGAATTAAAAGGGTACATGTTTTATGATTCAGAAAAAAGATAAACTGGTGGAAAGTAAGGATGGAATTTGTTTTTTTAGATCAAAACACACCTCGCCGTACTAAGTCTAGGTACTCTCCATCATCACTCACGTAAATAAGTTTCGAGTGGGTTCTTTTAGGCTATGGCTTATAACTGAAAATTTTGAATTCTGAAATTCACAGGTACAGTGTTCATGCACCTTATGGACGAGGGGGGATTCCCTCGCTATTCTTCGACACCCTCGAGATTTCAAGCGCAGGGCTGCGCGAAAATTCACTTTCCGAAATCACTGCGGACGTACAGATCTAGCTGAATTGTGCCAGCTGCTGGGGTCCAGTTGTCAGTAACTGTCCATGTAGAAGGCCTCATAGCTGGCGCTGGCGGCCCGCCCGCGGTGTATGTATAAGGCCGTGACCACTTTCCACCCGCACAAACGGTTTGACCTGTGCATTCGTGCAACCAAGTATACATCGTCCCTGAGTCCAGACGGCCGCCCAGGCCGAAACCACCTCCGAGACGAAGAGAGAAACAAACGCGCCCGGCAGCGGCACCCGTACGGTTAATGGCTCGGCCTGGCCTAGACGTTGATGCCGCGCGCGGAGGCGGAGCGGGCGGCCGAGGGGAAGCGCAGCGCCGGAGCAGCGTTCCTGGACGGTGGTTTGCGCCTGGCGCCTGCATGCGTGGCCTGCTCGGAAAATTAGCCGCGCCGGCGCCAACGTGCGGCACTCACGCCGGAGCAACGTGCGGCACCCACTAGTGGCCGCAAGGCCTAGAAGAGAAAGCTCTCGGCGGGCCACTCGACGCGCGGTTCTGCGCACCGCATGGGCTGGCCTGCATGCGCAGCGCCCGTACGTGCCCGTGGCGTGCTGGAAAGCCGCTCACCAGAGTTGCTCCGCACGGGTCCAGTTCAAAGGAAAACTTATCAACCGAGTTTGAACCGAGGGTCTGTACCTTTCAGCTTTTAAAATCGATTTTTAACTTTTGGTACAGTGTCTAACTTTTAAATAGAGTAATTTTTAAGACAAAATATATAAATTAATTGTAGTGCACATTACAAGCCCAACATCTATACTATCCAAAATCACAAGCGAGTATCCCTATCTCTATCCATGATCTCTGTCGCAAATAGTTAAAATTCAAAAATTTCAGCCAAAAATCATAAATCACAGCCATAAAAAACATGCCCCAAACCTACAGCTTATTCTCATTTCATGCTATTATACAACTCTCTAAGGATCTATTGGCTTTTAGCTTATCTAAAAATCAAAGTAAATATGATACTTTTTAAAGTGGATTCTTCAAACAGCTTTGCGATCCTAAAACCATGTCCACCGTCCATGTCGGCACCTTTGTTGTCTGTTGTTGTCTCAAAAAGCGCAGATAAAACCACTAGCCATAACAAAAAAACCATCAGCCGCAGCTTAACAGAACATAGCTTAATTCTTATCATTGAAATAGTTTGTTCTTTAATTGAAGTGAGAATTTCTAGCCTATATGATTGAGTGAACGTGAAAACTTCCAACCTTGTTAATTTTAATAAGAGAATAGCTAGATAGATAGATGCCATATATTACCTGCACCACCAAGTCCAATTAATCATGGAGTAGGTTCATTACATATCTGAAACATGTTATAATAGAACACTTCCTGAACATGGATCGCACTAGTTTCAAGGATACAAATTAATTAACCATTGCCCTGATGATTTACGATTGGATACATGTGCTGCCCAGGGCATGCACACTGGAAATGGTGAAACCATTTCACTTGCCCAGGTTGATGCCAGCGTAATCTGCTGGTCCATAAGGAAGCAGCCAATCGGCCAGGAACCCCTTCTTCCTCCTATGCTCAACTCCCATGTCTTCGCACAACTGATCGTTGTGCAGGATGTGGACGGGTAAAATACAACATCGACGGATGTTGTTGGGCGAGTACCGTTTCATGTACTTTTCCCACTCATTTATATCCTCCTCCATGGATTTTATGCTAGGCAATCGGAAAGTTCCATAGAGGAAATGTGCCAACCACTTCGACCGCAGCTCAAAAATGTATAGGTTTGACACATTCTCAGAATAGCCGATGATCGCTAGTTGGGGGATCCTAGGATGGACGCATTGCCTGCGAGTACATTGATCGAAATAACAATCAATTGTCATCTCATGCGTATGGACATGCATGCATGTTCAAAAGAGGAATGGTACGCTCATATTTAGACCTGAAATGTGGAACGATATTGCTAGACGGTGAGCCAGCTACAATGTCTCTGAACATGGGTGATGTGAAAATCTCCCTCATCTTTTGATCACCTCTGTACCCGGTAGCAAAGATCACCACATCGCTCTTTATCGGTGAAGATTCGCCTTCTAAAATCACGCCTTCTTTGCAGAAGCTGAACTTCTTTGCTTTCTTCAGGACAATGCTTCCTTCTTCCACCTTATTGTAGAACTTATCTGGTAGTATCGCAACCAAGCATGAGCTCATAGCCTCGAAGAAGCTGTAGTCTGGCACCATGTCATGCTTCTTCATGGGCACAGCCCATCTGTAGTAGCTCTCAACAAACTTGGAGAACAACCATCTCTGAACAGAACAACGAGAACATAACAATAGTCATTATTGATCTTTCAGAAGAGCAAAAGTGCATATGCAGCTTTGTTACGGCCATTACCAGCGGTGATAAGAAGGTCGCCAGAAGGCTAAGGATCAAACCCTCTCCTGGCTTGTGAACCAGGAGTTGAGAGAAGCGGTTGAGGTAGAAGAATGCAATAGGAACACCCCAAGCGTAGTAGTCAGGTATGATCCATTGCTTCGTCCGACATACTATTGTGCATGGATGCGTGGCCCCTGCGTACGTACAGTTTTGGATCAACAACGGGTAAGCTGAATGGCTGATATCTCATGTAAACATGTTAAACGCTTTGCTGTTCCATTCAAGCAAAGCTCAGGGACAGGCTCAGGAAACTTAATCATGTATCACCGTTCGAATTTGCGCACGCTGTGGCGATGTCAAGAGCAGACTTTCGGTAGCCGACGACGGTGACAAGCTTGCCCTTGATGAGTTGAGTGGCCTTTGCATCGTCCATGTGGAAGTAATCCATGGAGTGGATCACCGTGCCATCATAGGCTTCTGGCCCTTCGTCCGGTGGGAACGTGGGCATGTTAGGGACGCCACTGAACTGTCCGATGCATAGTACCACAAAGTCCGCCACGTGTGTCTAGTCAATGAAATCAAAAGCCAATTTTTAGCATTAGGAGTATATATAGAATAGGCCAAGGGGATTCTCGGACTCTGATTGGAGCCACTGGATTAGAACATTGATCGCAATTTTGCTGCAATATAACACTTAATAAAATTTCAATCACTGTTAGTGAATCTTACGTTACTCAATCCGTTCCTTTTACTTATCGTTTCTTAATGCATGTAATCAGGCTTTCAAAACTTTGACCACACATTTACACAAAGGTATTTGGATTTATCAGCTGTCTGATCAAGGTGAGGAAGGCCCCATACTTCCTTCTCTTCCCCTCTCTCCCTCGTGTCGCGCCCTTCGCGTGCTGTGTGCCCGCGCTTCCATTTCCTCTTGTGTGGCACCCCTCTGCCTACCCCACAACACCCCTTTGCCTCCTCTCTCTTACCCTCTCCTCCCTCTTCCCACTAGCGATAGGAGAGGCAGCGGCGACAATGCAGCCCCATGATGAAGGGGGAGACGACATGTCCTAGTCCGACGATGAGGGAGGAGGAGGCACAACAATGGAGTACTGCCAGATCTAGCCATCAATATCACTGGTTGTCAAATCTGGCCGTCCCCATGGCCACTACCCCATCCCTACCCACCGGCTTCCCTCCCCGTGGCACCATCGCCGGTTGCCAGATCTGGCCGTCCCTATGGCCACAGTGGTGGAGCCACAGAAGGTGCTGGGGGTACAGTTGCACCCTAATGTTGTTTGCTAGAAAGACTACTATATACATCTCTTAATATACAAAGGTATACACTACAAACTCCTTCCTCAGTTGCAACCCACAGCCCATCATTCCAATATGCACAAAATGCAATAATCCCCAAATAGGTCCACAGCCACAACCATCACCATCGGTCACTTCTAGGATGGTAGGATCGATCCCGAAATTCCTATATCCCCCATCCTTTGCCCTAGCAACCGACGAGCCTAGGCGCAACACAACAGCAGCAGGCGATAGTGCGACGGGAGGCAGGTGACAAGAGCTCAATAGCAGGTTGGTTAAATTTGTTACAAATGCTCATTTCTAAATTCCAATGCATCTTTGCTTCCTACTAATACATTTGCTTCTTATGATAGGTTTGATGAAGTTAATATAGAGCTACTTCTTTATATGGCATCCTTGTATCCTATTGATTCATTTGCTTCATATGACAAGGATGAAGTTCTTAAACTTGCTAAGTTTTATGCTAAAAATTTCTTGAATATAGATTTGGTCCAACTTTCTTTGTAACTTAATGTGTTTATTGTTGACATGCACCAAGATACAAGGTTTTTAGAAGCGACGAATCTTAGTGAGCTCTCTATTAAACTTGTTGAAACAAAGAAGCACAATCATTATAAACTTGTTTATTTGCTGCTCAAATTGGTTTGATCGTTTCTATGGCTACTACAAGTGTAGAAAGGGTATTTTCGGCAATGAATCATGTGAAGAACAAGCTAAAAAATAGCATGGGTGAATAATACTTGAATGATTGTTTAGTTACATATATTGACCATGAGTTTTTTTTTCTACAAATTAGTGATGATGTTGTCATCAATCACTTTCAAAGCACGAAGGAATGCTGTATCAAGTTGTATTTTTTTAAAAATATTTTGTGATGTTGGTTGTAGTACAAACATGTAATTTGTCATATTTGAACTTATGCACTATATCATTTGAGCTTGTATTAGAATAGATGTATCTTAAGTTCACACTCTGCCATCAAAATCCTGACTCCACCATTGTGTAGCCACCATGTTGTTCCTACTCGTCAGCTGCCCTCCCCATGGCACCCCTCCACCTCCCACGTGCTACCCTGAAGCCACACAGCGCAACCCTGCGATAAGGGGGAGATGACATGTCCTAGCTCAGCGATGAGGGAGGTGGCATGTGTATATGGAGCACTGCCAAATCCGACCGTCGACATCACCAGTCGCTAGGTCTGGACGTCCCTACGATGGCGTTGTCGGTTCACTGGGTCTCAGTGGCCTCTCACGCCTCTCCTCTAGGCCTCCGATGCTAAGCCAACGTCAGCTCATTGCCACGGCAGCACCCCTACTGAACCTCCATTGCCCCTCCCTTAGGACGCTCCTTTGCGTCATCTGTGATGTTGTGGCTGAAGGTTAGCAGTGCCATAGTGCCGTCGCCGCCAACGAGACGGTGGGATGTCAAGCACCCCAGTCCCTCCGATGCTGGTACTCCCTCACCGGGTATGGTTGTTTCCTTCCCTCCCATCCTACTGATCCATGGTTGTGCTTGTGTGGTGCTGAGATTGATGTTTGAGATGGGAGAATCATGCATGGATGTGAATCACAGATGTCTTGGATTGATATGTCTAGATGTTTGTATCCATGCTCATAGATTTTGCCATGACAAAGATAGGGTTCAAACATGAAATTAGTTTGCAATTAAATAGTATCCCGCTAGCTCAAGTAGTAAAATAACTAAATAAGGATGATAAACATACTAATTTTATAAGCTACATATGTCATGAGGTACTGCATGAGGATGTACTGCTTACCACCTTGATTCTGTTAGGAAGGGAAGAGATGAATTAACAAACAGAAGGGTACAATCAGGTATAAGTATAAATGTGGTACAAGTATAAATCCGGTACATCTAGTTGTAATTAAACTTAATCTAAATTTGGTTGACACAATATATTGGGCAATGTATTAGATCAATAGAGCATAATACATGATTCGACTAGAAATTATGTTTGTGTATCTAGTACATAACTTAGTGGGAGTGGATTGTGGTTAAATTTAGCCAGCAGAGTTGTTCAAATTCACGAGATAAGTACAAGAATTGGGTATGAACATTGAGTTGTCCAAGTGAAAATGGAATAATTGAAATAAAATAGCATGCTTTTGTGTATTAAATCATTGTTTGCATAGCATAAGATTATATGCTGGTGCTTAATTAGAAGCTTACATTAATTCTTTTAATGTATATTCTGCTTGTAGATCTGTAATACGTGGGGAGATCATGTTAATCTTCCAAAAGGAAAATTGAGGTAGGCATTTGTAGTAGAAAATATAGCAATTTTGTTACGCAAAATATGCTTAAGTGATGAGAATAAATGTAGACTGCTTCTCCTAGCTAGCGTCCCCCCTAGGTGTGTGTTTTCACTTGTTTTGCTTCTTTGTCACAAATGACACTATTTCGCTATATGTTACAGCTTTTCACTTTAGTCTGGTAACACATCTAATTCTCAAGGGACTACTCCATTTTAAAATGTTCACTTGAACTTGCTATGTATCAAACCTACAATTTTCCTCTTTACTGATGATGAGATTTTTTTCCTTATAATAGGCACTTAAAGGTCTGCCAGGCAAAATTAAAGTGAAACTAATTAGATGACCACAGAAAGATGTATTATTTAATGTTCAACCATTCATCATTTTTTGTAATTGTGCCTTTAGTTGAATCATATGTTATATTGCAATTTCAGCTGCTCTTACCCCTAGGAGCAACCGCTGACTATTCATTTGCCAATAATCAAGATTTTAAACAACAATTGAAATTTACTTGAGTATAGCTTTCTCATCCTAATGATTATTCAATTTGTGCTACTCCTGTTGGACGTTTGTTCTGTTGCTTCACTGAAACCTGTGTAGAAATGCTAATTATTTCCAGCCCTATTTTACTTGCTTAAGTAAGAAGAATGGTTTTACTTGTTCAGTAACATGCCATAACTCCTGCAATTAATTGAGAACTTTCTGTGTGATTTGATATTTGATTCGTAGACAGGAGTTGTGGTTACTGCCAGTATCATATATGAAATTATATAGAATAGCTCTGATTTTACTAATAATTCTGCCAGTTCATTTTTCTACCGACACTGATTGCATTTGATTGCGCTGAATACCGATATCCCATATGCAAAGGATTTCATATTGGGGTTTCCAAGAGTTTTCATCTCGGTAGAATGAAATGCTCTATTGTATTTATTGATTGCAAAGATTTCCCTATTACATTTACAGTTCATTTTCAAAACTTATTTATTAGCCACATGACACAGGTCTGGTTACACCGCTTCGCGCTATGGCGCGTTCCATCTGCTCGTGTAGTATATATTATCACAAACTCTCTCATAGCGAAGTATCTAGCCATCAAACAATTTGTAAGTACAAAGTCAAAACGACGGTATGATTATATGGAGCACAAATTATGTAAGCTATAGCTGTGCTCAACTCATGGTAGGGAAAATTATATCGGACTGAAAATTTTATCAGAGGTCAGCGATATGACTGGTAACCAGCAGTTACCAAAAATTTTGGACGAAAAATTTGAATTGAAATTTGAAAATTTGAACTTTTTTAAAGTTTTTTATTTTTTGAATTTTTTGGATGACTTTTGTTGAATCCGAAATTTTCACCTAATATAAAATTTACTGGTATGTGCCGCTAAAATTGATAACCGGTGGTTACCGACGAAATTTCGCCGATACAAATTTTCCGGACTCATGGTTGACACTGACCAGAGAAATACATCCTAGCTAGGACTAGGGCTGTAAACGAGCCGAGCTCGAGCAAGCTTGGTCTGTCAGGCTCGAGCTCGAGTTGGGGTCTGAGCCTGGATCTGAGCTCGAGCTCGGCTCGGTCTAAGCTCGAGTAGGCTCGAGCTCAGCTCGTTGAAGCTCGATAACAATTAAAATAATTTATTATGCACTATTTTTCAATAATAAGAAAATTTTAAGCTCGAGCTCCGCTCTAGTAAGCTCGATAATAGTCAAAATAATTCAAATATACACTAATTTTCAATAATAAGAAAAGCTCAAGTTCGAGTTCGGCTCGAGTAAGCTCGGTAAGAATTAATATGTATTACTATTTAAGTTCGAATCGAGGCTCGCGAACTATTCGAGCTCGGCTCGGTGAAGCTCGCGAGCTCGAGATCAAGCTCGAGTTCGGCTCGTTTAAAGTTTGAACTGAGCTCGAATCGAGCCTAAAACAAGCCGAACTCGAGTAGCTCGCGAGTTTCGAGCTTTTTTTACGGTCCTAGCTGGGACGTCGTTTAGTTATTGTGCTCACCTCAACGTCGTCCCCGTGCTCCACAGTGAGCCGCCACTCGCCACGGCCACTACCGAACGCCTCGCCGTTTCCGGCCCACTGCTCCCAGGCTATCACCTCCTCCTCGTCTGCGCCGGCGTACTCCATGGTGGCCACCCGGCTGCCGAACCTGATGCATTCCAGCACGCCGAAGCGGCGTGCGTACGAGCGCAGGTACTCCATGACCTGGTCGTGGTCCGGGAACACATCGGTGACGCCTGGAGGCCACGGGAAGTCCGTGAACTCGAAATATGACCGCGGCGTCTGCAGCCGCGTTGAGGCGAGCGTGCGCGCCCACACGCCGCCGATGGCATCCGCGTCAGCCTCGAACACCACCGGCCGGAATCCGCGCTCCAGGGCGTGTTTGCAAGCTGTGAGACCGCTCAGGCCGGCGCCGACGATGGCCACTCTCTTCTCCATTCTGAGTTAGTAGTCCGTCTATATATCTAGCCAGAGGGATACAATGTTAAATTCTATTAGGCTTCGCGGACTTTGGTTTGCTGGAAGTAAGGTTGCGTGGAATATCTCGGTACAATATTCTTAGAACTTGCAATGATAATTTTATCCATGCGCTTTGTATAAGTATAGGATGCAAGAGGTTAGTGTGCCTTTTATAGTAGTAGATTAGGGTATGAAAAAACTATCCGACGGGCGCGCATTTGTTAGGTAAGTCACGGTCCATTGGCATCGCGTCAGAATTGGAAACTCCTGCTTTGCCCGCTTCTTGTTTTTCCTTTTTAGATTTCTTTTTCTGAATGAAATTGCTAATCACGTGTTTGTTAGCGAGCAGAAGGTAAGCAAGTGGGCCTGTGTGCAATTGTGTCGTGATTTGCATGCATAGATGGTTTTTTTGGCTCATTAGTTGTGTCTCCTGATTTTTTTAATTATGTCGATACATTTTTTTCTGTTACATTTTTTTCTCTCCTGTGGCTGTATAATTTTCTTATCGGCAATAATACACGTGGTGTGTCCAGAGAGAGCATTCCATGTCAGACGCTTGACTTGAATCTGCACGCTTCAGTCCCTGCAATTCGCAAGCCATCTAGCCCGATAAGTGGACTTGCATGGGATGGCCCATCAACAACCTCATCAATCCAACGAAAGATACACACCATGATCCAAACGCGAATGCTCGTTTTACCACATGCCATTCTAAACTCACGCTAGTGGATTCGAGAAGAGGCCGCTGAGGTAGCCATGGCTTCTCTATCAGTACCGGATGTGGCATCCTTGAGCTCTGCATGATGCCACATAACCTCTACAAGCTCCACTGACACCCTGGTCATGGCCTCCGTGAGCTTCCACTACTACAGAAAAGGTCATCACAGACGGTTCGAAATCGTCATCACAGACGGTTTTGTGAACCGTCTGTATTTATGGTCGATGATAATCGAAAGTCATCACGAGCGGTTTTGAACCGTCGTGATTATCGACTATCACGAGCGGTTTTGAGTTAAAACCGTGCGTGATAGCTGATAATCCTGAGCAGTTTTGAGTTAAAAATCGTCTATGATAGCTGATAATCACAGACGGTTGGGAGTTAAAAACCGTCTATGATAGCTGATAATCACAGACGGTTTTGAGTTAAAAACCGTCTGTGATAGCTGATAATCACAGACGGTTGGGAGTTAAAACGTCGTGCGTGATAGTGATAATCACGCAGCGGTTTTGAGTTAAAACCGTGCGTGATTATCAGCTATCGCGACGATTTTAACTCCCAACCGTCTGTGATTATCAGCTATCACAGACGGTTTTTAATAAAAAACCATCTGTGATAATCCCAGATTATCGCAGACGGTTTTTAATAAAAACCGTCTGTGATATTCCAGTATCACAGACGGTTCAGCAATAAGAACCGTCTGTGATACTCCTTTTTCCCGCCACAAATACCATAGACGGCCTTCAAATTAAAACCGTCTGTAATAGTTTACATTACTGACGGTTTCACAAAACCGTCAGTGATTTGCCGTCTGAGCAGTGCGGTGAACAAGACACACTTACGGCAAGAGTGTGTTGGTAGTAGTCGGCGTTGTGGAGGAACAAGAAATACGAACACAAGCATAATAACACATTCGGATCTATTACGGGATAACAAGCTAACGAGCCCTTCATGGCACGGCGGTGCGGTTGAACAAGACACACTTACGACACTTACGGCAAGAGTGTGTTGTCCAACCACCCGTCGTGCGCGATGGAGGCGCTAGCTCATAGCGGAGGAGATGCATGAAGGAAGCACAACAACACATTCGATCGATCTATTACGAATAACAAGCTAACGAACCCTTCATGGCACAACGGTGCGGTGAACAAGACACACTTACGACATTTATGGCAAGAGTGTGTTGTCCACCGCCATTGTGTGTCGTGACGAGGCGCTAGCTCACAGCGGAGGGGAAGCTAGCTAGTGGATGAACTCACGCGTGACTAGTACCACTGGAAAGGTCGATGGGGTTATTAATAAGGGCTGAGTAGTGGGTGAAACTGCTGCCTGCCATTCGATGTGGAGAGAACGGACGGTCGAGATAGAAATCCTGGGTATTCGCCAATTATTGGTGACATGTGATTTTTAGAGACGCTTATTAACACGAACCGTCTGTGTTGTCCAGATTATCACAGACGGTTCGTATTAAGAACCGTCTGTGAAAGTTCATAGACGGTTCTTAATACAAACCGTCTGTGATGTTTCAATTATCACAGACGGTTCGTGTTAATAACCGTCTGTGAAAATATCACAGACGGTTGCGAGTATAAACCGTCTGTGAAAGTTTAATCACAGACGGTTCCGTATAAACCGTCTGTAATGTAGCGTCCAGTATAGCCTCTTTTGTAGTAGTGTCCGCCCCCAACATCAGCGCCTCCTATTGTAATTGGAAGTATTTTGCCAAATAAGGTTTGAGTAAAAATCATGAGACTGTGTTATTTCTTTAACATTATTTCTCAAAAGGTCATCGATCCTGATAGACTAGATACTTTGCAGACCGAGGTGGTGATGACTCTATGTCATCTTGAGATGTATTTTCCTTCGTCATTTTTCGATATCATGATCCATCTCATTGTCCACCTTGTGAAAGTAATAAAGATATGCGGCCCCGTGTTTCTACGTTATATGTACCCATTCGAGAGGTGTATGGAAATTCTCAAATCCTATGTATGCAATCGATCTCGACCGGAGAGTAGCATCATCGAAGGTTACGCAATCGAAGAGGTTATTGAGTTTTGCATTGATTACATGGCTCATGTCGAACCGATAGGTGTACCTTTATCTCGTAACGAGGGAGGCCAGAGGGTATCAGGACCATCGGAAGGAAAGCAATAACTCTGGATCTATATACGTATGCTCAAGCCCATTTCGCGGTTTTACAACACATGACTGAAGTGACCCCATATATTGAAGAGCACAAGGACATGCTACACCAAGAGAGTCCAAGCTAATAAGAGGTTTGGATCAAGAGACAACGCAACTGTCGGTTCAACGAATGGTTGAAGGTGTGATTGACTGGGAGATCATCAAGTGAAACGCTACAATGGTTGGCAAAAGAGCCAAAATTTATAATTGTGATATGGCAAAGATACGACATTAATGGGTACACATTTTATACAATAAATCAGGATAGAAAGAGCACAGTGTAGAACTCAGGTGTCTGCATAAATGCAGTTCATGCGCACATTAGTACCGCTGGCCCAAACTCGTATTATGGGCTTGTAGAAGAGATTTGGGAGTTTGACTACGTAATTTTCAAGATCCTTCTATTTTGGTGCCGTTGAGTCCAACTCCCACGGGGTGTAAAGGTTGACAAGTATAACATCACTACTGTGGACCTCGAATATGTAGGATACAAAGATGAACCATTCATACTTGCGAGGTAAGTTGCTCAAGTTTTTTTTATATAACTGACCCAGTAAATAAAAAGCGCCACATAGTTCTTCATGGAAAAAGAAGGATTGTCATAGTTAAGAATGTCGTGGATGAGGAAGAGTACAATCAATTTGACGAGTTGCCTCCATTTGGAGACGGCATTAGGCTTGAGGAAGAACAAGGCAATGAAGCAAGCTATATGCGTATCGATCATCATGAAGGGCTTTATTGAAAAGGAACTAGCCAAGTTTTATCAATGATCCTATACGGCGAATACCTATTTGGAAATTATTGCAATGTAATCATAAGTAAGAAACTCGACAAGTAATTATGAAACTATTTCATTGTAATTGATTTGGTAATTAAGAAATAATTACATTTATGATTATGCTTGCTTTTTTTCATAGGGCATGACTAGCATTTCCTGAGGCTAGCTGAAAAAAGCATTTGTTGGAACTATCACAGGCAGTTTAGTGGAACAAACTGTCTATGACAATACTATCACAGACGGTGCTATAATGGAACCATCTATGATATGTGGCATATCATAGACAATACTATAATGGAACTGTTTGTGGTAGTATTATCATAGACGGTTTTATAATAAAACTATCTGTGACAGTTCATCTATAAATATGCGCTGCTCGAGGCCGGCCGCCTCTCCTTCCTAACGTCGCCTGTCCTCCCGACTCCACCTCTCCCTCCTGATGTTGGCCGCCTCTCTCTCTCGACGCCTCCTCTCCTCCCAATGTCGCGTCTCCTCCCTAAGGTATGAATCCAAAATCCCATTGTGGGTTCGGATATTAGCTCGATGATGATATTGGTTTAATACTAAAATTGGATATTCAAATTTGAGCTCTAAATTATTACTTTTACTGTCATTTGTCAATCTTATGGTCTGTCACTTTCGGAATAGTTGCCTAATTTGTTTTGTAATCTTTAGTACTTCATAATATATGCTGCACTTGTTAGCTAATTTGGTTTGCTACCAAACTTGTTGAATTTGTGATTGTATTATTGGGAGTATATTAAGTTGACGTACTATCTTGTGATCACTACCTTTGCCTTCTTGCTGCCCGAAAGTTTAATTGATGAATTTAAGCTTGGTAGATAAGTAATTTGTTATTTAATAGCTCAAGGTTTGAATATCATTTGGTATACCCAATTAGTGAAGAGTATAGGCTATAGTAGCAGAACGGCCAAGATTAATTATTGTGTAACTACATTTGAGAGCACTAAAGTAAAATTTGATCTTTATGCTAATTTTAGTTGATTCCCCTGTTCTTGAGAATGCTCTTTATGCTCACTTCAGCAGTCAGCATGCTTCCTGCTTTATGTTTATGCTTTTAATGACATGGTAGAATTACATGTTTATATGCAATTTTTCATTTATATACTACTGCAAATGTGCTTTGATCATATTTAATTATGCTAGAATTAAATCTAAATATATACATTAATACAAGATGAGGAGGATTTCGTGTTATTTCTATAAGATCTATTTGGAATGTCATTTTACCCTTCCAAAGGGACCTTTTAGCAATAATATATGCCAAATAGACCTTCAAAGGGCATGAACTAAATTACACACTTCAGTGTGTCAGGTTCTATGAAGTATGTTATGGCCGTTATCCCAGCACGCAGCATAATGAGGAGGAAGAGATTGCGGCCATAACCAACTTCATAGAACTTAAGGCACTGATGTGTGTCATTAGCTTCATAGAACATTGTTTACACTCATAGCTCACTGTAACTAGTTTTTTCTTGTAAGAGAGATGACATCCACACAGTCATCGTCATCGTCATTTAGGTCTGACGCTCTAAAAACCGGAGTAACTAAGCATGACAAAGAAGTATCAAAAAGGCTAGAGGGCCAAATGACCATCATGGTGGTCTCTCCAGATGGGGTCCCTCTACAACTGAAGAAAACAGCGGCATCATTCCAGACTACATGCAGGATAATTGGAAGACAATGGGTCCTCATTACCGTAGCAAGATGGAACGATTTGACAAAGGTTCAGAAAAATCAGTTGTGGGAGGAAATAACAAAGTCGTTCGAGATCCCAGTAGAAATGTAGGACTTGTGCAAGGCAGGCGCTCCTCGCAATGGAAAAAGCGTGGAAGAACTTCAAGAGCATGCTTGTCATGTAGTATGTGGCCAAGGATCACACACCCTTCACGAGGTATCATTTCGTGTCGCCAGAAACATAGGAGGCCTTTGTCCAGATGAATACGACGACCAAATTTGAACAACAAAGTATGGCGCACAAGGATTTCTTGGCACAAAACACTAACCCTCACATTATGATATTAGGGGATGCTGTCCACACATTCATCTAGTGGTCTAAGAGGGAGATCGCCTTGGACCCGTCACATCAACTCTCGTGGCTCCACCTCAAGCTTTTTATCAGAAGCCCGTTGCATCGACTCCTGTGGAGATGGCACTAAAAATGTATCGCAAGCAAGGCACCAAGGCCCAACCGAAGAAGATTAAGGCACCTCCGAAGCAATTGAAGTTCATTCTCGGAGTGTCGTTGGTCTCCGAGTCACAACTACCCAGCTTGGACTCGTTTGCAGGACATTGCATACTTAGTACATGCAGAGGTCTAACATTAAGCTAAACCGGTAGCGTGGATTCACTGTGAGAACACGGAGGCACATTTTCTCCATGACTCAGGTTACTTCGTCGTGACCTTTGAAAACTTATTCTTATTATTTGACCTCGACGAACTTGACGCATCACTTCTACGATGCTGGACACTATAAGTGTACTGTACAATCATTTTTTACATTCACGTAATATCGATAAATATCATAACTCATTACTTATGTATAGATCCATGATCCAACAAGTCCAACGACGGCAAGAACCGATGAGTTTCCTCGACCCACACTTGGTCTCTGAGCAATCCATCAATGATAATGCATTCTTTGTCCAAGATTACATAACGAGGGGATTGTTTGCTCACAATGATAAGGAGTACATGATGGTATTCTTCAACCAAGGGTAAGTGTTTCACTAGTTGCTATACGAATTCAATTGTAGCAATTTATATGCAATATGAACTAAGGATTAATCACTATGATGACATAACATGACTACGGGTCATTGGATTCTAATCGTGATTGTACCAAAGTGGAGCAAGGTAATATACCTTGATTCCTTACTTAGTGGCAACCACGACTTCACTCGTGTGCAATAAGCAATTGACAGGTAAATTCATTTCCAGCGTCATACTGCAACACAGGATGTGATTTCCGATACCCTCTACAACACAACGATCATATATCACACTTCGTTATAATACCTCTACAACTGACAATATCTATGTATGTAATTCTATTTTTGTAGTGCTACTAGCAGCTACAGGGCAACGTATGTGGATTCTAAGTTTGCCACCATATGCAGGAAATTATGGACGCTAAGACGAATGATCCAGATGTTTGTCAACCTATCAATAATTATTTTGTGATTTATCAATATATATGTTAATGACTTAATGCTACTCCTAGCGACAGTGCGTGGAATTCATAAAAGTGCAATCGATCTTGGTAAACTCGCCGAAATTCAAGGAAATCTCTCCCAATTCTTGACAGCGGAGGTCATAAATAACACTAGAGAGTTCCACCCCGGCAATGGTGATTAGATGTTGAAACATTAGATACAATTATAATCATTTAATTGTGCTTAGTCAAAAAATTCATTCAATTGTACTTTATTCAATTGTTTAATTTATTTGTCAGATCTGTATAACGATCGTCATTTGCTATATATGTGATCTGCTTACATTGTTTAATTCATTTGTGAGATCCGTGTAATGATTATTCTGTGCTATATATATGCGATCTTCTTACTTATTTTGAGAGGGCTTGGCTAGCATTTCCTGAGGCTATCTGAAAAACAGAAAATAATGTAGCTTTTGAAATAGCTATCAAACCGTCTATGATATATAGATATCATAGACGGTTTCTAAAACAAACTGTCTGTGATATGTACAATATCACATATCATGTTTAATACAAACCATCTGTGATATGTACGATATTATAGACGATTAATATCAAAAACCGTCTATGATATTCTACAATCACAGACAGTTGTTAAAAACATCAGTCTATAATATATACGATATCACAGACGATTAATATAAAAAACCATCTGTGATAGTGGAATGTCACAGATGATTTTTCAAAAAAAAAATTGCATGTGTTTCAACTATCATACATGGTTTGGGAGTCGTCTATGAGAACAACCTATTATATTGACATATAAATGCAAATGGTTTAGAAACCGTCTGTGATGACGGTTTTGAACCGTCTGTGATAACACCATCTGTAGTTGTGCTGGCAAGCTTTGCGCCTCTCCACTGTCATTATGCCCGATCCCTCCTCCAGTATGCTTGTTGCAAGCGTTTTTTTTAATTTTGTTGCAATAATTTTCTCAAATTGTTGCATGGGGTGTTTTATTTTATTGTAGTTTGTCTTTGCAAATGTTGTAGTAAAAGAAAATTTTATTGCAATTGGGTTGTGGATTTGTTACACAAGAATTTTTTTGGTTGCAGTAGTTTTGCTAGATTGGTGCATCGTATTTGTTGTAATAGATTGTTGCAACCACGGTGCATTTCGTTTCATGTTCATCATATTGATGTTGTATCTCATTGTAAATTTGTTATATATTCAATTGTTTGTATGATCTACCTCGATTTGTTGTAGATTTACCTCAGTTGTTACATCTTTGTAAAAACAATGTTGCATCAGTTATTATCCAATGTTGCATCAGTTATTAAGTAGAAGGAATATCGATCCCTCACGTAGGGCAAAATGGAAATGAAGACTACATGTTAAGAAGCTGTTCTAGCTTCTCGAAGAGAGAGAGAGAGAGAAGCTGTTCTAGCTAAGTAGTAATCGAAATTCTAGTTGTTCAGGATATATATCCCACTTCCCATCAGGAAACAGGAACCAATAATAGTTTGTTTTCTCCTTTGGCTCTAGACGTCAAAAGTTGATCTTTTTCTTGCAACAATCCAGACGCCAATTGGAGTCTTGGAGATAGACCTCTGAAGTCGGAACTCATTCAAGTCGCGCGCGATCCACACTGCCCACCTAATTTTCCATGAAAGGCGACAATGATCTGTCTTGGAACGATGTAAATTATTGAACGAGATAACGTCGATCTTTGAACGGATGACTACATGCACAGAAACCTTGTAGCCTTATACAACAGAGGTACAGTGTACGGATAGTCAGTCGAATGGGGCGTTAGGGACGCAGAGAATATCTGATGCTTTCTATGCTTCATTTCTCCAAATATAGTACAAATGGTGATAAAAATTTCCAACTTCAGATTCAGTGGATAAGTATGAGATTTTAATAGGATGCTTCTTTGATACTACAGATTCAGTGGATAAGTATGAGATCTAGTTGCTATGATAGATATCCTTATCCATTTATCTTACAACTTCTAGTTTGTTGCATGTGAGTCTGCCAATAACTGCTTTCTCCTAGGCTCACACCCCATCTCTCGGCACAATTGGCCGTCGTACATCATGTTGACAGATACAACGCAAGATCGACGAAGTAGTCACGCGAGTAGCGCTTCATGTATTCGTCCTATTCCTTTTAGACCACGTGGCTAGGTCTAAAATATTTTTGTGATAAATAATTGATAACGGTTAATTTGTGATGATAAATAATTGATGATTTTGTTAAGCAATGTTATGCGAGACGTGTGTAGACTGATGTTGGTCAAGTTGGAACGAACTTGTACAGAAAAAATGTTTTTTGATCTTTGCATGTGCAGGTTGAGCATAGAGGCAATAATGGTCGGTGACGAGGTGGACCGGGATGTGACTTCCCATTTTTGGGCTTGTCCCTTTTTCCTTGTTTTGTTTTGGCTTGCTAAAAATCTAGTTTGAAAATTTAGATTTTGAGTTTAATTTAAAAGTATAAAAAATCCTTTTCTCTTGACCAATTTCCCCTCCTTTTTCAGCCCAAGAGAAACTCATTTTCGCTTTGTTTTCCGGGTGGGCCAAATCCCTCTCTTCTTTTCCTTTTCTTTTCCTCCTTGCCGGGCCAGCCTGCCTTCCTTTTCTTTCCTCCCTCGGCCCGTTTCTTTTTCCCCCCTGTCGCTTGGGCCTTCGGCCAGCCCAGCCCGACATCTCCCTCGTCTTCCTCCTCCCGACGCCTCTTCCTCTCACTTCCTTTGCTCGATCCGACAGAAAACCGCGGCGGCGCCCCTGGTTTCTCCTCTCCTCCACTGGCGCCGTAGCCCCGTGGCGGCGATTTCCGCCCCTATGCTGTAGCTCCCCGCGTGTCGCTCCTCCGTTTGCCGCCATGGCCAGCTGCCGAAACCACCCCGGGTTGCTGTCACCTGCAGGCCTTTACTCGCCAGTCAAAAGGTGATCTTCTCTCCGTCTTCAATGGCCTCTTTGAGTGCCTGTCACCTCCTGCCTAACCCGCCAGCGCCTCCATGCAACAACGCCACCCCGTGGCCTCCCGCCGCGACACCGTACCCGATTTTCAAATGGCCGCACTGTGTCGCCCTTCCTCGTGCGCCATTACCCCTCTAGAGTGCGATGAGTGCACCTGACAGCCATCCCTTCCCTCCGCCCTAGCCAGCGCTGGCACCACCATGTCTACCTGGCTCGGTGCGCTGCGGAGAGGGGGAGGAGTAAATGCCACGCCTGCCATCTACTCCTTTGCAGCTATAAAAGGAAAACGGGCGCCAGAAGTTTACTTCACCTTTTCCCCCTCCCCACTTCATTTCCCTAACCAAAAATCGCCAGCAAACAATTCTTCCCCGTCTCCAATCGCCTTCCGTCGCCACCGCTCCCAAGGGTCCCCGGTCGATTCATTGCGGCCGTAGCATCCTCAACACGCCAGGAAGCCAGTCGTGCCGACCAATTGGAGGATTGCTGCCTCGTCTGCCCCGACGCCGACCAACCTCCACCGCGGTTTGAGCTCGCCAACGCCAGCCCCCTCCACGCCTTCCCGAACCCCGCTCTCTGCACCGGTGAGCTTCAGGTTGCTCCTAGAGGCTCCCCTACCATTTAATTGCATTCTCGTCGCAAGATTCGCCGTCCCGGGAAACCCCTGGCTCCGCCACCGCCTGGCTCACCACCGGTAGCTCTCTGGCCGCCTCAGGTCGATTCAAACCGCCATCGAGTGAGCACGGGGTCAAGCAGCCCATTTTGGGCGTCTTCCCGCACGACCATGGCGCCTCTCGCCGCCGGCCGACCTCGCCGTCGCTCGGTCGGAGGAGCTCTGTTCCCGCGCGACCAACCACCAGTTAGCCGTTAACCGTTGTGGTTAGTCAGCGCTGGTGAGCCGCTGACCAGTGGGCCTAGAAGAGTTTAAATCATAATGTTAGACTGACAAGTGGACCCCACTTCCATTAAAAACACTGTTAAGACTAGTTTATAACTCTGAGTCACTGACAAGTGGGCCCCTCCACTGTTTGCACAGTACCTCGGCCGCACCCGTTAGCCTCTGGCCTTTTTACCAAAAAAAAAGAAAATGAATTTTGTAAATAAAACTGTGGGACCCACATGTCAGAGAGGGAATTATCTCTCCTCTTTTATTTTTGGGATTTTCCTGAAAATAGAACTTCAGAGAGCTCGTTCTTCCTCGTCGTAACTCCGATTTAAGTGAACCTTATTTCTAAAATTGTCTAAATTCAAGACCTTTATGATGGTTTCGGTTTGGTTTAATTTTGAGTTCATTTGCTTATTATTTTATGCTTATTTGTTCTCTCTGTTTGTGGTATGTTGTTTCGGTTCTCCCCGTTCGAGTAGAATTCGAAGCCAGCCCTGAGCCACAAGACGATCTGCCTCAGGACCAGCAAGATCCTCATAACTTAGACCAAGGTGAGTCTACATTTTGATCATTTTGTTTCTATGTTTCATGAAAATTATCTTTATTTAAATTACTCAACCCGCATGCGTTATTTCATGTACAAAATATGTGAACTATAAGGTAGTTACCACCCACCTGAAAATCCAAAAATAATTTACCTCCTTTGGCATCTGATAACCCATGTTCCTTGTCGCCATAAGTAATATTGCTATTATTCCGAGTAGTTATAAGTCTTAACTTAATTGCTACGCTAGTCCGATCAAGTCTAGGGCTAGTTGCTCTGATCATCAATCTTTAAAGCATAAGATCTTGTTTTGGGACAGTCATGAGATGTACGTGGCTGAGTAATTTGCTAAAACTATTTTATGCTTCTCAAAACCCTAAAAACTTGCTATACCAGTCCGGGCGGATGGTAAGAGTGGCTGGTGCCGATGTCGCACGAGAATTTGTGGTTTGCGGAATGAACCGCCTGGACAAATTAAGGACTGAATCTTGTGATGACCTCCTTGTGTAAAACAGTACAACCACAAATCTATATAGGTACGACCTAGCTAATTAACTTGCAAAGGTTTAGTTCAGATAACACCAGTGGTAAGTGGGTGCTAGGGTATACTGGTTTACTCACAGTGGGATATAGGGGCTTACTGTACCCATACGGTGCAAGAGGGGGCTTCTGACTGTGGTGGACTTAACCCTTCAGCGGTGAAACCTCAGCTGGTGGTATCTAGCTAAATCGGGGTAAGGTAAAGGCTTTGTGATAAATTATCTGGGCCTCATGCCTGAGGAAGTGTGTTGGCTATTAAGATGATTTATCTCTTGTGGGTAAAGTGTACGACCTCTGCAGAGAGTAAACTATTCGAATAGCCGTGCCCACAGTCAAGAGCGGACATGAGAACTCCCTTGAGTTAGTTCTATTTTAAAAACTTTTGTGGGTGGGAAGAAAACTGGTTGGGGGGAAGTACTCCAGTGTTAGTATGGATTGCCCAATCTAAAACCTAGCATAGGTGGATGGAACCAACACCATTATATACCTAGTGCACAAATTTAAATTCTTCAAAGCATGTCTTATTAAAAATGCTAGAACTTAGGATTTGTAATTATAATATTTGCAACTGTTGCTTTGCGCAAATAAAAGAACCTAAGCCACCCTTATGTAAGCCTCGCATACAAGTATTTGCATGTTGTGTGTTGCCTCGCAGAGTACGGTTGTGTGTGCTCACCCTCGCTCTCTACCCCCCTTTTCTCCAGAATTCGCAAATCAAGGGCAGTACGAGTTCTACCAGGACCAAGCTGAAGAAGTAAATGAAGATGGTGCTAGTTAGATTAGGTTCTAGCATCTCCCCACAGTGATGAGTCCCCCTCTTTTGCTTCCGCTACTATCGTATTGTGTACTGAACTTATTTGGCCTGATGGCCCCTTTTGTAACACTTGTCCCTATATGGGCCATGTACACTCTGGTATTGTAATATTATGGTCTGTACCGTGTATGAAATGAACCAGCAATATACCTGTGAGCACTATCTACTGATACAGAGAATAGTGCAATGTTTTCACAGAGAGTTCTAGGTTGGTCTAAACCCAGGGTCTGACACGGGACTAGGATAGGGAGATCCGAGGTTCGGACTGTCAAGAACGTCACGAGATGGTCGGGCTCATGCTTGGGGCGTATGGAGATCAAAGGTGGATGATGCGTGGAGAAGCTACGGGATGTGCGGTCCTGGAGGTTTCGACACGTGACGCGTTAGAAAAGTTGGAATTTTGAAAAAACCGTGTTAGGAAGGGTTTCGGGTCCCTTTGCTGTTGGAATTGGATTAGAATTCATGGGCTTAGGCTCAGCCTATGTTTTTGGCCCTAGACTATAAATAGAGATGGGGTTAGGGGCTAACCCTGTGGCTTTTGGGCTAACCCTGTGGCTTTTGAAGAGACTAATTTCGTGTTAGAATTTAGGGGTGCCAGAAAAGCACTTTGTAGCTACCATGAATTAGAAATAAGATTACAGATCGGTTTTGGAAAAATTGCGATGGCTCGTCCTTCTTTGCGTCATCCTGGTTTCGTCGTCTCGGTTTCCTAATCGCCATCTCACGCGTGGAAAGAAATCACGCAACACCGAGACACGTTGTCGCACGTCCGCTCATAAGAACTCATCCAAGCCATCAAGCGTGAAGTCAGAACATGCATGTGCACAGTTTCTTCGTTTTCTAATTAAAATTTGCGAGTTTTTTAATTCGTATATATTATCCTTTTTCCTGGTTTTTTGATTCCTCGGTATTCTCTATGCATTGATCTCTATCTATATATTTTTTGTGCTTACATTTATGAATTAGTTTGAATTAAAAATCAATTAAAAGATTATGTAAAAATCGTGCTACTTCTGATGCATCAGCCTGCATCGATTTTTTCGGTGCTATAGTAGATCGCTACTGATGCGATTACTACGATGTCGCTATAGTATACGCTACATAATCTGATATTGTTGCAGTGCCAAAAAAAATGCCTTGTTTTGTTTTCTGTTTTTTTGTTATTTTTATTTTTCAGATTGAACAATTAGAAGACATAAATTTTGAGAAAAAGTTTTCGCTGTGCTCTGCAATCATTCACCCCCTCTGATTGCCATCGACAATACTAAGTGGTATCAGAGCAGGTTATAATGGCATCAGATCGGGATCGCTTTTCAGGTAAGCCACCGTTTTTGATGGATCAGATTATCTTTATTAGAAGACGCTTATGGAGGTTTTTCTTCAAGCACAAGGTAATTCTATCTGGCAAAAGGTTGAAAATACATATGAAGTGCCTCCTGTTGTTAAAACTGAAAATTTCTCTGATGTTGAAGCAAATGGTAAGGCTAGAAATATCTTATTGCAAGGTTTAAGTAGAAAACGAGTTTGTTAGGATTGCTCACCTTAAACCTGCAAATAAAATCTAGACCACTCTAGCGGATTATCATGAAGGATCTAAATCTGTTGAAAGCGTGCATCAGATTCAATTCAAAAAGGAGTATTCTAAATTTGATATGAAACCTGGAGAATCAGTAGATGATCTTTTTGATCGCTTCAATAAAATTGTTAGTGATTTGAAATGAAATCTGTTGATGTCACATATTCTGATTATGACAATGCTCGTCAAATTTTGAATACTTTGGATATATCTGTTTGGAATGTGTTAGTCACTACTATCAATCATTCTGTTAATATGGAAACACTCATTTTGTTAGTTACTAATTGATTGCTAATTGACGGATCCTAGGATGGACACATATCCTGTCGCAATTCATAAGAACCATTTTGTTAGTTACTCCATAGATATAGCTTATGCATGCATGCCAATTAAAAACACATGCAAAAAGGAGTTGAACCTGTAGAGAGGAACAATACTAGATGGGGAGCCAGCAACGATGTCTCTGAACAAAGGTGATGTGAACATCTCCTTGAGCTTTTTATCTCCCTTGTATCCGGTGGCGAAGATCACCATGTCGCTCTTTATCTGTGCAGATTCGCCTACAATCACACCTTCTTTGTAGAAGCTGAAGTCCTTTGCTTTCTTCAGAATAATGCTTCCTTGCTCCACCTTGTTGTAGAATTTGTCTGGCATAGGGATGCAAACGGAGCGGATACGGACGGATATTGCTCATTCCGTATCCTTTTCCATATTTTTTGTCAGAGTCGGAGTCGGACACGGATAGTGCCGGATACGAATACGGATGCGGATATTCTTGGTCACGAATACGGTGCGAATACATGCCGCTCCGAATACGGTTAGTTTCGATCACAAATATTTAATCGGATAATGCGCGAAAGCAAATTTCACATGGTAACGGAGACAAATTAAGCGAACAACGTTGCAATAGCCACTGAAACAAGCAATCTTATATAAATAAATGATGATACATTTCAAGAAGAGTCGGAGATCCCACCTGACCGGCGGAGAGGCTAGGTATCCGACTCCGTTTACGTATCTGGTAACTATCCGGTAACTATCCGGGTAACTATCCGGTAACTATCCGGAAAATATCCGGATAGTTCCGTATCTGTCGGATAATACTTTTTCCAAATCCGTTTCCGTATCCGACAAAAAATATCTGAATCCGTTTCCGTATCCGACAAAACCTTCGGATATCCGAAAATTTGCTCCGAATTAAAACGAACGGACGGACGGTCGAAAAATATCAGCTCCATTTGCACCCCTAGTCTGGCATTATCGCAATCAAGCATGAGCTAACAGCTTGAAAGCTGTGTTCCAGCATCATGCCATGCTTCTTCATTGGCAAACTTACACCGCATCTCAGAGGTATGTAGGTCTGCCAAACTCTCACAGTAGCCGACGATTGCTAATAGAGGGATCCTAGGTGAAACAACCATAAAATTCAAAAGTTTTGAATTCTTTTTGTATCTTTGTTTGAGTTCTCAATTCCTTCCCAATTTGGCAATTTTCCTTGAGTTTCCACCTTTCCTCTTTTGCCTCCCCGCCTTCCTCCTCTTGTTGGTGCCTCTAGCGAAGCTGCCTTCGCCACCGCCTCCCTGTTCCCGGTTCCATGCGCCTGGCTGTCGCCGCTTGAAGTTGCGGCCGCACCACCCTCTCCCGTTCACACCCGCGCTGCTCTGAGCTGAGGTCGTGGCCCCACTTGCCAGTCGTCCAATCCTCTACCCTCTCCCTCGTTTTGCGTGCTATCTGGCTCACTCGCTCTCTCTCGCCGCAACACACCGCCTCCCTCGGCCGACACGCGCACTCTTTGCCTGGGGATGGCAATCGGACGCGGTGGGTATAGGTAGTGCTTGCCCATACTCGTACCCGCGACCCGATATACGTCCACGGGCATACCCGCGAAGGACGACGGGTGAAGAACCTCGCCCATACCCGTCGCCCGCGGGTACCCGTCACTTGTGGGTATGCCCGTTTACCTGTGAACTGAGAGTCACCATCTGAGAGTTGAACTAATGACAGATAAGCTTTAAACAAAACTTGCTTAACCGGTTGTCATTAATAATTTACCCATTAACACATAATGGAGAAGTTAGATGACAATCCGATTGCACATGAGTATATATAAACTACGCAAGCCATATATACTCAAGAATGTAGTTCAAAGTAAAAATCCCAAATATGCATATTAAAAGAAGTATGGATCAATACTCATGAAATTCCAAAATATAGAGAGAGCTCCCCCTAAATGTGTGCATACAAGTGTATATACTGAGGATATATGCACATATTCATTTTGAACAATTAGTGGAGTTCAATCTATATTTCAGATATAAGGAATGTATTAGTATATAAGAGAAAGTGATTATGAGTATCCAAGCAGATCCGTGCGGATCTTACTGAGAACGATCGTGGCCTTGGATCTGCGCAAGAGGGAGCATGACTTCCCGCCGTGTACCGTCACTAGCTCCGAGGTCATCACCGACATCCTCGTCCTCAAGATATGGACGCCGCCGCCCTTTGTGCCGTCGATCTGCTAGAGCGTGGCTTAAATTGGGGATGGGGAATTAGGAATAGAATAGTATGAGACGAGGGGTTTGTTGAAAAAAATGTTGAATGTGTGTGGGGGATTTTCGCAAAAGACGAGACAAATGTAGCATGAGCACACAAAGGTAGCCGTGTGCATAGTATATGTTGCCATATATGCTAATTAAGCGGGAATTCACGATACATCAATCCAGCCGCTCGTCATTTACAGGCGAGTACTAGCATGCAGAATATATAAGTAGTCCCAGATATATAGCAGGGTGGGTTTAAGAGCATGGGCCAACAAGCTACTAGCACAGGGGCTAGCTAACCAAGCAAGCAGCAACAGATCCATCCATGCGCCGCCACCCTTCGTGACTGGGGGGAAATGAGCGAGGCGTTCTCATTCTGGGCCTTTTCTGGATAGATGACATGCTTTCGGCCGGGCCTTTTCTGCTCGGAGGCCGACAGAACCGATATTACGTGAATTTCAGTCCGAAATTGTTTTCCCTGATTGTCCGACATTGCTGCTTATTGCTTAACCACTCCGTTCCGTTCTCTCTCGATTTAAGGAGGAGAAGAAGAGATGCAGAATGTGATTTTTTTTAAATAATCCAATTTTTAATTAAAATTACAGAAATATATCCGTGTAAAATTTTTTTTTACAGGAATTACCTCTAGTCGTTGAACTGTTGGGCTACTAGAACCTGTCACCGAACGACCGCGTGACACGGAGGTTATCCGTAGGCCGTTGGGCGACATAATTGCAGTCGTCGAGCGATCAAACGACTTGGACCTGTTAAAGTATACTTGTACAAACATGTTAATCTCATATATGCATTTGTTATTATCATCAACACATTATAAAATTATTTGTCATTAACACCACAATCAACTTAATCGGAGCTTGATCTTTCAGACGGTTCATAGGGAACCATCTGTGCTGTATTATCACAGACGATTTTATAAAGCGTGACAGTGTACCGTCTGTGATAGGCAACTATCAGAGGCGGTTCATATGAATAACCGTATGTGATATTATTATAGACGATTATTTATACAAACCGTTTGTGATAGTGGCGGACATCATAGGTGGTTTAACCATTTGTGATAGTTCACAGGCGGTTATTAATAGGAACCATCTGTGATAGTTTTATATCACAAACGGTTGGTGGTTGGAACTGTCTGGGATACTCCGCGTTATTAAATAGTAAGCGTGGTATCGACAAATCTGTCTTCATTGCGCTGCATTGAAGGAGGCGGTCAACTTTGGGGAGTTTCGTGAAAACATACCGCCTATAGATTGATTTATTCTTGGTGATTGGAGGTTAGTATTTGCTTCTAATAACTTATATGCCTTGTAATAGCTAGAGAGAGATGATAGCTAGGTTTTTAGATCTAGCTAGCTAGGTTTAGAGAGAGATGGTAGTTTGCTCTAATTTAAGAATGGGTCAGTACTCGTAGTTTACTTCAATATATTCTTCTTGATATTTTTTTCAAGAATATGTGGCTAGCTAATTAATTTAGATATGGACAATTTATTATATGGTGAATGACAGTTATGTGTGTAAGTAGTTAGGCTGATTAGCTATAGTAGCATTAGTCATCTAATTTGACACACATTTGTTAGATGTGTAGCGTGGATGGACCGAAACTAGATGTACGTTGAGATCCATGTGAGTGAACAGTATATTAATGGCGTGTCTGCTTTTAGAAGAGTGACCGAGCTGGATATGTTGAAGAAAGGGATAGAATATATGTATTGTCCATGCATTGATTACGATAATCTGAAGATATTTACCAATTCAGCATAGATCGAATCTCGCTTGATTTGAAGGGGTTTCAAAACGGGGCATATATGTTGGACTAGTAATGGTGAAGAGAAGATTATACAGGAAGATAGTTATAAGATCGTCGAGGGAGACAACTATATGCTGGTTGTAGACTGTGCTTTTGATGAGGATAGGTCGCAGGATGACAATCTGCATCGATTACATGGCTCAGATTGAACCGATAAGTGTATCTCTATCTCGTCACGAGGAGAGGCTAGAGGGTATCGGGGCCATCGGAAGGAAAGCATTAACTCTGGATCTAGATACATATGCTCAAGCCTATTTCATGGTTTTACAACACATGACTGAAGTGACCCCATATATTGAAGAGCGAAAGAACAGGCTACGCCAAGAGAATCCAGGCCAATAAGAGGTTTGGATCATGAGACAATACAACCGTCGGTTCAACGAATGATTGTATTGTTGGGAGTATATTAAGTTGATGTACTGTCCTGCGATCATCACTACCTTTGACTTCCCGCTGGCCGAAAGTTCAATTGATGAATTTAAGCTTGGTAGATAAGTAATTTGTTATTTAATAGCTCAAGATTTGAATATCATTTGGTATATCTAATTAGTGAAAAGTACAGACTAGTAGCGGGACGGCAAATATTAATTCTTATGTAACGACATCTGAGAGCACTAAACTAAAATTTGAGCTTTATTCTAACTTTAATTGATTCCCCTGTTCTTGAGAATGCTCTTTATGATCATTTCAGCAGTCATCATGCTTCCTACTTTATGTTTATGCTTTTAATGATATGTTAGAATTACATATTTATATACAATTTTTGTCATTTATATACTGCTACAAATGTGCTTTGATCATATTTAATTATGCTGGAATTAAATCTAAATATATACATTACTACAAGATGAGGAGGATTTCGTGTTATTGCTTCAAGATCTATTTGGAATGTCATGTTACCCTCCTAAAGGGACCTTTTAGCAATAATATATGCCACATAGATCTTCAAAGGGCATGAACCAAATTACACACTTCAGTGTGTTAGGTTCTATGAAGTAAGTTACGACCGTTATCCTAGTGCGTAGCATAATGAGGAGGCAGAGACTGCGGTCACAACCAACTTCATAGAACTTGAGACACTGGTGTGTGTCATTAGCTTCATAGAACTTTGTTTACATTCATAGCACACTGTAATTAGTTTTTTCTTATAAGAGAGATGACATCCGCACAGTCATCATCATCGTCATCTAGGTCTAATGCTCCGAAGACTGGGGTAACTAAGCGTGACATAGGAGTATCGAAAAGGCTAGAGGGCCGAATAACCATCATAGTGATCTCTCCGAATGGGATCCCTCTGCAACCAAAGAAAGCAGTGGCAGCATTCTAGACTACCTGTAGGATAATTGAAAGACAACGGGTCCTCATCACAGTAGCAAGGTGGAACAATTTGACAAATGTTCAGAAAAATCAGGTGTGGGAGGAAATAACAAAGCCATTCAAGATCCCAGCAGAAATCCAGGGACTTGTGCAACGGCAGGCGCTCCTCACAATGGAAAAAGCGTGGAAGAATTTCAAAAGTATGCTTGTCACGTAGTATGTGGCTAAGGATCGCACACCCTTCATGAGGTATCCTTTCATGTTGTAGGAAACATGGGAGGCCTTTGTGCAGATGAATACGACGACCAAACTTGAATAACAAAGTGCGGCGCACAAGGCTCTGCAGGCACAAAACAATAATCCTCACAGGCTTGTTGGCTCTATTCCCATTGACGCTGGATGGGGGACGGTGTATCTATGGTTGTCAGGGATACTGGTGCGCGATGCCCAACTAGAGACTAGTTTCGTGAAGGTCCAGGTGGACATGATTAATGATGTTTTCCTGACCATCCCTCTTGAGAAGCCCCCAAACGAAGAGATTATGATATAGGGGATGTCTTCCACACATTCATCCAGTGGCTCAAGAGGAACATCGCCTTGGACCTGTCACATCGGCTCTCGTGGATCCACATCAAGCTCTGCTTCAGAATCCCATCGTATCGGCTCCTATGGAGATGACGGTAAAAATGTATATATGTATGTATGTATGTATATGTATATATGTATGTATATATGTATATATATGTATATGTATGTATGTGTGTGTGTATAGGACGCTGAAATGGGACACTATGGTGTTCTGGGTACCAAACCTTCTTGTCTTTGGATTTCTTTTAGATGTGTGCAAGTGCAATTGTATATAATATATTATACATGCTAAATCAATCATGGATGGAAAGTCTTAATCATGGAGTCTGGGCACCATGGTGCCCCCGTTATTTATACTACATATATATAGTTGTTATTTATACTATATATATATATATATATATATATATATATATATATATATATATATACACCTCGATTTGTTGTAGATTTATCTCAGTTGTTACATCTTTGTAGAAAAATGTTGCATCAGTTATTATCCAATGTTGCCAGTATTATTTTCAAGTGTTGCAATGTAGTAATATCAAAACTTATTTGTTTTGGATATTTGAATTTGTTTCAAAAACGTAGCTAAGATCCAAATTAATGGCTTTATGCAATTTCGGTGAGAAGATGATATTTTTCTCAAGTTTTTTATTTGTCATTGTGTTGTTATTAGTGTATTTTGTTGCACACGTTGAATAAAATTGTTGCGCATATTGTCTAAAAATATTTGCGTTGGAACATATGATAAGAGTATTCCCATGGTACGTCTAGACGCTAGCAACACCTTTTTTTATTATTATTGTCTGTTTAACTTTTCTTTTTGCCGGCTTTATTCGTGTTCGGATTGAGGGTTTTCAATCTCCTGTTGAAAGTTAATCTCCCGTGGTTGGCTCTGTTTTACGGCGAGAATGGAACTTGTGGCCCATGTGAGCGTTTCCCAAAAAGGGTAAGTTAAGACTACTCGTTAGGAATGATCGTGGCGATCAGGCGCATATTAGCACTTCTCCCTTAGTTAGATTAGTGCTTTCTGTGATGATATTCAAACGGATGTGGGCTCTATCATTGAATATTGTGGTCGGTCGAACATTGAATATTGTGGTCAGGTTGTCTTTGCCTTAGGTTAAAAAAAACTAGCTTAGCTAAAGTCATATTTGTATTGGATTTTAAAAAACAAAAGTCAATAGAAACGACCAGTTTTTCGAAGTGGTTTCTCCACTCCTCTCACTACTGTCTCGCATCGGGATAAGACCGGGGGGGGGGGGGTGTCCATAAGTGCACCACGCACTCTACTCCTCTTGCTTCTGTTATGCGCACACATCTCTCCCTCACTTTTCCCACCGCTTGCACTCTCCTTCTTAAAGTCATATTTTTCAATCATTACTATTTATTTTTAGTTAAAAGTTATAAGTCACAGTAAAAACAATCAGCAAAAGCCGACACGAAGGCCTCCTAATTCTAACCAGCTAGATTAACTTAGCTAATCCTTTTTTGAGAACAATATAGTTAACCTAAAAGCTGTTTGGCTTAATTAAGTGTGCTAGCTAGGTATTTCTAGGAACCAATGTTAATTTAGGATATTGTCTGATATGGTAGGCTAGCTTATTCCACTTTTTGAGGTTAGTATAATATAGACCGGTTTGAATTGACCCACTGACTTGGCAGTGTTTTACTGGTTAAATCTTTGACCAACACTCGAACTTTGAAGTAAATACAGCCTAATGGAATATATACTAGTAATTAAGTAGAAGGGATATCGATCCCTCACGTATGGCAAAATGGAAATGAAGACTACATGTTAAGAAGCTGTTCTAGCTTCTCGAAGAGAGAGAGAGAGAGAGAGAGAGAGAGAGAGAGAGAGAGAAGCTGTTCTAGCTAAGTAGTAATCGAAATTCTAATTGTTCAGGATATATATCCCACTTCCCATCAGGAAACAGGAACCAATAATAGTTTGTTTTCCCCTTTGGCTCTAGACGTCAAAAGTTGATCTTTTTCTTGCAACAATCCAGACGCCAATTGGAGTCTTGGAGATAGACCTCTGAAGTCGGAACTCATTCAAGTCGCGCGCGATCCACACTGCCCACCTAATTTGCCATAAAGGGCGACAATGATCTGTCTTGGAACGATGTAAAATTTTCCATAAAGGGCGACAATGATCTGTCTTGGAACGATGTAAATTATTGAACGAGATAACCATCTTTGAACGGATGACTCCATGCACAGAAACTTTGTAGCCTTGTACAACAGAGGTACAGTGTACGGATAGTCAGTCGAATGGAGCGTTAGGGACGCAGAGAATATCTGATGCCCCTCCGCTGATCGTGTTTCTCTCTGACCACAGAGCCACATCAGAATCATCATCCTGTGTTCCTCCTTTGCTTTCATAATGAAGGCCGTCACATCCCAGGCTGACGCTAGGATTGCCAGAGTCATCCGCTCCCTCTCCATCAGTAGAGATTGCCATACCTGCTTCGCTATCTTGCATTTAAAGAACAAATGACCCCCGTCCTCCTCTTCCCTTCCGCACACCGGACACTTGGTGTCAATCTTCATACATCGCCCAGCCAGGTTACATCTCAGCGGACGACTGTTATGACTGAGGCGCCATAGGAAGTGTTTGATCTTGTTTGGGCACTTCAACTCCCATATTTTGTCCCAAACTGACTCGGTGGCCAACCCACTTCCTCCCTACGCACCCCCTGAGTCTTGTTCCTGAGAATGTCGTCCCGACACACCTTGTACGCACTTCTGACGCTGAACCTTCTGCGCTTGTCGTAGTGCCACGCTAACCGGTTGTCACTCCCTTCGTGCACCAGCATCGCCAAAATTATTCTAGCATCTTATTCCCAGAAGGTATCTTTAATCAGTTCTTCATCCCAAGAACCCGATATAAGGTTGATCAACTCCTCAACGCTTGTAAGCAGACTAACGCCCCTAGGAGTGATTGGTTTCCTTGAAGAATCCTTTGGTAACCATGGGTCAGACCAGATCTTCAAATTTCTGCCATCCCCCACTCTCCAAATCATACCTTTCTTCATCACCTCGATATCCCGCAAAACACTCCGCCAGGTATATGACATGCCCGGTTTAGGCTTAGCCTCCAACACTGATGAATCCATAAAATATTTTGCTTTCATGACTGGGCACATAAAGAATCCGAATTTTGCCAGAGCCGTCAACCTTGTTTTGCCAGCATCGCAAGGTTAAATGCATGAATATCTCTGAACCCCAAACCCCCTTCTCCTTTGTTTTGCCAGCATCGCAAGGTTAAATGCAAGGTTAAATGCATGACAATGATCTGTCTTGGAACGATGTAAATTATTGAACGAGACAACGATCTTTGAACGGATGACTACATGCACAGAAACCTTGTAGCCTTAAACAACAGAGGTACAGTGTACGGATAGTCAATCGAATGGGGCGTTAGGGACGCAGAGAATATCTGATGCTTTCCATGCTTCATTTCTCCAAATATAGTACAAATGGTGATAAAAATTTCCAACTTCAGATTCAGTGGATAAGTATGAGATTTTAATAGGATGCTTCTTTGATACTACAGAAGTGTACTAAAGGAGTGTGACTGTGACAGATGGCAAGCTGCTATGCGAAAGTCTACCATGCGCAGCAGTACAGGGTACGGCGTTTATTAGGATGGTGTCCATCTTCTATTCTGTAGATTGGTCGAATTTTCCAACTTGTGCCGACTGGGACTAAGCAATCCATCCTGAGAATAATCTGCCACCTTAGATTTAAGGGGTTGTTTATATTAATTTTTGCTAATAGTTTTTAGCTTTAATTTATAAATAGTAATAGTTTGTAGAGAAAGTATAGGATCTATTAATCACACTTTCACAACTATCTAGTTGCTATGATAGATATCCTTATCCATTTATCTTACAACCTCTAGTTTGTTGCATGTGGCGCACGATAATGAAATAATTTGTTTATTTCCTCAGGTTGACACCTGCATAATCTGCAGGTCCATAGGGGATCAGCCAGTCCGCCAATAACTCCTTTCTCCTAGGCTCACACCCCATCTCCCGGCACAATTGGCCGTTGTACCAGATGTTGACAGATACAACGCAAGATCGACGAAGTAGTCACGCGAGTAGCGCTTCATGTATTCGTCCCATTCCTGGTTAGATCTAAAATATTTTTGTGATAAATAATTAACAACGGTTAATTTGTGATAATAAGTAATTGATGATTTTGTTTAGCAATGTTATGCGAGACGTGTGTGGACTGATGTTGGTCAAGTTGGAACGAACTTATACAGGAAAAATGTTTTTTGGTCTTTGCATGTGCAGGTTGAGCATAAAGGCAATAATGGTCGGTGCCGAGGTGGACCGGGATGTGACATCCCATTTTTGGGCTTGTCCCTTTTTCCTTGTTTTGTTTTGGCTTGCTAAAAATCTAGTTTGAAAATTTAGATTTTGAGTTTAATTTAAAAGTATAAAAATCCTTTTCTCTTGCCCAATTTCCCCTCCTTTTTCAGCCCAAGAGAAACTCATTTTCGCTTTGTTTTCCGGGTGGGCCAAATCCCTCTCTTCTTTTCCTTTTCTTTTCCTCCTTGCCGGGCCAGCCTGCCTTCCTTTTCTTTCCTCCCTCGGCCCGTTTCTTTTTCCCCTGTCACTTGGGCCTTCGGCTAGCCCAGCCCGATGTCTCCCTTGTCTTCCTCCTCCCGACGCCTCTTCCTCTCGCTTCCTTTGCTCGCTCCGACAGAAAACCGCGGCGCCGCCCCTGGTTTCTCCTCTCCTCCACTAGCGCCGTAGCCCCGTGGCGGCGACTTCCGCCCCTATGCCGTAGCTCCCTGCGTGTCGCTCCTCCGTTTGCCGCCATGCAGCTGCCGAAACCACCCCGGGTTGCTGTCACCTGCAGGCCTTTACTCGCCAGTCAAAAGGTGGTCTTCTCTCCGTCTTCAATGGCCTCTTTGAGTGCCTGTCACCCCTGCCTAACCCGCCAGCGCCTTCGTGCAAAAACGCCACCCCGTGGCCTCGCCGCCGCGCCACCGTACCCGATTTTCAAATGGCCGCACTGTGTCGCCCCTTCCCCGTGCGCCATTACCCCTCTAGAGTGCGATGAGTGCGCCTGACAGCCATCCCTTCCCTCCGCCCTAGCCAGCGCTGGCACCACCATGTCTACCTGGCTCGGTGCGCTGCGGAGAGGGGGAGGAGTAAATGCCACGCCTGCCATCTACTCCTTTGCAGCTATAAAACGAAAATGGGCGCCAAAAGTTTACTTCACCTTTTCCCCTCCCCACTTCATTTCCCTAACCAAAAATCGCCAGCAAACAATTCTTCCCCATCTCCAACCGCCTTCCGTCGCCGCCGCTCCCGAGGGTCCCCGGTCGATTCATTGCGGCCGTAGCATCCTCAACACGCCAGGAAGCCAATCGTGCCGACCAATTGGAGGATTGCTGCCTCGTCTGCCCCGGCGCCAACCAACCTCCACCGCGGTTTGAGCTAGCCGACGCCAGCCCCTCCACGCCTTCCCGAACCCCGCTCTCTGCATCGGTGAGCTTCAGGTTGCTCCTAGAGGCTCCCCTACCATTTAATTGCATTATCGTCGCAGGATTCGCCGTCCCGGGAAACCCCTGGCTCCGCCACCGCCTGGCTCGCCGCCGGCAGCTCTCTGGCCGCCTCAGGTCGATTCGAACCACCGTCGGGTGCACACGGGGTCAAGCAGCCCATTTTGGGCGTCTTCCCACACGACCATGGCACCTCTCGCCGCCGGCCGACCTCGCCGTCGCTCGGCCGGAGGAGCTCTGTTCCCGCGCGACTAACCACCAGTTAGCCATTAACCGTTGTGGTTAGTCAGCGCTGGTGAGTCGCTGACCAGTGGGCCCAGAAAAGTTTAAATCATAATGTTAGACTGACAAGTGGACCCCACTTCCATTAAAAACACTGTTAAGACTAGTTTATAACTCTGAGTCACTGACAAGTGGGCCCCCTCCACTGTTTGCACAGTACCTCGGCCCCACCCGTTAGCCTCTGGCCTTTTTACCAAAAAAAAGAAAATGAATTTTGTAAATAAAACTGTGGGACCCACATGTCAGAGAGAGAATTATCTCTCCTCTTTTATTTTTGGGATTTTCCTGAAAATAGAACTTCAGAGAGCTCGTTCTTCCTCGTCGTAACTCCGATTTAAGTGAACCTTATTTCTAAAATTTTCTAAATTCAAGAACTTTATGATGGTTTCGGTTTGGTTTAATTTTGAGTTCATTTGCTTATTATTTTATGCTTATTTGTTCTCTCTGTTTGTGGTATGTTGTTTCGGTTCTCCCCGTTCGAGTAGAATTCGAAGCCGGCCCTGAGCCACAAGACGATCTGCCTCAGGACCAGCAAGATCCTCATACCTTAGACCAAGGTGACTCTACATTTTGATCATTTTGTTTCTATGTTTCATGAAAATTATCTTTATTTAAATTACTCAACCCGCATGCGTTATTTCATGTACAAAATATGTGAACTATAAGGTAGTTACCACCCACCTGAAAATCCAAAAATAATTTACCTCCTTTGGCATCTGATAACCCATGTTCCTTGTCGCCATAAGTAATATTGCTATTATTCCGAGTAGTTATAAGTCTTAACTTAATTGCTACGCTAGTCCGATCAAGTCTAGGGCTAGTTGCCCTGATCATCAATCTTTAAAGCATAAGATCTTGTTTTGGGACAGTCATGGGATGTACGTAGCTGAGTATTTTGCTAAAACTGTTTTATGCTTCTCAAAACCCTAAAAACTTGTTATACCAGTCCGGGCGGATGGTAAGAGTGGCTGGTGCCGATGTCGCACGAGAATCTGTAGATTGCGGAATGAACCGCCTGGACAAATTAAGGACTGAATCTTGTGATGACCTCCTTGTGTAAAACAGTACAACCACAAGTCTATATGGGTACGACCTAGCTAATTAACTTGCAAAGGTTTAGTTCAGATAACACCAGTGGTAAGTGGGTGCTAGGGTATACTGGTTTACTCACAGTGGGATATAGGGGCTTACTGTACCCATACGGTGCAAGAGAGGGCTTCTGACTGTGGTGGACTTAACTCTTCAGCGGTGAAATCTTAGCGGGTGGTATCTAGCTAAATCGGGGTAAGGTAAAGGCTTTCACTACTACAAAACATGGATACTGTAATACTTTCCTGTATCACATTCGTCAATGTGTTACAAAGAAATTCCATAGTAACATAAAACAATGTGTTACAGACAATGGTTGTAACACAAAGCACTTGTTTTATAAAAATGTGTTACTGAGAACAATTATAGTAACACAAAATTAATGTTACAAGTAAAATATTACAAAGATTGTACTATGTTGTAACACATAAATGGAACATATAAAATGTGTGCCAAATATATACCCTATAGTAACACAAAACAATGTTACAACTAAAATGTTACAATGAAACATATATACGTGACCTTCCAATTCATGGTCTGCAAGTACGTCGCAGTCGGTGTCGTCTTGGTTGTTAGGCAATCACATCGTGGTCCTCACATAACTCTTGAGCAGCAACTATTAGGCAATTGAAAATGTCGTGTAATTGCTGGAGCCCACTTCCAAACTGTTGGGTTGAGCACAAGCTACGCTATAGATATATCGTGATCATGAGAGGAACAAGTACGACGGGAGGAAACATGGAAAAACAAAAAAAACTACGTAAAATTAAATAGGAGAATAGTAGAATTCTTTTGATTGTGTGGGCGATCACTACTTACCTCCTCCCTACAATTATATAAGGTGATATAAACTTTATCTTTTAGGTTGATAAGAAAATCAAATAGATTTGAACTCATTTTCACATGATCTCGCTTTCTATACTCCAATGCCGAGTGCAAACATTTATTGGTTCTGGGTCTAACAAAAAAGCTATGAAAAAAATAGTTCTCTCTCTACTTCTTTCAAGCTCTGAGAAGAGAATAAACCATCTTATCTTTTCATCTCAGTCACAATGCCATCTCCAACACTTATCCTTATATAACAGTAAACCTAATTTGAATTCAAAATGAAATATTCTTCACCACACGCTTTTACGATCCAACAGATCAACCAATCTAACTTGGTTATTGTGAAGAATTGTGATAGATCTTGGCGGTATGGTAGTAAAACAAATTGTTAAATCAAAAGAGTAATCATTGGACAAAAATTGACTCATGATCTATATTTCTATGCAAGAGGCAATGCTGTAGAATGCCTAAAAGGCCACAAAGAAGGCATTTAAGTCGGCCTACAACAATGTTTGAGACAATTTAAAAATGCCTTCACAAAAGCACCGAGCAAGGTGTTTATGAGTTGATATCTAGAATAGCATGAACCATCATCTAGACCATTTTACATATAGCATATGAACTCCAAAAGACTTGGAGAACAAAAAAAGCCATGTATGCTCTCCAACCGCGACCATGCATCGATCATACTTAAGAGCTGGAACAAAGTCACTAGGGATGCCACAAAACATCAGTAATCTGCAATGCCATAAAAATAAAATATTAAAATAATGTTGCTATACTACATTTGTAAAAAACAATAAAGGATATGAAACTAATTTGTGATAAATTATCTGGGCCTCATGCCTGAGGAAGCGTGTTGGCTATTAAGATGATTTATCTCTTGTGGGTAAAGTGTACGACCTCTGCAGAGAGTAAACTATTCGAATAGTCATGCCCATGGTCAAGGGCGGACATGGGAACTCCCTCGAGTTAGTTCTATTTTAAAAACTTTTGTGGGTGGGAAGAAAACTGGTTGGGGGGAAGTACTCCAGTGTTAGTATGGATTACCCAATCTAAAACCTAGCATAGGTGGATGGAACCAACACCATTATATACCTACTGCACAAATTTAAATTCTTCAAAGCATGTCTTATTAAAATGCTAGAACTTATGATTTGTAATTATAATATTTGCAACTGTTGCTTTGCGCAAATAAAAGAACCTAAGCCACCCTTATGTAAGCCTCGCATACAAGTATTTGCATGTTGTGTGTTGCCTCGCAGAGCACGGTTGTGTGTGCTCACCCTCGCTCTCTACCCCCCGTTTCTCCAGAATTCGCAAATCAAGGGCAGTACGAGTTCTACCAGGACCAAGCTGAAGAAGTAAATGAAGATGGTGGTAGTTAGATTAGGTTCTAGCATCTCCCCACAGTCCGGTCGACCAAACTAACAGTTGGGTGCGCTTAACGTTAGCCAGACTTCTTGATAATACTAATCACACCTAGGTTGTCCCGGTTGTTTGCCTGTAGGGTGATGAGTCCCCCTCTTTTGCTTCCACTACTATCGTATTTGTGTACTGAACTTATTTGGCCTGATGGCCCCTTTTGTAACACTTGTCTATATATGGGCCATGTACACTCTGGTATTGTAATATTATGGTCTGTACCGTGTATGAAATGAACCAGCAATATACCTGTAAGCACTACCTACTGATACAGGGAATAGTGCAATGTTTTCACAGAGAGTTCTAGGTTGGTCTAAACCCAGGGTCTGGCACGGGACTAGAATGGGGAGATCCGAGGTTCGGACGGTCAAGGACGTCACGAGATGGTCGGGCTCATGCTTGGGGCGCATGGAGATCAAAGGTGGATGATGCGTGGAGAAGCTACGGGAGGTGCGGTCCTGGAGGTTTCGACGCGTGACGCGTTAGAAAAGTTGGAATTTTGGAAAAACCGTGTTAGGAAGGGTTTCGGGTCCCTTTGCTATTGGAATTGGATTAGAACTCATGGGCTTAGGCTCAGCCCATGTTTTTGGCCCTAGACTATAAATAGAGATGGGGTTAAAGGCTAATCCTGTGGCTTTTGGAGAGACTAATTTAATGTTAGGATTTAAGGGTGTCAGAAAGGCACTTGTAGCTACCATGAATCAGAAATAAGATTACAGATCGGTTTTGAAAAAATTGCGATGGCTCGTCCTTCTTTGCGTCATCCTGGTTTCGTCGTCTCGGTTTCCTAATCGCCATCTCACGCGCGGAAAGAAATCACGCAACACCGAGACACGTTGTCGCACGTCCGCTCATGAGAACTCATCCAAGCCATCAAGCGTGAAGTCAGAACATGCATGTGCACAGTTTCTTCGTTTTCTAATTAAAATTTGTGAGTTTTTTAAATCATATATATTATCATTTTTCCTGATTTTTTGATTCATCAGTATTCTCCATGCATTGATCTCTATCTATATATTTTTTGTGCTTACATTTATGAATTAGTTTGAATTAAAAATCAATTGAAAGATTATGTCAAAATCGTGCTACTTCTGATGCATCAGCCTGCAGTGATTTTTCGGTGCTACAGTAGATTGCTACAGTGCAGTGCTACAGTAATCGCTATAGTATCTGCTACAGTAATCTACAGTATTGTTGCAGTGCCAAAAAAATTGCCCTGTTTTGTTTTCTATTTTTTTGTTATTTTTATTTTTCAGATTGAACAATTGGAAGACATAAATTTTGAGAAAAAGTTTTTGCTGTGCTCTGCAATCATTCACCCCCTCTGATTGCCATCGACAATACTACAAGTGGTATCAGAGCAGGTTATAATGGCATCAGATCGGGATCGCTTTTCAGGTAAACCACCGTTTTTGATGGATCAGATTATCTTTATTGGAAGACGCTTATGGAGGTTTTTCTTCAAGCACAAGGTAATTCTATCTGGCAAAAGGTTGAAAATACATATGAAGTGCCTTCTGTTGTTACAACTGAAAATTTCTCTGATGTTGAAGCAAATGGTAAGGCTAGAAATATCTTATTGCAAGGTTTAAGTAGAAAACGAGTTTGTTAGGATTGCTCACCTTAAACCTGCAAATAAAATCTGGACCACTCTAGCGGATTATCATGAAGGATCTAAATCTGTTGAAAGCGTGCATCAGAATCAATTCAAAAAGGAGTATTCTAAATTTGATATGAAACCTGGAGAATCAGTAGATGATCTTTTTGATCGCTTCAATAAAATTGTTAGTGATTTAAAATCTGTTGATGTCACATATTCTGATTATGACAATGCTCGTCAAATTTTGAATGCTTTGGATATGTTTGTTTGGAATGTGTTAGTCACTACTATCAATCATTCTGTTAATATGGAAATACTCATTTTGTTAGTTACTAATTGATTGCTAATTGACGGATCCTAGGATGGACACATATCCTGTCGCAATTCATAAGAATCATTTTGTTAGTTACTCCATAGATATAGCTTATGCATGCATGCCAATTAAAAACACATGCAAAAAGGAGTTGAACCTGTAGAGAGGAACAATACTAGATGGGGAGCCAGCAACGATGTCTCTGAACAAAGGTGATGTGAACATCTCCTTGAGCTTTTTATCTCCCTTGTATCCGGTGGCGAAGATCACCATGTCGCTCTTTATCTGTCCTGATTCGCCTACAATCACACCTTCTTTGTAGAAGCAGTCCTTTGCTTTCTTCAGAATAATGCTTCCTTGCTCCACCTTGTTGTAGAATTTGTCTGGCATAGGGATGCAAACGGAGCAGATACGGACAGATATTGCTCATTCCGTATCCTTTTCCATATTTTTTTTGTCAGAGTCAGAGTCGGACACGGATAGTGCCGGATACGAATACGGATGCGGATATTCTTGGTCACGAATACGGAGCGAATACATGCCGCTCCGAATACGGTTAGTTTCGGTCACAAATATTTAATCGGATAATGCGCGAAAGCAAATTTCACATGGTAACAGAGACAAATTAAGCAAACAACGTTGCAATAGCCACCGAAACAAGCAATCTTTTATAAATAAATGATGATACATTTCAAGAAGAGTCGGAGATCCCACCTGACCAGCGGAGAGGCTAGGTATCCGACTCCGTTTACGTATCTGGTAACTATCCGGTAACTATCCTTGAGTTTCCACCTTTCCTCTTTTGCATCCCCGCCTTCCTCCTCTCGTTGGCGCTGTGCGGCGCCGCCGCCACCGCCTCCTGTTCCGGTTCCATGCGCTGGCCGTCGCCGCCGCCAGTTGCGGCACCACCTCTCCCGTTCACACCTGTGCTGCTCTGAGCTGACGTCGTGGCCCCACCTGCCAGTCGTCCAATCCTCTACCCTCTCCCTCGTTTCGCGTGCTATCTGGCTCACACGCTCTCTCTCGCCGCAACACACCGCCTCCCTCGGCCGACACGCGCACTCTTGCCTGGGGATGGCAATCGGACGCGGTGGGTACAGGTAGTGCTTGCCCATACTCGTACCCGCGGCCCGATATACGTCCACGGGCATACCCGCGAAGGACGACGGGTGAAGAACCTCGCCCATACCCGTCGCCCGCGGGTACCCGTCACTCGTGGGTATGCCCGTTTACCAGTGAACTGAGAGTCACCATCTGAGAGTTGAACTAATGACAGATAAGCTTTAAACAAAACTTGCTTAACCGGTTGTCATTAATAATTTACCCATTAACACATAATGGAGAAGTTAGATGACAATCCGATTGCACATGAGTATATATAAACTACGCAAGCCATATATACTCAAGAATATAGTTCAAAGTAAAAATCTCAAATATGCATATTAAAAGAAGTATGGATCAATACTCATGAAATTCCAAAACATAAAGAGAGCTCTCTCTAAATGTATGCATATAAGTGTATATACTGAGGATATATACATATATTCATTTTGAACAATTAGTGGGGTTCAATCTATATTTCGAATATAAGGAATGTATTAGTATATAAGAGAAAGTGATTATGTGTATCCAAGCAGATCCCTGCGGATCTTACTGAGAACGATCGTGGCCTTGATCTGCGCAAGAGGGAGCATGACTTCCCGCCGTGTACCGTCACTCCGAGGTCATCACCGACATCCTCGTCCTCAAGATATGGACGCCGCCGCCCTTTGTGCTGTCGATCTGCTAGAGCGTGGCTTAAATTGGGGATGGGGAATTAGGAATAGAATAGTATGAGACGAGGGGTTTGTTGAAAAAAATGTTGAATGTGTGTGGGGGATTTTCGCAAAAGACGAGACAAATGTAGCATGAGCACACAAAGGTAGCCGTGTGCATAGCACACAAAAGACGAGACAAATGTATGCATTTGTTATTATCACCAACACATTATAAAATTATTTGTCATTAACACCACAATCAACTTAATCGAAGCTTGACCTTTCAGACGGTTCATAGGGAACCGTCTGTGCTGTATTATCACAGACGATTTTATAAAGCGTGACAGTGTACCGTTTGTGATAGGCAACTATCACAGGCGGTTCATATGAATAACCGTATGTGATATTATTATAGACGGTTATTTATACAAACCGTTTGTGATAGTGGCGGACATCACAGGTGGTTTAACCATTTGTGATAGTTTACAGGCGGTTATTAATAGGAACCATCTGTGATAGTTTTATATCACAAACGGTTGGTGGTTGGAACTGTCTGGGATACTCCGCGTTATTAAATAGTAAGCGTGGTATCGACAAATCAGTCTTCATTGCGCTGCATTGAAGAAGTCGGTCAACTTTGGGGAGTTTCGTGAAAACATATCGCCTATAGATTGATTTATTCTTGGTGATTGGAGGTTAGTATTTGCTTCTAATAACTTATATGCCTTGTAATAGCTAGGGAGAGATGATAGCTGGGTTTTTAGATCTAGCTAGCTAGGTTTAGAGAGAGATGGTAGTTTGCTCTAATTTAAGAATGGGTCAGTACTCGTAGTTTACTTCAATATATTGTTCTTGATATTTTTTTTCAAGAATATGTGGCTAGCTAATTAATTTAGATATGGACAATTTATTATATGGTGAATGACAGTTATGTGTGTAAGTAGTTAGGCTGATTAGCTATAGTAGCATTAGTCATCTAATTTGACACCCATTTGTCAAATGTGTAGTGTGGATGGACCGAAGCTAGATGTACGTTGACATCCATGTGAGTGAACAGTATGTTAATGGCGTGTCTGCTTTTAGAAGAGTGACCGAGCTGGATATATTGAAGAAAGGGATAGAATATATGTATTGTCTATGCATTGATTACGATAATCTGAAGATGTTTACCAATTCAGCATAGATCGAATCTCGCTTGATTTGAAGGGGCCGGGTTTCAAAAAGGGGCATACATGTTGGACTAGTAATGATGAAGAGAAGATTATACAGGAAGATAGTTATAAGATCGTTGAGGGAGACAACTATATGCTAGTTGTAGACTGTGCTTTTGATGAGGATAGGTCGCAGGATGACAATCTGGATTATATGCTACGCGATGTAGAAGGGAACTATAATGACAGAGAGTTTGGTAAATTTGAGGGTTTGATGGAGGACTTGAAGAAACTTTTGTTCCCAGGCTGCAAGCCGCAACACACAAGCTTGTCATCCATTCTAGAACTGCTGAAATTGAAGGCAATCAATGGTTGGTCCGATAAGAGTTTCACGGTATTGTTAGGTCTCCTAGCGAACATCTTTCCAGAGGGAAATGTGTTGCCGAGAACCACCTACCAAGCCAAGAAGATTCTTTATCCATTGGGAGTGGAAGTAGAAAGAATACATGTATATTCGAATGATTGTATTTTCTACCGTAAAGAGTACGCAAGCTCACATATTGGTCTGGTGTGCAAAGTATCTCGATACAAACGTAAAAACGATTCCGATGATAGGGAGGGTATCGAGGTGAAGCAAGTACCTACTGCTAAGATGTTGTGGTATCTTCCTGTAATTCCCCGTTTGAAGCGTTTATTTGCAAACTAAAATGATGCAAGATTGCTTCGTTGGCACTCAGAGTAGCATAAGAAAGATGGAATGATAAGACCGCTGGTGATTCTACTCAGTGGAGGAACATCGATAGGATATTTGTAGACTTCGGTGCGGAACCGAAGAATATAAGGTCTTAGTTGAGTACAGATGGAATGAATCATTTCGGTAACATGAGTAGCCGACATAGCACCTGGCCCATGACTGTATGCATGTACAACCATCCTCCTTGGTTGTGTATAAAGTGGAAGTATATTTTGATGTCACTACTTATTCATGGGTAGCATCATCGAAGGTTATACAATCGAAGAGGTTATTGAGTTCTGCATCGATTACATGACTCAGATTGAACCGATAAGTGTATCTCTATCTCGTCACGAGGAGAGGCTAGAGGGTATCGGGGCCATCGGAAGGAAAGCATTAACTCTGGATCTAGATACAAATGCTCAAGCCTATTTCATTGTTTTACAACACATGACTGAAGTGACCCCATATATTGAAGAGCGAAAGGACATGCTACGCCAAGAGAATCCAGGCCAATAAGAGGTTTGGATCATGAGACAATACAACCGTCGGTTCAACGAATGATTGTATTGTTGGGAGTATATTAAGTTGATGTACTGTCCTGCGATCATCACTACCTTTGACTTCCCGCTGGCCAAAAGTTCAATTGATGAATTTAAGCTTGGTAGATAAGTAATTTGTTATTTAATAGCTCGAGATTTGAAATCATTTGGTATATCTAATTAGTGAAAAGTACAGACTAGTAGCGGGACGGCAAATATTAATTCTTATGTAACGACATCTGAGAGCACTAAACTAAAATTTGAGCTTTATTCTAACTTTAATTGATTCCCCTGTTCTTGAGAATGCTCTTTATGATCATTTCAGCAGTCATCATGCTTCCTACTTTATGTTTATGCTTTTAATGATATGTTAGAATTACATATTTATATACAATTTTTGTCATTTATATACTGCTACAAATGTGCTTTGATCATATTTAATTATGCTGGAATTAAATCTAAATATATACATTACTACAAGATGAGGATTTCGTGTTATTGCTTCAAGATCTATTTGGAATGTCATGTTACCCTCCTAAAGGGACCTTTTAGCAATAATATATGCCACATAGATCTTCAAAGGGCATGAACCAAATTACACACTTCAGTGTGTCAGGTTCTATGAAGTAAGTTACGACCGTTATCCTAGTGCGTAGCATAATGAGGAGGCAGAGACTGCGGTCACAACCAACTTCATAGAACTTGAGACACTGGTGTGCGTCATTAGCTTCATCGAACTTTGTTTACATTCATAGCACACTGTAATTAGTTTTTTCTTATAAGAGAGATGACATCCGCACAGTCATCATCATCGTCATCTAGGTCTAATGCTCCGAAGACTGGGGTAACTAAGCGTGACAGAGGAGTATCAAAAAGGCTAGAGGGCCGAATAACCATCATAGTGATCTCTCCGAATGGGATCCCTCTGCAACCAAAGAAAGCAGTGGCAGCATTCTAGACTACCTGTAGGATAATTGAAAGACAACGGGTCCTCATCACAGTAGCAAGGTGGAACAATTTGACAAATGTTCAGAAAAATCAGGTGTGGGAGGAAATAACAAAGTCATTCAAGATCCCAGCAGAAATCCAGGGACTTGTGCAACGGCAAGCGCTCCTCACGATGGAAAAAGCGTGGAAGAATTTCAAAAGTATGCTTGTCACGTAGTATGTGGCTAAGGATCGCACACCCTTCATGAGGTATCCTTTCATGTTGTAGGAAACATGGGAGGCCTTTGTGCAGATGAATACGACGACCAAACTTGAATAACAAAGTGCGGCGCACAAGGCTCTGCAGGCACAAAACACTAATCCTCACAGGCTTGTTGGCTCTATTCCCATTGACGCTGGATGGGGGACGGTGTATCTATGGTTGTCAGGGATACTGGTGCGCGATGCCCAACTAGAGACTAGTTTCGTGAAGGTCCAGGTGGACATGATTAATGATGTTTTCCTGACCATCCCTCTTGAGAAGCCCCCAAACGAAGAGATTATGATATAGGGGATGTCGTCCACACATTCATCTAGTGGCTCAAGAGGAACATCGCCTTGGACCTGTCACATCGGCTCTCGTGGATCCACATCAAGCTCTGCTTCAGAATCCCATCGTATCGGCTCCTATGGAGATGACGGTAAAAATGTATCGCAAGCGAGGCGCTAAGTTCCAATCGAAAAAGATTAAGGTGCCTTCCGGGCAATTGAAGTTCATTCTCGGAGTGTCGTTGGTCTCTGAGTCACAACTACCCAGCCTTGGACTCATTTGTAGGACTTTACACACTTGGTACATGCAGAGGTCCAACATGAAGGCAAACCGGCAGCGTGGATTTACTGTGAGATACACAAAGGCGTATTTCCTCCTTGACTCAGGCTACTTCGACTTGACCTTCGAAGATTTATTCTTACTATTCAACCTCGACGAACTTAACGCCTCACTTCTACGATACTGGACACTATAAGTGTACTGTACAATCATGTTCTACATTAATGTAATACCGATAAATATCATAACTTATTGCTTATGTATAGATCCATGATCCAACAAGTCCAATGACGGCGAGAACTGGTGGGTTTCCTCGGCCCACACTTGGTGTCTAAGCAATCCATCAACGGTAATACGTCCTTCGTCCAAGATTACATAATGAGGGGGTTGTTTGCTCACAGTGGCAAAGAGTACATCATGGTTCTCTTTAACCAAGGGGTAAGTGTTTCACTAATTGCCATACGAATTCATTTGTAGTACTTTATACGCAACATGAACTTAGGATTAATCACTATGGCGGCATAACATGACTAGGGTTCATTGAATTCTGATCGTGATTGTACCAAAGTGGAGCAAGGTAATATAACTTGATTTCTTACTTAGTGGCAACCACTACTTCACCCGTGTGCAACAAGCAATTGGCAGGTAAACTCATTTTCTCCATACATAACTCTATTGTAATCTTATGTTCATTTGCAATGGCCGAGTCTAACTTTTTGGAATCACGCAGGTCGTTCAGCGCTTACGTTTCCTTGGGAGAGAGACATAAGGAATCCAGCGCCACATTGCGACACAGGACGCGATTTTCAGTACCCTCTACAACACAACAATCCTATATCACACTTCGTTATAATACCTCTAGAATTGATAATACATGTGTATGTAATTCAATTTTTGCAGTGCCATCAGCAGCTACAGGGCAATGTATGTGGATTCTACGTTTGCAACCATATGCAGGAAATTATGGACACTAAGACGAATGATCCAGATGTTTGTCAACCTGCCAATAATAATTTTTGTGATTTATCAATATATATATATATACATACATATATGTATGTATGTATATGTATATATGTATGTATATATGTATATATATGTATATGTATGTGTGTGTATAGGACGCTGAATTGGGACACTATGGTGTTCTGGGCACCAAACCTTCTTGCTTTTGGATTTCTTTTAGATGTGTGCAAGTGCAATTGTATATAATATATTATACATGCTAAGTCAATCATGGATGAAAAGTCTTAATCATGGAGTCTGGGCACCATGGTGCCCCCGTTATTTATACTATATATATATAGTTGTTATTTATACTATATATATATATATGGTGCCCCCGTTAATCTACCTCGATTTGTTGTAGATTTATCTCAGTTGTTACATCTTTGTAAAAAAAATGTTGCATCAGTTATTATCCAATGTTGCCAGTATTATTTTCAAGTGTTGCAATGTTGTAATATCAAAACTTATTTGTTTTGGATATTTGAATTTGTTTCAAAAACGTAGCTAAGATCCAAATTAATGGCTTTATGCAATTTCGGTGAGAAGATGATATTTTTCTCAAGTTTTTTATTGGTCATTGTGTTGTTATTAGTGTATTTTGTTGCACACGTTGAATAAAATTGTTGCGCATATTGTCTAAAAATATTTGCATTGGAACTGTAGGACCGAAATAGCGACAGAGGGGGGGGGTGAATGGCGCTCAAATAAAAAAATGCCCCCACAAGTACCCACGATCAATTTCTCCTTCAATAGCTAAAGAGCTATGAAGAAGGCAGGAATACTTGAAATACTGCTAACCAGGAAATAAAACTTGAAAGGACAGCTGGGGAGAGACACAAATTAAAATGGAGAACAAATCAACCAAAGGAAACTGGACACAAAGTAGACAACAGGCGCTAGGACTAGTGCATGCACAAAAGACAGAAAAAGCCAATCGTCTTTTAGTGCATGCACTAGCTGCTAGTTCAACCGAAGGAAGCAAATAAAGAGAAAACACAAGCTGCCCAAAAGCATGCACAAAAGACAAGAAAATCCAATCGTCTTTTAGTGCAAGGAGGCAACAAGAAAAAGAGAGATCATGCTGTGCTACTGCCGAAAGGAACAAATAGGACAATAAAACTTGCTGGCCGTAACACAACAAACACAAGAAAGCTTGGCCAAAAACTAGAGAGAGAAAAGGTGACTAAGAATTAATCACTGCATGCAGCAAGCATCAAATATACTCCAGCCGAAGAACATGCAACCACCAAAAATCTGCATGCAGAAATTTTTGTTTGGCCGAACAGCATGTAAGCATTAATGAAAGGCATGCAGTTTTTGCTTGGCATAACTTGCACTGCTGCCGAAAGAAACTACCACTTGCTGTCCGAGAGAAAGACAAGAAATCATTGCTTTGCAGTCCAGCCGGAAGGCAAATAAAGAAGGACCACACGCTGTCCATTCAGTTCACAGGTTGGCGAAAGACCAAGAACTATCAGATTTGCTACTAGCTAGCTATTGATGGACTGCATGTCCAAAACTAGCAGCAGCTGAGCACTGGGCAGGAGAGAAACTTGCGAATAGCACAAAAAGGAACAGGCAAGAGATAATGCCGGAGTACTACTCGATCAACACAGAGAGCCAAAAAAGAAGTACAGAACATCTAAGGAACACAAAGGGAAGCTAGAACTCAAAACCAAATCAAGATCACATTGAAAGACAAGAACACAAGAACAAAGCACTCAACCATAAGATCTCATAAACACGATACGGGGACATACATGATTGATATAGAGTGTTTACATCTCAATCCATCCTTTCACTCTCAATCCTCAAGAACACCAAGAGCTACACATGCTTTCTTGGGAGGAACACACACATACACACATGGAGAGACCCAAATGAAACCCTAACTTTTACACTCACTCTCTCAACCATTAAAGCACAAAGCAAAAGCCCTAAAACCCCTCTCCAAGTCTTGCTAACAACCAGGAAACACACTCCTATTTATAGCATTCCTTGATGGGTTGCTTTGCCCATTTTACCCCTCCATGCTTTGCCCGCTAACCCGCTTCCTTTTGCAGCCTCGCGCTTTTACCGAAACGCCCCTACTGCACCTTCCGGGAAGCTTCCGCGTTCCTTGTCTCGCACGCCTCGCAACCACCTCGAGTCCACGTCGTCTTCGACACATCCCGACCGTTCTGACCTCAGCGCCACCTGCGTCTAGTCCAGTCCTCCGTGTCTTGCCACGACTCCACTCGACGTCCTGCAGCCATCACAGACAAAAAACACATCGCATAGCACGGCACAAAGCATATAAATATGATTAGTACCAACAAATCCTACTCAAGCGAGAAATGACCCAAATGACCAACCGGGAAGACGACCACGCGTCAAATCTGTCTAGTCATAACCCGACCTCGCCAAATGCCAAAAAGGCACGAATCACTCAAACCAAACTCACTCTAACCAAACCACGTGTCAATTACTCATCACCAACTTGGGATTTAGACCACATGGTCTCTCAGGAACGTATGATAAGAGTATTCCCATGGTACGTCTAGGCGCTAGCAACGCCTTTTTTTTTATTATTGTCTGTTTAACTTTTCTTTTTGCCGGCTTTATTCGTGTTCGGATTGAGGGTTTTCAATCTCCTGTTGAAAGTTAATCTCCCGTGGTTGGCTCTGTTTTACAGCGAGAATGGAACTTGTGGCCCATGTGAGCGTTTCCCAAAAAGGGTAAGTTAAGACTACTCGTTAGGAATGATCGTGGCGATCAGGCGCATATTAGCACTTCTCCCTTAGTTAGATTAGTGCTTTCTGTGATGATATTCAAACGGATGTGGGCTCTATCATTGAATATTGTGGTCGGTCGAACATTGAATATTGTGGTCAGGTTGTCTTTGCCTTAGGTTAAAAAAAAACTAGCTTAGCTAAAGTCATATTTGTATTGGATTTTAAAAAACAAAAGTCAATAGAAACGACCAGTTTTTCGAAGTGGTTTCTCCACTCCTCTCACTATTGTCTCGCATCGGGATAAGACCGGGGGGGGGGGGGTGTCCATAAGTGCACCACGCACTCTACTCCTCTTGCTTCTGTTATGCGCACACATCTCTCCCTCACTTTTCCCACCGCTTGCACTCTCCTTCTTAAAGTCATATTTTTCAATCATTACTATTTATTTTTAGTTAAAAGTTATAAGTCACAGTAAAAACAATCAGCAAAAGCCAACACGAAGGCCTCCTAATTCTAACCAGCTAGATTAACTTAGCTAATCCTTTTTTGAGAACAATATAGTTAACCTAAAAGCTGTTTGGCTTAATTAAGTGTGCTAGCTAGGTATTTCTAGGAACCAATGTTAATTTAGGATATTGTTTGATATGGTAGGCTAGCTTATTCCACTTTTTGAGGTTAGTATAATATAGACCGGTTTGAATTGACCCACTGACTTGACAGTGTTTTACTGGTTAAATCGTTGACCAACACTCGAACTTTGAAGTAAATACAGCCTAATGGAATATATACTAGTAATTAAGTAGAAGGGATATCGATCCCTCACGTATGGCAAAATGGAAATGAAGACTACATGTTAAGAAGCTGTTCTAGCTTCTCGAAGAGAGAGAGAGAGAGAGAGAGAGAGAGAGAGAGAGAGAGAGAGAGAGAGAGAGAAGCTGTTCTAGCTAAGTAGTAATCGAAATTCTAATTGTTCAGGATATATATCCCACTTCCCATCAGGAAACAGGAACCAATAATAGTTTGTTTTCCCCTTTGGCTCTAGACGTCAAAAGTTGATCTTTTTCTTGCAACAATCCAGACGCCAATTGGAGTCTTGGAGATAGACCTCTGAAGTCGGAACTCATTCAAGTCGCGCGCGATCCACGCTGCCCACCTAATTTTCCATAAAGGGCGACAATGATCTGTCTTGGAACGATGTAAAATTTTCCATAAAGGGCGACAATGATCTGTCTTGGAACGATGTAAATTATTGAACGAGATAACCATCTTTGAACGGATGACTCCATGCACAGAAACTTTGTAGCCTTGTACAACAGAGGTACAGTGTACGGATAGTCAGTCGAATGGAGCGTTAGGGACGCAGAGAATATCTGATGCTTTCCATGCTTCATTTCTCCAAATATAGTACAAATGGTGATAAAAATTTCCAAAGTACTGGTGAGATAGATATAACCACCTATTCTACAAAATATCAACCGAAAATGTGACTTACAATAGGTGAAACAAAACAGATAAATTTTAGTGAGTAGCAGCTTTATCTTTTCTTTTTCACATTTTATTTTATGATTTCTATTCAGTAGAATTTGTCCTTTTTACTTATCCATGTGTAGATTGAATCTGAATTTGAAATTTTGTGGAACGGATTGATTTTTTGTGTCAATGCTATCATATATTTTTTTTCAGAATTTTCTTTAGACCATTGGCATCGTATTTTAGCCACCGGCGACGGGGAGTATGGAGGGCGCGACGAGCTCTGGGTGCTCACATCATTTCACTGTGTTGTGTCGTTCGAAGGAATGTCGTATGTGTAGCAGTCCTCCTTTGCCGCGCATCCCAACCCTTCGTACGCGATCAAAGAGCTCGCGCGGTAGAGCTCTAGAGCTGGTCATCTGTAGCTCTAGAAAATTCTAGATCTAGAGTTGCAGACATGTTAAGTACATTTACATGACTCATTAATTTTATATTATATATTAAATAAAAATATTTAAATCACTTTAATTTAATCAACAAACTACAGATTCAGTATAGATCTCGGAGCTGAAGTTGTACCAAACAGGACCTTAGTTTTCAGACAACTTGAAAGCGAGGACACAGATAGTACTCGGTTGGGGTTTCATGCGCCACACCGACGTCCATATATTGGATGTGCATGGATACTACATGTACACGAGACGTCCATGTATTTTATACGCCAAGTAAAACAGCTGTGCAACAACAAGGAAACAAACTGTGCACACTACTACAGAAAGCCTCATAGTAGACGCCTCATCACAGACGGTTTTGTGAAATCGTCTCTGATGAACACTATTACAGACGGTTGTAATTAGGAGGCCGTCTGTGGTATTTGTGGTGGGAAAATGGATTATCACAAAGTTTATTACGAAGTATCACGAGCGGTATGTATTAAAACCATCTGTGATAATCTCAGATATCACGCACGGTTTAAAAACCGCTCAGGATAAGCTAATTATCACGACGGTTTTTAATCAAAACCGTCAGGATATTCCTGACAGTTTTAGTTAAAACCGCTCGTGATAATGGCTAAGGCATTTATTGCGCCGCTCGCATCGCATCTGTCTTCATTTCGATCCAGATCTAGCCACTGCTGCGCACTTTTTCACTCGGGAGGAAGCTAGGCGATTTCAGGCCAGTTAATTTGGTGGGAAGAGACAGAGATTGAGCTTTGAATATTCAGTCTTTCCTGGTTGCTCTAGATATGGTTAGTAATGTAATTTATTTTTTCTTTAATTGCATTACAATTTAGGTCTAAGTAATCCATTAGTGGTTATTGAAGATGGTTAATTTGCAAAATTGTTGGTTATATAATAGCTGTTGTGTTTGTAATATGAATTGAGCTAGCAAATTAAGTCTCAATATAATAAATGTGGCCCGTATATATGTAGTTATAATTAGTTAATCTAGATTTTAATACTAAGTTGTTATATATGTACGTAACGTAGGACTGAAGCTGGATGTATGTCGCGAGCCGTGTGAGTGAAGAGTACATTAATGGCGTTTCTGCTTTTATAAGAGCCGCCGAGGAGGATATGTTGAATAAGGGGGTGGAATATATGTGCTGTCCATGCATTGACTGCGAGAATTTGAAGATGTTTAAGAACCGAGGGCAAATTGTAGCGCACCTGATTCGGAGGGGTTTCAAAAAGGATTATACGTGTTGGACCAGTCATGGCAAAGTGAATGATCATATGCCGTTGGATGACATCGTCGGTGAAGTGAATGATATGCTCCCGGATGACATCGCCGGCGAAGTGAATGATATGCCCCCGGATGACATCGCCGGTGAAGTGAATGACATGCCGCCGGTTGATGTCGATTGTGGCTCGGATTCGGATAGGTTGCACGATGATAATCTGGATCAGATGCTTCGCGATGTAGAAGAGAACTATGATGAGAGAGAGTATGTTAAATTCCGTGGCTTGATGGAGGACTCAGAGAAACCTTTGTACACGAGCTGCAAGTACACGAGGTTGTCGGCCGTGCTTGAACTGTTGAAATTGAAGGCAAGCAACGGTTGGTTCGACAAGAGTTTCACGGCACTGCTAGGTCTTTTAGCGGATATGCTTCCGGAGGGAAATGAGTTGCCTAAAACCACGTATAAAGCCAAGAAGGTTCTTTGTCCATTGGGAATGGAAGTAGAAAGAATACATGCATGCCCGAACGACTGTATCCTCTACCGTAAAGAGTATGCAAACATGCATGTATGTCCGGTGTGCAACGCATCCCGATACAAACGTAACAATCAATCGATGATGGCGAGGAACAGAGGCGAAGAAAGGACCTCTGCTAAGGTGGCATGGTATTTTCCTATAATTCCCGTTTGAAAAGGTGTTTTGCAAATCCAAAGGAGGCAAATCTGCTGCGTTGGCACTCGGAGGAGCGCAAGAAGGATGGAATGATAAGACACCTTGCTGATTCCGCAATGGAGAAACATCGATAGGAGTTTTGCAGAGTTCGGTGCAGAACCAAGGAATATAAGGTTTGACCGAGCACGATGGAATGAATCCTTTCAAGAGCATGAGCAAACGACACAAAGACATGGCCCGTGACTCTCTGCATATATAACTTTCCTCCTTGGTTGTGTATGAAGCGAAAGTACATTTTGTGTCGATACTTATCCAAGGGCCAAAACAACACGGGAATGATATCGATGTGTTCCTAGCACCGTTGGTGGAAGATCTAAAAGCACTTGTGGAACGAAGGGGTGCAGTATGGGATGCATACAAACGAGAGAACTTCACCTGCGCTCCTTATTGTTCTCGCACCATAAATGATTATCCCGCCCTTGGTAACCTATCGTGCCATAGTACAAAAGGTGCCAAAGCTTGTACTCACTGTTTAGATGGTACCGAGAGTGTGGTTTGAGACACTCACGCAAAACCGTCTACATGCGCCACCGCGGTTCCTTCAGAGGGCTCACCCATACCGCAAGATGAAGCAACAATTTGACGGAGAGAAGGAAGACGGTTCAGCTCCAAGGCATTTAAGGGGACACGAGGTTTATGATATGGTTAAGGATTTAGATGTTGTCCTCGGAAAGGGACGTAAATTGAGGGCTCATGAGAAGAACACCGGAAGAAGAGATCAATATTTTGGGACTTACCTTATTGGGAGTACCTAGATGTTCGACATCAGATCGACGTCATGCACGTAGAAAAGAATGTGTGCGACAACTTGATTGGTCTCTTCAACATCCGTGATAAAACAAAGGACGGCGTCAACGCATGGCTTGACTTGGCTGACATGGACATCAGGCCTGAGTTAGAACCGACATGCACTGATAATGGACGAACGTACCTTCCCCCTGCGTGTTACACTCTGTCCAAGGCTGAGAAAACAGAATCGTGCGGTGCTTGCATGGTGTCAAAGTTCCGTCGTTACTCGACAACGTGAAGAAACTTGTTTCGATGCAAGATTTGAAGTTAAATGGCATGAAGTCTCGTGATTGTCATGTGTTGATGACACAGATGCTCCCTATTGCAATTAGAAATATTTTGTCGATCAAAGTCCGAGAGACAATCATGAGGCTATGTTATTTCTTTAACACAATTGCTCGTAAGGTCATCGATCGAAGGACTAGATGCTCTGCAGACGAGGTGGTGATGACTCTATGTCACCTTGAAATGTATTTCCCTCCTTCGCTTTTCGATATCATGGTCCATCTCATTGTTCACGTTGTGTGGGAGATAAAAATGTGCGGCCCGTATTCCTACGTAGCATGTACCCATTTGAGAGGTTCATGGAATTCTCAAGTCCTACGTGCGGAATCGTTCTCGGTCGGAGGGCAAGATCGTCGAAGGTTATGCAAGCGAAGAGGTCATTGAGTTTTGTGTCGATTATATGGCTCAGATTCAACCGATAGGTGTCCCTCAATCTCGTCATGAGGGGAGGCTGAAGGGTCTCGGAACTATCGGAAGGAAAGCAATCACTCCAGATATGGACACGTACACTCAAGCCCATTTCACGGTGTTGCAACACATGACCGGTGGCGCTTATGTGGACCAGCACAAGGATGTGCTTCGGCAACAGAATCCAGAGCGGCCGGATGTTTGGATCATGAGACAACACAACCGTTGGTTCAACCAATGGTTGAAGGAGCAAATCGCTAGGAGCTCACCGAGTGAGACGCTGACATGGTTGGCAAAAGGGCCGACATTTACAGCCAGTGACATGGCAAGGATATGACATAAATGGGTACACATTCTATACGCAGATCTCGGGATGTCAAGAGCACTAACGAACAGCGGTGTCCGCATAGATGCATTCAGTACCGATGGGTCGAGAAACTCGTACTATGGCTTCATAGAAGAGATTTGGGAGCTCGATTATGTGGTTTTCAAAATCCCCTTATTTTGCTGCCGTTGGGTGCATCTCCCACAGGTGAAGGTTGACAAGTACGGTGTCACGACCGTGGACCTCCAACGTGTCGGGTACAAAGACGAACCATTCGTACTCGCCAATCAAGTTGTTCAAGTTTTATATGTAACCGACCCGGTAAATAAGAAACGCCATGTAGTTCTTCGTGGAAAAAGGAGAATTGTTGGAGTGGAGAATGTAGTGGACGAGGAGGAATACAATCAATTTGATGAGTTACCTCCTTTTGGAAATGGCATAAGGGTCGACGATGAACAACATGACGAAACTAGTTACGTACGCATTGATCATGATGAAGGGCTAATTTTTAAAGGAAATAAGCAAGTACAATAAGAATGTATATCTGAAAATGTGTGATGTAGTCAATTTTGAGATGTATATGTGAAAATGTGTGATGTAGTCAATTTTGAGATGTATATGTGAAAATGTGTGATGTAGTCAATTTTGAGATGTATATGTGAAAATGTGTGATGTAGTCAATTTTCAGATGTATATGTGAAAATGTGTGATGTAGTCAATTTTGATATGTATATGTGAAAATGTGTGATGTAGTCAATTTTCAGATGTATATGTGAAAATGTGTGATGTAGTCAATTTTCAGATGTATATGTGAAAATGTGTGATGTAGTCAATTTTCAGATGTGTATGTGAAAATGTGTGACAAAAATGAATGCACTGGTAGGTAGTTGATCATGAATGCGATGGTTGGTCGTTGATCATGAATGACTACACAAAAGCTTATCACGCATTTGGTTCTAAACTTAGAACCGTCGTGATATGAATATCACGCACGGTTCTAAGTTTAGAACTGTCAGATAAGTTTACTATCTCGCATTTGTTCTAAACGTAGAACCGCTCGAGATAGTATGCTATTACTGACGGTTCTTAACTTAGAACCGTCTGTAATAATCCGCTATATATACCCGTGTCTAGGGTTTTCCGTGTATTCTGCAGTTATTCTATATCTAAATCCCGACCGCCTCCCCGAGCCCTCGCCGCCGCCTCCCTCGAGCCCTCGTCGGCCGCCTCACTCGAGCCCGCCGCCGCCGCCTCCCGAGCCCGTCGTCGCCTCCTCCTCCTCCTCCGCCGCCGCCGCCGCCCCCGAGCCCGCTGCCGCCGCCTCCCCGAGCCCGGGGCCTCCTCCTCCGTCGTCGTCGCCTCCTCCTCCGTCACCAAAACCCTAAGGTCATCAAATCCCTCCCCGAGCTTCATGCTTACTGTTAGGGTTTAGGGTTGATGCTTGATACTTCATACTGAGTGTTAGGGTTTAGGGCTTACTGTTATATGCTTACAGTTGCTCGATGATGATAAATTCATATACTGAGATTGGTTCATTCGGTCTTTGAGCTCTAATAGCTGTTATATACAATCTTTCATATACTGAGATTGCCTGTGGGATTTACAGTTATGGCATGTTATTAAATTGATTCATTAGGATTTCATCTTGACAAGTTAAAAGTTAATCTTGTCTGAATATATGCATGCTGAATATATCTTGATCTTGAGATTGTAGAGTTTGTATCTAGAGCTCAAAAGACTGAATTCATTATTTGGCATAACCAATCAAGGAAGAGTATATGATTTAGTAGCGGGACAGCCAAGATTAATCTTGTGCAACCCTACAATTTGAGAGCACATATTCATGTTGAGACTGTTATTGATTCTATTATTTGGTTTATAGTATTAGCAACTAAAGTAGGTGCTAAGATAGGCACATCACCCCATCTCTATGTCCATATCACCCCCTCCCTTCTCCCCCTCCCCTCTACTCCTCTCTTCCAATTCAATATGATTACATTCTCATCTTATCTTAATAGACCCACAAAATGAGCAACATGTCACCCGCGCATTCTTCAACATCATCGCCGGAGGCGTCCGCTCCAACATCAAGACGCCAAGGAAGAGGGCTATCAAAGAAGCCTCAGAGCCGACAGACCATCACAGCGGTAAACGCAGCTGGGGTCCCTATCCTTCCTAAGCAAGCGGTAAACGCATTCCGAACCATGGTCGGAATAGTTGCACGAGAACGAATTGAGATCACATACAATTCATGGAAGAACGTGCCTGACACTCGGAAACGTGAGCTGTGGACCGAAATTTTGGCATCGTTCGAGTTCCTAGAAGAACACTTACACGCTGTGGAACGACAAACCTACCAAGCGGCGTGCAAAGCATGGAAGAACTTCAAGAGCACGCTTGTCAAGAAATACGTGGAGACGGACGAAATGCCTTTTACTAAACACCCATTCCTGGAACCACAATGGGAAGAGTTTAAGGCGATGAAAACGACCGAAGATTTCAAAAGTACAAGTGTGGCGCACAAGGCCCTCCAGGCAAAAAACACGCACCCCACGCACTTGGCATACTGGGTATGCGGGTAAAATCCCGCAGATGGAGGTTGGAGGATGAGTGGCAGTGCAGAGGACATCGCCCGCCGTTTTCCAATATCCCTGATGACCGCGCCGAAATTGGCTTAGAGCAAGGTCATCTACAACGACATCGGGGACGTCTCTTTCGAAACCCCGCACCAGCAAGTGTCCCAAATACCGTAAGATATCGATCGAACTACGTAGCTTGTAATTACTCCACAACTTCGCATTTAATTGAAATGACATGTCGTGCTCTTGCGGAAGAGCCGAGTTTTCAATCTACCGAGGATCATTCCAGGAACAAGGGAGAATGATATGCTCTCCGTGGCCCTCGGGAACAAGGAGCACCTGTGCCGCACGAGAGGCCTTGGGCTTTACGCTCCATGGAAACATGGTTTCCAAGATGATTCCGACATGTATCGGCGCAGGAAGAGAAACAAAGCCGAGCGTGACGCACAGCTACGAGAAGAGATCAAGGCATCTCTTAAAGAAGAGCTACTGGGTTCGATGGCTGATATAATCAGAGATGAGGTGCGAAAGCAGAAAGTCGCAGCCGCCACCGCCGCTGCTGCGCTAGCTAGCCCGCACAACCGTCCGAGTAGCTGCGCGTCCAATCCGACGCAAATCCAGTCCAAATTTCTTGTGGACGACATCCAGTAATAATTATTACCTCTCGAATGCTTGCTCCATTGGTAGGCCTATTCGAGTAGCTAATTTTGTATCGTTATGTAGAGCCTACGAATTGCAAGGTCCAAGTGAGATATGGCTCGCTCCTTGTACGCGCTTGGGGCTGCATATTCGTCTGTATCGGGCCATGGTGCACGGTCAAGCTTTAGCGCCAGCTTCGCAAAAGTTAATGTAGATGGTGTGCATGTCAATTTTGAGGTGGTCCCGCCACCAAGCCCCCAACGACGAGATCATGACTCTAGGACAGCCATCGGAACATTCATCCAAAGGGCCCAAAAGCGACATCTCCTCGAGTCTTCTTCACCGGTGGCGTGACCAGAGCAACATGCACCGGTTCCATCTCCATTACAACACCGGTCGGTTCCACCACCGGACATCGCACCGGTGCTATCTCCATCGGTCATACTCGCCAGAGCAACTTGCACCGTGCCATCTCCATTACAAGACCGGTCGGTTCCACCACCGATATCGCACCGTGCTATCTCCACGGGTCCTATTCTCGCTAGAGCAACTTGCACCGCCGCCGCCGATCGCCGTTAAGTCGGCCTATAGCCGATGCAAAGAAGGCGGCAAGGGCAAAGCAAAGAAGACCAATGGTGATATTCCGTACCTACCTTTGGCCCGCAAATTCGTGCTTGGTCACCGTTGCTCGAGGAAAATATCTCCAAAAGCTACCATATAGTTGCATGCAATTGCACATGTGGTATATGCAGCATCCATTAAGCTAGAGGAGAACGGACTTCAAGTATCATCACAAATTCACCAAGAAGATTTACACCACGCTTTTCAAGAGTGTATGTTCGTGGTCGCCTTTGAGGATTTATTCGATCTGCTCACGTTCAACGCTCTTGACGCCTCAATCATTTGATGCCGACGCCGTAAGTGTGTACAATCACGCCTCCGTTAATGTCATACCGATAAATGCCATATCTAATTTTTTGCTTTCGTGTGTATATATAGACACATGCTGATTAAAGCTAGATCATCCAACTTATCGCTTGGTTTCTTGGACCCACAATTGGTCGCCAAGGAAACCATCGACCGTGATACACCCTCGCCGAGAGGTACATTGCAGCAGATCTGCTGGGTTGCGCCAAGAAGGATTATGTACTTATGCCCTTCCTTCGAACTTTCATTGATTTTAATAGTAATTGTACCAAAATGGAACAAGGTATATTACCTTGATTCCTAAGTAAGAATAAAATGGACTTTACAGTTCTCAGCCAAGTAATCGATAGGTAAGCACATATTCCCCATACATATCTACATTGTACTTTCTTTCCTTCCGAATGATTAAGGTTAACTTTTTCGAATTACGTAGGGCATTCGCCACCTACATTGAAAAGGGAGGTGACTCGAAGCGCGGGGCCAAAGCCCTGCTGACATATGTTCGAGATTTTAAAGTATTCGCTATTTCACATTAATTAATCCTATGCAACAGTTGGTACTAATGCCTCTTGAACTAACACATTCCATTTTTTGCAGTGTCACCAGCAGGAGCCGGGCAACACATGTGGATACTATGTTTGCCAACATATGGAACTACTCCTCGATTCCTCGAGGCTCACCAATCGCAAGGTTTGTCACTCTTCCCATAATTACTTCATACTTAACACGTTACATATATACGCACATTGATATTCCTATCGACAGGCTGCGTCCATCCCGTCAACTGCATTGAAACAACCTATTCTTGGAGGGATTCGAGGAGAGTTGGCGTACTTTTTGCTGACTCAAGTCATAACGCCAGGAGGACGGTTCCACTGCGCACCATGATTTCTTATTGGTCTTATCACTAAGTGCAAATGCAAAGGTACATCTTTTGTAATCGCATTTGTTAATAGATATTTCATTTCAATTCAATTGATCGATTTGCGAAATGGATGCATGCTTTATGTTTGTGAAATGAAGTGCGATGTCAATGGGATGTTTTATGTCTGTGAAATGTATCTGAAAGGAAATGAGATGTGTGAATTGTATATTTTTGTCCGTGATTATCCGCTTGTTTCAGAGGGCATGGCTAGCATTTCGAGGCTAGCTATAAATGTAAATAGATTCTGGGGGAGGAGTATCACGACGGTTTTCATTAAAAACGTCGGATTATGCGATATCACGACGGTTTTCATTAAAACCGTTTGTGATTATGCGATATCACGATGGTTTTTATTAAAACCGCTCGTGATATCGCATAATCGCTGCACGCTTTTAATGAAAACCGCTCGTGATATCGCATAATCACGCACGGTTCGAAAATCGCTCTGTGATAACTTGGATTATCATCGACCCATAATTTGACGCTTGAAAACCGCTCGTGATGACGCTTCAACCGCTCGTAATGTGGATTTCTGTAGTAGTGGCATGCGATTTCTTAGGGATAACTATCCTTCAGTTAAAGTAAACGCTGTGCATATCAAATCTTTTGATATGGAAACCAGAGTTCTAGAAGGAAACTAATATGTAGTCGATCAAGAATTTTATCTCAATTTAAATGGCATGATCAGCATCGTGTGGGAGCCGTGTACAATGCCTACGATCCTCGCCCGCGCCTATAAAAGGGGAAGCACATCTGCTCATGGAAGAGGGAGGACAGAGGATGGAAGAGAAAACGGAGGGAGAAATAGAGAGGCAGATACAGACGTAGAGAAAAAACACAAATCAAACACTCGATGACAAGTTAGGACCCTGACGACCTCAGGGGAAAGGAAGAGAAGGTGGATGAACTCAGGAGAATAGTCTGCACAAGGCAAGGCCATGGCGCGCTCTGCTTCAGAAGGTAAATCTCCCCCTTTTTCCTTTCTGTACTATTTAGCCATCTCGCATGTAGGGAAGATTGCCAAGTACCACGACCGTTGTTGGCAATACCATCATTTAGGCGCTATAGAGTTCACCATCAAAACGCCCATGGTCATGACAAAGATACTGGCAAGATCGCTGATCATTTGCCGATCCCATGAGTTTAAAATGCAAAGCCCCTTCATCCATTACCAGAAGCTCAATCATTCCAGCCCAAGCTACGTGGCTACCGCGATCCGTCATATACCAAATTTTGGGACCGCTCGTGTGTCTGATCTGACGATGGCTCTGCAAGGTGAGGTGAATGATGCTAGGGTCTACGACCGCTTCTCGTGGGCAGGTGTCTCTGACCACTTGCAAAGTCGAGCGCCTTAATAATTTTCTATGAGCATGCCCTCTGACCGCTCGCAAAGTCGAGCGCCTCTTGTCATTCCTATGGGTAGGCGTCTCCGACCGCTCGTAAAGTTTAGCGCCTATGATCTCTTCATGAAGACAGACGTCTCTAACCGCTCCAAGCCGAATGCCTCCGACTACTCCTCGAAGACAGACACTTTGACCGCTCCTCAAAGATATGCACTCCGACCGGTTGCTGAAGTCGAGTGCCTCTGATCGCTCCTCAAAGATGGACACTTCCGACCGCTCGTCGAAGCCGAACGCCTCCAACCACTCCTCAAAGATGGATGCTTCCGACAGCTCATCGAAGCCGAACACCTCCGACCGCTCCTCGAAGACGGACGTATATGACTACCTGCCGGAGTCGAGCCTCTCTGACTGCTCACGAAGGCGGGCCTCTCCGAGCGCTTGTTGAAGTCAAGCGCTCTGACCGCTTCACGAAGGCGGGCCTCTCCATACGCTTGCCGACATCGAGTGCCTTCGACCACTCATCGTACTCGAGCAACGTTGACCGTCTTGGGTGCTCAAGTGCTGCCGACCGCCCATTGTACACATACTTCTTCAGTTGTGATCTCCGATCACAGTGCTTCAGTACTCCAACGAGTACTCCCCCATGACCAGGCTTCATAGTTGCCCCGTTTGATGTGGTGTGCTACAGTACTTTTACGAGTACGCCCTACAACCATGGTACGTGGTCCTGTAGGACCTAGTATCATGACCCAAAATACATTCATAGCTAAGAGCCATAATTGGACCCTTGTCTGCCATCTCTTGAAGTGAATTTCTCCGGTTTCATTGCCTTGACAAAACCTGCCATCACAAAGTGCCTATCAGGTTTTTGGATTGTTAGGAATATGCACACTTTTGTGATTATTATAATTCCTAAAAAATAATTGAATCAGCGGCATATATATACTAGACATACTCAAATATATCTATCTCATATATATGCATTAACAAGACAAAGTCTAGAACAAGAATGCTACTAACAGAAGTAGGCATCAACATCATTGTAGGACAAATATCTAGGAAACAAGGCCTAGCCAAATCAAATGAAATTCTTGCAACTTACAGAGAATCGCTTCCACGTAGTTCATGGTAGAGTTTGATCCAAGTACTGTAAGGGTCGGATCGTTCGAGTACCAAAGAGGTCGGAGATTGTACTCATAAGAGTATTGTAGTAGATGTACTCGTAGGTCAAGTAGCAGTCGTGGTCGTAAGTCGTGAGCAGTTGCACGAACGCATCCTAAAAACCTGATTCATCCCAACCCGTGCAAGTTCATGAGAGATGCCGGCTTCGGAGACACTACTCTCCCCACGTTGGTGCACGCCGAAGAAAGGATGAAGAAGTCGAGGCTGCACAATATAGAGGAAATGGGAAGGAAGGCTAATACCAATTTTGAGAGGAGAGATCTCCTTTATAGAGTCCGCCTCATCAGAAGAAACCACCATCATTATTGTTATTACACTGTTTTAATCACAGTTAATGCATGCCATGAAAGCTAATTTAAACAGTGTAATTCAAACTTTCAATTTCTAAATTGTGTGCATGATTTTGATGTGCAAAACGAGGCTGCATTCCGTGGCGAGGCGAGTAAGCGCACACCTGTGATCTTCTTTTACTTGTTTTAACTAGGTAAGATCAACTCCACTATATAAGTTGGTCCAACAGGCATGGGCAAAATATTCCTAACAGGCATGGGTATAGCCTATAGATGAGCACCATTTACATTCACACCCATGCCTTCCCTATTTTGTCGCATGTGAGTCTTGCGCCCTGTTTTGGCCGCGCGGAATTGCTTCACATACAACAGTACAAGTACGACGCCAGTACAATGAAAACAAATCTCACGAGCGCGCCATCGTGTAAACCTTCTGCCACCTAATCTCCCCTCCAGTTTGCGCAGGAGCTAGCCAAGAAGCTGGCGCAACCGGGGCTCTCGAGCAGCTACTGCTCGGCAAGAGCCGCCGCGGGACGCACTCCGATCCCGCCGTGCACCGGCCACGTCGCCCATGTTTGTCTTCCGCAGCTGTAGCATTGACACAACCGCGGCTGGTGCTGCATGCCTAGGTGCAAGCCAGCGAAGCAGCGACACAGCCGCCGGCCGGCGACGGGGAGTATGGAGGGCGCGACGAGCTCTGTGTGCTCACATTATTTCACTGTGTCGTGTCGTTCTTCGAAGGAATGTCGTATGTGTTAATGTGTAGCAGTCCTCTTTTGCGCGCATCCCAACCCTTCGTACGCGATCAAAGAGCTCGCGCATGTGGTCGCGCGTTTAGTTTTGTGAATTAGTTTTCAGACAACTTGAAAGCGAGGACACAGATCGATAGTACTCGGTTGGGGTTTCATGCATGCACCACACCGACGTCCATGTATTGGATGTGCATGCATGGATACTAGCTACATGTACACGAGACGTCCATGTATTTTATACGCCAAGTAAAACAGCTGTGCAACAACGAAGGATACAAACTGTGCATGCGATTTCTTAGGGATAACTATCCTTCAGTTAAAGTAAACGCTGTGCATATCACGCACTGATACCAACTTCAGAATCAGTGGATAATTATGAGATTTTATTAGGATGCTTCTGTGATAGTACAGAAGTGTACTAAAGGAGTGTGACTGACAGATGGCCAGATGCAGCAGTACAGGGTACAGCGTTTATTATACAGGAGTGTGACTAGCAGTACTTACAGCATTCGAGTGTTCTCTAGACACCACTATGAAATACTTTGTTTATCTCCTCAGATTGACACCTGCATAATCTGCAGGTCCATAGGGGATCAGCCAGTCTGCCAACAACCCCTTCTTCCTCCTAGGCTCACACCCCATCTCCCGGCACAGCTGGTCGTTGTACCAGATGTTGACAGATCCAACGCAAGATCGACGGAAGTAGTCACGCGAGTAGCGCTTCATGTATTCGTCCCATTCCTTGACGTTTTTCTCCATGGTTTTTATGACAGGCAATCGAAAACGCCCATCAAGGAAATGTGCCAGCCACTTACACCGCATCTCAGAAGTATGTAGGTCTGACAAACTCTCAGAGTAGCCGACGATTGCTAATTGAGGGATCCTAGGATGGACGCATAGCCTGTCGCAATTCATAAGAACCATTGTTAGTTACTCCATAGATATAGCTTATTCATGCAAGTCAATTAAAAACACATGCAAAAAAGAGTTGAACCTGTAGAGAGGAACAATACTAGATGGGGAGCCAGCAACGATGTCTCTGAACAAAGGTGATGTGAACATCTCCTTGAGCTTTTGATCTCCCTTGTATCCGGTGGCGAAGATCACCACGTCGCTCTTTATCTGTGCAGATTCACCTTCTACAATCACACCTTCTTTGTAGAAGCTGAAGTCCTTTGCTCTCTTCAGAATAATGCTTCCTTGCTCCACCTTGTTGTAGAATTTGTCTGGCATTATCGCAATCAAGCACGAGCTAACGGCTTGAAAGAAGCTGTGTTCCGGCACCATGCCATGCTTCTTCATGGGCACTGCCCATATGTAGTAGCTCTCAACAAACTTTGAGAATAGCCATCTCTGATCGCGTTAAATACATGCATGCATGCATGAGAATATGCAAACACAAGAACCTAGCTTTAGTTAGTTAGTTATCTCAAATTAAGAGTAAACTAACACAAAACAAAATGTCCTAGCTTGGTATTGGCCATCATTTATATACCAAGGGTGATAAGAAGGTAGCCAGAAGGCTAAGGAGCAGCCCCTCGCCTGGCTTGTGAACTAGGAGTTCCGAGAAGCGATTGAGGTAGAAGAAAGCAATCGGGACACCCCAAGCGTAGTAGTCAGGTACGATCCATCGCTTCGTCCGACATAGTACAGTGCATGGATGTGTGGCACCTGTGTGCAACTGCACACGTTAATCATTGAGGCTAATATATCATAGAGAAAATTAATCACGTTAGTATCATTACAAATGCACGAAATTATAAGAACATGGTCACGATCGTCCTCATCACAATTCACAAACGCTCAAAATTAATCCTCGACTACAGGCCAGGCGAGGAGACGGTTGCAGCAAAAACATTAATTTGTTTCTCACCGTTCGCATTTGCGCACTCCGTGGCGATGTCAAGAGCAGACTTTTGGTAGCCGACGACGGTGACGAGCTTGCCCTTGATGAGTTGAGCGGCCTTGGCAGCGCCCATGTTGGAGTACTCCATGGAGTGGATCACCGTGCCGTCGAAGGCCTCTGGCCCTTTGTTCGGTGGGAATGTGGGCATGTCAGGAACGCCGCTAAACCGTCCGATGCACAGTACCACAAAGTCCGCAGCGTGCGTCTGGACCTGAGATTGAAATGGGATTGTGGAATGGAAAAAGGTCGACCACAGATTAATTTGCACATGCATGTGTCGTGTGTGTGTGTGAGCAAGAATGAGATGCATGCTTTGCTTCGAAGGTGCGTTTTATCATGCATGTTCCGTAAATCTGGAGTCGGCCAAGGAAACATTGGCAAATCCCAACAAAATAACTTAGACGTCCTTGCCAAGGTACTCGTCACATTGATATACAGCACCCGAAGCTAGCATATATACTGCATACACTAGCTAGTCTGTTGTATTTCGGTTATTTGACCTCACGTGTCCATACCGGCCCACAGCTTACGAATTACAGGGCATATAATATACATGCAAGTACTTTATCGTTTGATTTTACTCTTGCTTAGAAATCAGTAGCATATTATATTGATAATCAATTGTATTGCTTCCTCACCGCAGCGTTCTCGCCATGCTGTACCGTGAGCCGCCACTCGGCACGGCCGCTGCCGAACGCCTCGCCGTTGCCAGCCCATTGCTCCCATGCCATGACCTCCTCCTCGTCGGCGCCCACGTACTCTATCCCAGCCACCCGGCAGCCGAACCTGACGCACTCCAGCACGCCAAAGTGGCGCGCGTACGAGCGCAGGTACTCCATGACCTGGTCATGGTCCGGGAACACATCGTTCACGCTCGGTGGCCACGGGAAGTCCGTGAACTCATAGAACGGCCGTGGCGTCTGCAGCCGCGTTGAGGCGAGTGTGCACGCCCACACGCCGCCGATGGCGTCCTCGTCGGCCTCGAACACCACCGGGTGGAAGCCTCTCTCCAGGGCGTGCTTGCACGCAGTGAGGCCGCTCACGCCGGCGCCGACTATGGCCACTCTCTTCTTCTCCATGGGATCTAATTAAGTTGGTGGCGACTTGTATGTCGTTTTGTCTTTTGATTCAGCGTAGTAGTTTGTTTGTGAGAAGTGGAGTGCTAAATATAGTGTTGAGGAACCGTTGCTGGCGAGTTCAGTCCGATCAATTCCTCTTATGCAAAGAGATAGATCAAAACATAAAATAATGCAATACAATAAGAGATTAAACACAAGATATGAGGGGCTCCTTGTAGCACCCCACATACCGATGTGAGATACTATTATGGAACGTCATCGCCAAAGAGAAGAACAATAATACAAGCAATAATAGAAATCACAAAAAAAATTAAAACCTAAAAAATACTTTAATAGAGAACCAACAGGAGCAATAATAGAAGATTTGCTAACGTTGAAAATAGAGAAACAAGATTCCCGATATGAGGACGATAGGGAATGATAATATGGTGATAAGGTAACTGATACATCATGGATAGATCATATAGTATCAGCTTGACGGACACGCTGCACAAAGGATCCGGAATGCAGAACCGCCCAGCCCCTCCTTCAACAGCTGCGTGCGAACGTTCGCTAAGGCTCCACGGGTGAATCACCATTTGGTCGCGCAAATTGTCATTCGGCCACGTGAACCACAAAATGATTCACAGCCCCAACAACCTCCGCACAAACTGGGATTTGGCCACGCATTCGGCCAACAGAATCACGTTGCCGTGGAAGTCGGCCGGCCGACCACACCGGCCGCCGCTGCCAGCCACCCCGCCGGCCATGCCACTCGGCCTCCTGTCGTGCGACCGTGCAGCCTAGCTATCTTGGCTCGTCGCCACGCCCACCACCACGCCCGTCGGCCGACCGCTGTGTGCATCGCCGCCGATGAAGACCCATCGCACCGGCCAATGGGCTCGAATCGCCCAAAGACATGCTAACGCCTGAGAACTCACGCCGCCGGCCACTCCCGTGCCCAGCTATCTCCTCACCTGATGAGACTGCCCCAGCAGCACCGCCGCGCTTGGACGATTCCCGCTCATCTGCCGCCATCGGCCACTTCAGCTAGACCACCATGGTCATCCGAGGCAAGCAAAGCGTTATCGGCTACCCGCAGTGGCCGCCCAGCTGCAGCTCCTCCCTAATGTCGCCGGCCATTGCTCAGCCCTCACCCGAAAGCGCCGCCACTACTTGGGGCAGAACCCGCCGTCGCTGCTCGGGGCAGAAATTACCACTGCCGCTCGGGCCAACGTCATGCGCCGCGCCGCCAGGCCGCCGCAGCCCCGCGTCATGGCCTCGCGTGCACCGCGGCTTGCTGCCGCCAACTGGCCGGCCGCTGCCACTGCCGTCGATGCCACCGTCGTAGCTGCTGTCGCGCGCTCACAGGAATGGAGAAAGATGGGGAGACATGAAGAAAAGATGGGTGGCAGCTGACTCAGGGAAAAAATAAGGGTTGCCCCTTATATTGAGTAGATTAGGGTTAATCAGGGTTTAGTGGCCCCAAACAGAAAAGAACAATCAGGGTGCTACACCCCTTCTTTCTTTATTACTTTTCTTTCTCACAAGGTGTATGAGATATGACAATGGGACTCCCAATTTATAGACTAGTAGAGGGTGCCCACCAATGAGTTGGGCTTGCAGGCTCAGGTCTAGGTTTCCCAATACTCCCCCTTGGGCACCCATCCGATATGATCATGCCTCGTCAAACTCCATAAAGCCCAGTGGGAAAATTTTTGGAGAAAGAGTACATGATATATGTATTGTTGTGTTGCATGAATTGTCTCATTAAAAACCTTGGCGGAGAAACTTCAGAAAAAATAGTCAAGGAAAAAAAGAGTATAATCCACCCAACTTTATTCAATCTACATGATTTATTCTTTGGGTACTCGATCTTCGTGATCAAGTTTTAATAGCAAACTCGTAAAGAGTCTCTCCCTGAATTCTGCACTTCTCTAAGTCTCATCATTCCAATTTTACATACACATCTTTCAAAATTAGATGCTGGAAGTGACTTTGTGAATAAATCTGCAAGATTTTCACATAACTTAGCATGAAATATCTTAATTTCATCTATCTTTTGCAATTCACGAGCATAGAAGAACTTAGGATTGATGTGCTTTGTAAGATAACTCTTCACGTACCCCGTCTGCACTTGTGCAATATAAGCTGCATTATCTTCATAGATAATTGTGGGAGCTTGTATGATGTTCAATCCACATGACTATTGGATGTGATGAACCATTCGTCGAAGCCAAGCACATTCTCATGTGGCCTCATACAGTGTTATGATTTCTGAGTGGTTCGTCGAAGTCGATACAAGACTTTGTTTAGATGATTTCCATGAAATTACAGTTCCACCACATAGAAATACATAGCCTGTCTGTGACCTAGCTATATGCGGGTCTGATAGGTACCCGGCATCTGCATAGACAGTTATATTCAAGTCTTGGTTATTTCTATAGAATAGTCCAAGATCTTTGCTTCCTTGAAGGTATCAAAAAATGCCCTTTATTCCCTGCCAATGCATTTTGGTAGGTTCTGCGTTGTATCTTTCTAATAGGTTTATGACAAATGAAACATCCGGTCTAGTGCAGTTTGCTAAATACATAACTGCCCCTACTACACTTAAGTACAGGAATTCTGGCCCTAGGACTTCCTCCCCCTCTTCTCTATGTCTGTACGGATTATTGTCTTACTGCAAAGATCTTCCGACCATCGGTACCATCGAAGGGTATGCCTTTTCAAAGCCAAACCTTTCTAATACCTTTTGGGAGTATGCAGATTGATGTACTAATATTCCTTCCGGGACATGCTCAAGCTGCATGCCTAAGCAATATTTGGTTTTACCCAAATCTTTCATTTTGAATTCTAACTCCATATAAGAACTCGCCTCCTTTATATCTTCCAAGGTTCTAATGATATTCAGATCATCTACATACACTGAGATTATATAAAATTCATTCTGGGATCGTTGTATAAATACACAGGGACAATCCTCATTGTTCGTATAGCTTTTCTTGCATAGAAAGTTGCTTAAGTGATTATATCACATCCTGCCTGATTGCTTAAGTCTATATAGTGATTTTCTGAGTTTGATACTGTACAGGCCTCTATTTGCTCTGTCTTGGTTCAGGACAAGGATACCTTCAGGCACCTTCATATAAATGTCTGAATCCAAGTCTTCGTAAAGGTATGAAGTTACCACATCCATCAATTTCATTTCTAAATTCAGGTTTACTGCCATTGAGATTAAATATCTAAAGATAATACCACCCATGACCGGGGAATAGATTTCTTCATAATCAACTAATAGTCATTGGGTGAAACTTTGTGCAACAAGCCTTGCTTTATATCTTACAACTTCATTTCTTTCATTTCTCTTTTGAACAAATACCCATTTATGCCCTACGGGGTGCACATGGAGGGCGTGCGGCTTACAGGCCTAAACACTTCTCTTTTGTTCAGAGATAATAATTCAGTTTCTATTACCTTTTTTCCAATCCTCCCAATCTGATCTTCTCTTACATTCAGCGAGCGATGAAGGCTCTGGATCAAGATCGATGATTGTGGCAATTTTCTTTGCAAAATAAATATCAATATTGGCTGTTGTCCTGTTCATAGATTTTTCCCGTGTGCACATAGTTTATAGCTACTTCATAATGGGTTGGTTCTTCTTGTGCTTCTACTTGTTCACCACTCCTTCCAGTTGCGGGGGCAAGTCCCTTTAGTTTTTAGCTTTGATGTGTGCGCACACATCCATGCTGATTTCTCCCTCCATGGGAATGTTCAGATCCGGTATGCCCTTTTCTGGAGGTGTCAAACTGGTGTCAGGTCCCAACTAGCTCCCCTTCTCGTTCTGGGGAACTTCAGTTATTGGCTGCGTCAAGTCCTTCTTATCCTTTTTTACCAGGCATCCCTGGTTACACGGGATTCGAGGGGTCAGAGTTCTCATCTTTTTATTCTGAAGCCTCTAGATGGGATTAGGGATACCTTCAATTTTCTTCTGTATTTTAACCCTCTTTAGTGCATTGCATGCAGGCACATGCGACTTGGTCACACTTTTTAAATCATTAAAGTGATACGACAGTTGGTTTGCTAATGCTTACAGGTTAATGATCTTCTGGACTTCTCTATTTGCTTCACTAGTACGTGGGTCATGTACAAGGGTTCATGAGGCTTGCCACGTAATATCCTGAAATTTTTCATCAAGGGGTTGATTTCCTCCCCCTTCATTTTAATTTTAGGTGATAGAAATTCCACAATAATCCTTTAAAAACAAAAGGACAAAATCCCTGAAATTTTGCCATAACCAGAGAAAAAATAAATAGATCTGCACAATAGTTTTTGTGGTTCTGGATTATAACCGTGCAGATTAATTATGCATATGCAATTCGTCTCTAAGAGGTGCATGCCTAGCTAAGAGCATAAGAGACTTCGTATATGGCCTTCGTGTACTCAGGAGTATACGGAAAGAAAGCAACAACCGACACTACTACAAAAGAGGCTATACTAGACGACTACATCATAGACGGCTCATACAAAACTCTCTATGCTTAAACTATCATATATGGTTTATACTAGCAACTGTCTGAGATATTTTCATAGACGGTTATTAATATGAACCGTCTGTGATAATTGAGACATCACAGACGGTTCATGTTAATAACCGTCTGTGAACTTTCACAGACAGATCTTAACACAAATTGTCTATGATAAGTGAGACATCACAGACGGTCCGTGTTAAGAACCATCTGTGAAAGTTGCGGACATCATAGACAATTCATATAAAAAACTGTCTCTGATATTTTGGACATGACAGACAGTTCTTGTAACAAACCGTCTATGATATTGCCGACATCACAGACGATTTGTTACAAGAACCATCTGTGAATTATCACAGATGGTTATTAATATGAACGGTCTATGATATATTGGTATCACAGACCATTTGTGGTTGGAACCATCTAGGATAATCTGTGCTATTAAATACTGGGCATACGTGGTCTTGACACAGATCTATCTTCATTGCCCTGCATCGGTGGAGCAAGGCGGCCGTCTTTGGGGAGTTTGGTGAAAACATATCGCTTGTAGATCTATATACGTCTTCTTAGTAATCAGAGGTTAGTACTCAATTGCTTCTAATAACTTATATGCTTTGTAATTGAAAGAGATGATAGATAGGTTTTTGTTTAGATCTATCTAGCTAGGTTTAGATATATAATGTTACTTTGCTCAATTTCAGAACGGGTAAGATTTCACAATGGGTAAAATTTCAGAATGGGTAAGTGTACTGTACAATGAAGTTCTACATTCACGTCATACTGATAAATATCATTACTCTTTCTTTATGTACACATATATGATCCAACAAGTCCGATGACGACGACAACCGGTGGGTTTCCTCGACCCACACTTGGTCTCTGAGCAATCCATCAATGAAAATGCATCCTTCGTCCAAGATTACATAACGAGGGGATTGATTGCTCACAGTGACAAGGAGTACATCATGTTACCCTTCAACCAAGGGTAAGTGCTTCACTAGTTGCCACACAAGTTTCATTTGTAGTTTATATGCAACATGAACTTAAGATTAATCACTATGGCGACACACATGACTAGGTCTCACTGGATTTTGATTGTGATTGTACCAAAGTGGAGCAAGGTAATATACCTTGATTCCCTACTTAGGAGCAACCACGACTTCACTCGTGTGTAAGAAGCAATTAACAGGTAAACTCATTTCCTCCATATATAACTCTATTGTAATCTTTCCTTTATTTGCAATAGCTGAGGCTAACATTTTTAGAATCACGTAGGTCGTTTACCGTTTATGTTGCCCTGGGAGGGACACACAACGAATCCAGTGACACGCTGCGACAAAGGACACGATTTCTGGTGCCCGCTACAACACAACAATCCTATATCACACTTCGTTATAATGCCTCTAGAATTGACAATACCTATATATGTAATTCTATTTTTGTAGTGCCACCAGCAGCTATAGGGCAACGTATGTGGATTCTACGTTTGCTGCCATTTGAAGGAAATCATGGACACTAAGATGAATGATCCAGAGGTTTGTCAACCTTCCAATAATAATTATTTTCTAATTATATATATGTATACACACACATGCTAATTAATGATTTAACATTGCTCCTAGCGACAGTGGGTAGACTTCGATGAAAGTACATATAATCTTGATAAACTCGTCGAAATTCGTGGAAACATTTCCCAATTCTTGCTAGCAGAGGTCATAAACAAGACTAGAGAGTTCCACCCCGGCAATGGTGATAATTAGATGTTGAAACATTGGATTCAATTGTAATCACTCAATTGTGCTTAATCAAACAATTCATTCAATTTAACTCATTTGTGAGATTTGTGTAACGATTGTCATGCTATATATATGTGTGTGATCTGCTGGTGTTGTTTCATTTATCTGTGTGATTTATGTAATGATTGTCCTGTGCTATATACATGATCTTGCTTGTTTCAAAGGGCATGGCAAGCATATCCTGAGGCCAGCCGAAAAAAAGCAAATAAAATCACTCTTGAAATAACTATCACAGATGATTCGATGTTCCAAACCGTCTATGATATATATCCCAGACGGTTTCAAAAACTGAATCGTGTGTGATATGAATGATATCACAGATGATTCTTGTTATTAACCGTCTGTGATATGAACCATATCACATACGGTTAATAACAAAAATCGTCTGTGATAGTCGAATATCACAGACGGTTGTTATAATAAACCGTATGTGATAGTCGAATATTACAGACGGTTTTTATAAAAAAACCATCTGTGATAGTCGAGTATCACAAACGGTTTTTTTTTTTTTGAAAAACCGTTTATATTGTAAGTTATCACAAACGGTGTAGGAGCCGCCTGTGATAACCACCTATTATCACTGACATATAAACGCAGACGGGTCAGGAACCGTCTGCGATGACTGTTTTGAACCATCTGTGATAGCACTGTTTGTAGTAGTGTGAGTTTTTCAGCGGGAGTTGCAAACAAAGCATCAGCCAATATGGTCAATTCAAGAGGAGTTTACTTCATGGAAGCAGGCGGGATCAGCACACCTATGGGGGATTTGCACACATATGGAGTACAAGGTCATCGGTTTATAGAACCTAATTCATATGCCATCTGAGTCCCTTAACCAATGTCATATATCATGTTTTCCATTTTCTATCATGATTTAAGTTAGATCAGAAGGAGGTATTTTGCTTGTAGAATGTTGCTCTTGATAACTACTAATAATGAATTATAAACTTAAAGGGCCATAACATTTTTTTCGCAAACACTAAAGGGCGATGAGAATAAAGAAAATCGTGAAAACTTGAAAGTTATAAATTCTACTTGTGGCACCATAGGAGGAGGTTCATGAATATTTGTGATGAATTATTATTAATGTGTATTGAGTTTTTCAATGTTTTAATATCAATCTTATATATGATTTGTTTGGATTCAAAGATTCTCTCTATAGACCTAGAGTATGCACATGTAGAATAAAGACATGTGAATCTTCATCCAAGTTCGGGCCTTCTCCTAAGAGAATAATAACCCTACGTCCTGTGTAATTGATAATCACCAGAAAAAAGAATTACAACAGAGAATCATGCGAATGGCTAGCCCTCTCCCATCTCTTTCACGTTAACCTTATATAGCCAGTGAAGCGACGGCCATTATCCCACGCCAGAAGACGCCTCAATGCTTCGGATGGTAACCGCCTGACGGAAGTTACTATCAGAGAGACGTAAAAGGCCATTCACCGTGTAGCGGTTGTTGTCAAAGAGAGATCGTGTGCAGTTAGTAGATAAACGCATGTTCTAACCGCCCTATCAAATAAACTGACAATATAGTTCATCGTCGTAGATAGGTTGGTTGGAGATAGACTTGTTATAAGAATTTCATGACCAAAGAGTGGTCATAGTAAGACTTATGACTGTGTGGTCTTAGAAGGACTTACGACCAGAGAAGTAGTCGTAGTAGGACTTACAACTATTTGGTCGTAGAAGAACTTATGACCAAGGGGTAGTCACAATAAGACTTACAACTACATGGTCATAAAAGGACTTATGACCAAGGGATAGTCGCGGTAAGACTTACTAATATGGTCGTAGAAAAGCTTACGACTATATGGTCGTAGAAGAGCTTACAACCATCCTGCCATATTTACCTCTTATCGATAAGGGGCATATTTAAGGAATATAATGACGTAATAATTTGAGGATTATTCAATCCTCGTTAGAGTTGAAATTCAAATTTGTGAAAAATTTGGATTTTCAGTTGGCTTCAGCCTCAGGTGGTCCAGCCCTATTAAGCGATCTGACCGGTCAGTAGATGGCGATTAAACAGGCCGTATGTAGTGGTTAGGCCAACCACATATGGCAGTCAGACCGGCCACATATGGTGGTCAGATCGACTAGTTCTGATGTTTGGCTAAGAATTCTGAATTTTAGGAATTTGATCCTAGATTGAGTCGAATTGCCCTATGTCAGTGCATTTATGTTGCATGAAGCATGCTTAAGTTAACCTGAGTCAAATTGTGAAGAACTTATGCGGGAAACGATTTCTTGGTCTTTAGATATACGAAAAAGCTTGGGGTCAACTGTGGTAAATGATGAGAACCAGTACTACGCTCATAGAGAAGCTGATGTTCAAAATGGTTAAGGATAGTAGGTGAGATGATTGAGCTCAAGCATGGCGCAAGGAAGATAAGGAATGTTGAAGGGAATGTTCGACGGGTTGCACTAAATGGCTTGGTCGGTCTAAGTGAGGCATGGCCCCATGGGAACCAAAGCGGAAGACTTGCTTATGTGTGGGAAGCTATTGGTGCACTTACACATGGCAAGCATGGCGATTACTTGTAAGGACAGGAGAAAAGTGAGCCATGGCGATGGTATTTTAGTAGTAGGCCAAATACCAAAAATGTTGTTGTATCAAAACAACGGCGCTTGAGAAAGTGATTTAAGTCAAGGAGATGCTGAGAAGATCAAATGGATCAAAGGCTAATGACTTAGCGGGTTTGGGCTATGTGCTTTAAAAGTGAGTATGTGTTAAGTGTAAGTGTGAAATCTATGTTGTGTGGGGTTAACGGGTTTTCCTCAATTGTGCTAGTAGATAGTATCCATTAGGATATATGTGAGTTGGTTATCACATCTATTTCATAGGTTGGGGATGGAAGTTTACAAACCAACCATCCCAACCATTTTATTCTTGAGTTTTAGAATTAGAGTTTGAGAGAGAAAAGTGAGTGATATGGTGTGTTCCCTTGTCCTTCTTATGGAGTGATTGTGAAACCTTTATCTTTAAGTAGCAATAAATCAACTTTGTTCATTCCTCATGAAGTGTAAAGTTCGTTCATCTCTTATGAAGTATTTTTGTCTTGATTGATTTGCTCTTGTTCTTGTTGGTTATTTGCCTCTTCTCTCCTATTTTTAATCTTGTTGCATGCCAAGGACATATAAATGATAAGGATGACTCATGTAAATCAAATCCCATCCATTTAAGCACTGTGTTTCGCAAGATTTCGAAGTTGTCTGATTCTTACTTAATTTGAAGCCCTTCTTAAGGATTCTTGAACTGTGGATTTTGGCTTTGAATATTTGGGTTATCTTACTTGTTGCGATACGTGGAAACTCATCTAGAGTCATCTTAGCTGTTATTAACCCACGAGCAAGTTTTTTCTCAAGTTTTTGAGGTTTGACTAATTTTGATGCAATCTTGATTGTTTTGAGAAAATGTTAGAACTTTGACCAAAACCAATGGGATATTTAGATGAAATAGGTTCCTAAGATCGTCAGCAAGGTGTGTGAAAAGTTTCACTTCATTTGGACATGGATTTTGAAAATTGCACCAAAATTTGGTTTTGACCTGGTCTGATTTTCTGTTTTAGGAATAGTGGAGCGGTTAGACCACTTCTACGCCTTGTCAAACCAATGGTTTGGCCGGTCAGACTAACAACCAGTGAGATTGCACCTCCAGTGGCTGTTAGACCGATTAGATGATGAATTTGTATATCTTTACTGTTTTGGGTTGTTGTTTCGATTTAGTTTGTCTAATTTGCTCTTCATAGCTCTTTAGCTACTAGAGTGAAAAACTTTTGAACGCTTAAGAAGGATTTGGGAAGGAATCGCTCATCCCCTCTGTGCCGTGCAAACTACGCAAGTCACTCTCTGCTAGTTAACATGACGGATCAATTTATTGAGGCAAAGCTAGGTCAAAGCCGGTGCGGCGCGCCGTGTTAAACAAGTACTCTTCCACGGCGACGCGCGCGATGCGACGGCGATGGTGCCCTCACACACCACAACAGCGCGCACGTACATACCCTTTTTACGGAATAAAAACAAACGCCCATTTCGGGACGCCGCTCTGCTGCTCCATCCATATCTAACCAGTTAGCTAGCTATGTATATAAGCGCACCCCATCCCTCGCATTACACGACACAACTTCCAGCTTCCGATTCTCATCATTTCTCGTGAAAGCTAGCAAAACAAGCCATATCTTCTAGCTCTAGCTCTCCATCACAGCTCGATCGATCTTGGACATGGGGATCTTGGACGCCAACCCTGCCACCTTCGCCGACGTCAAGGGCTTCCAGCCGCTCAACGCCGACGACGTCCGCTCCTACCTCCAAAAGGCCGTCGACTTCATCTCCGACTACTACGAGTCCGTCGAGTCGCTCCCGGTCCTCCCGGGCGTCCAGCCGGGCAACCTGTTCCGCTTGCTCCAGTCCGCGCCGCCCACGTCCTCCGCGCCCTTCGACATTGCTATGAAAGAGCTCCGCGAGGCTGTGGTTCCCGGCATGACCCACTGGGCCAGCCCCAACTTCTTCGCCTTCTTCCCGTCCACCAACAGCGCCGCGGCGATCGCTGGCGAGCTCATTGCCTCCGCGATGAACACGGTGGGCTTTACGTGGCAAGCAGCTCCCGCTGCCACGGAGCTGGAGGTGCTCGCACTCGACTGGCTCGCGCAGCTCCTGCGCTTGCCCACGAGCTTCATGACTCGCACCAGCGGTGGACGCGGCACCGGTGGGGGTGTCATCCTCGGGACGACCAGCGAGGCAATGCTGGTCACGCTCGTCGCCGCACGTGACGCCGCTCTGCGCCGGAGTGGGTCCAATGGCATGTCCGCGATCACGCGGCTGACGGTGTACGCCGCTGACCAGGCACACTCAACGTTCTTCAAGGCGTGTCGCCTCACCGGGTTCGACCCCGCCAACATCCGGTCCATCCCTACCGGGCCGGAGACCGACTACGGCCTCGACCCGGCAAAGCTGCTCAAGGTCATGGAGGCTGACGCCGACGCCGGCCTTGTGCCTACCTACATCTGCGCCACGGTCGGCACTACCTCTTCCAATGCCGTTGACCCGGTAGGCGCCGTCGCCGATGTTGCCACCAGGTTCAATGCGTGGGTCCACATCGACGCCGCCTACGCCGGCAGCTCGTGCATCTGCCCAGAGTTCCGGCACCACCTCGACGGCGTCGAGCGCGTCGACTCCATCAGCATGAGCCCGCACAAGTGGCTGCTCACGTGCCTGGATTGCACCTGCCTTTGGGTGTGCGACACGCACCGCCTCACCGACTCACTAGAGACCAACCCGGAGTACCTCAAGAACGACGCCAGCGAGTCCGGAACCGTCACCGATCTCAAGGACATGCAGGTCGGCGTCGGCCGCCGCTTCCGCGGGCTCAAGCTCTGGATGGTCATGCGCACCTACGGCGTGGCCAAGCTCCAGGAGCACATCCGCAGCGACGTCGCCATGGCCAAGATGTTTGAAGACTTCGTCCGCGCCGACCACCGGTTCGAGGTGGTCGTGCCGAGGAACTTCGCGCTCGTCTGCTTTAGGATCAAGCCCCGCGGTGCCATGACCGAGGAGGACGCCAAGGAGGCGAACCGCGAGCTCATGGAGCGCCTAAACAAGACCGGTAAGGCATACCTTTCGCACACAGTGGTTGGGGACAAGTTCGTGCTACGGTTCGCCGTGGGGTCATCACTGCAGGAGGAGAGGCACGTGCGAAGCGCGTGGGAGCTCATCAAGAAGACGATCACCGAGACCGTCCACGAAGAGATTAGTGTAGGAGGAGTTGTGTGTTAGAAATAATCTTGTCAAAAACAAACTAGCTAAGTATGTGATAGGAGATACTTGTTCACGTAGGCGTGTTACCGTGTACAAGTGTATGTGAATCTGTATGTTGCTAATTAGTGTGTTGTGTTTGTTAGCTAATTAGGATCAAGTCAAAAGTGTGGACCGGATCATGTGTATCATAGCATGTATGTAGGAGGGTTAGTGGTGTTGTGCATGCAGTTAGTAGTGGCTTGCATGGCGTGAGTTGAGGGTAGCTTGTTGCCTCACGTGTATATATGTACTTAGTCATTGTATTCCTTGAGTGGAGTAACTAATAGAACAAGCATTTGTACTCAGTTATTCTACCGTGTTCATTCTTTCCACCGTGCAAGTGTGTGTTCAAAGCCATGAGCGAGTGTTCTCCTGGGCAAAGCCAACAATTGGTATCAGAGCTTATGTGATGTGCAAGAGCGGCAATGGCGTTGACGACACCGTGTTGTCGAGGACGCCAGCTAAGGTACAGGCATCAGAGACGGAGGTGAACCGGCCGTGGCAGGAGCAAAAAAAGTGCATCAAGGCCTCCTAGGCCTCCACATTGCAGCTGCGCAAGATACGCCCGGCAACCTTGTTGCCCTGGTGTGTGTGTGTGGAGCACCCACGATGATGGGAGCAGTGCAGTGGTTGCGCGGCGCTCGTCATCTGACGAGCAGAAGGTGATGCACCGGCACATCGACGCGGCGCATAGGTACGTTGTGGTGGCTGGCTGTAGTGGTTGTACGCCACGTCTGGTAGCTGCGTGAGGTGTTATGGAGGAAAAAGAATGAGTGCATATGGAAAAGCTCCGGGCCTGCCGAGTGCCAAAAGCTGTATGTGTGCTCAAGACATTCTTTTGTTTGCTCCACTGTGATTTTGTTGTGTGCGTGTCCAAGAGCTTTTTGTAGTACAAGAGAATAGAAGTGTGCTCTCTCCATGTACTCCCCGTCTAGCTATTGGATATGTGTATTCTCGTGTTAGCTATGTCCACGAGAAAGCGTGAGTTATTGTAGGTGTGTCCAAGAACTCACTAATGTAAGCTTCTATTCGAGTCTCCGTCACCGATGGTACTGGCGAAAAGACAAAGTGGAGCTACGAATGGTATTGGCGAAAAGAAATTGGAGCTAACGGTGAAATCGTCATCAAGTTGCATCACCGACCGCGAAGAAGTAACAGTTGCACAGGTTCCGTGCGACACAAAAGGTAAGAGTGTGTTGCAAACCCTACCGTGTCGAGTGGAAAGGCAAGGCAGAACTTCTCGAAGATGTGTCAGAATATCAGCCTCCAAATTGGATGATGGTTGACAAGATTAAGGGACTGAATGTTAGAAATAATCTTGTCAAAAACAAACTAGCTAAGCATGTGATAGGAGATACTTGTTCACATAGGCGTGTTACCGTGTACAAGTGTATGTGAATCTGCATGTTGCTAATTAGTGTGTTGTGTTTGTTAGCTAATTAGGATCAAGTCAAAAGTGTGGACTGGATCATGTGGATCATAGCACATATGTAGGAGGGTTAGTGGTGTTGTGCATGCAGTTAGTAGTGGCTTGCATGGCGTGAGTTGAGGGTAGCTTGTTGCCTAGTGTGTATATAAATATGTACTTAGTCATTGTATTCATTGAGTGGAGTAACTAATAGAACAAGCATTTGTGCTCAGTTGTTCTACCGTGTTCGTCCTCTCCACCGTTTAAGTGTGTGTTCAAAGCCATGAGCGAGTGCTCTCCTGGGCAGAGCCAACATTGTGGGAGTGGCCCTACCGTAACCCGCTTCGGCCACTTGAGCTACGCCCAGTGAGGCCCCCATCTACCGGCCATTGGATCCATAATGCTAACGCTCGTGCAATTAGAGCTAGGAATTGGACCGTGCCATCCCCAGGCCTATCGTGCTTTGGACCGTTTCGCACCGTGCCGTGCCCAGGCCCATTGTTATAGCACCCCACGTATTGATGTAAGATACTATTATGGAACATCATCGCCAAAGTGAAGAATAAATAATAAAAGCAATAATCAAAATTACGAGTAAATAAACTTTAAAGGTGATTTACTAAAGAATCAACAGAGGCTGAAATAAATGTTTGAAACATGAGACCGGTCCACTTCTAACCAAATAAAGGACAAATAAAACAACAAATAGTGGCAAGCTACGGTGCTAAAAACTCGAGTGCTCCCACCCATGCATGATGCTATCACTCCACTGGCGTTTTACCTGAGAATGAAAAGAGCAAGCGTGAGATTTAGAAATCTCAGCAAATACCCAACAACGGTCGCAACACAGCGAGAAAAGGTCAAGTAAGCAAGCAAGATATGTAAAGGGCAAGTAAAGCAAACAAGCAAGCAATTGATACAGTTTAAGTGCAATGAAGCTCGGTTATCGAAGACACTGCTACAGATTGGAGATAAAGATCATATGAACAGTGGCATTAAAGATAAATGTTGTTTAGCAAGAGGTGCTAGGGTTGAAAATGGAAAGACATAGTTCCCGACACGAGGGCGATGTGGAATAATGATAAGGTGATAGTGATATAGTAATTATTATAAAGAGGTATTATGATATAGCTTATGTAAGGTTATCAACCAATCAAGTTTTATTGTGTGATAAGTGATTATTAGTCAGATTAACTGGTTTAATACATACATGCTTAATGGCTCAAATACAACATCATACAATTATTGAAACATAATATCAAAAAACTAAAACATAGCAGCCCTAATATCAAAAGAGTGTCAATAGTTTAAACCTAAGTTAAACATGTTCATATGCTACCCCCCATTAACAATTTAAGCATATATTCTAAAACACTAATTGAAAGCATGAACTCCAGAACATTTTAACTGAGCATCCTAATAAACATAAAAACATGTGAAACAAGATAACTTAGCATATCTGGGTATGAATACAGTATTAATAGTCTATAACTAGGCAAATATGAGCGACATGATAATAATCAGACAAGCATTAGTGATACAATAATTATCAGATAAACTTTAGTGATATGATACTAGTCACGTAACTTTAGTGATATCATATCAAACAAGTAGCTTAATAACATGATATTAGCCAAGCAAGCATGAGTGATATGATAATTATTCACAATGACAAGGTGATAAGTAAACTGGAAACATGTGATATGCGAAATGGAAAGGTCGCGGCCGTGAGGTACTTGCCTTGAGCACACTCGACAGACACGCTGCACAATGAATCCGAAATGTGCAACTACTCCTTCAACAGCTGTGTGCGAACCTACAGGTTGGGATGCAAGGCAATTGATCAGATACAGATGAATTTGATAAAGGAACAATAGGAGATGAATTTAACTGGAAAGGAAATAGGTTTGCTAGCCCCCCACAGCTGAGCGAAACGCCGTTCGGCTGAGCAAAACGACGTTTGACCGCACAAACGGCCGTTTGGCCGAGCGAAACGCTGTTCGGCCATGCGAAACCTCATTCGGCCGCGCGAACGACCGTTCGGCTGCGCGAACAGTCGTTCGATCACACGAATGGCCGTTGGCCATGCCTCTACTGCCACCGTCGCCACCGATGTTGCCGACCGCCGCTGCTGTCTGTTGCCTATGTGCCGCATGCTGCTGCCATTCTGGCCACGCGCCTCGGTCGCCACTGGCCGGCCACCGTTGCACGCCACCGCCACCATGGCCACATGCACGCGCGTGGCCGCACGCCGCCGAGCCGTGCTGCCTCCATGTACCCGCCGCCGCACCTCGATCGCCACTCACCAGCCGCCGCCGCTGCCATGGGCGTGCGCACATGCTGCCGCATGTGGCTGTGCCACGCCGCTGTTGCCTCGATGGCCCCACCCAAGTCTAGCCTGAAGTAACTATACACGACAAAGACGACAACGACAATGGCGGCGGCAACCACCATCTTCCTTTCTCTCGTATCCGCCTCGTTAAAAACTAGTTGAAATTGAATTAGTTGCATAAAAACATAAAAATATGGGCACGCAATGACATAAATATTTCGAGGAAATGTGGAATTTTCTTGATATTTTAAAAATACAATTTACTGCATTGTTAAAAATCTTACGCGTAGATTAAAAAGAAAGTCATTGGGGTCACGTGACCCTAATATTTGCATACTAGATATATACGCTCTTGGCTGACTATTATGTATTTACTTAATGTTACACATAGCCACGCAGGGCTAGGCCTGATACAAAGACTCGAATATTACAATACTTAGAAATGAAAATGTTCTAACTATTGTATATATAAAAAAAACAAGATAATATAACTACACCTTATTGCAAATTGGGTTCACCAGGAACAATTCCAGACCGCCGCCTACCCCATTCGACCTCCATACAGGGTGTCCACCTCCTACTCTTCATATTACAAGTCCACATCATTCCACCCGGGTAGTACTTGAAATTCTCAGGTTAAGGATTTAAGAATATAAATTTTCTCCTATGCACGCAAAATCTTTTTTTCCTTTTTCTATTTTTCTTCTTCTTTCTCTCTCTTTTTTCACTTCTTTTCTTCCTCCCCTTTTCTCTCCCTTCCCTTATCCGTAGGGGTGCAATCGGGTCGGATTCGGACGGATATTGCTCATACCGTATCCTAACCCATTTTTTTCTCGAATTCGGGGTCGGATACGGTAAAACCAGATACGAATACGAATTTGAAGTATTTGGAATTTCGAATACGGTGCCGCCGGAACGGATACTTGACGGTTTCGGATCGAAAACGGATAATGTAGACGGATAGTACGTGCACACGGAAAGGAACATATGCTAAACCATACCACCATCACTTCAAGCCTTAAACTATTAGACATAAGTACATAATAGTGATTATAATTCATCAGCAGAAGATGGTGTGGCATTTCCCCCAAAATTGCCCATTGAGGTGTGGCGTTTCAAGATGAATCTTGATTCTTGACGGACAGCATTTTTTTCTAGGCTAAAGAAATTTTACTAAATTAAGGTAGAGACAATAGACAATTGGGGATAATAGAGTTTTGACAAACTTACTTGTTCATTTACTGAAGCATGCCAAAGTTCATTGTTTAATAATACTCTGATTACATGCTTTTCATTCCATTACCTAGGAAGAGTGATCTTAATGAGCAAATTTAGGATTCCAATTGCACAAGCAGCAGAATTAGAAATAAAATACTATTTTAGTATTTGTATATTTATAGTTGCCACAACTGAATGTCATATTCCTTTTAGAGAACTTAAGCTTGCATGATCCAGGAAACTTTCTATACACTGCACACCTCAACCAACCAACATGACAAAAAAACAAATACTAGCAAAATAAAATGTGAATTCTTAGCTCTTACCAGATATCCGACCAGATAATTATCCGGTATCCGAATACCGATACTATTCGGTCGGATAACAACTCTCTCGAATCCGAATCCGACATGAATTATCCGAATCTGAATCCGACCGGATACCAAATTCCCTTCCTGAATCCGGTACCGACCGGATTCGGTACCGGATCGGTCGAGATTAACCCAACCCATTTGCACCCCTACTTATCCATTCGGGAGAACACTCCTGGCTCTCCATTTCTTTTTCTTTTCTTCCTTTATTCCTTCTCCCGTTCTTTCCCTTATCTTCTTCTTCCTCCCCCCCCTTGCTTCCCCACCCCCCTTTGGCTCACCCACGCTGCCTCTACCCCGACCCTGGCCTCCCTGCTGCCTCCCCATACACAGATCCGGCCCCTGCTCCAGGCGCCGTCGCATCTCCAGCCTGGCCGGCTCCTCCCTATGCCACGGCGCCCCATGATTTCGACTCCAACCACGCTGCTGCGCCACCATCAGTCGATCATCCGGTCTCCTACCTCAACACTTCCTCTATGCCGCCGCCTTGGGCCCCCTCGATGCTGACTCGGGCCATTCCCCCTTCGGCTACGGCTCTAGCTTCTTACCAGCCTGTCTCCCTGCACCTCCGACCTCAGCCGCCGACACTAGGAGGAGGAGCTCGGAAATAAGACGGGGACGGGAGACACAAGTGACCAGCGCGCGGGACGGGAGACACAAGTGACAGGAGGCACAAGTGACCAGCGCGCGGGCGGGAAGCGGCACGGCGGTGCGGGAGGCGGGAGCGCGCGGGCGAGAGGCGGAGCGGCGGTGTGGGAGGCGGAGCGCCAGGCGGGAGGCGAAGAGGCGGTGCGGGAGGCCGGAGGTGCAGAGCTAGAGTGGCGGCTCGGGAGGCGGAGCTAGATCGGTGGCTCAGGAGGCGAGGCCGAGGTTGCCGCCAGCGCCGGCATGCTCGTCGTGCCACCTGTGCCAGCCGTGCTCCCCATGCCAGGCCGGCCCAAGCACGGCACGATTCACCGGGCCTCGCCGTGCCGCCCAACGGGCCGGCTTTCCAGGCCTAGCCTGGTCCACCGTTCGTGCCGTGCCAGCACGACCCACCATGTGTCAGGCTGGGCTGTGCCGGACTGGCCGTGACTCGGGTTGGCCCAGAAAAACACGGCCCATCTCCCACCTCTACGTGTAATGACTCTATTTCTGAGTTCGTTGGATTTTCTTATAACTGTCTAGCATGTTCAGCTATGAATTACTATAGCTGAGTACATATCAAACCAATATATGCTTACTCCATACAAACCAAATTTATTACAAGATATGGCATATCAACCAAGTTTACATAATAGGGTATCCAAGTATAAAATTTATACTACATAATAAAAAAACTTCTAAGAAACCCACAGGCATGTCTGAGCATGGAAAATACCTAAAACCAGAAATCAACTTCTACCAGTGAATCGTCAAAGTCTTCCTCGAAAGGCTCTTTGTTGACTTCTCAAAATTTTATTGGGGGAAAATTTGCAACAGTGGAATAAATTACGGGAATTATGTGCAGAAGTAAAGTCACAAGAAAATGATGACACTATTGTTTGGTTACCTGGGCCTAAAGGGAAATTCACAGTAAGATCTTTTTACTAGATAATGAAAGTTCAACAAATATCTTTCCCGTGCAAATATGTTTGCAAATTTAAATTGCCTCTTAAAATAAATTTTTTGCTTGGTTAGTTTTTGAGGGGAAATATCCTTACAAAACAAAATCTGGTGAAAAGAGGATGGAAAGGTGACATGAAAAATGTCAATTATGTGGTTGTTTTGAAACTATGGATGTCTCTTTTTTTAGTGTCCACTGGCAAGATATGTATGGACTGTGGTCAAATGTGCCTTTCCTATTTCTCTAACCCCACATAATGTTGAGCATATGTTTGGAGAATGGCTGGAAAGGTTTAAAAAGAAACAGAGGAAGCTAGTGGTGGTAGGAATTTCAGCTGTGATCTGGAGTCTATGGTCTATGGAGAACTAGAAACACAGCATATTGAGACTTCCATTTGTTCTCTTGGTCCAGTGTAACAAGGAAATGATTATACCAGCCCAAGGAACCTAAGAGACCACAAAAATCCAACTCAACAAGAGGAAATTCAGATTTGCACAAGAAACTGAAAGTTACTGGCAGCAGCTACAAAAACTTAAATTCCCACTCAATCCTTGAATCTTTGGCCACGAAACTTTGAGGATAGCTACTTAATAGCCATAGGAATCTGCATGCCAAGTTTCGTCATTTTTTGAGAAGGGAAATAAGAACAGCCCCAAAATGAAGAAAGGGCTGAAAACTGAAAATTTCAGATTTTTGCTGTTTTCAAGCAAATGAGAGAAATGAATCTTTTCTTTTCAGACCCAAACACCAAGGAGCTATTCTCAACATAATAGGGACCCCAAACAACTGAAAAGCAACACAAAAATATAAGAAATTCAGAGATTGAACCAAGAACTGACAAAGTACAGAGACAACTCTAAAGATCAAATTACTCCTCCATCTTTTATCCTTTGGCTCTAAGATTTTGCAGGTATATTAGCAATAGCCAAGGGGTACTCCAGACTTATTCTCAGGTCAACTCAACAAGAAAATTGCAAGAATCATCAAAACCCTAGAAATCTCAATAAACTTCAGAGAAGAGCACATACACTCAAATTGCTCACACTTCATAAATCCTTTTCACATGAAATTTTGAGGAAATAATAGCAATAGCTCTAGGATCCTCCAGCTCAAATCTCAGGGCATCTTCTTGAAGGGAACAAGAGAACACCTCAAACCCTAGAAACTCAAAAGAAGAACAAAGGAGCACAAAATGTGAAAACTGAGATTAAACAAGGTTGGCTCTTTGGAAAATCGATCAAATGATCTTGTGGTACTAACCCATCACAGAGCAACTCATTTTGGCACTCCCCATCAACAAACAACAAGAAACACAAAATCTCACAAATCAAGCCAAGAGAGACATCGAAGAACAGAGAGACCCAGAGAATAAAAACTTCAGATTTCATTCATTTGATCAAAGGGAAATACAAGAAGTCACGATACGCATGGACATTCAAACAAGAGGAATGATTACATGACTCTCAATCCATCTCCAACCTCTCCCTCTCAATCCCTCAACCATACATGCTTGGGAAGGAAGAACACACTCAGGCACTCACCTAGAAACCATCGATGGGGAACAGAGGGAACACTACTCTGCCTCCTCCACCAACTAAAGCCTAAAGCATAACCACTTGCCAAAGACTCTTTTGACTCAAAAAATGAAACCCTAAAATCCTCTCAAGTGTTCAAGTGGGCATGCAGCCCCTCCACTCCTTTTATAGCCCATGGCTAACGGGTCTCTGCCCCGTTACGCCCGCTATTTCCAACGAAGCCCGCTCCCGCTTGTGCACCTTGCGAAATTCCGCCGCCTCTCCGCACCTTCCGAAGCTTCGCGCTCCTTGTCTCGCACGCCGCAACCACCTCGAGTCCACGTCGTCTTCGACACATCCCGACCGTTCTGACCTCAACGCCACCTGCGCCTAGTCCGGTCCACCGTGTCTCACCACGACTCCACTCGACGTCCTGCAGTCACACAGACAAGAAAACACGTCAAATAGCACCGCTCGATTCATGAAGGCATAAATAGCATCATACTTACCACAGATGAAGTCCAAACCTGTCAAATTAAAGAATCAGCGTCCTAATCCCATATGACCAGGTTTGACCAAGTCCGACCGAGCCCGTTGCACCACGCAACGTCAAGGTCCAAACCACCCAAACCAAACTCGACTTAGCTAACCCTATGTCAATAATTCATCACACACACGGGAGGACCTGCACATGGTCTCTGAGTATATCATTGGTCGGTATCTTGGTCTGTTTTCCAGCAGGGAGAATGGCAAAAGGAGTTGCGTGAAGGAGCAGAGGGGCTGAGGAAGATAGCGGTGGAAGCGTTCAACTGCTCACAGGGATGGTCTTATGGGGGTGAGAAGACTGGAAGAATGAAAAACTACAAAAAAAAAAGTTTAAGGGATAAAGGCCGGAATTTGTAAAAGTACTCCTAAAGCTGTTTCTCTGTTTTGTAATTCAGGCTAAGTTTAAGCCTCCAATCGTTCTGATGGTGTGCTCTTTGGCAAAGCTGTCTTGTTTACATAAGTCTCTGGCAAGTGCAAAGTAAGCCATCTTCTGCATGTTAGTGTGACTTTGTAGTAACTCTTACCAGTTTCAATAAATGAAATGGGGGTGCCCTCCTCCTTATTCGAGGTGTAAACATTTAATTGTTACATATGTATAACAACAATGATAAATATATTTGGACATAAAAGGTGTTAATACCATGGAACATCAACACTGGAACAATCACACAACCACGGTGTTGCCCTGCACGGAAACCTTCAATTCAGTAGATGCCAGCGTAGTCGACGGCACCGTAGGGCTGGAACCACTCGGCAAGGAGCCGCTTCTTCCTCCTTGGGTCGCAACCCATGTCGCGACACAGCTGGTCGTTGTACCAGATGTTCACAGCGCCGAGGCACGACCTCCTGAAGTGCTCCCCGTTGCTCCTCTTCATGTACCTCCCCCACTCCGCCACGCTCTGCTCCATCTGCCGCACGCTTGGCAACCGGAACGCGCCGTCGAGGAATCGCGCCACCCATTTGGCCATCATCTCGCACGCGTGTATGTTCGTCAGGCTCTCCGAGTACCCGATCACTGCCATTTGTGGGATCCGGGGGTGCACACACTCCCTGTCCATCCACATATGCAGCTCTTGAGTTCAAGACTTTCTTGGCTTGATTGGTGAAGCAAACATGAATTCGTGACTAACCTGTAGAGGGGGACGGTGGTGTCCGACGAGCCTGCGACGATCTCCTTCAGCCGGGGTGACACGAACATGTCCCTGAGCTTCTGGTCGCCTCGGAAGCCGGTGGCGAGTATCACCAAGTCGGTCGGTACGCGCTCGCCGGTGCCGTCAAGCACCAGGCCATCCTCGCAGAAGCTGGTAGACCTCGACCTCTTGATGACAACGCTGCCTTCCTTCACCTTGTTGTAGAACCCGTCTGGCAGCATGGCAATCAGGCACGACGAGATGGACCTCGCGAACCCGTGTTCCGGCTCCATCCCGTACTCCCGCATCGGTATCTCCTTCTTGTAGTATGCTTCCGTCAGCGTCGATATCAGCCACCGCTGCACAAACATCAGCTTGCAAGTGCTCAGGGTCGCAGGGGCACGCATGACATGACAAATCATGTGTTTAAGGAGGACAACAGGAGAGTGATTGCTTTTTTTCTTCATCTTCAGTCATTTTTTGTGCTGTAACTTTAGATGACTGAGAGTGTAACTTTAGAAGGCAGATTAGTACACTGTAACTTTAGATAATTGAGTGTGCAATTTCGGATGATTAAGAGATAAAAAAAAATTTTAGTCGACTGTATAATAGCAAAACCGATGGATCAGATGTTGCATACCAAAGGTGCGAGCAATGTGGCGAGAAGGCTGGACGAGAGGCCGGCGCCAGGTTTATGGACCATCAGCTCGGCGAATCGGTTCATGTAGAGGTACCCGATGTTCACCTTGCCCCAGACATTTGTGTCGTGCAGCAGCCACTGTGGGCTTCTGCATATCATTGTGCACGGGTGCTCGGCACCTGCCAGACACGGACATGAACCAGAGGTGTAAGCATATGCATCCGAGGCACTAATTTGTCAGCTCGTCAGAAACAACGCTGTCTCTGCATGATTGACTTATCGAGCAACTGACCATTCGCCTCGGCGCACTCGGCCACGATGTCGAAGGCGGACTTGCCCGAACCGACGACGGCGACGCGCTTGCCCTTGACCAGCTCGGCGGCGTCCGCGTCGTCCATGTCGGAGAAGTCCATGGAGTGGAGCACCCGGCCGCGGAACGCGTCAGGGCCTCCGTTGGGCGGGAACGCGGGGACGTTCGGCACACCACTGAACCTCCCGATGCACAGGACCAGGAAATCGAACTCATACGTCTGTCGAACCCGAACAAACGCCGCGCTAAACGTCAGAAAACTTTGCTTCGAGCTTGAAGACTACCACTTCTAAGCGTGTACATCACGTACCTGCGTGGTGTCGAGCTCGCCGTGTCGCACGGTGAGGCGCCACTCGCCGGTGCCGTCGCCGAACGCCTCGCCGTTGCCGGCCCACTGCTCCCACGCGGCCGCAGCCGCCTCGGCCACCCCGACGTACTCCGCGGCCACGACCTTGCTCCGGAACCGGATGCACTCGTCCACGCCGAAGCGGCGCGCGTAGGCCGTGACGTAGTCCACGACCTGGTCGTGGCGCGGGTACCAGTCCGCGGACTCCGGCCACGGGAAGTCGGAGTACCGGTACCCCACGTTCGGCGTCTGGACCCTCGTTGACGCGAGCGTGCGCGTCCACAGGCCGCCGATGGACGCGCCCGCCTCAAAGATCACCGGCCGGAAGCCCCTCGCCAGCAGGTGCTTGCACGCGGCCACGCCGCTCGTGCCGGCGCCGACGATGGCCACCCTCTTCGTCTCGTGATCCATGGATGTCACGGTGCGGTGCTCCTTGGAGTGTGCTTGAGCAGTGAGTGATCGATGCTTAGTTCAGACATACACTATTACTATAATGTCCCGATCCTTTACAAACACGAGTACCTCGATACATATAATACTCCTCCTCCGTGTACTACTTGATCATAGTCAACATTTGGCCGCCGTACTGTTCAATATTGGCTGCAGTGCTGATCGCCGTGATTTGAAACTTGAAAGAGGTTGCTTGCTTCTTTGGAGAGTCAGAATGTACTGCCGTACTGGTCATCTGTGCTTAAGTCAGGAAGCACGTGGATAACAGTAGTTAGGGTGGAAATAGTCAAGTCAGGTCATTGACTAAACACCTCTTAGTGGGATTACGAAGATATTAGTATATAATTTTACCTACTAAGTTTCAAATCCTGATGTCTATTTTTCACACATATATGTGTGTTTTCGTAGAAATTTTATAAGTTTGATGTAGATAGACAAATATGTATGTTAAGATGGCGCACTCGTATAGCAGTGGATATGTACGTTGGAACTTGTACGCCTGCACCTTCTTTGCAGTCGAAAAAACTTGTTTGACACTGCAGACATGACATCACAGTCATTTCCAATGACCGGCGTTTCCTTGTCTATGGCATCCCCGGGAAAATATCAGGTGAGGAAGCTCGTGCGATCCTTGGCATCCAAGTATCCAACAACCCATGGGAGGGCACGGCCGCACGGGCAAGTGGTGCGTTTTCCCGGGCGGCGGCGCGGCGTGGTCAAGCTGCGGTGCATCCTGGCCACTGCCGACTTGCCGTACGCCGGCTCACCGAGGAAGATTTGATTAACCACACCGGCAAGTTGGAAAGATTCTCCAGAAGCATGCTTGAGGGCAACAAAGAGAAAAACGACCAGCGAAAGGAACGTGGTCACCCAATCGACATGGCGGTTTTTTAGGGACATTCCTCGGTTACTTGTGAGACAAAAAATGGTTAACCTCACCACATAATTGAGGTAGTGATACTCCATTAATCGTGGGTAAATTATTAAATACTCTAATAGAGACGTGTATGTTCTTATTTTAAGGTCATAGGCATATTTACATATGTGAAGTCTTGCCGATGGGTTAATGCTTAACGGGTACAGGCTGATAGGCATGTTCTAGTACCATCACCGCTGGAGGCTATGGTGTTAGAATACGGATAAACTACATTAGCACAGATTAAAATTTTCTCCCGTGTAAACCTGAAAGCCATGCAAGTAAGATATCATAAATTGTTACCACTAGATGCGCAGTGCTGTAGAAGTAGATATCATAAATTTTCACGGTTCCTGTTACCTCTATCTCCGATCGGTATCAGTGTTTTCAATAACCTAGTTTCATTGTAATTAACATGTATAAATTACTTACTTGCATTACTTGTCATTAATCATCGTGTTGCGACTGTTGTTGGGTACTTGCTGAGATTTCCAAATCTCACGCTTGCTCTTTTCATTCTCAGGTAAAAAACCAGTGGAGTGATAGCATCATGCATGGGTGGGAGCACTCGAGTTTTCAGCACTGTGGCTTACCACTATTTATGATATTTTATTTATTCTTCTTTTGGTTAGAAGTGGACAGGTCTCATGTTTCAACCATTTATTTCAGCTTCCGTTGGTTCTCTATTAAAATACTTTTAAAGTTTTAATTCCTTGCGATTTCTACTATTGTTTTATTCTTTACCTTGGCGATGTTGTTCTATAGTAGTATCTTATATTGGTATGTGAGGTACTACAGTATTGGAGATAATAAACAGATATAAATTATTTAACTAATACAACACATTGTACAATTCAGCCGAAAATAGAAACAATTGATAGCCAAAGGTAACTCATAGCTGTGGTGGTAATCAAAACCACCAGAAGGTCACGGCTAGGCACGTCAAGTAGAAGCTGTCCTAGAAACCAATCACTGCCGCTATTCCGTGGTGTCGTAGGCGAGGTTAACGGAGATACAAAGCCTTCTTCGTGGTTAGGGGCACACCAAAACCCTGAATTTGAGTTTAAGGCACTGTCACACTACAAAAGCAACCAATTCACGCATGGGCCAGGAGCACGAACACAACACCAACTCAATCACCAACCACAGTTGAGCCTAATGTGCAAGCACAGATTAGGCATGGCAACAAACCAGCACCACCATCTGAATCACCTCAACACAGAGGAGATCACTGAGGCCCAGAATACCCCGGTTCGACTGTTGTTTAACACACAACCACACCAAAGCACCAGCCAGCAGCACCTCAGCCTCACCGGCATCCTCTCCTCCGCCCTCCTCTATTACCTAGGGAACCAAGGCATAGGTTACAGGAGGAAGAGGCTTGCCAAGAATGCCGCCACCGACGCTAATACACACACCGACGAGAGAAGTCCAAATCCAAGCGGATCTAAACAGTGGAAGAGAAAGAAAAGTAGAACCTTGTCGATCTAACTCTCAAGAGGAAGGAGGACACTTGTATATGAAGAGAAGAGAGAGAGAGAGAGAGAGAGAGAGAGAGAGGCAACGCGACCGAATTGGCCAGCCCAAGTCTACGGGAGAGAGGCGTGAGGATCGAAACGATCCCCACATTCTCATCTTCTGCCTCACCGCCACCGCCCAAGCTAAGGCCTTAACCCCTTTGCTTCACAATGACAGGTGGGACCACCTGGCTCCTCCTCCACTTCTCTCTCTCTTCTTTTAATCATAAATTGGGAAATTCCCAAAATGCTCCCAAATATCAACAAGCTTGAGCTTTTTGGCTTGAGTGCTTGACTATTTATTTTCTTATTCCCTTCGGGGAAGGAGCTGCAAAAGATGAAAAATCTGAATGTACTGGGCAAGCTAAAGCTTGCACCTACTGATCATCCATCAGTACCAACTCAACCCACTTCTGCTATGCATCTGCCATTCCCACCCCGCCGGTGAAACAAGTAGAAAATTCGGTCATGTGACTGCATAACAGGTGTTAAGGAACTTGGTGTTTAGAAACTTTCTTGTGATGAACTCTTGCCACCTGAATGCTGTAACGTGGTCCGGATGTGTTGCCTTTGTGAGAAATAAGTTGTTTATATCTTATCTCGAGACTTGAGGCTAGCTCAACTGACGCACTCTCAGGGTGTCAAAAGCGTAATCGTGGTGCGTCTTGCGTGCAGTTTGTTGTGAAAAAGGGGAGAATTTGATGTAACGGTGAATTCGAAATATGACTGCTTAGTGTGGCATCCCAGGCCATTGTCAGATTGCTTTGAACAATGGTACGTATGGTTCTCAAACTTCTATGAACAGTGTACACGCTATGCTCCCTGTGCTATTGCTCCTGCTTGCAAAATGGATACCAAGTACATGGTTGCATCTTGCATGAGTGATCGACGGGTGTTGTGCAAAAATCTTGGCATACATGTCATTTTGCCTCATGTCATGTTTTTCTTCTTTTACACCTCTGGATTCATCTGACCAATTCAGCATCAGCAATCAATGAATGTGTTAGTATTCGCTGCTGTCAGATCACTGTCTGGCCGTCGGATTAACTTGCTGTAATCTGACCGGCCAAGATCCACCATGGTAACAAAAGTCAGTATCCAGGGCACGCATAAGAAGATTATGGTGGTGATCGGTTCGGCTGAAAAGCTCGTGGCTTATGGTTGAAAACATCAGAGTGATCAAAAAAGCATCAGAATGGCAGAGACTTATTTAGCATAATTAAATTTAAAAAATTTAAAAATAAAAAATATGTTAGCCCATTACGTATAATACAAACAAATACAGGAAAAAAAAGAACCGGCAAAAAAGCTCAACAAAAAGTCAAAAGTTCAGAAAAAGACGAAACTTATGAATAGTAAAAAATAAGCCAGAAGCCGAAGCCAAGTTGATCAGGGCGTTGGACCAACTAAACCATTCCAAATTGTAGGAGCAAAATATTTATGTAACTGCTTCAAAGAAATGCCGAGGTAACGTATATTCAACAAGTTGATGTGTTGTACTGACGTAGGTTATACCAGTATTTTTTTGTGGCGCTTGCATCTTGTTTGAATTGCACGGGGGACATCAAGGTACGAATTCTGGCAGCCAAAAAAGAAATGCTGGCAATTTGACCATTTGAACCTATATGCTTCATTATCCATGCTTATATATACAACTAACCATGACGACATAATTCATAAGTAGTCTATCACGAAAATACGGATCGGGACATGCATACTCCCTCCTAACCAGCACATATGTATTTGCTGGATGGATGAGGACGAATGTGATAGGATGGTCTAAGAGTTTTTTTTGGGTTGGATTGATAAAATGGTATAAGTTTTTATTTGGTTAGGAGAATAAGAGTGAATAGAATGAACTAATTTTATGTTTGATTGGACGAACCAGCGGCGATAGGGGTTGCACGCATCCTTTTGCAGAAAAACTCCTGGTGCTGAGTTTTTGAAAATTCCTCTAAGATCTTATAAGCTCTGGCCGTCCGATCATTCCTAGGGGCACATCCGTCCGTCTGCGCGCACATTCTTATATACCCTCCATTTAGATAGAAATTGAGGATTTACCTTCCTGATCCACGTGTCAGTAATTTATAATGACCCTACGTGTCATTGAAATGTGGAAGATAAATCCTCAATTTCCTAACTAAAGAGGTATATGATCCAATCTCCTTTCTAGGCCCGGTCGCCTTGCAGAGGCCGTCGCCTTCTCCCCTCCCTCCCCGCTTCCCTTCCGATCGCCGGAGCCGCCACCTCCCTGAGCCCAGCGTCGCCCTCGCCCTCACGCTGGTGGCCACCTCCCCGCCTCCTTAACTCACCTGCCCTCACCCACTACACGTCCCCGGCCTCCTCCTTGGTGTCCTTGACCTAGCCACCGCCGCCGTCGCCCCTTACCTCCTCTTCGTCCCCTCCGTCTTTAGCCTTGACGGTGATCCCTGCGCCACCTTCTGTCTAGACTACCACTCTTCCTCCCTACCGACGCTCGCGTCACCGTTGAGACTCTTCCTTTCCCGACCCAGCTTGCCCTAAACCGAGCCGCAGCCTTCGATCTGTCATGCACCGCCGATCTGGTCGCCTCCTCGCCTTCCCCGCGCCCTCGCTGGTCGCTAGGAGGGATTCGGCTGGGCCGACGGTGAGGCAACAATGGCTGCATCGAGCTCACGACAGGGAGAGATGGAGGCGCCCGTCGCCCGTTGGCACGGCATGCTCATCCCCTTCGCGCAGGCCGTCGGGTCCGCTTCAATGAAATTGGGCCAGGACTAGGGGCTGCGGTGGTCGGTGATGGAGTTGACGGGGATGGCGATGGTGACGGCGGCCGGGGCTGTGGCGGTCGGTGATGGTGGCACGAGCAACAAAAAAGGCTGGTGGCCAGGCACACGCTGGCCTCGCGCTGGCCTGCTCCCTTTCCTCCCCGTCAACGCTACTGGCTCCCCCGAGCCTCTCCTGTCCCGTGGTAGTTACATTGTGGCAGGACCGACGACCGTAGGCTTCATCATAGGACATGTTGATTCCTGCTTTGGTGATTTTGGTGTTGTTGCAGTATAGTTTATCTGGTACCACAATTAGGTGGGGAGCGAGCTGGGTGGTAGCCACTGCTATAGCAGAGGAGAACGGCTCGTTGTTCTTGATATTGATCTTGGCCATAATCACACTGTTGCAGGTGTCGTACACAATCCTGCAGCTGTGCCGTGCGGCCACAGACAAGGGCGAGGCCGTCAAACATGTTAGCTGTCGGGTAAAGGAATTTGTGCGTGTCTATTTGGTATTAGTTTTCATGCATTGGCACAAATTCAGTTAGCCATATTTGCTACTGTAGTTGGTTCAATTTCAGTTTGCTCATGCGATCAACTGAATAGATTGCCTTCCCTATAGGGTGCCTACTCCCTACGATTCCATTCTTTTAGTGATTGCAAAAAAGGCGGACGAAGGACCCCTCTTCTTGCGATTCTGGCCCAGATGGGGTCTCCTCTGCTCTGGCATCACAGTCGTTGACCTCGGTATGGTTGTCAGCACATTAGCTATTCAGATGAGCCGCTTTTATCCCATCTCTGAATCATAGACCACCCGCCATTTATGTGGTTTGATCAACCTCGCAGTCCACACAACGACTGCTTAGGACTTCTCTGAATTACTAATGCTTTGACCAGGCTTGTTTCTTTTCTTGCAGGTAGTGGTGTGTATATTAAGGGAGCTTATCTGCGATGGTAATTGGAGTCTTCTTCATTAGTTATGAACATGTGGTCTTGGACATGCTAGACATCATTGTTATTTGCTTGGCAACTTTTGGAGCACTTGAATTTTGATGTTCTCATGGTATTAGCTTATATGAGTAAATAGGACATAAATAGTTCACCTATCAGTTTCTGCAGAACCTGGTTATCTGTAGGGTTTATTTAGCACTGGCCCTCTTTTGTTTTAACAAGGGAAAAGCAATTGATAGGCTTGTGGTTATTTATGGTTCTACAAATGGACAGCTTTCATCCCCTTTGACCTCGCAGTGTTAAGTTCATTTCCTTTTTTAGCACGTCTCATTGCATCAAAAAAATCAATACTAATCTCGAGTATTGTTATGCACTCATTCTTGCTGTTTTCGATCTTCTTCAAATAACTGTTCACTATATACATGTGGCATGTTCATATCTAATAAATATTTTCTGCCCATCCATTTCTACATTATTGCAAGGTGTCAAGATTTGCATTACAACAGAGATTATGAATACTGAAGTCTGAACTAAAAGGATTTGGGTATTACCTGCATGTGCAGAATCATGTAACTGCATGCAGTAATGAGGTTTCCCCCTTATATGTAGTAGCTAGAGTAATAGTAATCCACATATTCCTTATGTTCAGTTTTCATGCAGTTTGTCATCCAGCCAGCTGTGCTGAATTTTGAATGTTTCCTCTCCAAATGGTGTGAAATGCTACAGTCAGTGTTATTGACATTTTACTGGTGCTACCTTTGACCACTCTACCCATGGTGAACCTCTTATCTTTTTGTCCTCAATTCTCACATTTCAGTCTTTTAACTTTATATTGTCTTAAAGTTGATCAGGAGGTAGTTCTTCAGCAAAAAATTTTATCATTATATTTACCTGCTTTCATTTCACGATGTCTGGTGTTTAGGAGTGATGTGCTTGAATTTTGCTTGCTTGCCAATGGCACGAGTGGACAAAAAGCAAGATAAATCTTCAGTTTACCACCGTGGTTAGTCATTTGATGGCTTCAGCTCGGAAGCTTGACGGTGAAGGCATTTATGTGTTGTTGCTCTTTATGCTGTGTAGTTCTTACTAAGTGGTTGAATTCGGTACATTTGTGCAGTAACTATGCATGAATGCATCGCAAGAGTTGACTATTAATATCCAATGGCACCGTGCAAACTGAACTAAACTGATCAAGTTTCGTTGTTACTGGAAGTCTGCCTTTGCATTCCATAGATGTTATGTCATTGGTTAAATTTGTCACTCTGGTATTTCATGCGAACAGTCATGAATCATGATCCATCCTAACCAATATATGATAGAAAACCTATAATTAACATGTGCAGGTCACGCACCATGCTTCGCGTCTGATATATTTTTTGTATGAAATTATGAGTTATATATTGTAAGTTTGTAACCACAGCAAGGATATATTGCTTCCCATGTACTTGCTAATTTCACCAAGACATTATAACATACAGTCCGTAAACTCTTTCTATATCTTCCGGTGCAGCGTAGCACACAATCCTTTCTAGGAACCACCCTTTAAGCGGTGGAATCGCCGTGGAATCAAGGAGTCCCCATGTCTGCGGTTTTGCAAAAAAAAAAAAAGCCCTTGAAATTCCAAGCCTTCTTGATGGCATCATCCGCTCTTGAATCGGGATTCGGGATTATCATCGTTCAGGTGATCTTCAAGACCGATTGATCTCACAATTGACATGGCCGAGAAGGCCGAACCATCTAGCTTGATATCAGTGACCAAGAGGGAGCGATCCTTTGCCATGGTAATAGAGAGCAGCAGAGAGGACAGTCTTGTGCTTGACGGAGACGAAGAAGATGCCAACGACGACTGGGAAGCTTGGCAACTTGCCGACGATGCAGCATTTAGGATGTTTCTGGCCAAGGCGGCTCCATTGGATGGGGCAAGACACGCACTAGTACCAACGCTACACGACGCACTCGAGCCTACAAATCCACCACCACCAAATGCCATGATCTGCTCTAAATAGCACAACAAAATATAGCAAATAAACAAGCAAATAAACAGCAGGAAGCATATTGTAACATAGTAACATAGGAAGCATATGCTATTATGCTAACATTCATATGCTAACACAACCAATAAATCAGGATTCAGGAACCAAACGACTCAATGCAACTATTAGGAGCAAATGATTCCTCAACAGATTGGCGATGGGCAGCAAAAGAAGCCATCAAGGACCACAAGCAATTGGCTGGGACCCCTAGCTTCCATTCACAAACTCGGAGACTAAGCATTCAGAACAAGAAACTGAGAAAGCAGTGGGGAAATGGAAGCAGGAAACACTAAATTGCTAAAGCAAATTACTTCAACTCGTCTAGTAGCTCTTTTGCACGCGCCATCTTTGGATGTTGCCGTTGTAATGCTAGACAAATACTACTGGAGTAGTAACCCCAAGTCAAAAGTGCAGTAATCAAAACACTATTGGTAATAGGCAAGTCAGCTCACCAAGGGAGGCGGCGGGTGTGGAGGCGGCGGGCATTGAGGGCGTGGAGGCGGCAGGAGTTGAGGGCTTCTCGGCAACGGGCGTTGAGGCGGCGGGCATTGAGACGACAAGTGTGGAGACGGCGGGCCGAGGTGACAAGTGTGCAAGTGGTGGACTGAGGCAGCGTGGAGGCGGCAGGCGTGGAGGGATGCGGTTTGGGGCCGACTCGAGGTGGCGGGCTGAGGCGGGTAGGGGGCATGGAGGCTCCTGCCGACTCATGTGATGCGTGGAGGCGGCGTGAGGAAGACTGGATCTGGATCGGGCAGACCGAAGGGATGAGTTATTAGGTTAAAAGTATCGAAGAAGTATGGGAATTATTTTATTTTTTTTGAATAATCATAAATTCAAGATACGTGCAGGATACGTATCTCTGCACGTATCGGCCCGTATCGGGGCTATATTCGTATCCTGTACAGTATCCGATATTGGTATGTGACTTTTGTGAAGTATCCGCGCGACGTAGGCTTATACAAGGAAACACTCTTAACAAATGTATGATGGTACATTCTTTCCCCCTATGCTTGATTATATGTAATGCACTTCAATCTGGTGTGTTCTAGACATTGATCCTTCCATTCTATTATTTATTCATGAATGATGAGCATAGCTTTGTGCTTTTGCTTGCAGTGTGATAGAATCATGCATATTCAATTTTGTAACTGGAAATAAATTTCAGTAGATCAGGTTAGAGATTAAATTGTAAGTACACTGCTTCCTAAGGTTTGTCGACGTGTGCTTGATCTGGTTGCCTTGAGTATTGTTTGATTTGAGTTGGGTACCTAGCTGAACCAATAGGATATGAAAGATTTCTTTGCTCTAATTGGGATTTAGGAGCAGTAAGGTCATGCCTAGATTTATTTCCAATACTTGATAGCTAAATTTGGTCGCCCATGTTTGTTTCTTGGACTCTTTTAGGCCAGCTTAATTAGCCTTTGGCTTAGCTACATTACTTTGATAATTTTTTTGTAGGCTAATTTTGTGTTTGAGGTCTGTATCATGAGATTCATGACAATGCTGAGGCCAGTGAGATGTTGTAAAGTTCACCATGGCCACATGTGTAAGGAGATGGTACAAAATCCATGTCCGCCAAATTGTTCTAAAATTTTCAATGATATGTCTGTTTGGCTGTAATGGCTTAGTATGATGAGATGTTAGGGCCCTTCCCGCTCACTGATTTATTCTACAATATTTCACCTGTATGGCTGTATACATTGAATGTACTTTCTGAATGAACAAGTTTTTTTCTATGCTTGAGCACTTTTATTTGGTTGTGGGGATGAACCTAAGTTTTATAGCTCGGCGCAGTGTAGCGCGCATTTTCATCCTAGTTAGATTCATGCAGGGAGAATGGTATAGATATAGATATGTGAAACACAGTTGTTTTTGACATTTTCTCTATCTTCCCATTACTAGTTCTTGCAGAATGCAGATGAACAACTTAGCCAAGCAATAATGGCATCATCTAGCATTGCGCCTCAGTCATGTGATTCGGCAGAGAAACCAGTCAATTCTTCACAGTTCCTGCACAAAGTAGCAGGAAAATTGTTAAGCGACAAAGAACAAAGGCTACTACTATCTGTATCACGCGTTACTCTATGAACTGGACGAAGTCACATTCACGCGTGTATCACAAAGTGGCCCTTCTCTTGGTTGTAGTGGTTTACCCAGCTGTTTCTCAGCGTTTTTCTCTTTCTAGTCGTTCTTTTTACCCTGTAATTTTCTGCCCAATTTCCCCTCCATGGCTTCCGAGTCATGCCTGAAAACCGGACTGTGAACAGTTCTTACCTCTTCTTATTGAATGAAACGTATATCTCCTGCGTTTTCGTGAAAAAAGCCAGAGAAGGGTTGCCATAATTTCCTTTTCTACGCAACCAGTGGCAGCAATGCTGTAGCCAAGAAACGTGAGCTATTACATTACAGTTCACATGATGCCTTCTAGGAAAGATCATAGATATTGGGACGTTTCTTACCTGTTTGTCCTTTCACTTTCTGAAACTTTGCTCAAACACCATCCCGAGCTCAGCACTGTGGAGTTCAGACCCTCAGCATTGCCATCTGACACTTCAATCATAAAAAATCATTCCTGGACTTGACGACATCAAACCATCAAGGGGATCAAACCAATCTTCCGATCATACCATTAGCGCTGCGCTGCAAACATCAAGGAAGAAGTAACTTTCAGCAGCTGTTAGTTTCAGAGTTTCATCACATCTGATGAGCTAGCTCCCTGCGGATACTGTTTCTGGTACATAGAGCAAAACTAAAATTATATTCATGTATGAATCACTGCCCTTGACTCGGAATATTCAAATTCCCAAAATTTGATGCAGTTCAAGTACAGCTTGTGAGATTATGATTTCAGCTTATTTGTCAGATTCTAAGTATGAATGATTGCCTGCACCAATATTGCATGTCTCAATTAATAATGTGATCCCACCAGTCCTTTTTTGAATAACTGATCCCACCAGTTCTGAGCGAAGTGTCTTGTGAGAATTGCTTGTGTTGTACAACGTTATCAAACTACTTCAAGAAATACTAAATATTAAGAAGTGACGTACCCTCTCGACAAATCATACAAGAACAGGCAATAGATGGGCACAAAGCGCAAATCATTCATGCACTGTTTATTGCTAAGCAACAGTGCCTCTAATATTAGTTTGGGTATTGATAAACATCATCCAGATGTTTTCTTTCTAACTATCATCCAGATTTGTGATCATTGGATTAGAGATCCAACGGCCATAAATTCTCCCCCTCCCCCTCCTCAAAAAATAATCTCCCCCCTCCAAAAAAAAGGCCGTTGGATCTCTAATCCAACGGTCTCAAAACTATATGATAGTTAGAAAGAAAACATCCGAGTGATAGTTTTGCATGTTCCGATGGCAAATTGGATCCTTGGTGGTGGTGACTCCTCGTGGGTCCCAAACATTAGGTGTACCTTGGGTTGGGGTCACCGAAGAATTTTTTTAACAACCAAAGCGGTATCTGGCAAAGCAACAATGCCCCTAATATTAGTTTTACATGTTCCGATGGCAAATTGGATCCATGGTGGTGATGACTCCTCGTGGTCCCAAACATTAGGTGGACCTTGGGTTGGGGTGAGTGCCCACTCACCGAAGAATTTTTTAACAACCAAACCTGTATCTGATTGGCGGGAATTAAGAAGACCTCCATAGCTGGTGGAGGAGAGCTGATGCTATTGGCATGCCACTAAAGAAAACCAAAGCTTTTGGTCGAGTATGAGACAAGCAGCAAATAGATCTATTTGCAATGGGCTCTCTAGGGTAGTGACTGAACCAATATAAAAACGGGAAAGCAAGCAAAGAAAAGTGGGCACTGCATCTGTTTCTTTCGAGTGATGTCAAGGTAACTCACAGATGAGCATTCTTGGTGCCTTGTACTTTATCTTGATGTCACTCTCCAGCAACTAGTGTTTTCTCCTCTTCATCCAATTGATCCAAGCAATGTGCACCTCTCTATGCAGCAGCAAACAAATGCGACATGAACAAATACATGTTGGGCACTATAAAACAGATTAGCTCAAGGAATTCAAAAATGTAAAGGGGGTGTGCTTCCATGCTATCCTACAATTTTCAATGCGATTATGATTAAATCAAATTAATAACGAAGTAAAGCTAGTCTACTCTTGATCTCTGATTTAAGCTTTTAAAAAAACGAAACAGCACAGAAGCGCATTCAAAATGTAAAAGGGAGAAGAAAAAAAATTCAAAGTTTATAAATAGTAGCAGCTGTACTGTGCTGGCTTGTTGCATTGCAAAGAGGCATCAAGATTCCTGTACATGTAATGGAATAATGAATCTAAGCAGTAGATTAATGCTTTCCTTCCTGATCAGGGCACAGATAACGTTATCATGGGAGGAATCAAGCAAACTGCAGTTAGTAAATATAGTAAATTAACAAGTTAACATTCTGACAATCTTTAAAGCCCTTGCTAAAACTGGAACAACCTTGGGAACAAAAATCTATTGCTCTAGCATAATCAACCTTTCAAATTGGACTTCGGTACTAGTGATCACATGTATCTCCACCTAAACCACCATTATGTAGCTAATTAATTGATCTTTGTTTGGAACAATTTCCTACTTTTTAATCTTCCCAAGTAAACAATTATAGAAAACAGAAGTAGGCAAAGATTTCACAGTACAAAAAGATTAAATTAGAAGACTAACCAATCCCAAATAGACAAGTAACAAGCCATACATATGTAGCTTTGCGAGATGAAATCCTAGGAACGAGCACAATTTATGTTTAAATAAGCAAGTTCTTCTGTGATCTCTAGAAAAAATTGTATAGTTCATAAAGCATCTACAGCTAAAATAGTTTAGTGCCAGACAACCCCACTAACCATAATTGTATTAGGATCACAGAAATCATTTTCGGACAAAATTCGGCAAAATTCGTGAATTTTGGTTTTCTTGGCCCACTCCTAAAAAACCCCAATTTGATTTTGGCCTATTTTGGCCCTACACAACTATACTAGAATCTCCAAATAGTACACCCCCATGATCCCCCTCTGCAGTTGTAACACCCCGCCCAACATCTGGGCCTAGAGTGCTACCATCATTGCATACTAATACCACTTTTAGGCATCTGCCAAACAATTGAAACAAACTCTACCTTGATCAAGAAGCAATAATCACTTGCACCATACCATTCCTAAGCAACTTTTCTAACTTACTAGTGGAATTAAACATACTACCAAAAGCTAGATATGTGATGTGCTGCAAGAACGTGAAGTCATTCATGTGCTACACCCGCCCATGCAAGACGTCCTCAATAGTTACCTAAAAAAAACAACAAAGCAAGGGTGAGTCCAAAGACTCAGCAAGTACATAATAGAACAATAGACATTACCAACATAAGCAAGCATATAACCATAATGCACATATATCATCACGTTCATAACATCATTCTCATAGCCAAGCAATGCCATGCCTCATTACTCTACATGCTCATATGCTCTTCACTTTGCAAGTACTGGTGCGCCGAGTGAACACCGTCGATGTTCACCCATCGTGGGCCCGCCCTCATAGGCACGGGACCCTCCACTCCCGTGGAGGCCTCACCAAAGTAGGTCTTACTCAAGAGCACTCGGATTAGTCCACTAGCTTTACTCATAGCTAGGGACTTTCTCACCGCCTCACTCTTGAGTGCTCCTAATGCAAGTGCACATGCCCATGATCATATTCACGCTCATCACTAGCATTACTAGTAGACAAGCATCTTTGCCTACCTCACTCCATCATCATTGCCATCATTTACCATGCAACCTTATGTCAGGTAAATATCACATTTCCACGTAGATATCATGTAATCAACGCATTACTACATAAATATCATCATACCAGATAAACATCGCATATTCATAAATCTTGGTCTACCGCTCTACCATGTACTTGCTCATTAACCAAACGGAGTGGAGCGTCGCTGGCGGCGCGTCGACTCGGGCCTCCACCTAGACAAGCAATTAATCCGATTTACCGCTTGAACGAAACCATATATTAAATAGGCGACGACGCCCTACACGTATATCTCGAGCCTCGCGTAAAACGCACGTTTTTTTTCGAGGATCATCACGCAGCCCTGAAACCCCTTTTTTCCTTTCCTATTCTTTTTTTTCCTCCTCTTTTCTTTTCTCTTCTCTCTTCTTTTTTTCCTTCTTTTCCTACTCGGCCTCTCTCCCATTCTCTTTTTTTTTCGGCCGAAGGCCCTAACCCCACCTTCCATGCCGTCTCTCTCCCTCCCCTCACTCCTTCCGGCCGAATGGCCTCCTCCCCCCTTTCCTTGCGCGGAACGGCGCCCCGGCGCCCCTCCTGGCTCCGCGACGGCGAGCGGCCGCCGTCGCCGCCGTCGCCTCGCCTCCCTCTCCTTCCTCTCGGACCGGCCGGCCGTGGATGGGCCAGGCCGCACCGCCGCCGCCGCGGCCGCCGCCGCTCCTCTCGCCTCCGGATCCGGTCGGCCATGGGTGGATCGCCACGGCCGCCGCCTCCGGATCCGGCTGCTCGGAGGTGGATCCGCCGCCTTTTTGTGCGCGCGCGTTGAGGCGATGCGCCCGGCCGGCACGGCCGGCGGCGCCGCCGCGCCGCGCCCTCGCCTCCGTGCCTCCCTCTCGGCGGCGCGCCTCCTCCTGTCACCGACAACCGTCGCCCCTACAAGTGCCGCCGGTCACCGATGCAGCGCCGGCGCCTTGCGGCCCTCTTCTACTCAGGGCAGTGCACCTCCCTCACCGCTTTCTTACATGTTTGTGCTTGCTTTGGCTACTACTTTTACCTGGCACGGTTCTTGGGCTCACGGTTGGGAGGGATCGAGGTGGTCGCCGACCTCTTGCTCCTACGCCGGCTTTTGCTCCCACCCTGGCTCCGCTCCAACCTTCCTCTTCTTGTCTTGCTCCTTGCCTTCCCTCTCTTTCTCTCGGCTGGGGGGGTGGTGAAATGATGGCTTTGTGGCTGTGGCAGAGAGTGGAGCAGGTAAAGGTGGCTGCGTTGTCTTGTCTACTTAAGAGGCATGCCCATCACTCTCAATGTGAAATGGCACTTTTGCCCTTCCCCTTTTTGCTTTAGCTGGTAATGGCACTATGGGCTTTTGGTCCAATGGCATCCGTATACTATTTGGTGCTCTTCTCTGCGCGGTAAATCGGTGAGTAAGGTTAAAATTTGCTTGGATGATGAACACCAAACGCGAGGCGGTGCCGATCGTCCCTAGGCGGTCCGGAACCTCTGAGCGCTAAATATACGGCTCTCTAGACGGTGCCGACCGTCCTGGGATGGTCTGGGAACCCCTGCGCGCGACACTAAATCGACATTCAAAAAAGTCGATGGGTCTGACGGTAAAACTCTCATTTATCTCTAATATTTCCATTTTGCAAATTTAGGGTATTACATTCTACCCCCCTTAACAGAATTCGACCCCGAATTCTGGCATTCAACAATATGCACGAAAGAACAAAATGTAATAAACTGCACATAACATAACATTAACTCGTACCCATGGAGAACAAGTCCGGGTACTTCTCGCATGCGCGAGACTCCAACTCTCATGTCGCTTCTCGCTCACTCTGTTGTGCCCGAACCACTTTAACATACTTTATTGTTTTATGCCTCAACACCTTCTCAGATTCCTCCGGTTCCGAACCGATGGGACTCGAAGGTGAGGTCTTGCTTTATGGACACTGGTTCTAACACAATCTCATACTCTGGATCTCGCAATTACTTTCTCAACATCGACACATGAAACATGTTATGCACTCCGTGCATAGACTCAATTCTCATGCCTCGGCATAAGAAACCCTCCAATCTTTCAGGAAACACTCTCATTACTTGCACAAAAGAAACAAGGCTACCCTTATTTGCAACAAGGAGAGCTCTTCTCTTATACAAGAGAAGTATCATGCAACATTCATGGAATCAACTCATTCATCCACAAACATCAACCCTTCTCTCAAACCAGAAGGAAATTTTGTTTCCTCTCGGGAAACCATTTCATCACAATAAATCCACTCAGAGTGAAAACCGAACAGGAAATCAATCCTTAACCTAAGAACCAACTTTAAGCTGCATAAACCATGCGAAATATTTCTATTTCCCTAAATTAGCCTTTCCTTTTCCAAGAAAAGAAAGCATATTCTTTAGGTATAAGGATAACGCCTTAGCCAAAACCACCTAGCCCACAAGTAAAAGGCGGAAATACCGCATCTTTCCACTTAAATCCACTATCCCTCAAAGTGGCCATGAACAAATTCCCAAATCAGGGGAACCCAAAATAGTCCTTTGATTATCGATCAATCACTACAGTTGATAACGAGATATATTTTACTGTGTCCCTTAAAATCGATATCGATCACACATCCATGTGACTAAACTTGCAAAGATAGTTCTCTCTAACTCTTTTAGCAAGAATAATAGGTTCCCATGGTTCGTCATATCAAAACATTCCAATTACCCATGTAATGGATTACACCCCTGATTACTTCTTTAAATAATGATCACCAAACATGGTGGATAAAACAAATCATATACCAATTCTCAACCTCTCACATCTACAAAATGAGGTAAGCTCCATTAGGATCTCATTTAACATTAAATAACTAAATCTTCCAATAGCTCTACTTTAACTTTACCTCAATCTTTTAGCCTCTACTAATCACAATAAATTTGAGGATCATAGACCAAGATTCTCGATACTCCTCCAAGAACTCGACATCGTATCATCCTCGATCTATGTTATTGAAATCAAGCAATCTAAAACTTTAACACCTAGCGATGATTACCCCAAAACATAAGTCAGGGAAGTTCTTTCACCAAAATCCCAAACTCATCGCTACCCATGCTTTACCAGTTTAAATGTAACATCACTCACCATTATTTCCCATAGATGCTTCTAGTTGCGATAACACAATCGACCATCGGTTTTGCCTTTAAGGCCAATTTTATCCCTAATCAATTTCCCACCAGGATTATGGCATAAGATCAACTCAGAACTCTATTAACCACACAAACAAATCAACTAGCTCACTATAGATCTAAGCCTAGTAGAGCTTCATGTTATGAATTTAACATTCGTTTCGAGAACAAGGGATTCCAATCCTCAAGAACCTCCGAGTTAAGAAGTCTACCAAATTTAAACATCCAGAAAACCGAACAAAATCTCAACAACTTTCAATGATGCAACGCCTAGACAGGAGAACCATTCCCTCTGGCCATAGCATCACATCACAACAAGCACAATAGGCAATTAACACCAAGAAAACGGAGAGATGCAACAAAATCCAAATGTTACATTACCCTAGTTGACGCGCCCGGGCCCACTTTAGACTCTCAACTCAAGACAATCGAAATTACATGTTTGGGAAACGCTCAAGACTCATTCCTGAGTACGCCTAGGACTTCGTTCTAGGTACGCCCAAACTTACGCTGCGTTCGGGAGCGCCACAGACCACTCGTCCGGGAAATCTCATATGCAGAAGTGAGGAAAGTCAGGTAGCACTCATAACACATGCACATAAATCAATATGTAAGTCACGCAGATCTCCTACCATACCTCCAAGCACTCATCATTGCTAGCACTGAACATGACCTCCTTCGAAGTCATGAACTCCAAATGATAATGCACGCCAAAACACAAAGTGTTTCTTCCAAATACCAACATAGAAACCAATTAAAATTCTCTTTCCCATAACCACAACAAGTCAGTACCTCTTGTACTGCTTACAGATTAGCAAATGTCAATTCGCTAATTCATAAGTCATTGACTTTTAGTATCCCATCTTGAACCTTTCCACGGCTCACCGGATACTTTATTCTTCCATATTTACTCTATAGTTCATCAAACATTACCACCGTACTGTACAAAACAACACAATCATAACAACTATCAAGCGCGCATACCACAAGATGTGGTCAAGGCTCTTTAATAAATAAATAATCCCATGAGCACCTAATTTCCAAGACGCTAACTAATCACCGCCAGCTCAACTTTAAGAATGATCAATCACCCAGATTTTAGCACACATCGAATGCACCTTTATAAACCACAATTGCTTTTAAGCATAGAATCCGTCTGTTCTACTTCCGTAAGTGTGCATATGATCTCCTACAAAATGCAATGGCAACTCCACCAACTCATGCTTAAATATTGCCATCAAATCTCACCAAAATGTCATTAACTTTATCCCTCAGAGTTTAAGTCTCACACGACTCTACAACAATTCTTCTCCATTCAATTTAGCTGAGAGACTTTTCGACATTAACATCCTCATTCTTATCCTCCCAACTAATCCCAATAGAATTCTAACATTACAACTATTAGAATCTTCCAAAACATTGGTCGTGACTATAATAATCAATCATGGTGCGGGGTTGGCGGGCTTAGTTTTATAATCATTCGCCTATTACCACTTGAAAGGATAACTCCATATGTGGGATTTTCCACCAAGACAATAGATTAACACACCCTTTTTTTTAGCAAGTCTCGATCACCTAGCTAGGTTTACCGATTGGGACCAAAGTAAAACCAGTCATTCGATGTGGCTCAATAGTCTAAGCAACCGTAATCACCAACTGGTTCACCAATAATTCAAATCCAATTATTAAGCAGAAATGGATCTGCCTTATGCCGCTACTCATGTAACCACTAAATCCCCATTGGATTCAAATCAACTCTGATCCCACAATCATAACTAAAGTTAATTACTCTCCTGGGTTCTCACAATTTAGAATATCATGTCCTACCAACTTGCTACTTTAACCACCATATCCCACACACGCCTAATCCAACACTTCAACCACTATTGGATATTGCCTTCTCCAAAATATTGGCCTCATCTTGCAAGTCACTCCAATCATTCATATAATCAGAATTCTCCCCAATACCAAACTTGCATAGAACACTCCCACTATTGGGTATTTATCAAACAACTCAACGAGTTGCTAACCAAAGGAACCAACTTCCGAAACTAAAGCAAAACATCACTACCTCAATGCCACAAATGGCAACATGACCAGGCCTCTCCAGTGGCCACGGTCTCAGTCTTTATTGCATCGGTACACGACACAATCACGGCAAAGTCCCGTAGGACACACAAATAACCAGTTCAAATGCTTGCTATCAACCCACACGCATCAACATCAAGCATTACAAATCAACAACATGACTAACAGAAGCGAAAACGCAATGCTTGACCCAATCCATCCTATTGTGCACACGTCCGCGTCATCTAGCTCTCGGCATCTCTGTTCAAGACAGATGGCCAATAACACAGCTTGCTCACAAACATCCATTTCAACAGCACAGATCAACATCAAGGCTGCGAAAGCGTAAATACAATGTAAGACCCATTCCCCATCCTATGGTGCACCAGTGTGTCAAATTTTAATTTAATTATTAGGCCTAAGTCAAATTTTAGTTGAATAATTAACCTATATTGTCAAATTTCTTTACCACGGACCTAACGCCCGCTCACGATACCAATGTAACACCAGCCCAACATCCGGGCCTAGAGTGCTACCATCATTGCATACTAATACCACTTTTAGGCATCGCCAAACAATTGAAACAAACTCTACCTTGATCAAGAAGCAATAATCACTTGCACCATACCATTCCTAAGCAACTTTTCTAACTTACTAGTGGAATTAAACATACTACCAAAAGCTAGATATGTGATGTCTTTGCAAGAACGTGAAGTCATTCATGTGCTACACCCGCCATGCAAGACGTCCTCAATAGTTACCTAAAAAAACAACAAAGCAAGGGTGAGTCCAAAGACTCAACAAGTACATAATAGAACAATAGACATTACCAACATAAGCAAGCATATAACCATAATGCACATATATCATCACGTTCATAACATCATTCTCATAGCCAAGCAATGCCATGCCTCATTACTCTACATGCTCATATGCTCTTCACTTTGCAAGTACGGTGCATCGCCGAGTGAACACCGTCGATGTTCACCCATCGTGGGCCCGCCCTCATAGGCACGGACCCTCCACTCCCGTGGAGGCCTCACCAAGTAGGTCTTACTCAAGAGCACTCGGATTAGTCCACTAGCTTTACTCATAGCTAGGGACTTTCTCACCGCCTCACTCTTGAGTGCTCCTAATGCAAGTGCACATGCCCATGATCATATTCACGCTCATCACTAGCATTACTAGTAGACAAGCATCTTTGCCTACCTCACTCCATCATCATTGCCATCATTTACCATGCAACCTTATGTCAGGTAAATATCACATTTCCACGTAGATATCATGTAATCAACGCATTACTACATAAATATCATCATACCAGATAAACATCGCATATTCATAAATCTTGGTCTACCGCTCTACCATGTACTTGCTCGTTAACCAAACGGAGTGGAGCGTCATGCGGCGGCGTCGACTGGGGCCTCCACCTAGACAAGCAATTAATCCGATTTACCGCTTGAAACGAAACCATATATTAAATAGGCGACGACGGCCCTACACGTATATCTCGAGCCTCGCGTAAACGCGCGCGGTTTTTTTTCGTGATCACACGCAGCCCTGAAACCCCTTTTTTCCTTTCCTATTCTTTTTTTTTCCTCCTCTTTTCTTTTCTCTTCTCTCTTCTTTTTTTTTCCTTCTTTTCCTACTCGGCCTCTCTCCCATTCTCTTTTTTTTTCGGCCGAAGGCCCTAACCCCACCTTCCATGCCGTCTCTCTCCTTCCCCTCACTCCTTCCGGCTGAATGGCCTCCTCCCCCCTTTCCTTGCGCGGAACGCGCCCGCCGCCTCCCGGCTCTGCGACGGCCGGCCGTCGCCCCCTCGCCTCGCCTCGCCTCCTCCTCCTCCTTCCTCGGACCGGCCGGCCGTGGATGGGCCAGTACCGCACCCGCCGCCGCCGCGCGGCCGCCGCCGCTCCTCGCCTCCGGATCCGGTTGGCCATGGGTGGATCGGCCACCGGCCGCCGCCTCCGGATCCGGCTGCTCGGAGGTGGATCCGCCGCTTTTTGTGCGCGCGCGTTGGGGCGATCTGCCGGTCGGCACGGTCGGCGGCCGCCGCCTCGGCGCGCCACGCCCCCGTGCCTCCCTCTCGGCGGCCGCGCCACCTCTGTCACCGACAACCGTCGCCCTACAAGTGCCGCCGGTCCACCGATGTAGCCGGCGCCTTGCGGCCCTCTTCTACTCGAGCGATGCACCTCCTCACCGCTTTCTTACATGTTTGTGCTTGCTTTGGCTACTACTTTTACAGCACGGTTCTTGGGCTCACGGTTGGGAGGATCGAGGTGGTCGCCGACCTCTTGCTCCTACGCCGCTTTTGCTCCCACCCCGCTCCGCTCCAACCTTCCTCTTCTTGTCTTGCTCCTTGCCTTCCTCTCTTTCTCTCTACTGGGGTGGTGAAATGATGGCTTTGTGGTCAGTGCGCAGAGGAGCGAGTAAAGGTGGTCTGCGTTGTCTTGTCTACTTAAGAGGCATGCCCATCACTCTCAATGTGAAATGGCACTTTTGCCCTTCCCTTTTGCTTTGGTGGTAATGGCACTATGGGCTTTTGGTCCAATGGCATCCGTATACTATTTGGTGCTCTTCTCTGCGGTAAATCGGTGTGAGTAAGGTTAAAATTTGCCGGATGATGAACACCCGAAACGCGAGGCGGTGCCGACTGTCCCTAGGCGGTCCGGGAACCTCTGAGAGCGCTAAATATACGGCTCTCTAGACGGTGCCGACCGTCCTGGGATGGTCTGGGAACCCTCACGCGACACTAAATCGACATTCAAAAAAGTCGATGGGTCTGACGGTAAAACTCTCATTTATCTCTAATATTTCCATTTTGCAAATTTAGGGTATTACAGCAGTCACCACTGAGGTTAGACCTGTGCGGCTGTGCCCTACATTTTAGTGGTCTTGCATGTGGCCCCATAACCAACATGGACTGATTCTACCAACAGCCTTCACATAAGATACCAATGGTTAAGCTACAAGCAATTGTTACAACTCTGTACAACTAAATGGTTTTATACAATCCTGGAATTTACTACGATGATACCACATGAGCACACAGAGAATCTGAGCAAATAGGTAATTAGTTCTGTGACAAAAACAGCCTTCCCTAGTTTCTCCCCACCTTGCAACCACCCATGGTGTTGCAAAAGAGGAGAAATCATACTAAGAATCCCCCTCAAGCCACATAATTACCCATACAAGTTGGCTTTAATATGGAAGCGGGTATGGTTGGATTCCTGTGTGGTGCTGGGCCCCTCAGCGAGGGAAAGATTCTAACAAATAAAGAATAGAAAAAATGCAGTGGTGGCCCCATAAGGTTGGTTCTTACGACAAAACCATAAAAAGATAGGCAAAACCAAAGCAAGACCACGCCAGGCCAAGCATAGCAAATTTCTATTTTTTTTTCCTTTCCATCTTACAGAAGCAGGATTCATCAGATGCCATCGGAATGAATGGTGGGGGGTGTTCTAGTGGAGCACTGAACCTTTTCTAGAGCTATTTGTTGGAGGCTAACACCGAGATAGGAAGAAGAGAGAAGACCCTTTTCATGACAAGAAGGGTGGCATACTATTACCAGTGAGCTACTACTCTACCAATCTCTTTCTTTGCTTCCTTTCTGCTGAAAAAGATGTGTTATCTCCTACTACCCACACCCTGCAATCCAAACACACGCACATCTCACACAAAAATCTTCCCAAAACTCCCACCCTCCTACTTCCCTTGCCCAAGATGTACATGGAACTTTGCTTCTTGATTCCTAACAGGAGAGAAGTATTGTGACTTGCATGCTCAAGCGTTCTTGTTATCATTTCCAAGACTTTATCTTTCAGGCTCTAAAACTGATTCAGTATGGTAACAAACTGTGTCATCATATTCTGAAGGAAACTTTACCTGTATGGAAGAGGGAGACCCCCGGCCCAGCATCTCTCTGGCTCACACCCCGTCCAAAGGCGCAGCAGTCGACCTGGATCTCCTTGAGCAGCTGCTCTCCGGTGACAACGCCTGGCTTGAAGTGGCGACCAATGCTTCACGCTCACCCAACTTTTCTGCTTCTCCCTCCAACATCTTGTCAGATGCCACCACCACCGCCACCACGCCTGCAAACACCGGGTGGATTCAGTCGAGTGGCGCAAGCTCCTTGGTCCGGGAACGGTTCAACCAAGCACTAGTCTACATCAGTGAGACACAGAGCGACGCCGATGTGCTTGTCCAGCTATGGGTGCCGGTCAAGAGTGATGATGGGCAGTTGGTGCTGACGACAAGCGGGCAGCCATTCACTCTTGACCAGAGCTCGGATAGCCTCATAAGGTTCAGGGAGGTGTCGACGAGATACCAATTTTCTGCAGATGTTGCATCAGGGTCCTCACCGGGGCTCCCAGGGAGGGTGTTCATTGGTAGGCTCCCTGAGTGGTCTCCAGACGTTCTTTACTTCACCAGCTATGAGTACCCTAGGGTGAGCCATGCACAATATTTGGACGTCCATGGGACGATGGGGCTGCCGGTGTTCGAGAAGGGGAACTACTCGTGCTTGGGTGTCATTGAGTTGATCCTGACCAGACAGAAGCTTAACTTCACCTCTGAGCTCAATACAATCTGCAGTGCTCTCCAGGTAATAATACCTCACTGGCTCACTTAACCTGAAAGTTCAAAAATTTGTATGCTGCAAGTTTATTATCAGATCAAATCATCAGCCTAGTTGCACGAAAGGAGTACGTTTGGTGTCACTTGTGAATCTGTGATACACACAACTATTGATTACGGTAGGAAATAACTGAGTTTTTTCTCTCTAGATTTGGGATTTCTTAACGGCAATGTTCTTTGCAGGCAGTTAATCTGAGAAGCACAGAAGTTTCAAGCATTCCACACATAAAGGTAAACAGCAAAATAAAATTGAGAATATTGTATCACAGCTTTGAGTTTTGGCAAATATCAGGCATTTCATTAGAAGTAAACAATCTAATACCTCTACACACACACACACACACCCAATCGTGGTAATGAATCGCAATCTAACACATGATGTTAGCATGATTTGGAAAACAACTGTAAAATTGCATTTCTAAAAAATATATATATCGAATTGTTCTATCTACAGTCTACCCTAATTCAAAAATAAAAGTAAATGGGATAAAGATTTTCAGACAAAAAAATACCTGCATCTCCTCATGACTTCATGGCCACTCCTGTTGATTATCAACCAGTTCAACAGTGCTTCCTACAAAGATGGTCTGCCAGAGATTCTAGAAGTCCTACGAGCAGCCTGCATCACCCACAAGCTACCATTAGCTCAGATCTGGGTCACATGTGCTCAACAAGGGAAACGGGGCAGCCGCCACTCTGATGAGAACTACCGATACTGCATCTCCACCATTGACGCAGCATGTTACGTGAATGAACCCCAGATGCAGAGCTTCCATGAGGCCTGCTCTGAGCACCACCTGCTGCGTGGGCAAGGGGTTGCAGGGAAAGCCTTCACCACAAACCAGCCATGCTTCCTACCGGACATTGGATCTTTAACTAAACTGGAGTACCCATTGTCGCACCATGCTAAGATCTTCAATTTAAAAGGCGCAGTGGCAATCCGATTGAGGTGCACACGCACTGGGACAGCGGACTTCGTGCTGGAATTCTTTCTGCCAGCCGACTGTGAAATACTCGAGGAGCAGAAAGCAATGCTGGACTTCTTGTCGGGCACCTTGCGAAATGTTTGCAAAACTCTACGTGTGGTTACCGACAAGGAGATGGAGGATGAGGCGATGTTGGAAATGAATGAGCTGAACTCGTTTAGTCCTCACGGGAAGAACAAAGTTGAGGAGTTGTCCTTCGGAGATAATGCAACAGAACATAGAGAGGAGGCCTCTTGGACAAGTCTAGCAGGGACTTCACAGAAAGAATCAGATTTAGTTGAATTACGTGTGCATGGAATGTTATCACCTGGAGGGCAGGGTTCATCTCTCACTGGTGCTCAGACAACTGCAGAAGGCAGCAAAGTAAAAAGGCGTACAAAGACGGAGAAGACAGTGAGCTTGCAGGTTCTTCGGCAGCATTTCGCTGGTAGCCTGAAGGATGCAGCAAAGAGCCTTGGAGGTGAGTAATAGTAACTCATCAGATAAATGCAAGATTCAGCTATGAATAGTTTACTGTTTCAGTAGATACCATCAGTCATTAAACTATAGCAACACAAACCATGGAGCCAGCATGCTAAATTGAATGCTCAATAAGAAAATGTTGTCTCCCACAAGAAAGTCAACCATCATATGCATATTATAATCAAAAGATGAACATTCTTATCACCCTTTTTCGTGATTTGTGCGATTTCCATGAAGGGGAAAAAAAGAAGGGCAAAATTGATGTATAGCTTCAACTGTCATAACAAATAAATAAGCTATCTAAAACTAGTTAGCAGATGTACTGTATAGTTTTGGCTGGTTGAACAGGCAAAATATAGCCTACAATGCATCAGTCTCATAAGGTCTCATTCAGTGCTTATAGCTAAACAGCAACTTCATACATAACAAAACACTCGATTATATAAGAGCGTTTGAAATCTTCAATATGGTGACCTCACCCTCTAGTATAAAGATAAGATATATGTAATACACACCTTTCCATAAAATAGACCATAAACTAACTCATCATGTTGACATGCTACGTTGCTTTCTAGAAGTAGGATAGCTGGTTTTGGAGTTCCATGAGTCAACATAGGCAAAATTATTCCTTTGAGACAAAAGAAAGCAGACAGCATACCCATCATGTGCACATTGCATCTCCGAGGTGTGATCACTTTCTTTTTCCTGAAGGAATGTCTAATGCTTATACGTGCTTGATCTAGTGGCAAACATGTAAAAAGAAAAAAACAATCTGTACTCAAGTTGGCTGCATATATGCTCACCACATTTTTTGTCTCTCACAGTGTGCCCTACCACCCTGAAAAGAATATGCAGGCAGCATGGCATAACCCGCTGGCCATCACGAAAGATCAAGAAGGTAGACCATTCTCTAAGAAAGCTGCAGCAGATCATTGATTCAGTTCATGGAGGAGAGACAGATTTCCAGCTTAACACTCTGTACAAGGATCTCACAAACACCTCCATATCTGACAACAATTTGTCAGGAGGCGTCACGGTTCCTCCAACTAACCAGAGCAATCTTACTGACTTTGAGAAACACCAGCACCACAGGCTAAGCAGCAATGTGCCATCAACTTCACACTCGCACTCATCATGCAGCCACAGTTCTGATTCGAACCCCTCCTGCAGTGGAGCAACAATACATCCACCACAGGTTGGAGTTGATCTGACGAAGTCAGGATGTCCTGTAAAACACAGCCCTGTCCAGAATCTGCAAACAGAAAACGCTTCAATTAATGAACATTTCTCAGTTCTGGAGGCACCGAGAGATCTTTTACAGGATGTTACTGAAAAGGCTATCAGTGGACAGCATTCTTCTCGAAGCCCATCATTCCCCAAGCAGAATGCAGATGTAGGTATGAGAGTAAAGGCCACATTTGGCTCAGAAAAGGTGAGGTTCAGATTGAAGCCTGAGTGCGACTTTCAAGAACTGAAGCAGGAGATAGCAAAACGTATGAGTATAGAAGACACGAGTTCTTTGATTGTAAAGTACTTGGATGATGATTCAGAGTGGGTCTTGATGACATGTGACGCAGATTTACAAGAGTGCCTACATGTATATAAACTAGCAGATATCCAAACAACCAAAATTTCAGTTCATCTAGCTTCTAGTCCAGCAACAAGGGCCACTATTGGTCACACTTGTTTTTCATGAAGACACCATAGGCCTCACCAGCTTGTGGGATTTGTTTTAGACCAGAGACCAACAGGCCCTGCCTTGAAGTTTGTGGAATTTAACCAGAAATCTACCAAGAAGCGGTGCTTGGTTTTACCCCTGGGAAATCAAAGCCCCTTAGGCGAGTTCAGTCACTGAGGGGAGAGAATCCATGTTTGGCAGCCCATACTAGATACCAAGTACCTTCACCAGATCCAGTTCTGTAATTAGCTGGATTAGTCTTGATCTGTTGCTGAGGTTAGGAACTGCTGATCATACTAGAATACTTGACCATGGGAAAGCCAGTTCTAAACATTAGGATACACTGAATAAAGCATGCATTACCTTGTAAATACTCTCACTGATGCACCTGAAACTCTGAAAGACAGTGCAACTTGATTGAGTTGATATGGTGAAATATCTCTAAATCAGGTTTGCTCCAAATGTCTCTTGGTTCTTGGAATGCTGATGTGCAATAATCCTTTATGGCTTCTTTCTGATTATTGATCAGCTATGGTGGTTCCTTCAGAGGATATTAGAGCATTCTCCCCTCACCTGAGTAACCAGCAGCAAGGCATTCAGTTCTTCAGCGTGCTTTCTCATTCAATGGAAATGAAGCTATGCTTCTGGAAATACAATTTTCTGCAGCAATTATTCTGGATTAGTTATAGATATAGCAGGATAGGATACTTTGTTCAATTTGTTTGTCCTTAAAATGTTAAATACGTATGGTACATTCGTACCACTACCACATGATGTGTCTCTTTGGGAATACTGTTTGCTGCTGTAGACGCTAGAATTGTTTTCTTTGAGAAGCTTTCATTTTCTTAACTGTATTGTCAAATATCAATCTACAGATTGAATTAGAACACCACACTAATAACTTAAACATGAAAGAAACTAATGCCATTATTACATCTAAAATGCAACTAGCGTCAACAAATTTAAGTCCATGCTAACAGGTAAATATGTGCTTTTGTAAATTGTAATGATTAATTTTCAGACCTACGGAGTGTGAGAATGGCAACAGATATCAAACCATTTAGTTTCATGTTGCCCTTGCTGATGATTCCAAACAACGCAACAAACAGAATACTGACATGTAGGCAGCGTAGTAGATGAAACATACTGCAAACATAAGTAGATGAACCATACTATATTTGTGGATGCAATACAAATCAAGCTCAGATCTAATAGCTATTTCTCACCGAAATGTTGTTCAGTTTAGAAATATTCCTCCACGGTATCTATTAGTAAGGTCAAATAACATAGAAGGTACATCACTGTCGTATCATATCATGTATATCTCAAATGCAGCGACTAATAAATCTCTTTGTAGAACTGAGACAATGGTTCCAAAAGATAAAAGTATGAGACATGCAAACAAATGGCTACCTAAGTAGCAATGATTCAAATTACTAACATTTACTTCTCTGCTGCATTTGTTATTTATTGTTTAGCATCCTCCACGTGCCTTCAAGGATATTTCCAATTCCATCAGAAGCCAACATTCTTGCACAAGAAACAATACTACCGCTCCTTACCTTACCTTAGCAGTCAAGACATGTTAAACTTTCATATATGTTAAGGATAGAATAGGAAATAGATTAGGTCTATTATTTGTTTCCTAATATGCCTTGTATTCCTTCTGTACATCTCGCTTGTACCTCTATATATATTGCCCTTTGGGCCTTATGAATACATGCACAATATTCATAACATGGTATCAGAGCAAAGGTTAGAGTTAGGGCTCTGACCTATTTTTCTTCGAGAAAATTGGATTTTTGCCACCCGAAATATTGGGTTTCGCAGTTTTGCCATCCCAAACACTGGTTTCGCAAATATGCCACTCAAAACATGTGCTTCTTGATTTCTTTGCCATTTTCTCTATTTCTCTCCTTTTTCTCTTTTCTCCGGACTCACCACCGGAAAGGACAAGATGTGCCCTAAGCAATTGCACGCGTACGTGCATGCTCTCTGGCCGTTGGGAGCTTGCCGCCTGCATGCCCCTAGGAACAGTGCGTAGATCTCCAGTGGTTGTACATGTGTTTGTGAAGGTGATTGCATCTCTGGCGCAGAATATTGCCTTCTACCGGGGAAGTCGTACATGCTCGGAGGTTCAAGCCATGCCTCTTTGCTTTTGAGCTCGAGGAGGATGATTGTGGGATCATGGTCTCTCGTGTTGAACATTTTCGTGACTAAACCACCGCCTGTGGTGCATAGTGGTTCATTGAATTGCAACATGGTGGAATGGCGTGGAAAGCTATTGGTGATCCTCGATACTACAATGGTTTCGCGATGAGCGCACTGTTCTGGTTAAAGTATATGCACCGGACTTCAAGACAAACCCTTATGGACTCACTCGAGATCTACAGCTCCCAGTATGGGCATGCCCTAGGGGCATGCAGCGCAAGCTCCAGGCGGCGAGAGCATGCACGTACACGTGCAATTGCTTAGGGCACATCTGTCCTTTCCGGTGGTGAGTCCAGAGAAAAAGAGAAAAAGGAGAGAAATAGAGAAAATGGCAAAAATCAAGAAGCACATGTTTTGAGTGGCATATTTGCGAAACCAATGTTTGGGATGGCAAACCGCTGCTCCAATGTTTCGTGGCAAAATCAATTTTCTCATTTTTCTTCCGCCTCTGTTGCGCGCGCCGTCCGGGCCTCTCGCTCGAGCCGCTGGACCACTCGGGCCGCCGCTGGACGGATCTGGATCATTCTTTGGCGCCGCCGATCGCCGTCGTCGCCGCTCTGCTGGCGTGTCGGCTCGCAGCCGCCGTCGCCGCTTCTCTGCCGCGACGGGCGCGCGCCGCCCGCTCCTCGGCCGCGCCGAGTTGCCGCCGTCGTAGCCCGCTCCTCCGACCGCGCCGGCGGCCGCCGCCGCCGCCGTAGCCCTCCTCCGATCGCGCGGGCGCCGCCGCCGCCGCCGTAAGCCTCCGGCCGCCGCCGCGCCGCGCGCGCCGCCGCCGCTTCGCTCCGTCGGCCTCGCCGCCGCGCGCCGCGATCCACGCGCTCCCGCCGCCCGCGCCGCCCGCTGCCGCCGCCGTTGCCCGCTCCGCCGCCGCGCTGCCGCCGCCGCCGTCGTTCGCTCCTCCGGCCGCACAGTCGCCGGCCGTTGTCGCCTTCCTCCGGCCGCAGAGGTCGCCGGCCGCCGTCGCCTACTCCTCCGGCCGGCCGGCCGCCGCTCCATCTCTGTTGGGCTGCAGCTCTGTGCTGGCTAACAGCCAGTGAAGAGGGACCGGCCTATATAGCCTTGCAAAAAAAAGAAAAGAAAAAGAAAAGAAAAAAAAACGTTGTTCTAACCGCCGCGCCGTCCAGCGCCGCCTGTTAGACTTCGTTGCCTTAGTCGCCGCGTCGTCCAGAGCCGCCTACCGATGGCTTCCGTTCCATCTGCTGCGATCCCATTCTCGGGGACAAAGCTCCATGGAACAAACTACAGGCTATGGTCTTCCCTCATGGAGATTACGCTTGATGGTCTTCGCCTTTGGGGACATGTTACTGGTGCTCGTCCTTCTCCGCCATCGCGGTTCACCTCCTCCTAGGCGACCTATCTCGCACCTCCCGGCGTATGAGGCCGCTAAGAAGAAGGCAGAGGCTGATGCTGCTGCTGCTGATGAGGCTTTTCAGTATGCCATTGACGCTTTCGAGCGCTGGTGTGCTGATGAGGCCCGTGTTTGTGCTATCCTTGTGGTCAGCGTCGACGACTTCATTCAGCCAGATATTGTTGGTCTGCAGTCTACTCGACAGATCTGGGAGTACTTGCGTGAGCGATACCAGCAGAGTAGTGATGCTCAGTTCTTTTCGCTTCAGCGTGAGTTGGAGATGCTTCGCCAGGTAGATTCTTCCATCGACGACTTCTTCCGAGCCCTGGCTAGTATCTGGCGACAGCTAGATGAGCTGGCTTCTCCACTGTGCCAGGAGTGCCACAAAGTTCAGAAGGTGGATCATGATCGCCTCCGTCTTTATGATTTCGTCTGCCGTCTTCGCCCAGAGTTTGAGCACATCCGAGCTCAATCGCTGAGCCGCTCACCACGACCGACTGTTACCGAGGCTCTTTCGACACTTCGGGCTGAGGAGCTTCGCCTTGGACTAGCTGCACAGTCTGTTCCGAATGTGCTTGCTGCTTCTTCGACTACACCGACGGTTCCTGCTACGACTACAGCTCCTTCCTGTGTGCTGTTTCGCTCGCTTTGCACCAACCGAGTTCAATGCAACTACTGCAAGAACTTCAGGCATGACTACCAGCGTTGTGCGGTGCAGAAAAAGCGGAATAAGGCGCGCGGGGATGGAAAATCCAAGGGGGGCAGGGAGGCCCTTCCTTCACAGGAGGACAGACTCACTCATCAGATCTCAACGAGGTGACTCGTTCAGCAGCTCTGTCAGCTCTTCTTGACAGCTCTCTCACACCTCGGCGAGTTACGCGCTCTAGCTCGACGTCTCCCAGTGTACCTCTTGGGTTCTAGATTCTGGTGCCTCTTTCCACATGACACCGGATTCCACATCTCTCATTTCAGTGGGACCTCCTGCCCTTCCTATCTCTGTACAGACTGCGGATGGTACTTCTTTGTCTGTTAGCTGTCAGGGCACTTTTTTGACCACTGATTTTTCTGTTCCAGCTGTTTCTTATGTTCCCCAACTCACCATGCAGCTTCTTTCAGTGGGACAGCTCACTGACCTTGGTTGTAGGGTTGGTTTTGACTCTCACACCTGTTTTGTTCAGGATCGATAGACAGGGACGATACTTGGGACTGGCCGACGCCGTAGGGATCGTCAGGGTCTCTACATTCTCGACCGTCTTCATCTTCTGTCCACTTCAGTTGCTCCTACCACGTCTCCCGCCACGTCTACCTCCACGCCACTGCCGCCACCACCCACAGGTTTTTGCGCAGTGGCATCACCGTTTAGGTCACCTGTGTGGGTCTCGTCTTTCGTCATTAGTTCGTCAGGGTGTCCTTGGACGTGTTACTGTTCACACGTCCATGTTTTGTCAAGATTGTAAGCTGGGCAAGCAGCTACAACTTCCTTATCATTCTAGTGAGTCATTGTCTTCTCGTCCTTTTGATTTAGTTCATTCAGATGTATGGGGACCTGCGCCTATTATCTCCAAAGGCGGGCATAAATTCTATGTTATTTTCATTGATGACTATTCCCGTTTTACTTGGCTTTTCCCTATGTCAAATCGTGGTCAGTTTCTTGCGATCTATCGTAGCTTTGCCATGATGGTTCGTACTCAGTTTGAGTCCTCTATTCGTACTTTTCGTTGTGATTCTGCTGGCGAGTATTGTTCTAGTGCGTTCAGACAATTTCTTTCTGAGCAGGGCACTCTTTATCAATCTTCTTGTCCCGGTGCCCATGCTCAGAACGGGGTTGTTGAACGCAAGCATTGTCATCTGATTGAGACTGCTCGCACCCTTCTTCTTGCTTCTCACGTTCCCCCACAGTTCTGGGCTGAGGCTGTTTCTACGGCTGCATATCTCATTAATATGCAGCCTTCCACTGCTCTTCAGGATGTCAGTCCTATAGAGCGTCTCTACTCTAGAGCCCCCCAGTACGATCACCTTCGTGTTTTTGGCTGCACCTGTTTTGTCCTGCTGCCGCCTCGTGAGCGCACTAAACTGACAGCCCAGTCAGTCGAGTATGTGTTTCTTGGGTACAGCTCTGAGCATAAGGGTTATCGTTGTTATGATCCTTCTACTCGACGGATTAGGATCTCACGAGATGTTGTCTTTGACGAATCTCGACCTTTCTTCTATCGAGATTCGGCTCCTCACATCGCTTCTACCACCGAGACGATCTCCGGTTATCTCTCCCGACTCTCACCCATTCCCCTTTCCCGCCTTGGTACCTTCACCTCTGTGTTGCCTCTGCAGCACCGCCTCCTGCTCCTATGGCACCACCGTCTCGTTTCTCTGGGGTGCACTACTCCAGACGTCCTCGTCCTTCACCAGATCCCTCTCCTGGTCTCTTGCCGACACCGACGTCTGATTCATCTGATGATGCTCCTCGTTACGCCCTTCGTGACCGGTCAACCATTCGGCCTCCTGCTCGTCTTGGTTTTTGCTTTGCCAGCTCATGCTCTCTCTGTCACTGAGCCTAGTTCTTATCGTGAGGCTACTTCTCATTCTGAGTGGCAGCTCGCTATGGCAGAGGAGCTTGATGCGCTTCGTCGCACGGAGACTTGGGATATTGTCCCGACACCTGTGCACGCTCGTCCTATCATGTGCAAGTGGGTGTACAAGATTAAGACTAGGTCTGGTGGTACCATTGAGCGCTACAAGGCTCGTCTTGTGGCTCGTGGTTTTCAGCAGGAGTATGGTCGAGATTATGATGAGACATTTACTCCGTTGCTCATATGACCACTGTTCGCACTCTTGTTGCGATTGCTTCTGTTCGCCGGTGGTCTATCTCTCAGCTGGATGTTAAGAATGCCTTTCTTAATGGCGTCTTGCATGAGGAGGTTTACATGCACCACCACCGGGTATTCTGCTCCACCGGTCATGTCTGCTGTTTTAAATCGTGCTCTTTATGGTCTCAAACAGCCCTCGTGCTGGGTTTGCGCGTTTACCTCGGTGATCACCGCTGCCGGTTTCACCGTCGGTGCTCATGATCCCGCTCTATTTATCCATGTCTCACCTCGAGGTAGGACACCGCTTCTTCTCTATGTGGATGATATGCTCATTCGGTGACGATCCTCATTCATTGCACATGTGAAGCAAATCTCGGTGGCGATTTCGATGACCGATCTTGGCTTGCTTACATACTTTCTTGGGATTGAGGTTTCACACACACTAGGTTACTACCTCTCCCAGCAGTATGTCCAGGACCTTCTTGATCGGTGCAGTGCGACCGATACTCGACCGCTGAGACTCCTATGGAGCTCTCTTTGACTCAGTGCTCGATGGTGATCCTCTTGAGGATCCTACTCGTATCGCCATCTTGTTGGCGCTTTGGTATATCTTGTGAGCACTCTTCCGATATTGCTCATGCTGTCCATATCTTGAGTCGGTTCATGGCTTGTCCTACTCATCTTCACTACATCATCTTCTTCGTGTTCTTCGCTACTTGCGTGGGACCATCTCTCGTCGCTTGTTTTTCCTAGCTCCACCTCACTCAGCCTTCAGCGTAACTGATGCGACTGGGCTAGTGATCCTTCGATCGTCGTTCTCTGCGCTTATTGTGTTTTTCTTGGCTCCTCCCGATTGCCGGAAGACAAAGAAGCGCATCGATTCCGTTCGAGTGCAGAGGTGAGTTGAGAGCTATAGCAGTGTGACAACAGAGATTACTTGGTTGAGATGGTTACTTGCAGATTTTGGCGTACTGTGAGGGGACCTACTACTCTTATGACCGACAAGATGCAGAGCTATCAAGCATTGCTCGTGATCCGGTGAAGCATGAGCTCACCAAGCACATTGGTGTGGATGCTTCATACACTCGCTCTCAGGTGCAGGAGGGTGTACTTGCTCTTCAGTTTGTGTCCTCAGAGTTACAGATTGCTGACTTCTTCACGAAACCACAGACTAGGGCACAACATTTGTATTTTCTCTCCAAACTCAGTGTGTGTGATACACCATGAGTTTGAGGGGGGTGTTAAGGATAGAATAGGAAATAGATTAGGTCTGTTATTTGTTTCCTAATATGCCTTGTATTCCTTCTGTACATCTCCCTTGTACCTCTATATATATTGCCTTTTGGGTCTTATGAATACATGCACAATATTCATAACAATATACACCCTCTGAGGCTTGTGGCGCGCATCTGTTGCAACTCACCTCTCCCCAGCATCCCAAAACACAAACCAAATGTCACTGACACCGGCAGAGTGAGTGAGCAACAAGTGGAGGCCATCCTTACATTTTCAGATTTAAACTTTAGCTCCTCCAAACCAGGATATCTAAAGCACATTTCAGAACCTTTCATTCCTGAAGACAGAGAGTTGCTGGTCAAATTTAAGGCCAGTGACCTGAGAATGGATATTGCCACCATTCAGAATATTTCTAGCATTCTCACTTGGTTCCAAAACCCTCCTGAAAACCTTGTTGTGAATATTCTGGTCCTCTGCAATGCAATAAAGGTGCCAAATTATTGTCCTTGAAAACAGCCTGCTTGTCTTCACAATTTAGCAACTCAACAGCAATGGCATGGTGTCACAGGCAGGGGCGGATTTGGGCCCCCGGCAAGGTGGGCTTCAGCCCGGGGCGTGAAAAAATTTGTAGTATATAGCCCAGTCACCGGGGTATTAGTATTAATATTCACCTGTAGCCCATATATATTTCACGATTCACCCATAATCTCGCGCGTCCACGCCCCCATAGCCCACCCGCCCACACTTTCACGCGCGCGGCGCGCGCGCGCCACGCCGAGTGGCTCCCACTCGCCACTCCGCCCGCATGCCCGAATCCCCGGCGGCCGGCCCGAACGCGCGCGCTCCCACTCGCTCCGCGAGATCCGGACGCCTGTCGCCTCGCTCGCCCTGCGCACCGCCTCGTCGCCTCCACCTCCGGCCGCCGCCCGCCTCGGCCGCCGCCCGCCTCCCGCCTCTCGCGCGCAGATCCAACGCCGCCTCGGCGCAGATCCAACGCCGCCGCTCCACCTCCCGCCGCCCAGCGCAGATCCGCGCGCGCCGCCGCCTCCTCCTGCCGCCGCGCAGATCCGCGCCGCCTCCCGCCTCCGGCGCGATCCAGCGCCGCGCCTCACTCGCGCGCCGCCCCCACCTCCCGCCTCCGGCGCGCGCCCCGAGTCCCGACCCGTCTCGGCGCCGCCCCGCCTCCGAGTCCCGACCGTCTCCCGACCTCGTCGGCGTCGATGCGTCGCCACAAGCGCCAGTGAGAGCTCAGGATCGTGAGGAATCACGAATGTCCGAATCGGTGAAAATGTGAAATGTGAAATGCATGATGTGATGACGATGATGAATTGATGATATCGATTAATCGGTTTATGTGAAATGTGAAATGTCCCGATCGGGGCGGATTTGGGCCCGGCAAGGTGGGCTTCACCGGGCGTGAAAAATTTGTAGTATATAGCCCAGTCGGCCGGGTATTAGTATTAATATTCACCTGTAGCCCATATATATTTCACGCTTCACCCATAATCTCCAAGGCCCACGTCCAAAGAGTCCACCCGCCCACACACCCACACTTTCATGCGGCGCGCGCGCGCCACGCCGAGTGGCTCCCACTCGGCACTCCGCTCCGCATGCCCGAATCCCCGGCGTCGGCCCCGAACGCCGCGGCGCTCCCACTCGCTCCGCGAGATCCGGACCGCCTCGTCGCCTCGCTCCGTCCCTCGCTCACCGCCTCGTCCTCCCCGCCTCCCGGCCGCCCGCCCGCCTCCCGCCTCCGGTGCAGATCCAGCGCCGCCGCCTCCTGCGCGCGCTCCACCTCCCGCCGCCGGCGCAGATCCGCGCCGCCTCGCCTCCGCGCAGATCCAGCGCCGCCGCCTCCCTGCGCCGCCCGGCCCCACCTCCCCGCCTCCCGGCGCCGCCTCCCGAGTCCCGACCCGTCTCCCGACCTCGTCGACGTCAGTCGTCGCCGCGCGCGCGCCAGGTGAGAGCTTGTGACTGTGAGGAATCACTAAATGTCTGAATCAGTGAAAATGTGAAATGTGAAATGCATGATGTGATGACTGATGATGAATTGATGATATCAGTTAATCAGTTTATGTGAAATGTGAAATGTCCCAGTGAAATGTGAATTGATGATGCCCTCCCTGATGTGTGATGTCCAGTGATCCAGTCAGTTCAAACTCCAGATTAATTTTTCCAACTAGTATATGTCTAAATTATATTGCTTTCTCAACTAGCATGATGATATCAGTTAGGAATAGGGATTGTGATATACTAAAATGTGATTGATTGAATATTGATCCTAGTTGTTCTTGTATTATAGCTCTTGAAAAATATTAGTGTTTTATGTCTTAAAAAAATCTGAATTTCAACAGAATGAAGCGGGTGAAGACACTGTCATCGTATTTTTCAACAGAAACACAATCCAACGAAACACCAGAAACAGGAGCTAGTAATACGCATCAAAATAATCCTCGTGTTGTACTCAGTCCGGATGATATTGTTGCTGATCCTGGGCTTCGGAAATCAATTGAGGATTTGGATGTGGATATCAGAGATGCTGCTAGAAGAGAGTATTTGCAAATAGGCCCATGTCAACCAATTGGTTATAAATTTCCACGTAAAGAATATGGGAACCAGAGAAGGAGCTTTCAACAATCATGGTTCGCAAGGTATAATTGGTTGGAATATAGTATTGCTAAAGATGCAGCATTTTGTTTTTATTGTTTCCTCTTTAAGCAGCCTAGAGCGGAGAATTATGGTATTGAATCATTCACAAGGGTAGGGTTTGCTAATTGGAAGAATGCAATTAAATGTTTTGATGAACATGTTGGTAAAGTCAATAGTTATCACAGCAAAGCAAGAAAGCATTGTGAGGATTTCAAAAATCAAAGACAGGGTGTAGATTATGTGATGGTTGCTGCCACGAAGAAGGATGAGGAAGAATATAGATCACGTCTTACTATTATGTTAGGCGTTGCAAGATTTCTTTTATTACAAGCTCTTGCTTTTCGTGGACATGATGAGTCCCCTAGCTCAAACAATAGAGGGAACTTTCTAGAAATGGTGAAATGGTATAAAGAGAAGGATAAGAATATTGCAAAATTGCTTGACAACGCTCCTGCTAACCATTTATTGACTTCACCACAAATACAAAAACAGCTGTGCAAAGCTTGTGCAGAGGAGACCACTAAAGTCATTATTGATGATATTGGGGATAGACAATTTGCCATACTTGTTGACGAGGCCCGCGATGCATCTATCAAAGAGCAAATGGCTGTGGTTTTGAGGTTAGTTTGTTAGTATTTTTATATCTTAGTAAGTCTAATCTATATTAACTATGCTTTCTTACCCTATGCAGGTACGTCAATAATAAAGGCCAAGTGATAGAGCGGTTTCTCGGGGTTGAGCATGTTTCTGACACGACAGCGTCTTCGTTAAAGACAGCATTGGATGGTATGTTACAGCTTCATGGTTTATTAATGTCTAGATTGCGAGGGCAAGGATATGATGGAGCATCAAACATGAGAGGACAATTTCATGGATTGCAAAGACGCATATTGGATGAAAATTCGTACGCGTTTTATGTTCATTGTTTTGCTCACCAGTTACAGTTAGTGGTTGTTTCTGTTGCCAAGTGTTGTTCTTCAGTCTTAGATTTCTTTAATTACATTACCATGATTGTCAACACTGTTAATGCTTCTTGCATGAGAAGAGATCAATTGGCCCAAGATCACCATGATAAAATTGTGAACAAATTAGAGTCTAGTGAAATTTTTCAAGGAAGAGGAAAAAACCAACAAACTAATCTTGCAAGGGCCGGCGATACTCGTTGGGGCTCACATCATAAAACCTTGTGCCGTTTTCTTCTCATGTGGGATTCGGTACTAGAGGTATTAGAGAATTTGAGTGATGATGCTAGTAGTGCAACACAGAAAACCACAGCTTCCGGTTTGTTGGAAAAAATGGAGAGCTTTGAATTGTACTTATATTGCATCTTATGATCAGACTCTTGGGCAAGACTAATGATCTATCACAATGCTTGCAAAAGAAAGATCAAAACATTGTTCGGGCAGTAGGGCTCATTAGGACCACATTGAAGACAATTGAGGTAATAAGAAATGATGGTTGGGATGAGCTTTTCGCAAAGACAAATGCCTTTTGCCTCCAACATAAGATCATTGTGCCAAATATGAATGATACAATGCCAGTTAGGGGCCGATCAAGGGGTCGTGGGGGCCAAATGGTAACTTACTATGATCATTTTTATCGTGATATATTTATTGTGGTGCATGACCAAATTATTGTTGAGATGAATAATCGTTTTACTGAAAGATCGACCCAGTTATTGATGTGCATTGCTTGTCTTGATCCAAAGAATTCTTTTGCCAACTTTGATGAAGACAAATTAATTGAACTTGCAAGGATGTATGGTGATGACTTCACCGAATATGATTGTCTAGTTCTTCAGGATCAGCTTGGTTCATTTATTAGTGATGTGAGAGGTGATCTACATTTTGCAAATTGTACTGACTTAGGAAATCTTGCTGTGAAGATGGTTCAGACTGATAGACACACAGTTTTTCCATTGGTATATCGTCTCATTGAATTGGCTTTGATTTTACCGGTGTGGCAACAAAGAATCGAGAAAGAGCCTTTTCGGCTATGAAGATTATTAAGACTGATTTACGGAATAAGATGAATGATGAGTGGATGAATCATACTATGGTATGCTATATTGAACGAGACATATTTGCAAACATTAATGATGATAAGATTTTAGAGCGTTTTCAAGGGATGAGGTCACGTAAGAAACAATTATCTCGTGCTAGTGGTAAGTTAGCTTCTTATAAACATAAACTTTGTGATGTTCATATTTATTCATACACATATTTAATTTACTCCCATATGTTGTCTTTACAGGTTCTAGTTCATGTCCAACTATCAATGAAGAAATGACAGGATAGGATAGAGAGCAATTCATCGTAATTTAGGTACTCAAATTGTATCTCTATTATATTACATTTTTTGTACTTTGAGATCATGCCATGTTTTTCATATTATGCTTTATGTTTGCTTGTTTAGTATTGAACTCAAGTTTCATATCAGTAATACAATGAGCCAATTATGATATACTTTTGTTATATGAAATATGATTATATCGTGGTATGGGTACAAATTGGTGTTAGTTTTAGGTGGTTAAAGTTCAGCCCGAGCGTAACCAAATCCTGGTTCCGCCACTGGTCACAGGCAAGGCAAGTGTCAATATTACATCGAGTAGAATGACAGCGTGACCTTGAGTGGCGTCATTGCAACCAAGGACTTTGCCTTTGATGGTGGTGTCGAAGTCCCTGAGGTATGATTTGTTGGGCCTGCACTGAGCCTGTGAGTCAACTGGCTTTGAACCAGCAAGAAATGACTTACAGCCTTACCACGTCCCAAGAATTACTCTTGTTCTAAGCTCAGCGGAAGACACTTGAGGGGGCCCTCATACCGCTTGAATCTCAAGGATACCCATGCTGGTTCAGCCAAACTGTAGTTTAGAGAGGAAGCAGACAACTTCTATTACTTGATGCCAAGTGTACAGTTGGTATTCAGGTGCATCTACATATCTACATAGATCTCCAGGACATCACTGACGGAAAAGGAAAGGCTGAAAGTTCCAGGACGGACATTTGAAATGAACCCTAATACTGGCACTAACGCTGGTTACGCTACTATGATAAACTCCCTCACAAGCTATCTGACATGCTATCTGGAATTCAAATTTGCCCAGACCAAGATGACGTGATCACTTGGCATTGGACGGCAAACGGTACCTATTCGGCTCGCTCAGCTTACTTGGCCCTCTTCAATGGCACCACTCTTTTCCCAGCCACCAAACAGCTATGGAAAAGTTGGGCACCACTAAAGGTGAAATTCTTTATCTGGCTTGCGGCTTGCCTTCCACCGTCGCTGCTGGACCTTCTCACGGCTTCACAAACACAACATTCAAGCGCCGGAAAACTGCCTCCTTTGCAACCAACACCCAGAGACAACCGACCACCTCCTTCTGCATTGTGTCACCACCAAGATCGTTTGGTTCAGAACCTTCCAATGTGATGAGGGCATCCCTGCTACTTCTATTGCATCTTCTCCAAATGTGCATGAGATTATAAACCATGATGAACCGAAGAGGCCAATGACAAGGGCAAGAGCTAAATTACTTCGACAATAGGTGAATTTATTTCTTAATGAATTCCTTTGTATTGATGAGCTCTCTTGGCTGCTATCAGTGAGGAGATGAGGATTTGGGGTCTGGCCGGAGCAAAGGGTATTTCATACCTAACTGCTCTGCCTCAGGATTTGGTCTAGATCCTTCTTGGTTAAGGTCGTTTTTGTTTCCTGTACCATAGGCTAGAGTAGGTTTGTTGGGTGTTGGGTGTGTGTGTTTGGGTCTGTAAGGGTTTTTTCAAATCCCTGTTTTGTCTTCCTTTCTTAATAAAAAGATACGCAGTTTTCCTGCATGTTCGAGAAAAAGAGAACAGTATACTACCACATGCAAGTTCTTTATGCATTCTCAGGTTTGAACGATGTGAAGATTTTGGAACCACAAGGGAGATGAGGAAGGCCGGTGCTAAAGTCATGGAGGAGCACAAGAAGACGCCACTTCTTTCGGTCAACAAGAAAGGAGAGCAAGCGTCCATTAGCCAGCAAGAAGTCGCGTCCATTAGTTCAGCCATGTAGCGTCCATTTGAGCATCACTTTTGTTAACAAGTTTGAAGCATACGTGTGAACATGTATTGAGGGAGTTGGACTCGGTTTGCAGGCCAACTAAGAAGTCACTTCGGTTTCCCTTGGCCGAATAGAATAGGATTGGGCCTTAGGCCTGTGCGTGGATGTATCAGGTGTATGGCGCCGTATATATATGCGCCTCCATCATCACAGGAAGGGGAACGACTAGAAAACTTGAGACTGATTTTGCTTGTTTGATCTATTGTTGGCCAAATCAACATCAATAGAGAAATTTGAGAATTCTTACTAATCGAGATCGTTTAACTTTTCCGCTGGGAATTGGAAGCGCGATAGGGCCTCGCTTGGTGGTCATGAAGTCCGGCGTGTGTATTCTTGCGAATTAAAGAGTGTTCATTCTTGCATTGGCAATGGAAGATCACTACGATTCGAGAAGCTATACGTGAGTATTTTGATTTTATGTCAAGAAAATCGGGCGACCCCGTATCACAATGGATTCGCCACTTCCCGGCTGGATCCTTGAATAGCATCGGTGGGTTGAGCGATCACTGGCTCAACGCTCACAAATCGGTCCCTAAACCTACTAGAAAAGGATTTGATAGCCTTTGTCTGCTCATTCCTTGGATGATCTGGAAAGAGCGCAATAATCTGTGGTTCAGGGGTTCTGCCTTCGATTTGGACAACCTTCTGACGTCCATCCAGCAGGAATGCCTCTCTTGGTCGTTAGCGGGAGATACCTCTTTAGGCTCCCTTTTGCTTCCCAATTTGTTTCAGTCGGTAGCCGATGTCTTGTCTTAGTGTTCCCCCTTCTCTCTGGATTCTTCTTTCTTTCTTCCTCTCTTCCTCTCTTTACCTGGTTGGCCTCCTGGGCTTGTTAAACCGGCTTTCTTTTCGTTACTTGTATTTGCTACTCTCTTAATTGAATGAAACGCTTCTTGCGTTTTCGAGAAAAAAAAATAGTTTGTGACAAGCTACAAGTAGCAAAATAGAGTCCATACCAAAAACATGGAAATCAGGGCACTGACAATAGCTCATCGATCTACACTTTCTATAATCCCAAAGAGGACAATGTAAGCAATTAAGCATGTTGACTAGCAATGGTAAAAAGCATAAGCTAGATGTAAAAATACAAAACAATTTGTCTATTTATTTTCCGAATGAGCATTTTGTCGACATGCCAAACTAACCAAACCAGTTACATTGTTCATAACTAATAAGCTTAACAAGCATGGAAACCCGGCACTGGTGATACGACCAAGTTTGTAACAAGGAGTTATTCATTAATTAACTCATAAAATTTCAAGAAACTAGGATACAAACACTATCCTACAAGAACACAAGAACGTTAGAACCATACAGTGAAGGTTAGTCCTCATCCTCGTCACTCTCGTGGCTGAAGTAGCCTTTCCTCTTCTCCTTCGTCACCGCCTTCGCCTTCCCCTCCTACTTCCCAACCGCCTTCTCCTCAGGTCCCCTCGTGTCCACCACCGACGCCCACCTGTCGTCTTCGAAAGCCGTGACGCCATCCTCATCGTCCGACTGCCACGAAGCCGTCGCCGCCGCCACCGCGCCGCGACTTCTTGGACGGCGACGGCCTCTCGCGGGGCCTGAGCTGGTTGCGGGGGCACTCGTAGGAGAGGTGCCCCTCCTCGCCGCACTCTTAGCAGCGGGACTTGTCGCGGTAGACGCGGCAGCGGATGAACTCAGCGGCACGGCCGTTGTCCTCCGCGATGGAGGCGGAGAGGGTGCGGCCGTTGAGGACCTTGCCGTGCATCTCGGCGGCGGCGTCGCTGCGGACGAAGGACGGTGACGCGCGGCGCGGGCAACGCGGCCGAAGCGGGAGAAGAGGGTGTGGAGGTCGGAGTTGGTGAAAGCGTGGTCCAGGGTGGACACGTACACCGTGGACTTGGACGGCGGCCCGAGCCGCCGCTCCTGGGCTTGGGTCAGGACCCCGAGAGTGGAGGTCCAAAACAGGATCAGATTCATGACCCAACCGATTAATTTGAGGATTTCTAAAAACTATAGAGCTAGAGCTACCATAGGACGCCTAGGGTTTTCATTCATCCAGACTAATCATCCCAAAAGTGTTTACAAGCTTTATATAGTTCCTGCTGCAATTAGAAGTGAATTAAAGACAAAAGACGATGAATAGTTCCGACAAAGCGCACAGTTATCAATGGTAATATCTACTAATATAAAGGGGAGTTTGTCCGTTCACCATCTCCTCTCCTTCACCCTCGCATGAGAATGAGATGTTACCTATCATGGATAGTGTAGGTCAAGCATGTAAACTGTTTTTCAGTGAAAATTTTTAAGAACTGTTTCAAACATGGAAGTACCACAAGAAATAGTTCAAATATTCTTGTAGAAATTAAAAAAATCTAAAAAAATCTTAGTTTCAATTTTTTATTAAATCACTTAGCACAAGGTAATTTGTCTTGAGTTTCACAAAATACCCTGTTGAGAAAAAACTTTCAGATAGCATGAAGTATGAGATAAATTTGCAATCTCACGTTTGATTATATCTATTACCTTTTATGGGACACTATTGCAACGCACAGGCACCTTATTAGTGAAAAGTAAATGCATGGTGACCGTTGGATGTGAATCAAACAATTGCGAGGCCATAACCCTTTGTTGCTTAAGTGAAGTCGGGAACGCTTTCATTTACTTGTTAGCTATCAGATCAGAGTAACCCTTCACGATCTCATCCGAGCCGTCCAGGAAGATACCAGTTCGTTCCCCTTTTAATCTTCCCCGAGCTTCACTCTTGACATCTCCCCCTTCTTCAGTTCCTTGTCATCAAGGAACAAAACTGAAAAACACCCTTTGTATGAAGTCTGCATCTTCCTAACTGGCAGCATTGACTGGTAAATTGAGCCATTGCACTAACCACTGCACCACAGGTTCATTGTTGCGAGGAATCATATGCCTTTCTAGCACAGCAACAGGAGCTACTTTCACATCACCTTCTACATCCACCAGAGGAAGTTCAGAGTTAGATACTACTTTCTCTCCAACATGTTTCTTCAATTGACTCACATGAAAAACCGGGTGAAGCTGACAGTTGTCAGGAAAGAGTAACTTGTAAGCCACCTTTCCGACCTTTTCCAAAACTGAAGGGTCCATAATACTTGGAATGTAGTTTCAAGGATATGTGTAAACTTAGTGAAGTATGCCTCGTTCTGAGCCGTTTGGGATGGATCTGATGCTCCTAATTGGCATTACACCTTAGCACTCAAATGTAAGTGTAGTATACGAGCATATAAGACCATATAGGTGGTATATATATTTTTCAAAGATAGTATGTATATTTTTTGAGACATACTACTTTTTATGTGCATATAAGGAGGTATTTGTAAAATACGCCAAAAACTAAAGACTCATTTGTAGTTTTTTCATGTAGTTCACATTGGAGTATCTTATAATTAATATATGATTATACCCAAAGTGATAAAGGAGTATGTCAAGTTTGTTTAGATGGTGTATATATGTGTGTGTGTGTGTGCGCGCGCGTGTGTACATATACGGCTGTGTTAACGAGTGCGTGCATGAATGCTATGCGCAGGCGCTAGCACATGCGCGACCTGGCTTCCTGGTGCAGTTCATACGTAACTCGGTGCGTAACTTCATGAATTATAGATAATAACCTTTTGTGCATGAGATAGTAATTTTGCCAATGTAAGTAACTTGATGAATTATAAATGATAACTTTATGTTCAGGAGATAATAACTTTCCATAGTATTGCAACGTGAAAGTTGCGTTCTGATATGCTGAAAATTATCAAATAAAAATTGTAGGTAACTTTATGAATTATAGAGGATAACTTTTTGTGCATGAGATAGTAACTTTGCCAAATATAAGTAACTTGGTGAATTATAAATGATAATTTTATGTTTAGGAGATAGTAACTTTTTCATAACCACCAACCCCACTAAATCCTAGAAAAAACGACATGTCGTACTGCTTGCGAGGGAGGGAGGGGGCGCGTGGGTCTAATGTGCGTAAGAACTGTAAGTAATTTCATGACTTACAGATGATAACTTGATGTACATATGATATTAACTTTACCATAATTAACAAACGCTAATAACCGTCCGTGGGGTGGGATGGTGGGGCAATCAACTGATTGGGTCGGTCAGAGTCGCGCGCTTATTCTACGTGGAGCCATTTAATAGTACTTATATGTGTGTGTGTGTGCACGCGTGTGTGTACACATATACATATACATACATACATGCATGCATACATACATACATACATACATATCTGCGCTTGCGCGCACTATACGCGCCAGAAAGTTACTGTCGTGCGTGAGAAAAGTTACTGTCAAATCTATGTAGAGTTATTGCCAGTTGTGTAATGTTACAACTGACAGTAACTCCACATGTGTTTAGTAGTAATCGAGCTCATAAACGGT